>CM066993.1:71874779-73184363 GCA_033977485.1 Hydrangea macrophylla
CTATGAAGTAGTTGTATCTAAAATTTTAGCTATGAAGTAGTTGAATTTGTTTATTAAAATAATTAAGCTATGAAATAGTTTTATCTAAAAAATTTTAGTCTGAATTTGTTTATTTTTCACCTTTGGGATAAGGAATGGAATCCGCTACTACTTGTGATGGATCTGGAGTTGTTGAAGCTACTTATGCTTCTCTTAACCAAGGCCAAGATGGCACGGCTAGCGAGCAACTGAAGGTTGTTGAAATTGTTGGTACCACATACACTGCAACACCAACTGCTGCTGATAAACCGCCACTTCCAACTAAAACCACGGTGAGAAATGTTCCTGAATGTAGTGGTAGGAAGAAATATGTTGTATGGGACTGTTTTGATAAAGTAGAAGATAATGAGGGTTTAACAAAGGCAATTTGTAGGCATTGTAAATTAGAATACCATTCCAATTCAAAGAATGAAGGGACAACTAACATGGAAAATCATTTGGAAGTTTGTCCTAGTGATTCTTTGGGTGTGAGGGAAAAAAAGTCTTACGGGACAAAGCACATTGTCTTTTCAACCCAAAAAGGAAGGAGAAGAGGGGTTAATCTAGTAACTAGTTGCTATGAGCCTATGAGCTTTACTATTCAGGCTGCTAGAAAAGCTCTTGCTGAGATGTTATTATTTGATGAGTTACCCTTTAGATTTGCTGAAAATTATGGGTTTAAGAGATTTTGTATATAATGCAACCTAAATTTCATAATATCCCATCTTGGGTTACCGTGGCTAGAGATGTTAAGATATGCAATGAGGAGACGAGGAAGTTGAAAAAACTCTAGAGAGATCATAGGGTTTGCCTTACGACTGGCATGTGGACCTCAATTCAAAAATTAAATTACATGTGTGTCACTTTAGATAGGTTTGCATGAGACCAAATTATCAAATAAATTGCATGAAACATAGAGGGATTTGAAGAGAAATTGCAGAAGTTAGGTTTATGTTTTTCTTCTGAGAATTTTTTAGTGAGATTGAAGTAAAGACGATGAACAGTGATGTCATAGGGCGTGTTTGATTTTTTGGCCGTGGGTTACAGGATTTGTGAGGGTTAGGGGTTGTTTGGTTGGGCTGGGTTGCCGAGGTCTATGTAGTTGCTTGGCACAAATTCAACGTTTTGAGATGATAGGTTGGTGTTATGGGGCTGGTTGGAGCCTCTGAAGCATGTGTACTTCATTTAGGCTCCCGGGTACGTACCAGACACTTACACGCGTTGGACACGCCAGGGTACGTACTGAGCAGAAGCGCTTCTCAAATGCACATCTGGGCCAAACGTGCTTCTAGGACGCAAAACGTGTTTTGTATGATATTTTTGACATTTGGGGTTTGAATTTACGTCGATAAACGTGTTCTTAAAATTTTGCTTATATTTAATAGTCTATACTCATTTTTTTTTTTTCCCCAAGGAATATGTTTTTATTTTATTAATTTTTTAGACTTGCTTGTTTTAAATCAAGTTCTAACATATGGGTTTGCAATGCTAGGTCAAGCATGATGGCTATTTTACTTCCAATGATGATGGCAATGATAATCGCGATGATGATGATGATGATGATGATGATGATGATGATGATGAGGATGATGATGAGGATTATGCCAATGATGATGATGGTTATTATAATGATCCAGAAAGATATTTGCTCAAAGCTATTTATTTTGATGACAAGCCTGAATTTGTTGCTCAAATGAAATTGTTGTTTGACTTGGGTTTCTTTAATGGTAACCTGAAAACAGATCCAAATACAAAGAAGCGTATACTATGTCCAAAACATATTATACAAATTATTTGTTGTACTGGAGCAGTGGCATGTGCCACTGCATTGCTGGAAGGACATACATGTTCGTGGATGGATCTTAATATTCCACTTGATACCGGGGAAAACCCATTGCACTTAGTAGCTCAAGGGTTAAACTATGACTTAGTAAAGTTATTTCTCAGCCATGGAGCTCGAGCTGATGATACCAATATATGTTTAACGGAAAGTTCGCTTCCACTCAACAGAGCGCTTGAAAAGTTGAAGTATGGATGTCATATCGCATTTTCTTTTTGTTATTTTTTAGTTGTTTTATTTATTAAACTTGTATATTTGCTCTCGATGAAGCAATCATCTATACCTTGTTGGTTGGACTCCTGAAGAATCAATCTACAAGCTGCTTATTATACTTTGCCTACCACAGATGGTATGTTTTCAGTTTTGTTCCTTTTAGTCTGGATATATGATTTGAAATAAATATATGGTTAAGAGCGTATTGAATTGAAGTAGAAGGATAATGGAGTAAAGGTTGCTTTTGATAATCTTTTGACTTATGGCAGAACGTAGCATTGGAAACTATTAAGTTACTTGCATTGAGCACGAAAGGTGCCAATAAGGTCTTCATTGATTATGCCATGGAAGGAAAGCTTATTGAGATGGCTGTTCTATTGTTGGTTGCTAATGATCACGTAATGGCTCCAAGCACATATCAAAGCGATGATGGTGCTGTTGTTGAAGGCGGCATGACTATACGTGATACAATTATGCAAGATTTTTTATCGCAAGCGAATGAGAAAGGCGTAGTATCAGTGTACAATGGTGAAAAGAGGAGTAAGCTGATTTTTACATTGATACTGCTTAAGATATTCGAGAGAGCTGGTGATGCTATCAGGTCATATATTCAATCACGCCCGATTCAAGTACGTTTTAATACTGTGTATTTTTGCCTTTTATTGTTTTATTAAAGTCACTACGGTGGTTTCTTTGATGTCCCCGAGGTTTGGTTGTTTATATTTCCATGCTATAGTAGAGCCCTTTTCACATACTTTTGTCTTTTTCTTGACTCCTTTGCTCCAACAGTTAAGAAATTAATGAAGATTTAAATAAATTTTATGATGTAGGTAGCAGAAAAACTTGTAGAAGAGAAAATTCTAATGTATTATTGGCATGGTTCAAAGTCGCGGTATCGGAGTCCGCTGTGATGACTCGGTGTATCAGCGCTGCGGACTGGTATCGGGCGATACGCTTCGATACGCTAGATTTAAGGTTCAAAAAAATGTGAAAATTATGAAAAATTCTAAAATAATAAGAATAGCAAAATGGGCCCAACAGATTAACAAAATACACAATGTACTAATTATAGAAGCACATGTCATTCAATTCAGATGCTGCCGATCAATAATTATACACACATAATTGGATCGAAATTGTTCAATACTACTAAATAATGCATATACTAGTGCATTATTTAAGAAATTTAGATATATATATATATATATATATATTAGTGCATTATTTTTTTAAAAATATTAAGATAATTTTATTTATTTTTAAAAAATATTAAGATAATATATATACTCCATTAGTGCTGTTATATAGTACTAAAGCGTAATATTATGTTTACCAAATTTCTATCCCAAAAGTACATCCCGAATGATGTGGCAGTGGGGTAGGTCTAATATAGTGGACCAGATCAAAATTCAACTGGTTTCAGTGTATTAGACCTGACCCCCACTGCCACATTATTAGGGGAGCACTTTTGGGAATAGAAATTGGAAAGTATAACATTAGTCTATACTAAATACCCTAATATTCAGCAAAAAATAAAAAAATAAAAAATAAAAACTACTAAGATGTGTATGTATATACTATATATATAAAGACTGAAGAGGGCGGAGGGCCTCTTCAAGAGGCTAAGCCTGTGGTCAAACACACACACACACCGACACACACCACACACACACACACGTAAACACAAGCACAGATCGTGACACACACACACACACACACACAAACACTCGACGCACACAGATCGACACACATACACACTCGACACACACACAAGCACAGATCGACACACAGACACAAAGAAAGACACACACACACAGATCGACACACAGACATAAAGAAAGACACATACACAGATCCACACACACACAGATCAACACACTTTACCTGGTGCTTGAAGGCTGGAGAGAGAAAGAGAAGGTTCAAGGTTTAAGAAAGAGAACAGATCTGAAGAAAGAGAAGTTTTAAGCTTCAAGGTTTCGTGAGTATCGGGCCGAGATTTCAATATCTCGGCCGTACCGGCCGAGATAGCCGAGGTAACACGCGATACCAATTTTTTTTAACTCGAATCTGTATCGCCGAGTTGACTCGTATCGGTACCCTCCGAAACCGAGTTAACTCGGCCGATACGTCTCGGTATCGATCGAGTTTTTGAACCATGATTATTGGTGGAAGTCGGGGTCTGCGTAGCACAAACACAGAACGGAGACGGCGATGTGGCAAATCCTAAAAATGTAGGATTTGGATACGTCTACGATGTCAAATAAAAAGATACTTCTTTAAAAATTATATTTTAAGCAAAAAAGAAAAATAGGATTGAGTATCAACATTACATATCCATCCATCCATTGCGACTAGCAACTTGGAAATATTGTTTTAGCATTTGATGCATTACAAAGAAAAAATGTGAAAAAACCCAGTTTGAAAAACCCTATTGCATAATATAAAAATCAAAGCCATGTCCCGGCTATGTCCCTCGTGTGTCCCAGCCATGTGTGGAATTAAGCTTTCAATAATAAATAAAAGTCGGACATGGGTTGTGGCATGTCGGACTCGTATTCACGCTTGTTCAGTGCGCATCGTGCCCCTTCGTTTGTCTGATACGCCTATGACAGCCAAATTGAAATGTTCGTGCTACCTAGTTCAAGATAACTAAATGCTGGTTTTAAGGGTATAAAGGCTATAATAGTGTGAAGAAGGGAATTTTAAGGTGGAATTTAGCTCATTATTGCTTTAGCCTCCAAGGGTAGCTTAGGTATTTAGTAATATTTGTATAATTTTCCTAACCAGACACTGGATTCCAAATCCAACTAGAATACACTGGTGAACCAACACTCGGCACGGATTCAGATTTGTGGTAAAGTAATTATTGGTATAATGATACCTGGTAATCAAAATGCAGTTAAAATAATTTGTGAAATAAACGGACCTCTAGTTCTTATGCCTTTTCAATATAGAACATTCGGTGCAGAATATCAATAGTGCCTTTCTTAAAATATTTGTTGTGCCGTGGTGAGAGGAATTGAGGCAGGATTTGGATATTTTTCCTGCTTTTGAATATTTCATGTGTACCTTATGTTGTGCCCTTGCTCTTTTAGTGCTTTTATAACTTAATTTAGTGCAATCATTCCATCAAGTGCTTATTTTGTGTCCTTGTAGGTGCCAAAAGTAAGGGTGGTTAAAGACGTTGCATCCCTTCTGAAGGAAGCAGGCTTTGTTCTGAAGGAGAAAGATATTGATTTGAGCAACATAGACTGGTTTGGAGATTAAACTATTTGATTTTTGTCCTTTATTTGTATTTGATTTGTTCTTATCTTCTGTACATTGTATCATGTGATAGCGAGAGTGATGAGATCAAGGAGGCTACAGGAACGTCAGGTGAGTTGATGTATCTTATTTCCATTTAAGTAGCGTTTCAACAATGAAAATTTATCTTTATTTTTTTTTCTCTGGAACAGAAAATATTGCGGAGTATAAATCAGCGAATTACTTTTCCATGGTTTGTTGCACAGTGGAAAAATATTTTATTGCACTGGTACAACCAAAGCCTCTAAATCAATTAAATTTAATTTTGTCTCCTGATGTTAATTTTGTTGGGTCGACCGACACCACTTGTTAGTCCCTATTGTTCTAAAAGTTAAATGAAAGGAGCGGACTTGATGGGCCTTTTAAGGGGGAAAGAACATGTGGTGCTGCTGGTGCACATGTTAAAGCGTCTTCTTAATATTTTTGTTGCGATTTTTGTGGTTTTATTTGTTGATTAACAAATATAATTAATTTAGCACACTCATTTTGTCACCTGCTAACGCGTGTGTCCTTACAGAAGCGAGAAGAAGTGGTGGTTAAGGACGTTGCATCTATTCTTAAGGAAACAGGTTTTGTGTTGAAGGACAAGGATATTGGTTTGAGCAACATACACAGGTTTGAGGCCGAAGCTATTTCTAAATGCATATTTTTGCTATAATTGATCACACAAATGATTGAAATTTCTTTGCTATATGGCATGGTATTATGTGATAGCGAGAGTAATGAGATCAAGGAGGCTACGGGATCATCAGGTGAATCAATGATAATTTTCTAATTCCCATTCACTACATTTTTCACAAGGAAGAAGGGAACAAAGCATTACTATACAAGATTTAGAGTATTACTATAAAAGATTCTGATGATAATTAATGACTTTCTCTTTATCTTTTTGTCCTTCAAAGCAGAAAAAAATCTAGCAGATGAGCCAGAGACGTACCTTGACATGCTTCCACTGGAATATATATCCAGTACAAGGGTAGAACCAAAGCCTCTCAAGGAAATTTATTGTTTTTATATTAATTGGATGGGGTCAACAGCCAGATTTGTTTATGCTGCTTATTGTTTTAAAATGTTTTTGTCTTGTAATTGTTGAAACCCTTTAATTTCAGTTTTGGGTTGCAGAAAAATTTTCATTGCAGATAAATGACCACTAGCCATTTTGCAAGTCTTTCACCACGACATATTTCTTGTTGATTGCTTGGAACTTTAAAATTTGATGTTGCCTCTGTTTGGCAGACCTTAAAATCCGTTTCTCTACGAAGCATCTGTGCGGGGATGCGGGTACGGGGCGCAGCTGCGGGGGATTCGCCAATTTTCCAAAAAGCAAGGGTGCGGGTGTGGCGGGAGTAAACCACACTAAACTAAACCAAGCCTTGAGTCCCAATCAAGGCAGGAGTACTTGTATAAAATATAAAAAATATATATTTTTTATATGATAGTATATATAAATTATTCTAAACTACATTGTCTTGTTTTTAAATTATTTTTCTTTCTTTGTAGTTAAGTCATGAATAATAATTAACAAGCAAGAAGCATAAACGTTACATAAGCAAGTAAGCGACCACAAATTAATGGACTACTAATAAGCAATGCAATGCAATGCAAAGAAATAACAAGAAAATAATGTTCGTTCATTAGTGTTTACAAATCTAGAAGTTTTCAAAATTATATTAAGATGATTATTATTTTTTCTTTCCAAACGAACATTACAAACAAGTCCCAGCCACATCCCTGAATTGTCCCGGCTGCACTTGTGAGGCACCCAGACGAATTTTTGCGCACCCAAAATTCAAATTGAACTCCTAGTGCGGGTGCGGCGGCTTTTCGAAAAGTTCGTGCTTCATAACCATCTGTTTTTTTTTGGGGTGAGCTGCACCAAATTTATGTTTACTATTTTCATATTCACTTGTAAAATATGTACCTTATGCTCTGAGGGTCACCTCTGTCTTGTTTTGTGCCATTGGCAGTTTAGCACTCACCTTACCTTTAAAAACATGTTACAGTATGTTCCTTGAGATTTGGTTTCTGAGAAGGCCAACTTTTAAAATCTTAGATTAGATATACTTCATTTAATGGAGACTATTATTAAGCAAATGGTATTGATGATTAAGCCCCTTTACTTCTTAATGATAAAATTATAGTTCGTTGTACATATTGTTCTCTTTTTCAGCCGAGCCCATTGGGTTGTTCAATGAATCCTCGTGGGAACTTTTCAAGCTTGAACCTGTTGACAAGCCATCATGTGAGAAAATTCAGTGACTTGGCGTTCTCTAAACGTCATAATAATCAGTTTAAGACAGAAAAGAACGCAATGCGGCGATCTTCGCAACCTTCAAATTCAAGAATTGTACTTGTATTTCTTGCAATGTCAGTTAAGAAGGGTTTGAGACGTCTATGATTTTCTGAAGACAGTTTTGAAGGGTATAATTTTTCAAACCTTCTTCTTTTCCTTCATTTCATATGCACGATGTGACTTTTCGATTGGTTTCTTGTTGCCATGCTATGAATTAGTTTGTTTGCAAAGCGCTAAGCTTGTAATTGTCATTTGCATACCATGTTTAGTTGCCGTCACTTTATAATATAATCATGCAAGAATTAGTGTTAATCCTTATCTATGTTTTATTGATTGTGAGTTCGTTGTTTATTTGTTCAATTTTAGTCTAGGGAAAATTACATGGCACTCCCCTGAGGTAAGGTCAGAATACATGACCTCTCGTGGTTCGCATAATTACATGGACCTACCACGAGGTTGTTTGTATGGTAAACCTTTCACCCCTCCGTTAGTCCAATGTTAGGGAATCGTTAAATTTTTCAGTTACATTTTTTAGAATGACTAATTTACCCTCATACAAATAAAAACTAATATCAACACACGTATGTCCTCTCTCTAACTTCTGTATAAGATATGTGTACATGTATTTTGACACACTTGTATATTGATTTATATTAATATATATATATATATAGTTTGCACGTACATGAAAAACACTCTCTGCGATTGAGAAGATATTTTATAGTGTTCCAATTTTGATCTTCCACCTCTGCAACTTTGCAACTCTCCTCCCTCTGCCATCTCCCACTTCCTTTGCAACTCCCGACAATCACATCACCTCCGAAATCAAATTCCCTCTGCAACTCACAACAATAATGACACCACCATCACCAATTAGAATAACTTTGACCCTATGTGTGATTAATTTGATTTGGTTAGTAAAGATGTTGTATATATTACTTTAGACCTGCAATATTTGTAGGTTGTGGCCAAATGAAATCTGAGTGAAATTTTGCACAGTATAGAGAAAAAAAACATCGTATACAAATGTTTGTTAACATACAGACTGGCAAGCCGACGGTCTGACCACCCCAACCCATAAATTCACAGAAATTCTTCCCGGAGAAGACAAAGATAGAGAGAATGACAGAGGGGTCAAGTCAATTTCATAGGAAGATGACCAATTTTACCGAAAGCATTGCTTTGTTTGATCTCCGATAGAGGTGGTGGATCGGTGGGTGGTTGTGGTTACGGCTAGCGGAGAGAGAAAACAATTAGACATAGGGTTTGATTTTAGCATTGTGTGTGGTGAGGGGGGAGGAGGAAGGGGCTGGTGGCGGTCGGCGATCCCCTCTCTGTCTTACTTCATCAACCCTCTCTTTCAAATCAAAGCACTAAAAAAAGGGGAATTTGCCTCTCTCTCTCTCTCTCTCTCTCTCTCTCTCTCTCCCACTGCCATTGCTAGCCTCTTCCCAAATCCATACCCCTTCCCCTTCTCAATTCATACCTGCGAAATTTTTACCTTCGAGAGTGTTATCGTCATAGGTGGTGTAGATGCAGTTGCTGAGAGGGAGGTGGTGATTTCTCTGTCTATTCTCTGTATGGGAGGTGGGTTGCCAGGCATTGAAGGAGATTGTTCTTTTGGGTTTGTGGTTTGCAGAAAATCAGTGAGAGGAGATGGAGTTTTGGTTGAGTGGTTGTAATCGGTGTGGGGTGTGGAAGAAGTAATTTTCCCAAATTAAATCCAAAACGATGTAGTTATGGTTGACCTGTAAAAATTTACATAAATGAGGGCAAACTGGTCATGTCAACTTAAGATTAAACGGTCTTAGTCTCCTGTTACTGGCAGGGTGTTACTGGCAGGGGAGGTCAGTGAAATTATGCAAACCTCAGGGGAGATCCCTGTATTATGACCTTACCTCAGGGGGAGGTGTGTGTGATCCCGCGAATTTGGTTTCTTGTTGCCATGTTGTGAATTAGTTTGTTTGCAAAGCGCTAGGCTTGTAATTGTCTTTGACATACCATGTTTAGTTGACCTCACTTTGTCATATAATCCTACAAGAATTAGTCTTAATCCTCATCTATGTATTATTGGTTGTGAATTTGTGAGTTAGGTGTTTATTTGTTCAATTTAAGTCTATTTTACTATTTTAGGTAATCTGCTAATTTTCGTTAGTTTTGACTCTGACCAAGTTATAATACAGATAATGAGTAATACAATCTTGCAATATGCAAAGGCTTTGTTTGTTTGCGGTATTCTTGTGATTGGATTGGACTAATTAATCCAATACGGGCTTATACGTTGTTTGCGGGTGCATTTTACTTCAATAATTAACTAGGGATAAGTTATCCCGAGTTAAAAATAGTGGCCCAAAAAGATTTAAATTTATTACATCGGGGAGGTGATGTTATTCAGTCACGGATTGGCTTAAAAATGGAAAAATGATGAGCACACAAAAATGCTCCTGCATATAAAACCCTTAAAATAAGCTTCATAACCAATTTTTCCTCGTTTCTTATCCTTTGCTCTTCTGAGTCATTCCTAGAGGCTAAATCACCGTTCTGAGAAGATTTTTGCGTATTTGAAACCAGGTAAGCATGATCTATCTTATTACCGAACTAATTGGGGGAGTTGTTTGTTTTCTCATGCTAGGTTTATCAAAGATATTGAGGGAAAATGTTTGTCTGGTAATATTTCCGTATTTTCGTTTCTATCTGTTCCTCTGATTTTCTATGCGAATGAAACTAAGAAAACATCCAGAGCTTCTCATGTTAATTCGATCTTTAGATTAGTTAAGGATTTCTCTATTTATACATGTTTTGGTAACAACTCCATCTTTCTGTATATATGCTCATACATACATACATATATATATGTATATATGTGTGTTACATATATATTGTATGGGCGTGTGTGTTGACGTTGAGTGTTAGTGGGAAATTCATTTCAAATAACCATGGTCTTGCACTGCTTTGAACTTAGAGAGCATTTTTGCGACTTTTTTGGTTGGACTTCTTGTGATCTTGTTTGAATGAAACCCATATTAGTAATAGTAGTGATTGTGCGGAGAAGCAAGTGAAAAAAGATATAGAAACATCATTTTAAAAAGAATATTGTTCATGGCTTGAGTCGCAGCTTGGGTTGCACAATTCTCATGTTTGAAAAAACTATTTAATTAAATTGTCCTATTGTAGCTTGCAGGAGCTTTTTCCTTTCCCTATTTTATCTGGGCTTGTGTAGCAAATCTATCACACAAGTTTTTATGTCCAGAGCCTTGTGAACTTTCTAGGAAGCAGCAAGTAGATTTCCTAATTGAAACTTTTCTGGTTGCAGATTATCAAATCCTATTTGGTGTTGATTTCCTGTTGTGTTTAATAGACCCTACTGAATTGTATTGAGGATTTGTATGGAATGAAGTATACTATTTTGTTGCTTGGCATGTTGATGCAGTAGTATCAATGACTTCTAGGCTACTCGTTTAAGAATATGAAGTAGGCTATTTTGTACTGTTTGAAGGACTCATTTTAAAAATATATTTTGGATGGGTGGTGTTTGTTTTTTGGAATGTTTGATTATCGCTTGGCATTGTCCAAGTAAACAGGTAATTCTGTAGTAATCCAAATCATAGTATTTTTTTAGTGTTAAAATGGAGAAGTGTATTTTTCAGCCTAAGGGTATTTTTGTACAGGGGCGGAGCCAGGATTTGATCTCTACGGGGTACACTTGCATGGGGTTTTGGGGGAGTAAATATTGGGTATCACGGTGATATCACGTGGGATTTTGTAACCTCTCTAATAGAGGAGAGATTATAGACTTTTGTGGATAGAATTTGAGATGATGTGGGAACAGATTCCCCTAGAAATAGGGGTCAAATGTTTGAATAAAAGAGTTTGATAGGGTTGGGATACATCATCTCTATCACAATGATAGCCAATATTTTTTCGTTTAGGGGTTGTTTTCTAACGTTTTTTTTAGATAGAAGTACTATGATTTTGGATTTCTTTCAAAAATTATGTGGTTATTATGTGAGTTTCACATATGGTGGGTTGATGGTTGAAACATAATTATTCAATTTATGAAAAACTTACTCTTTTGGAAAAAAATGTGTCCGTATACTTGATTTCTTCTTTTTGTTATTTTAATTCTGTTTTACTTATAAACAAAGAATTCTTAATTGATTGAATGTTTTACCAATCAATATCCGTGTTAGATAAAGAAAAAATAAAAAATAAAAATAGTCAATAACCGTGCATCGCACGGAAAAATGCCTCTAAATTTTATGTATGTATTTTTTAACTAAGCAAATTTTATGCACGCAAATTTGTTAGTGTTATTTTATAGATAATGAATTTTTATTATTTTAGTTAGGGGTGCAATTTGGAACGGAAATTTCGATTTCGACCGATTCCGAACCGAAAAATTCCGATTTTGAAAACTAAAACTGAATTTCGAATTCTGAAAATTCCGAATTTTTTCGGAACGGAATCGGAATTGTTTTAAGAATTCCGAAAATTCCGAAAAATTTTTCAAAAAAATTCCGATTATGTATTTTTCAAAAATATTACATACATACATAGATATATATTATGAGAAATGCTACACACACATTCTAAACCACACCCCAAACCACACTTTTGCTTTAAATACATGTACTCTGTGCTGTGTAAGTGGTGCACAGAAAAGTGTGAAAATTTAAACAGCACAAGGTACATGCATTTAAAGCAAGGGGTGTGGTTGGAGGTGTGGTTTAGAATGTGTGTGTAGCATTTCTCATATATTATACATGTTAAATATTCCGGAAATATTCCGGCTGAATAACACCCCTAATTTTAGTTAATTAGTTTAGTTTGTATTATGTATGTGTGTATATTTGAAGATATATGTATGTATGTATATATATATATATCTACTCTATATAATAAGAAGACGGAAGCACGTCAAAAAATATGAACTTCCTCTTTTGCCCTTCATTATATCATAATTACTCATATATCTATCTATACATCGTAAGGATATATTGATTTGTGTGAGGGTATATCTGTCATTTTGGACAAATAATTACCTTCAAGTCAGCTTTTGAAATTTTATTTAATATAATAATGAGGTTTTAATCAACAATCTTGTGTCTAATTACATTTGGGTCAACAATTTTTGGGAAATTTATTATTGACTTCAAAAAAAGTCAACAAAAGTGGCTATTTTGGTGGCTATTTAGAAATTGGTCACTAATATTTGCAATTTGGTCAACTTCTTCTCTCAAATGAGGTTTCAATCAACAATTTGTGTCTAATTAAATTTGGATCAATAATTTTTGGGATATTTATTATTCACTTCATAAAAAGTCAAAAAAAGTGGCTATTTTAGTGGTTATTTAGGAATTGGTCACTAATATTTCCAATTTGCTCAACTTCTTCTCTCAAATTTAGGATTCATATATTGTAATATGTGTAATTGCATTTAGGTCAGCAAGTTTTGGGATATTTATTATTCACTTTAAAAAAAATTTAAAGTGGCTATTTTAGTGACTATTTAGGAATTGGTCACTAATTTCACATTTTGGTCAAATTCTTCTCTAAAAATTAAGTTTGGTATATCCAAAATGTCAAATAAAGTGGTTATTTTAGTAGCTATTATGAATTGATCACTAATATTTACATTTTGGTCAACTTCTTCCCTCAAATTCAGGATTTATAGATTGTATTCGAATATCAATTAAAGCCTACAAACATGTTCATGCCATTTTTTTTAGAGGAAATAGCCTACTTGTGTCATATATTTTTAGTGGCGCTTTATTAGTTACCTTGACTACTCATGTATAAGATAGTCATAATTATCAACTTCTTCCGTCAGAAGAGTTTTAGATTAAATAGTTACATTTACAATTTCCTATTTAACTGTTTTAACATCTTATTACCTCTAATGTCAAGATTAATACACAATATATCTAGGAATACAACTATCCGACGGGCACGTGCCTTGCACGTGCACCCACACTAGTATATATATAACAGATTAGATAGATTAGATATTGATGGATTAGATATAGTTTAAAAAGTATACTATAGCTAATCTTATACTGTGACAACTTTAGTATAGTATATAGTATATACAAATATAGGGGGAGGCTCTTAAGTGAATTGGGTAGAGTGGACTTACCCAGTGAACTGTTTTAGGCTTAAAAGCCAGTTCACTGGGTAAGTTCACTCTACCCAGTTCACTTAAGAGCCTCTCCCTACAAATACATATCTACTATAGTATAAGAATGAAGCCGGTCATTTAAGCAACCTGCACAAATTTTTCGAAGTCCCCAATCTGCACGAATTTTTTGAAGTCTCTGAGGAGTTCACTTGGGTACCCAATGGTGGTTTTGTTGTATATACAACATACCACCAAGACACTTGTCAGTTATTGATTGGAGGATAAGTGTACAAAAGTCAAAAGATGATGGTCATTTAATGCTTTCTGAAATGCATTAAATGGGGGGCAACCGGTTATCACAAGTTGGTCATGTACCGCACAATGTGTTTGTTCCTTGACTACGGATTATTGTTACGTGGTCAGCAATGTTTGTTCTATGCCATCAAAGTCACGGTTTATTGTTTCTTGGTCAATAATATTTGTTCTATGACATAAGTGCTTGTCCCAGTGGAATTTTTTTTTGTGTCAAGTATTAACGAGATTGTATTCTATGTATAAAATGTTGTACAATTTTAAAATTTTGTCTAAGAATTTTGTACAATTATGATGGATTAATTGTTTACTCCTACTAAGGTTTTTATTAACTACCTTTCAATTCTATTTAATAACCCAATCAAGTTTGTAACGAAACAAATATTTAGAAACAAAACTTAGATATCTGAAACAAAATTTTTGTGACAATAAAATTTTATGGTTGGAAGGAACAAGACTTTCGTAATTTTCGAAACAAATATTTGAAATACGAAACAAATGTTTATGGTGATGGAACAAAAGTTTAAGTTAAAGGATCAGTACTTTCCAACATTAGGAACAAAAAGTTTGTAATCATGGAACAAATATTTACTCCCTCCGTCCCATTTTATGTGTCCCTCTTTGGGAATCCAACTATTTAAGGGGACAAAAAGAATCTACACATACTTTCCACAATTGCCCATAATCATTGCACTTTTTTGTTTTGTTTTGTTTTGGTATTGATTGCAAGGAAGGGTAGTTTGGGAAACTAAATAAAATTTGCATACTAATTTAGGAAAGTAAACAACAATTTTGGGACATCCCAAAAAAGAAAGGGGGACACATAAAATGGAACGGAGGGAGTATAACGAAGGAACGTTATATTTATGGTTAGTTGTACTTTATATAACATATAACAATACGCGTATTTAAAAGTATTGGAACAAAACTTAGAATTCTGAAACAAACACTTATGGTGATGAAACAAAAGTTTATGTTAAAGGAACAATTCTTTATCACATTCGAAACAAAAGTTTGAAATCATGAAACAAAATATTTACGATGAAGGAACAAAACTTAGTTACTAATGGAACAAAATTTCATATCATGGAACAATAATAGCACAACACTTTACCACATTAGGAACAAAAAGTTTGTAAACATGGAATGTTGGAAATAAAACTTTATTTAGATAACTATTACAAACTTCTTAATAAACAAACAAATGACACCGAGGACGTTCACTGTCCAGAACTGCTGGAGAAGACGATGTTCGAGCGATCGAACCAAGTTTAATCGATCGAACTGCATGTTTCTCAATCGATCGAAATGACTTCAATCGATCGAGACCACTTTCACCTCAAGCAATCGAGCACACGTCGAGCGATCGAACTTCACTTTTCTCAATCGATCGAGGAGACTTCAATCGATCGAACCCAATAGAACATGGATGTTTCCTTTCAGTTTCTAATTCATAATGCTTAGTTGAGTAATCGATGTTCCATGTTCCTAGAGCATAGCTGTCCTATAAAATTTTCCTCTCAATTTTGCTGGTAATCTCGGTCACATAATAATCCGTAAGTGCTGTAACACCTGCTCCCGCAATTAATAGTTAAACGTGATTTAGCATGCATTAACATATATAATTGGTGTTTATTAACACATGTTTAAGTGAGTTTTAACTCACTGGTTGATCGTGGGTGTCCAGTTTGGAAACCCAGTATTGGCCAATGTGGCAGTCCCAACTTGGAACATGAGTTGAGAAAGTTCCATTATGATGGGACTAAGTTGTGGAATCACCCTTATATGCTTAAATGTTTATTAATGCATATGTGAAATATTTATATGTGTTTAGAATAACTTGTTTATTGTTAGAGACCATTTGTGTGGTCATTTGGGATACCTTTGTGAGAATGAAATGAACACGTTACATAATTAGTAGGCTAATTAGCAACTTCATATAATTATATGGGACCACTTATGAGACCCATGAGAGACATAGACAAACACACACTAAAGTTTGGGTAGTTTTAATAAGTTTCATAATTAATAGGGGTATAAATGCAGAACTAATAAAATTTGGGAGAGGTCATAATAAAATTACAAACCTTGGAATACATGTGGAATGACATATGTATTATGACTCATCACCTTGGAGTCATCTCCATCCTTAGGCAACAACAAGGATTTACAGGAGAGGAAAAAAAGAGAGTTTCGACAGAAATTCACGCCAACGACTACGACGCCAATTGACGCGCCGTTTGACACCCAATCGCAATTTCAAGACCGGATTTGGACTCGTAGATGTGAGTTATATGTTTTGGTACTATTTTTATTGAGTATAATAGTCGTATTTCTCGCGACCCAATTCGGAGCAATAATCCGTAGTTTCCCGAATTCATGTAGGATTTGAAACCGGAGTAGATTTGAGCTTTAATTTCACAACTAGGAACGAATTGCGAAGAGGTGAGTGGTTTCAATCTTGTTTTGGATGAGATTCATGGTTATGTTCATATGGATGTTAATCACATGCCTATTTAGTTTAATTACCCATGTTTAGCTATAATTATGTGAAAAGCCTGGTGATATGTTTATGTGAGCATGTTTAGTTGCCTATTTGGGTCAAATGAAAGCTTGTATGAATCCGCCATGAGATTGTTCCGTGGTGACGACCACTTGTTGTCGAAAACGACATTAGACCCCATGTGTGTGGCATGGGTCATTGGCTTGTGCCGTGGACTATTGAGGGAGTCGTGGACTTGCGGGTAGTGATGGATGAAATATTTGCGTATCCGGAGATCATTATATTTGTTGAGTTGAATATAAACATTGATATATCATCTGTGTGCTTGATTGATATCTCTCACTAACCATATAGCTTATATATTGTAGTGGTTATTGAATAACCATTGTAGGTGAGCACGATGACAAGAATCCGGGGAGATGAACTCGGGGTTCGTAGTGGTGAGGAAGCTTGTAAATGTAGTAGCTGATATCTATCGTTGTTTTTGAGTAAAACTTGTAGTTTGTAATAGCTAACTTGGGTTTATACTAAAACTTAGTAGATTATGTTAGTTTTGGTTTAATCGCTCCAAGACTCGTGTAAATCTTGTAACCGGAGCTTAAAATGTTGTTGGTACTTTTCATACTTTGCTAATGTAGTTTGGAGCATGTTTGAATGGAAGTTTGGTTTAAGAAACATATTTTGGTTGATCTTGAGGGAATTGGGAGTATTTGGGAGAGAATTGGGAGTATTTGAGAAAGACGGCATTCCACATCTTGTTCATGCTTTAAAATCATGTTGGGACTTTTCAAACTCTTGTTTTTATGGTTTGGAAATGCTAGTTGTGAATTTGGAGCAAGACTCTTGTGTTTTGGTTGGTTTTGTAAAAATTGGGAAGATTCTAGTGTGGTAGCATTAGTGGATCTTGTTTTATGTTTAAAATCATGCCAATATATATTGGGAATGATATATATTGGCATGATTTGGAATGGTTATAGAATGGTTTGAAATGTTTTTGAAAAGTTTCATGAAGTTTGGTTTGGTTTTGGAAGTGTTTTGGATCTGCTAAATAGGGGAAACTGCTGTTAAAATGAGTACTGCAGAATTCAGATTGATTCGGGTCTTGGGCGGATCGATCTGGTGCTTTTGGAGGACCAAAAATGAGGTTCTGTTAAAACCGGATCGATCCGGTTTTGGGCCGGATCGATCCGCAGGTCACTTTGCGCACTGTCAACTTTTACGGAAACGGGCATAATTCTTCAAGAAAATTCGGTTTTGCGCGCCGTTTTTTTGCGTTGGAACCGGGACTCAAAAACCTATCTTTTAGTATAAAATTTTCTATACCTTATTAATGACCATTTTGCCCTTGGGCTTGATTCGTTTAACATCATGGTGTAAATGTACTTGTTTTCCCTCCTTTTCATTCGTAACTTGTTGTTTGAAGGCCTTGGTGGCATGCCACGTGTCTTGGGTTCACATGTGTGGATCCGAGGCGTGACAACCGCTCCACCACTTAAGCCAGGCTACTTAATTCTATGGGTCATGACATCACCAATTTCTCCATCTCTATTGATCATTGAACCTAGATAGTGAAAGTGTTCCCTCTTTGAGAGCTCTTTATCTTCAATCTTCACTGCTTCGTTGTCTCTACTTCCACTATTACTAAAACAACATTCCATATATTCTGTTTTCGTCCTATTAATCTTTAGCCCCATAGTCTCCAGTGCTTCTCTTCAAACTTCCAGTTTAGTGTTGAGTCCCCTTTTAGTCTCATCAACCAAGACAATATCATCTGCGAACAACATACACCATGGGACCTCATCTTGGATGTGTCTAGTTAATTCATTCATAATTAAGGTGAATAAATAAGGGCTGAAGGCCGACCCTTGGTGCAAGCCTACGATAATTGGGAATAACATAATTAATTGACCATGAAATAAATACTTGTGATGAAGGAACAAAACTAAGTGATCATGGAACAAAAATTTTGGCCATGGAACAAACATTTGAAATGAATGAACTAGACTTGCATACCATAGGAACAAAACTTAGAAATTCGGGATAAAATTTAGTGACCATGGAACAAAACTTTTTGGTCATGAAACAAATAGTTCAGATGAAGGAACAAAATTTTATGGTCGTGGAATACATATTTATGATGAAGGAACTAGACTTGCTTACCTTAGCAACAAAACTTAGAAAGTTGGAACAAAAGTTTATGGTCATGGAACAAATATGTTATGATGGAAAAATAAAACTTTCTTGTCATGAAACAAATATTTAATATGAATGAACAAAACTTAGTGACTATGGAACAAAACTTTTCGATAGTGAAACAAATATGTATGATGAAGGAACAAAACTTAGTGAACACGGAACAAAACTTTCTGGCCATGGAACAAAAGTTTCTGTTCATAGGACAAATATTTATGATGAATGAACAAAACTTAATGATCATGGAATAAATATTTCTATTCCTAGAACAAACATATATGATCATGGAACGAATAATAATGATGAAGGAACTTAAGACTTAGCCATCATGGAACAAAAGTTCATGTTGAAGGAACAAAATTTTGTTATCATAGAACAAAAATTTACGTTGAAGGAATAAGACTTAAAAAACACGGAACAAAAGTTTTCTGGTGTGTTTGATAACATTAATGAGATAATAATGATAGAAATAACATAACTTTTTATGTCAGTTTTCAATAAACTAGTGGGGATCAATGCAATGCCATGAATGATCTTTCCTTGCCAATTTTAATCCTCAAAGTTTTTGTAGTCAATATTACTACTAAAAATCCTCCTGTGATCCTTAATATCACATAGGTAAATATCGTTATGAAAATCGTTACCAGCTATAGGAGTCAAGCTTTCCAAAATACCCACGACAAGATCTGCCAGCCAAGGGCCATTTTGGGGTTTTAATGTCTGGATGGAATTCCACTATTCCATGTCTAGGTACCTACAATTGACGACTTTCAACCAAGGGTTTTTTCGGAATGTATCGTCTTCAGTGGATTCTTGTAAGGCCCCTCGGATATATCAATCATGATAATTACAGGCTATTCTAACCTTGAGTATCTTGATGGGTTTTACCAATACCACATCGGTACGGTAGTCATATCAAGTTAAAAAATCCATTATATATAGGGCATAAGAAAGATGGAGCGTTATCGGTTGTCATGTCACGGAATAAACATTTGAGATGAATAAACTAGACTTGCATACCTTAGGAACAAAACTTAGAAATTCGGGATAAAATTTAGTGACCATGGAACAAAACTTTTGGTCATGAAACAAATATTCACGATGAAGGAACAAAACTTGATGATCATGGAACAAAATTTATGGTCACGGAACACATATTTATGATGAAGGAACTAGACTTCCTTACCTTAGGAACAAAACTTAGAAAGTTGGAACAAAAGTTTATGGTCATGGAACAAATATGTTATGATGAAAAAACAAAACTTTCTTATCATGGAACAAATATTTAATATGAATGAACAAAACTTAGTGACTATGGAGCAAAACATTCCGATAGTGAAACAAATATGTATGATGAAGGAACAAAACTTAGTGATCACGGAACAAAACTTTCTGGCCATGGAACAAAAGTTTCTGTTCAGAGGACAAATATTTATGATGAATGAACAAAACTTAATGATCATAGAATAAATATTTCTGTTCCTAGAACAAACATTTATGATCATGGAACGAATATTAATGATGAAGGAACTTAAGACTTAGCCATCATGGAACAAAAGTTCATGTTGAAGGAACAAACCGTTATTATCATAGACCAAAAATTTACGTTGAAGGAATAAGACTTAAAAAACATGGAACAAAAGTTTTCTGGTGTGTTTGATAATATTAATGAGATAATAATGATAGAAATAACAGAACTTTTTATGTCAGTTTTCAGCAAAATAGTGGGGATCAATGCAATGCCATGAATGATCTTTCCTTGCCATTTTTAATCCTCAAAGATCTTGTAGTCGATATTACTACTGAAAATCCTCGTGTGATCCTTAATATCACATAGGTAAATGTCATTATGAAAATCTTTACCAGCTATAGGAGTCAAGCTTTCCAAAATACCCACGACAAGATCTGCCAGCCAAGGGCCATTTTGGGGGTTTTAATGTCTGGATGGAATTCCACTATTCCATGTCTAGGTACCTACAGTTGACGACTTTCAACCAAGGGTTTTTCCGGAATGTATCGTCTTCGGTGGGCTCTTGTAAGGCCCTTTGGATATATCAATCATGATAAATACAGGTTATTGTAACCTTGAGTATCTTGATGGGTTTTACCAATACCACATCGGTATGGTAGTCATATCAAGTTAAAAAATCCATTATATATAGGGCATAAGGAAGATGGAGCGTTATCGGTCTATGAAAGAGTTGTCACGTCATGAACAAACATTTATGACGAAGGAACATAATTAATTTACCGTAAAACAAATGTTTAGGATGAAGGAACAAAACTAAGTGATCATGGAACAAAAGTTTTGGTTATAGAACAAACATTTAAGATGAAGGAACTGACTTGTATACCTTAGCTAGGGACAAAACTTCAAAATCTTGGACAAAATTTAGTGACTATGGAACAAAACTTTCTAGCGATGAAACAAATATTTAGGATGAATGAACAAAACTTCGTAATCATAGAACAAACTTTAAGGTCATGGAACAAATAATTTATGATGAAGAAAAAAAACTTTCTTGTCATGGAACAAATTTTTATGATGAAGGAACAAAATTTAAAGATCATGTAACAAAACTTAGTGGGTATGGAACAAAGATTTCCGATTGTGAAACAAATATTTATGATGAAGGAACAACTTAGTGATCACGGAACAAAACTTTCTATTCATGAAACAAAGTTTTTGTTCACAAAACAAATATTTATGATGAATGAACAAAACTTAATGATCATGGAATAAATGCTCTTTAGTCCGAATGTTCACATTCATTCGGGCATGTCTAGCATTTTTTACCAAACTCCTGAAACAATCGGTCATGTAACAAAATACATATTTTGGGTCCAAACAACTTTTAAATAGTTATTTTGTGTTTGAGGCTACTTATGTTTTCAATGTTGTAAACTTGCACCAAAATATTGTGATGATTGCTCCCAACGTGTGAAGACTTGCTCCCAACCTTATGAAGAGTTGCACTTGACTTTGAAACGAGTTGCTCCCTGCATTATGAAGAATTGCTCCCAACGTTACAAAGAGTTACTTCCAATATTATAAAGAGCTGGTCCCAAACGTCATTTAAATTTGATAACTTTCTATTTTTACAAAAAAAAAGTTGATATTTTTTTAATTTTGAAAAAGCAAGAGATTGACTTTTAAATTCTCTATATATATATATATATAAGTAGTCTGGAAGTTAATTGTCCCCCTTTTTCGTACCCCATTTTTTTGGCTTAATGTTGTTCCCAATATATGCTATCACTTAGTTTTCATTGGAGGGTTTTGTAGTGTCACACTATCATTGAAGGTGGTCCCATTATTATTTTCTTATGTCCATAAAAAAATAAACTAATTAAAAGAAAATAAAATAAAATTGGTCCCATTGCGACATGTGTTGAGAACCACATTTGAAACAATTGGACTAAAGTATCACATATACTTAAAAAAAATAAATAAGCGCTCACCAAACTAGGTTCCTATAAGAATCAAATAAAAATTTAAATTGGACTAAACTTTTGGCCTTTCCCAAACAGACCCTAAAATTCATGTTTGGGAACCCACATATATTGACTAGCCACAAAAGGAAGGGGGTTGGGCAACCTGCTAAAGAGATAAGGGGAGTGGTTGGGAGTAGTTTTGGCACAAAACCAATTGGTTTTGTTTTAAAAATGACTTGATTAGGTGGATGTCTAGGATCTCTTGAGGGTATGATCCAACGGTTGTGGAGGGTTTTGTTGTATATACAACAAAACCGCTTTGGGGTACCGAAGTCATCGCCCCCTTTGCAATTTCCCTCTCTCTCTCTCTCTCACGAAGTTCTGTATCTTTCACTCTCGATTTTCCTCTTGTCCTTCTCTCTATTCTGCATTCCAGCTTTCTTTCTGTCTCCACTTGTCGATTTGTCTCTCATAGAACACACACACACACACACACACATACACACACACTTTCTCTCTCTCTCTCTCTCTCTCTCTGCGTGTCTCTCTCTCTACCTCTCTCACTAGAAATCAATTATCAGTTGGTTTGAAGCTTCTCATCTATTTGTGACCAGAGAGATGACGCAGACTTGAAAATCAATACTCACTGGGCCTTCTCTTCTCTTTCACCATGTGCATCTATTAGTATTTTCAGGTAATTAAGGTTATTCTTTTGTCTACTTTTTGACCTTCATTGAATTTGTTTCAAATTCTTTAGTTTACTATATCAGATCTGTTTCGGGTTTGGTTCTTCTGATTTTGTAATTCGGGGTTTACATTATTTTGTAAAATTGGGTCTACATTTTGTTGTTTCTTCTAATCAGATTATACCATTTACAAATGTTGGGTTTCGACGAATTGATTTACAATTTTCCAGTTTGTTAATCTCTTTAGCGTTGATCGATACAATTCCTCAGTTCATATTGCCCCTCCATGTTATGTCTGAAATAAGAATAAGAGCGGCACCCTAATCAGATCCTTCCTAAATGTTCAAGTTTAATGTTAATAGTTGGTCAGAGTTTGTGGAACCTTGAAAATTTTGAACTATCACTTATGTCTGGAATTAAGATTGCATGTATAGTCCAAGTGAATTGGTTCTTCTTGTGAACAGCCTATATGTATATTAATGATAGAAATCTGTTTAATGACATGGAGTGATGCAGCTAATGTGATACCCCTAATGTACACTTTATGCCAAAACGCGTATGGTACATTCTTTAGAATGTGAGTATTTCTTACTTTCTCCTTTTCCTTCTTTTTTTTTTTGGGCAGAGGTTGATTTATTTGCTTATTGTTTCGTTGTTTTGATTGTTTTAGTGTGTTGCCAATGAAGGTTTAGGTTTGTTTCAGTCAACAATTGGTGCTCCTAAATATGACTAGAGCAGAAAGCAGGTATTATCTACTTGTGTGTGTGTGTGCTTGTATAATATTTCACACTCATTACTTGTTTATGGAATACTTAGATTTTCTGCCTAGAACTGGTTGCTGAAAATTGAATTTGAGAAAATTAAATACAGTTTTGTGAACTACCTATGCTTTGTTAGGTACAACCATATTGTCTTAATCAAATTCTTTCCATTGTTTACAGGTTTTAGACATTTGGAAATTGGTATAATGACATGATATCCACTTATATCTTAAATTCTTCCAAAAGGATCAGTTTGTTTGAGTGTGAGTTTCGGACCCTTCTTGGACCATATGGAGGATAAACTTTTCGCTCTCCAAATTTAGACCTTGCGGGTAGATAATTGAAGATTAGAGGCACAAGCAGCTGATTACCCGAAAGTTATGCCAGAGCTTGAGACAACAACAACAATACCAACAACAACAACTAAAAAGCTTCTCAATAAGAGACTTAAATTCGAAGCTGAACAGAGCAACCAACATATCTTAATCCTTCAACAAAAAGTCATAAAGCTACAAGACCAAGAGCTCAAGGCTGTTGGAAATGATGTGGATGTTGAATTGAAGCTGGTAAAGTTGAAGGGTTTGGATGGGGGAGGCAAAGGAATGGGAAAGTCTAATTATAATTTGGGGATAGAAAATTCCAAGTCCCTACAACTTTCATTTCGGAAGGTGAAGAGGTAATTAGTCATCTTGGTCCATTATTTTCCTTAGGACCCATGATCTACCTCACTCTCCAGGTGCATATCTATACAACAAAAAGGTAAGAGAATCTTAGTGGACTACGTTGTCACACCCCGGAGCAGCAGAAATTAGCAGGAAATTAAATTTTCCTTTCTGGTCCATAAGCCACGACTAGTTACATTAACTGATTGTCCACAAACACACTAGATAAATAAGAGAGTAACTTAAGCGAAAGCGTACACTAAATATACATCAAAAGATTACTAGCTATTGCATTAGAGTTCGTAGTTTTCAAAAGATAAAAGAACAAAAGATGTTAAGGCGTTGGACGCCGTTTACAACTTAGTACGAATGGACAAAACTCTATAAAGAACAACTAAGTCTTCTTTCTTGAAGCCGCGCCTTTAACTGGCATAGCCATGACCTTCAGCATTGTAGGCCTCCCCTTCGAAGGGTTCCTCTTCGTAGGCTCCTCCCTGATAGTCCTCCTTCGGACAATCATATCTTGTATAGTCTAGACATGGGAATGTCCAGGGCGTAGTATGCCATTAGATTTAATAAAAGCTAAGTGAGCGTCTAACTGAATACTCCTAATATAAAATACGTATCTGAAAGTACACAGCGATTAGTTACAACAGTTGAGCGAATTATAATGAGACTGTACGTGAACTATGCATCATCTATATATTCGACTTCACTCGACTTAACATCCGACTTACTTGACTTTGTTACATTACCAGTGTAACGCCGTTGGCTTAGAGTGACTCGTCCAGTGGGTTGAGCTATGGTTACTTTGCTATCGTTGTTTGCCTCTCAATGGCCACAGTAGTAATCTTGCTTTACAAGCTAACCATGTACCCTAGGTCCTCGGGACCTTGCCTTATGAATATCGTTGCCGATTTGCGAAACGGTTACTTTACTATCGTTAGTCGTCGTGACTGTCGTAGTAATCCGCCTTACAGGCTAACCGTGTTTATTCATTTCTCGATTTATTCTTATCAACATGGTTACTTTGCTATCGTGTTTGCCTCTCCGTGGCCATAGTAGCAATCATCGCTGACATGCGATCCTGTAATTCCATTTGACAGTACCGACTCACTACATATCAACTTTTGGATCTCTGCGGTCGACTACGCGTATTTTCAAATGCATACGGACTTGGTCTCCGCGACCGTTCGACTCTATACCCGTACACGTCGACTTGATGTTACGATACCGACTCCTACATGTGGTGTATCATATGTTATGCACGAGGTACAGGTTAATTAAACAGGTACTATTTTATTCTTGAAATAGTACGAACCTAAGCTCGTAGTACCACATGTTAAAGCATGAGTTAACTGGACTGATAATAATAACAAACAGAAATAATAATAACAATAGTAATAAAAATAATAACGGAGATAATATGTTTGAGGTGCAACATATCAACATGAGGTTAAACCTGGAATAAATAATAATAACAATAATAATAATATCATTATTATTAATGGAATAATAAAACGGACAATAATATGCTCGGGGTACAACATATTAACGCATGAGTTTTAATCGATAGTAATAATAAATACTATTAACGATAATAATAATAATAATAATAAAAATAATACTAATAATAATAATAGAATTCATGATACGGACCTTGGTTAGGGGTATCACATGTTAAAGCGCGAGATTTAACGACTAACTAATAAGATATTAATGGTACTAATAATAATAACAATAATAATAATGACAACATGATTCATAATACGGACCTAGATTAGGGACACCACATGTTAAGCACAAGGTTTTCCATAAATAAAAATAAATATAGGATAATACGGACATTAATCTGATATATCAAGTGAGTTAGGAACTCACCGTAGGTTCGGGGTCGCGGTGTGGCTTGTGGTGGAATTTCTTTAGTAGGGAGCAGCAGGGGGACGAAGCGATTCACAACAAAAGAAAATCCTTTTCTTCCTTTCTCTCACTCTCGGCTAACTCTCTCTATCTCTCTATATTTTTTTCTTCTCCTAAACACTAATGGGGGTCTCTATTTATAGGGGGTGGTTGGGTTATAATATATATATATATATATATATTGTACACACACACATTATATATATATATATACTACACACACAAGACTCAACACACAAACACATGTACACACAACTCACTCAAGTACACAACACCTCACATGCACACCTACACACAACTCACTCAAGCACACAACACCTCACACGGACACCTACACACAACTCACTCAAGCACACAACACCTCACATGGACACCTAACCACCACTTGATAGGTTTGTTTGGGGGTTGGCTTAGGGTACAAGCATGGTAACACATGTATAATTACGGGTTCAAGAATAATGTTAATTACAGTGGAAATCTTATAAATACTGTCTGGAACTGGAAAATATATTAATAAAATAAAATAAAATTATAGGTATTGCAATATCCATCTCCTATCAAAGATTTCATCCCCAAAATCTGAGCTAGCTAGTCACTAAACAAAGCTGGAACTTCTCGCGCATTTTTGATTCCAACTCCCAAGAAGCTGCGCGTTCGTCATGGTGTCTCCACTGAACTTTTACAAGAGGAATTTCCTTAGTCCTCAGTTTCTTGAATCCTTGATCCAAAATTCGAACTGGTCCTTCAGTATAAGTCACGTTGTTATTCACCTCAATGTCCGTGAAGTCAATTTTGTGTGACGGATCATGTATAACCTTCCTAAGCATGCTGATATGAAATACATTATGTACTCCTGACATCTTAGGTGGGAGTGCAAGTTGGTAGGCTACTTTTCCCACGCGCTCTAAAATTTTAAATGGTCCAATGTAGCGCGGTGACAACTTTTCTCGTTTCTGTCCGAATCTGACAACGCCTCGCACCGGAGATACCTTAAGAAGTACGTGATCTCCAACACTGACACTACAACAAATCAGCTCTTTTTTGACGCAAATTATTTGCAACGCGCACACTGCGTCACAAAAAACTACTATCTACGACGCACAAATTTATTTACGACGTACATATTAGCGTAGGAAAAAATGAAATTGGAATGGTCAATGGATAATATTTGCGACGCGTAGGGTGCGTGGCAAATATTTATACTGGTATTCGCAACGCAGCTGGGGCATGGCAAATATTGATAGGATATCTGCAACGTTGTTGGTGCGTGGCAAATATTCATACGGGTATTCGTGATGCAGTTGGGGCGTGTCACATATTGATAAGATACCTGCAACGCCGTTGGTGCGTGGCAGATATTACTATGGATAGATATATGTATATATATATATATATTTTTGGGTTCAAGCTATGGATATTAGCCACGGGGTGGCAAATAACCTTAAAATAAAATGGCTTAAACTAGCGGGAAACAAAAAAATTCTCAAATCATCAGATATGTAATTCCCAAATCAACAAAAACCTCAAAATAGCACCAAAGACCCGCCACACCCTCGCCTCTCTTCCACGGCACACCACTCACTGCCATCGCCGCCCCTCGTCACCGCCGCTTTTGCCGTCACCGTACATGCAAGCTCTACTTCGCTAGGCTGTTCGTCACCACCGCTGCTACTATTCTCCTAGCCCCGCTTCCACTCGCCTCTGCTACTGGTCAGGTCTCTCTCTTTCTTTCTCTCTCTCTCTCTCTCCAATGGCAGTGATGAATCGTAGGATTTTAAAGGGCCACTCATGGTTTCTATGTTGGGCTTATACATAACATGAACGTCTTTTTAGTTTGTAGTTGGAGAATGCATTGATGGTGCTTGTAAAAAGGGTCTGGAGAAATGCTAAGGGGAGGTAGTTAGGAAAGGGTTATTTTCTGGCTAAGGGCTATTTGGGGATGTTTGATTGTTGATTTTGGGTGTAATTTATGTTTGTATTGGACTTTTGATCATTAGAATGATATATAATTGTTGTTAAAAAAAAAGGAAGCAAAGAAAGAGGTGATTCTTTTAAAGTTGCCCAGGAAAAAGATTTACACAAAAAGATCTTATGGAAGTGGGTCTTGTTGATGGGTTGGGATTTTTCTGTTGCCATTGAAGACACAGAGCAAAGTAAATGGCCCCCACTTTGAGACCACTCTCATAATATGTATTGAAGTTTGATTTGTTGGCTGAGTCACTATTACCCATTGGATATAATATTTTGCCATCAAATATGTAAGTATTGACCCATAAAGACATTCATTGGTGAATATCAATGCTTGGGACTGGATATTTGTCACCGCTGGTGCTGCGTAATTGTTCTTTTTTTTTGCTAAGCAAAGAAATTTTATTGAGTCATTTGCGCAAGGCCAAATGCAGGGTAGTACACAATAAAACCAAATTTTATTGTTTTTTTGCTTTCAGTTTCTTTGTTTTTGACTTGGTTTGGAGTATGTTTGTTTGGTGCTGCATAATTGTATTGCCAGACAAATGAAACATTTTGTTATGTTATGTGATGGAATGGTCTTTATTGCGCCTTGCCAAATCAATTTGCTCCATGTTCATTTTGTGCTATGCCCATATGTGTTATTTTAAGTACCAAATTTTGCTCTATAATAAGGATTCTCATCCTTTTCTGGGATTTGTAGTTTATAACTTATTAACATTTAGCATCGTTTGTTTTTTGATCGAATACATTTTTGCTCACCCCAAAATTGCTCACTCTTTGCTCACCCAACTCTCCCATTGGTTAATGCAGTGGGACCCAGGATTAAATAAGGATTAATTAATGGTAAAAAGTCATGGTCCCACTGCATTAGCCAATGTGAGCAATGGGTGAGCAATGGGAGAGCAATTTTGGGGTGAGCAAAATTGCACTCTTGTTTTTTTGTCATTGGTGCATTGAAAACCATCTTAATCAAGTTAGCAAGTTTTTTGGGATGACGAGGGAAACCGCCAAGAGTTTGTTTGGTTAGCTTTTAGAATAGTCCCTTTTTTGAATAAGAGATTTTCTTTAAAAAGCTACTAACTTGAGATTTCCCAAATCTTAAGTCTTAACTGATTCAACAACATGAGCATTTGAGTTTGTGGAGTATTTTCTTAATAATTTATTGTGTTGTTAAAGTCCTTGGACTATTGATTAAGATGTGATTATTAATCCAAGAATGAGGTTTGAACCTTTTCTTTTCTTTTCTTTTTTCAATAAATCTATTTCAGCTTCTGAAAATGATTTCAAGGGAGGGAATATATTGGCTTGCTTCCCAAGCCTGCAGGTGGTGAGTTCGGAAAGTTCTACGGTTTACCTACACTGAAGGTTCCAAGGATTGGTATGTATCTAAAAGTTATATTCTTCAACTATGGTCCTTGTTTATTAATCATCTGTACATGTTTTGGTTTTTAATTTTTTACAGTTGACTTGATTATCTAGCTTTTTGTTGTGTTGGGTTTCCCTTTTAAGTGCCTCTATCAGAAGTAGCATTTACTAACCAAACTTGCTATCTTGGGAATTTTTCTCTATCCACACAAAAAAGAATCACCGGTTCTTCGGAAGCCTCTCTCTCTCTCTCTCTCTCTCTCTCTCCTGTAACTTCATCATTATCATCTAAGAACAAGGTATATTTCTCTCTTTCTTTCATTAGAGAAATACAGATTTTGGAGTATTTGGGTGTTAGATAGTGTGTCTCTGTTTGTCTCTTATTAGATTTTCCTCCACTCTAATTTTTATCATTGTCTTTTGAATTCAATAGTGAATTTAGTTAATGAGAATAATAAAATTGGGGTAATATATTTGATGTTGTTATTGTAGGTTCTAGTCAACTATGTTTTGGATTTCTATGCCCATTGTGCTTATGCAATTATACTTCATTACCCTTTTCAAAAAAAAAAAAGAGTTTTTTTTATATGCTTAATATCTTTTCCTTTTTTTCCCACCTATTAGTTTCATTCATAAAACAAAGAGTCTTTATTTGTTTGGAAGGGATATGTACAAGGCCTTGACTATAACTTGGGTACAATTGACAAAAAGATATGTTTATTTGTTATTTAATGTAATTTGAATTGTGTATTCCTAAACGTGATAGGACTGTCCACCATGTAGGGAGACGTTGAAGCTATTAGGATTCATTTTAAAGATTTTTTTAAACTTGTGATAGGTAGTAGATATGGATAAGCAATGGATGAAGATTAAAACTAGATATTTACCCGAGTATGAGAAAGGGGTTTTCGATTTCATTGAGTATACACGGCCGCGTGCAGACAGTGGTAGTAGGATAATTTGAATTCTTTCTTATTTAATAGTACTGCTAAGGCCATGTGAACTAACGTGTTTACTATTTATAACTACAGATCGTTAGCAAGCAAAATGCTATCTGTCGATCGATGTAGAAGGCACGTTACACTGGTGGATCTATGTCATTTGCTGAACATCGTTACAATATGGTAATTGTTGCAGAGTTCAATATATATATATGAAGTTAACATCATTCTTCTAAATATTTGACTATTATAATAACACCATATGTTCAATACATAGGCAAAGGAGCGGCAGTCACAAACCCAAGAGTCGGGTACAGTGACGGTGACAGATGTGAGCCCCATAGACCTGTATCACAAAACGCATTATAACCCAAAAACCGGTCATTGGGGTAGTGAGCATTCACACGATAATTATGTAAGTGGCAATTTGTAATTTGTTACAATGATACATTTCATTTTGAAATAATTGTATTAATACTAGATTCTTGTAAATTGTAGGATCGTATGGTACAAATGAAGTCTCAACCCACCCCAGATGGGTCAACCCCGCTGAATGATAAGGAAATATTTGATAAAGTATTGGGGTACAGGCTCGGATATGCTATGGGCCTCGGATATGGGGTGGTCGCTCCATCGTCTAAGTCCGCTTCGCACACTACGTGTGAAGTGCGAATGCGGGAGGCAAATGAGAGGGCTGAACAGGCGATCAAAGAGGCAGAATAGGCCAAAAAAGAGGCTGAAGCGATGAAAGAAAAACTCTTGACAATGGAGGAGCGGATGGACGCATTTAATGCTCGCTTGGACTTGATGGGTGGATCATTAGCAGTATGAGATGGTAAGTTATGTTTCATATAGTTAGTTTTATTGTGTTAAAAAAATACACTTTTTAGATGCACGGTTTGCAAGTTACACGAGACTAGAACTCACAAGTTAGGCCTTTTATATAATACGCGAAATAGTATCCTTAGGCCTTTTACAAGCAAGTTTTGAGGTTTTGGGGGGTCGAAACGAGTTCCGGTACTCGGAGAGGCATGAGATTAGAACTCACACCTCACACACAACCAACTAGACTTGCGGGAACAAACGGTACAAAATTCCTACACACGGTTTGCAAGTTATGCGATAATAAGCGAAATATTGTCCTTAGGCCTGTCTATAAGCAAGTTTTGAGATTTTGGGGGGTCAAAATGAGTTCTGGCACTCAAAGAGGCACGAGACCGGAACTCACACCTCACACACGACCAACAAGACTTATGGGAATAAACGGCACACAATTCCTACACACGGATTGCAAGTTACACGATAACAAGCAAATTAATATCCTTAGGCCTTTTATAAGCAAGTTTTGAGGTTTTGGGGGGTTGAAACGAGTTCCGGCACTCGGAGAGGCACGAGACCGGAACTCACACCTCACACACGACCAACTAGACTTGCGGGAACAAACGGCACGCAATTCCTACACACGGTTTGCAAGTTACGCGATAATAAGCGAAATATTGTCCTTAGGCCTTTTATAAGCAAGTTTTGAGGTTTTGGGGGGTCGAAACGAGTTCCGGCACTTGGAGAGGCACAAGACCGGAACTTACACCTCACACTCAACCAACTAGACTTGCAGGAATAAACGGCACGCAATTCCTATACACGGTTTGCAAGTTACGCAATAACAAGCAAATTAATATCCTTAGGCCTTTTATAAGCAAGTTTTGAGGTTTTGGGGGGTCGAAACGAGTTTTGGCACTCAGAGAGGCACAAGACCAGAACTCACACCTCACACATGACCAACTAGACTTGTGGGACAAACGGCACACAATTTCTACACACGGTTTGCAATAATAAGTAAAATATTGTCCTTAGGCATTTTATAAGCAAGTTTTGAGGTTTTGGGGGGGTCAAAACGAGTTCCGACACTCGGAGAGGCACGAGACCGGAACTCACACCTCACACACAACCTCACACCTTACACCTCATTTTTTATTATCTTATTTTTAAGTTCGATTGTTATAAAAAAATTTACGACTAATGCTTTTTTTGTTTCCTTTTTTATTTCAGATTGGGATGCACTAGTACCTGCATTGGATGATCTTGTTCTCGATTTTTATACTATTTAAGATACTTTTGTACTAGTATTTGAACATCTTTTGATATTGTGATTTGTAATAACTATGTTTTTAAATTTGCGACTAGGTTTGGTTTGATTTGGTTTTGTTATTGACAAATTATTGGAATGAATGTATGAAGATTAGAATTATTGTTGTTATTGATCGAATTGGAGTTTTAGCAGGTTTATTCGTTCAAATAAATTTTTTTTTCAAAACAATGGGAAAGAATATATCTAAATTGGTACAGCTATTTGCGATATGGCGTGCCTAATAATCATTTGAAATAATTAATGATTATTTTCCACGCATATGAGCGTGGCAAATACTACATTATTTGCCACGCATGTAAGCGTTGCTGATAATAACCGAAATACTAAATATAGTATTAGCCACGCTTTGTTGCATTGCAAATAGCGCTTTATTAGCCACGGACCAATGCGTGGCTGATAATTACACTCACTATTAGCAACGTATCAATGCGTGGCTAATAATAACTTTTTTTTAGCGACGCAGTCATTTTTGTTAAGTAAGACACTTCTTAGCAACGCATTTGCGGATTAATTGCCACGCGCGTGAGCGTCGCTAATAAAAATATTATTAGCCACGCGTTGACTGCGTCGCGTAATTTTATTCGTTACCCCACTTTCCCGCACGCTCATGCGACGCGCGGACTGCGTGGCAAATACTATTAGCCACGCACGTTTTGACTATTAGCCACGCATCCGCGCGTGGCAAAAAACCAGATTTGTTGTAGTGTGAACTCCAATTCCTTGCGGTGCTTATCTGGTCAGCTTTTCTGTATGCTCTGTGCTGCTTTCATCTTTTCTTTTACTATGTTGATCTTTTCATTCGTCTCTCGAACCATTTTCGGTCCTAGAAGTTTATTGTCTCCAACTTCCGCCTAGCACAGCGGTGATCGGCACGGTCTTCCATACAGTGCCTCAAATGGTGCCATCCCAATGTTCAAATGATAATTGTTGTTGTACGCGAACTCTACCAATGGCAGAGGTGTGTCTCCCAAGAACTCTCAAAGTCTATGGCACAAGCTCGGAGCATGTCTTCCATTACTTGGTTGACTCGTTCTGTTTGTCCGTCAGTTTGGGGATGAAATGCTGAGCTTAACTTCAATGAAGTTCCCATTACTGCTTGTAAGCTTTCCCAAAATCCTAATGTAAAACGCGAGTCGTGATCTGATACGATCGATACAGGCACTCCGTGTAGTCATATACGACTTATTGTAAGTACATTCTACTCATCTTCTCAACCGGGTACGTCATGTTGTAGGCGATGAAATGAGATGATTTGGTGAGTCGATCCACGATCACCCAACTAGCGTCATGATTCTATTACGATCTTGGCATTCCTACAACGAAATCCATACTAACGTGTTCCCATTTCTATCCAGGAACTGGCAGTGGTTGTAATAACCCTGCTTGCCTCTGGTGTTCTGCTTTGACTTGTTTATAGGTTAAACATTTGGATACGTGATCTGCTACCTATCTTTTCATTCCTTCCACCAGAAGTTTCTTTTCAAGTCCTTATACATTTTTGTTCCTCTAGAGTGGACCGTCATTCTTGACTGGATACATTCAGTATGTCCTTCCTTAAGTTATCTTCGTTAGGCACACAAAGTCTATTGCGACATCTAAATCCTCTGTCAGCCCCAATATTCCATTCTGTTGGGTCCTTTGCTGATGCTTTTTCAAACCATTGACGAAGTCCTTTGTGCTTTGCAATATTCCATTGACGCTTCCAAGGGTAACTAGACATCTAGTGAGGAAGGTGTCACACAAAGGATTACAGTGGAATTTGAATGGTTGGATTCCGGGTATCGAAAAGTAATAGACTTGCTAACACAGTCTAATTTGGCATGGTATTTCGTGAGCCAATCAATTCCTAAGATTAAGTAAAATTCCTTCATTGACAGAACTATCAGATCAGCGGGGAGGTTCTGATCTTCCAAGTTCAAAGTATAATCCTTACACACTTTTTCCAACTTAATGTTCATTCCTAAGGGGGACATAATGTTCAGAGCTACATCAAGCATCTGGGGTACTAAACCCAACCGTTGTACAATCTTAATAGAAATAAAGGAGTTGGAAGCACCAGTATCGAACAAAGTTTTAACCTGACTGTTAAACAATGTGAGGGTACCTTCCATATTTTGCTGTTCTCCTTCATCGAATCTGGCTTTCTCCGGGATAATGGCATTTAGGTGGGCTTGCTTTGGTTGACCCTGAGTGTATTCTCCGTAGTATCCTCCTTGAGGCGCTCGGCAATCCCTGGATACGTGACCTTTTTTGCCACAGTTGTAGCAGATGGTGTCCTCTAGGCTTCTCCTTGGGGCTCAGCAGTCCTTGGACCTATGTCCGGGTTTCCCATAATTGAAGCATCCATCGTTATTGGCTCCAATGGTAGCAGGTGGTCCTCTTGGGGGTTGTGCTTGGGGTACAGCTGGTTAGTTCTGAGGGAACGTGAGTCGTGGCTTCCTTTCGCCAGTCCAATTACGCTTATTCCCTTGGAATCTCATTGGGGTTCCTTGGTTGCCTTGGTTGTTTCTCAACGGTGGTCGATTTCTAAAACGTCCTCATTCTCGACCATTGATTTCCTCGTGGCCAATTGCCATGCTTACCATGGCTTTGAAGGTCAGGCCTTGATTGTTGAGAGTCATGCGTTGAAGTGGTAGCGATAGGCCTTGGTGGTACTGTCGATTTTTCTTCTCCGGGGTATCAATCATGTGGCGGGCAAAGCGCGACAACAGTTCGAACTGCACTGTGTATTCCCTCATAGTTCGATTTCCTTATGTTAGTTCAATAAACTCCCTCTCTTTCTTGTTCCTATCTATCTGTGGAAAATAATTCTCCAGGAACAGCTCCTTAAATGTAGCCCAAGGCATTCTTCTTACTGCTGCTTCTCCTACCACTGCTTTCTCCGATTTCCACTAATCAGCTACCGCGTACGTTAATTGGAACATCGCCAGTCGACGCTTCTCGATCTTTGTACATCCCAGTGTGTCAAAAATCGACTCCATTTCCCAGAGCCACTGTTCTGCATGCCATGACTCGGCATCTCCGTCGAACTTCTCAGGACGAAAATGATAGAAACATTCTACCACTCTATCCTCTACGGGTCTTGGAGGTGGTACGGGGCGGTTCCCATTATTAATGTTATTGTTGTCATTGTTGATGCATTCTAGTCTCTGCACAAAGGCCTCAAATAGACCACTGGGATCAGCGACTGCGGGTGCTGGGGGTGCAGCTTCAATTTTCCCAGTGGGATTGTTACGGGTATTCCTATTTCTCCCTGCCATAGTGATGTGTGTGCTGGTGTACCTACATGGACATCTATTGGTTACTACTAGTATATATGCATACATTATAAATTTATCACCGAAACATGTACGTCGAGATATGAAAATTTAACAAAGTAGCAAAAATAATAAAACTAGAAACATCAAGATCATTGGACCACAGTATATACAAAAAGGCAGCTTTCATTAATAGTTTTGAGGTTACAAGGACGATTTACAACATCTAGGATGCATGGATTATAAAAATGGGAATATTACCCTAACACATGCATCTTACAAAAGACAGGGTTACTAAACTGAGTTAATACATATACAAACATAAAAGTGGGCTACTATCCCATCCTAATACATCATTCCTAATAATTACGAATTGTGAGCCCTAATCTAGATCTTACGGATCTTACGAGTCTTGTTCCAATAATTGCCATCATCATCGGACTCTGGAGGTGGCGCATCATCTCTACTGGTGATCACCTATGGTGGGACCCAATCAAGGTATGGATCGAACTCATCCTCATCGTCTACGTCCTCATCATCCTCATCATCGTCGACCTCATCAACTATCCCAAAATGCCGCCAAGGAGGCGAGCGTATCACATGTGGTACCAGGGCTTCCTCAATGTCAACATCCTCAATGACTGGCTCATCTGCCATTGGAGCTATCTCGGGCTCCTCATCTGGCTCATCCTCCACTGGCTCATCATATTCTATTGGCTCCACCTCAGACTCTTTGTCGTCACTATCTCCCTTATTAGGATCTTTCTCAGGGTCTTCATCCTCATCTGACTCTCCCTCCTCATCAGACTCTTCCTCTTCATCAGATTCCCTCTCTTCAGCCTATGAGGCGGCGGCTAACCTTGTTGCCTTGGCCATGGCCTCAACCAACTCAACCTCTCCTATCTCAAATCCATTAGAATGTACTGCCATCTGTAGCCCACTTTATGGTTATCTGTGCTATATTAGTTGTAATCCCTCGTAGAGCTATCTGAGGTACTACAAGTCTACAACATCAACTATTATGTCTCCCTCTTCCTCTATAATATTCCCTGCTGGTGGAAGTGGGGGTATCTGTGATAGTGATCCTGCCGGAGGTGGCGGGGACATCCTCCTAACTTTCAAGAGTAGTCTCGGAAAGGCATGGCGATCCTTTAGCAGCTCTAGTGTTTCTGCCTCAATGCGTATGGTGGTATCCCTGCGGTAGACGACCTCTCTATGCATGATATCGGGATCCTGGATCCCAACCCCATGTATATCGTACCATAGATCGGTTTCCATGGTGTTGGCGGTAGTCTGTCGGATCCTCGATAGATAGTATGCCGGGTCTGCCAGCTCTATATGGTTCGCGTAGATATAGTGTCCTCCAAAAGCATCTGGTATAAAGATTGGATCCATGCTACCTTTCTAACAAAAGAACTATCTTTGTGCGAGCACTATTCGAAAGTATCTTAGGGTTCCCAACATAGAGGTGTATGACAATCAGCGAGCTCGTCTAAGTAAACCCAGTACTCTGATACCACAAATCCTATCACACCCTAGAGCAGCAAAAATTAGCGGGAAATAAAATTTTCCTTTCTGGTCCGTAAGCCATGACTAGTTACATTAACTGATTGTCCACAAACATACTAGATAAATAAGAGAGTAACTTAAGTCAAAGCGTACACTGAATATACATCAAAAGGTTACTAGCTAATACATCAGAGTTCATAGTTTTCAAAAGATAAAAGAACAAAAGAGGTTAAGGCGTTGGACGCCGTTTACAGCTTAGTACGAATGGACAAAACTCTATAAAGAACAACTAAGTCTTCTTTCTTGAAGCCGCGCCTTTAACTGGCATAGCCGTGACCTTCAGCATTGTAGGCCTCCCCTTTGAAGGCTTCCTCTTCATAGGCTCCTCCCTGATAGTCCTCCTCCGGACAACATAGCCTGTATAGTCTAGACATGGGAATGTCCAAGGCGTAGTATGCCGTTAGCTTTAATAAAAGCTAAGTGAGGATCCTAACCGAACACTCTGAATATAAAATACGTATCTGAAAGTACACAGTGATTAGTTACGACGGTTGAGCGAATTATAATGAGACCATGCGTGAACTCTGCATCGTCGATATATTCGACTTCACTCGACTTAACATCCGACTTACTTGACTTTGTTACATTACCAGTGTAACGCCGTTATCTTAGAGTGACTCGTCCAGTGGGTTGAGCTATGGTTACTTTACTATCGTTGTTTGCCTCTCCGTGGCCATAATAGTAATCACGCTTTTCAAGCTAACCATGTTCTCTAGATCCTCGGGACCCTGCCTTATGAATATCGTCGCCGATTTGCGAAATGGTTACTTTACTATCGTTAGCCGTCGTGACTGTCGTAGTAATCCGCCTTACAGGCTAACTGTGTTTATTCATTTCTCGATTTATTCTTATCAGCATGGTTACTTTGCTATCGTGTTTGCCTCTCCGTGGCCATAGTAGCAATCATCGTCGACATGCGATCCTGTAATTCTATTTGACAGTACCGACTCACTACATATTAACTTTCGGACCTCCGCGGTCGACTACACGTATTTTCAAATGCATACGGACTTGGTCTCCGCGACCGTTCGACTCTATACTCGTACACGTCGACTTGACGTTACGACACCGACTCCTACGTGTGGTGTATCATATGTTATGCACGAGGTACGAGTTAATTAAACATGTACTATTTTATTCTTGAAATATAGTACGGACCTAAGCTCGTAGTACCACATGTTAAAGCATGAGGTTAACCGGACTGATAATAATAACGAACATAAATAATAACAACAACAATAATAATAATAACGGAGATAATATGTTTGAGGTGCAATAAATCAACATGAGGTTAAACCTGGAATGAATAATAATAATAATAATAATAATAATAATAATAATAATAATAATAATAATAATATCATTATTATTAATGGAATAATAAAACGGACAATAATATGCTCGTGGTACAACATATTAACGCATGAGTTTTAATCGATAATAATAATAAATGCTATTAACAACAACAACAACAACAACACCAATAATAATAATAATAATATCATTATTATTAATGGAATAATAAAACGGACAATAATATGCTCGGGGTACAACATATTAACGCATGAGTTTTAATCGATAATAATAATAAATGCTATTAACAACAACAACAACAACAACAATAATAATAATAATAATAATAATAATAATAATAATAATAATAATAATAATAATAGAATTCATGATACGGACCTCGGTTAAGGGTATCCCATGTTAAAGCGCGAGATTTAACGACTAACTAATAAGATATTAATAATACTAATAATAATAACAATAATAATAATGACAACAGGATTCATAATACGGGACCTAGATTAGAGACACCACATGTTAAGCACAAGGTTTTCCATAAATAAAAATAAACATAGGATAATACGGACATTAATCTGAAATACCAAGTGAGTTAGGAACTCACCGTAGGTTCGGGGTCGCGATGTGGCTTGTGTTGGAATTTCTTTCTTTTTCTTCCTTTCTCTCACTCTCGGCTAACTCTCTCTATCTCTCTATATTTTTTGCTTCTCCTAAACACTAATGGGGGTCTCTATTTATAGGGGGTGGTTGGGTTAAAATATTATATATATATATATATATATTTTACACACACACATTATATATATATATACTACACACACAAGACTCAACACACAAACACATGGACACCTACACACAACTCACTCAAGTACGCAACACCTCACATGGACACCTACACACAACTCACTCGAGCACACAACACCTCACATGGACACCTCACCACCACTTGATAGGGGTTGTTTGGGGGTTGGCTTAGGGTACAAGCATGGTTGGATAACACATGTATAATTATGGGTTCAGGAATAATGTTAATTACAGTGGAAATCTTATAAATACTGTCCGGAACTGGAAATTATATGAATAAAATAAAATAAAATAAAAATTAAAGGTATTACATACACACTTTTCCTTGGGATTAATATGTAAAGATTTGTGAATTATATACTTGAAAATGGGATATTCAAGAACTTCAATTTTTTTTGACTTTTTTTATGGCATTATGCTCTTCGTGACTTTCTAATGGCTTCTTTTGTATTTGATTGTTAGTTCATTTGGGTAGCAAGAAAAATAATGAAAAAGGCAGTAGCTGACTATTATGTTTGAAAAATTCTCTGATGAAGGTCAATGTTTCTAATTCTATCATTTATTTATTTATTTATTTTTTTGTAGATGTGGTCTATGATGAATGCTTTAATGTGTACTTGGATTGTGTAGGTTCAACTGATTGAAGGCAGTGGAATGAATGGTGTAGATTATGAATACCTTCTGGGGACCCAAACACATACTGTGGAGGCTACCTTGCTGCATGAATTATTCTTTGATGAAAGTCAACATTTCTAATTCTATCATTAATTTTTTTTTTTTTTGTAGATGTGGTCTATGATGAATGCTTTAATGTGTACGACTCTTGGATTGTGTAGGTTCAACTGATCGAAGGCAGTGTAATGAATGGTGTAGATTATGAATACCTTCTGGGGTACCAAACACATATTGTGGAGGCTACCTTGCTGTATGAATTACCAACAATGGAATTGGGTATGATAAGTTCACAAGCTTCTGACTTTTTTCATTATTAGTTTTTAGCTAGGTGTGGCTAAGATTCAGAGTTTGATTTCTGGATGTTTTTTCTGAACTCATGATAAATATACTTTTTCCCCCTACAAATGCAAATGTGGAGGAGAAAAAAAAACAAAAAAACAAAAAAAGAAGATCGAATATATTAGAACAAATTGCAAACTGAGAGAACCAAAGGAAAAGAATCATATGTGAGAGAAACAGTGGAATAAAGAGATAAAAAGATACGAATGAGAAGAAAGGGAGAGAGTGAGTAAAAAAAAAAATGAGAGAGACATGAACCAAATTTCAAAACTCCTAAATTATTTGAAGAAACGTATTTGATTTGTAACTACCATAAAATGATAGTTTTTAAGTTCTAGATTTTCTTCTTTTTAGAATTGAAATGGGACTTCTGTTAGATAGAAGGATTATTGTGGAGATAATATTCCGAATTTTGATAGCCTCGGTCTTGTTGGGGAGTTGCTTGGAATAAACATTTTCTGTATATTTAGTATTCAAAGATTATTTAGTTGAAGTGGAAACAAATATATTGCTTCTCTTACCAAAAATACATCCCAAATGGAGTTGACTTTGGGAAGCCAACATGGCAATACGATATCCGAGTAAGCGAGCTTTTGATGCCCAACTTATCAATACCCCAACAGACTGATAACAACCGGCCTTAAGCTCACAACGAAGAGTTCTATTCTAAGTTTATCCTTGCTTATTCTATTGAATATAAGGATGATCCTTTCTTATTCAATAGATTGCGGGATGGTTTATTTTTTTCTTAACAGGACAACAATTAGGTTTTGTAGATTTCACTCCTCCATGCTTTACTCCAACAAAAATTGGAGATGTGGATCGACAACGTGTGAATTAGGCTCCGTAGAATTTTAAATTATACATGATAGAGCTTTCATTAATTGCTTAGAAGATAAAATATAATGTATTAAAATACCCTTCCTCTTATTCCTTATACTCAGCCTTTCCCTAATCCAAAATCTTTGTAGTTGGATGTATGACACTTGGGAAACTCTTTTTAACTCTGCGTTGTATTGTTACTATTTAGTATTAGTAAAATTTTTTTTGAAGCAATGCTATTGTAAGATGCTTCTCATATGAGAAAGCACCTTATAACCTTAGTAACGAATTCTGAACACCAGCAACCTATTGTCTTACAATGATTTGCAAGTCATCTTCATTGCTGCATATTCTCTTTTTCATTTTGTAAAATTCTCTTCTGTTCAATTTTTTAAAAACAAAAACTCACATATTTCACGGGCACGTGCAATGCACGTCCGACCCCACTAGTATATATATATATATGAGTAGTCATGCTGTAGTACGCACTGAGTAAGCGCACTGGGCTTAAAAAGCCAGATGGGGTGACCCGTCCCATATGGCTTTTAAGCCCAGTGTGCTTGCCCAATGCGTCGCGCGTGTATGGGGTGACCCGCCCCATCTGGCTTTTTAAGCCCAGTGCGCTCTCCCAATACAGTTACCCAGTGCGCACTAGAGCCTGACTGTATAGATGAGATAGACAGAGAGAGGGTGAGAGATATGGCAAGAGATAGAGAAAAGGAAAAAGAGAGAGAGAGAGAGAGAGAGAGAGAGAGAGAGAGAGAGAGAGAGAGAGAGAGAGATTATACATATACATATATCTGTATTAATTCTAGAGATACGAAAAAGGGGAAAAATAAGAAATATATATAAAAAAAAGTGGGAAAACTCACAGAGCTGCTATGTGGCAGGCGTCTGGTTTCTTTAAAATATATGTGTATATATATATATCTATACAGTCAGGCTCTAGAGAGGGCTTCCTTTCTTTATTAAAGAGAGGACCTCTGCTTTGGCCATCAGATCCAGTTTTTAAACACGATCCGACAGTCAAAACAGAGGCCCTATTTTTATCAAAGAGAGGGCGCCCTCTCTGGAGAATTTTCGTGTATCTATATTCTATATAATATAAATATTGGAGAAGAGATTTTGATGACTAGGATAGAAATATGTGACTTGGACAATTATAAGTGACTAGGATTGATTTAATTGGCTAAAAAAGTGATGAGTGGTTCTCACTTTCTCTCTATCCAAAAATATAATTGGCCTGAAAAATATTACATTTTTTTTTCTAATCAGTCACATTTTTCTTTCCCTCTCACTTCTCTATTCACGCCCCACTGCCTCCACATCTCCTCCCCCCTCTCTCTCTCTCTCTCTCTCTCTCTCTCTCTCTCTCTCCGTCGATCATCGTCATCTTCTCCATTTTATCATCATCACCGATTGGTGTTAGGGTTTGACATCATCATCGACTAGGGTTAGGGTTTGATGAACATCAATACGACCACCGATCATGGCCGCCGCCAGCCACGGGGACGACCACGGCCACTGACCACGACCACGACCACCACCACGACCACTGATACGAATCTCCGCCACCGGCAATACTCTTGCCCTTTTACGTTACCATCTCGGCTCTCTCTTTCTAGGGCTTTGGATCTTGAAGGTGAGAAAAATCTGGATTTCTAGGGTCTATAGACATTTTATTTGCTGTTTAATTTCGAGGGCATTGGTGGTAAGTTTGTTGATTTTTCAATTTATCTGTACTTGCTTGATTTTCTTTCTTTTTTTCCCCACTCACACTATGTAATTTGCTTGATTTTTTAGTTTGCTGAAATTCAAAACCCTAACCGTTTATTTTTGCAGAAATTCTAAACTGGTAATCATTTATTTTTGCAGAAATTTAGCTGCATTTAGAGGAAATTGAGTATGCTAACTGTTCACTTCTGCTACACACTCTATAATATTCATTCTTTTTCTTCTTCTTCTTTTTTTTAATCTTTTATTTATTGTTTTTTTTTGGTTTTCTTGCTTGCTTGATTTTCTTTTCAACTAATTCCTTAGCAAGGATGTTCTCTAATCTCACTCTGTGTGCAGATCAATTTTTTCCTTTCCAGAATTTAGCACGCAAATTTTAGGGATATTATCTAAATTGAAGTCCCCAATTTAATAATTTCCCTTTCAGCCAAATTCCATTTTTATCTCTTGATATTTTCCCCAATCTACCATTTAGTGAGCAATACCCAGACTGATTTCAATGATTTTGTATTTTCAAGGTTTTCCAACTATTTTTTTCTTTTCAAAATTTTGCCCGCATATGTTATTCCCCAACTTAATGACTCTCTCTCTCTCTCCCCATTTTTTATTTCACCCATTTGTGCATGATTGTTTCATAAATTTCTAATTTTGATTGATTTAGTATTTTCTTCATTTCCAAAATTTTACCCCCAATTTTTGGGATATTTTCATAACTAAAGTAGTCAAATTCCATTTGTTACTCACCCTTTACTTTCCCTTTTTGTTATTTTCCCCAAATTTTCCTTTAAATGCTATGATTTTAGTCAAAACCATATATATTTTGCACCTCTTCTCTCTCTCTCTCCTTATCTATTCTTATGTATACACTTCAATCTCTCCCTTTTACTTTCACTTGCATAATCTTCTCCTCTCTCTTTCTAAAATATTACATTGCAGAATTTCACACGCGAAAACTTTCCAAGTATGTTCTTCCACTTACCTTTCCATGTGTTTTCTTTTCTTATTTCATAATTCTTCGTATTCATAGTTTTGCCCAAAAAAAAAGTTGTAACATTTGCTATTTGTTATTTCATGTTTGATAATTCTATTGTATGGTCCTGAATTTGTTTGCACCCAAAAACCACCAAAGGTTTTTGAGGCCGAATACGAGGGACGAAATGGGCTTAGGTCTATTCGACCCATGACACGGTTTTGCAGGCCCAAGATCATTAGAAGGGTTCGGGCTCGAGTAGCAGGCCATCATGTTGGCCAGAATTTGCTAAGGCATGAAGCCCAGGTTCAATGGCAAAGGTGTGCCCATTACTTGACACAAAGGGTATATGATGATTACGGGCACTAAGGCTAGAATGAAGTGGTGAGCAGTAACCAGAGAAACAGCCCAATGGGATAGAGATATATATTCAAAATATGAAGGAAAGGCTTGGGGAGTCAATTGGCCTGGAAGTAACCAAAGAAGCAGCCCGATAGCAGAGAGGGCTTTTAAGGAAACAGACCGATAAGGAGGAAGTTCATTCCTTATCCCTCCTTATCGGTTAAAGAAAGTTGATCTCCTAATTTTTAGGGAAAATGTCCGTTTGGGAAAGGGATTGATCTGATCTAGCTGGTTTTAGAAGCTAAATCCCAAAGAATTCGAAATTGACTCAATCTGGATAAAGATAGGAAAGGGGTTGGGTTTTAGGAAGGATTTTGGGCGTCCTTATCCTACTAGAGGCGTGGTTGAAGGAGTCCTTACCATATCATGATTCTCCATTGGCCGTTATAAATACACAAGCTAGCCAAGCAGTGAGTTCACTGGTGTCTCTCTCGAAAACAACATACACACACAACATTCAAAGCATTCAACCAACATTCTTTGTTTTCTGCATTCATAGCATTAGGTCTATCCTTTTTGTTATTTCTTTCTGTTTTCAAAGCTTTCTTTTGAACAATCAGAGCCTGTTCTGATCTTGTTCTTTAGTGTGTTTTTAGTTTCCATGCATATTCAATAAAGTGTCTTTCATAGGTCTTTTATTATTTGTGTTTGTGATTATTTACTTGGTAAATTCTGCACTAATCAGCTTGTGTGCTTCAACACTATCGTATAATCTTAGGGCAAGGGTACTTTCCTACTTGTCCATCATAATTGTTTTATTAGAAGTTAGATCTTAAAGCCCCTTGCATCACTCGCTTGAGCAATTTAGGAAATTAATTTGCACAACTGAGCCTGTTTGGCTCTGGCACGCCCAAACACAGACTATAGCAAACATTTTGGCATGCCCGGTGGGACCCTGAGTACTAAAACATGCCTCGAAAAAACACCAAGAACACGAATAAAAACGAACCAGGACGACCTGACCGTTGACCCACCAGCGGAAGGGAGTGCTGGCCATTCACCATAGGCTACTGTCTTAACTCTGGAGTCAGTCTAAGAAGTTATGAGACAGAATGTAGAGCCCATGAGGCAAGACTACCACGCGCTTTTAGGCTCTAGTGTCTTAGAACTGGTAATTTTCCTACTACTTTATATTATTTATTTAATATTTGAATTTCAAGTCCATACTAATTAAGCAAATTTTATATATTTAGTTGAACTTCTTGAGTTTATATTAACTCTAGTCCGATTGCACATTTTAGTTGAAAACGAGTATTTTGTACATTATTGCATTTTTGTCACTAGTATTCTTAATCCAGGAACTTGTATTAATTTTATATTCGGACCCGGACACACTTTCTGTTCGTGCACGTAGTATTCATTTTACATGCACTTCGAGGTCGTATACGCAAACCGAGATAATTGTACGTAGTTCGAGACATGTCATGCAAACTAAGGTGGGACTCACAAGCCCCACACATGGTAGCCCATGAGTAGTCCATGTGGACTCTCCTAACGCATGCCAAACATGTCGCAACTTGGTGCATTGACACAACACCTCTCATTTGACACATCAACCCTCATCCTTTACATGCATGTACATATAGGAGATACACTTAGAGATGCATATTGGAGGTCTCTTTACAGCTGCATATTGAGAGAGAGAGAGAGAGGGAGGGAGAGAGAGAGAGAGAGAAAGAGAGAGAGAGAGATACACTTAGAGAGGAGAGTAACCATGGAAATCAAAAGAGGAATTCTCCCCATTCCTCTACATGCAATTACACACCCACATTACTTGAAGTTCTAGCATCCTTAGGAACTAAATTAGAAGATCAATTGAAGGTCGAGAAGAGTTCTTGAAGCATAATTCAGTTTAGAAGAAGAAAAGTTGGAAATTCCACCATTGAAGCTTGCACCAAGCTTTCTTCAAGCTTTATACAAATTCAAACACATACAATTTCAATTGCACAACTTTGTGAGTATTTCAACTCACCTTAATACAGCAAAATTGTATTTTCAACATCAAAAATCGAAACTCTATTTTTCTAAAAATCTGCAGAAAATGAACAATAAGATCGATCCTAGCAGGATCGATCCTTAGTACAGATTTTTGAAATCTTAGTTTTGATCAGTTCTGAGCTGGTTGTGCTACTGTAACCTTAATTATTAGTACTCTGGAACATGTTAGGGTCTGTTACTTTGAATATAAACTTCTTGTGATGATCACTTAATTATTTGGTATCATTTATAGGCTAAATGAGCTAATATGAACTTCCATGTGAACGAAGAAAATGTCGTTAAATTAATGAGAATTACTTAAGTCCTATAATATGTTGCATTAACGATGAAATCATGAGTATCATTATCCTTTAAGAAGGTATATTTATTTTTATTTGCTAATTCATTCAATCACATGTATATATCGTTGTGTTCTCGGAACTGTCAATAACGGTTCGATTGTTGAGTTGGTCAAGGAGGCTAATTCGTGTATTAAGACTGTTTGAGTTGTCGACCACGGAGGTCACATGTGTATGTGGGTGAGTTTTGAGCATTGGTCGCAGAAACTTCGGTTCTTTGTGACGAAGTTGAGGCTCGTAGAGTTGAGATTCCGTTCGGTTCTTCGTGACGAATGGATGTTCTTGAACTCCTTAACACTTCGGATCTTCGTGACGAGGTGGTTTGGCATAAGGGTGTTTGGTTGGTGAATGATGGTTGGGAATGGGTTAAAATCTCTTAGTCAAGTATGATGTGAATGTATAGTCGTTCGGACCCAAAGTTCGGAATCCAGTCCTGTCAATTTCTGTGTAGTCTAAGTGAACTTTACATATTGAATTTGTAACCACGAAACAAAGTGTTATAAATGAGCAGTTACTTTTATTTATGCATTTTTCTTATTTATGACTCACTAATGAACTGAAATAGTCTAAGTGAAAGCTATTTAACGAATTTGCAACTATATATGTAATAAAGTGAACAAATGAGAATTCATTTCCATATATGCATTACTTCTAATTGTGGCACATTAATGAACTGAAATACATGTTGTACATTCTTATAATCGGATTTCAAAAGTATTGCCTATGGACTACATTTATAGTAGTTGGGTGATTTGTTATTTTCACTCAGCTTTCAGAAGCTGATGGCATTCATGTCCTGGGCATCCCACGTCCAAGTTTTCCCGAGTATGTTGGTGCAGGTCATGAAAATTTTGAGGAGGTTTATGGGGAGGAGTTCTATGACGAGGATGAGGGATTTGGCTATGCTAGAGTCCTATGTTTAGTTTGTAGCTTTACTTTCTATGTATATAAAGTTGTAATAATTAGAGACTGAGTTGTACTAAGTTGTAATGGCACTAGCTGCTTAAGACAATGTTTATTTTCTATCTTAAGACTGTTTAAAAAACTTTTGGTTTGTAATCGGAGCATATGTATAAATATGTATTAAGTTTTTTTTAATTATGTTTATTTTGTTAGCATCTTGTTATAGAATTATTGTACAGGGCAATCAGGCGATTCAACTAGCCACGTACCTAATGACCCAAAAAGGAAATTTACTTTTCCCTATTTTGGTACTCCGGGGCGTGACAGAGACTTAAGTGGTATCAGAGCCTAGGTTTAGGCATACACTGATTGTCCTATACGTTAAGTTATTTCCTTGTGTTAGTATTGGTACTAGGTTAGTTTCTCCTTGTTGGGTAGGATTAGGCCTGTAAACGGACCGGATTTGGACCGGATCGGCTAGATTTAGATCCGGATCCGCCAAACTATAGATCAGTCCATATCCGGATTTGGTCGGATCCGGTAATCCGATCCGTTTATCCGGATCCGGTCCAAAATATTGAATAAATGTATATACATACTAGTTTTGTTTATATATATATGTACACATTTTAAGTATTATATATATACATAATATAATGTATATCTAATTTTGTTTATATATAATATATATGTACACATTTTAACATTTTATATATACATAATATATATATCTAGTTTTGTTTATACATAATATATATGTACACATTTTAAGTACTATATATATGCATAATATATAAATATATATATGCACACAATTTAGGTGTTATTTGGATCCGGGTCTTAGGCGGATCAGATATTACAAAATCATATCCGGTCCGTTTCTTTAGCATAATATATGGATCAGGATCTGGATATGGATCTATAAAAGTGATCAAATCCGTTAAAAAGTGCCGGATCCGGATCGAATCTGGGCCTAGATCCGGTCCGTTGATAGCCCTAGGTAGGATAGCATGGAGCCTATTCATATACAACAAGACCTTTGGTATGATATGTACATGGTAGGAATTGATGACCTGTGGATCCTTCGTATGGAAGCCTATTACCGTGCTCACACCCTTGGACTCATTCATAAGGGGACAACAAGCATAGTGACTGAGGACTGTACCTTTAATGTTATACATCTTCGAGCTATAATAGCAGGTCCACCGCCACCTCCACCTCCACCTCCCCCAGGTCCACCTCCAGTACCTCCACCACCACCTCCACCCGAGGAACCTATAGCTATCGTTCCTTTAGCAGTAGTACCAGCTGTAGACCTTTGGCAAGAGGTGCACCCCCACCTTTACCAGGGTGGTATTATAACGTGAAGTCATAGTCCTTAATCAATTCCATCGATTAGCGTTCCCTCATATTCAGCTCTTTCTGAGTAAACAAATGCTTCAGACTTTTGTGATCGGAGAACAAATCAAACTTCTCCCCATATAGATAGTGTCTCCAAATCTTAAGAGAAAACACTACTACTGCCAATCCAAATCATAAGTCGGGTAGTTCAATTCATTTGGCTTCAACACCTTGAACCATAGGCAATAACCTTGCCATCTTTCATAAGTACACATCTCAATCCTTGATATGATGCGTCACTGAAAATAGTGAACTTCTCGAAATCCCTTGGTATTGCTAACATTGGTGCTGTGGTGAGCCTGTGGTGAGCCTCTCTTTTAATTTCTAAAAAGCCTACTCATGCTTATCAATCCATTTGAACTTTATATCTTTCTAAGTCAAACCAGTCTGAGGAGTGGCTATTTTCAAAAATCCTTCCACAAATCTTCGATAGTAACCCATGAGTCCAAGAAAACTTCTGACTTCTGTAGGATTGGTTGGTCGAGTCCAATTTGAAACTGCATCAGTCTTTGATGAATCCACAATAATTCCTTGTTATGAGACCACATGTCCTAGGAATTTTTCCTCTTGAAGCTAAAACTCACACTTACTGAACTTCGCATATAAGTGATGACTTTGAAGTGTCTGCATTGCGAGTCTCAAGTGTTGTTCATGTTCTCCCTTGGTGTTTGAATCGATCAAAATGTCATCAATGAAAACTATGATGAATTGATCTAAATAAGGCCTGAACACTCGGTTCATCAGATCCATAAACACTGCCGGGGCATTAGTCAATCCAAACGACATTACCAAGAGTTCATAGTGACCGTACCTTGTTCTGAAAGCTGTCTTTGGTACATCCTTGGGTCGTACGAGTAACTGATGGTATCCTGACCGTAGATCTATCTTCAAAAAGATCGTAGCTCCCTGCTATCACGACCCATCCCGCTATAAGCGGAAATAGGACACGTGGCATGCCACCAAGGCTTATCCAGTTCAATTAAAGTAAATAGCAGTGGAAAAACATAAGTAGAACCTCTTTAAAGTAAAGTTCATTTGGAAACCATTGGACTACATAAAAATCGTACAATTTTGAGCAAAACAAAGTTTTCCCCATTTAAACAATTAAAAGAACCAATCTTTTTTGAACTCAGCAATCCAATCGACTGTGTCAAGGACACAGTCGACTGCTCTGGAAATTGCAGAGAGCATTAAAGCTCAACCAGTCAATCCAATAGACTAGTACCTGTTCGGTCGACTGCGGAGTCAAAATCCGAGTCAACTGGTACTTGTTCGGTCGACTGGACACTGTTCCTGCAGAACCTCCCATTTTGAAACATAAACCAGTCGACTGTTTTTCACACCCATTCGACTGGTTTCATCACCTGAACGAAGGGAAAATTGTCTAACCAAAGGATCCAATCGACTGTGTCAGGGATCCAGTCGACTGGTTTACCAACCCAGCACATTCTGCAGAATTTCTAAGTCTACAACTTTCCAAACTCATTCCAAATCAGTCTTACCTTTATTACAACATCACCAACATATTATTACAAGAGTTTTACTACAGTTTACAAAACTACTAATCCATTCCAAGATTGATAAGTTAAACATACGCCTAATTCCTGAATTCATATTATATCATTGGAATGGAAATGCAAAAACATATACAAGAGGTGAACCCCGACATTTTTCTCGGCCTTACTCTTCTCGCTTCTTCTTTCCTTTCTTCTTCTCACCTGCAATGGAGTAAATCTCCACTGTTCAGTTATATGCTGAGTGCACAATTTCTAACATATGCATATATGGTAATTCATGCCTCAACATCATTAATCACATCAAATAGTCTCTAGAGAGAGAAATATGCAATCATCCAGTAGCGGCAAGTCCAACCCTTAAACCACGATGCCAACGACTAGTCCAAGTCTACAACCGTTGCATCCCAAGTGCCCTGGCAAGTCCAAGCCTTAAACCATGCATAGTAGCTATCACTACTAAATTCTCAAACTTTGAGAAGCTTACTCTGGATGAAATTGTATAAATCCCCCCTTTGACCCACATGATTATTTAGCAGACTCAAATAAACAAATAGACATGCTTTTCACAATTATTCGCGTGCATAATTAATAGGCCTAACACTAACACATGAATTTTCCCTGGATCACAATTTTGACTCATTCTTTGAAAAATGTGACGGTTCCTCAATGTTTGGTGGGAAAGGCAATTTTGGAACATAAGCTGTCGGGACCGGTTTATTGTCTTTCCTAATTCAGCTCGTGTCCTCACCCTTCTCTTGATTTAAATTTATGTTTATATTTTTCTTACTCTCATTCGGAATTTCAACAACTTCCTCTTCTCGAATAGTCATCCTAGTTGAGATGGCATTTACTTTCTCACTCGAACCCCTATTCTCAAATTGTCCCTTAGGGTTTTGAATGGGTTGACTAGGCAACTTACCCTCATTTCTATAACTCACCGCATTAGCCAGTTGTCCCATTTGGGACTCAAGCTTCGCAATGGATTGTGTGTAAGAGTGCACTATTTATGCTTGCACTTGCACTTGCACTTGCACTTGCACTTGCGTCTCTATAGTCTTAAGGGACGCCAACACCTTTGCCTCAAAAGTGTTATCCCTTGGAGGGTTAGGATTAGGAGGGGGGTGTTGGTAATGACTTTGTTGAAATTGGGGTCGATAAGTATTAGAAAAATTAGTCGGCATAGGATTATAACTATTTTGTGGGAATTGTTGAATAGAGTTAATGTGTTGCTCGACAAACTCCAAAAAATTGAGACGTAGAAGGACATGCGAAGATATTATGAGAAGGTTCAGAACACAATGTAGATACTTCGGAAGGAGGTGGACTGGGCATATGGCTCATCCTCATGAGTTGGTCAAGTTTTCAAGATAGTTCCTGTATTTCGATTGAATGACTTGACTCGAAACGCTTCTCTCGCTTGGGTTTAGGTGGAAGACACCCCTCAGGATGTACCGACACAGCTTGGTGCATCAAATTCTCATTTAATGTTTCAAAAATTTTTCATGCCTCGTCGGCGCTTTTGTGTAGGAACAAACTACATCGATGGTATTACGAAGTGAGGGAACAAGTCCCTCATAGAAGATCTGCATCAATTACTTGGGAACTTGATGATGTGGGCAAGAGCGTAATAATTCTTTAAATTGTTCCCAAGTGTCATAGAGCGTTTTCCCATCTTGCATTACAAAGTTCGTTATGGATTTTCTTATCTGATTAGTTCTTGTGATAGGGAAATTTTTTTGTAAAAATGCAGTCTATAATGCTTCCCATGTTTTGATAGTGTTTGGCCCAAGAGATTGGAGCCAATGCTTCGCTTTATCTTTTAAGGAGAATGGAAAGAGTCGCAATTTTAATTCATCATCAGTTAGGTTTTAGATTTTTAATGTAGAGCATATATCTTGGAAATCTCCTAAGTGATAATAAGGATCTTTTTTAATACGGCCATGGAATGAAGGGAGTAGCGCGATGGTAGATGACTTTATCTCAAAGTGAAGTGTCGTCACCTCCGGTAATTCGATACCCGCTTGTGGCATATAGGCCGTAGGAATGAAATAATCTTTAAGCGGGGAAGGCAGAGGTACATTAGGGTTATTTCCATTATTTCTGTTGCTCCCGTTGTTTCCAATGTCAGCCATTGAAATAGGTTTGATGTTAATAATTCGAGTTTTTCTGAATTGTTTAAGTGTACTTTGAATTTCGGCCTGAAATAACGACGACAATTTTGGAGTTGATTCGTCGTCTAGCAACTGAGCTCTAGAAGCTTGGGTTGATGATCTAAGGACTCTCAGGGTACGTTCGAGTTCAGGATCGAAAGAATGTAATTCGGGTTTATTTGAACGCGCACCAAACAAAAATTGAAAAACAAAACGACACTAAGATAAAGACTGACTCAAACAAATACGAAAAAGCAACCACACAAAGAAGACAACAAGCACACAACTATTATGATGCATGAAAGTTATCCTGTTATGCAATGATTCACGTCAAAGCCCAGCGCCCTGGGTTTCCTAACTAATGCACGTGCAAATCACCCCTAAACTAATACAATTACTGCGTCTCAACGCCCTGACTTATAGTGGTTTGAAGTAAATTTAAAAAGAAGCAATTTACTTGAATTTTTACTTTTTTTTTAATTGATTCGCGTAAGCTCCTTTGATGCGCGAAGCTTTTCCACTCCGAAACGCTAGAATTTGATGACACGAGAAAATACAAAACAAAAGAAAAAGTTAGTGACTCAAAATAAAAACGAAAAATAAGAAAAAGAAAACTTAATCTGATATTTATAAATTAACTAAAATTAGATTCTAAAACTAAAAGTAGTAATTTGCAATTCCCGGTAACGGCACCAAAAATTGATCTTATCAAAATTAAGATATAAAAGTATACTCTACTTTAAAAGATTTGTAGTGTGGAAGTAGAGGTCGAACCCACAGAGATTGAAATACTAAAGCACTTTAATTTTAAAACCTAAACCTAGTTAATTGAGAAAGTAGAATTTTAATTTTGATTTTAATGAAACTAAGAAACTAAGGAAATAAATCTAACTATGAAAGCGATAAAAAGTTGTTTTGATAAATATATGTATTGAACCTAGGATTGCAAATCCACCACTAGCTTCATAATAAGGGTATTTATGCATTCAATTAGCTTATTACATTGGATGATAATGGAGAATTGTAGCTACAAGCCCAATTCCTCCGTTGAGAAGATAACTACGATTCAAGCATCAACATAATTCATCTTCGGTTGGCACGGAGTGTCTCACACTAAACTAGGGTTGCGGCACACTCCGTCTTCCCTAGGCATGAACTATTCGACTACTTGATATCACAATTCAAATAAGCACTATTACATGTAAATAATCCATACAAGCACAGCAAATATAGATCATTGAGCACATCACATCAAAATAGATCTAAGACAAGAATAAACTTTGAAAGTAATGATTTAATCAATAAAAGTACGATTTTATTATTCAAAATCCTCGAAACATGTAGTCATCATCCATACATAAAATAACTAAAAGAAAAAATATAAATAACACCCTATTACTTGGCTAGGGTTTCATTGAAACCCTAGATATAGGTCTAAGCGGCCATAGAAGCGATGAACAGCAAGAGGTTGATGGAGGAGGCCATAGGAATCCTTGGTCTTCTTCTTCTTCTCCTTGCTTTCCTCTCTTCAATGGCTGAAGTTTTTGTTGTATATGGAAGTGTATAATGTTGTGTAAGCCTTAATTTGATTTAGAATAGGGTATATATAGATTTGGAGCAAGTTTGGAAGCTTTCCTAACCCTAAGCGCACTAAAACTGCTGTATTTTACATTCTGGACGTAATTAGGCAGTTTTGTTCGCGTAGGAGTATTCAGCACACAGAAATATGCATTTTCACTTTTTTTCGTACAGGTTGCGTGAGCACGATTTTGGGAGGTCGCGCGAGCGGACCGTGCGAGCGGGGTACTGGATTGTCGCGCGAGTGGGCCGCTCGAGCGAGGTGCCTTTTTCTGCTTCTTTTCTTCTGTTTTTACTCCTTATTTAGTCTAGAACTCCTGATTTCTTCCAAATCCTGACAGAAAATAGAAAATAAAGTATAAATACACTAAAACAGGATAAAAAATACTAACAAATATGAATTAAGGCGTGTAATTAGGACTTGTTCACTCCCGATCACTGATCATTGGATAATGGATATGGAGAGACATTTCTGTACAGATCATGCACCAATGAAGAAAATTCTTTGTGCATCTGATACATTGATGGGATAAGCATTGGATTGGTGGAATAATGTGCTTGAACAAGGGAAACCAACTACGTGGGAAGCATTCAAAGATGAATTCAACAAGCGTTTCTTTTCGCGATCGGCTCATACTCAGAAACGTCAAGAGTTTGCGAGTTTAGTGCAGGGAGATATGACTGTGGGTGAGTATGTCTCTCGTTATAATGATTTGTTGCGCTTTGTGAAATCTACAGTTCTGACTGAAGAAGATAAGGCCGATTCAAGGAAGGGCTTAGGGAGAATATCCGTGGCTGTGTTGACCCTTTGCAACACCCAACCATTTCTCTAGTTGAGGAAGCCGCCCGCATTGCCAAGAAAAGTATCGAGCGATATCGATAAGGATAGCAAGGGAAGAGAGCCAATGACAATAGGAGCAAGGGCCAAGGAAATGCCAAGAAACCATTCATGCAAGGAGCGGGATCATATGTGGGTAGCCAAGGAGGGAGTGCGTTCGTCGGAGACTCGAGGCTGTTATGCCCAACATGTAATACACGACACAAAGGGACTTTCTATCTATTGAGTACATGCTATATTGTAAGCGACTAGGGCACATGTCCAAAATTATCCTTTGAACACGAATGTGACTATACCAACCACAACCTCGAACACCAAGAGCTACAACCCAGAGATGAGAGGGAAATATTTTGAGTGTGGCCAACCGGGGCATATAGCGAAGAATTGTCTGAGTAAGAGACAACCGGGGATGAGTACTGGGGCATCGAGTATGCCGAGTGGGTCAAAGGCAGGACTACGAGTGGATAAAGGGAAGTGAGTCGAGAAACAAGAAGGACGATATTTCCAGGTCAGGCCGGGGAATAAGGATGATATAGTCGTATCAGGTATTCTTCCTATTTGTTCATACCCCGCACGTATACTCATGGATTCTGGTTCAACGCATTCATTTGTATCACATGATTTTATTAAGCATTTAACTATTGAGACTGAACTGTTAGGATATGACTTGTGCGTATCATTGCCCAATAGTGAACCTTTAGTAACTTATTCAGTATTCAAAGCGTGTGAGATCAAGATAGGTGATAAGGTCTTGAGCGTCGATTTGATTCTGTTGGCAGTGAATTACTTCGATGTTATCTTGGGTATGGATTGGTTGTCACTAAATCACGCTAAAATCAATTGTGAGCAGAAGCGGGTTAGTTTCTATTCGTCAGGTCAAGAAGAGTTTACTTTTTAGGGTAGTGGTATGACCATACCGCCATAGTTGATATCAACGATTCAAGCGAGTAAGATGTTGAGAAAAGGTTGTTCGGGTTTCTTATGTTCCATTGCTGATACGCGAGTTATTAGACCACTAGTAGAAGACAGTCCAGTAGTTTGAGAATTTTTTGATGTTTTTCCCGATGAGTTACCTGACGTATTGATTGAAAGAGAGCTTGAGTTCACGATAGAAGTAGTATCAAGGTCACAATCGGCATCCAAAGCACCGTATCGAATGGCACTGGTAGACTTGAAAGAATTGAAGGTTCAGTTACAGGAGCTGCTTGAGAAGGGTCTTATCTGACCTAGTGTTTCGCCTTGGGGAGCTCCAGTCTTGTTTGTAAAAAAGAAGGACGGGACAATGCGTATGTGCATCGACTATCGAGAGTTGAATAAGTTGACCGTCAAGAACAAATATCCGTTGCCGCGAATAGATGACTTGTTTGATCAGTTGCAATGGGCTCATGTATTTTTGAAGATTGACTTGAAATCCGGTTATTACCAGTTGAAGGTCAAGGAGGAAGACGTCGAGAAGACAACTTTTAGGACTCGATATTGTCACTTTGAATTTTGGTTATGCCGTTTGGAGTGACTAGCGCGCCAGCAGCCTTAATGGATTTGATGAATCGTGTTTTCAAGGACTATTTAGATGAGTTTGTTATTGTGTTCATAGATGACATCCTAATCTATTCCAAGAGTGTTGAATGTCACGAACACCATCTGCGATTAGCCTTACACCGATTACATGAGAAGAGATTGTTCAAAAAATTAAAGAAGTGTGAATTTTGGTTAACAGAGATTGATTTCTTAGACATATAGTATCAGCAAAAGGAATTTCTATAAATTCTCAGAAGATAGAAGCAGTTACCAATTAGTTGAGACCGACGAATGTGATAGAAATTTGAAATTTTTTAGGATTAGCTGGTTATTATCGAAGGTTTGTAAAAGACTTTTCACGTATTGCAATGCCGATGACACAGCTAATGAGGAAAGATGTTGTTTTTGTATGGAGTCCGGAATGCAAAGAAAGTTTTCAAGAGTTGAAGAGTCGACTAGTGAGGGCACCAATCTTAGCTGTTCGGACTGGGATTGAAGGGTTTGTTATTTACAGTGATGCTTTATATAGAGGGTTAAGTTGTGTTCTTATGCAAAGTGACAAGGTCATTGTATATGTGTCACTAAATGTTTATATGAAAATAAATGTTTACCTGTGTATTTCACTATCTGTATTATCTGGTTTAGAATATATTTCTGGCGTTAATTTTAGTATCCTTGTGAGGACGAATTAACACGCTACATAATTAGTTGGCTAATTAGTAATTTTGTAAAATCATGTGGAATCGCGTTTTAGCAACCAAACGAAACTTAGACGAAAACTTTTATAATTTATAGTTTTCACTCGTGAAGCAATGAATTAGACGTGTAAGACGTTTCGGAGAATAATTGGAAAATTTGAGAACTCATGGGGAGGTAAACACAATTTTTTAGAGTCGTGCATAGAAAGATGTGAGATATTTTCATTTACAAAAGTTTTCCAACCTAAATCTAGAGAGGCCAAAAGGGAGATTTGGAAGCTTTGATCTTCATGACGCCAAACGACGACCGTTCGTCCGTTCGTTTTCAATCAAAATCATATTTTCGAACTCCTAGAGGTAAGAGCTTCATTTTGATATCCACTCGGACTTGTTTGGCTAAGTTTTATGAAAACTTGTTTTCTAGAATTTTCCTAAAAAGTTGTTTATCGGACTTTTGATCCATAGGAATTGTACTAGACGGACTTCTGCACGATCTTTGTGCTCGGGTTTTCTTTGGAACGAATTTTAGGAACGTTAATCGGAGGTGAGTGATTCAACTATGTGTTTTGGAATGATTTCTTGACATGTATTTATGTTTGGTGTGAAAAGCATGTTTTAATTCATGGCTATATATTGTGTAGTTCATATTGGGCGATTATATTGATAGTAGGCCCACTTGCACAGTGAAATGTTTTGATTATGTTGAAAGGACGGTGAAATGTGTTTGAGGTAGTTGGATATTCAGGTAGTTGGATAAATTGTTACTGTCAACCTAAATGATGATTACATCTTCTATTCCTTGGGTTTCATTCATCTCTCATGATTACCAAACATGTTGATAACTACTTATCAACAAGACTGCAGTTCTCAGTAATCAATTTTGTGACAGGAATGCTTAATCTTTATCAGAGGGTAGATTCTATCTTGACAATATATATTCACAACTCTATGAACATGACTTACCCAAGATACCCAGGTGTTGACCTTGAAGACCTCACTAATTGGTAAGTCAAAGCAAGCACATCCATAGTCTGTGTCCATAATCGTCTCAAGACTAAGAACACGTACCTTATACAAGTTATGAGTTCCTATCGATTGTTGACAGTTTTAGATGTCAATAGAAAAATCTCATAGTCCGTCAATGCACTATAAGCACTAGTATTTTTAACTAATCTAGTGATTGAGATTCACCACTCCATCCAATGGTAGTTGGTCATGCTACAGTGTATACCTGATGAGATATCCAATCTCATCATTCACGATGACAGTTGTAAATATCAAAGAATAGTAATTCGTATCTCCTGCGTATGTATCTCATACATACACGAATTATCTACTATGACATTTAAGGATTACAAACAACCATCTCATGAAACATACATAATGAAATGTAAACGAATATCCATATATAAAATGCCAATGTATCTTGTATACAATAATAGTTTGAGGGCACAATCCCAACAAGGGTAAGAAATGAAATCCCCTCATATTAGCTTCGTTGGCTTTTACAATTTGACTACTTATATATTTTGGAAATTTAAAATCTCGCTATCCATTATTTAATAGTTTAATAAATTAATGAAATACAACAATATCACTACTTATATATTATTTGTATTTTCCCTTTTGGTTGTGTTATGACATTCAAGTGTTGCAACTAATAATACATGGTTAGAAATGAAATCTTAGTAAGCCATGCTTCTAAAATACTTATTGTAGTCCCATTTGATGTGTCTATCTTTGCATTTTCATTTTTTTTTCTTTCAAGAAAGCACTAATGATTGCATTTACAAATATCTAAGTATGAGTTTTTTTCAAAGTTCCTTAATGAACAATAGTTTTGAAACTGTAAATGACACATACAATGGATCGGAGGAGTAACTATTTGTAGTTGTTTCCTTCTCCATAATTCTAACACATAAAATGGGATGAGGAAGTAATTATTTTTAAGTTGTTTCCTTTGTCCAAAATTATAACACATACTAAGTAATAATATTAGGCATGTGTGTGTAATAAAATTAAATTTATAAGCATGTGTGTGTAAATTATTTTTATCAGCATGTGTTAAAATAAGTAAAACCTTCATTTTGGTATAAACCTTTCCAATTGTCATACTGAAATTTCTTTATAAGATGATTATTTCTTATTAGAAGAATATAAGATCATCATTTCTCTCTTTTTAATCAGTATAAGATTTGAATAGTGTTGTTTTTGTTATAGATTTGGTTTTAGGTTAATTTATAGCGCATTTTAGGTAGTAGTACCTAATTTTGAAGCTATAGATTGACTTCTAAATTCAGTATGATTATACAAATTATGACTAAAAGATCAAAATATGAGCATATATTGTGTGTATGAATTCAATTTATACGTATTTGTGTGTGTAATATTAACATATGCAATTCTATGAAATAAAATGTTAAAAAAAATTAAAATACCATATAAAATTGTGGTTTGAATTTAGTTTAAACTGAAACTAAGTTGTGCTCTGGGAACTTAGCAATAGAAAATAACATTGTGATGTTAAAAAGGCATACAATGACTTCATTCAAGATTTAGAGTTTAGGTTATCAAAATATGTATTCAATAGACTTACATGCAAACATGAATCATAACCCTGCCACATAAGATTTGGGAAGCATAGCATTTTTTTTTTTGCTTAGAGGAAGCATAGCATTACTCAAATTATATTTATATTGACATGTGTGTGAAATAAGACCAAAATAATTATTATGATACAAATTATAACTAAAAGAGCAAAACATAACATATAACCATGTGTGTGTGTGCACGCGTGTAATCAAGCATAAAATTAACCATTTAAAAAAAAAAAGAAAAAAAAAAGAAACGGTTGTGCCAAAAGGGAACAATTCTATAAATTTTCTTACAAAAATTGACCTATATGTAAATATTATGTAAGTAACCATTTTTGTTGACTTTTTTTGAAGCCAATTGTTATTATGGTTGCAAAAGTTGATTGAACCTGAAATATTGAAGCCAAAGTTGATTGAATCGTCATTATTATATTAATTAAAATTTCAAAAGTTGTCTGGAATGTAATAATTTGTCTGAAATGACAGAATTACCCTCGCACAAATCAATGTATGCTTAAGTAGCTATACAAATTACGAGTACTTATGATATAGTAAATGATATTATAGTATTCGACTAAGGGAATAATGAGCTGAGGAGCTTCTCTCTCTAGGACTTTTCTAAGTCCTAGAGAGAGAGAGTAGAGATGGGTTTGGCTTAAACCTAGCAGCCGCCTCCCCCATTCTCCTTCTCCACTCTCCCCTCCTTTCACTCCCTTTTTTGTCTTATTTCAAATAAAGCCCTGTTTGGCTTCTCCACTTCCTGTGTGAAGTTCTCCCCTTCCTTTGTGGAGGATGTTTAGGGAATCTCCTTCCCTCTTTCTTTGTTCTTGCCTTGTTCCTTTTTCTTTTTCTGTCAGGCATCTCTTTGGGTTCAAGATGATAGATGTAGGCCAGACCAATCTTGAAACAGTAGATTGACTTTTTGGTCTTCATTGGGACTTGATTGGTGGCCTTGGAGCTCTCTTCTACCGCTGTGCAACTTTCCATGGTTCAGTCTTTGCTACCATGGAAACTTTTCTAGCAACTTTGGTTGCCCCCTTTGGTGAAGTTTCCTCACTTGTTTGGGCTTGGCGTTGTGCCATCTTCTTTCTTAAGGTGGTCTATACCATCTACAAGGTTGAAGTTGCCCTGGGTTCTGGTCTTCTCGCCGCAGCGGCCCTCGTGACGCAATGGTAGTGTTCTCGTGCAGCTAACGGAGTGTTCTGTGGTCGCTTATGCTTCCCTTTCTATTGTTCCTTTAGTTGTATTGCTTCTCTATTTTTCCCTTTTTTTTTTTTTCCTGTTTGATGTTTGTATTGTGGTTTTTGTAATGTTTGGTTTTTATTAATGAATGTTAGTTTTTGAGCCAAAAAAATACTAAGGGACTAATGTGATATGTGAATAGTGTTTTGAAACTTGCTCTCTTTTCTTATATTAGTAGAAGACAGAAGTAGTAGATTATAGTAGTAGAAGTATATATGTATGCATATCAGAGCCCTTCTTATGAGATCCCTCATTTAAATAAAATGAGGACTTCTGTTATCGGCCGTGTTGGATTGTGTTTTTATTTAGGATACTTATGTCATTTCACTGGCGTGGCCTACGATCTAACGGCCTCAACAGAAATCCTCACTTTATTAAAATGAGAGATCCCTCATTAGAAGGATTTTGTGTATATATATATATATATATAGTGATAAAGTTCACTTCTGTTGTAAACGAAGCACAATTCTTGAGGGAAAATTCTAGTTTACAACTTTACATCCTAGCCATGAGTTCACTAACATGCCCATTCACCATCCCAATCATCTAACAATCTCAACTAATGACCTAAACCTTGAGTTTGCTGATCTCTTGGGTTTCAAACATGACACAATTGTGAGTCCATTCAAAGTTTCCAGATTTGGACTCACTAAGGTTTGATTTGGAACCTCCCAGAATAGAGAAGACAAGGATGAGATTTCATGTTTTTGCTATCATTGGAAAACTATTGAGGAAGTAAACTGTGACATGAAAAACTAAAATAAAAAAGTGTACTCAATTTAAAAAAAAATGTACTAAAAAAAAACTCAATTACTTTCCTCATAAACCACTGTGGAATATTGAGCAAGCCTGTGAAGAAAGAACATAAAAATAAAGGAAAATCTGAGCAAGCCTATGTAGCATTTTCCCTTTTTTTTTATCTTATAGGGAAAAGGAAAACTCTGTTTGTCATAGTTTTATTTTTCTTTGAAACTATATATTTTAATACCAAGAGAGCTTGTTTGTGAATGATGAGTACAATATGCAGGACCAGGTTCAAATCAAAGCTCATTTTTGCTGTTTCTTATAAAAATTATTGTTGTTGATCAGATAATGAACCAAATCTTAGGTCATTTTTAAGGAGGACATGAACACCTATATAGCTAAAAAGCGGTTATGCGGTTACAAAACTATTTAAAATAGCAATAATGTTACACACAATTAAATGCACAACTAATTGTACAATTCTGTTTAAAAATATTGGACTTTGTGCTGAAAAACCTGTACACACAAAAGGGGTGTCAATGTGTGTACAGACTTTTCAGCACAAAGTCCAATATTTTTAAGCAGGGTTGTACAATTGATTGTGCATTTGGTTGTGTCCGTAGCATTACTTTTAAAATAAATATTTTCAAACTACAGAACCGGTTGCGTGTAAACCTGGATTTTGGACCCACCTCATATATATATATACACTTTGCATTAATTTTGTTAGTGTAACCAGATAGGAGCATTTCGAACAGGCTAGTTCTAACTTACCTCAGCCCCTTAACAGCCTTCCAAGTTCCAATTAACGCCAAACGTTGACAGAGAAAGCTAGTCCCATATGCAGAGTACCAAACAGTCTCTTTGTATTAGAGAGGTTGACCTCACCAGATAGCTAGTCTACATATATTCAAGCATAGCTCATGACAATTGGATGGGAAAAAAAAAGGTTAGAGTAATATTTGGGGCACTAACCATTTTTATTAATATTTTTTAACACATTATATCTCTCTTTTAGTGGTACTGTGAGGTCCGTAGTGGACCCCGCAATACCACTAGGAGAGAGATAGAGTGTGTTAGTAAGTATTAGTGAAATTTGTTAGTACCCCTAATATTGCCCAAAAGGTTACAAACCCATAGTCTTTTGTTTGCTTTTTATTGTCTTGTGTCTCACATCTGTGGCCTCGATAACCTCTTTTTGCATAGATTAAGTTTTTGGGCACAAACACAATTCATAATGTGTCTATCTCTCTCTTCTGTAAACCCCATTAAGAGAGAGATAGACACATTATGATATTTGTGAACTGTATTTGTGAACTCTTTTGGAATTAAAAAAAAAAAAAAAAAAAAGGCTAGGCCCTTTTGCATCAAATACAACCTAACTCTAACACTTACCTACTTAAAATTCAATTCCTTAGCTATAACTTTTTTTTGTCCCCTCTCACCTTACAGTCAATATAACTATTGCTGTGGCCCATTTAGGTGTCTATCGAATGAAATGAATACTCCCTCTGTTTGGAACATTTACATAAATGTGTTACTCCCTCTGTTTTAAAATAAGTGTTCATTAGCATTTTGAGCGCAGTTTAAGAAAATAATAACTTGTGGTGGGTATTTATTCACTTTTTGGGCCGGGTGACACATTATCAACCACACATTTTTGTCCAAAATAGAAAATGGACACTTATTTTGGAACATTCAAAAAAAGAAAAGTGAACACTTGTTATAGAACGGATAGAGTAGTTAATTTAGGAAAATGGTGCTGATTGGAAGAATGATATTTATAGCCCAAACTTGATTATCTCAAGGAACAATAAAATTCATAGAATAGATGTATAGAAATATAATTAATTCTTAAGTTTCTCTTAAATGCCTCGCAGTATTGATATATAATTTAAGGCCATGTTTGGTAGTCCCCTTGAATTGAATTGTCTCATTCACTTCATCACCTAAAATGAACCTATTTGAAAAAGTTATAGTTATCTAAAAAATTAATGCTTAAGATCGAGAATTTATTCTTCTCAGTAAACTTAAGAATAATCACATAAAGAACATGATAAAGTTTCTCATTTCTCTAAATATAGTTTCTTTCCTGAAGATGGAATTTTATATGAAAATGCTATAAAAATTGCAAGTAAGGGGATTCAATTAATTCATGCAGCACTCAAAAAGACCATAAATCCACATGTATAAATTAAAATTATCAAAAACAAGGAAAAACATACTCGACACAAGAGAATGTTTAGGGATGGCAATTTACCCCACCCCGCTGGACCTCCGCCCCGCCCCGCTCCTAATGGAACGGGTTTGGAGGAGTTATAATAGGAGTAGGAGTGGATTTGGTATGAAAATATAAAAACCCTATAGGAGTCGGGGCGGAGTTGGTATCCATGAAATACTACCATTTAAAACCCGCCCCGCCCCCGATTAATTCATTAAGTTACTAAATTACTCTCATACTTACAGTTATTTACAACAAATTAGGGCATATATGCACATCTCTTTCTCTTCAATATTAATATTTAATTTCTAAATTGTGATTAACAAATTTAGAATCATTTGCGTGAGTGATTTTTAAGAAATCAAGCTAAAATTAAGTGGGTTTTGAATTATAAAATAACATTTAATTTTGCAATGGTGATTAATAAACGGAGTAGGAGTGTAATAGGAGTACCCGATAGTAAACGGAGTAGGAGTGGAGTAGGAGTTGGTATTTTACTTAAACGGGATGGGGCGGAGTCGGAGTAGGAGGAAACTAAACGGAGTAGGAGTTGGTATAGGGGAACTCCGTACCAACTCCGACCCGTTGCCATCCCTAAGAATGTTAAATAATTGAAACAAAACAAAATTCATTAATAAAACACACTAACTAACTAGAAAAGGGAAAATATATATAACTAGAATCTAAAATGCAAATGTTGTGGATGGAGATCTGTCACGACCCATCCCACTACGCGTGAAAATAGGACACGTGACACGCCACCAAGGCTCATCCAAACGTCAAATAAGTATGCACAACGGAAAGAACTTTAAAACAACCCTGGGTATTTAAAACTTAGGGAACATTACCTTCTGAGTTTGTAAAAATCCATTGAAATCAGAGTTATAAAAGAAATTTGTTCAATTTAAAGCGTTCACAAGAATTCAATTCAAAATACAAAGGTTCAGTCGACTGCCCAGTCGACTGTACTAGGGTCCAGTCGACTGTGCCTGGCAGAAACTAAAATCCTAAATCCTTAACAGAGGTCCAGTCGACTGGGTTAAGCAGAACCCAAAATGCAACTTACTCAAAAGGGGTCCAGTCGACTGATATGGGGACCCAGTCGACTGCTTTTCCATTAATAGAAGCAGTAGCCAAATCCAACAGTGGTTCAGTCGACTGATCAAGGATCCAGTCGACTGCTTCTCTTACTATTCACTTCCAGTGTCTCAAACACACGGGGTCCAGTCGACTGACCTTGGGTCCAGTCGACTGCTCCCCTGCTGGCAGCCCTGTGCTGAAAATACTAACAACTCATGCTTCTTAATCCCAACACCAATACAACCACAACTGATTTTCAACCTATTAGAACACAATTACAGACGTTAAATTACAAGATTACAATACTGCGAACTAATCCATGTTTATATTACATCATATTACAATATCCAAATCCTTACTCAAGTTTAGGATTTAAAACAAAAACAGATACAAGTGTGATTTCCCCGGCGTTCATCGGCCTCACTCATCGCACTTCTTCTTGTCTTTCTTCTTACCTGCAATGGAGTACATCTCCACTGCTCAGCTATATGCTGAGTGTACAAGTCTAACATATGCAATATATGACAAAACATGCTTTAATCTCATAAATCATATCAATAGTCTCTAGGGAGGAAAATACGCATTCATCCGGTAGCGGCAAGTCCAAGCCTTAAACCGCGATGTCAATGGCAAGTTCAAGCCTACAACCATTACATCCCACAAGTGCCATGGCAAGTCCAAGCCTACAACCATGCACAGTAGCCGTCGCTACTAAAATTCTCAGACATCGAGAAGCTTACTCCGGCATGAATTTGTATAAGACTCCCATTTGACCCACATAGACAACTCAACGTGCTCGCGTAAATTTAGACATGCATTTCACAAATTAGCGCGTGCATAATTAACGGGCCTACAATTAACACATGGATTTTGCCCGGATCTCAATTTCGTCGTCGAAATATAAAACATGTATTCCTCTATATTTCATAAGTTAGGACTTCATACCTCGTGTGATTTCCCCCAAACTTTGAAGGATCGACTAGGAGGCTAAATAATCGTCGGATTTCGAATTTGAGAAAATTCCTACAAGTTTATACCTGTTTTTCCCAAAAGTCTAGAATTAAGATTTTTACAAAAATTAGCCAAACACGGCCTAAGTAGGATCAAAACGTAGATCTTACCTCCACGAGTTCGAATATGAAATCTGGAGAAAAACTGACGGACGGAAGGTCGTCGTATGTCGCCGGCAAGCTCGTGGCAACCAAATCTCCCTTCTCTCTCCTCTTTCTAGATATTTATAAGATTTGGATGAGATTGAAATCTCATCCTCATCTATATATAGACAAACGTTCTGGAATTTACGTTTACCTCCCCGCAAGTTTCTCAAACTTCTAATTAACCCATGAAACTTCGCACACGTCCATTTTATAACTGTACGAGTGAAAACTATAAATTTCAAAAGTTTTCGACTAGGTTTCGTTTGGGTCCAAAAATAGCGTCCGAAACTATATTCTGTGAAATCTCTACACAACCTACCTTTTTAATTAACGTATCTCTCACGTTCTCACCACAGTTCTCAAATGATACTATCATATCCAAATTCACCAGAATTATACTACACAGGTATAATTACTATTCATAGAAATACCAGATAAGGTCAAATAACATTTAAATCATATAAATGCCATTTACTCATGCTCATGCCATATGAACTACCATGTTTCCGTGTCTTCACTGACACCTTACCGTTGACTCACAGTCAATCTCAATCCACCATTATCAACTAACATTGATAATCCACAAGAATCTGAATATACATATTAAAACCATGAAATTTTTGGAACGGGTGTGACAAGATCATACGTTTAACTTATAGCTCATATAGCTAGAAGAATATGAAGCCATGCATGCAGGGGCGTAGCTACATGGAAACTAGTGGGTACCATGGTACCCACTGAATGTACATTATAAATATTTTTACACTTAGATTTTAGAACGGAAGTCATTGTTGCCTTGGTGGTTTGATCCCTTTAGTTTCAACCCAGAAGGCAGGGTTCAACTCTAGCTGCCTCATTTTTCGTTTCCTTTTTTCTTTTTTTGAAAAATTGATTTGGTTTTCAGCCCCTTGTTTTATAAATATTACTTGGAAAACCCCCACTATCTGTCTATCTACTGAAAATACTCATTGATGAATGTAGTCTATTTCAATACTTGAAACACTATTTTTTAGTTTTGCAAATTTAATCGCTTAAAATTTCCAGTACCTAAAATATAACACTTAATTTCTAGTACTTAGCTAAGGGTTTGTTTGATAACCCAATTAAGTTCTATGAATGAAAAGTTTTTAGCGTTGCATTATTTTTTTCAGTTCGTTTGATAATGTACAATTTCACTGAAAATGTGCCCAAAAACTACTAAATTTTTTAAATAAAAGGTTATATTAAAAATTGTATGGTGGTGTTAGAACATTTTGGACATAAAATCAATTCTACACATAATTATGGTTAAGTAAACTCAAAAAATAAAAATAAAAAATTTGCCTCGAGGCCGCTGCTCCGAACCCCCACATAGCTTAAGTCTCCAATTTGTACCCACTAGATCAGATTTTTGGATACGCCCTGCATGCATGCATGACCATACTAAATAGAAATGAAAGGAAATAGATGTGGTATAAGCTCCGAAGCCTAGAGGAGATGGTGCTAGAGCTTCAGACACCGGTGCTCCGCCCGGAGTGGTTGATGGTGCCGGAGAATCGGGAGTATATTGTCACGCACGCCCCGATCGAATAGCAAAAACATATGAAAATGTATGTTATTTGATTAATTATGATTGAAACATATATAGGTCGTGCAAGCTTGAGTCTGCACTTGAGTATCGTTTATTTATATATATGCACGTGATAGGTTGTACTAGAGACAGAATTACATTATCACTAAGTGCGAATTATTTAAAACTAGTAGTTAAGTTCATAATTATACAATTACGTCCAAATCATTTTACATTCATAGAAATGCAAAAGTATTCCCTTTTTTTTTTAAGAGAATTGTTATTGCCACTCTATCATTGAACCAAGACACTCCATAATATCACTCTCAGAGCATGTGGTACCATATATGCAATGCATGACATGTATATCACCGCATGCTTTAAGAGTGGTACCACGGAGTGACTTAGTTCAATAATGAAGTGGCAATAGCATCACCCTTTTTTAATTAAAACATATGCTTTTCCTGCACGAGGATTAGGTAGTAATAATTACTTGCGTCACCGCCTGAAAAATGTTAAATAACACAAGGGTCAGTAATTTATACCGGTGAGAAATTTACAAAATTCATAATTTAGTAATTTAATTACGGATAAGCATAATTTATTTTCTAATTTGTCAATGTCAGTTTTACATAATAATTAGCTTAAATACCTCACCATTTTCTGAAGGGTTAAATACACTTACACCCCCTTGTGGCCAATTTTCATACCCCTTGTAGTTTAAATTTGGGCACTAATACCTCATGAGGTTTGGACTAAAGTACAACTGTTAAAATTTGCTAATAAAGCTAGCTAAAATGACCAAATTACCCCCCACATCTTCATAACAATGTTAAGAACAAAAATTGTTTACTTTAATTCGTTTAGGGAGAAACATATGATTTTGAATTAGGTGAGAAAGAATTTTTGAAATTTTTTTTAGGATTTTCTTGGTATAGGTCATGTGAAAATGACTTATGACTTATTTTCCTTTTAATATGACTATTAGGGGCAAAAGAGTCATTTTACCCTTCAAATTAGGGCTCCCAAGTTTAAAACGACTGTTAATTTGAATGGAAAAAGTCATGGTTGCACTTTCGTCCAAACCATAAGAGTATTAGTGCCAAAATTTAAAGCACAGGAGGGTAAGTGCAAATTGGCCAAACCACAGATGGTGTAAGTGTATTTAACCCTTTCTGAATTAAAGCAAACAAAGAAAAACTGTTTTCACCGATGTTATGTTTTCCTTTCCTCGCTAAATTTATGAACCAAACAAAACCTTATTCTCTCTAGGGACTTTGGAGTTGAACTTTGAAATTCAATGCTAGTAGAGCCAGCAAGACGAGAGCTATAGATTGAAGAACTTGGAAAGAATATTCTCAATTGATTCAGGTAGTTCTGTGTTAACTGTTAAGTACCTAAAATTAGTGATCTTTTTATTTTTTGTGGTTTGATCCGATGACACTTAACTCTTTTATAGTTTGAGCCCGATGACAATTTAACCCCTATGTGCTTTCGGGGTAAAGTTTCAATTTAACACTCTCCGTTAAATTCTGTAACGGTGATATTTTTCTCAAAAACATAGGATAGTTAAGTAGTCACTTTAAATCACAAGAGGTAAAGTCTAATTAACCTTTATATATATATAATTACGCACATATCATTGCCACGCGGTGCACCCTACAGTTATGATCTTTTCTGGGATGAGAAAATTTCACCGACAATTAATAAGAAGGAAATGGAGGACTCTGCTGATCCGATCTGTTGTTTACGGAAGTGTAAATATTGGTAGTTGTGAGTTGATGTAGGTTAGTAACATTATTAATTATTTAGAAAATTGTTGAAAAATTCCTACAAGGAATTCTCATACATTTAAAATTTTAATTGGTTTGATCATTTTTTAAAAAAGACAAAAGGAATTTAAGTCAGTACTCACACGGTATAAGTGCATGTACCATAGAAGATCCCATGTGACCATGCCACTGCGGTTCTTGGTTTCAACCACTCACATGATATCAATTTCGAAAATGTTTTTGTAAACTTTAAACCTCCATAACTTTTGATCTACAACTCTGTTTTTTACAAACTTTATACCGTTGGAACCGTGTCGACGAGAGCTACAAAACTAGTACAATTATTGATACCTTTTGAGCAAAAAAAAACTCTTATTTTTACATACCATGTTCTAGACGAACTTAATAGAATTTTCACATAATATTCGTGTATGTGTTATTGAATTTTCACGTAATATTCACATATGCCAAGTTAATATGTTGTGAGGAAAAAAAATCGAATGTTCACTTTGTTCTTAAGGATGGTTTTAGTAAAATTTCACAAGAATTTTGCATTTTGTTTGGGCTAAAAAACTATGTCATGAAAGCCATTTGGAAGTTAACATTTGGCAATGCAAGAGAGGGCCAAAGGAGGTTAATGCTGGTTTCCTACAAGTTTGAATTTGAATGAAGTTAGAATATTTTGGAAGCTACTTGAAGGACACTTGACATTGAAGGAGAAGATCAAAGGTGGTTACATGAAAATCAATGACAATGACTATTGGAAGATATTAGTGTTGGAAAAAATTGGTTCCAGTGCTCAGCGGAAGGGAAGATACAGTTCAAAAATTTAGATCTACTTCTCGTTTATATTACATGTAATATATATACATAAACACACACACACACGTATATATATACATATACGCTTATATATATATATGAATGGTTAGATATACCTTTGCGATTTGTTGAATCGTTTCGAAAACTCTTCTACAATTCCTGTGAAGATTCAATCCTGATAACCTTCATCCGACAAAGATGCGTCCGTTAGGAGGACTAAACGATCTCCGATTGACTTGAATTGTTGACAGCAGCTTCGTCTCAACGTCAATTTCGTCGTGTCCAAATTTTAGCAACTTTTAATTTGTATTGAGCAGTCCGAAGATCTTTTAGTGAGCATTGTCCGAGGCTAGCGAACTTCACTCCTATGTCTCTTGAATGATCATGGAGGCTAGGGTGGAAACCCTTCTAGGAGAAAGCTAAGAGGTCTAGGGAAGCTTAGAAATAGATCTAGGGCGTTTACAATGTAAAAATACGCAGCTTTTTAATTCTGTCCGCAGCCCCTCTATTTATAAGATTTCAGAACCGACTTACCAGATACCGATTCCCAGAACCTTTACCCAGTAACCAGTTTGTTTCTGGTACCCTTTTTTTTCCTTTTCTCCTTCGCATCCAAACATTCCTTTAAGCTAAGAGTGGGACCCCTAGGTTCTTAATTACTGGCTGCGACTAACTATTTATTCCATCTAGTTAAACTCTTAACTAAGGAATAATAATTAATCAATTATCATTAACTCCACTATATAATGATAATTGCACTCCAGTGCATAAGAATAAAACCACACTTATATTAGCAATTCCTAGCCTTGTATAATATGTCACTAATGTCCCTCTACCTTTCCAGTATTCGTATTTATCATTGGGATGTATGAATAACAGTACTATCTACCCAATAGATAAATACATCTAATATTCCTTGAGTATCAGTCACCACTCATAAATTACCAAACATGTCTACAACAAATTATTGACATGGCTGCACAGCTCTCAGTAATCAACCAGTGACATTCTCAAGGGAATACTTACTCTGTTGTAAAGAACTACTTTTTACAAGAGGGTAGATTCCATCTTAATAATATATGTTCCCAATACCATAAACTTGATCACCCAAGATACCCAGGTGTTGATCTTGAAGACCTCACTGATTGGTAACTCAAAGCAACCAAGCATACGGCTTGTGTCCATTACTATCTCAGGATTAAGGACATGTATCTTATACAAGTTTGAGTTCTATTAACTGTGATAGATTTCTTGTCAATAGGTTTAACTCACAGTCCGTCAATGCAACTCATGCACTAGCATATTAACTTAGAGTCAACTACTCTTGTGAATGAGATTCATCACTCTATCATATAGAAGGTGATGATGCCGAAAATTGGTAAAGGTAATTTAGACAGAAAATAAAGCTACAAAAAGATTTGTGTGTGGTTCGGTCCCGTTAATGAGGTGACCTACGTCCACGGGTGCGTCTGTGCGCGTCTCACTAGCAGATCACCGGCGGGCCTGGTGAGCCAACAATGGTGGGCAGCACTACCAGTAATACCGGCCGGGTATATGCGTATATGGTGGTGAGTTCTCTGAGGTGTGTTTATATGCTTGGAGAGTTGATCTTCGGATCCCCCTAGTGAGGGCAGGTGGGCTCTTTTATAGGTGCAAGAGTCCACCTTTACATGGTAAGCGTCATGAGATTAGGAAACCTAAATCTAATCACAATAGATTTGCACAATGTTTGGGGAGTTTCCTAAGTGGTTTAGAAAACTATTGATTCTCTTGATAGAGTCATGATTACACAGGGATGGAAAGAAACGTGATTCACGCCGCATCTCCTGGAGCCCTACCATGCCTGGTACCCGAGCTGCGGCTATCTCGGATAAGCATAGCCGGACGCCCCGGGACTGTGGGCCATATGCTCCTAACCCGGATTCCCCGGGCTATTGGATGACCACGTGGCGGTTGGACCGCTACAGAATATTTCTGGACATATCAGCTGCCCCCCATTTTCAAAGTTGAGATGACGCCTCGTCAGATGAAGTTTGGAAATCAAGAATATCTTTCTATCACCGACCGGGAAAGGACCAGGACCCCTGCCGAAACAAGGCCGACTTGGAATGTCCTGGCGACAAATCGACCGAGCGGTAATCCTACAGGCCCGGGATCCCCAATGCCCTGCGCATGTTGGTTATAGGTATAGTTCGTTCTCAAAGCAACCAGCCCAAGAAGTAACCGAATCGTCCAGCTAGCAGCTAAACAATCACATCGCTCATTTAATGTTCACGCTTTCTGAGGCGACGCCCCACGTGCCCGAAACGACAGTTTTGGCGGGAGAGTATGTGAGCCCTGCGATCAAACTGGATCCCAACCGTTCACGCTGCTTATATAAGGAGCACTCATTCAACCTGACTTCTTCACTACGCAGCATCAACTGAGTTGCCTGAGCAAACACTCCGAGCCCCCTTTTCCTCTGCCGTTTTCGCTCCCAAAAAACTTTCATTTCCAGCAAATGGCTTCGCATATCAATCTATCGTCTGATGAAGGGCTAAGATCGTTCCGGGAGGACTGCCAAATTCCGGACGATGTGGTGGTCCGTCCATTCATTGCAGGAGAGGAAGTGGCCTCCCCTTTCTTCCTCATCAGCAGCTACCTGCTGCTCATCGTGGGAATACGCTTCCCCCTCCCGATCTCTTTCTGTGACCTACTTGTGGGCCTACACATTCCGCTCCACAAGTGCCGCCCGAACGTTGCCCGCCTCCTATGGGGAGTATCAGCGCTGAACAAGCGGTTGGGATTGCTCCTCCGACCAGCTGACATCGCGAGGTGCTACATACTGGGCATTGACAACGGAGGCCCCTACTTCTGCCCCAAGATCGAGGGGAAGGATCTTGTCCGAGGCCTAGACTTTCCAAACAAAAACTGGCAGCGATACCCTTGGGTTGCGGTCGCCGGCAACTGGCTGGAGGATGCCGGTCTCTGCCCCCCTGCGGCTTATAATCCTGATCACTGCAGGCAGGCATTCGCCGTCCTTCGTGGAGTTGTCCCTACTGCTGATGACACGGAGGCGTTCGACCAAGCCATTGAGGCTGGTATGTCGTTCTCTTATTTGGCAGGGAAACCTGCGGAGAACGCGGTTGCCGGACCTTCTTCTGCAGCTCCTGCCGCTATGGCCTCTGGGTCGCGCCGCTATACCCGATCCATGGCGACCGGGACGCGCCCCGCCGGCAGGGTGGGCCTACCCGAGGGGCCGGTCACCTTATCCACCAGCGGCGATTCTTCCTCATCGGAGGACGCAAGCCCGCCCCCAGGCCCCTCCAGAAAGGGAAAAGAGAAAGCGGTCAGGGAAGGATCTCCTCCAATGCCAAAAAGGAGTCGGGCAGAATCCCCGGCTGTGCATCGGGCGCCCCCCACTTGGACGGGCTTATCCCTGGCTAACCTGGAGGAACGCCTGCAAGCTGTGGAGAAACAAACCGCTCTCTTACAGACGGGATCCCTCATGCAGGAGGTGGACACCCACACCCTTGAGCTTACTGTTAAGGAGCTAGTAGCGAGGGTGGCGGCTCTGGAGGAGGAAGTCAAGGCCCTGCGGGGCCAAGGGTCCTAAAGGCACCTCGTTTTTTTTTTTTTTTTTTATTTACCGGGAAGGCTATTACAACCGCCCCCGTCTTCTGTATAGTCCACCTTTATAGCAATAAAAAGGTCCTTGAGGCCAACTTTTTCCTTCATTATGCCCTTCAAACTGTATATCAATTCTGCACAACTTTGCGCGGTTAATACCCGACCGGCTCGCAAATGCGCCCGGGCCATAATTGTTCGGGCCGGGACCGCTGCTATCCCACGCCAACCAGTCATTGGTTAGGTTAGATCCTAGCAAGTGGAAACGCGGTCGTAACCGAACCGTCTGCGAACTAAAGGAACCGTCCTTTCGCGTATTTAATGCGCGCACCTTTTGAGGCGACTCCTCACGTGACCGAAATGACGGTTTGGGCAGGAAATCTTCTGGACCGCTGGATCTGTTCTGATCTGGGCCGTTCATGGTCTTTATATAAGGAACACTCGCCCCACTCCCTGCGCACCTTCCTGATTCTCTTATTTCTGGTCTTTCTTCTCTCTTTCCCCATTCCTTCCTCATTTCGAAGCAAGGCTGGAGCGAACGAACCTTGTGAGGTTTGAGCGGGAGTGGGATTTCTTCCTTCTTAGGTTCTGTGCGTTTTTCGAGTCTGGTGGAACTCTAACTCATCTGAACCGAGCGGGTGTTTCTTGTGCTGTTCTGAGAGAGTGTTACCGGGTGCTGAGGAGTATCTACTCATTACCATTCAGGTTAGTAACTCTGCCCCCCCTGTATATCAGGTTTGGGGTTTTCGATCCCTTCGCTAGTCGTCGTTCGTGTCAGTTCCTTCCCGCCGGTGGCCCAGGAATGGAACACTCCGGCTTTAATTCATCGTCGAGATCGGAGAGTGAGCAGTATCGGTCAGGGTCCCCTGGCGCCAGTCTAGGCCAGCCCCCTGAGTCCCTGTCTGACCACCAAAGTGGGGCCAGGATCCCCATTCGTCTGTCTAGTAGTGAGTCTTTTGAGGAGGCTCCCGTTGCCTCCGTTTCGAGGGGGTCGGGCGACGAGTTGCCCAGGGAGACCGGTCGTGTGGTTTTCGCTTGTGAGTCCACTTCTTCTGTTCTGCGCTCTGGAGACCTTCTCCGGATCAGGGAGATATACTCCCTCCCTGATGGTTGCGCCTTAGCCGTAAATACCGGCGGCGCGCATCTATATCAGTCGGGGTTTGTCACCCTGTTTGAGGACGCTATGATGGCGGGCCTCCGGCTTCCGCTTCACCCTGCGGCTCGGGACATGTTGATCTTCCTCGACATTGCTCCCGGTCAGTTGGCCCCCAACGGGTGGAGGTTCTTGATGGGGTGTATATCATTGTGGCCCCAAGCGTTCGGGTATGAGCTCACCCTACAGGAGTTCCTCTGGGCCCACCGACCATTCCCCGTGCATAACGAATTGGGGTTTTTTTCGTTTTCTGCCCGTCCGGGCAGGAAAATCATTGACAACTGCCCCAGCAATAATAAAGGGTGGAAGGGCAAATTTTTCCAGGTGTCTACCCTTCGCCTCTGTGACATGGCTCCGGGGATCCAGCTGAGGACATCATGGGCCAGGGAGTTGAGGGGTAAGACCGCCCTTCCGACCTTGTCTGCTACTTTGGCCCATTCGGAACATAGTGGATTACTGATTATTTTTCTTTCTTGTTTACAGCGGGATCAACTAAACCCCCGAAAATCCCTGAGGTGTGCCAGGCCAGGATCCTGAGGCTAGCAGGGCTACCCACCAGCGTCTGGAACGTGTTGTCCCGGACGGGAAATTTTGTCGTAACCTATTCCCCTGAGCCGCCTGTTCCGGCCCCCAGCTTCACGCACATCATCCCTGGTGAGTATTCCAGTGACATGATGCATTATCCCTGTACTTGCATTATTTCTGCCCACTGCAGCTCTGACCGTGCGATCTCCGTTTTCTACAGAAATGGCCCCTAAGCGCAATTTGGAGCAGCTGCGGGAGAGACAAGCTGCCGCCGCCGCTACTGCTGCCGCCCGGGTGGCAGTTGCCCAAGGCAAAAGACCGGCCACCGAGGCTCTAGGCGGTGAGCGCCCGCTCAGGCGCATCCGCCACGGGACGACTACCCGTACAGGTCCCGTGGGGACATCGGCTCCCTCCAGGCCGGCTGTTGAGGAGTCCGTGCACGGGGCTGACATTCCGTCGGGTTTGCCCTCAGGCGGACATGATGAGGCCCGGGAGAGGCTAAAACCTTGCCTCGCACCAAGCCAGGTGACAGCATGTGCCGAGCTGTCTCCCCAAGGGCTCCAAGGGTGGCTGTATAGCATCTCTCACCTGGTGAGTGTTCCGCTTTTCCTTTAAATGTGAACTTGCTCTATACTCATCACTTTCTTAACCGATTTGCATCCTCCTGCTGTAGGTGGGCTGCATAGCCGCGGGATCTGAAACCGTCCATTCTTCCCTGGCCGGGAAGGTGAGTGCCGCTGAAGCCGCCCTTTCGAAGGAGCGGAAAGAGCTACACGTGGCGAGAGCTGCCCTGGCCGTGGAGACAAACAAGACGAAGTCACTGGCCTTGAGCTTAGGGGCGGCTCAGGCGGACCTGGCAGCTGCTTTGGCCGAATTGGAAGCTGCCCGGGGCACTCGTGGCGGTGGCCGAAGCCCAGGCTAAGGCGGTGACTGAGACACCTTCCGCAGCGGCCTTGGAAGGAGCTTTTGACGATGGCTTCTTCCAAGGTTATGATGATCTGAAACGGCGGGTAGCCCGGGACCATCCCGAATGGGCCCTTTCGGCCTACGAGGGGATTGACTCGGACTACTGGGACATTGGAGAGGATCCTATTGCTGGTGAAGTTCCTGCTGCTGGCGAGGATCCGGCGGCCGCTGGTGATCCTATGGTTATCGCCGAGGCCACTGAGCTCGCCCCGGAGGGGGTTTTAGCGGAGGAAAGACTTGCCACTCCCGGGGAGCAGACCGGGGAGACCGATATTGCGGTGAATATAGAAGACTGACTCCCCGGTCCCTTCTTCCTGCTGTTCGTTTCCAACGCTTGTAGTTTTTTTTTTTTTTTTTTTTTTTGGGGAGGCTACTACAACTGCCCCCCAGGCTCTGTACATTTGTTTAATTTAATGTAAAGGCCCCTGAGGTCACCCTTCCATTAATTTTGTTGTACTGTACTTTTAACTTTATTAGAAGCCGTATGGCTTTGGCCAACCTAACATCTGCTTTAGCAAATGCTTTAGGACCGTAACCTACAGGGCATTTAATTTTTTTTTTGCTAGTATCCGTGTGGCTTTGGCCAACCTAACATCTGCCTTAGCAAATGCTTTAGGACCGTAACCCACAGAACACCTAGTCGAGCGTTGTAATTCCCTGTCTTAGGCCTTAGTATTTCCCTCTATCCCCTGCCCCCCAAGCATTTTGCTAAGGTGGGTGTGCGGGTGCTTCGGGAAAGCCCAGCCGTAGGGAATCGACCTGGAACATGGGTGGTTGCAGGAGCGTTTGAAGCTTGCTATCGCTGGCCACCTAGGGGTTTGGCCCCATCGTCGGCTGGACCTAAGCAAAGCTTTAGTTAATTTCCTGTTTAGGTATAGAACCCTCTTGCCCCCAGGGCCCCTGCTAAGGAGGGGGCGTGCTGGGGATCGACCATAGGAAACCGACCTGGAACATGGGTGGTTGTAGGGTCCTTTGGTGCCTGGGTTCGGAGCCCGAGGTCTTTCTGTGCCTCGGGCATAGGCCCGAGGTCATTTGGTGCCTCGGGGTTAGGCCCGGGGTCTTTTGGTGCCTCGGGGTTAGGCCCGAGGTCTTTTTATGCCTCAGGGTTAGGCCCGAGGTCTTTTGGTGCCTCGGGGTTAGGCCCGAGGTCTTTTTATGCCTCAGGGTTAGGCCCAAGGTCTTTTGGTGCCTCGGGGTTAGGCCCGAGGTCTTTTGGTGTATTGCCCGATGTACCGAAGGAGTCATGTTTCAAAGCAAACTTTTCCATTTTATTTAAAAGATAACCATCTGTAACAATTGTCCTGGCAAGGCTACATAAAAGAATTTTCCTCATAACACTAGACTCCCGTAGCTAGGTGCTACTGATAGTACTTGCGGAGATGTTGTACGTTCCAGGGGTGACTGAGGTCGTGCCCGTCCATGCTTTATAGCCAGTAGGTTCCTGGTCGGTTGACCCGAGTGACTATATACGGTCCTTCCCAGGTTGCTCCCAACTTCCCATGGCTTGGAACTCGGGTTGACTGGTTCACTGCTTTAAGAACAAGGTCCCCAACCTGGAAACTACGATGCTTCACCTTACTATTGTAGTATCGCGAGACCCTTTGCTTGTAAGCTGCCACCTTGAGATAGGCCTGGTCCCTTTTTTCTTCCACCAAGTCTAGTTCAGTCCTGAGGGCTTCTCCGTTGGCCTGGGTATTGAAAGTAGCCACCCGGTATGTGGGCAGCCCGAGCTCTGTGGGGACTACTGCCTCAAAACCGTAAGTTAATGAAAATGGGGTTTCGCCCGTAGCTGCCCGGGGTGTGGTACGGTAGGCCCACAGGAGGGCTGGGAGTTCATCGGCCCACAGGCCCTTGGCTCCCTCCAGCCTTGTTTTAATTGACTACAAGATCGTGCGGTTGGTCACCTCGGCCTGACCATTAGCTTGTGGATGCTCGGGAGAAGAGTAATGGTTCAGTATTCCATAGTCTGAGCAGAACTGTCTAAAGACAGGTGTATCAAATTGTCTCCCGTTGTCGCTGATCAGGACTCGCGGAATGCCGAACCTGCTAAGGATATTTCTCTCTACAAAATGTTCCATTTTTTGCTCGGTTATCGTTGCCAGGGGCTCAGCTTCCGCCCACTTGGTGAAGTAGTCAACAGCTATTACAGCAAACTTAACCTGCCCTTTCCCTGTTGGTAAGGGACCAACGATGTCGATCCCCCATTGGGCGAATGGCCAGGGGCTATGGACCGGGGTCTGAAGTTCTCCCGGTTGGTTTATCATTGGAGAGTACCGTTGGCACTTGTCACATCTCCGAACGTACTCCTACGAGTCTCGGGCCATGGTTGGCCAGTAGTAACCTTGCAGTAGGGCCTTTCTGGAAAGTGTCCGGCCTCCTACGTGGTTCCCGCACACACCTTCGTGGATTTCAAACAAGATGGCCTGAACTTGCGTTGGATGCATGCAACGGAGGTACGGGATAGTGAATCCTCTCTTATAGAGAACACCATCGAGGATATGGTATCGTGTCGCCCGGTATTTGACCCGCCTTGCTTCCTCTTTGTCGTTTGGGAGCCCTCCTGTCATCAAGAATGTCACGATTGGATCCATCCAACTAGGTTCCAGAGTAACCGGGTCAACCTCCATGCCCTCTGAATTGATCACACTCGGCTCGAGTAAGAATTGTATTCTTATCCCGGGCAAGTCTGACTCAGCTGACGATGCGAGGCGAGCAAGCCGGTCAGCCCTGGTGTTTTCTTCTCTAGGTATCCGGGTGATGGAAAATCCTCGGAGTTGTTTGGAAACCGTCCGGACGAGGGCTAAGTACGCTATCATGCTGTCTTCCTGCGCTTCATATTCCTGGTTTACCTGATTAACCACGAGCTGAGAGTCGCTGTAGCTCTCGACTTGTCGTGCACTCATTGAAATGGCTAATTATAACCCGACCAAGAGGGCTTCGTATTCGGCCTCGTTGTTGGAGGCACGAAACCCAAATCTCAAAGCATATTCCAGCTGGATTCCGTCGGGGGTAGTCAAGATGATCCCGGCACCACTACCTTGTTGGTTAGAAGAGCCGTCGACATGAAGTACCCAAGTAGGGATGCCGGATTGCAACCCCGGCGGTAAGGCCGCAGGCTCGGGTTCTTCTACCGGGTCTTCGGGATATGTAAACTCGAGCAGAAAATCTGCGATGGCTTGTCCCTTGATGGCCGTCCGCGGCCGGTAAGTTACCTCAAACTCCTCCAATTCCAAAGCCCATTTAACGAGCCTTCCGGACGTGTCTGGCCGGGAGAGAATTTTGCGGAGCGGTTGATCGGTGAGTACTACAATGGCATGGGCCTGGAAGTACGGCCGGAGCCTTCGGGCAGAGGTAATGAGGGCGAAGGCCAATTTCTCGATGCGGGAGTATCGGCTCTCCGCCCCTTGCAGCGCCCGGCTGGTGTAGTACACAGGGAACTGTACCCCGTGCTCTTCCCGAATAAGTGCCGAGCTAACCGCCGATGGTGACACTGCCAGGTACAGGAATAGTTCCTCTCTGTCTGTAGGTGTCGTCAGTAGAGGAGGAGAGGCCAGGTACTTCTTGAGGTCCTGGAATGCCTCCTCGCACTCCTCCGACCATTGAAAAGCTTTACGGAGGATTTTAAAGAACGGGAGGCACCGGTCGGTAGCTCGGGAGACAAATCTGTTCAGTGCGGCCACCCGCCCGGCTAAGCTTTGAACTTCCTTTGTCGACTTGGGGGACCGCATGTTGATGATAGCCTGGATTTTGTCTGGGTTTGCTTCGATTCCCCGTCTGCTGACTAGATAACCGAGGAACTTTCCGGATGATACCCCAAAGGTGCATTTGGCCGGGTTCAACCTCATCCTGAACTTTCTCAAAATGCTGAAGGCCCCGGCCAGATGCTCCAGGTGATCGGGTTCACTTCGGCTCTTGACCAGGAGATCGTCCACGTATACTTCCATGGACTTTCCGATGAGGTCTCTGAACATGAAGTTGACCAGGAGTTGGTATGTAGCCCCGGCGTTCTTAAGGCCGAAGGGCATAACTCTGTAACAGTACTGGCCTTGGTCGGTGATGAACGCCGTCTTCTCTTCATCCCCGGGGTACATGCTGATCTGATTGTACCCCGAGTAGGCGTCCATGAACGAGAGGAGCGAGTGGCCTGCCGTTGAATCGACAAGGAGGTCTATCCTGGGCAGCGGATAACAGTCCTTGGGGCAGGCCTTGTTGAGGTCGGTGAAGTCCACACACATCCTCCATTTGCCATTGCTTTTCTTGACCAGTACAACATTGGCCAACCAGTCGGGGTAGTGGACCTCTCGGATGGAGTTAGCTTTCAGGAGCTTCGCGACCTCCTCGCTTACAGCTTTTTGTCTTTCGGGCGCCATGCCCCTTCGCTTTTGCTTTATTGGACGGCAGTCTGGGCTGACGTTGAGACGATGGGACATTACTCGGGGATCAATTCCGGGCATGTCCTCATGACTCCAAGCAAAAACGTCCCGATTATGCCTTAGGAACTGGATCACCTTTTCTTTCAAGGCGGGCTCCAGTAGTGCGCCTACGCTGACCGTGCGGCCCAGGTGTTCTGGATCTAGCACAACTTGCTCCAATTCTTCCATAGGCCCGATCACGTCCCTCTGGTCTCAGGGGTCCATTTCTTGGACGTTCAGTGATTCGGTGATTGCCCCCCGGCGCAGCGAGCTGACATAACAACTTCGGGCCGTGGTCTGGTCTCCTCGCAAGCATCCAGGTCCCTGGGGAGTCCGGAATTTCACGATCAAGCTATATGTGGAGACAACTGCTCGGGCTCTGTTAAGGGTTGGTCTCCCGAGAATGGCGTTGTAGGCCGATGGGGCCTCCACTATCACGAAATTGGTGAGCATGGAAACCTGCTGTGGGTAGGTCCCCATGAGAACTGGGAGTTCGATCGTGCCGAGCGGTTGAGTGCTGGAGCCGTTGAATCCGACCAGGGGCGTAGCAACTGGCCGGAGCCGATCCCGGTCAATCCCGAGCTGGTCGAACGCCGCTACAAACATTATGTCGGACGAACTGCCTGTGTCCACCAGCACCCTCTGGACCATATAGTTAGCTATAGAAAGCGTTACTACTAGCGGGTCATCATGAGGGCAGTGGAGGCCCTGTGCGTCGTCGGACGAGAATGTCAAAACATTGGCTGGTGAGGGGCCGGTGGATTGGACCTGCCATACATCCGCTCGGGACGCTCGGGCATGCCTCTTCCGCGCCGACTGAGAATCACCTCCACCAGATGTTCCTCCAGAGATCACACTAATGTGGCCGAGCGGTGGAGGGGGCTGACCGGGAGCTTGAGCATCCTGACGGGGGCGCCTGTCGGCCGTGATAAACTCGGCAAGATGCCCCTGCTCGATCAGTTTCTCAATCGCTATCTTCAGCTTGAAGCAATCCTCCGTTTCGTGGCCGTGATCCCTGTGGTAACGGCAAAATTTCTCCCGGTTTCTCTTACCGGGTGGGGCTCTGAGTTTGGCTGGCTGCGGGAGCAGCCTCTGTGCTTCCGCAGCGGCCATTACCTCATGTATGGGCCGGGAAAGGGGAGTAAAAGCTGTTGGGGGCTGGCCCCTAACATCCCGCTGATCTGGCCTCGGCTTCTTTCCCGGACCGTTCTCTGATCCCTCGCGCTTGCGCTTGGCCTGCGGGGATTTGTCTCCCGCCTGGCTGGCGCGTTTGGCCTTCAAAAATTCTTCGGTGTCTATATACTTCCCAACTCTTTCCGAGAGCTCCACCAGGGTGGCCGGTCGATTACGATGAAATGACGTGGCCTGCTTGGTGTGTTGGACTCCTGAACAGAAGGCCATGACCGCGGCCGTCTCATTGAGGTTGCGGATCAGGAGCCTCTGCTGGTTGAAACGATCCACGTACTCCCTCAAGGATTCGCCCTTTTGCTGCTTGACGGCCAGTAGCTGGGTGTCCGGCTGTGATCGGTCTAGCATCCCGACAAACTGACTGATGAAGAGTTTGCTAAGGACTTTGAAGTTGTCAACCGTCCGCGGCTTCAAGGCATGGAACCATTGAGCGGCTGACCCCTTTAGAGTACTGGGGAAGGCTAGGCACAACAACTCGTCCGTTGTAGTGGCCAGTGCCATCTGTGCCTTGTAGGTGCGGATGTGGTCCACCGGACTCCCCTTGCCGTCATATGAACTGAGATGAGGGGGTTTGAACTTCCGTGGAATCGGGAACTGTGTCACCCGGATAGTGTAGGGCGACTCTGTTTCGGTATTCGTGAGGTCATGACCGGACTTGCGGTTCAACCTCTCGATCTGTTGCTGTAACTCCTCGACCTGGGCTTTGACGTCGGTGTGCCCGGTCCTTCTTTCTGTATCCGAGTGGTAGGTAGGATCAGATGACGAGGCCTCATCCTCAAAGCGCGTTGACCTCGGGGATAACACCCGGCTATGTGTCCGGGACAGTCTATGCCTCAGATCCCCCCGGCTCAAGACGGGTGGATCATTGACAGACTCCCGGGCTTTACGTCCCGGCGCTTCTCCTCTCGCAGCTCGTCTTCGCTCAATGAGGATCCTGGCATCCTCCACTCGGCGCGCTCGGCGAGGAACGTATCGAGGTCCTCTCTGCGAGCGCTTAGTAGCATGGCTACGTTCTCCCTCCGGTTGATGCTCATGGTCTGGTTGGGACACTGGAGCGGATCGGGTTTTTCCATTCGTCCGAACGGGCCCCCGGCTGGGAGCGCTCTTTTCGGGCCGCATTTCCGACGAAGGGCTTTTCTCATGGTCCCCCACCGCCTTTTCATGCTGGGCCATGAGCGCCTCTATTTGCTGTTGTGTTCGGACCTGGCCCTCCAAGAGTTGTTCCAGCGCCGCCGAGACCTGGTCAGCGGTCATGGAGGTAGCACGCGGCTCGATCTGCAGGTCCTCCTGACTGGTTGAATCAGCGGTCTTTTTACCCTTCTTCGGCGGCATATCGATCAGTCAAAGATTTTTGTTGATGAGGAGAATGTGTCGATTCCCACAGACGGCGCCAAACTGATGATGCCGAAAATTGGTAAAGGTAATTTAGACAGAAAATAAAGCCACAAAAAGATTTGTGTGTGGTTCGGTCCCGTTAATGAGGTGACCTACGTCCACGGGTGCGTCTGTGCGCGTCTCACTAGCAGATCGCCGGCGGGCCTGGTGAGCCAACAATGGTGGGCAGCACTACCAGTAATACCGGCCGGGTATATGCGTATATGGTGGTGAGTTCTCTGAGGTGTGTTTATATGCTTGGAGAGTTGATCTTCGGATCCCCCTAGTGAGGGCAGGTGGGCTCTTTTATAGGTGCAAGAGTCCACCTTTACATGGTAAGCGTCATGAGATTAGGAAACCTAAATCTAATCACAATAGATTTGCACAATGTTTGGGGAGTTTCCTAAGTGGTTTAGAAAACTATTGATTCTCTTGATAGAGTCATGATTACACAGGGATGGAAAGAAACGTGATTCACGCCGCATCTCCTGGAGCCCTACCATGCCTGGTACCCGAGCTGCGGCTATCTCGGATAAGCATAGCCGGACGCCCCGGGACTGTGGGCCATATGCTCCTAACCCGGATTCCCCGGGCTATTGGATGACCACGTGGCGGTTGGACCGCTACAGAATATTTCTGGATATATCAGAAGGTAATCATGCTTCAGTGTATTCCTGATAAGTTATTCGGTCTTATCATCCACTGTGACTTATTTGAAACAACAAGGACTAGTAATTCATATCTCTCATGTGTAATCCTATACACATATGAATTACATACAATGATGTTTAAGGATAACAGCCTAACATTCATATCATGAATTGACATACATAAATGTATTATAATTTCCATAGTTAAACTAACTAGTTTGAGGGCACAATCCCAACAATTAGTAGTTATAGACTTGCTCTATAAATAGATGTAATGTACTCGTAAATAATCCTTGACTAGAACAACTACATCAATATATCATCTTTATATTATTTTTCATTTCTTTAGGCCACCATGGCCACTTTAGTTTAGTTTTTAGTTTTCTTTCATGCTTTGCTTTAATTTAGTTTAGTTTAGTTTCATTTCAAGTCATTAGTTCATCTTTAATGAAATTCATTCATATTTTTCTTCATTAGTTAGCCATAGAGTATTGTTAGTTTAATTAAGCCATTCTTTTCCTTCTTGAATTCTCCCATCTTCTCGTCGTTCAGTTTCTTTTACACGATGAAAAGTCCTATTAATTGAGGTAAGAAACCTACACCATACTTCCTCGCGGTATCTTGTTTGTGTATATGTTTCAGTAAATAGTTTTCCAAATTTTGAATCCTAAATGCTTCCCGAATAAGAGCCCATTTGGGTTAGCTGAAAAATAGAAATTAAGTGATGAATTACGGATTTTGAGGGAAAAAAAGTGATTGTTTTGTAAAGTAGAAGTTTTTAGATTAGCTTAAAATTTTAACACTTAAACAAACTAGCTGAAAAATTAAGTTGAAAAAAGTAGCTTATTTTTCAAACAATCACTTAATTGCACTTTTAATTTGTTAAAAGACAAAAATGCTTGAAAACAAAAGAGTTGAATAATATTTACATGTTGTCTTTTTTTGTTATTTTATAGAAACAATAACTTTTTTCAGCTTGTTTGCCAAACACTCTTGTTTTTTAAGTGATGAAGATCAATAATGCTAAGCATATATGCATACTTTTGCACACACTATTCTTTAAATGTATGTACCTTGTGCTGTTTGAATTTTTTACACTTTTCTGTGCACCACTTACACAGCACATGGTACATGCATTTAAGCTAGGTGTGCAAAAGTGTGTATGCCTAGTAGTGCTCGATGAATATTTCAACTAACCTAAACACCCAAGAGCTTAATATTTCATCACTTAAAATTTTAGCACTGAATATTTCAACACTTAATGTTTCATCACTTAAAATTTCAGCTAACCCAAACGGGCACTAACATGTGGCAGTGAACCCACTGGATTTTGATCAAAGGATGTTAAAATGGTCCCATCTTTGTTGAGGTGGTCCCATAATAATAGCTCCTAATTATGCAGAACTGCATCACTTTGGCTGGGGGACTAAGGTTAGAGCATATATAGTCATCACATGTATTTTGGATGAGTTAAAGTGTCCAAATAGAATGGGTAATACTTGAGACATACCCAAAGACACAACTTTTTGGACACAACCCAAGAGATGTGTCTATCTCTCTCCTGTTCCAACCCAAGAGATGTGTTTATCTCTTTCATGTATCACTATGTCCAGTGACATCACAGGAGAGAGATAGACACATCTCTTGGATTGTATCCAAAAAGTTGTCTTTGGGTGTGCCCCAATCTTTACTCAAATAGGATTGTTATATGATAGAACAATAATGCTATAGCCACTGAATGATACCAAAAATTTGCACGGAAATGGTGGTCCCCACCAGTTTGAACCACTTGATTGTTCGGTGCTGAGATTGGGTCGGATCCTATTAACCCTTATTGGTTTTGATTTATAAACCCAAATGAAACTATACATTTTCTTTCTCATCAAACACCAAATTGCAGGTATTATCTGAAACTCAAGAGGGCAAGTGTTTTGCACCAATTTTCCCAAGTTGAGGTTCGAATCTCTCTCTCTCTCTCTCTCCCTCCCCTACTTTAAAACTCTTGACTCTTTCTCTTTTCTCATATCGATCATTCTCTGACCATGGAAATATTCTCTCTTTCTCTTTTCTCATTTCGATCATTCTCTAAACATGAAATATTCTCTCAAATTGACCCCTCCCTGAATAGAATCGGGACATAGACTAGATCCAAGCATAACAAAACCATGGGAAGGATGCAGAAAAGTCTTGGAACTCAAGATCAATGGTGCATCAGAAGCTGCATGTTTAGAACCAGAGTCTTTTGAAATACTCTAGTCTCGAGTTGGGCCTCTACATATGAATCCCTTAACCCTCAGTGTATTTTTAATGAAGTACTCATAAAACTCAGATTTGGATAACATTTTTGTTCGGATATGTGATTTTATTGATCAGAGTTGATTGAAATGGCGAAAATGTTAGCTTGATATGTGATTCTTGTTTTTGCATGAAATGGATTGAACTTGTAAATATGTAAATTGGGTATTTGATTATGTAAATTAAATTTTATGCATTTGAATAAAATACGAACTGAGTAGTCGATTTTGAAGCATAAATTTGATTGAATTTGTGAATCTGACCCATTTCTGAGTGAGATTTGACTAAAATGGTGAAAATGTTAGCTGGATATATGAGTTATTGGTGGGTATTTGACTTTGTTTCATGACATGGCTTGAACTTATAAAAAACATAAATTGGGTATTTGATTTTGGTAGCTTAAATTGTGTAGAATTTGCAAAAATATGAACTGTGGGTTGTTGATTTTCAAGCATAAATTTGATTGAATTTGTGAATTTTGTACCATGTATGAGTCTTTAATGGGGTATGTGATTTTGTTGATCATATTGACTGAAATTGAGAAAATGCTAGCTGGATAATGACTTTGTTGCATGAAATGGATTGCACTTATGAGGCATCAAGTACTGGGTATCTGATTTTTTGTAACTTAAATTGTATAAAAATTGCGATTTTGAAGCATAAATTTGACTGAATTTGTGAATCTGTCCCATTTCTGAGTGGTTTTTTTTTTTTTTTTTTTTTTTTTGGTTTTGGTAAGAGCTATTATATGCGAGTGTAATTTTGATTTGTTTTTTCATGGAGATCTGGAATGTATATCAGAGGATGAGTACCACTCGTCTAAAAGACCTCTTTCATAGATACTTGCAGTTTAAGGAGTTGAGATTGAGACGAGGAACGTCATAGTTGGGTCACAGAAATCGAATACTAATGAGGAATGGTCTCTTATAGATTTGAAAGATGAACACTACTTGATAAGTAAAAAGAGCTCAAACTCAAAGAACAAGTCGAAGCCAGTTTCGGCAATGCAGCAAATCAAAGGATCAGTATTTGGGTTTGGTTTATCTCATAAAAATGTTAAAATCAAGGAAGAAGACAAGGGTTTAATCAATCTGAATGATGCTTCCTCTATTTTAGCTAAAAATGAATTGGGGCTCTCAAAAGAGAACCCTTTTTTGGGATAGTCAGTTGAAACAGAGAGAAAAGTAAGTCCATTCTCATATCAGAGAGCTTACAAATTAAAATGGTGAATGTTGAGAAGCAAAATGGGGGTGATAAAGGTAAAACAAAACATGGTCATGATTCTGAAGAAAAATCATCGAAATTGGGGAAGAAGAATTGGAGATTTGATGGGTCCAAGAAATGAAATAGAAGTGATACAGAGGATGAAATGGGTTTAAAAAAAGGCTCGAATCCATTATAACGTTCAAACTCTCAAAGTGGTAAAGTAAGTGGACCCATCTCATTTCGATGCAAATCTTCGGTAGCCTTTGGTCACTGCAGCATTATTGATGACCCCAAATCCATGTTATGAAAATAGCTAGGATGGTGCTCTTGAGTGAGTGAACCAATTCTCTTGTTAGTGACATCATGGTGACATCAAAGATTCATTCTTTTTGGTTTAATACATTAGAGCATCTCCAATGCAAAAGTTTATTTTTTTTCATCTCAAAGCTGTAATTTGACACTGCTACAGTACCAAAAAGCTATATTTTGACAATACTGCTCCAATGGTAAATTTCATCCAAACTGCCAAATTTGTGGATTGTTGATTGGTTTCCACAGTAAATGCCTTTCCCCTCTTTGTGGATTGTTGATTGGTTTCCATTTTTTCTTCTAAAAAATTGTAAGGAAAAAAAATAAAAATTGAACAAGAGAGCATAATATAAAATCGGGTTCAAGTTTTATATTTATAGACATTTGGAATGGTATAAAAATAAAAGCACAAAAAAAAATAGTTGTTCAAATTCTAAAGTCTGAGCAAAAAAAACAAACAATAGCCATTGAACTTGAAAGTCTGAGAAAAAAAAATAACCGTTGATGTGACACGTGGCATGGGCCCGTGTTGGTTTCCTGCAAAAAAGTATACAAATTATAGCCGTTGTGGCTTTTGTTTTATTTGGCAGCGCATGGGGCCCACATTTGCAAAAGTCATTTTAGATTTCAAATATGACAATGCAAATGGCTTTTTCATTTTTTGGTAGACTGTTTGACTATGCGTTGGAGTGGGTGAAGGTTGAAGAGTTATCATATTATGATTTTGATAGTGTATTTGGTAGGTGGGTTGGAGTTGCTCTAAGTCAGTTCGAGTTCAAACTGAACCGAACTTATAAGTTCAGTTTGGATTTCGATAGACCCCCGAACCCGACTATGGATATCGCAGGCTAACCACGCTTTTTAAAACTTTTTCAAATTCAAATACGAGTCGCCACTTAATTTTTTTTAAGGAAGATTAAGAAACCATTTGCAAAAGCAAACTTATCCTCAGAGATTTCTGGGTCCGGGGATTATGGAATGAGAGGGGAAGGAGCCCGGCATACTAAAACATCCCCTCTCATCCTATCTCACGATAGACCTCTACTCAACATCCTTTTAATCAAATTACTAATCTAAGCATGCCCTCAACTAATACATAGACAGATATAAATTACAAAAACATGTTGAAAAAGTGTCAAATTGCTAACGATAAAACGCATACAAAACCAAATAGACTCATCTAACACACGAATGATATGTAATAGAGAATAAAAGAACTTACCCGGCATCCAGCGGCGATAGAAAACGTGCAATGCATGCAAATAAATAAGAAATCTAAAAAGAGTCTCTAACACATGTATACACATAAGGCTCCCAACAAGTGTCGGTAAAGAAGTCAGTGAGTGCCGCTGCGGCACCGTGTGACTGCCGCAATCCTCGCTGTGTGCCATTTTTTCCCCCCTCATGTTTTCCTTTTTTTTTTCTTTTTAAAATTAAAATTGAAGAGCCTTTCGAAGAGCTTGAATCTCCTTGAAAATCCAAAATTTGTCAGACACTGTCATCATCGGTTTTGGAGGTAACAATCCCCTAAATTCTACAGTTGGTTAAAATCAGGGTGTCTACACGGACCTGAATTTTTGAACTTTCAAACTTCTTGTTTGTGGCTCATAGTTGAAATATGTTTATTGTTTTTGTTGTGGTTTGTGTTTGTGCTATTAAAGGCTTTTAAGCAATTCAATAATAAGGTTGCTATAACTATATATATACATATATAAATTAAAAAAAAAAACTTCGGTTGAATTTCAAACCAAGTTTTGAACCGAACCTGAACATACATTTCAGAACCCGAACTATATATATTTGAACTTTGTTTCAGTTCGGATTTCGGTATCAAAATCCCTAACACGAACCCGAACATCTTGACCCAAAGTTGTCGGTTCGAAACCGAACCGACCGATTGCCCACCCCTAGCATAGAGGGCATTTTTTGTCTTTTAACAACTTCAAAGTGAAATTGCGCGATTGTTTGAAAAACAAGCTTATTTTTTCAGCTTAATTTTTAGTAGATTTTCAACTGGGTTGTTTAAGGGCTGAAATATTAAGCTAACCCAAACAATCACTTTTTTTCTTCTTCTTCTCAAAATCCGCAATTCATCACTTAATTTTTAATTTTTAGCTAACACAAACGAGCACTTAGTCACTTCAACCCGTCATTCATGTTAGAATAACTAGTCTAGGTTCATTTTGTCTAGGTTCAATGTACCTCTAATTCTACACCTAATTGTTTTATTTCTTAATTAGGTTTATCTCTCCTTATTAGGATCATCTCTAGGCCTATATAAAGGCACCTTATTGCAATGTTTTATATATATATATATCAACTCAATACTATCTTTTTCCATTCTCTCTCACTCTTTGTAATCTCTAACAATTCAGATGGTTATGATCATGCCGGAATTCCATCACAGTGTATGTTCAATGTAATCTGGAGGACTGGATCGATGATTTTGAGTCGAAATTAGGATATGGATATTTTGCTTGAATGATTCGAGTAAATGAAGCGAGGAAAAATTATATTTTTCATGAAACGCAGTGTTGACTTTATAGGAGATGGAGAAATTATACCACCCGACCGTCATATCCGTGTGATATCCATTGTGTATTTTTGTGATCTCATGTGAGTCCAACAATAACGTAGAAATCACAGCATTGTGACATGGTGTAACACTGATGTCCATATGTATATAATTTAGTAGACAAGCAGTGTATACTCTTTTGTTTCAAAGTTTCTGAAAAGTTGCCTTAAGAGCATCTCTAATGGTGTTAGTTTGTGTCACACCCGTTCCAAAATTTCATAGTTTTAAAATGCATGATTTGAGGTTTTGTGAAATTATTAATGTTTATTAATAATTTGAGCTGGAGTTGACTGTGAGTCAACAGTGAGGTGTCAGTGAGGACACGGGAACTTTGAACTTCATATTGCATTGACTTGATTAAATAACATTTATATGATTTAAATGTTATTTGAGATATCTGGTATTTTGATGAATAGTGAATTATACCTGTGTAGTATAATTTTTGGTAATTTTGATATTGTTATAGATCATTTCGAACACTGTGGTGAGAATGAGAATGATATGTTGTATAAAAGGTAGGTTGTGTAGAGATTCCACAGAATTTAGTTTTGGATCCTTATTTTGGACCCAAACAGGACTTAGTTGAAAACTTTTATAAATTTTAACTTTCACTTGTGAAATAATAAAGTAGACGTTTAAGACATTTCGTGGGATAATTAGAAGTTTTGAGAAACTCGTGGAGAGGTAAGCATAGTTTTCAGAAACTATGTCTATAAATAGATGAACTTGGACTCTTTTTGTCCAAACTTACTAAAAATATCTAGAGGAGGAGAGAGAAAAGGAGATTTGGTGGCTACGACTCTTTGACACCGATCGACGACCGTTCGTCTATCAGATTTTCACCAGATTTGAGATTTGAACTCCTCGAGGTAAGAGCTTCATTTTGATACCTCTTAGGCCTAGTTTGTCTTAGTTTTTTGAAAACCTAATTTCTAGGAATTTGAGGAAAACCCAGTAAAACTTATAACAATCGCGTATAATTTGATATTCGACGTTTTTTCGGGTCTCTAGTTGATCCTTCAAAGTTTCAGAGAGATCGTACGAGGTATGAATTCTAGATCTATAAAATATATGAGATTTTCATGTTTTAAATATCGACTTTGATATTTTGGATCCGGGCAAACTTCATGTATTAATTAGGCCCGTTAATTATGCACGTGAAATTATATAAAAATCATGTATAACTGTTTATGTGAGCACGTTATGTGTCTACTTGGGTCTAAGGGAAGTTTGGTGCAATTTCATTCGGGGTTGTAAGCTCCTTGAACCTTGAGGATTGAGAGATTTGATTGTGATTGTGTCTGGTATGGAGGAAGGCCCAACCAGGACATGGTACCTAGTATGGAGGAAGGCCCAACCAGTGTACGGGATGCGTGGGAGAGGTGTGCCTTCCACGACATCGGTTTCATTTACCGGATGAATGCGTACCACTCACCCTAGAGACTATTTCTATGTGTTTTAGATGTTTTAAACCATGGATTTTCATATAAGCATACATTTAGAATTGTGCACTCAGCATATAGCTAAGTAGTAGAGATTTACTCCATTGCAGGTGATAAGAGGCGAGGAAAGAAGAAGCATGATAAGAATTGGAGTGAGGTCGATGAATGCCGGGGAACGTCTTGTTTATACTTTTGTTTTTCATTCCAACATGTAATAAGAATTCGAATTTATGATATGTTGTAATTGAATCTTGTTACGGGTTGGATTAGTACTTGTAATCCCTAGTAAACACGTTTGTTTATATGTTTGGATTGTGGATTATGATCGTGTTGTTATCGAGAATTGGGAGATCCCAGGTGTTTGAATGCTGCAAAATTGGGCATTGTTGAGAAAAATTAGTCGACTGGTCAGAGTTTCAGTTGACTGGACCTCTATGTTCTTGAGTTAGTTCTTTTTGATTTCGATGGCTCCAGTCGACTGGATGGGTTTTTCAGTCGACTGTTTCCTGCACAAAATCACCACATTCTGCATACATAGTGCCCAGTCGACTGGACAAGGCATTAATTGACTGAAAAATTGAGGCCCCAGTCGATTGGGTCCCCGACACAGTAGATTGGATAGGGCTGTTGAAGATTTTATACTTTCTGCTCCAGGTCTCCAGCCGACCAGACCTCCGATCGGTCGTTTGGACCCCTGTTTCTAAAACTAAATTCTTTTTTGAATTTTCCAATTGGGCAAACTTTTTATAACTCTGATTTTAAAGGATTTTACTTATGTTTTCCGCTGCTATTTTACTTTAAGGGAATTGGTTGAGCCTTGGTGGCGTGCCACGTGTCCATCTCTGTGTATTAACGGTTGACATTTATTAGTATCAGAACAATAGCTAACAAACTTTTGGGAATGTTCGACGACGAGTGATGTGTTGAGTGGATTGTCACATGCTCTAGATTATATCTATGCATTGTAGAGATGTTTGATGTATATGTATATTGTTGTACATACATGATTTTGGCTATTGTTATATATGCATAGTTTTTATGCATCAGTAATCATGAGTGACAACCAAGAACTATCACCGCATACCCGACGTATGAATGAAATGGCAGAAATGATGGGGAATATGGGAGATATGATCCAAAATATAGTAGAACGATTACCTCCAACGCTTCCAATTGAAGTAGAACCACTAGCTGTAGTACATGCAACTGAGAATAGAAGTATGATATCTGTATTAGAACAATTTACCAGAAAGAAGCTGACATAATTTCATGGGACTTCTGACACGATGCTTGCAGAACATTGGATTATGGATATGAGAGGATATTCAGGACTATTCTAATGTCTGATACACTTAAGATAGAAAATGCAAGTTATGTGTTGAAGGGTGAAGCCCAGAATTGGTGGGTAAATGTGTTGGACCAAGGGGCACCGATCACGTGGGAGGGATTCAAGGTAGAGTTTAATCGTCGATTCTTTCCGCGAGCTGCTCACAATGCGAAAAAGAGAGAGTTTGATAATCTTAAGCAAGGAGATATGACTGCAACTGAGTATACCTCCAAATATAATGCATTGCTAAAATTTGGTAAGGGTTCAGTGCCGGAGGAGTGGGATAGAGCAAGGAAATTCGAAGAAGGGCTGAGAGAGAATATTTGTCTAAGAGTGGAACCGTATGAACACTCAACCGTCGGTGCAGTGCAACAAACAACACTTGTGGTGGAAAGTGGATGGGAAAGATCGAGGTAGAATCAACAAGGCAAACAGAGTTATGAGGGTAGTGACCGACACCAGGATGGATCTTTTAAGAGGCCGTTTTCACGAGGCTCTGGTTATAGTTTTGGTGATTCCCGAAGAGCACCCAGCAATATACCATTATGCCCGTTCTGCAATCGACCACACACTAGCCGATGTTTTCTGAACTCCCAGGGTAATACTAGAGGGGAAAATAGTGTAGGTTCTGCATCCTATCCGCAACTCAAGTATTTTGATTGTGGTACTTTGGGGCATCGAGCAAAAGATTGTCCGAGGAAGCGTTCTCAACAAGGAGCGAATTCCATGACTTCCAGTGGTTTGAAGCCTCAGCAGTTACGTGAGAGGAGACCAGAGATAGAACAGCATGAGGGGAGATCTTTTCAGATGAACCCTAGAGACATGGCTACTACTGATATAGTGGTCTCAAGTATGGTGCTTGTATGTTCGCACTTAGCACGCATACTTGTTGACTCAGGATCTACGCATTCATTCATAACGCATAATTTTGTTGGACATTTGAATGTTAAGTCCGTGCCACTAGGATATGATTTATCCATCTCTGGCCCGCTTAGTATCCCAGTGGTAACGTCTATGATATATAAGAATTGTGAAATCCAACTAGGAGAGAAGGCGATGTCCGTAGACCTTATACCGATTGTTGTGAACCATTTCAATGTGATATTAGGAATGGATTGGTTAGCCCTTAACCAAGCTACTATAGATTGTGAACGGAAAGAAGTTAATTTTCGATCACTAGTATATGAGAACTTTTGCTTTAAAGGGAATGGGGTTACGCCGCAGCCATACTTGATTTCGGCCATCCGAGCGGGTAAGTTGTTGAAAAAAAAATGTCAAAGATTCTTGTGCTCAGTACTTAATACTTCGGCGACCGAATTGAAAGTAGAGGATATTCTGATAGTATGAGAATATTCAGATGATTTACCAGATATGCTGATTGAAAGGGAAATTGAGTTCACCATTGAGATAATGCCAGACGTAAGACTCGTATCGAAAGCACCGTATAGAATGACACCTGTAGAGTTGAAGGAATTGAAAATCCAACTACAAGAATTACTTGATAAAGGTTTCATTCGACCTAGTATATCGCCGTGGGGAGCTCTAGTGTTGTTTGTGAAGAAGAAGAATGGTTCAATGTGTATGTGTGTTGATTACCGAGAGTTAAACAAGTTGAAGATCAAGAACAAGTATCCGTTGCCGAGGATTGATGACTTATTTGATCAACTCCGTGGAGCCCAAGTATTTTCCAAGATAGACCTTAGATCGGGCTATCATCAGTTGAAGGTAAAGGCCAAAGATGTAGAGAAGACAGTTTTCAAAATGCACTATGTACATTATGAGTTCCTAATTATGCCATTTGGAGTTACAAATGCGCCAGCTACATTCATGGATCTTATGAACCGAGTATTTAAGGACTACTTGGATGATTTTGTGATAGTGTTCATCGACGACATTCTTGTCTACTCGCCGAGTGAGCTAGAGCATGAGAATCATTTGAGATGGATACTTCAAAGATTGCGAGAGAAATAGTTGTTTGGTAAATTTAGGAACATTACTTTTCTTGGTCATGTGATTGACAAGAATGGAGTTTTAGTTGTTCCTCACAAGGTAGAAGCTGTAACTAATTGACAGAGACCGACTTTAGTGTCAGAAATTCAAAGTTTCGTAGGCTTAACAGGATACTATTGCCGTTTTATTGAGCATTTCTTGAAGATTTCATTACCTATGACAAGATTGATGAGGAATGGTGTTACTTTTGAATGAAATCAAGAGTGTGAGGGCAGTTTTCAAGAGTTGAATTTGCGATTGACAAAAGCACCTATTCTGACAATACCATCTGGAACTTAGGGATTTTTGATCTATAGTTATGCTTCGCATCAAGGCTTGGGGTGTGTACTTGATGCAAGGTGGTAAAGTGATTACGTACGCTTCAAAACAGTTGAAGACACATGAGGTAAATTATCTAACTCATGATTTAGAATTGGCCGCCGTAATTCATGCCTTGAAGATTTGGAGACCTTACCTATACGGGGAGAAGTGTGAGATCTTCACGGACCACAAGAGTTTGAAGTACCTATTCACGCAAAGAGATTTGAATATGAGATAGAAAAGATGGTTAGAGTTGATGAAAGATTACGATCTTTCGATCGAGTATCATCTAGGGAAGGCTAACACAGTAGCCGAAGCTTGAAGTCAAAAGATGACAATGCTGACGAGCTAACTCAGCAAAAAGAATTGGTAAAGGAGACGGAACGTTTAGAATTGGATGTGATACCAGAGACTAGTGGTGGCTTAATTATAGCACACCTAGATATTATTAATGAGATCAAGAGGGAACAATTTAATGATACCTATTTGTTCAAAATGAGAGACGAGATACCTTTGGGAAAGCGGCCTGATTAGTATTGAAACAAGGAACCCTGAAACTTGGGGATCAGTTATGTGTACCAAATGTGAAAGGCTTGAAAGAGAGAATTCTAGAGGAAGTGCATAGTGCTAGATATTCAGTGCATCCGGGAAGTAACAAAATGTACTAGAACTTGCGAGAGAACTTTTGGTGGAGAGGTATGAAACGGGAATTGGCTAAGTATGTTTCTGAGTGTCCCGCATGTCAGCAAGTGAGAGTAGAGAGACAATTGCCTGCAGGACTACTACAACCATTACTTGTGTCAGAGTGGAAATGGGACGAGATCACGATGGATTTTGTTTCGGAATTTCCAAGTTCGACTAACAAGAACGATAAGATTTGGTTTATAGTGGACTGATTGACAAAATCAGCTCATTTTCTACCGATCAAGACGACTAAGCCGTCTAGACTAGCAAAGTTGTATGTGAAAGAGATTGTGAGACTACACGGGATTCCAACAGTGATTATATCAGATCATGATAGTAGTTTATATCGAGGTTTTGGGGAAGTCTACAGAAGGCTATGGGTACTAAGTTGAGTTTCAGTACTGCATTTCATCATCAGACTGACAGACAGTCAGAACGTATGATTCAGACATTAGAGGATATGTTAAGACTTTGTGTTTTATATTTTGGGAGTAATTGGGAGAAACATTTACCGTTAATCGAGTTTGCTTACAACAATTGGTTTCAGTCGAGTATTGGAATGGCACCATATAAAGCTTTGTATGGTCGAAAGTGTCGTTCACCAGTTTGTTGGACCGAGGTTGGGGAAAGAAAGTTGCTAGGACCTGAGTTAATACAGGTGACCACTGAGAAAGTAAAGCTGATTCAGGAGCGACTTAAGGTAGCTCCGAGTCGTTACAAGAGCTATGCAGACTCTAAGCGACGACCTATGGTATTTGAAGTGGGAGATTTTGTATACTTGAGATTATCGCATTCGAAGGGCATTGTACGATTTGGAATGAGGGGAAAGCTTCATCTGAGGTTTGTAGGACCATTTGAGATCCTAGAGAGAGTAGGACCAGTGGATTATCGATTAGCTCTTTTTGTCAGAATTGGAGCATGTACACAATGTTTTCCATGTATCGATGTTGAGACGGTGTATGACGGATACGAGTAACATCTTAGTACCAGGACCGTTGCAAATTCAGGAAGACTTATCTTATGTGGAGCAACCGGTAGAGATCCTAGATCGAAAGGAGTAAGTATTGTGAACGAAAATGACTCCAGTAGTGAAAGTGCTATGGCGTAGTCATACAATCGAGGAATCTACGTAGGAGAACAAAGAGAAATGAGGAACGAATATCCCTATCTTTTTGACCGATGAGGTATAAGTTTGGAGGCAAACTTCCTTTTCAGAGGGGAGAGTTGTCACACCTGTTCCAAAATTTCATAGTTTTAAAATGCATGATTTGAGGTATTGTAAAATTATTAATGTTTATTAATAATTTGAGCTGGAGTTGACTGTGAGTCAACGGTGAGGTGTCAGTGAGGACAGGGGAACTTTGAACTTCATATTGCATTGACTTGATTAAATGATATTTATATGATTTAAATATTACTTGAGATATCTGGTATTTTGATGAATAGTGAATTATACCTGTGTAGTATAATTTTTGGTAATTTTGATATTGTTATAGATCATTTCGAACACTGTGGTGAGAACGTGAGTGATACGTTGTATAAAAGGTAGGTTGTGTAGAGATTCCACGGAATTTAGTTTTGGATCCTTATTTTGGACCCACACCGGACTTAGTCGAAAACTTTTATAAATTTTAACTTTCACTCGTGAAACAATAAAGTAGACGTTTAAGACGTTTCATGGGATAATTAGAAGTTTTGAGAAACTCGTGGGGAGGTAAGCGTAGTTTTCAAAAACTATGTCTATAAATAGATAAGCTTGGACTCTTTTTGTCCAAACATACTAAAAATATCTAGAGGAGGAGAGAGAAAAGGAAATTTGGTGGCTACGACTTTGCGACGCCGATCGATGACCATTTGTCTATCAGATTTTCACCAGATTTGAGATTTGAACTCCTCGAGGTAAGAGCTTCATTTTGATACCTCTTAGGCCTAGTTTGGCTTAGTTTTCTGAAAACCTAATTTCTAGGAATTTGGGAAAAACCCAATAAAACTTGTAGGATCGGGTATAATTTGAGATCCGACGTTTATTCGGGCCTCTAGTTGATCCTTCAAAGTTTCGGAGAGATCGCACGAGGTATGAATTCTACACCTATGAAATATATGAGATTTTCATGTTTTAAATATCAACTTTGATATTTTGGATCCGGGCGAAATTCATGTATTAATTAGGCCCGTTAATTATGCACGTGAAATTATATAAAAAGCATGTATAACTGTTTATGTGAGCATGTTATGTGTCTACTTGGGTCAAAGATGAGTTTGGTGCAATTTCATCCGGGGTTGTAAGCTCCTCGAACCTTGAGAATTGAGAGATTTGATTGTGGTTGTGTCTGGTATGGGGGAAGGCCTAACCAGGACACGGTACCTGGTATGAAGGAAGGCCCAACCAGTATACGGGATGCGTGGGAGAGGTGTGCCTTCCATGGCATCGGTTTCATTTACCGGATGAATGCGTACCACTCACCCTAGAGACTATTTCTATGTGTTTTAGATGTTTTAAACCATGGATTGTCATATAAGCATACATTTAGAATTGTGCACTCAGCATATAGCTGAGTAGTGGAGATTTATTCCATTACAGGTGATAAGAGGCGAGGAAAGAAGAAGCGTGAGGAGTGAGGTCGATGAACGTCGGGGAACGTCTTGTTTATACTTTTGTTTTTCATTCCAACATGTAATAAGAATTGAAATTTGTGATATGTTGTAATCGAATCTTGTTACAGGTTGGTTTAGTACTTGTAATCCCTAGTAAACATGTTTGTTTATATGTTTGGATTGTGGATTATGATCGTGTTGTTATTGAGAATCGGGAGATCCTTGGTGTTTGAATGCAGCATAATTGGGCATTGCTAAGAGAAATTAGTCGACTAGTCAGTGTTTCAGTCGACTGGACCTCTGTGTTCTTGAGTTAGTTCTTTCTTATTTCGAAGGCTCCAGTCGACTGGATGGGTTTTTCAGTCGACTGTTTCCTGCACAAAAATACCATATTCTGCATGTATTGTGCCCAGTCGATCGAACAAGGTATCAGTCGACTGAAAAATTGAGACCCCAGTCGACTGGGTCCCCGACACAGTCGACTGGACAGGGCTGCTGAAGATTTTATACTTTCTGCTCCAGGTCTCCAGTCGACCGGACCTCCGATCAGTCGACTGGACCCCTGTTTCTAAAACTGAATTCTTTTTAGAGCTTTTCCAATTGGGCAAAACTTTTTATAACTCTGATTTTAAAGGATTTTACTTATGTTTTCCACTGCTATTTTACTTTAAGGGAATTGGTTGAACCTTGGTGGTATGCCACGTGTCCATCTCCGCATATTAGCGGGATGGGTCGTGACAGTTTGGTAGGGTATGTTAGGTTGATTTACCATACATGCTACACAGCGGTGTGTTTGGTAGGGCAAGTAACTTAAGTATATGGTAGAGAAACTTAACTTTACAATTTGGAAAAATTTCTTATCATACAGGTAAATGGCAGAAGCATAGCCGGCTATGCCCCAACTGGCAGAGGATTTGCCGGTCCCTCCCGGCTGGCAAAGACATAGCCAGCCCACATCTTTTATTTTTCTCTTTAAAAAAAAAAACTTGGGCTCTAGCCGGCATTAGCATTGCTGGGCCACCACCCACCGGCAATGCCTCTGCCAGTTGGGGCAAAATATTTGCATTTTTGTTTATTTTATTTTTTTGTATTAAATAAATTTTATTAAAAAAATAATTAAAAAATGACCAAAAGGAGAAAAAATATGCCGGCCCATTCTAGCTGGCACTTGTTGGGAATTTAAAATGCTGAATCAAATTCTCCCAATAAACATACAGAAAACCCCACTGAGTAGACCATGCACCCCCATGAAGGGAGACCTCCAACTTGGTACACCAAGGGCTTCCTAAATTCCTATACAACATCCCCTTTTATGGAGTTTCCAATTATTCTTATCTAACAAAAAATCAGATATCCACTCCAAATTAAACTCTATCACAAAAGAAAACATATCACAATAGGAATCTAGCTAAATCAATAATCCCTAAATTAATGAGATTATCCCACATGTGATATAATCCCAACAACACTCCCTTTGTCGGTTGGGCTTTTACACCATTGTGGGAATTCTCTCATCGATCTAGCAACTTATCTTAAATTCATCCTATTTGGTGATACAACATTAGAGATGCTCTAAGCACATGAGTTAATTTTACAAATTTTTTTACTAATTTTTTTTTTCATTTTCACGTTTGGAAATTGTTGTAGCCTTAGTTACTCCTGTTGCCCAAATTGCAGTCACTTCTTTAACTCCTTTTGCAAATTGTGACATGATTAGATGGTCTGTCATGTGTGTTCAATGTTATTTCAGAAACAAGAAAGAGCAAAATACCAGTGTTCGACGTTCATTAATTTAATAAAGTGGAGCACAAAAAAATATAAACACCACCAAAGCTTACATAGTTTCAAAAAGTGGATTGCCACTTTGAAGGATTAGCGGAAACAGAATCAACAGAACAGTGATATCTAGTTTCTACAATGAAGCATCAAAGGACCTGTTTGGTAAAACTAAAAAGTAACAAAAAATAAAGATTAAAAATTTACATTTTCAACACTTAATTGGATTAGCAAACACTCGCAATCTATCTTAAATAGCAGATTATGCGCACTTATGGGGTAGAGGAGTATTATTATCTTTGATTAAGATAAGGAAATAAAACTAACTCTAAATTCATTACAATTCATTTATTTGATCAAGAAAATTTTTTATAATAATTATATCAAAAGTTTTAAATCACAAATGAATTTCCAATTCAACAATTATAGCTTTTTGTTTTTGACCAAAAATAAAAATAAAAATAAAAATAAAATTGATTTTTTAGACTGGGTGGAGTTTGGCACATGCAAGACACATACATGCCAATTAGAGTTTGAAAAATTATTCAATATATATGATAAAATAAAGTAACAATAATACTACGGTTCACGAATTTGAATGCCAAATTTGATTTCGAAATGCTGTAATAATTATATCACCTTCCGATAAAAAATCAGTCATCATCACTTGTCACGACCCATCCCGCTATGCGCGGAAATAGAACATGTGGCACGCCACCAAGGCTCATCCAATTCCATTAAAGTATAATAGCAGCGGAACACATAAGAAAATCCATGAAAACCAGAGTAATAAAAAGTTTTGCCCAATTAAAACACTTCCAAAGAGAATCCATTTTGAAAACAGTAGTCCAGTCGACTGTGGCGGGAACCCGGTCGACTGGAGGTCAAATGCAGAGAGTATAAAAGTTCAATAGCCCAGTCCAGTCGACTGTGTCGGGGACTCAGTCGACTGGGGCCTCAATTTCTCAGTCGACTGAGGTTGTCCGATCGACTGGAGGTCAATCTAGCAGAATGTCATGTTTTCGTGCAGAAACCAGTTGATTGTTTTCATCATTCAGTCGACTGATGCTCCTGAAAACTGAAGGATATTTCATCTAGACTAGGGGTCCAACTATTGTGTCGGGGACTCAGTCGACTGATCTCCCACCATTCTGCACAATCTGCAGCATCTCAAAGCCATCATCTCCTAATCTAATTCCCACATTTCATGACTATAATTCAATGATTCAAAACATAATAACAAGAGTTTTCACTAGCAATTACAATACTATAAATTATGCCACAATTCTATTACGACATATTACAACTTCCTAAATCTTTATTACAATTCTAGGATTGAAAACAAAAGTATAAACAAGTGGTGATTCCCTGGCATTCCTCGATCTCACTCCTCTTGCTTCTTTTTTCCTTTCTTCCTATCACCTGCAATGGAGTAAATCTCCACTGCTCAGCTATATACTGAGTGTTTAATTCTAAACATATGCTTATATGACAATACATGCTTTTAAACATCTAAACATATCAAATAGTCTATAGGGAGAGTAGTACGTTTTTATCCGGTAAATGAAACGGATGTCGTGGAATGCCTTCCTCTTCCATGTACCCCTTGCTCTGGTTGAACCTTCTTCCATACCATGCACTCTAACCTAGTTGGGCCTTCCTCCATACCAAAAACCACCACTATTGATGTTACAATCCTTAAACTTCGAGGAGCTTACCCCCAGATGAAATTGCACTAAACCCCCCTTTGACTCAAGTAGACACATAGTATGCTCACATAAACATTCATACGTGCTTTTATCGCATTTTCATGTGTCTACATAACGGGCTTAACTAATACATGAATTTCGCCCGGATCCAAAATATTAAGGTCGATATTTAAAACATGTAAATTCCATATAATTCATACCTCGTGCGATTGTCCTAAAACTTTGAAGGATCAATAAGAGGCCCGATTAACCGTCGAATCTCTGATTATACGCGATTCCTACAAGTTATACATGGTTTTCCCCAAATTTATAGAAATTAGACTTTAATAAAAACTTAGTCAAACAAGGCCTAAGAGGTATCAAAATGATGCTCTTACCTCAAGGAGTTCAAATATGAAATTTGGTTGAAAACTGACAGACGAACGGTTGTCGGTCGGCGTCGCAAAGCTCGTGGAAATAAATCTCCTTCTCTTTCTCTCTCTCTCTCTCTCTCTCTCTCTCTCTCTCTCTCTGTCTCTAGATATAAAGTTAGGATATTTTTATGAAAATATCATAAGTTTTCCTGTTTATAGGCACGAGTCTTGGAATTACATTTAACTCCCTACAAGTTCTCAAACTTCTACTGATCTACTGAAACATCGCACATTTCCATTTTATTACTTCACGAGTGAAAACTAAAAATTATAAAAGTTTTTGTCTAAGTTCTGTTTAGGTCTGTAATTTACGTCTGAAAGCTAAATTCCATGGAATCTCTAGATAACCTACCTTTTATGCAATGTATCACTCACGTTCTCACCACAGTATTCAAAATGATCTAAAATCAGATCAAAACTATCAGAAATTATACAAAATAGATATAATTACTATTCACAAAATACTAGATAGTTCAAATAATATTTAATGCACATAAATGTCAATTAGCCATGTCAATGTCTCATGGATCACCAAATTCCCGTGTCCTCACTTGACACTCCCCCGTTGACCCACAGTCAACCTCATCACAATTATTAATAAACATTAATAATTCCATAATTCGCATATGCATTTTAAAATTTTAAAAAAAAAGTTTTCCGGGACGGGTGTGACAACTCTCCCCTCCAAAAAGGAAGTTTGTCTCCAAACTTATACTCATCCATCGAACAAATAAGGATACTCATTCTTCACTTCCTCCTCGTTCTCCCATGTAGCTTCCTCAACAGTGTGGCTTCGCCATAATACTTTCACCATTGGAATCGTCTTTATTCTCAACACTTGCTCTCTCCGATCCAAAATCTCCACTAGATGTTCTATATAGGTCAAGTCTTCTTGAATATGCAACGGTTTCGGTACTATGATCATACTCGCATCCGTCATACAACGTCTCAATATAGACACATGGAAAATATTATGCACATGTTCCAACTCTAATGACAAGGCTAGTCGATAAGCCACTGGTCCTACTCTCTCTAGGATCTCAAAAGGTCCTACAAATCTCAAATTGAGTTTCCCTCATTCACCAAATCGGACAATGTCCTTCGAAGGTGACTTTCGCAAGTATACAAAGTAGGACTGATAAAAAAAGCCGCAAGGCCAAACCGACCGGCCGATCTCGACCGAAGTCCACGGTGTTGGCCAGTTTTAAGATACCACAATCGGTGGTCAGTGTGCACATTTCCATTACCGAAAGTTCAGTTCGGCTCACGGTGTTCATTTTTTATTTTCGAGAACCGACCGACCGACTGAATAATATACAAAGGACTGAAAGGAGGGATGGTATATAATTAAATATAAATATAATAGTATATATATACAATAATATTATATACAATGACAACACTGCAACTTTGCATTTCTCCATAAAAACAACTCATCAGCCATCATTACTTTTCCCTATTTCAAGGTAACCTAACCTCAGTCACTACCCTGGTTACCTAATCCCATTTTACTTTACAGTTTATAACGCAAAAGTCACAATGACTAAATAGTCTAAACCCTTATACTCTCTCTTTCTCTCTCTCTCTCTCTCTCTCTCTCTCTCATAAGTCATTTGAGCCTTTTTTCTGCCATTTTCTTCGTCTCTATTTCTCAATGAAACCCTAAGTCCTCCATAGCTTGATGCTTGTTCGCAAACCTTGTTTGTGTTCATGCCACTATCTATAACAGTTATTGTTCTTGTTCGCGACCATTATCTTAAAGTAATATGACTCATGAGACTTTTACAAGCCCCCATATCTTTCTCTCAAAGTTTTGATTCTCTCTCTCTCTCTCTCTCCCTCTCTCTCTCTCTCTCTCGTTACACTTTTCTCAGTCACATAAAGAGATTTCTAATTTCTAGTCTTGTATCTATCTTTTTGTTACCATTTCTTTCTCTGTGTAATATTTGTGATTTATTTTTTTTTTCACAAAAAAACAGAGTTTTGGGTTCACATAAACAGATTTATGATTTTGTGGTTCACATAAATAGATTTTTGGGTTCACATAAACAGATTTTATGGTTCACATTTTTTTTTTCTCTATGTAAGATTTTTGGGTTCACATAAACAGATTTTGTGGTTCACATAAATAGATTTATGATTTTGTATTTTTTTAATTATGATTATGATGCAGAGCTATCATATATAGCTGGGGAAAATATGACGATTGGGTTGAATACTGCTCTAGCCAAGGATAAAACAGACAGAGAACCACCACTTCCACCCACTGTGAGTAAACCTAAGACTAATATTACTGGTAAAAAGAGGTCATGGGTATGGGATCATTTTACGGAAGTTGATAATGAAAATTCTACTGCTAAACACATGGCTACTTGTAATTATTGTAACCATATCTATGCATGTGACCCTAAACTAAATTGAACAACTTCTTTGTCCCATCATTTAGAGCACCAATGCCCCAGTTTTCCTTATAGGAAGGTGGATAAAGGACAAACTACTTTGGGTTTTAAACCTACCAAGGATGGAGACACTTGTAGTAGATTAGTGCCAATTATCTTTAATCTTGAAAAATGTAGGTTGGCTTTGGCAGAGATGTTGATAATTGATGAATTTTCCTTTAGGTTTGTGGAGGGTGAGGGGTTTCAAAAATATATGTTAATTTGTCAACCGAAGTGGATTAAGATCCCAAGTCGGTTGACAATTGCAAAAGATTGTTACAAAGTGTATGTAAGAGAGAAAAAATTGTTGAAAAATGCCCTCAAAGGCAACGAGTTTGCCTTACCATAGATACATGGACATTCTTACAAAATTTAAACTATATGTATCTTACAGCCCACTTTATAGATAGTGATTGGAAACTACACAAAAGAATCCTAAATTTTTGTGTAGTTGAAAGTCACAAAGGTTCAACACTTGGTATGGAAATAGAGATGTGTTTGCTTGATTGGGGGATAGACAAGTTTCTCACGTGCACGGTTGATAATGCTAGTTCAAACAATAACCTAGTTGATTATCTTGTTAGAAAGACTAAGAACAAGAAGGGAACAATTTTGCACCATGAGTTCATGCATATGAGATGTTGTGCTCATATCTTAAACCTTATTGTTCGTGAGGGGTTGAATGACATAGATGATTCTATTGTAAGGGTGAGGAATGCGGTAAGGTATGTAAGGTCTTCCCCACAAAGACTTAAAGTATTTAAGCTTTGTGTGGGTAAAGAGAAAATTCCATACAAATGTCAACTTGTGTTAGATGTACCTACTAGGTGGAACTATACCTATTTGATGTTGGATAGAGCAGAAAAATACCAAAAAGCCTTTGAAAGTTTGGAGGAGGAAGATCATAACTTTAGGAATGCTACTACTCTTGGTACTGACGGTTTGGAGTCTATTACTTATGAAGATTGGAACAAATGTAGATTGTTTGTCAAATTTCTGAAACTTTTCTATGATGCAACCTTGCGTTTTTCAGGATCAAAGCATATCACTTGTAATGCATTTTTAATGGAGTTAACTTTGGATGTGTTCACTCATTAGGGGTAGCTTTGGAAATTAACTTTGGCTTAGTTTGGCCCCACGTGGCTTTTTAAAAGTAGCTTATGAAATTTATTATTAAGTTGTTTGATAATTTTGTACAAGTGACACATTACACTTCAAAAAAACATCATGGAACCAAAAAAGCAACCTTGAGCTTTTAAAAGCTCCCTACCCCGAAAAAAAAAGTCCCTAAGTTCAATTTTTGCAAAGCTCGTAAACTAGTTACCAAATAAATTAATATGAAATTGTGCTTTGAAAAAGGAGAAGCACCAAAATGGGGGCCAAACTAAGCCTTAAAAGTGGACAATACTTTTGGGACAACCAAAAATAGAAAGAGGGACACATAAAATGGGATGGAGGGAGTATGAATACAATAGCAATACAAATTAAGGGCGCAATTGTCACTTGAACATTCAAAATAATTTCGTATTTATGTAACCAAACACTTACATAATATGTTCTTCCACCACAACCACCTTCACAATAAGTTACCGAAATACTACCTACAAGTATCAAAATCTACTTTGACCACAATCTATTATTACAAAATTTATCACAATCGCAAAGCACAAGTTGTCCCAAATAAGCCCTGAGGAGTATACTAGGGTTTGTTCCATAAGTGGACCAGTCAGTTCTACCGGTTGTTAGTGCAATGACAACACAAATTGTCGCCGAACCGGTTGCCATTTTTTGAGTGCTCTACAATCGAACAATGACTGACTTATATCATAACTGGCCAGAACGAAAAATCTTGACCGTTTCTGACCAGCCAGTTCGGCCAGGTGGTAATTTTGATCAGCCTTAATAGTTATCTTAAATTGATTACGATCAAGAATTTATTCATCTCGATAAAACTTAAGAATAAACACATACAAAGACACATGATAAAAATTTTCATTTCTCTTTAATATTCGAATATGGAATTTTACATGAAAATGCTATAAAAATTTCAAAAGAGAGGATTCAAATTCATGCAACACTCAAAGACCATAAGTGGATACATGTCTACATTAAAATTATTGAAATCAAGTCAGCACAAGACAATGCTAAATTTTGACAAAACAAAATCAAATAAAGAACACTAACTAAAAAAAAAAAGGGAAAACATAACTAGGAAGAGAGAACCTAAAATGCAAATGCCGTGGAAGATCGATGATCATATGTTTAACTCATAGCTCATATAGTAGAGTGAAGCTATGACCATACTAAAAAGAAGTGGAAAAGAAATAGGTACGATATAAGCTTTGGAGCCTAGAGGAGATGGTGTCGGAGCTGGAGATTCTGGTGCTCCACCCGGGGTGGTTGACGGTACCGGAAAAGCGGGAGTTTGTGGCGGTGGAACATCAGGGACCGGAGCCTCGGATGGTGGAGAACTTGGTGATGGAGGATAAGCTACAAGAATAGAATGAAAATGATTTGTTTAATCTTACTATGTTAGGTTTGTCGATTTAGTGATGGAAAAATAAAGAAAAATGGGAGAGGGGGCAGGAGGTGAAATGACTTCTTTACCCTATTTCATCTGATTTTTTCCCTTTCTAGCAGCCTTCTTTTTTTCCAAACAAAAGAGAACTTGTCATCTATGTTTTCTTTTCTTTATCTAAATTCATGAACTTTTATTTGCAAATATTTACATGTTAGATTCAACAATCACCCTTTCAAAGGCCTTAATTGCGAGTTTTCGTACTAAAAAACACAATCCAAACACATTAGAATAACTACATATACTGCCACATATATTGAAACATAAATATGAATTGTAACAAGTGCATCATAGAGGGGACTATTGAAAAGTAGCTAGGGAAAATGATTAGTCATATTAGTATTAATTTGGAACAACTTCAGTGAATAATAAAATTGGACAGTTTTTTAATAATCGCTTTTGTAAAAGCAATTTTACTGTTCAAATTGTGAGAGACACATTTTAATTGTACAGAAGTTGTTTCCATATTATTATTAAGTTTACTAAAAAGGCTTTACTTCTTCACTTTTACTCTCAATAATTAATTTAGGATACGAAATAGTTACCCTAAACTGGGTTGGCCAATACCAACTCTCCATGCCTTAGAGGCAAGTTTGATTTCCCTCCTCCTTTGTAATAATAACATGGGTAAATATTACCTACCTCTCTTGAGATTTGGCATTAATACACATATCTCTTCTCACTTCTCAACAATCTCACTTATCTCCCTTATTTTTGAATTTTAGTAATATCAAACCTCAAAGGAAGTAGGTGATATTTACACTAATAACAAAGAGTAATCCTATGCTTCTCAAATCCAAATTTCAAATCTACGTCTCAAATGATGTGGCAGTGTGACCACTGTGGGGGTCACTTCATATTCTCCAATCAAAATTCAGTATTTGAGACGTAGATTTGAGATTTGGATTTGGGTAGCATACCATTACTCTAATATCAAAAGAAAAAGAAGAGATGATCGATCGCACAAAAGCACAGATCAATTAGACTATTTTCCTTCATTTTTGTAAGACTTTATTTTATATATTATTGGCAAAGGTAATTATCGTTTCATGTTATCATGAACATGGTTTTTGGCTTTATTATAGAAATTATTGAGTCAATAAATGAAATGTATATGTACTTTTCCCAAAATTGTGCATGGATTTAGAATTCTAAGCCAAGTGTTATATGAACCCAAAAAAACAACAAAAAGTATTAAGGGTGCATTTGTTGAAGTTTCCAGTTAATTTTGATAGACAGGAAACAAGTTATTGGCATTAGCACTAGCCAAACATTATATCAAACACCATCTTTGTTTTTTTACATTTTTTTATCTAATTTCATTGCCATTTTTGTAAAATAATAAATATTTAAAAGAAGAAGATCGAAGAAGAAGAAGAAAGAGAAAAGAAAATCATAAGAAATACCAAACTAATTACTTCGCTTTTGTGTACATGAAAACAAGAACACAAAACCACAGCGATACTAAACGAGTCATAAACATCTAAATCTAACACACGCAAAATACATACCCGGAGTTGCACCAGGAGGAGCACTAGGAGTAGGAGCCATGGATGCTGCACGCACAGTAGAAAATTAAATACAAATATTGAATGAATACATACATACATTTGCATATGCATATGCAGGAGTGGACCTATTCAAGGGTAAATGGGGTTCAAACCCCCTTAGATTTTATAGCATTGGTTTATATCATTTTTACTAACCCCAAAAATTCATCTAAGGGCCGCTGCCCCGAACTCGGATGAATTCGGTTCAAGAATCTAATTACATCCATGCTAAGCTCCCAATTTATAATTTTTAGATCCGCCTTTCTGCATATGTAATTTTTAGAATTTTTGTATTTAAATGTATATATATATATATATTGATTTGAGGGACTTAATGACTTACCATTACAGCTACTAATAGGAGGAGCTGATGAGATCCCACAAGCAGTGGGCAGAGTGATAGCCTTTGTCATGTTCAATACCAATCCATATTCACCAATGCTATTAAGCGCTTCACATAAGCACTTAGCATCTGTATCTATCACCAATTTGAGCCCAGAGCAGCATGACTTATCCGGCGTCGTTTCATTGCTACCAGCATTTAAAAATGATAAACAATTGGCCATGTTGTAAATCAGAGTGGAACAATCAGACGCCGGTGCCCGTGCCGGAGCCGGATATTCCGGCGACGGCGAAGGCGATTTTTGACGGATGGGTTGTGCTCCGTTCACGGCCAAGAAAACCCATGTGGCCAAAATGCATGGAACAACCCAGAAATTCACCTCCATGTGAGAGAGGGGAAGAGATGTAGAGAGAGAGAGAGAGAGAGAGAGAGAGAGAGAGAGAGAGAGAGTATGGAGATGAATATCAGTGTAAAAACTAATGTTTGCATCTTCTGTGTTTCAGTTTTGGAATCCCTATAATTTCTCCGTAGATATAGATAACAACTCTTTGAATTTTGAAAATTTCCTGATTCTCTCTAATACAATATAGTGAGCACGGGAAATATTTTTTTGAAAAAATATAAAATATTGGAGTATTATAAAAAAAAAAAATTGGTGAAGCTAAGTGTATATATAATTTAATACATAAAGATTCATGCATATATTAATTTATGGAATGTTGTCATAATATATAATTAATTCTTACGTAACTATTTTTTAAAAATGAAATGAATTAAAATTTTATCATATCAATAGACATTAATTTTGAGTATAGTTTAATTAAATTTTTGTATTCCAACCAAAAAATGGTTGTCATGATATACCTTTGGATTTCATCTTACCCATTCAGAATTTTGAATTATATCTTCTCAAATAAAAAAAGAATTTTGAATTATATACTACAATGTGATTATATATCATAAGATTCATAACCTACGAATATGTTTTAATATCTAAACGCTAAAAAAAAAACGCTAAACTTACAATGATTTTAACGTAGATTTTACAATATCCAATCAATAATCGTCCAATGTAAAAAAAAGTAAGCAAATAAATAAATAAGATAAGATGCTTTTCTGATAAACAAAATAGATTTTAAACAAAAACATGTAGAAAAAACTAGAGAAAAATGAAAAACAAAAATGCCAACAAATACACATTCAACCAAATTAAATCAAATTGGTTATCTCCACGAACTCCCAAAGTATACGCATACATGATTAAATTTTGTGTAAGAGTCATATTTAACTTTGGATTAAACTTTAGTACTCTGCACACACTCTTGCACAGTTAGCAAAGGTGTTTAGTTGCTGTAAAGTCTGGATTGGTTCTTACCCACTGAGTATCATAACCCACTCATGATGAATAAATTTTCTGGGGACTTTCTTATCAAAAAAAAATTTACCTTTAATACTCTGGATAACTGAAAAGTGACCAGAGAAAATTCTAGTGGATTGATCAAAGCATGCAAATAATGTACGTAATCAACACACACTTACATGATCAATTCCCACCTATGCTATTTATCCATTTGTGTTTTTTAGATCCAGATAGGTCATTAAGAAATCTTATATATATATATATATATCTATATTATAAATTAGAACTTTGTCCTACTAGGACAAGTGACTAGGATAAGAAAATATGACTAGGATTAGATTTGTATTGATTGGATGGTAACTGGGATGATGACTTGGATGATTAGGGTAAAAAAAATGAATTCAACACAATATGAACCTTCATTCCCGGTGTAATAACCTGCATTTCCATTTATTCCTAAATTACATTTTCATATTTAATTGTCAATTACATTGTATATTTAATTTCACTGGGTATTGACTGCCTCATTTAAATTACATTCTCATATTCTAAATTTTATTTAGTGAATTATTGCAAGCTAAGAATGTTGTTGGGGTTAAATTGTAATTTTTATAAAATTAGTAATACCTGTGTGGATTTCAAAGTCTGTATTTCAAAACGGTGAAAATAACTTATTTTGACTCAATCAGTATTTTTATGAAACCAGGAAATCAACTCCTCAGCTAAAATGAATTTTCTGTATTTTTGTGATGACCACCGCGCCCCGAAAATACCAGTTTATGTCCAAAACTGTCCATGTTGTGTTTAACTTCCACAGATTTTGGAAGTGACCGATTTAGACATTTACTTTATTTCCAATTATGGCAAGCAATCATTTGATAAGGCATTGTTTGGGAATGTTCAACTTATATGTGCAATGGTTATGCCATAAGCTGATTTTCCCAAACAACACTAGTGACCCCTATACATCTACACTTGACTCTTGGATAATTGGGGAGTTATAAACATCAGTGTATATACGTAAGTATACTCTGAATTGTTAGTTCTAATTGAATTAGAGAGCAACCAAGAGTTTGTAGAGTGTAGAAGGCTTAACTTGGCCTCCAAGCCCACCACTTTTGTTCTATATCTATATGCACACACACACCTCTCTCATTACACAGTCTGCACATACATAACACAGAGAGAAAAGAGAGAGCTGGAGAGTTAATTTCAGATATTGCTAGAGAGAGAGGACTCAATCCCCATAGCCAAAGCTTGGGTTTGAATTTCTATATTGCTATTCTTTCTCAACAATTCCTTTGTTCTCAATCTCAGTGAGTATTCTAAACTCACTACCAATGTAATTTCATGCTTAAGTACTGATTGTATATGTATATTGAGAATCACCATTGATGAATTTTGGTATGAACTTCAAAGCTTGAAAACATGGATTTCCAAAACTTAACCAAAATTAGTTTTGTGAATGAAATATGATAGATTATAGTGTGTAGAGTATATGGTTGTAAAATTAGAGCTTAATTCGTTCATAGGAGAAAGTATATTAAGAATTAGTTTTTGACATGTTTTAGTTCTTCATAAAATTCAAGAGATATGATTTGATTCTTGTAAAATTAACCTTGGAATCTTAATCCTCTTTTAAAAACAAAGAAAATCATACTCCCTCCGTCCCATAATAAGTGTCCTCATTTCCTTTTTTGGATGTCCCACAATAAGTGTCCACTTTCCTAAATTGGCATATAACTTTTACTTACTTTCCAAAACTACCCTTATAATAAAGACAAGGAAGCATTTATTTGTGGTCCCAAAACAAACAAAAAGTCAAACACCCATCACATCAAAGGGTAAAATTGGAAAATGACTCTTTAATGAACCAATTTCTTAAACATTGTGCAAAAAGGAAGTGGACACTTATTATGGGACGGAGGGAGTATAAGATAAGGCTTGGTTGATCACAGAAGTGAAATGGGTCAAAAAGACCCCTGTTTTGCTGAAACAGAGAAGTCTGGGGGAAGAAGACGAAGCCTCAGCTTCATCTCGCGCCACGATCGCGCGAGCGAGAATCGCGCGAGCGACCCCTCGCGCGAGCGGCCCGCGCGCGCGAGGTAGGCTTCCCCAGGCAGACGTAAGAGTTTATATATATATAATTAAAAATTGGCTGGTCGCGCGAGCGAGGGTCGCGCGAGAACCCCTTCGCGCGAGCGATCCGCGCGCGCGACCTTGCTTTCCTCAGGCAGACAGAAAAGGTTATTAATAAAAGGAAAATGGGCTTATCGCGCGAGCGGCCCGCGCGAGCGACCCTTCGCGCGAGCGGCCCGCGCGCGCGAGGTATTGCAGTTTCTGTTTTTGTCTATTTTTCTGTTAAGGGACTGTTTGGATGAAATTTATATACTGTTAAGGCTCTGTTTGGGAATTTAGTTGATCAGAACTCTATTTGGTTATGTTTAAATGATTAAAACATTGTAGTATGACTCATTAATTCCCGTGCGCGTGTTGTTCCTTAATTCAGCATTTTTGTTTAAGTGCATACCATTCATGTGGGTCAGTAGTACATGCATTTGGGTGTCAGTCTGTGTGGAAAAGAGTAATGGTAGTGTGGAAAGGGTATGAGATTGTGTTTGTGGTCGTGGTTGTGGTTGAGTATGAGTTTGTGGTTGTGGTCGTGGTTGTGGTTGTGGTTGTGGTTGCGATTGTGGAAGAGGGTATCTTTGAAATGCGACGGTGGCAAATAAGGACACTCCCTGACGCCCATGGAAGCGTTAAAGTGTGTGAAGCCGAACTCGGACATTCCCTGGCACCCATGGTAGTGCTAAAGTGTGGCCTACGGACACTCCCTGATAACTCAAGTCTGGATACTGTGTGAGGGGTTGCCCCGGTATTTGCATGGCGGTTAGGGTATTCAAAGTGTGAGGCATTGGACACTCCCTGGTACCCCGGACCAAAGTGTGAGGCAAACTGGACACTCCCTGGCGCCCCGTTGCTAAAGTGTGGCTATCTGAGTGTTTCAAAGATACCAGGAGTAGGATAGTGGGTTGTTGTGGATGTCGAGAGAAAAGAGTCGGCGAGATGAGTGTGGTGCATTGTCTCATTTCACGAGTATCTGTATTTATGAATGAAAGACTTTTATTATATTCCTTGTTGTTTTATAAAATAAATTCTTTCAGTATTTTAATAATGGAAAAAGGTAAATGGGTATGCTTTACATTCAAAGTCATGTTTTTAATACTCACCAGCTTCTTGAAGCTGACGACGTTGATGCGTCCTGGACATTCGTGTTCAGGCTTTTCAGGTTTTAACCAGGAGGAAACATATGACTACGCTAATTGAGGTGGCTGCTGTTGGAATAAAGAAACTGTTTATTTTATGCATTAAGTTTATTTGTTTGAGTTTTAAACTGTTTTGTTTTAAGGATGACTGTAACAGACTTTAAGATATCATTTTATTTTCAAGGCGGTCTGTGCCTTAATTGACCCCGGTTTATAAGATGTAATAAGATAGAAAATTTTTGTAAGCCTTGATTGCTTTACTCTGATTATTATGTTTTGTTGTTTGACGTTTGGGACGGAATCGATCCTTCAAACTGTCGCGACCTACGGGTCCATAAAGGAAATTAAACGCTTTCCTTATTTATGCTACGTCGGGGCGTGACAGGATTTAGTGGTATCAGAGCCAGGTTATTATTTATCACAAGATAGTTTAGCCAGGTTAGGGTTTACCAGTATAGACCCGATTCCACATTCCATTAAGTGTTACACACCCGATGATACGACAGGGAGGATAGACTCAGAACCCAAACGCCTAAGATTATTATGTTCTGACTTTAAGTAGTACCTTTTCAGGTATGGATCCAGCTCCCCCACTTTATGTACCAGACAGGTTCGGAGGACACTTCGTGTTACCTGGGGCAGTGATCCCAGCTTTTCTCGACTTATATCAGGCGGCCGTAGAGCAGCTAGCCGTGACGACGGTAGTATCTGAGGTTTGGCACCAGGTCCACGTGGTAGGCCTAGTTGACCTGACCCGTATCCGTTTTGAGCTTCGATATTTCGCAGAGGCTCAGCGTCTAGTTTTGGTCGAGGTTCTGCGGTTGGTCGATAGCGATGCTTTCTACCTTCCCCTCGAGATCCAGATCGTGCATGCCCACCTGGCTCAGCTGGAGATGCCTCCGCCGGTGGTACCCATTGCTGAGGACGATGCAGAGGTTGTTCACGTGGTCCCAGTAGGTGGGGAGATCTTAGAGGACGGCATAGGTCTGGACGATCTTGCCGCTGAGCTCGAGGCTGAGCTAGCACTTGAGCTAGCCCTGCCTGAGGAGATGGTAGATGAGGCGGATGCTCCTGTACCTGCTTCATCGTCCACCTCTCACAGCTATGACGGGGTTGGACCGTTCGTTGTTCAGCGTTTTCGCCCTGTCGATTCGCTAGATCTCCTGATGGCCGCTTATGGAGATGATTGACGTTTTAGTTACGACTTGTACATATTAACTACTTTTAACTATTAGCTCTGTCTCTTTTTGCAACTGTAATTACATGCATTAGAGTGTAGGGCAATGACCCCATTTTTATAACATTAACTCTTGCATGCGTCCTAACCCATGCAGATAGGGTAGGCATTGATCTGACCATACATGCTTTTTGTATCTACTTGGCAGAAGTTATATATATAAGATATACTCTTTTGAACGTTGCTGTCATTTAAATTACTTTATAGCACTGTTGCATGCATGTTTCTCATTCTACTACCACTATCATGCATAGAATGGCTGGAGGAGTCAGGAGGAACAGGAACCTGATCGAGGGAGCACCCGAAGCTGCTGATCCTACAGGGATGTTTGAAGCGTTTATCAGACGGCTAGAAAGAATCAGTAATACGAACGACAACCGAAGAGACCGTCAAACGGGAGACAAGTTGCTAGAAAGATTCCGTGCTCTAAGGCCCGAACAATTTGCGGGTACCGCGGAACCCTGGAAGGCGGAACAGTGGTTGAGACAGATGGACCGGATGTTCGAAGCTGTCCAATGCAACGAGATAGACAAGAGAAGATTAGCTACATTTCAGTTGACCGATGCTGCCGCAGATTGGTGGGATTCGGTCATAGCTACTATCGGGAATGGAGCTGCAACGGGAATGACATGGACTGCGTTCAAGGGGAGATTTTTGGAGAAGTACTTCCCGGCTACGGAGAGGCACAGAAGAGAGAAGGAATTCATGGATCTGACGCAAGGAACCAAGTCGGTGCAAGAATACACCACACAGTTTGAAAGACTGTCTCGGTTTGCCCCACACCTGGTTGATACCGAGGAGAAGAAGATCCGCAAGTATAATCAAGGGCTGACACCGCAGATTCGCCGCTTGACTCTCGGCCACTTGGATAAATCGTTTGAAGGACTTGTTGGTTTGGCTACTGATCTGGAAGAAGATGCTCGAGTGAGCCGAAAACAATTTGAATTCCGACCGCCTCAAAGGGGTAATTTTGGGAATAGACCACCAATGAACCGTACCCAAGGGCAGAAGAGGAATTTTGACGGAAGCAAGAAGACTCAGGCTATTACCTATCCGACTCAACCTCGAGTAGGAGAAGGAAGTAGTAGTGGAAAGTGTTTCAATTGTGGCAACCCTGGTCATTTGGCTCGTGATTGTAAGGCACCAAGGCGTGCTAGTCAGCAAGGGATAGTCTGCTTCAACTGTGGTGAACCAGGTCACATCAGCAGGTTCTGTACTGCTCCTAAGCAGGTGACTTATGGTCAACAGGGTCAGACTCGCTTGAATGCTGTTATCCCTGATGCCGCTGGATATGATGGAACTGCGTATGAAGAAGGAAATTATGGAGAAGCTCAACCTGATCAGCAAGCAGTAGAAGGTACATTAACTCTGTTTAACTCCCATGTTAAAGTGTTATTTGATACGGGTGCTGCTCTTTCGTTCATATTTGTTAATACAATTCGAAGATTGGGTATTTTACCTCATCGCTTAGAGAAAGCTTTGAAGGCTACTTCGCCATTAGGAGCTGCGGTCAGATTAGGACATGTGTGCAAGGATTGTCCCTTACGGTTAGGAGACCGTGAAATCCCTGCTAGGTTGATTGTCCTATCAATGAAGGAGTTTGACATAATCCTAGGAATGGATTGGCTCTCTCAGAATCAAGTGAAGTTGGATTGTGCGAGGAAGAGAATTACATTCCCCGACAATGAGAATCAACCCTTTGATTTTCAATGTAACCCTACGGGAGATATGTTCCTCACGAGATGCTTAGCCAACATCAAAGTCGTCAGTACAGAGGTGACAGCGTCATCTATACCTGTAGTCAAGGACTTCGAAGAAGTGTTTGAAGATGTTTCTGGTCTACCGCCCGAGAGAAGTATAGAGTTCTGTATCGAGCTTATACCGGGTACCGTACCGATCACCAAGGTTCCCTACAGAATGGCCCCCACAGAACTATTGGAATTGAAGGAACAAGTTCAAGAGCTCGAGAACCTAGTTTTTGTACGCCCAAGTACATCGCCTTGGGGAGCACCGGTGTTATTTGTAAAGAAGAAGGACGGGACACTCAGATTGTGTATCGACTACAGAGAACTGAACCGTGTGACTATCAAGAACAAGTATCCCTTGCCTCGGATTGATGATTTGTTTGATCAACTACAAGGAGCTACGACATTTTCCAAGATAGACCTAAGGTCGGGATATCATCAGTTGAGGGTACGAAAAGAAGACATACCTAAGACTGCTTTCAGAACCCGATATGGTCATTATGAATTTCTGGTGATGCCGTTTGGAATGACGAATGCCCCGGCAGTGTTTATGGATCTGATGAACAGAGTGTTCAAGCCGTATTTAGATCAGTTTGTCATCGTCTTTATCGATGATATTTTGATTTATTCTAAGTCGGGAGAAGAACACGAGCAACATCTACGGATTGCGATGCAGACGCTCAAGGACCATCAGTTGTATGCCAAGTTCAGTAAGTGTGAGTTCTGGTTGCAGGAAGTGAAATTTTTGGGACACAAGGTGTCATCTCAAGGAATTTCTGTGGATTCGTCCAAGATCGATGCTGTATCAAACTAGGTTAGACCGAGCAACCCTACAGAAGTTCGGAGCTTTCTTGGACTCGCAGGCTATTACAGGAGATTCGTTAAGGGATTCTCAAAAATAGCAGCACCTTTAACTGGGTTGACGAAGAAAAATTTGAAGTTCGAATGGACAGAGAAGCATGAGCGAGCCTTTCTAGAGTTGAAAGAGAGACTCACTACCGCACCGGTACTAGCGATACCCAAGCCTGATGAGAAGTTCACTATCTTTAGTGACGCATCATATCAAGGGTTAGGGTGTGTACTTATGCAAGATGGCAGGGTGATCGCCTATGGATCCAGACAGCTGAAGCCGAACGAGTTGAACTATCCCATTCATGATTTGGAATTGGCGGCAGTAGTTTTCGCACTCAAGATTTGGAGACACTATCTCTACGGTGAGAAGTTTGATTTGTTCTCTGATCACAAGAGCCTAAAGTACTTGTTCACACAGAAAGAGTTGAACATGAGGCAGCGCAGATGGATGGAGCTGATTAAAGATTATGACTTCACGTTAGAATACCACCCGGGTAAAGCTAATGTGGTTGCTGATGCCCTGAGTCGACAGACTCGTGAGACGATCGCCTCCTTAATGGTTAGAGAGTGGCGAGCTTTGGAGACCTTGGCGGAATTCGATGTACGGGGTGCTGAAGAAGGAGAAGGACAATTGTTCGGATGTCTTATCCTACAGCCTGTCCTTATCGACCGCATCATTGGAGCTCAGAAAGAAGATGAGAAGTTTCAGGCATGGTTCGTAAAAATGTCAGAAAAAGACCCGACAGAATGGAAAGTGGGAGTCAATGGAGGATATCGGTGCAGGAATAGATTATGTGTGCCAGGTAATGAAGAGTTAAGGAAGGATATCCTGGAAGAAGCACATAAGTCAAGATATACAGTTCACCCGGGAGGAACGAAGATGTACAAAGATCTAAAGAGAAATTTCTGGTGGGAAGGTATGAAGAAAGACGTGGCCGAATTTGTATCCAAGTGTTTGACATGTCAGCAAGTCAAGGCCGAACATCAGAGACCGTCAGGATTGTTGCAACCGCTACCTATTCCTGGTTGGAAGTGGGAACACATTACGATGGATTTTGTAGTAGGATTACCTCGATCGCAGCAAAATCATGACGCCATTTGGGTAATCGTGGATCGATTGACGAAGTCAGCTCATTTCATTGCTTATAGTATGACATACCCGGTAGAGAAGATGAGCCGGATGTACATACAACAAGTTGTGCGACTTCACGGTGCACCTGTGTCGATAGTGTCAGACCGTGACGCGCGTTTTACCTCTGGATTTTGGGAAAGTCTGCAAGAAGCTATGGGAACTTCGCTCAAGATGAGTACTGCTTTTCACCCTCAGACAGATGGTCAGACTGAGCGTGTTAATCAGATAATGGAAGATATGCTCAGGGCTTGTGTGATCGATTTTGAAGAATCTTGGGAGACACACTTGCCATTGGTAGAATTTGCCTATAACAACAGTTATCACACGAGTATCGGTATGGCTCCGTTCGAAGCATTGTACGGACGACCATGTCGTTCCCCATTGTGTTGGGCAGAGGTTGGGGACTCAGAATTGTTGGGACCAGATTTGGTAAGAGAAACCAATGAGAAGATTACTTTGGTCAAGGAGAGGATGAGAACCGCTCAGAGCCGGTATAAGAGTTATGCCGATCGACGACGCAAGGATTTGGAGTTTAGTGTTGGAGATCACGTACTCCTTAAGGTTTCACCAACCCGAGGAGTGGTACGTTTTGGTCTCAAGAGAGGAAAGTTAGCTCCGCATTTCATCGGACCATTTGAGATTTTGGAACGTGTCGGGAGAGTAGCTTATCGACTGGCGCTACCACCGAAGATGTCTGGGGTTCACAATGTGTTTCACGTAAGTATGTTGAGGAAATACATACGAGACCCCTCACATGTGGTTAGTTATGACGACATTGAGACAAGTCATAACGTTTCTTACAAAGAGAGACCCGTGAAGATTTTGGATCAGAGTATCAAGAAGCTGAGGAATAAAGACATTCCGTTGGTGAAGGTTCAGTGGAATCACCATGACGAGAACGAAGCCTCGTGGGAAGTTGAAGCTGATATGAGGAAGAAGTACCCAGAGTTGTTTCAGGACTAGTTAGTCTTGATTTCGGGGACGAAATCCTGTTTAAGGGAGGAAGGGTGTAATAACCTGCATTTCCATTTATTCCTAAATTACATTTTCATATTTAATTGTCAATTACATTGTATATTTAATTTCACTGGGTATTGACTGCCTCATTTAAATTACATTCTCATATTCTAAATTTTATTTAGTGAATTATTGCAAGCTAAGAATGTTGTTGGGGTTAAATTGTAATTTTTATAAAATTAGTAATACCTGTGTGGATTTCAAAGTCTGTATTTCAAAACGGTGAAAATAACTTATTTTGACTCAATCAGTATTTTTATGAAACCAGGAAATCAACTCCTCAGCTAAAATGAATTTTCTGTATTTTTGTGGTGACCACCGCGCCCCGAAAATACCAGTTTATGTCCAAAACTGTCCATGTTGTGTTTAACTTCCACAGATTTTAGAAGTGACCGATTTAGACATTTACTTTATTTCCAATTATGGCAAGCAATCATTTGATAAGGCATTGTTTGGGAATGTTCAACTTATATGTGCAATAGTTATGCCATAAGCTGATTTTCCCAAACAACACTAGTGACCCCTATACATCTACACTTGACTCTTGGATAATTGGGGAGTTATAAACATCAGTGTATATACGTAAGTATACTCTGAATTGTTAGTTCTAATTGAATTAGAGAGCAACCAAGAGTTTGTAGAGTGTAGAAGGCTTAACTTGGCCTCCAAGCCCACCACTTTTGTTCTATATCTATATGCACACACACACCTCTCTCATTACACAGTCTGCACATACATAACACAGAGAGAAAAGAGAGAGCTGGAGAGTTAATTTCAGATATTGCTAGAGAGAGAGGACTCAATCCCCATAGCCAAAGCTTGGGTTTGAATTTCTATATTGCTATTCTTTCTCAACAATTCCTTTGTTCTCAATCTCAGTGAGTATTCTAAACTCACTACCAATGTAATTTCATGCTTAAGTACTGATTGTATATGTATATTGAGAATCACCATTGATGAATTTTGGTATGAACTTCAAAGCTTGAAAACATGGATTTCCAAAACTTAACCAAAATTAGTTTTGTGAATGAAATATGATAGATTATAGTGTGTAGAGTATATGGTTGTAAAATTAGAGCTTAATTCGTTCATAGGAGAAAGTATATTAAGAATTAGTTTTTGACATGTTTTAGTTCTTCATAAAATTCAAGAGATATGATTTGATTCTTGTAAAATTAACCTTGGAATCTTAATCCTCTTTTAAAAACAAAGAAAATCATATAAGATAAGGCTTGGTTGATCACAGAAGTGAAATGGGTCAAAAAGACCCCTGTTTTGCTGAAACAGAGAAGTCTGGGGGAAGAAGACGAAGCCTCAGCTTCATCTCGCGCCACGATCGCGCGAGCGAGAATCGCGCGAGCGGCCCGCGCGAGCGACCCCTCGCGCGAGCGGCCCGCGCGCGCGAGGTAGGCTTCCCCAGGCAGACGTAAGAGTTTATATATATATATAATTAAAAATTGGCTGGTCGCGCGAGCGAGGGTCGCGCGAGAACCCCTTCGCGCGAGCGATCCGCGCGCGCGACCTTGCTTTCCTCAGGCAGACAGAAAAGGTTATTAATAAAAGGAAAATGGGCTTATCGCGCGAGCGGCCCGCGCGAGCGACCCTTCGCGCGAGCGGCCCGCGCGCGCGAGGTATTGCAGTTTCTGTTTTTGTCTATTTTTCTGTTAAGGGACTGTTTGGATGAAATTTATATACTGTTAAGGCTCTGTTTGGGAATTTAGTTGATCAGAACTCTATTTGGTTATGTTTAAATGATTAAAACATTGTAGTATGACTCATTAATTCCCGTGCGCGTGTTGTTCCTTAATTCAGCATTTTTGTTTAAGTGCATACCATTCATGTGGGTCAGTAGTACATGCATTTGGGTGTCAGTCTGTGTGGAAAAGAGTAATGGTAGTGTGGAAAGGGTATGAGATTGTGTTTGTGGTCGTGGTTGTGGTTGAGTATGAGTTTGTGGTTGTGGTCGTGGTTGTGGTTGTGGTTGTGGTTGCGATTGTGGAAGAGGGTATCTTTGAAATGCGACGGTGGCAAATAAGGACACTCCCTGACGCCCATGGAAGCGTTAAAGTGTGTGAAGCCGAACTCGGACATTCCCTGGCACCCATGGTAGTGCTAAAGTGTGGCCTACGGACACTCCCTGATAACTCAAGTCTGGATACTGTGTGAGGGGTTGCCCCGGTATTTGCATGGCGGTTAGGGTATTCAAAGTGTGAGGCATTGGACACTCCCTGGTACCCCGGACCAAAGTGTGAGGCAAACTGGACACTCCCTGGCGCCCCGTTGCTAAAGTGTGGCTATCTGAGTGTTTCAAAGATACCAGGAGTAGGATAGTGGGTTGTTGTGGATGTCGAGAGAAAAGAGTCGGCGAGATGAGTGTGGTGCATTGTCTCATTTCACGAGTATCTGTATTTATGAATGAAAGACTTTTATTATATTCCTTGTTGTTTTATAAAATAAATTCTTTCAGTATTTTAATAATGGAAAAAGGTAAATGGGTATGCTTTACATTCAAAGTCATGTTTTTAATACTCACCAGCTTCTTGAAGCTGACGACGTTGATGCGTCCTGGACATTCGTGTTCAGGCTTTTCAGGTTTTAACCAGGAGAAAACATATGACTACGCTAATTGAGGTGGCTGCTGTTGGAATAAAGAAACTGTTTATTTTATGCATTAAGTTTATTTGTTTGAGTTTTAAACTGTTTTGTTTTAAGGATGACTGTAACAGACTTTAAGATATCATTTTATTTTCAAGGCGGTCTGTGCCTTAGTTGACCCCGGTTTATAAGATGTAATAAGATAGAAAATTTTTGTAAGCCTTGATTGCTTTACTCTGATTATTATGTTTTGTTGTTTGACATTTGGGACGGAATCGATCCTTCAAACTGTCGCGACCTACGGGTCCATAAAGGAAATTAAACGCTTTCCTTATTTATGCTACGTCGGGGCGTGACACCATCAGTATCACACACCCACACCCCCAACGCCTCTCTCTCTCTCTCTCTCAACCCCAATTCCGTCCTAGCGATCCCTCGGAATTGCATAGTCTCTCTCTCGCTTTGTCTCTCTAAAAATCACCTTAGCCATCTTCGATTTCAACCTTCCTCTCATCTCGATTAGTGAACTTCATTTTGAATCTTGGAACTCTCATTTTTTTAGTCCAAAAAACAGAGCACTCTCATTTTCTCTCTCATCTGCCTCTTCTTTCATCTATCTGAGAATCCAATCCTTCTCTCTAGATGTCCCCCCCCCCCCAGTCTCTCTCTCTTAACACCAATTCCGTCCTAGCGATCCCTCGGAAAACCCACTTGGGCTCGGAGGCTAGGTAGTAGAGAAAATAGTGGTTGTTTTGAAGGCACTGTGATTTTCTGGGTTTGGATTGTTTGGAGGTAATGCTGCACACTATATCCAATGAAGTTTGGGCTGCTTTGCATTTTATGTTGGAAAGTTTATCATAAGTTGGTTTTCAATTTGATTCTTTACTCTTCCAATCAGGAGCTTAGGACCAATTTCCTTAAGCACACTTAATGGAGTGTAAGCACTACCTTTATTTGTCATTTATTTGTTTTGATTGTTTTTCGCATCGTTGAATATGAAATTGCAAATTTTTTGATTTTAATTGTTCGTTGACAGTATAAGATAATTTTGTCCTCTGGATGGGTAAGTCTTCTTCTTCTTCTTCGTTTTTTTTTTTTTGAGTCACTGATTTCTTCATAAGCCTTGATTTGATTTAATTTTAATTTTAATTTTGTAGTGTTTGATTTCTATGAGTTTAATTTTATTTTAAACTTTTTTGGCTTCTAATCATTTGATTTTTTTGGGCAGGGCTGGCTTTATAATTTTTTGGCAGAGTTTTGGCTTAAACTCGATGGCACTAATTTGCATAATAGGGGGCCTAAACTGAAAGTTTGGAGGAAAAAAAGAATAGTACCAAAGTGTATTTTACCCAAATTGTGTTCATAATACATGTTCTTCTTTATGTTGTTCCTAATTGTATTGCTCACAACAGTTATTTTGAGTGTTTAATCGACTAGTGTTACTTCAGAGCTGCTTTCATAAAAGAACATTTCTGCACTTCCTATATATTCAATTTAGGTGGTTTTTTTTTTTTTTTTTTTTTACATTCTTGCTTTTATCAAGTTGAATGTATATTGTTCGTAATTATTGTAGTTTTATTCATAGTTTGTTTCTACTTAGTTATGATTGAGAAGTAGTTATGGGATACTAATTAACTATTCAATTTGCTGAAAATAAATTATTTTATCATGGATTCTATATTTTTATTACCTTTGTTGTTGTTGTTGTTGTTGTTGTTGTTGCTGATAAACTGGTGAAATTGCATTTAACAAAAGCAGATCTATAGTTTAAGTACTTGAATGATTTACATTCATATGCTTGAATGGTTTACTGAATTGTTTTTGTTCATTTTTTGTTTATTATTAATTGAGGTATTTTTTTTATTTTTTATTTTTGACTTGAGGGTTGTTTGGGTTTTGGCCGTCGACTTGGGAATTGTATTATGAATTTATGAAGAATTAATCATTGGCCAAACACACGCTACATGAGTGGGGATGATGGACTTTTTGCCTCTATGGTAGGACCACAGTCCTAACACATGTATAGTTACAATTGTTTGGTAGTGCCCTCGGGCACGGGCAATGTACTAGTATATATATATAGTGGTAGTGAAATGTCCTTTGGCTGAATAACAAAAGTCAGGAAAAAAAAATGGTGTTAGTTTCTGTTGGGATCTTCTCAGTTGTATGTTAGACTTGTTAGTCATAGTAAAATATGTTTTAATTTAACAATACGAATAAAAACTAAAATTTAAATTTCAAATTCAAACCTTATCTTTTAGATGGATATCTGGAATGACTAAAAGTTAAATTAGAATAAATAGTATTGAGTAATGCTATGTTTCCCATATTCTAAATTTAGTTTTCAACTACTTTGTAAGTTGTACCAATGGCATAAGGTATAAGGTATCACCAATCACTGTCACTAACATGGTACAACTATTAAGTTTGCCAAATCGCAATAGTAAATTTGTCAACTTAAAATCTTTTTTTTTAAAATAAAATAATAAAATTGGAATCTAATATTAGGTTCAATACTTATCACTTTACATGTATCTATATTTGATCTGATAACTCTTAGAACTCTTAACTTAAAGTTGGTTCATTGATAAGGTAACATACATGAGCAACTGTGATTATAGGATCGGTTTGAAAGTTAACTCCCATATACATACATTTGTTACTAAAATATTGATTAGATGATTATCATGATTTCACGGATTGGATTATATAGACTTTAAAATGTTTTATTTGTGGAAGATTAATAAAAACTCCTAAAAAAATGATACATGGCGGAAGCAAAAGTTAATTCCCAACTGAGACCAAGTTATAATGTTTTTTTTAACACACCCTAAAGAATTTAAACATGAAGATCAATTAAAGAATCCAACCCCAAGGATGAAGTGGTACCTCAAGTGGATACAGAGCATTGGGTATTACCCTATACAAACAAAAAATGGAGATATACACAAGTTTCCATTAATTTGAAAGTAAATACCCAAGAACATGGCAACCATCGTTAAACACAAATTTTAAAATTTGTATGAACCAAATCTGTATCTGTAACACACACACAGAGAGAGAGAGAGAGAGAGAGAGAGAGAGAGAGAGAGAGAGAGGAGGAGGAGGAGGAGGAGGAGGAGGCAGAGATGTTGAAAGAGAGAGGATACTGGGGGTGATATATTTAGGAGAGAGAGAGAAAGAGAGAGGAGGAGGAGGAGGAGGAGAAGGCAGAGATGTTGAAAGAGAGAGGATACTGGGGTGATATATTTAGAGAGAGACATGAAGAGAGAGAGAGAGAGAGAGAGAGAGAGAGAGAGAGAGAGAGAGAGAGAGGATACATTGATTTAACAGAGAAAGAGGAGAGGAATACAAACCTGATCATCATCAAATTTAGTATCAGCTTTAATTTCTGTCATTGAAGATTAACTTAAATTTCAAAGTTTGAAGGATTAGATTTGATTTAGGTGGCTCATATTAAATATACAAATGCAATAATATGCCCATAATGGCACAATTGACTGACAGTTATATACGTACATAACGTACATTTTTACATCTATATTATAAATTAGATCTTTGTCCTACAAGGACAAGTGACTAGGACACACAAAATATGATTAGGATGGAGTTTGTATGATTAGGATGGTGATTAGGATGGTTGGGGTCAGAATTAGGTTAATTAGGATAGTCTCTCTCTTGCAAAATTCACTCTCTCTCTCTCTCAAACCCCCAGATTAACTCACCAGTCTCTCTCTCTCTCTCTCTCTGTCCATCGCCCTCTCTCTCTCTATCTCTCTCTCAAATCCCCATACCCACGGCCTCCGACTCCAACCCATAGCCTTCTCCTACAACCGCAGGCCTTCACCGACCACTGATCTAGCTCCGACACTACGCCTTGCGCCACCGCCTCCCATTCAGTTAGAAGTTTTGGGTAAGAGGGTTTCATGTCACCAATAAAAAAATAAAATAGAACCCATTTTCTCTCTCAAAACCATGCATCGATATGTGTTTTTTTGATCTCAAAAGTATAGTTTCGCTTCATTGTGTCCTCATTATAGTACCAAAGCCATGCAAGTCAGAATGAAGGCTATTCCGAGTAAGTTATACACACATTTATGTAAATTTAATATGAATTGAATACCTTTTAATGAAGATGAATGTTATTTGGGTATGATTTGGGTACGATCTATACGAAAAAATGGAACTGTCATTTGGTTTTTTTTTTTTTTTCAAAAACCTTGATTTGGAATTGTTATTTGGGTTATTGTTTTTTAAAAAAAATTAGGTATCAACATTATTTGGTTTGATCTCTCCGAAAAAAAAATTTGGAACTATTATCTGGGTTTTTTTTTTCAAAAAAAAAAGTAGTGATCAACATTATTTGGTTTGATCTATCCGGGAAAAGTTTTTTAAAATATGGAACTATTTTTCTCAAAAAAAAAAAAATGTTTGGGTTTTTTATATCGGAATATATATAGATATTTATATTTTTTTTACAAGGTTTTTTTTTAAGTAAAATTTGGAACTGTTATTTGGGTTTTTTTTTCAAAAAAAAAAAAATTAGTGATCAACATTATTTGGTTTGATCTATCAAGGAAAAGTTATTTTAAATATGGAACTATTTTTCTAAAAAAAAAAAATGTTTGGGTTTTTTATCGAAATATAATTAAATATTTAAATTTTTTATAAGGTTTTTTTTAACTTAATTGATCAACACAAGTCTTGCTAAAATCTCCCTCCTATTTTGTTGCATTCCTAATATCTCTCCTAATTATATCATTTTTTTTTATTTTACTGTGTGTGTATAAATTAGTCTTGAGTATTGATAGTCAACACCATTAAATTTGATTTTCCTTTCCAAAATTATTACCTTCCTTAAATCTATTTAAACCATGAAGATTTTCCTATTTTAATGTCTGTTATCCGGTTCATAGGTCTCCTATTTTAATGTCTGTGATCAATCTCTCCTATTTTACCTATGTATCTCTCCTATTTTGTTATCATCCTTAAATCGTTTTATTTTCTTTTTATCTAGGGCCCATTCCTAAATTGTATTCATATTCACCATCATAAAAAAAACAATTAGTCATTGTCACATTTTCTCTCCCTATAATTGCTCTTTCAAAAAAGTCTAATATTTCTGTCAACACCTTCTATAGATGCCACATTTCTTATACATATACACTTCAATCTCTCCATTTTCCATTAACTTACATAATTGTTGTTTGGCTTTACCAAATATACAGTAGCAAAGGTTGTAACTTTGGTCTTCTTAGTCTACATACATGTCTTCCTCAAGGACCTCAACCCTTAACTTTTTGCTTGTGCTGAATTTTTTTTTTCATGCAGATTTAGAAGACTGTACTACGAGATTCTCGAGGTCTCTGTTGAAGTTTTCCCCCAAAGTTGCAGGTTTTATTTATTTATTTATTAAAGGATCTATGTATATTTCATATGACAACTCTCAATGATTTCATGTTTTTGTTTTTGGCAGCTGAACCATAGATGATTTCTTCAGGTCATGAACAAGTTGTAACAATTGACACTTTCTATTTTCCATTTCCAGATCTTTTTTCTTTACTGGATTTACTTTGACAATCATATAACATGTTTTTTTAGTCATTATATAGCGTTTATCCATTTAAAAAAAAAAGAGTAGGGTTCTTTGCTTTTGGTCTCCATATGTGTTGGTGTGCAAAAAAGCAAATGTGGCTTCATATAGTTTTAGCGTAACTGAATTTAGCACAAATGTAGATTTGTGATTTGGATTTGGAAAGCATAGCATTACTCAAAGAAAAAAAATATTTGTTCACTTCAGAAAAAGAAAGAAAACAAAAACAAAAGACAGATTTTTTGTTTTTTATTATTTATTTTTTTTAGAAATAGCCCTTATTATGGATTTTAATACCCAAAGCCCAAATAATCCCTTATTATGATATTGAGAAAATAAGAAGAAGAAAACAGTAAAAAAGAAAATAGCCTAGGAAGAGACCCATAAAACTCTCATGTTTAGTGGTATGAATTAAATTATATTCCATGGTTTGATCTATTCCACATGTCAACCACTAAGTTGCCTTTTATGTTTGGTAGTTTGGTTGAAGGACTACTGTTTGATTGTTATATACATATTTAATCATTTTCAAAGTTTGGTTATGCATTTTGGTTGGAATAAATTCTATTTGGTTACACATTGGTGGATGATTAGGTTGGTGTTATCAAGTCATGCACACCAAATGGTTTTAAGTCTATGCAAAATTTATATTATTGGTTGGGACTTGACCTGACTACTTATCCGGACAGTAACTCATTTTTATTATTTTTTCAATTTGGAAGAAGGTGGAGATCAAGGGAAGAACCACATACAGTACTGCTATGAAAAAAAAAAAAAGAAGAAGCGAGGAACCACATACACCCGCACCCTCATTCATATCCGCTCTCGCTTTGCGTATTTGTGATTTGTGTCGGGGATTGAACTGTGGATTGTGTATACTATATGACACATAAGTTTGCTAGGGTTGTTGATGTGTTTATTTAGTCTTTTTCTTCTATGGTTTCACTTCTCTCTGCTTAGATGAGTTGGGTTTTAGTTGATGTAAAATTATGTTATTGTGTTCTAATAGGTTAAAAAAATTGCATGTTAACAGGGTCTAATGTGGAAATAAGAAAGGAGATTGTCTTTGTTTTTTTTAAAATAGTTTTTGTACACGTTACACAGTTTTAGTTTCAAACCAGTTTTTAAACCCTTTCTTTTTTGTTTTGGGTAGTGCCCTCGGGCACGGGCAATACCTAGTATATATATATGTAAGAAATTGTATGAAAATATTTATATAAAAAAAACTTCATTTTGGGTGATATATTTAGAGATTAGTTATATCATGATATATTTAGAGAGAGAGGATATATTTGGGGGTGTTGGGATGATTAGCTTTGATTTAGGTGACTCATATACAATGCACATATGTAATAGAGTAGTGCTACATACATACTTTTTGACACATTTTTTGACACCCAGCTTTAAATGCATGTATCATGTACTGTAAGTAGTGCACGAAAAAATGTGAAAAATTCAAGCAGAATAAAGTACATGTGTTTAAAGCATAGTGTGTCAAAAAAGGTGTTTGCAAATATTTCCTAATGTAATAATATGCCCATAATGACCCAATTGACTAATAGTTAGATATATACAGAAATACATAATTACATATATATATATATATATGTAAGAAACTAATTGAAACTATTAAATGAAATGAAAAAAAAACAAAACTTCTTTTCACATAAGCTTGCTGCCACATGGCACAACAGAATTCTTCTATTTTCATATATTTACTAGTTTTTTTTTTAATCCGTGCAATGCACGGGACAACTATTATCAGATACAATGATGGTATATAACATGAAGTGCAATAAATAATTAAATTTATCAATCCGATAGATAACACAAAATCTCAATTTTTAAACATTTGAAATTCAACACCCACAATAAAATAGTAGAGTTATTATTAGGAATTGAATGCTAAATAAGAAAAGGTGTTTGAAGTAATTTAATGAGCAAAATTACAAAATTTTGCTAACCTTGCCTCTCCTTGTGCCACGTGACACTTGACGCTTCCATATTATTATAATATATAATAATAAGATAGTAAGATTAGATTAGATTAGAATGGTTAGCCCAGAACAATCTCAGCCAACACTAAGTGATGATACTCAGTGGGGTAAGAACGAATCCAGACTTTATAGCAACTAAACACCTTTGCTAACTGTGCAAGAGTGTGTACAGAGTACTAAAGTTTAATCCAAAGTTAAATGTGACTCTTACACAAAATTTAATCATGTATGAGTATACTTTGGGAGTTCGTGGAGAAGATCAATTTGATTTTGTTGAATGTGTATTTGTTGGCATTTTTGTTTTTCATTTTTCTGTAGTTTTTTCTACGTGTTTTTGTTTAAAATCTATTTTGTTTATCATAAAAGTATCTTATCTTATTTATTTATTTGCTTACTTTTTTTTACATTGGACGATTATTGATTGGATATTGTAAAATCTACGTTAAAATCATTGTAAGTTTAGTGTTTTTTTTTAGCATTTAGATATTAAAACATAATCGTAGGTTATGAATCATAATGATATATAATCACATTGTAGTATATAATTCAAAATTCTGATTGGGTAAGATGAAATCCAAAGGTATATCATGACAACCATTTTTTTGGGGGTATACAAAAATTTAATTAAACTATACTCAAAATTAATGTCTATTGATAAAATAAAATTTTAATTCATTTCATTTTTAAAAAATAGTTACGTAAGAATTAATTATATATTATGACAACATTCCATATCTTAATAATGTGCATGCATCTTTATGTATTAAATTATATATACACTTAGCTTCACCAATTTTGTTTTTATAATACTCCAATATTTTATATTTTTTCAAAAAAATATTTCCCATGCAATGCACGGGTTCACTATCTTGTATTATTATAATATATAATAATAAGATAGTAAGATTAGATTAGATTAGAATGGTTAGCCCAGAGCAATCTTCTCTTTCAGGCCTTTCAACTAATTGATACAAACCTAGAGAGTAACTTTTGCTAAAACTCAAACAAGTTCTTGAAACTCGCTTAGGATGTGAAACTTATATTGCATGTGTATCTCCTCATGACATTTTGGGCATTAAACAACTTGAATAGTTGATTGAATTTTACACATACCAAATCACATTGCCCCAGCAAAGCTATGGCATAAATTAATAACACTACATCCCAATTTTCAGAGTTACAAACGCATATCTAAAGATATTGTTATGCGCGGGAAAGAAAATCATCAGGAAAACTGGGGAAACGAATTAAAAGCAAAGGCAATTAGGATTGGATTTGGAATTCAAGATCCAAGTAGTTCTAATTGGTTTATTTTATTCACTGCAATGTTGATGGGGTATGTTTTTCATAATCAATAGGTTATCAACATTTTTGCAACATAATATAAAAAATTAATCAAAGCTACTCTGGTTTTATCATACATGCACATCCAATAGATACATGACACATATACAAAGAAATTGGAAAGCCTACTCACATCGGCTATCTTCGCAACAGTGGACTCCCTGAACATTTTTGCCCACGGAAATTGAGACGCACTCACAGCCGAAAACGCGTGACCAAAATAATCAGCAAATTGCATCTACTGTATATCCTGTTGCGATTCATAAGATCCCTACATACAACACAATTTGAAATTTTCACAACCAGCAATTCTCATCTCAAACCAAAAGATTAAAAAGAGAGAGAGAGTGTGAGAGAGAGAAAGAGAGAGAGAGAATTCACATGAATCAACAAACACACCGATATATCGATCAGAAAAGCCGCCAAATCAGCCACATCGATCTTCGCCGCCGCTTCGGCAACCGTGACCTTCAGTTTCTTCGGCTTCATCTTCTTCTCATCTGCAATTCCGTTCTCTACACCTCCGGCATTCACTTGAGGATGAATGAGTGACCCTTTATTGGGAATAATCTTGTCACGACCCATCCCACTACGCGTGGAAATAGGACACGTGGCACGCCACCAAGGCTCATCCAAACAATCATATAAATATACGCAGCGAAAAGAACTTTAAAACAACCCTGGGTATTTAAAACTTAGGGAACATTACCCTCTGAGTTTGTAAAATCCATTGAAATCGGAGTTATAAAAAGTTTTGTTCAATCAAAAGTGTTCACAAGAATCCATTTTAAAATACAGAGGTTCAGTCGACTGCCCAGTCGACTATACTAGGGTCCAGTCGACTGTGCCTGGCAGAAACTAAAACCCTAAATCCTCAACAGAGGTCCAGTCGACTGCCCATTCGACTGCTTTTCTATTATTAGAAGCAGTAGCCAAAATCAACAGTGGTTCAGTCGACTGATGAAGGGGTCCAGTCGACTGCTTTTCTATTATTCACTTTCAGTGTCTCAACCACACGAGATCCAGTCGACTGACCCTGGGTCCAGTCGACTGCTCCCCTGCTGGTAGCCCTGTGATGAAATATACTAACACATGCTTCTCAATACCAACAACAATCCCAACCATAACTGAATTTCAACATATTAAAACACAATTACAGACATTCAATTACAAGATTTCCATACTGTGAAATTAATCCATGATTCTATTACAACATCTTACAATATTCAAATCCTTACACAAGTTTAGGATTTAAAACAAAACATATACAAGTGTGATATCCCCGGCGTTCATCGGCCTCACTCATCGCGCTTCTTCTTATCCTTCTTCTTACCTGCAATGGAGTACATCTCCACTGCTCAGCTATATGCTGAGCGTACAAGTTCTAACATATGCAATATATGATAAAACATGCTTTAATCTCATAAATCATACAATAGTCTCTAGGGAGAAAAATACGCATTCATCCGGTAGCGGCAAGTCCAAGCCTTAAACCGCGATACCAATGGCAAGTCCAAGTCTATCAACCATTGTATCCACAAGTGCCATGGCAAGTCCAAGTCTACCAACCATGCACAGTAGCCGTCACTATTAAATTCTCAAACATCGAGAAGCTTACTCCGGCATGAATTTGTATAAGACTCCCCTTTGACCCACATAGACAACTTAACGTGCTCGCGTAAATTTAGACATGTTTTTCACAATTTAGCGCGTGCATAATTAACGGGCCTACAATTAACACATGGATTTCGCTCGGATCACAATTTCGTCGTCGAAATATAAAACATGTATTTCCCTATATTTCACAAGTTAGAACTTCATACCTCGTGCGATTTCCCCCAAACTTTGAAGGATTGACTAGGAGGCTAAATAATCGTCGGTTTTCGAATTTGAGACAATTCCTACAAGTTTATACCTGTTTTTCCCAAAAGTCTAAAATTAAGATCTTTACAAAAATTGGCCAAACATGACCTAAGTGGTATCAAAATGTAGATCTTACCTCCACGAGTTCAAATCTGAAATCTGGAGAAAATCTGACAGAGGAACGGTCGTCGATTGGCGTCGCAAAGCCCGTTGGCTCCAAATCTCCCTTCTTTCTCCTCTCTCTAGATATTTATAAAAGTTGTGGATGAGAATGAAATCTCATCCACTTCTATTTATAGGCAAACTTCTCGGAAATTGTGTTTACCTCCCCGCAAGTTTCTCAAAACTTCTCATTCGCCCATGAAACTTCGCACACGTCCATTTTATAACTTTACGAGTGAAAACTATAAATTTCAAAAGTTTTCGACTAGGTTTTGTTTGGGTCCAAAATAACGTCCGAAAACTATATTCTGTGGAATCTCTACACAACCTACCTTTTCAATTAACGTATCACTCACGTTCTCACCACAGTTCTCAAAATGATATAATGATATCAAAGATTACTAGAATTCCCACAACACAGATAAAATTACTATTCAACAAATACCAGATAAAGTCAAATAACATTTAAATCATATAAATGTCATTTAGTCATGCCCATGCAATATGAACTTCCATGTTCTCGTGTCCTTACTGACACCTTATCGTTGACCACAGTCAACCACTTATCCTCAATTATCATATATCAATGATAATTCATAAAATTTCATATCATGCATGATTAAACTATGAAATTCTGGAACGGGCATGACAAATCTGAATCATTATTACCCAATATGGATTTGTTCTTAAATGCTTGAATGCTGAATGGTGGCCTTTTCTTAGGTGTAACATAAGAGAGAAATTGGGGCTTTCTCAATGTTTTTGCAATTAGTGCTGTCTTTTAGGGAAGAAATATTAGAGGAAAGATTTAGGACTTTGATTTGGGAGAGAGAGGAATTGATCTTTTAGAGAATTATATGGAGATATATATTGATTGCTTTAATGGAGGGACTATGTTTACAGGAAGGGAGAAAACGTATACACACTTTGCTTGGGGAGAGAGAAAGAGTCTGTCCTCTTTTATGCAGAGAAAGATCAACTGGGTTATTTGACCAATATGATGAGTTATCAAATTTTACTGAAGTGGCTCTTTGTATGCCACGTGTTATTTGGATTCTTCCGTATTATACTAATAGAATATAGATATTAGATTTGGTCTGATTTGATATCATGTAAGTATCTTATTTTTATCTTGGTTGCTTTTGAAATTTTTGTCTATTTTTCAAATTTATGCAATTGGGATCATGTAACGGCCATGCACTTCTGTCATTTAATGTTCAATTTTGATATAGTCTTAGTATTGTTAGGGCCTCATTTGGATTGATTTTAGCTTTTGCCTTTAGGATCAGCTCAAATCACAAGGGAACCATATCAAATATATATATATATATATATATATCACAAAGGCACTATGAAAATTAGGGAAAAATATGAAATTCTATTAAAATCCACCTCCTTTACTCTATGCACATACCATTTTAATGAGTTTTTTTATTACAATTATAGCCTTGCAAAAATTAACATTTAAGGTCTAATAAATAAAAAGAATGATGCTAGGGAGTCTAGGACACATAAAACATCTACGTAAAGTTATTTACACAAATTTATTGTGTTTATCTCTCTTCTTAGTAGACGCCTCTTCTAGTGTCAGTAGATCTCACCAGGAATAAGATAGGCACAAGTAATGTTTTATGTGTCTCAAGTATTACTCAAATAAAAAAAATACTTCAAAAAAATTATTCTCTATACCCACCTCTGCAACAGGTGTACAATGTATCTATGTATGTATATATATACTCCCTTCCCAATCAAATTAATCACACCATCACCACATATACATATATCTATATTCATATATACATATATTTGAACATGTATCTAGAGTAAGGCTGTAGTGCGCACTGGATTTTTAAGCCTAAAATAATCGAGGGTCGCCCCACTGACCCGCGCCCTCCCGCCACCCCGCTGACTCCCAATTTTTTAAGGCTTAAAAGCCTAGTGCGCTCACCCATACACACCAAATGACACACTAAACGACACACCGGCTTTAAATGCATGTACCGTGTGTTGTGTAAGTGATGCATAAAAAAGTGTGAAAAATTCAAAAAATACAAGGTACATGCTTTTAAAGCACAATGTGTCATTTAGTGTGTCGTTTGATATACAACAATGATAGGGATACATATCATTGTGTCGTTTCTTATACATATCATTGTTGTATCCCTATCGTTTAGTGTGTCATTTCTTATATATACAACAATGATAGGGATACATATCAAACGACACACTGTGCTTTAAAAGCATGTACCTTGTGCTGTTTGAATTTTTCACATTGTTTTTGTGCATCACCTACACAGCACAAGTTACATATATTTAAAGCTAGTGTCGTTTGGTGTGCATTCCTATCATTTTTGTGTGTGTGTGTGTGTGTGTGTGTGTGTGTGTGTATATCACAAAGGCACTATGAAAATTAGGGGGAAAATTGAAATTCTATTAAAATCCACCTCCTTTAGTCTATGCACCTACCATTTTAATGAGTTTGATTATTACAAATATAGTCTTGCGAAAATTAACATTTAAGGACTAATAAATAAAAAGAATGATGCTAGGGAGTCTGGGACACATAAAACATCCACGTAAAGTTGTTTACACAAACTTACTGTGTTTATCTCTCTTCTTAGCGGACCCTTCTTCCAGTGTCAGTGGACTCCACCAGGAGTAAGATAGACACAAGTAATGTTTTATGTGTCCCAAGTATTACTCAAATAAAAAAAATACTTCAAAAAAATTAATCTCTATACCCACCTCTACAATAGGTGTACAATGCATGTATGTATGTATATATATACACTCCCTTCCCAATCAAATTAATCACACCATCACCACATATACATATATCTATATTCATATATACATATATTTGAACATATATCTAGAGTAACGCTCTAGTGCGCACTAGGTTTTTAAGCTTAAAAAATCAAGGGTCGCCCCACTGACCCGCACCCTCCCGCCGCCCCGCTGATTCGCGATTTTTTAAGGCTTAAAAGCCTAGTACACTCACCCAGTACGCTGGAGCCAGACTCCATGCATCTGTGTATAACAGGAACCTAAAGCCAGGGTTGTAAATCAATCGATCGGTGTTGGTTTATATATATATATATGTGTGTGTGTGTGTGTGTGTGTGTTTTTTTTTTTTAAACCAATCAATAGGAGTGTAAATCAGTCGGTCAGTCGATTTTTATTTTTTTTAAAAAAAATTTGGTATTTGAAAACCAATCAATAAGAGTATAAATCAGTCAATCGGTTGGTTTTTTAGGAGTTTGATCAACTTTGCGTTCAATTTTATTTGTACGTACATTTAGGAAACTGACCAATCAATTTTTGATTTGACCGGTTTGCGATTTACGATTTTTTCTTACACCCCTAACTAATGCAACCTTTGATTATATTTAAATATAAAAGAGAAATAGACATAGGTACTTCACAAATCAGTGAGTTTAGATATATCGTAATACATTATTGTTCCACATATGATGTTCAAATGGATATCCATGGAATCTAGCGATATGTCGCTAGCGCGGGCTGCTCGCGCGACCTGCCTCTTTTTCGTTCTATTATAAAAACCTTTTCTTTCTACCTGAAATCAGACACCTCGCGCACGCGGGTCGCTCGCGCAAAGGTCTCTCGCGCGACCTGCCTATTTTCATTTTATTTTATAAAACCTTTCTGTCTGCCTGAAACCACGCGGATCGCGTGCGCGGCTCGCTCGCGCGAGGGGTCGCTCGCGCGATCCTCGCGCGCACGATCGTGGCGCGAGCTGATGCTGAGGCTTCGTCTTCTTCCCCAGAATTCCTTTGTTTCAGTTTTAAGGGTCCATTTTGACCCATTTTGCAATTCTGAATTAAATATGGCAAGTAATATATGAATCTCTTCGGTTTTTGACAAGGATTAATAATCTACGATCAATTTAACATAATTCAAACCGTAGCTCACAAATTTTATGAAAAATTAAAAGTTGTCAAAACTTAATTGTTAATATACTTTTTCATATGGACAAATTAGGCCTCCATACTGTAAACATAGTCTATATATACCATATTCTTTCATAATTATCTAAGAAAACGAATTTTGGTTAAGATTGAAAAATCTTGATTTCTAGCTTTGAAGTTCATACGTACAATCAACAATGGTGTATTATCAACTAAGCTATACTAACAGTAAATAAGCATGTATTACATCCAAAGTGAGTTGGTAATACTCACTGTGATATAGATTGAAGAAGTTGTTGAGAAAGATATAAGAATTTAGCAACCAAATAAAAGCTTTGGCTATGGTGATGTACTTCCTCTTACTCTAGAAAATTTGTAGAACTCTCTGTGTATCTCTCTCAACTCTCTTTGTGTCTGTGAAGTGCAGCAAGAGTGGTGTGCAAAATGTGAGCTGTGATTGTGTTTATAAAGAGTCACAAGAGCTTGGAGCCCAAGTTCCTTCACCAAGGGTTAATCACCCAATTAAACACACTAATCTCATAGACAATCTGCAGGTTAGCAAGGTTAACACATGCTGAATTATACATACGTATTACTACACTGATGAATTAGCTCAACAATTACACCAAAGGTCAAGTATAGGCTAGTAGGGGGCAAGCTTGAGTTGTTTGGGAAAAACAACTTGTGGCCTTAGGAATACATACACACACAAAGCATCCCCAAACAAGCCCAACCCAATGATTAGTTACAATAAATAGATATAAAGCAATTGTCGTTTCATGCTTTACGTCAATTCAAAATCTGTGAAAGTTCAACGCGGCGTAGACAGTTTTAAACATAAACTGGTATTTTCGGGACACGGTGTTCATCCCAAAAATATAGAAAATTCATTTTATCGAAAGAAACAATTTTCCGGTTTTATAAAAATACAGTTTGAGTTAAAAGAAATTATTTTCACCATTTTGAAATACAGTTTTGAAATCTAACACAGGTGTTGCTAATTTTTATAAAAATTGCAATTTGACCCCAACCAAAATCTTAACTTGAAACCAAACCAGAAATAAAGTTTAGAATACGAGAATTGAAATTAACATAACAGAAATCAATACTAATTGAATTTAAATATGACGATGCAAAATACAATAATAAATGAAAATGCAGGTTGTTACATCCTTCCTCCCTTAAACAGGATTTCGTCCCCGAAATCAAGACTAGCTAGTCATGAAATAACTCCGGGTACTTCTTTCTCACACCAGCTTCCACTTCCCACGAGGCTTCATTCTCGTCATGGTGATTCCACTGAACTTTCACCAACGGGATATCCTTATTTCTCAGCTTCTTGATACTCTGATCCAGAATCTTCACGGGTCTCTCCTTGTAAGAAACGTTATGACTCGTCTCAATATCGTCATAACTAACCACATGCGAGGGGTCTCGTATGTACTTTCTCAGCATACTAACATGGAATACATTGTGAACCCCAGACATCTTCGGTGGTAGCGCCAGTCGATAAGCTACTTTTCCAACACGTTCCAAAACCTCGAACGGTCCGATGAAACGTGGAGCTAACTTCCCTCTCTTGAGGCCAAAATGGACCACTCCTCGGGTCGGGGAAATCTTAAGGAGTACGTGATCTCCAACACTGAATTCCAAATCTTTTCGGCGTCGATCAACATAACTCTTATACCGGCTCTGAGCGGTCCTCATTCTTTCCTTGACCAAAGAAATCTTCTCATTGGTTTCTCTAACCAAATCTGGTCCCAACAACTCCGTGTCACCAACCTCTTCCCAACACAAAGGAGAACGGCATGGTCGTCCGTACAATGCTTCGAACGGAGCCATCCCGATACTCGTGTGATAACTGTTGTTATAGGCAAATTCAACCAACGGCAAGTGTGTCTCCCAAGATTCTTCAAAATCGATCACACAAGCCCTGAGCATATCCTCCATGATCTGATTAACACGCTCAGTCTGTCCGTCTGTCTGAGGGTGAAAAGCCGTATTCATCTTGAGCGAGGTTCCCATAGCTTCTTGCAGACTTTCCCAAAATCCAGAAGTAAAACGTGTGTCACGGTCTGACACAATCGACACAGGTACACCGTGAAGTCGCACAACTTGTTGTATGTACATTCGGCTCATCTTCTCTACCGGGTATGTCATACTATAAGCAATGAAATGAGCAGACTTCGTCAATCGATCCACAATTACCCAAATAGCATCATGATTCTGCTGCGATCGAGGTAATCCTACTACAAAATCCATCGTGATGTGCTCCCACTTCCAACCAGGAATAGGTAGTGGTTGCAACAATCCTGCCGGTCTCTGATGTTCGGCCTTGACTTGCTGACACGTCAAACACTTGGATACAAACTCGGCCACGTCTTTCTTCATGCCTTCCCACCAGAAATTTCTCTTCAAATCTTTATACATCTTCATCCCTCCCGGGTGAACTGTATATCTTGACTTATGTGCTTCTTCCAGGATACCCTTTCTAAGCTCTCCAACATCTGGCACACATAATCTATTTCTGCACCGATATCCTCGATCAATTCCCACTTTCCATTCTGTCGGGTCTTTTTCTGACATCTTCACGAACCAGGCTTGAAACTTCTCATCTTCTTTCTGAGCTCCAATAATGCAATCAATAAGAACAGGCTGTAGGATGAGACATCCGAACAATTGTCCTTCTCCTTCTTCAGCACTCTGCACATCGAACTCCGCCAAGGTCTCCAACGCTCGCCACTCTCTAACCATTAAGGTGGCGATCGTCTCACGAGTCTGTCAACTCAAAACATCGGCGACCACATTAGCTTTACCGGGGTGGTATTCTAATGTGAAGTCGTAATCCTTGATCAGCTCCATCCATCTGCGTTGCCTCATGTTCAACTCTTTCTGTGTGAACAAATATTTCAAACTCTTGTGATCGGAGAACAAATCAAACTTCTCACCATAGAAATAATGTCTCCAAATCTTGAGTGCAAATACTATTGCCGCCAATTCCAAATCATGAATGGGATAGTTCAACTCATTCGGCTTCGGCTGTCTGGATCCGTAAGCGATAACTCTACCATCTTGCATAAGTACACACCCTAACCCTTGATATGACGCATCACTAAAGATAGTGAACTTCTCATCAGGCTTGGGTATAGCTATTACCGGCGCAGTAGTGAGTCTCTCTTTCAACTCCAGAAAGGCGCGCTCATGCTTCTCTGTCCACTCGAACTTCAAATTCTTCTTCGTTAACCCAGTCAAAGGTGCTACTATCTTGGAGAATCCTTCAACAAATCTCCGATAATAGCCTGCGAGTCCAAGAAAACTCCGAACTTCTGTAGGGTTGCTTGGCCTAACCCAGTTGGACACAGCATCGGTCTTGGACGAATCCACAGAAATTCCTTGAGATGACACCTTGTGTCCCAAAAATTTCACTTCTTGCAACCAGAACTCACACTTACTGAATTTGGCATACAACTGGTGGTCCTTAAGCGTCTGCATCACAATCCGTAGATGTTGCTCGTGTTCTTCTCCTGACTTAGAATAGATCAAAATATCATCAATAAAGACGATGACAAACTGATCTAAATAAGGCTTGAACACTCTGTTCATCAGATCCATAAACACTGTCGGGGCATTCGTCATTCCAAACGGCATCACCAGAAATTCATAATGACCATATCGGGTTCTGAAAGCAGTCTTAGGTATGTCTTCCTTCCGTACCCTCAACTGATGATATCCCAACCTAAGGTCTATCTTGGAAAATGTCGTAGCTCCTTGTAGTTGATCAAACAAATCGTCAATCCGAGGCAAGGGATACTTGTTCTTGATAGTCACGCGATTTAATTCTCTATAGTCGATACACAGCCTGAACGTCCCATCCTTCTTCTTCACGAATAACACTGGTGCTCCCCAAGGCGATGTACTTGGACGTACAAAACCTAGGTTCTCGAGCTCTTGAACTTGTTCCTTCAATTCCAATAGTTCGGTGGGGGCCATTCTGTAGGGAACCTTGGTGATCGGTACGGTACCCGGTATAAGCTCAATACAGAACTCTATACTTCTCTCGGGCGGCAAACCAGAAATGTCTTGAAATACTTCTTCGAAGTCCTTGACTACAGGTATAGACGATGTTGTCGCTTCTGTACTGACGACTTCGATGTTAGCCAAACATCTTGTGAGGAACATATCTCCCGAAGGGTTACATTGAAAATCAAAGGGTTGATTCTCGCTGTCGGAGAATGTAATTCTCTTCCTCGCACAATCCAACTTCACTTGATTCTGAGAGAGCCAATCCATTCCTAGGATTATGTCGAACTCCTTCATCGATAGGACGATCAATCTAGATAGGATCTCATGGTCTCCTATTCATAGAGGACAGTCCTTGCACACATGTCCTAATCTGACTGCAGCTCCTAATGGTGATGTAGCCTTCAAAGCTTTCTCTAAACGATGAGGTAAGATACCCAATCTCCGAATAGTATTAACAGATATGAACGAAAGAGCAGCACCCGTATCAAATAACACTTTAACATGAGAGTTAAACAGAGTTAATGTACCTTCCACTGCTTGATGATCAGGTTGAGCTTCTCCATAATCTCCTTCTTCATACACAGTTCCATCATATCCTGCTGCATCAGGGATAACAACATTCAAGCGAGTCTGACGCTGTTGACCATAAGTCACCTGCTTAGGAGCAGTGCACAACCTGCTGATGTGACCTGGTTCACCACAGTTGAAGCATACTATTCCTTGCTGAGCAGCACGCCTTGGTGCCTTGCAATCTCGAGCCAAATGACCAGGATTGCCACAGTTGAAACATTTCCCAGCGTTGCTCCCTTCTCCTACCCGGGGTGGAGTCGGATAGGTAATAGCCTGGGTCTTCTTGCTCCCATCGAAATTCCTCTTCTGCCCTTGGGTACGATTCATTGATGGTCTATTCCCAAAATTACCCCTTTGAGGCGGCCGAAATTCAAATTGCTTTCGGTTTTACTCGAGCATCCTCTTCCAGGTCAGTAGCCAAACCAACAAGTCCTTCAAACAATTTATCTAGGTGGCCGAGAGTTAAGCGACGAATCTGCGGTGTCAGCCCTTGATTGTACTTACGGATCTTCTTCTCCTCAGTATCAACCAGGTGTGGAGCGAACCGAGACAGTCTCTCGAACTGTGTGGTGTACTCTTGCACCGACTTGGTTCCTTGCGTCAGATCCATGAATTCCTTCTCTCTTCTATGCCTCTCCATAGCCGGGAAGTACTTTTCCAGAAATCTCCCCTTGAACGCAGTCCACGTCATCCCCATTGCAGCTCCATTCCCGATAGTAGCTATAACCGAATCCCACCAATCTGCGGCAGCATCGGTCAATTGAAACGTAGCCAACCTCCTCTTATCCATCTCGTTGCACTGGACAGCTTCGAACATGCGGTCCATCTGTCTTAACCACTGTTTCGCTTTCCAGGATTCCGCGGTACCCGCAAACTACTCGGGCCTTAGTGCATGAAATCTCTCCAGCAATTTGTCTCCAGTTTGACGGTCTCGTCGGTTGTCATTCGTATTACCGATTCTTTCCAACCGTCTGATAAACGCTTCGAACATCCCCATAGGATCAGCAACCTCGGGTGCTCCCTCGATCAAGTTCCTGTTTCTCCTCAGTCCCCCAGCCATTCTATGCATGATAATGATGAACAGATGAGAAACATGCATGAAGCAGTACTATGAAGCAATTTAAATGACACGACATTTCAAAGAGTATATTTTATATATAACTTCTCGATCAAGTTGATACAAAAGGCGTGTATGATCAGATCAATGCCTACCCTATGGGTTAGGACGCATACAAGAGTTAATGTTACAAAAATGGGGTCATTGCCCTACACTCTAATGCATGTAATTACAGTTTGCAAAAAGAGATAGAGCTAATAGTCAAAAGTAATTAATATGTACAAGTCATAACTAGAACGTCAATTGTCTCCATAAGCAGCTATCAGGAGATCTAGAGAATCGACGGGGCGAAATCGCTGCACCAAGAACGGACCAACCCCGTCATAACCGTGAGAGGTCGACAATGAAGCAGGCATAGGGGCATCTGCCTCAACTACCATCTCCTCAGGTAAGGCTAGCTCAAGTGCTAGCTCAGCCTCTAGGTCAGCGGCTAAGTCACCTAGACCTATGCCATCCTCCACATCCTCTCCACCTACTGGGACCACATGAACAACCCCAACATTGTCCTCGGCGATGGGAACTACTGGTGGGGGCATCTCTAACTGAGCCAAATGGGCGTGCACAATCTGGATCTCGAGGGGAAGATAGAAAGCATCGCTACCGACCAACCTCAAAATCTGAACCAAAACCAAGCGCTGAGCCTCTGCAAAGTAACGAAGCTCTAGGCGGATACGAGTCGAGTCAAGTCAACTAAGCCTACCACGTGAACCTGGTGCCATACGTTAGATACTACGGTAGATGTGGCCAACTGCTCAACGGCCGCATGATACAAGTCAAGAAAGGCTGGGATCACTGCCCCAGGTGTCACAAAGTGTCCCCCAAATCCGTCTGGTACATATAGTGGATGAGCTGGATCCATACCTGATAAAAAGGTACTACTTAAGTCAGGAAAGAGATAATCTTAGGCGTTTGGGTTCGGGGTCTATCCTCCCTGTCGTATCATCAGGTGTGCAAAGCTTAAGCTAACAGATCGTGGAATCGAGTCTAAACTGGTAAACCCTAACCTGGCTAAACTATCTTGAGATAAATAATAACCTGGCTCTGATACCACTAAATCCTGTCACGCCCCGACGTAGCATAAATATGGAAAGCATTTAATTTCCTTTATGGACCCGTAGGTCGCGACAGTTTGAAGGATCGATTCCGTCCCAAACGTCGAACAACAAACATAATAATCAGAGCAGAGCAATCAAGGCTTATAAAATTTTTCTAACTTATTACATCTTATGATACGGGGTCAACTAAGGCACAGACCGCCTTGAAACAAAACAATAACTTAAAGTCCATTACAGTCATCCTTATTACAAATCAGTCATAACTTAAAACATATAAACTTAAAGCATATAATAATTAAACAGTTTTCTCATCCGAGAGTAGCCGTTCTCAAATAGCATAGTCATAAGATTCCTCCTGATTGTAACCTGAAAAGCCTGAACACGAATGTCCAGGATGCATCAACGTCGTCAGCTTCAAGAAGCTGGTGAGTATTAAAAACATAACTCGAATGTAAAACATACTCATTTACCATTTTTCCAATTCCCATTTAAATCCACAAGTTTATATTTAAGATAAAGAGTTCGTTTAAGAAAACAGCCACAATATTATTTAAAATATAAATTCACATACATGTGACAGTGTATGAGGACGATGCACCATCTCATCTGACCGACTCTTTTCTCTCGACAAAACCCAACAACCCAACATCACACACCGGTATCTTTGAAACGCTAAGATAGCCACACTTTAGCACAGGGGTGCCAGGGAATGTCCAGTTTGCCTCACACTTTGGTCCGGGGTACCAGGGAGTGTCCATTGCCTCACACTTTGACTACCTAATCCGCCATGCAAATACCGGAGGAACCCTCACGCAGTATCCAGACTCGGGTATCAGGGAGTGTCCGTAGGCCACACTTTAGCACTTCCATGGGTGCCAGGGAATGTCCAAGTTCGGCTTCACACACTTTGACGCTACCATGGTCGTCAGGGAGTGTCCACTTTTGCCACCGTCGCATTTCAAAGACACCCTCGCCGCAATCTCGATCACAACACACTTTGGTACTCACTTACCAGGGAGTGTCCACATCACAATCTCAACCGCACTCACTGTACCACACAGACCATTACTCTTTTCCATACTGACCAACATTCACACTCACCATGCATGTACAACTGACTCCACATGTATGTCATGAAACTGTAAAACATGCGACAATACACTGAAATATAAATACAACATGCGTACGGGGATTGACAAGTCACCATTCAACGTCCAAATCGTTCAAACATAACCAATTAAGATTCTGATTTAATAATTTTCCCAAACAGGGCCTTAACAGTCCCTAAAAGTTGAATCAAACAGTCCCTTAACACCAAACAAGCAAAACCAGAATCTGCCAGAAATCGCGCGCGCGGGCCGCTCGCGCGACCTGCCCCTTTTTCGTTTTATTATAAAAACCTTTTCTTTCTGCCTGAAATCAGACACCTCGCGCGCGCGAAAGGTCTCTCGCGCGACCCTCGCTCGCACGACCTCCCTATTTTCATTTTATTTTATAAAACCTTTCTGTCTGCCTGAAACCACGCGGATTGCGCGGGCGGCTCGCTCGCGCGAGGGGTCGCTCGCGCGGGCCGCTCGTGCGATCCTCGCGCGCGCGATCGTGGCGCGAGTTGATGATGAGGCTTCGTCTTCTTCCCCAGAATTCCTATGTTTCAGTTTTAAGGGTCCATTTTGACCCATTTTGCAATTCCGAATTAAATATGGCAAGTAATATATGGATCTCTCTGGTTTTTGACGAGGATTAATAATCTACGATCAATTTAACATAATTCAAACCGTAGCTCACAAATTTTATGAAAAATTAAAAGTTGTCAAAACTTAATTCTTAATATACTTTTTCATATGGACAAATTAGGCCTCCATACTTTAAACATAGTCTATATATACCATATTCTTTCATAATTATCTAAGAAAATGAATTTTGGTTAAGATTGAAAAATCTTGATTTCTAGCTTTGAAGTTCATACGTACAATCAACAATGGTGTATTATCAACTAAGCTATACTAACAGTAAATAAGCATGTATTACATCCAAAGTGAGTTGGTAATACTCACTGTGATATAGATTGAAGAAGTTGTTGAGAAAGATATAAGAATTTAGCAACCAAATAAAAGCTTTGGCTATGGTGATGTACTTCCTCTTACTCTAGAAAATGTGTAGAACTCTCTGTGTATCTCTCTCAACTCTCTCTGTGTCTGTGAAGTGCAGCAAGAGTGGTGTGCAAAATGTGAGCTGTGATTGTGTTTATAAAGAGTCACAAGAGCTTGGAGCCCAAGTTCCTTCACCAAGGGTTAATCACCCAATTAAACACACTAATCTCTTAGACAATCTGCAGGTTAGCAAGGTTAACACATGCTGAATTATACATACGTATTACTACACTGATGAATTAGCTCAACAATTACACCAAAGGTCAAGTATAGGCTAGTAGGGGGCAAGCTTGAGTTGTTTGGGAAAAACAACTTGTGGCCTTAGGAATACATACACACACAAAGCATCCCCAAACAAGCCCAACCCAATGATTAGTTACAATAAATAGATATAAAGCAATTGTCGTTTCATGCTTTACGTCAATTCAAAATCTGTGAAAGTTCAACGCGGCGTAGACAGTTTTAAACATAAACTGGTATTTTCGGGATACGGTGTTCATCCCAAAAATATAGAAAATTCATTTTATCGAAAGAAACAATTTTCCGGTTTTATAAAAATACAGTTTGAGTTAAAAGAAATTATTTTCACCATTTTGAAATACAGTTTTGAAATCTAACACAAGTGTTGCTAATTTTTATAAAAATTGCAATTTGACCCCAACCAAAATCTTAACTTGAAACCAAACCAGAAATAAAGTTTAGAATACGAGAATTGAAATTAACATAACAGAAATCAATACTAATTGAATTTAAATATGACGATGCAAAATACAATAATAAATGAAAATGCAGGTTGTTACATTGTTAATTTATCCAAACCAACTAGAGAGCATTTTTGCTCACCCCTTGCTAACCCAGGATCCACTGGCTGATATGTGTCCAATTCTAGTAATTATGGTAATAATGTAGGGCAAAATGGAAACAGAATAGGACATGTTGCTCCGTGGAGGCCTGGGTGATTAAGGGTGAGCAAAAATGTTTTCGACAAACTAATTTATACATCTTAGACTTTTAGTCCTGGAATCATGGTTGGCTTCCAAATGGAACCTTAGGCCTCGTTTGTTTCGCAGGATTAAGGAGGGGATAGAGGGGGATTGGATTAATAGTCCCATTTAATTGAGTAATCCAGTGTTTGGCAAGACCATTTTGCTCGGGACTAATTGCCCATTTTAAAATAATAGTCCCCCATATGGAGGACTAAGTTATACCATAGGGAATGTGGTATTATTAGTCCCAGGACTATCCATTAAATGAGACTAATTGTCCAATCCCCCCTCTGACATCCAAATGTGGCCTTAATGTTTGGGTTGTGTCAATTGAAATTGAAATCAAATATGTTAATGTTATAAAACTAGTAATAAAAGTAATCAAACAAAGGGACACATATTTCACGTGGTTCGGCAATTTGCCTACGTCCATTGCGGAGGGGGATCATCTTTGATTATTGATGGAATTTATACAACTCAAGCACTCACTCCCAGTATATCAGAACACAGATATTATTTCTCGAGTAATGCTAGAGTCACAAAAGAGTCACAAAGAGATGCTCACAAAAGGATGTGGCATCCCATGTGGCACCCATGTGGCAGTAGGACCCATCACACTTAACTCTGCCACATGGGTGACACATGTGCTGCCACATCCTTTTGTGAGCATCTCTTTGTGATTCTTTTGTGATTCTAGCATTACTCTTATTTTTTTCTGCTTTCTATCTCTCTCTTCTATCAGTGTTTCTCTTGCTTTTGTATCTATATATATATATATATATCTACCAATATGCATACCCTGAAGTCCCTTTTATAGAGTTCACAAAGGAGACGAGGAGAAATTTGTGGCTAAAATTATACACAAGATGTGATTGAAATCACATAGCATTAATTGAGAGGGAGTAAAAGTCTTGAAGCATTTAATGGGGAAGGCAACCATATTAGTTCATAACAAGTAAGAATATATATATATATATATGCTAGTTTTGAAGCTCGTGCGATGCACGAGATATGTGATTGTAATCAGTTTGATATTTTGAGCAAAAAATAAATAAAAATCAGTTTGATGTATTTATTAGAGTCCGTTTGTCTGTGCAAATGTTTATGCGATTTTAATCATGATTGGTAGATGGGCTTAAAAGTAGAACTACTTATTATGGATTGGGTGTTTGGTTGATATGTTGTGCAACTGCTTATGTTGTCAAAATAGCATATGAATGTGTTTGGTTCCATGATAGTAGAACATGGTTTTGAGTATACAAATATCAATTATGCCCTTAGATTATAATATTTCCATGTTATTAAAATGCCAATAATTAATTTTAATTCTATAAATAGTCCAATAGATCTTTCGAAATCATGTTAGTAGTATTTCATGCATGTGAATGAAATAATTAATGTTTCGTTTAAAATTTGAATTTTTTTAATATAGACACATAAAATATGATGGGTGAGTAATGCTATGCTTCACAAATTTTAATTTACATCCCGAATAGGTTCCCAATACATGTGGTAGTGGACTCACTTGATTTTAATTTGAGAATTTCTACCATTATTGAGAGTGAGCTCACTATCACATGTGTTGAGAACACATTTAAGACACAAAATTTGTAAGGCATAACATTACTCATAACAATTATTTCGTAGAAGGGATACAAAAGTAAATTAGTAGATCTCACAAAATGCGATAAGAAATAAGCTACCCCAAGTCTACTTATAGCTGATCACAAGAGTTCACGTTCAAAAGGTGGGGTCCACCATAAATGGTATGGTAATCAAACACTTACCAATCTGCTTATGGGTTTGGATCGTGCGATAGGTGTAACAGAACACAGAGACAAACAAGGTCTTAGTTGAGACTTATGAGATACGTTGTCTTACAATCTGAACATAATCTGTGATCAACAAACTTATTTGACATTTTGTGAAAGAACTTCTAAATTATTCAATTATGATAGATGCGCGGCTCGAGAAAACTACCAAATTACTATTATAAAATTGCAATATGTAATAGTCCACATGTTCGAGTCAACTTAACTCAACTATAATTGAGGGATAATTAAATAATTTTATATGTTATTCTGTTTAAGAGCTTATTTTCAAAAGAGGATTTTTTTTTTTTGAACACCAATGGCCTCCATCTTCACATGTGCTCCATTTTATCCCCATTTTACAATTATTATATAAACACAATAATTTTAGGATGGGACTATTCTCACCACCTTTTTTGTTATATACTCCACTTTTTCTTTATTTTAATAGTTTGTAAACACTAAAATCACTTATTCTCCTAAAAAATTACACTTTTTTTAATATGCCCAAAATACCCTTTAAAAGTCAATCGGTGTCTATTGCTCTAAAAACAATAGTGGTTTAGGCATGCCAATCTCATTTAGGCATACCTTAAGCCATGAAAATTTAAAAAATCAATAACAAAATTAACAGAAAAAATGATTCATAAAAACAAAAAAAAAAAAAAATTGATGCTAACAAGCTCGTCTAGCTCAATCACTTCCTCAAAGAAAGTTTAGGACAAACTGCAGTAATAAAAGTCAAAACTTAGGGGTATTTTCATTTTTTGCAAATCAATCACTACTTGACACACACTATTCACTACTCCATTATGAGATTTCAGAAAAATGATGTCTTTTTCGGCCATTTCTGGGGAATTTTTTACCCGAAGCTTCATAACCCGGGTAATATATCCCTGACCCGTCACTGTTTCAACTTATTTCCCAAACCCATCACTTTTCCAGAAGTCGCTACTCCAACTAACGACTTCAGACCAACTCAGTTCAGCCTGAAATCGCTATTTGAAATAGCGATTTGACTTCAACCCGAAGCTGCTACTTAAAGTAGCGTTTTCATTAGAACTCGCCACTTGAACTAGCGATTTCATCAGCAGCTAAATTCCCAGCAGTCTGTGACACATTTAGCAGCAGCTCCCTGCTATATGTCCAACATAATTTTATTTTCATAATTGAACCACCAAGCATTATTAATCCAACATTATCAACATAATGTGGGAGAGAGATAGAGACATAGGTGCGAGAGAGATAGAGAGAGTGGGAGATAGAGATAGAGAGATAGAGGGAGAGTGAGTGGGAGAGAGAGATAGAGAGAGATAGTGGGAGAGAGAGATGGAGAGAGAGTGAGGGGGAGAGAGATAGAGAGAGTTGAGAGATAGAGACAGAGAGATAGAGAGAGAGTGAGGGAGAGGGGGAGAGAGAGATAGTGGGAGAGATAGAGAGATGGAGAGAGTGAGGGGGAGAGAGATAGAGAGAGTGGGAGATAGAGACAGAGAGATAGAGAGAGAGAGGGAGGGGGAGAGAGATAGAAGAAAATAAAATTATATATATATACAAATGTGTAATTGTTTATTTATAATACATCAAAAAACAAAGGTGTAATTATTTGTGGATCCTATGGACTATCTTTGTTTATAATGTGTCCCACACCACGGAACTTTCTTCGTTCTCTTAGGCCTACCCTCTTCCTGTGGTGGATCCTCCACTAGTGGAACCTCCTCACGTGGCTGGATGACCTGCGATACCCCTCTCCCTCTGCGGCCATGACGACCTCTACCCCTAGCGTAAACTGAACGTATCGGAGGTCGTCGCTGAGACTCGGCCTGTGTCAAACCCTCATCCTGTGTCTCTGCCATGGTGGTATCATGTCCAGTCGTCTCTCTCACCTCCACCTGCATCTCCTCTGCCTATACCTGCGTCAAACTCTCCACAATCGCCACAATCGCCGTGAACTCTGAAGCTGGATGTGGTGGCTGGATCGACGATGACGACGGTCCACCTGTATATGTGTACTGTGGGATGGAGAAGTCACGGACCGGAGATATACGGAACTCAGAGCCCCCTGGAGTGAAAGGCCTATAAACGTCGGCCGTATCATCATATGCATACACAGCAAGACCCTGATCATCTGGTGTATGTGGCTCAGACTCAGAGTGTGTAGATGGGTCTGTCTGCCCCTGAGACTGAGACTGAGGCTGAGAATGAGGATGCGTCTGAGGATGAGGCTGCGGCTGTGGCTGAGGATGCGTCTGAGGCTGAGGCTGAGGCTGAGGCTGAGGCTCTGCGACGCGGGGCACGAATACTGTGGAAGATGGAACAGCCCCGTCTAAACGTCGGTCCTCATGAACAGCCTGTAATGAATGCTCACTAATCGTACAAATCTCCTCTAATGCCGCCATCACCTCTAGAGGGACGGAATGAGGGCCGCCTGCTGCTAAACTAGCCAACACTAATCGTGCAACCTCATACACACGAGTCACACCATCCTCCTGAAAAAAATGGAAAGTTTAATTAAGTATTCCACATTTTATGGCATGTGCAGGATGGAAAATTTATATGTTGTACGATTAGGAAAACATCTCACCAGAACACCGCGAATCGTACCGACTGGCTGGAAGCCAACAGTCGGTGGATCTCTAACTGGTCCAATCAATCTACGTGTAATACGGCTATACCATATCATAGATGGGTCTAAGGCAAGCATCTGAGCTGCATCTGGAATACCTACCATAACATGCTGCAGCCGATGGTCCCAGAGCTCAACATACTCTCTATGAAAGTGACTCCAGTCGGTATTCGCATGACCACGTCGATCAATGCGATGTAATGTCCTCATAGTATTACATGGATTTGGGACTACCTGCCTCATCCCAAACTGTCTCATCACTCTGTCGGGATGATGCCACTCAACCACGGCGTACACAATCAACGGACATCTGGCCATCCATGTACCCTGCCCAGCCCGACAGTACTGAGGTAACGAAGCGACTAGCTCAGCACTGTACGGCTGCCAAATCATCTATGAAACAATATATAAAAAATTAGCAACTTGAACAATAATGCAAATAACGGTTTAACTCTGCACATTATTTACCTGCTCGGGCCTCATCTGGTCCAACTGGTCCTGAAAGTGACGCTGGACATGAGTAGGCACATCCCAAACTGAGAATCGGGTTAACCACCTAAAGTAATGACAAAATTGGTAGCACTTAAATGAATATACGAGTAATGAATAAAAATAATGTATAAAACAATGTAATTATACATACAACCCAATGGACCATCCTCTGGTACAGCTGCTGGTAAGGGGACTGGTCGGATATGGTTCAATCTCTCCCATGCCCAAAGCTGCGATTGATAATAATTGAGTTAAGTTATTTATGATAGACTGAACAATTGTAAAATATGCGTAATTCACAGAATTTACATAACACATAACCTGTAAAAGTATAAGTGGGTCGGATATCTCAACAGTGGTACGATGAGCTGCAGCACATAACTTACGGTATAGATATGCCAATGCTGCACTGCCCCAGCTATAGCCAGCATCAAAGTGTCGTAGATGTGGTAGATATATGAGGCTGACCTTGTTCCCAGACTTGTCTGGGAACAACGACCCTCCTATCAACATCATACAATAACATCGAGCCATCTGCTGAATAGTGGCGTCGTCGGCATGCTGAGCGATCTGGGGAGTGAAATGGTCCCGTATCGTAGTCAGTTGCAGTGAAGATCCTGAGATAGTGGCTAGGGGTGGCGTGAAATCGAGCAACTCTTGACATAGCTCCTGCCACTGCTCCTTGGAGCATGAAACATCAATACCGGTAACCGCACGGCTATCGACTGGTAGGCCCAATATAATGCTGACGTCCTGCAGCGTGATCGTGGTCTCGCCGACAGGTAGGTGAAACGTGTGTGTCTCAACACGCCACCTCTCAACTAGGGTAGTGATCAAACCCCAATCATACTGTATAAATGCAAGTTTATATGTGTCGTAGAACCCGATCTGTCTGATGTAATCTAATATGCGCTGATCTGGATCAGGACCTCGTCGTAAAACACCCTCAGAGCGCCGACAGTAAAGCTGACTCAAGATCTCACCATCCTTAATGGCGGATGACCGATGTGCGTCCTGTAATGTCATATGCCTAGATTTCTTAAGTACACCATTAAACACCTCTGAGATGTTGGTTGTTCTCATACCGTACCGTCGTCCCCCGTTGTGGGCAATGGTCCATTTTTGGGCGGGAATTACATCAAGATACTCCCACGCCTTTGGATCAACCTTCTTAATCTCTTCCATGAACCCATTAAATTTACGGACTTGGTGGGTACTCCCAGCATTCCACACAAGTTTCTTTAGGTATGCATTTTTAAACTTTGTGGCGAAATTACTCTGCACATGCCAAAGGCAATAGCGATGATACCCATCGGGCTCGTGAAACCCTACATCATGCTCATTCACCGCAGAAAGGATGCCTCTATGTCGATCGAATATTAAACAAATGCCTTCTCTGCCAGGCACAACGTAGTCCCTTAGCAATTTCAGAAACCACGTCCATGTTTCAGCTTTCTCCTCGTCAACGATGGCAAATGCAAAAGGAAAAATTTGATCGTTTGCGTCTGTTCCCATAGCGATTAGTAATTTGCCCTTATATTTCCCATACAAGAATGTGGCGTCGATACTTATGACGGGGCGACAGTGTTTGAACCCATCAATGGACGCCTTAAACGCCCAAAATACTCTTTCGAAGTTCTTTACAGTCGCACTACCACCGTTCACGTAGAACCATTCAACAACTATTCCAGGATTATACTGTTGAATTACTGCCATGAACTTGGGCAATTCTGTGTATGATGTACACCAATCCCCAAATATCATTCCAATGGCTTTCTGTTTCTCATTCCACGCCTTCTTGTATGAGACAGTGTACAAATACTTATCTTTCACCTTTTGCAATAGCGCAGCGATGTTAATAGATGCGTCCTCCTTAATCATTGGCATTATGTCCCTAGCCACTAGCCGAGCATTTAGATTTCTATGACCAAGGTTCATCGTAGGGGACATACAAGTGTGGCTTTGCTCAACCTTTATGACTTCAAACATCCCGTGTCGTTTTAACCGTGCCCTTAGTTGCCAATTGCAACCTTGTGACGCCAATTCACATTTCAACGACCAACGATCCGGACTAATTTGATCCACCGTGTACCGTTGATGTGTTCTTATTGAGTACAACTCCACAAATCTCTGAAGATCATCTTTGGTTTTGAACATCATACCCTTCACCAACTTGTCTCGATCTGGATTCCATTGCCTACCCTCAATGTTTGAAGCATAACATGCCTTTCCAGTATGGATGCCCAAGTCAAACGATGTAAAAGTTGATGAATGAGGCTCATACAAAGCATTTTCAGGATTTATTTGGGCAGTCGGCTCAATATCTTCGATAACATCGTCTTCCTCATCCCCCCCAGTATACTCGTCTGCATGCACATCTTCTTCATCCAAGTTTTTCGGTGTCAAGTTGGTATCCATCCCTCTGTGTGCCCAATCATCACCATATCCGCAATCATCTGAATCGAACTGCACATGAATTGGCCGTTCTGAAACAATGTCTTGTATCAGACTCCTGTAATCATTCTGACTGTTTTGCAATGCATTTAAGCAATCCACATGTTGTGTAGACGTGGACGGCAATAACCCCTGTACAAACGGATTTGAGCTTTCGCCTTCTTGTGTCAACAGAGAGGTGTACGGCCCAATCCAGTCATCTAATGTTTGATGGGCCTCGGGAAGATTCTCTGTCTCGACATATAGATCCATAGAGTTTATAGCCGCATTGGTAGATGCTGTTTCTAGTATTACTTGCAAACTTTTGTCATCAATTACTTCAAACGGTATAAACTTGGAAACCTGTTATCCAAGAACCGATGGAAATCTACAAGTGAACTTCAAACGAACACTACTCTGATGAACCCCCATTTTCTTGCAGACGTTTCTAACAAGTTCAGTGTATTCATCGTCCGTTCTCAGGCGAATGAAACTTCGACAGTGACTATCGTAGTATAGACCATCCGCTCCAATGCATATGTTTCCCCCCCCCCCAATACAGCATTATAGTAACAACACTGGCCATTTTAATACCTTCACATTTGCAAATTCGAGTGTAAGTAATCAATGGTAATTAAATACAAGGACTAATGTACCTTCCCATTTCTCAAATCGAAAACACTTCCTCGGTAATTTGTACTAAAGAATCGACTTTTGAAATTAATCTCTCCAAAAACATTGAGGTCTATATTAACCATTCTCTCTTAATTCTTTCTTTCAATCTTTTACACCGTGCCTATTTTTGTTCTTTCATCACTAAATCCATGAATGAAACAAAAATATTCCATGTTTTCATAGGTATGTGTGGAAATGGCCAATTTCAATTACTATTTGGTCCCTAAACCATCAATGTATAAAACAAATGTACATATAGTTGTGCTAAATTCTATGGTTTAATATGGTGGAATTTACTAATAATCGAAATCTAGATTTGGACATATTACCCACTGGTAGTTTGAAAACTTTGTAATCTTTAACGGATAAATCAATCGGCATAACTATAAATCAATGACTTTCAATTAATACTATGACCCTAACAATTTGAATGGAAATGTGTCTCTGTATATATACATTGTCTCTGTGAGTATGTGTCTGTGTGGATGCATTATTATATCTGTGTGTGTATATGTATCTGTGTGTGTGTATATGTATCTGTGTGTGTATGTGAATATGTATCTGTGTGTGTATGTGTGTGTATATGTATCTGTGTGTGAGTGTATATGTATCTGTGTGTGTGTGTATATATATATGTATCTGTGTGAGAGAGAGAGAGAGTGAGAGAGGCACCTGAGAGAGAGAGAGGGAGAGAGGCACCTGAGAGAGAGAGAGAGAGAGAGTGAGAGACCTCTGAGAGAGAGAGAGAGAGAGAGAGAGAGAGAGAGAACATATCTGGTGTGAGAGGGAAGAAGAAGAAGATGCGGGTTCAAGTAGCGGCTCTGTTTGAATCGCTAGTTCAAGTAGCGTTCTAATGAAAACGCTAGTTTAAGTAGCAGCTTTGGGTTGAAGTCAAATCGCTATTTCAAATAGCGACTTCAGGCTGAACTGAGTTGGTCTGAAGTCGTTAGTTGGAGTAGCGACTTCTGGAAAAATGATGGGTTTGGGAAATAAGTTGAAACAGTGACGGGTCAGGGATATATTACCCGGGTTATGAAGCTTCGGGTAAAAAATTCCATTTCTGGGGGATGGTGGGACCCAAAACGTCATCATGTATATATATTGAGGGTAATTCTATTAACACACCTATTTTACTCCTCACACCCACTATTTGATGATCTTTTTTTTTATTACATCTATACCCTGATACAAAATGACATATAAAGACAAATGGTGAAGAGAAATCTTAAAAAAGAGCTTACTCCTTACACCCACCTATCTTAACAAACCCTAAATTACTAACATTTTCTTCACGACAAATCCAATGGATTTTGATGTATATGTACACAATGCACACAATATGTATGTATGTATGTGTATATATATATGTAGCTACATAGTGACTATATGTTTTATAAAATTATAGCTACTACACAGTTTCACATATACAAATCCATATATTATATATTATATATTCATGTACATGTCGAATACCATTGTCCAAGATCATGATCATTGAACATCAACAAGAACATCGATCATTGATTGGATGAATGATCGAGCATTAAATTGATTTGGGGTATGGGCTGTTTTCCAGTTGCACTAGAACTTTAGCAACCGTACAGATTATGTACTAATTGATTGTTTTCCTAATTAACATTTATCAGTTGGCAATTTGGTTCTGATTAGTGTACATTCTTTTGGTTTGTGGTGGAATGGAGAGGGAGGGTATAGTGGGTGTAGAGAGTAATAAGAAATGGATGGTGTCTTTAGGGCTAGGGTTATTTTGGAGATGAAAGTGGGTGTAAAGAGTAAATTATTTTAATATAAATTAGAGAGGTGGGTATAAAGAGTAAGTGGGTGTAGTGAGCAAATTAGATGGGTGTAAATAGAATTTCCCATATATTTATGAAGCAAAAGGACAACTGCTGATGCAATATTACTATATTAGCCCTGACCATAATTGAAGATTTAGGATATAATGCACAGTGCACACAGACGAAAGTACGATGTCAATCTCGTAAATTAGAACTGATATCGTGGGTGTTTTGATAAGTTGATGGTGTCAAAAAATCCAATGAGCACCCACCTGCCTCTGCTTTTAAAGCCTCCAAGTCTACGCCGCTATATATGTTACTCCATCTAAGCAGGGGAAAAGTTGGAAATAAAGAAAATTCGAGTAGCTAGCTTAATGAGCTGCTCTGTTTTTATTACATAGTATATATATATATATACATAGTCAAGCTCTAAATAGGGCGTCCTCTTTTTATTAAAGAGATGACTTCTGTTTTGGCCGTCAGATCGTATTTAAAAACTGTAAAATGACAACACTGCCCTTAATGAAAACACGATCCGATGATCAAAACAGAGGTCTTCTCTTTATTAAAGAGAGGGCCCCCTCTCCAGAGAATTTTCGTGTATATATATATATATATATATAAAAACAACTTTGGGCACTTTGAAAGTCTGGGCTTAGTGTGAGATCTGTAGGCCTAATTGGCTTGTAATTGTAAGACGAAAGGTTTTAGCCTTAGAGGTAATAGAAACCTCATTGTTCAAAATTGCTGACTTGCAAGAACTGGGATGGGCCACCGTTGGATCTATGATTGGATAACATATATTCATATCAAAGTCGTTAAAAGAGATTGTTGGCCCAAACTGAGCCCATAATATTATGGGTCTCATTTATTTGACCCAAATTGGATTTTTGATGAATACAACTGCAAGGGTTGTATTTTGCAGTTGTATTCAAAGCCAACTAAATTTAGTCGAGCCTACTGCCTTCTCTGTTCCTACTTCCTAGCAGTCTGGGTCCTGAGTTTTGGGATGCATTAACCGAACTCTAAAATATGGGCCCTAAGGTTATACAAGGGTTCAAAAGCAGTGTTTTCGAGATAATTTTTTTAGATCTACTTATACATAATTATATGTAAAAGTGATTTTTTGTCATATTTGCAATTAGAATTGTGAGCCCTTTGAGCGTAGGGGCACCAAGCGGTTGCTTTACTATGTTTCCCCCTGGGCCTGCCTGCTTCCTAATTTCTAATCTTAGCCCAACTCGACCAACCCCTTTAGGTATTCTTTGGTCCGCCAAGGCATGTATTTAACCTATTTAAACATAGTAGCTGCAACTTATTCGATTTATCAAACTAGGGTTACCAGATTCTCAAAACAATTTAAGATAAAATTTAGCCAAGTTGAATTGTGTTATTTGAGCTGAATTCTTAATTATAATTATTATTTTTTTAGTTTCGACCAAAAAAAAAAAAATAGAAATATATTGTTTAGTCCCTTATTATGCAGGTTTTATATATTGAGTGCATTTAAATTAAGTAGTTATGAAATAAATCCCTTAATTGGTGTACAATTCAGGAATTAGTTCTTTCCCCTAAATTTCATTTTTTTTTATTACCTTTATACCCTTTATCTATTTAAAATAGAAATTAATTTGAATATGTGTTATTTTTAGTCATGATGTATTATAATAGAAGTGGATGAGTCATGGGATCATGGCTTCCTAAAATTATGGTAGTTGATTGTGTAAATATGATTTTAAACTGATACATATGTTGATATAGGATAATTACAATTCAAATTTTTTTGAATTCTAGAATTTCTCACTGTTGTGATTAAAAAGGTGATAAATTTGTACAAGCACATACGTGATAAATTTGTTTGCATCATCGCTTAGTTCGTTATAACTATATAGGCACGTACGTGATATATTTGTCACTGATATTGAATAGTGGGCCAAATTTATTGCGATGGTGACAAATTTATCACTCACTTGTTTTAGGAAATAATGGATAAGAGAATTTATATCCCTAAAATAAAGGGATTTCAGTTTTAACAGCGTAATATGAGAATTTCTCACTTTTTTTTATTGTGTATATACTATTTTGCATATTAAAAAAACTTCCAGATTTGTGTTATATACAGTTTTGGGAAACATTTTTTAGGAGATCATGTATAAGGGAATTAATATCTCTTAAATCAAGGGATTTTCGGTTTAATAGAGTGATGTGGGAATTTCTCACTTTTTTGTGCAAAATTTCTCTCTAACTTCATTTACATAATAAATAATCTATTGATTACAGTTTATACAACTGAAAAATTCTCACTAATTTAATCTACATGCAATATGGAAGTAATTTCTTACTGCCTATACAAGTGATAAATTTATCGCTAATTTCACTATATAACAAATGAGCAATTTATTACAACTTGTAAGAGTGAAATTTCTCACTAACTTCATCAACATGACAAATGAGCTATTTATTGCAGTCTATACAAGTGAGAAACTTCTCACTAACATAATCTACATAGCAAGTGAGTAATTTCTTACAACCTATACAATAAGAATATCGTCATCAACACTATATGTATATATACAAATTCATGGAAATGCTTAAATCTATGGCACAATCGTCGATGAACGCACCAAATCCATGAACCATTTCAGATAAGAAATTCTTAGATTAGACCATCCAAGATAACTCTCACATTGCAGTAGTTATGTTGTCGCGATACTTCAAACGCTTTGATTACCGTGAGAAATTTCAATTTATGAACACAAATGGGTGAGAAATTTTTGTCCTTAGAGAGATCGACTTCTCTCTCTCTCTCTCTCTCTCTATATATATATATATATATGTATGTGATATGTCAAGAAATATTCTGTAATTCATCAACCGCCACGTGTTCGTCCAATGGCCGAGGAAACCGGATTTGAGGCGTGGAGCCCACGCTCCCGAGGTGTCCTGCCGTTGACGACCGGGATACCCGGGCGGTCGTGGTGAAGTCCCAAGAGATGCGGCATCAGTTGTGTTTACGAACTGTTTCCTTATAGCCATGACTCTATCAAGAAGAATCAATGGTTTCCTAAACCACTTAGGAAACTTTCCAAACATTGTACAAATCCATTGCGATCAGATTAGGCTTCCTAATCTGACAAGCTTACCATGTAAGGGTGGACTCTTGCACCTATAAAAGAGTCCACCTGCCCTATCAAAGGGGATCCAACTATCAATTCTCTAAGCATACAAGCCTGTACTAGAGAACTCACCATTTATACGCATACACCCCGCCGGTATTACTGGTAGTGCCACCCACCATTGTTGGCTCACCAGGCCCGCCGGTGATCTGCTAGTGAGACGCGCACAGACGCACCCGTGGATGTAGGTCACCTCGTTAACGGGACCGAACCACATAACAAATCTTTTGTGGCTTTATTTTCTGTCTAGATTACCCTTACCAATTTTCAGCATCATCAGTTTGGCGCCGTCTGTGGGAACGACACAGTCTTCTCATCAACAAAAATCTTTGACTGATCGATATGCCGCCGAAGAAGGGTAAGAAAACCGCCGATTCAACCGGTCAGGAGGACCTGCAGATCGAGCCGCGTGCTACCTCCATGACCGCTGACCAGGTCTCGGCGGCGCTGGAACAACTCTTGGAGGGCCAGCTCCGAACACAACAGCAAATAGAGGCGCTTATGGCCCAGCATGAAAAGGCGGTTGGGGACCATGAGAAAAGCCCTTTGTCGGAAAAGCGGCCCGAAAAGAGCGCTCCCAGCCAAGGGCCCGTTCGGACGAAAGGAAAAACCCGATCTGCTCCAGTGTCCCAACCAGATCGCGAGCGTCATCCGGAGGGAGAACGTAGCCATGCTACTAAGCGCTCGCAGAGAGGACCTCGGTACATTCCTCGCCGAGCGCGCCGAGTGGAGGATGCCAGGATCCTCATTGAGCGGAGACGAGCTGCGAGGGGAGAAGCGCCAGGACGTAAAGCCCGGGAGTCGGTCAATGATCCACCCGTCTTGAGCCGGGGGGATCTGAGGCATAGACTATCCCGGACCCACAGCCTAGTGTTATCCCCGAGGTCGACGCGCTTTGAGGATGAGGCCTCGTCATCTGACCCTACCTACCACTCGGATACAGAAAGAAGGACCGGGCACACCGACGTCAAAGCCCAGGTCGAGGAGTTACAGCAACAGATCGAGAGGTTGAACCGCAAGTCCGGTCATGACCTCACGAATACCAAAACAGAGTCGCCCTACACCACCCGGGTGACACAGTTCCCGATTCCACGGAAGTTCAAACCCCCTCATCTCAGTTCATATGACGGCAAGGGGAGTCCGGTGGACCACATCCGCACCTACAAGGCACAGATGTCACTGGTCACTACAACGGACGAGTTGCTGTGCCTAGCGTTCCCCAGTACTCTAAAGGGGTCAGCCGCTCAATGGTTCCATGCCTTGAAGCCGCGGACGGTTGACAACTTCAAAGCCCTCAGCAAACTCTTCATTAGCCAGTTTGTCGGGATGCTAGACCGATCCCAACCAGATACCCAGCTGCTAGCCGTCAAGCAGCAAAAGGGCGAATCTTTAAGGGAGTACGTGGATCGTTTCAACCAGCAGAGGCTCCTGATCCGCAACCTCAATGAGACGACCGCGATCATGGCCTTCTGTTTAGGAGTTCAACACACCAAGGTGGCCACGTCTTTCCATCGTAATCGACCGGCCACCCTGGTGGAACTCTCGGAAAGAGTTGGGAAGTATATAGACACCGAAGAGTTTTTGAAGGCAAAACGCGCCAGCCAGGCGGGAGACGAATCCCCGCAAGCGCGAGGGATCAGAGAAGGGTCCGGGAAAGAAGCCGAAGCAAGATCAACGGGATGTTAGGGACTAGCCCCCAACAGCTTTTACTCCCCTTTCCCGGCCCATACATGAGGTGATGGCTGCTGCGGAAGCATAGAGGCTGCTCCCGCAGCCAGCTAAACTCAGAGCCCCACCCGGTAAGAGAAACCGGGAGAAGTTTTGCCGTTATCACAGGGATCACGGCCACGAAACGGAGGATTGCTTCAAGCTGAAGATAGCGATCGAGAAACTGATCGAGCAGGGGCATCTTGCCGAGTTTATCACGGCCAACAGGCGCCCCCGTCAAGATGCTCAAGCTCCCGGTCAGCCCCCTCCACAACTCGGCCACATTAATGTGATCTCTGGAGGAACATCTGGCGGAGGTGATTCTCAGTCGACGCGGAAGAGGCATGCCCGAGCATCCCGAGCGGATGTATGGCCAATCCACCGGCCCCTCACCAGCCAATGTTTTGACATTTTTGTCCGACGACGCACAGGGCCTCCACTGCCCCCATGATGACCCGCTAGTAGTAACGCTTTCTATAGCTAACTATATGGTCCAGAGGGTGCTGGTGGACACAGGAAGTTCGTCCGACATAATGTTTATAGCGGCGTTCGACCAACTCGGGATTGATCGGGATCGGCTCCGGCCAGTTGCTACACCCCTAGTCGGATTCAACGGCTCCAGCACTTAACCGCTCAACACGATCGAACTCCCAGTCCTCATGGGGACCTACCCACAGCAGGTTTCCATGCTCACCAATTTCGTGATAGTGGAGGCCCCATGGGCCTACAACGTCATTCTCGGGAGGCCGACCCTCAACAGAGCCCGAGCAGTTGTCTCCACATACAGCTTGATCGTGAAATTCCCGACTCCCCAGGGACCTGGATGCTTGCGAGGAGACCAGACCACGGCTCAAAGTTGTTATGTCAGCTCATTGCGCCGGGGGGCAATCACCGAATCACTAAACGTCCAAGAAATGGACCCCCGGGACCAGAGGGACGTGATCGGGCCTATGGAAGAATTGGAGCAAGTTGTGCTAGATCCAGAACACCCGGGCCGCACGGTCAACATAGGCGCACTACTGGAGCCCGCCTTGAAAGAAAAGTTGATCCAGTTCCTAAGGCAAAATCAGGACGTTTTTGCTTGGAGTCACGAGGACATGCCCGGAATTGATCCCCGAGTAATGTCCCATCGTCTCAATGTCAGCCCAGACTGCCGTCCAATAAAGCAAAAGTGAAGGGGCATGGCCCCCGAAAGACAAAAAGCTGTAAGCGAGGAGGTCGCGAAGCTCCTGAAAGCTAACTCCATCCGAGAGGTCCACTACCCCGACTGGTTGGCCAATGTTGTCCTAGTCAAGAAGAGCAATGGCAAATGGAGGATGTGTGTGGACTTCACCGACCTCAACAAGGCCTGCCCCAAGGACTGTTATCCGCTGCCCAGGATAGACCTCCTTGTCGACTCAACGACAGGCCACTCACTCATCTCGTTCATGGACGCCTACTCGGGGTACAATCAGATCAGCATGCACCCCGGGGATGAAGAGAAGACGGCGTTCATCACCGACCAAGGCACGTACTATTACAGAGTTATGCCATTCGGCCTCAAGAACGCCGGGGCTACATACCAACGCCTGGTCAACTTCATGTTCAGAGACCTCATCGGAAAGTCCATGGAAGTATACGTGGACGATCTCCTGGTCAAGAGCCGAGATGAAGCCGATCACCTGGATCATCTGGCCGGGGCCTTCAGCATTTTGAGAAAATTCAGGATGAGGTTGAACCCAGCCAAATGCACCTTCGGGGTCTCATCCGGAAAGTTCCTCGGTCATCTAGTCAGCAGACGGGGAATTGAAGCAAACCCCGACAAAATCCAGGCTATCATCAACATGCGGTCTCCCAAGTCAACAAAGGAAGTTCAAAGCCTAGCCGGACGGGTGGCCGCACTGAACAGATTCGTCTCCCGAGCTACTGACCGGTGCCTCCCGTTCTTTAAAATCCTCCGTAAAGCTTTTCAATGGTCGGAGGAGTGCGAGGAGGCATTCCAGGACCTCAAGAAGTACCTGGCCTCTCCTCCTCTACTGACGACACCTACAGCCGGAGAGGAACTATTCCTGTACCTGGCAGTGTCACCATCGGCGGTTAGCTCGGCACTTATTCGGGAAGAGCACGGGATACAGTTCCCAGTGTACTATACCAGCCGGGCGTTGCAAGGGGCGGAGAGCCGGTACTCCCGCATCGAGAAATTGGCTTTCGCCCTCATTACCTCCGCCCGAAGGCTCCGGCCGTACTTCCAGGCCCATGCCATTGTAGTACTCACCGATCAACCTCTCCGCAAAATTCTATCTCGGCCAGACACGTTCGGAAGGCTCGTCAAATGGGCTTTGGAACTGGAGGAGTTTGAGGTAACTTACCGGCCGCGGATGGCCATCAAGGGACAAGCCGTCGCAGATTTTCTGGTTGAGTTTACGTATCCTGAAGGCCCGGTTGAGGAACCCGAGCCTACGGCCTTACCGTCCGGATTGCAATCCAGCATCCCTACTTGGGTACTGCATGTCGATGGTTCTTTTAACCAGCAAGGTAGTGGTGCCGGGATCATCTTGACTACCCCCGACGGAATCCAGCTCGAATATGCTTTGAGATTTGGGTTTCGTGCCTCCAACAACGAGGCCGAATACGAAGCCCTCCTGGTCGGGTTACAATTAGCCATTTCAATGAGTGCACAACAAGTCGAGAGCTACAGCGACTCCCATCTCGTGGTCAATCAGGTAAACCAGGAATATGAAGCACGGGAAGATAGCATGATAGCCTACTTAGCCCTCGTCCGGACGGTTTCCAAACAGCTCCGAGGATTCTCCCTCACTCGGATACCTAGAGAAGAGAACACCAGAGCTGACCGGCTTGCTCGCCTCGCCTCGTCGTCTGAGTCCGACTTGCCTGGGATAAGGATACAATTCCTGCCCGAGCCAAGTGTGATCAACTCAGAAGGCATGGAGGTCAACCCGGTCACTCTGGGGCCCAGTTGGATGGACCCGATCGTGACATTCTTGACGACAGGAGGGCTCCCAAACGACAAAGAGGAAGCAAGGCGGATCAAATACCGGGCAGCACGATACCATATTCTCGATGGTGTCCTCTACAAGAGAGGATTCACTATCCCGTACCTCCGTTGCGTCCATCCAACGCAAGTTCAAGCCATATTGTTTGAAATCCACGAAGGTGTGTGCGGGAACCACGTAGGAGGCCGGACACTTTCCAGAAAGGCCCTACTGCAAGGTTATTACTGGCCAACCATGGTCCGAGACTCGCAGGAATACGTTCGAAGATGTGACAAGTGCCAACGATACTCTCCCATGATAAACCAACCGGGAGAACTTCAGACCCCGGTCCATAGCCCCTGGCCATTCGCCCAATGGGGGATCGACATCGTTGGTCCCTTACCGATAGGAAAAGGGCAGGTTAAGTTTGCCGTAATAGCCGTTGACTACTTCACCAAGTGGGCAGAAGCCGAGCCCCTGGCAACGATAACCGAGCGAAAGATGGAGCATTTTGTGGAGAGAAATATCCTTAGCAGGTTCGGCATCCCACGAGTCCTGGTCAGCGACAATGGAAGACAATTCGATGCACCTATCTTTAGACAGTTCTGCTCGGACTACGGGATACTGAATCATTACTCTTCTCCCGAGCATCCACAAGCTAATGGTCAGGCCGAGGTAACCAACCGCACGATCTTGCAGTCGATTAAAACATTAAGGTTGGAAGGTGCCAAAGGCCTGTGGGATGATGAACTCCCAGCCCTTCTGTGGGCCTACCGCACCACACCTCGGGCAGCTACGGGTGAAACCCCATTTTCTTTGACTTATGGTTTCGAGGCAGTAGTCCCCACAGAGCTCGGGCTGCCCACATACCGAGTGGCTACCTTCAATGGCCCCGATAATGGAGAAGCCCTCAGGACAGAACTAGACCTGGTGGAAGAAAAAAGAGACCAGGCCTATCTAAAAGTGGCAACTTACAAGCAAAGGGTCTCGCGGTATTACAATAGTAAGGTGAAGCATCGTAGCTTTCAAGTCGGGGACCTTGTCCTTAAGGCAGTGAACCAGTCCACTCGAGTCCCAAGCCATGGGAAGTTGGGAGCAAACTGGGAAGGACCGTATATAGTAACTCGGGTCAACCGACCGGGAACCTACTGGCTACAGAGCATGGACGGGCACGATCTCACCCATCCTTGGCACGTGCAACACCTCCGCAAGTATTATCAGTAGCATCTGACTACAGAAGTTTAGTGTTATAAGGAAAATTCTTTTCATGTAGTCCTGATTGGGACAATTGTTACAGATTGTTACCTTTTAAATAAAATTGAAAAACTTGCTTTGAAAACTTACTCCTGTCAGTACATCGTGCAATGCACCAAAAAGACCTCGGGCCTAACCCCGAGGCACCAAAAAGACCTCGGGCCTAACCCCAAGGCACCAAAAAGACCTCGGGCCTAACCCCGAGGCACGAAAAAGACCTCGGGCTCCGAACCCAGGCACCAAAGGACCCTGCAACCACCCATGTTCCAGGTCGGTTTCCTATGGTCGATCCCCAGCACGCCCCCGCCTTAACAGGAACCTCGGGGGCAAGAGGGTTCACACCTAAACAGGAAATTAACTAAAGTTTCGCCTAGGTCCAGCCAACGACGGGGCCGAACCCCTAGGTGGCCAACGATGGTAAGCTTAAAATGCTCCTGCGACCACCCATGTCCCAGGTCGGTTCCCTACGGCCACTCACTCCCGTACTCCCATACTCCCGCCTTAGCAAAATGCTTGGGGGGCAGGGGAATAAAGGGAATAGCTAAAACAGGGAATCATACCATCTTACTAGGTGTTCTGTTGGTTACGGTCCTAAAGCATTTGCTAAGGCAGGTGTTAGGTCGACCACAACCGTACGGATACTAGCAAATACAAACAGCACAAAAAAGGCACGTATACAAAGTTGATGAAAGGTTGACCTCAAGGGTCTTTTTCATTAATTAAATATACAAAGCCTGGGGGGCAATTGTAGCAGCCTCCCCAAAATAAAAAAACTACAAGCACTAAAAATAAACAGCAGGAAGGAGGGACCGGGGAGTCAGTCTTCCACATTGACCACATTTTCGGTCTCCCCAGTCTGCTCTCGTGGGACGACGAGTTCTTCGTCCCCCGCGTCCTCGCCCGGGGCAAGTTCTGGGTGTTGGGTTTGTGCCCTCAAACCATTACTTTAGGTATGAGACATTAGCATTATAATATATTGATATCAACTTTACATTTCATTGTGTATGTTTCTTTCATGAGATGATTGTTTTATCCTTAAGTATCATAGTAAGCAATTCGTGTGTGTATGAGATACACACAAGTGAGATACGAATTACTATTCTTTGATACTTAGAATATGTCACAGTGGATGATGAGACTGGATACCTCATCAGGTCTACACTGTAGCATAATTAACTACCATTGGATGGAGTGATTAATCTCAATCACTAGAGTGTAGCTCTTAGTTGATATGCTAGTGCTTATAGTGCATTGACGGACCTGAGCTTTCCTATTGACGCTTAAGGCTGTCAACAGTCAATAGGAACTCATAACTTGTATAAGGTACGTGTTCTTAATCTTGAGATGATTATGAACACAGACTATGGATATGGCTGCTTTGACTTACCAATCAGTGAGGTCTATAGAAGATCAACACCTGGGTATCTTGGGTATGTCATGTCCATAGGGTTGTGAACATATATTGTCAAGATAGAATCTACCCTCTGATTCAGAGTAAGCATTCCCTTGAGAATGTCACCAAGTTGATTACTGAGTACTGAAGTCTTGTTGATAAGAGTTATCAACATGTTTGGTAATCATGAGTAGTGAATGAGACTCAAGGAATACAAGAAGTAATCATGATTCAGGTTGACAGTAACAGTTATCCGACTACCTGAATATGATTACGAATGCTGACGGTAGAGGGACATTAGTACACCATACAAGTCTAGTTATCGCTTCGGATATGTTCTTTTGCGTTGGAGTTCAGTTATCGTTTTATAGTGGAATAAACGTTAACTGACCAGTTAGTTAGTTTGCTGATCAAAGAGTTTGGTCATGGTAATTAACGAACTGGTCTGAGCCAACAATAAAGAGCCTAGGAGGTCCCACTCTTAGCTCCGCTAGGATGCTTGGAAAGACACTTGAGGAAGCTGTTAAGACAAGTTCGATCGATTGAAGTATGTTCGATCGATTGAAGTCAGCAGGTTCGATCGATCGAGAATGGTTCGATCGATCGAAGGTTCGATCGATCGAAGTCACTTCGATCGATCGAAGTCTAGGTCGGTTCTGGAAATCTATAAATAGGGCAGCTGCGTTCTGGAAGTAAGTGATCGTCGTTTTTATACGCAGAAGCTGCAGAAACTATCATAGTCTTCCCAAAACCTTCCTATCCTCTCTATTAGGGTTCCCACGAACCCTAGTCTTTTCGGCAGGCATCCGCAGGAGTCATAAGGGTGAAGATCATCTAGTGGAGGCTGCTGGAAGTTAAAGTTTCAGAATTGGGTTCAAGACACTAAGGTATAATTCTTGCACCCCCTTGTACGCATCTATGGAATTGACGAGTAGTAGATCCTGGAATACCAAAAGTTTTATAACTTAACCTATTTCCGCTGCGCGTTTAAACTCTAACTTTAAACCACTTTTTCCTTTAATTGGTATCAGAGCCAGGCTCGTTTGGATCTATAGATGCGTTTTTGGAACCCTAGTTTTGATTTGCATGTTGATTTTAGAATTGTTTTCGAAACTGCATCGTCACAGATCTGTTTCTGCAGTGTTATCGCAGCAGAATACAAAACTGTGATTGCATAGGATGCAAGGTGGGTTCGATCGATCGAACTTGTTTCGATCGATCGAACATTCTGTTCTCAATCGATCGAACTAGTTTCGATCGATCGAAGCCTTCTGGTGTTCGATCGATCGAATAGTGTTAGATCGATCGAGACAGATTCTCTGTCCAGGTGTTCTGTTCACAGTTGTAAAGGTTTTTTAAATTATACTTTAATCTTAAATTATTTCTGTAAAATTTTTAAATCATTCTGTGAAACTGAATGTTCAAGCGATTGAACAGTGTTCAATCGATCGAAGGTTCGAGCGATCGAACGGTCTTCGATCGATCGAACTGTGACAGAGAAGTAAGATGTTGTTTTAAGTTCTAATTCAGTATGTAAAGTGTTTATATACTGTGTGAATCAATTAAGTGTTCCAATAGTTACATATATTTGTTATGTATGTGTGGATGCGTGTACGACTAACCCTTTTGCAGCAAAATTAGTCGCTATCTCCCATGGCACCAAGTCGTTTAAATATTTATATTTAAATTATTTGAGATTGGTGCATGTTGTAATTTATTAATGGTTTGGTTTTAAGGCGTATGTAAAGGGCGCTGCGGCTTCAATCCTACGAAAAGGAAAGTCGCACCGGTTTCCCTAGCCTTTTATTTCTTTTTTGCTATTTCCTTTTTCTAGATAAATTGTAAGCTTCAAAAGAAGCATAGGTCCAATGTAATAGAACTAGAAATTCCATGAAGATGGAGCAAGGAGCCGTTGTCCATAAAGATGGAGCCGGAGGCGACCAAACCAAGAAGGTAGTTCTATGGAAATAGAGCCATGGGAGATAGAGGCATTGTTTGAATGCCTATATTTCATTTTAGTTTTTTGTTTTATGTGCTTGTTTTTGTGATTGGCGTATAATACATTGTTGCATGCACTTAAAACAAGTTTTCTAAAATAAAATTCAAAAACCGTTTTCAACACATTAGTAAACATTGGATGTTTATGGGTAGTGTGTGGAAACATTTTTCAAAAGCAAAATCCTTAATTTACTAAATCTAGTGGGAGAGGGTCTTATCAAATAACACCCACGATCTTCCATTAACGGTTCATTGTAAGATGAGTAGTGTATTCTATGTCACCTCGCCAGGGGTGATCATTCCATACGGAGGGTACACTGCTCATTGGTTACTAGATGTGAACTTCCTATGGATAGGATCAATCAGACGTGTTAGAGGGTGACCACCACACGGAGGCGCTACTTGAGACGGTTGTGATTGGATCCTAGTTAATGGTACACACTAGCTAAGCTATGGATAAGGGATCCCACACGGGGCATTATTCAGAAACTTAGAGATCAAATAGGTTCGGGAGTCATGGCTATTTTGCAAGAGTTGCATAGCGGATAAGTCATGATAAATCGAAAGATCGAACATTGACCACCACATGGAGGCTTTATTCTTTCGTTTCGATATTCCGGCGACTTTGTTTTTAAATAAGAGTTTTAAGGATTCTTTTATTTCAAACTGTCAATTCTGATATCCATATTTATTTTGTTTGTTTGATTTTCAGTAATCATAATGTCTGGATCTGCATTTAGTCCACTTGCCACCATACTCACTCAAAACAAGTTAACTGGAAATAACTACACTGAATGGAAACGTAACCTTGACATCGTTTTAACTGCGGAGGATCACATATATGTCCTCACCACCCCAAGCCCTGAAGAACCCGCGGCAAATGCTTCGGCAGCTGCCAGACGCGAGTTCGACAAATGGAAGAAGTCGAATGGAATGGCCCGTTGTTACATTCTGGCCTCAATGGCTGGTGTGTTACAACACCAATTCCAATCGAACGATTCTGCCAGTGACATTATCACATCCCTGAAAAAGATGTTTGGGGAGCATGGCAGGCCTGCCAGACAGGTAGCCATGCAGAAGATAATGAGTGCAAAGATGTCGGAAGGTACTCCAGTCAAAGAACATGTTTTAAAAATGATTGGTTATTTAAACGAACTGGAGACCTTGGGAGCCAACATCGATGCACAGACCCAAGTTGATATGATTCTCAACTCGCTGTCGCCATCATTCGCTCAATTCAAACTTAACTATAATATGAATCAAATGGATTTTTCAATGAGCGAATTAATGAGATCTTTACTGGCAGCAGAAGGGGTGATCAAACCTGGGGGCAGCGTTTTAAACGTTGAGAAAAGCGCTTCTTCTTCCCGATCTACACCGAAAGGTAAGAAAGGAAAGAAGAAGGCTGGCACTGGTGGTTCAAGTGTTGGACCGGTCCCTAAGATTGCAAAATCTAAGGGAAAAGGTAAGGGCAAAGGGAAGGTGGGTGGCCAAGGCAAAGGAAAGTGTTTCCAATGCGGTGAGAAGGGCCACTGGAAGAGGAACTGTCCAGAATTCTTAGCTACAAGAGTTCAAGGTATGATTGAATCACATGTGATTGAAGTAAGTTTTATTACGGATACTTTAAACACTTGGTGCATTGATTCTGGTGCGACTAACCATATCTGTAATTCATTGCAGGGGTTCAGATCAACCAGGAAATGCAGTGATGGGGAGATCGTGCTTACTCTAGGTTCTAGCGCAACCGTATCTGCGGTTGCTATAGGAGTCGTAGTTTTAGAATTTTCAGACAATAAAGTTTTGATTTTATCAGATGTACTTTACGTCCCTTTAATGAGACGTAATTTAATTTCAGTTTCTAATTTAACAAATAATGGTTATTCCTTTCATTTTGGAACTGAAGTTGTCATTAAAAGAAGCAGTTCTTTTATATGTTCTGGTGTTAAATCAAATGGTTTGTATGTGATTACTCCCAATATTTCAAAAGATTCTTGTTTGGAACTTAATAACTCAGTGGTAACTTTACCATCTAAAAGAAAGGAACCTTCCACTAATCCAACAAGGCTTTGGCATATGAGGCTTGGCCATATCAATCTGAATAGGATTGGCAGACTAGTCAAAGAAGGGGTCTTAGGCGATTTGGTTCTCGAACCAATGGAAGTCTGCGAGTCTTGTTTGGAGGGTAAGATGACCAAAAGGCCCTTTCCTGCAAAGGGCAACAGGACCAATGCATTGTTGGAATTAGTTCATACTGATGTGTGTGGACCAATAAATATTAGAGCAAGGGGTGGTTATGAGTATTTCATAACATTTACCGATGACCACTCTAGGTATGGATATGTGTACCTAATGCAGCACAAGTCTGAAGCCTTTGAAAAGTTCAAAGAGTTTAGGGCTGAAGTGGAGAAGCAATCGGGCACACATATCAAGGCCATTCGATCTGATCGAGGTGGCGAGTACCTCTCTAATGAGTTTATTGATCACCTCGTACAGAATGGGATTCTGTCACAGTTGACTGCACCTGGTACGCCTCAGCAGAACGGTGTAGCGGAGAGAAGGAATCGGACTCTTTTAGACATGACTAGGTCGATGATGAGTTATTCAGAGTTGCCATTATTCCTTTGGGGTTATACTTTGGAAACCGCTGCATACATACTAAATCTAGTACCAAGCAAATCTGTTCCCAGGACACCACGAGAGATGTGGATTGGGCGCAAGCCTTCTTTGCAACATCTCCGAATATGGGGGTGTCCGGCACATGTGCTCAAAGGAAAGATGAGCAAGTTGGATTCTAGATCGGAAGTATGTTACTTTGTAGGGTATCCAAAGGGTACTTATGGATGGTATTTTTATGATCCAAGAGAACAGAAAGTGTTTGTTAGTACAAATGTTGTTTTCTTGGAGGATGATTATATCATGAACCATAAACCTAAGGGAAGGATAGATCTTAGAGAGATAGAAGGAGAGCCCTCAGTCCAACCCGCAGTTGATAACGATGAAAATCAAGAAAATACCACTTCTTCACCCATTTCCGCACCGGTACCTCGTCGTAGTGGGAGGATTATCAGCCAGCCTGATAGATACATGTTCTTAGGAGAAGTTTTTGAAGCTGTCTCCATAGAATCTGAATCTGATCCTACCACTTACGAAGAGGCAATGGCTGATGTTGATTCAGCTCATTGGATTAAAGCTATGAAGGCTGAATTGGAATCTATGGATTCCAATCAGGTCTGGGATCTTGTAGAACTTCCAGCCAATATTAAACCCATTGGCTGCAAGTGGGTCTATAAGAGGAAAATAGGATCTGATGGAAAGGTTGAGACCTTTAAGGCAAGGCTTGTGGCGAAAGGCTATACTCAGAGGGAGGGCATTGACTATGAGGAAACCTTCTCGCCGGTAGCCATGCTCAAGTCCATCAGAATACTCTTATCCATTGCTGCATGCCTAGATTATGAAATCTGGCAGATGGACGTCAAGACTGCATTCTTGAATGGCAATCTTGAGGAGGACATCTATATGCAACAACCAGAAGGGTTCATAGCTGGTCAGAAAGGTAACTTGGTATGCAAGTTGCAAAAGTCCATTTATGGGCTTAAGCAGGCATCCAGAAGTTGGAACATCCGATTTGACCAAGCGGTCAAGTCGTTTGGTTTCATACAGAATCTGGATGAGCCTTGTGTATACAAGAAATGTGAAGGGAAAGTAGTGGCTTTTCTTGTGCTTTACGTTGACGACATTCTACTCATTGGGAATGATGTAGCGGCGCTGTCAACGGTCAAGGTTTGGCTAGCTAGTACTTTCGATATGAAGGATCTAGGAGAGGCGAGCTATATTCTTGGGATAAAGCTCTTTCGGGATCGCAAGCGAAAAATAATGGGATTATCTCAAGCTGGTTATATCGAGAAAGTGCTAACTAGGTTTTCAATGGATAATTCGAAGAAAGGTTTGTTACCTTTCAGGCATGGTTTAGCGTTCTCCAAGGACCAGTGTCCAAAGACACAAGAGGAGAGGAATCGCATGGCAGGAATTCCCTATGCCTCGGCAGTGGGAAGTCTCATGTATGCGATGTTATGCACTAGACCAGATATCTGCTTTGCCGTTGGCATGGTTAGCAGGTATCAATCGAATCCTGGTCCAGAGCACTGGACAGCCGTTAAGCACATTCTTAAGTACTTGAGAAGAACTAAAGATTACATGCTTATGTACGGCGGTAGTGAGTTAATTCCAGTAGGATACACTGACTCGGACTTTATGTCAGATAAAGATTCGAGAAAGTCGACATCCGGACATCTCTTTACCTTGGGAGGTGGTGCTGTTAGTTGGAGGAGCATTAAGCAGAAATGCATTGCAGACTCAACTACAGAAGCTGAGTATGTGGCTGCTTGTGAAGCCGCAAAGGAAGCTGTTTGGATCAAGAAGTTCCTTATGGAACTCGAGGTGGTACCAGCGTCGCTGTCACCTATTACGCTATACTGCGATAATAGTGGGGCAGTGGCTCAGTCCAAGGAGCCAAGGAACCACGGGATGGGAAAGCACGTAGAGCGAAAATATCACCTAATCCGAGATATAGTTCAACGTGGAGATGCGACTGTCACCAAGATTGCCACCGCTGACAATCTTGCTGATCCGTTTACAAAGGCCTTACCACAGAAGGTCTTTGATCGTCATCTAGATAGTCTAGGTCTTAGATGTAGTTCTGAATGGTTGTGAGTGCAAGTGGGAGTTTGTTGGGTTTGTGCCCTCAAACCATTACTTTATGTATGAGACATTAGCATTATAATATATTGATATCAGCTTTACATTTCATTGTGTATGTTTCTTTCATGAGATGATTGTTTTATCCTTAAGTATCATAGTAAGCAATTCGTGTGTGTATGAGATACACACAAGTGAGATACGAATTACTATTCTTTGATACTTAGAATATGTCACAGTGGATGATGAGACTGGATACCTCATCAGGTCTACACTGTAGCATAATTAACTACCATTGGATGGAGTGATTAATCTCAATCACTAGAGTGTAGCTCTTAGTTGATATGCTAGTGCTTATAGTGCATTGACGGACCTGAGCTTTCCTATTGACGCTTAAGGCTGTCAACAGTCAATAGGAACTCATAACTTGTATAAGGTACGTGTTCTCAATCTTGAGATGATTATGAACACAGACTATGGATATGGCTGCTTTGACTTACCAATCAGTGAGGTCTATAGAAGATCAACACCTGGGTATCTTGGGTATGTCATGTCCATAGGGTTATGAACATATATTGTCAAGATAGAATCTACCCTCTGATTCAGAGTAAGCATTCCCTTGAGAATGTCACCAAGTTGATTACTGAGTACTGAAGTCTTGTTGATAAGAGTTATCAACATGTTTGGTAATCATGAGTAGTGAATGAGACTCAAGGAATACAAGAAGTAATCATGATTCAGGTTGACAGTAACAATTATCCGACTACCTGAATATGATTACGAATGCTGACGGTAGAGGGACATTAGTACACCATACAAGTCTAGTTATCGCTTCGGATATGTTCTTTTGCGTTGGAGTTTAGTTATCGTTTTATAGTGGAATAAACGTTAACTGACCAGTTAGTTAGTTTGCTGATCAAAGAGTTTGGTCATGGTAATTAACAAACTGGTCTGAGCCAACAATAAAGGGCCTAGGAGGTCCCACTCTTAGCTCCGCTAGGATGCTTGGAAAGACACTTGAGGAAGTTGTTAAGACAAGTTCGATCGATTGAAGTATGTTCGATCGATTGAAGTCAGCAGGTTCGATCGATCGAGAATGGTTCGATCGATCGAAGGTTCGATCGATCGAAGTCACTTCGATCGATCGAAATCTAGGTCGGTTCTGGAAATCTATAAATAGGGCAGCTGCGTTCTGGAAGTAAGTGATCGTCGTTTTTATATGCAGAAGCTGCAGAAACTATCATAGTCTTCCCAAAACCTTCCTATCCTCTCTATTAGGGTTCCCACGAACCCTAGTCTTTCCGGCAGGCATCCGCAGGAGTCATAAGGGTGAAGATCATCTAGTGGAGGCTGCTGGAAGTTAAAGTTTCAGAATTGGGTTCAAGACACTAAGGTATAACTCTTGCACCCCCTTGTACGCATCTATGGAATTGACGAGTAGTAGATCCTGGAATACCAAAAGTTTTATAACTTAACCTATTTCCGCCGCGCGTTTAAACTCTAACTTTAAACCACTTTTTCCTTCACTGGGGCCTCAGCAACGGCCGCAGGAACTTCACCAGCTGGGGGATCCTCACTGACATCCCAGTAATCCGAATTAATCCCCTCGTAGGCCGAGAGGACCCACTCGGGGTGGTCCCGGGCCACTCGTCGCTTCAGATCGACGTAACCTTGGAAGAAGCCCTCATCAAACGCGCCCTCCAAGGCCCCTACAGCGGGCGTCTCGGCAGCCGCCTTCGCAACAGACGCCTCGGCTGCTGCCTTCGCCTGGGCTTCAGCTGCCGCAGTTAGAGCCCGGGAAACCTCCAATTCGGCCAACGCCGCTGCCAGGTCCGCCTGGGCCGTACCCAAACTCAAAGCCAACAATTTTGCCTTGCTCGTCTCAACGGCCAGGGCAGCTCTTAGCACTTGCAGTTCTTTCCGCTCCTTCGAGAGGGCAGCCTCGGCAGCGCTGACCTTCTCGGCCAGGGAGGAATGGACAGATTCGGATCCCGCGGCTATGCAGCCAACCTGCGGTAGGAGGGTGCAAATCGGTTAAACAAGTAATAAGTATGGGGCGAGTCCACATTTAAAGAGAAGCACAACACTCACCAGGTGGGATATGCTATATAGCCATCCTTGGAGCCCTTGGGGAGATAGCTCGGCACATGCTTCCACCTGGCTTGGGACAAGGATGGATCTCAGCCTTTCCCGGACCTCAGCAGGCCCCCCTAGGGGCAGACCCGACGGAACATCGGACCCGGGCGCGGGCTCGTCAGTAACCGGCCTATGGGGAGCCGACGTCCCCACAGGGTCTGGACGGTTAGTCGTCCCGTGGCGAATACGCCTGAGCGGGCGCTCGCCACCCAGGCCCTCGGCGGCTGGCCTCTTTCCTTGGGCGATTGCCGCCCGAGCGGCAGTAGCGGCGGCGGCGGCAGCTTGCCTCTCCCGCAGCTGGTCCAAATTGCGCTTGGGGGCCATTTCTGCAGAACCCAAGGTCGCACAATCAGAAGTGCAAGAAAAAAAAAATGCAAAGTTAACTCATCATGTAGCCAGGATACTCACCAGGAATGATGGGCGAAAAACTGGGGGCTGAAACGGGTTCCTCAGGGGAGTAGGTCTCAACAAAGTCCCCTGTTCGGGATAGTACGTTCCAAACACTGGTGGGCAACTCTGCTAGCCTCAGGATCCTGGCCTGGCACACCTCAGGGATTTTTGGGGGTTTAGCTGAGCCCGCTGCGGACAGGGAAAAGAAGTTAGTCAGTAATCCACCGTGTCCCCGAAATACTAAGATAACAGACGAAGCTGGAAGGGCGGTCTTACCCCTCAACTCCCTAGCCCAGGATGTCCTCAGTTGGCTTCCCGGAGCCATGTCGCAGAGGCGAAGGGTAGACACCTGGAAATATTTTCCCTTCCACCCCTTATTATTGCTAGGGCAATTGTCGATAATTTTCCTGCCCGGACGGGCAGAAAAGGAGAAAAACTCCAATTCATTATGCACGGGAAATGGTCGATGGGCCCATAGGAACTCCTGGAGGGTAAGCTCATACCCGAACACTTGGGGCCACAGTGATATACACCCCATCAGGAACCTCCACCCGTTGGGGGCCAACTGACCGGGAGCGATGTCGAGAAGGATCAGCATGTCCCGAGCCACAGGGTGAAGCGGCAGTCGGAGACCCGCCATCATAGCATCCTCAAACAGGGTGACGAACCCCGACTGATATAGATGCGCGCCGCCGGTGTTTACGGCAAGGGCGCAACCATCAGGGAGGGAATGCCTCTCCCTGATCTGGAGAAGGTCTCCAGAGCGCAGGACGGAAGAGGTGGACTCACAGGCGAAGACCGCGCGGTCAGTTCCCTCAGGAAACTCGTCGCCCGAACCCCTCGACACGGAGGCAACGGGGGCCTCCTCAGAAGACTCACCGTCAAACAGACGGATGGGGATCCTGGCCCCACTTTGGTGGTCGGACAAGGACTCAGGAAGCCGGCCCAGACTGGCACCAGGAGACCCCGACCGATATTGCTCACTCTCTGATCTCGACGCAGAGTTGAAACTGGAGTGTTCCATCTCTGGCTCTCCAACGGGAAGGAACGGACACAAACTACGACCGGCGAATGGATCAGAAACCCCAAACCTGATGTACAGGGGGGGCAGAGTTACTAACCTGAATGGTAACGAATAGACGATCCTCAGCACCAGATAACACTCTCTCAAAGCAGCGCAAGAAATACCCGCTCGATCAAGAAGACTTAGGGTTCCACCCGAATCGAAAAACGCACAGAATCTAAGAAGGAAGAAATCCCACTCCCGCTCGAACTTCACTAGATTTGTTCTCTCCAGCCTTACTCTGAAAGGAAGAAGGAAATGGAAGCTGAAAATGGAAGACCAGAAAGGGATGCACGAAATGAGGCGAGCGTGCAATATATAAAGGCTCTGAACGGCCCAGATCAGAACAGATCTAGCGGTCCAGAATATTCCCCGCCCAAACCGTCGCTTCGGTCACGTGGGGAGTCGCCTCAAAAGGCGCGCGCATTAAATGCGTGAAAAGACAGTCCCGTTACTCTGAAAACGTTTCAGTTACGACCACGTCTCCACTTGTTGGGATCTAAACCTGACTGATGATTGGTACAGGATAGCAGTGGTCCGGGCCCGAGCAGTCGCAACCCGGGCGCAATCCTAAGCCGGTCAGATATCAACCGCCCAGCGTGGTGCAGAATTGATAAACAGTTAAAAGGGCACATTGAAAGGAAGAATTGGCCTCAAGGACCTTTTTATTGCTATAAAGGGTAAACTATACAGAAGCCGGGGGCAGTTACAATAGCCTTCCCGAAAAAAAAATGCCTTCAAGGTCCTTGGCCTTTCAAAGCCTTGACCTCCTCTTCTAAGGCCGCCACCTTCGCCACCAGCCCCTCTACGGCGAGCTCCAAGGCATGAACATCCAGCCCCCGAAGGGCGGAATCCATCTGCAGCTCGTCGCCCATCTTCTCCACCTCCTACAAACGGCTCTACATGTTCGCAAGAGAGAAGTCCGACCGCGAGCCGGGCATGCGAAGACCGGCGGATGCTTCTGACCGGCTCTTTTTCAGTTGGGGCTGAGCCTCTTCCTCAACTTCTTTCTCCTTGCCCTTCTTGGATGGGCCTGGTGGTGGGCTTATGTCCTCAAAGGAGGAGGAATCACTGCTGGTGGACAAGGTGACCGGTCCCTCGGACAAGCCCGCCCTACCGGCGGGGCGCGCCCCGGTCGCCATAGATCGGGTATATCGGCGCGACCCAGAAGCCACAACGGCCGGAGCTGCAGAAGAAGGTCCGGCACCCATGTCCTCCGTAGGTCTCCCTGCCAGATAAGAGAACGACATGCCGGCCTCAATAGCTTGGTCAAACGCCTCCGTGTCATCAGCAGTAGGGGCGACTCCACGGAGGGCGGCGAAAGCTTGCTTGCAAAGATCGGGGTCAAAAGCTGCCGGAGGACAGAGAACGGCATCCTCCAGCCAGTTGCCGGCGACCACAACCCAAGGGTACCGCTGCCAGTTCTTGTTCGGAAAGTCCAAGCCTCGGACAAGATCCTTTCCCTCGGTCCTGGGGCGGAAGTAGGGGCCTCTGTTGTAAATGCCCAATATGTAGTACCTCGCGACGTCGGCAGGCCGGAGGAACAGCCCCAATCGCTCATTCAACGCTGATATTCCCCATAGGAGGCGGGCAACGTTTGGGCGGCACTTGTGGAGAGGAATGCGCAACCCTTCAAGCAAGTCGCAAAAGGAGACCGGAAGGGGAAAGCGCAATCCCACGATGAGCAGCAGATAGCTGCTGATGAGGACGAAGGGAAAGCCTATTTCCTCCCCCTCAACGAACGGGCGGACCACTACGTCGTCCGGGATTTGACAATCCTCCCGGAACGCTTTAAGCCATTCGTCTGATGTCAGGTCAATACGCGAAGCCATTTGATGAAGATGAAAGTCTGGAAAAACGAAGACGGCAGAAAAGAGGGGGCTCGGAGTATTTTGCTCAAGCGACTCAGTTGATGCTGTGTAGTGAAGGAACAAGGTTGAATGAGTGCTCCTTATATAAGTAGCACGGACGGTTGGGATCCAGTTTGATCAGATGGCTCACATGCTCTCCCGCCGAAACTGTTGTTTCGGGCACGTGGGGCGTCGCCTCAGAAAGCGTGAGTATTAAATGCGCGACGTGATGTTTTCGCTGCTAGCTGGACGATTCGGTTACTTCTTGAACTGGATGCTTTGAGTCCGAACTATACCGGGCTTGTATAGTTATCACTCAGTCGATGTGTCGCCGGGTCATTCCAAGTTAGCCCCGTTCCGGCGGGAGTCCTGGTCCTTTCCCGGCCGGTATGTGAGAGGCGTTCTTAATTTTCAAATCTCATCTGACAAGGTGCCATCTCAGTTTTGAAAATGGGGGGCAGCTGATATGTCAAGAAATATTCTGTAATTCATCAACCGCCACGTGTTCGGCCAATGGCCGGGGAAACCGGATTTGAGGCGTGGAGCCCACGCTCCCGAGGTGTCCTGCCGTTGACGACCGGGATACCCGGGCGGTCGTGGTGAAGTCCCAAGAGATGCGGCATCAGTTGTGTTTACGAACTGTTTCCTTATAGCCATGACTCTATCAAGAAGAATCAATGGTTTCCTAAACCACTTAGGAAACTTTCCAAACATTGTACAAATCCATTGCGATCAGATTAGGCTTCCTAATCTGACAAGCTTACCATGTAAGGGTGGACTCTTGCACCTATAAAAGAGTCCACCTGCCCTATCAAAGGGGATCCAACTATCAATTCTCTAAGCATACAAGCCTGTACTAGAGAACTCACCATTTATACGCATACACCCCGCCGGTATTACTGGTAGTGCCACCCACCATTGTTGGCTCACCAGGCCCGCCGGTGATCTGCTAGTGAGACGCGCACAGACGCACCCGTGGATGTAGGTCACCTCGTTAACGGGACCGAACCACATAACAAATCTTTTGTGGCTTTATTTTCTGTCTAGATTACCCTTACCAATTTTCAGCATCATCAGTATGTATATAATGATATGGGTTTGAATTTGAAAGCCTGATTTCATGTGAATATATATATATATATATATGTATATACGGGGGTAGTTTGGTCATCTAAATAGGTGAGAGACTAATTCTTAAGTTGTATTATACTAGGGACTAATTTTTAGAAAGGGTGGCTATATTGTGTACTATATATTAAGGGTATGTTTGATAAAACTAAAAATTAAGTACTGAAAATTAAGTGCAGAATTTTAAGTACTGAATATATTAAGCGATTGCATTTTCAATATTGAAAACAATATTTCAAGTATTAAAATAGACTGCATTCAGTAATTATTTTCAGTAGAAAATTTTCACTTAAAGTTTTCAATAGATTTTTGCTTTTTTTTCAATTAAGTGGTACATTATAAAATGTACTGAAAAAAAAATAAGTGCTTAAACTTTTCATTTTCAACACTTAATTGTGTTATCAAACACACCCTAAATATCCAAAAAAAAAAAAAAAAAAAAGGACTTATGACATCATTCATACATTCTTTCCTTTTGAATCCCAAAGAAGACCTGAAAAGGTAAGACGTATAAAAGAATAATTAAGATAAAATCTTCAATGTCTTTGGAACGAATTAAAAGCTATCTCTGGCATCACATTGCAAAATCTCATTTTAGTGGAAAGGTGGGTAATCACCATATCGGTACCTTGTTAGTTTACGTCGGATTTGTTTGAGAACGCATAAAATAGTACTAGGTTCAACATCATTTTCATTTTTAAGTATAGTTTTATTTTTCCCCCTAAAATTACGATGATGTTTTATTTAAAAATTTATTTTATGTCAGGCACATACTGTTATGCAAAAAAAAAAAGAAAGAAAGAAAGAAAACAAAACAAAAAAAAGAAGATAAAAAGAAAAGAACATCAACCATAATCTTGAATTTATTAACAAATATATCCTTAAATTCACTAACTTACATTCTTTTTTCTTACTTAGATTCAAGATTTGGGTACTAAGGCAGCCGTAGTGGATGTGCTAAGGCATAAGATGGTTTGAAGATTGGGAAATTGTAGGTGTAATGGATATGTTAAGGCCTGTGTTAACGATGGGTCCTATTGTAGAGATTTTTGTAACCTTATAGCCATGACCAGCCTTTTAACAATCCAATTTGCCAAAAAAAATTATTTAAAAGTAAACTTCCAAGAAATATATACTCTTTCAAAAGATATTGGACTTTTCAAATGCAAAGATTATTGCCAAAAAGTTTTTTTTTTGTTAAATTTTTTTACTGGAAGATACTTAGAAATTGATGTTTAACACATCCACAGCACCGAATCTTCTCCTTCCTAATTCTAAAAGAAAGAGTGATGCTATACTTCCTAAAATTCTATCACAAAAGTGTTTTTGAAATAATGCTGCAGTAGGACCAGGTCTAATACAGTAGAACTATTTGAATTTTAATTAGAAGTTGTTTAGCTAGTCTTACTGTCACATCATTTGAGAAACATTTTTAGGATAAAAATTTGAAAAACAAAGCATTACTCTAAAAGAAGAGTAGTGCTACACACACACTTTTTGACACTCAACTTTAAATGCGTGTATCCTGTGCTGTGTAAATAGTACACTTCCAAGCAAAAAAAAAAAAAAAGTGGTGCACAAAAAAATATAAAAAATTCAAACAACACAAAATACAAGTATTTAAAATATAATATGTCAAAAAATATGTACCAAACATTTACCCTAAAAGAAATGTCAGAAACTTCCATTAAAATATCACTTCAGTGGGTTGGCATAAAGCTAGCCCACTACTAGGGATGCTCTAAAAGCCTGTACTAGTGGGCCAGCTCAATTGTGCTTCCCTTCCCGGTTGCCACTCCATTGATTCAGAGAGACATGCTTCTATTCATTGGGGCTTATCACAAGTAGGAAGATGGCCCATCTACTCATAGCTTCTTCATATAGACTTCAATGCCCTGCCCCCAATTCTGTATTACTTTCTACGCATCCCCTCGTGGATTACATTTTTTCATTAACACTTCATAAATCAAAAGAGTAATGTTGTGCTTCTTAAATTAAAATCTCAAATAATGTGCTAGTGAGTCTACTGAATTACGGTTGGAGGATGTTGAAGTGACCGCACAGTGGTCCTACTATCACATCATTTGAAATATGAATTTGAAAAGCATAGCATTCATTACTCAAACCAAAAAAATCTCAACAAATTGACCCCCTCAACTATTTGTGAGGGAGTATTTGAGGGTGTCAAATTGAGAAGAAAACTAACAATCGAAGGGGTCAATTTGTTAAATTTTTAGTTTAGAGGGTATTAAAGAAAAAATGGCAATACTTAAGGAGGTGTCCCTATAACTGTTATTACACACCTCGAACTACCTAATTTCTCATGAAATGGTCCCCAAAGTGTTCATGCTCAGCCCCCCATACGCCTAGCTATCTGATGGTTTGTGTGTGTCCCAACACTCCACAGAGCTGGGGCCCTTTTTTCACTTGCGGCCAAAGTTGTGATATTTTAGTTGATTTCTTCTACACTGAAGGTTTCTAAAAACAGTTAGTTCTGTATAACTATTTAGTAGTGATGTGATCTCCAATTTTCGCAGCCTCGTTTTCTTTTTGCCGGGATCGATCCTTAACTCTGACCAGATTATCTATGCTTACAGTGCGGAATTCGTATCTGGGGCCAAGTCTGAAATGGAAGATAAAATTCACTAAGCCCCAAGTGGGCCGAATAAAATCGATTTACTTAGATTAAAAATAAAGGGTGGGGCTAAATATACTACTTTTTTTTTGCTAAATACACCACATTTATTCACAAATTTTTTATCTTTTAATACTATAGGGTGGTATATTTAGCAGAAAATGTGGTGTATTTAGTCCCACCCAAAATAAATAAATATAAAACACTCTCAGAGAGAGAGTATTAAGATAGATTTTGTAATATTAGGGGCTGATTCATAAATACTACATTCTTAGATATTAGAATTAGTTATAGATATTAGAATTAGTTATAGTTAGTTATGACAGCTCAAGAACAGCTCATCATAACTAACTACCAATGTACATATATAGAGGCAATTCTGTAAACAGAGGAATTCAATTCAATGCACAAGTTATTTTTCTTCTCTTGTTTTCTATTATGGTATCAGAGCAATACGATCAGTTTTTTTTTTTTATTCATTGATTCTTCATTTCATTGAAGATTGAAGCTTCTCTCTCATCTTCATTGATTCTTCATCTTCACTGAAGATCGAATCGTTTTTCGTTTTCCGCAAGCAAACTCTGTTCAATCTTAAAGATTTATCATCTCAATTCCTTATAATAAGCCTGAGATCAAATCTGTTCTTAATCTGTTCTTCAAATTCAAGATTATCTACAATTCTTGAAGTCAATAATGGCAACTGATGCTAATCCTAATCTGACTAACAATGTCAACAATGGTGCTCAACGTACAACTACACAATCAGATGAAATTTCTTCTCCTTATTTTCTTACCAGTAATGATAATCCTGGTAACATTCTTGTCTCTCAATCTCTGGTTGGTTCTGAAAATTTTAATACTTGGTATCGATCAATGATCCTTGCACTAAGGGCCAAGAATAAATTGGTTTTTGTCAATGGTGTGGTTACTGAACCACAGATGAATGATCCTTTATATGAAAAATGGGTTAGAGTTGATACAATGGTCATTTCCTGGATAATCAATTCTGTATCAAAGGACATAGCTTCAAGTGTGATTTATGGAAATACTTCAAGAGAAATCTGGACAGATATCTTAGAAAGGTACTCACAAAAGAATGGTCCAAGAATCTTCCAGTTAAAGAAGGCCATATCCATGCTGAAACAAGAACAACTATCTGTGACCTCCTATTTTACAAAAATGAAGGCCCTATGGGATGAATTAACTAGCTACAAACTAGTTCCAATTTGTAACTGTGGTGTTATGAAAAATTGCACATGCAATATCATGAAGTTTTTGTTAGAGAGTCAAGAACATGAACATATTATGTTCTTTCTCATGGGTTTGAATGATTATTTCACCCAAGTCAGAGATCAAATTCTACAAATGGATCCTCTGCCCTCAATGAACAATGTCTTTGCTAAGATCATTCAACAAGAAAGACAAAAAGAAATTACCAGTTCAGATATTCAGATTGGAAATCAAGGGTTAAACAACATGGCAATGGCAACCAGATTCAGTGACCAAAGAAATGGTACAAATTTCAACAATGTTACAAATTTCAACAGTAATAGGCAACAGCAACAAAAGAAAGATAGGCCTTTTTGTACACATTGCAATATGTTGGGGCATACTGTAGACAAGTGCTTTAAGCTACATGGATATCCCCCTGGATATAAGAGTAAAGGGAAGACACAAACTGGTTTTCCAAGACAAAATGGATATCAAGGATCTGGTTCTACAACTCAACATCAAGCTCATCAGGTTTCACTTACATCAGATACAGATAATCTCAAAAATTCTGATGCAAACATTCAATTTACTCCTGCCCAATGTCAACAACTCCTCAATTTCCTGAATAATCAAATGACATCTCAAACTACAAATACTCAAAATACCTCAGCTTTGTCAGGTAATATAATTACTAAACATTCTTTTGCTAGTTTATCAGCAATTATGGAAACTGAGTTATGTGCATCTAGCATCATTAATATCAGCACTAACACATGGATAATAGATTCAGGAGCCACAAATCACATGTGTTGTTCCTTATCTGTTTTTAGTTCTGTAACACCTATGCAAAATGCTTTTGTTCAATTACCAAATGGTATAAGCATACCTATTACTCATAAAGGTACTGTCCAAGTTACTGATACATTGACATTATCAGAAGTGCTATGCATACCAGATTTTAAATTCAATCTCATTTCTGTAAGTAAACTACTTGACTGTCAAAATATTTCATGTGTTTTTTTTATCTAATAAATGTTTTCTTCAGGACCTCATCCAATGGACAGTGATTGGGATGGGTGAAAGAAATGGAGACCTTTACACAATCAACTCAAGAACTGAGCACTTGACACAGCCTATTCAACTTACAGCTTCAAATGTTTCTATTAATTCTGATGTATTTTCTTTTGATGTAAACAAAACCAACATTTGGCATTGTAGACTAGGACATCCCTCAGATGCAAAATTGAAAATTCTGAACCTAGATTCTCATAAGAACAACATTCCTTGTATTGTATGTCCTTTAGCAAAGCAAAGAAGATTGCCTTTCATATCAAACAACAATATCTCAAAATTTCCATTTGATATAATTCATGTTGATATTTGGGGTCCTTTCCATATGGAAACCATGAATAAACATAGATATTTTTTTTCTATTGTAGATGCACTACAAGAAAAAACCCTTTTTATGACTTTTTTTTATTTTGGGCTAATGACTATTTTAAAAAAAGAGTCATAACAAATCCTTTTTTCTAACATATATGACTCTTTTTGCAAATATAGTCATAAGATTGGTAAGTGGTGTTTTATATACGACTATTTTTTTTATTAGTCATAAATAATAAGATTGTTTATGACAGTTTTTTTAAAATGGTCATAAATAATAAGATTTTTTATGACAGTTTTTTTGAAAATGGTCATAAATAATAAGATGGTCATAAATAATAAGAGTTTTTATGACAGTTTTTTGAAAATTGTCATAAATAATAAGAGTTTTTATGACAGTTTTTTGAAAATGGTCATAAATAATAAGATTTTTTATGACAGTTTTTTTGAAAATGGTCATAAATAATAAGATGGTCATAAATAATAAGAGTTTTTATGACAGTTTTTTGAAAATGGTCATAAATAATAAGAGTCTTTATGACAGATTTTTGAAAATGGTCATAAATAATAAGACTTTTATGACTTCATTTTTGGTAGTCATAAATATTCTTTATTTTTATGACTCTTTTTCTTTGAATTCTAGAATCAAACGTAAGTACTGTTTTGGAAAAAATAGTGAAAAAAAGACAATATGCTAAGATTTTTAAAGTTAAGATTCTTGATTAGGGAAAGGTCCTCTGTACAAAAAATATTTTGTGAAATTTTACTTGGCATACACGAATATTATGTGAAATTTCACTAAATCTTTACATGAATATTAAGTGAATTTTCACTTAAATCGACCTTTGAGAGACTAGTTTTTAAGAAATTACTTTTTGAAATTGGACTATTAACACTTGATAGTTACTTTTAGTGTCACAAATTTAGATTTTATTAAGAATCATATTAGATTTTTTATGACAGTTTTTTGAAAATTATCATAAAAAATAAGATTTTTTATGACATGTTTGTGAAAAGTGTCATATATAATAAGTATTTAGAAAAGTGTCATAAATAACAAGACTTTTATGACTTCATTTTTGGGTAGTCATAAATATTCTTTATTTTTATGACTCTTTTTCTTTGAATTCTAGAATCAAAGTACTATTTTTTGGAAAAAATAGTGAAAAAGACAATATGTTAAGATTTTTAAAGTTAAGATTCTTGATTAGGGAAATGTGCGCTGTATAAAAATTTTAAATGAAATTTCACTTGGTATACATGTAACACCCCGTAATTTCTTTATATAAATATTCATTTAAAAAAAACAAAATAATGAGACAACCTAAATTTTTGTGTATACAACCATGGTTATTTATTTATATGTGTGTATTTATTTTATTGATTAATTATTGTGTGAAATTTTATAGAGCTAAGTGGTGGAGTTAAGTTGTAAAAACTTAAGTTGAACAAGTCACTGAAGAATTGATGTTTATTTTTTTGTAGTGATTATAGGCCCGTGAATGTGTTAATTTGTGTTTTTAACATTTAAATTAAGTACCCGGGTTATGTACACCCATTGGGTCACTCATTTTAGAACTTTAGAATGTATTTCGGGCCCATATAAAGCCTTTTTGTGAGGCCCCTAGACAAAAAACGGGATTTTTAGCCTTTTGTGTGTTTGTGTTATAATATATGTAGGTGTATCATATATACGTACATAATATACCTCCTAGGGTTTTGATAACAAAAAGAAAAGAAAAGAGAGACATGAGAAAAATAGAGCAGTCAAGAGAGAGAGAGAGAAGAAGAAGAAGAAGAAGAAGAAGAAGATAATAAGAGAAGAAAGAGAGGAACCCCAAATATGGTTTTGCGAATCTTCATCAACATTGAAGTTCTAAATCGGTGAGTTAACTTGTTATTTTCTTTCAATCTCGTTTGATTGAAATTTAAATGGATAGATTATTAAATTAGTATGGTTATGGGTTATGAGATTTAGGTTTTTATTTACAATGATTGAAGTTATGATTTGAGATTTATAGATGAGCCTTGAATATACATTTGAGCAATTATTCAATTTTCGGATTTGGGATTTTCACGGATCAGATTTTAGTAGAAAATTCCTAATAAATCATACGTTACAGTTTTCGTGATTCTGTTCGCGTGAGCCTGTAGGAAACGCAATTCTGGACAACTTTTGTGTAATGGTATTTTTTCCAATTCTGCACCGTTTGGACAGAAAATTCATATTACAGTAGCAGTTTTATGAATGTTAAAATAAGCGTATTTGCTATATCATATTTTTGTGTGATTTCGTGTTCGTTAATATAAATTAATTTATTTGTACATAGAAAGATATGAGTTCTCATGTATAGTTGAGCTTTGTGAAATTATGACTGTGTGATTTTGTGTGGGTTATGAATATGTGTGAACATGTAGCTGTTAATATAATTTTAACAGAAATTTGAGTTGAGATATATGAATCTCTTATGAAGTAGAGTTTTGTGAAAAACGTGGATGTATGAACGATAGAAAATCCTTAGAGTTCACCACTGCTCCTTATGATTTTAGGCGGCGACTTCGTGGATGACCCGTCCTTGTGTGATTAGACGGCGACTACGTGGATGACCCGTCTCTTCATTATTTTAAGCCTTATGCCCGGCTTGTTGGTCTATTTCATGTGTATCTAGACATTGTTTTATTGACGTCAAGAACGTAAGGACTAGCCTTTCGGTGTATACTCAAATCCCAGTGATACCCCATGTGAGTTGGGACCGGAGTGCGAGTTAGTATTACGTTAGGAGACACATGGGATATATGTGTAGGCTTGACCATGGATGGGTGGCCGAGGTGGTGAACATAAGGTGTAATAAAATAAAATACTTTGTGGTGTTTTATTCTTGCGTTTAGAAGTTGAATTATAATTAATTACCTCTTATTGTGGTTGCATCGTAGAAAGTTGTGGACGCTTAGTCATCGAATTTTCTAATAATTTTTCGTGTTGTAATCGTTGTGTGTGAGAATATTGTCTTGAAGTGACGTTTTATTATCTAATTTTAACTTTTAATATTCTCTTGAAGTGAACTCAAGGCTTTAAATTTCAAAGGGAAAAGAAGGCCAAAACCAATTTGGCAATTCGTAAAGGTAATTAAGTCTGAATAAAAACATGGTAGATATAATGGTAGCTGTTTAAATTATACTTAGTATGTTATGGTTAATGTATTGATATAATGTATGTTGCAGTTATTCAATTGTTGCTGGGTATGTTTTCATTGTTTGAAATTTTTGGGAGGTTCTATTTATAGAGGAGACTCTGTCGAAAGTTTTAGAAATTCTAGGTCAACATTCATTCCAAGATAAGTTAGTTTTACCACGACTTGTGATTGCAGTAATTTATTGTTTGTCTAATATTTGTTATACATTTATTCATAGGGACCAAAGCAACCAGGAAATTATGAATGTGGATACTATATGTTACTTTTCATGAAAGTGATAATGGAGAATCCATCCAAATCTATCAAGATAAAGGTATTATCATAGTATTCTTTGTAAATGTGTCGCCAAATTTTCTCTTCTTCTTGTTTTACTTTGATTCATAAATTGTGGAATTTTTTTTTTCATATGTGTTGGAGGTGGTGGTGGTGTTGTTGTGGGGAGGGAATACATCCTTAACATCTCATTCTTTCCTGAACTTTTTCAGATGAAAGAGTTGTCTCAAAAAGTGAAATATGAAAGCCACGAGCTAAATGTACTTCAACTTGAGTTCATTGAGTTCATTCAAGAATACATTTAAGTATTGAAAATTTCAACATTATTTCCTTTTTCCAGGTAATCTGTATTTTTACAATTTAAGAAAAGTATATACTCGTATATAGAATCTAATACATTGATTTCATTTTTGTTTCAGTGTTACACAGTTAGACTACATGGAACAGATATTGCAAATAAGTTGATGTACTAGCAGAGATTGAAGAGTTTAAATAGACACTAATCTTGTTTTTATTTATTTATTTTTTTAACAATGTAACATATACATTATTGGTTTGTTGGTTTAATACATACTTAGTGGTTACTGTTACATTTTTCTTGTACATAACTAATTATTAGATTGATTATTGAAAAATTTTGGTTGGAAGGAAGATAATATCTGAATATGGTTCTTGAGTTGATTTGTAACATGCATGTTTTGATGATGTATTTGAATTGTGTAATCTTGATTGTTGGATTATCAACAAATTTTTTTTTTCTTTAAATGTGTTTTATAATATATATGACTGTTTCATAAAAAACAATCATAAATTAGCAATAGTTCTACTAAAGTCATAAATAGTGTCATTATTTATGACTTTTAAAATGTTATTTATGACCGTTTTGAAGATTATTTATGACTATAAAAAGATTATTTATGACTTTTTGAAGGATATTTATGACTATTTTAAATATTATTTATGACTATTTAAAGGTTATTTATGACTTTTTTTAAGATTGTTTATGACTTTTTAAATGGTTATTTATGACTAATTTGAAGATTATTTACGACTTTTTAAAGGGTTATTTATGACTTTTTTGAAGATTATTTATGACTTTTATAAAAGGCTATTTATGACTTTTTTAAAGATTATTTATGACTTTTTTAAAAGGCTATTATGACTTTTTTGAAGATTATTTATGACTGTATCAATTAAAAAATAGTCATAAACAATTTGAAAGCACTCATTTTTTATGACTATTTTTTTAGAACTGTTGTAAAAGTGATAATTATTTATGACTTTTTTAACAAACTCGAACTTATTTATGACTGCAATGTTATGACTTATTTTAAAAGCTTAAAAAAGAGTCATAAATATACATTTATGACTCTTTTTTAAAGTCATAATAAGGGTTTTTTGTTGTAGTGATGATTGTACAAGGTGTACATGGGTTTATTTAATGAAACACAAATCAGAAATATCTACTTTACTTCCAAATTTTTACAATTTAATACAAAATCAGTTCAACAAGTCAATCAAAATTATAAGATCAGATAATGGTTTAGAGTTTAATCAAACTGAATTTTTCAATAATAAAGGGATAATACATCAATTGACTTGTGTAGATACCCCACAACAAAATGCCATAGTGGAAAGAAAACATCAACATTTATTAAATGTTGCTAGATCATTGAGATTTCAATCTCAAGTTCCTTTGTATTTGTGGGGAGATTGCTTACTTACAGCAGCTTATTTAATAAATAGAACTCCCACTGCTCTTCTCAAAGGTAAGTGTCCTTATGAATTACTCTTCAATGTTAAACCTACTTATGATCATCTGAAAGTTTTTGGCTGTCTTTGTTTTGCATCCACATTAACTTCTCATAGACACAAATTTGCTCCAAGAGCTAGAAAATGTATTTTCATTGGGTATCCATATGGTGTAAAAGGATATAAACTCTTAGACTTAGAATCAAAGTCTACATTTATATCTAGAGATGTAATCTTTCATGAAGAAGTTCTTCCTTTTCAAAAATTTTCAAATCAAAACCAAAATATACAACATATTGAGGTTCCTCTTCCAAATCCTATACTTACTGACATTCCACATCAACAAGCACACTATGATAATCACTCAGCAATTATAGATCAAGGAACCAATGAAAATAATGTAACTGTTACAGAAAGTCAACATATTCCTGTAACCAACATCAGAAAATCAACAAGACAACACAAAACCCCATCATACTTAGATAATTATCATTGTCATCTTGTGTCAAAAAGAAGCCAAAAGTCAGATGGTGCTGCTTATCCTTTATCTAAAGTTTTATCTTACTCTAAATTGTCTTCAAATTACAGAAATTTAGTCATGTCTGTTTCAACACATTATGAACCAGAATTCTACCATCAAGCTGTCAAATTTCCTCAATGGCAAGAAGCAATGGCAGCAGAAATCAAGGCTCTTGAAGATAACAATACATGGACTATTATGACATTACCTGAAGGTAAACAACCTATTGGATGCAAATGGATCTACAAGGTTAAACTCAAAGCTGATGGCTCACTAGAAAGGCATAAAGCAAGACTAGTAGCAAAAGGCTACACACAACAGGAAGGGATAGATTTTATTGAAACATTTTCCCCAGTAGCAAAATTAACTACAGTGAAGATCATACTCACATTAGCAGCTGTTAAACAGTGGCACCTTCTACAACTTGATGTCAACAATGCCTTTTTACATGGAGACTTATCAGAGGAAGTGTACATGAAATTGCCCCTTGGATTCCATAGTAAGGGGGAGAATCAAGTATGTAAGCTAAACAAGAGCCTATATGGGTTAAGACAAGCAAGTAGACAATGGTTTTCAAAATTTGCCATAGCTCTCAAAAATCTTGGATTTCAACAAAGCAAAAATGACTACAGCCTATTTACAAGACAAAATGGTGAATCTTTCATTGCTCTTCTAGTTTATGTAGATGACATTATTCTAGCAAGCAATGATCTCAAACATGCAACAGAACTAAAGGGGTTATTACATCAGCAGTTCAAACTCAAAGATTTGGGGAATCTAAAGTATTTTCTTGGATTGGAAGTTGCAAGATCTGATAAAGGAATCTGCATATCCCAAAGACATTACACCCTTAAACTATTGGAATCCACAGGCTTCATAGGTTCTAAACCATCAAAATGTCCTATGGAACCAGGGTCAAAATTATGCAACACAGAAGGGGAATTAATGCCAGAACCAAACACTTACAGAAAATTGATAGGAAAGTTACTTTATCTTACAGTAACCAGGCCAGACATAGCCTTTGCTGTTAACAAACTTAGCCAATATATGTCTCAACCTAGAATACCTCATCTTCAAGCAGCAAATAAAGTATTGCAGTACTTGAAAGCATCTCCTGGACAAGGATTATTCTTCTCTTCAAAATCAGACCTACACATTAAAGGCTTTGCAGATGCAGATTGGGCAGCATGTCTAGACTCAAGAAGATCCACTACAGGTTATTGCATATTTTTAGGGGATTCTCTAGTATCATGGAAATCAAAGAAACAGCAGACCATATCAAGATCATCAGCAGAAGCAGAATACAGAAGCATGGCAAATGCAACATGTGAGATTATATGGATGATAAGCTTATTGAAGGATTTAAAAGAAGTGCATTCAAAAGCAGCTTTACTGTTCTGTGATAACCAAGCTGCAATTCACATTACTCAAAATCCTGTTTTCCATGAAAGGACCAAACATATTGAAATAGATTGTCATGTAGTCAGAGACAAAGTAGAAGAAGGTATAATCAAAGCTCTTCATATTTCAACCAAACATCAACTAGCTGATATATTGACCAAGCCTCTCCATCCAACTCAGTTTCACATATTAATGAGCAAGTTTGGAATAATGGATATCCATCATCCAACTTGAGGGGGAGTATTAAGATAGATTTTGTAATATTAGGGGCTGATTCATAAATACTACATTCTTAGATATTAGAATTAGTTATAGATATTAGAATTAGTTATAGTTAGTTATGACAGCTCAAGAACAGCTCATCATAACTAACTACCAATGTACATATATAGAGGCAATTCTGTAAACAGAGGAATTCAATTCAATGCACAAGTTATTTTTCTTCTCTTGTTTTCTATTAGAGAGAGAGAGAGAGAGAGAGAGAGAGAGAGATGCATACAATAAGGAAGAAATACTAACTTTCTACTTGAAAAAATGGCAGTGGACTAGATTTAGTTATACCTAAATATTTGTAAAGACCTGTGTGCCAATGCAAATGCAATTAAGTTTGAAATAAATTATCAAGTTACGTTGTTTCATTTTGTGATTACATAAGATGTTTTAGTACTTTTTTTTTTTTGAGGAGAAGATGTTTTAGTACTTATCAAAGTCATCTGGTGAGTTTTATTAGGTAAATTTTTATTTCTATGACTCTATGGATCCATTTAAGTTGCAATTTATAGAAGTGAAAAAAATAAATAAATAAATAGGAGTAAATGAGGAAAATTATTTCTCTAGTGTTTTACTCAATGCTTAAATAACTTTATAGGTAAAAAAAAATTATAAAATAAGAGAAATCCATGAAATGTTGAATGGAAGTGACTAACTATATTAAAAAATTTTAATTTTTATAATCCGATTATTCATTTTTTTTTTTTTATAAATGTTTCTCTCACCGTTTTCTTAAATAACCAAACAAAAGAAAGATCATGTTTAATTTTTTTTTTCATTCATGAACTATAAAGAGACAATGAGTACTCTTCTAGAATTGAATTAAAAGGAACTTTTTTTTTTCTTTTTTTTGGGATAAGAATTGAAAGAATTGATTGAGCATTTTAGTTCAAGCATAGCCACAAAGGTTTATATGACTCCACTAAAATTATAAAGGAACTGATAATAAAACAAAAAAACAAAAAAAACCTCTCAACGCCATTGATGTATGTATGCACATGTAATGATTAAATGATGACACAATGAAAGTAGTTTGTATTTAAATGTGTGTAGGGCCAGGGTCTGTTTGGTAAGCCAACTGTTTTGACAACTTAATGGTGAAACTACGCCTTCTCTACTCCACCCAAATATTTCAAATAGGATGTGTCAATGAGGTATGAAACAAAGAAACAAAAGAGAATAACAAATAATAAGGCAAGTGATGCGAGAAATCGAGAAGAGAACTCTTTAAAATTGGAAAGGGCACCAAAAAAGGCCAATAAAGTGGGCCATATCCAAACAAGTAGGAACAAGAAAACAATATGCAATAAAAGTAAGTGCTTGACATTGATGACATACCGAGGAAATATTGAATGTAACAGTGATAATAGGTTATTAAAATTATCATAGTAATCAATATACGCGTTGATGGCTTTGTATACTGAATAAATGTGTTGCTCGCATGCTATAAGTTTAAGTTGTGGGTAAAATAAAGAAAATTATCAACCAGTTTAACTATAGGGTTAGGCTATGTAGTGTTAATGAAATTCCAAAAATAAAAAACACACATTTTAATTTAAAAAGGCCAAAAACATGATAATTGTCTAGATTTTAGAAACTGAGTCACTGAGGTAAAAGGCTAGAATTGGCTTTGAGTTGCTGTGACATGTGATTCCTCGGTGGATTTTAACCTAAGCTACATCACTTGTGTGTTTTTTTCCATCAATTTTTTCTTGGAAAAAGGATGGAAATTATTTTGGTGAAAATAAAAACTTTTCATTCCGATGTGTTTTCTTGCTAAAGGGTTACATTTCATTTCTCTTCAAAATAGTACTCACAGTCACCATTTTTTTTTGGGTGCATAGAGAAATTTAGTGAGTCACAAATTATCGTTTAAAATACTTGAAAATTAGGCTATCGAAGATAAGAAACATCATTAATGGGGGCCAAAGAGCTCGCTCATTTTGGCCAATTGGAGGATTGAATTCTTGGCATCCAAATGTACTAGCAACAATAAGGATACATTCACATCTCCAACCACATTCTTGCTTTAAATACAAGTACTCTGTGCTGTGTAAGTGGTGTACAAAAAAGTGTGAAAAAATCAAACAGCACATAATACATATATTTAAAGCATAAATGTAATTGAAGATGTAGGTATATCATTATTGTACTAGCAAATACTTCATACACGATTTTTCATTTCTATATATATCCACTCTCTCTCTCTCTCCTTTCCTTGTAAACATCAAACTAGTATTTTCTTCTATATATCCTATATAAGTTGTGTACACAACATATACTTGCGTCATATTTTATATAATCCATTACTCAATCAGATGCTTACAAATATGAAATGAACTGTTAATGAAATATACGTTAATCAGATGCTTAGAAAACAATCATCGTATATATCAAAGTTTTATGAGACCATTTTTGCTCACTCAATTACTTTATTGGGTGAATATGTGGAAAATACCACTTATCATAGATAAAAACAAATGAAATGATAGACTCACTCAGTAAACCACGCACTTTTTTCATACACAACTTTAAATGCTTGTACCTTGAGCTGTTTAAAATTTTTACATTTTTTTGTGCCCCACTTATATAGCATATGATACATGCATTTAAAGTACTTGTGTGTGAAAAAAGTGTAATTTACTGTGTGAGTCTAATAGTGCTCAAAAACAAAGACATCACACATCATGTTTCACAACGGATTCCACAACAAACCCATATTTGCAAAAAATAAAAATAAAAATAAAAAATGTCGGCCTCACCATTTTATTGCAAATCAGTCCCTATTCAAATAAACGAAACAATCCCCTCTTTTGTGGGTTAACACACACATACACACACACACACACACACACACACACTCTCTCTCTCTCTCTCACTCTCTCTCTCTCTCTATATAAATTCCCCTAATTCTCTCTCTACAACAACTCCATCAGATCGGTTCAAGAAAACCAACATTTTCATACCCATGGAAGACGACGAAGAAACTCAGTCACCGCAGTCAGGTTCTCCAGCGTCGCCGCGTCCGAACCGGCGAATAACCGTTACCGTCGTCGCATCCGCTCCACCTTTGAAAAAACTGACTCTGGCCCTCCCCATACAGCAGCCGCGAAACGCCTCTTCCTCCGCTGGCGGTGGACACTAGGATTGCTGGAGCAAGGAACAACAGCAATGCTAATCGACGCCTGGGGCAAACGATACCTCGAACTGAGCAGAAGAAATCTGAAGTAGCAGTACTGGAAAGACGTCGCCGACCAAGAAGATCACGCCAACAATAAACCCCCAAAACTGACATTCAGTGTAAGAACCGAATCGACACGGTCAAGAAAAAGTACAAGAACGAAAAAGTGAAGATGGCTGTCGGTGTTGGTCTGAGCTAGTGGCAATTCTAAGACCGCCTCGACGAATTGATCGGTCCGACGACAGTGGCGACAAATTAGAAGAAGAAAAAAAATCCCCATCAGAATTCAACTAGGGCTTCGATCATCATCACTCCATAATACATTCCAACCTAATAATCAAAAGCATCAGAACCAAAAAATGCAATTGTAACAACCTGTATTTTTCATTTAATTGCTAAATGTAATTTCAATATTATATTCCTATTACTTGTTTGATTTAATAGAAATTCTTTATTTAGAATCAAACTGTAATTTTTATAATTAAGGAATACCTGTGATGAATTTTAAAACTGTATTTTCAAAATGATGAAAATATTTGCTTTTGACTCAAACTGTATTTTTATACAACCAAAAAATTATTTCCTACGTTAATATTAATTTTCTGTATTTTGTGGTGATCACCGCGTCGCGAAAATACCAGTTTACAAATAAAACTGTCCACACCGCGATGAACTCCCACAGATTGGGATTCCTTGTCAATCAAACTTGACAATTGCTTTATGACTAGGGGTGTATACGAGCCGAGCCGAGTCTGCTTGCGAGCTTTCTCACGAGCTCGCAAGCTTGCTCATGAGCTCAAATGAGCTAAGCTTTCAAGTGTTCACGAGATTTCTCGCGAGCTTTTTTGCACACCCTTTTAAACTATATAGTTTAATAATAAAACAATCATTTATCAAGCCTACTTATGAAATATGTCATATTTTTTTTTCTTTCTAAAATTACATAGTTTTATAATAAATATATTTATAAAAGTCACTATACAAGCTCTTTATCAAACCTATAAACAAGCTTTTTCACGAGCCTTAATCGATCGTGGTCACGAGCTCGAATGAGCGAGCTGAGCATAGCCTTTTATCGAGCCCTTGTTGAGCGGCTCATCTCGTTTGCACCCCTATTTATGACCACTTATTGTAAGTAATCATTGGTTAGGCTTGTTTAGGTAATGCAATTTTGTGTGTGTTAATTTGTAGTAATAAGTTGTATTCCCAAACACTCTAATAGATTCTTAGACAACTTGCTTGTGCCTTGTTTGGCAACGTTTATATGATGTGTGTTATATGAGTACCATAAGCTATTTTTCCCAAACACTTGATTTTGCCTCCCTACACACCTACTTAACCTCTACAATATGTTTATTTTCATATACATATGTATAGATGTGCTGTAATTATATGTATGTATATGATAATATTTATAATTAACCATTTGTGAAGTGAATTCAAGGGACTTGGCCCCAAGAATTTCAAATTGCTTCCTATATATATATATATGCATCACATAAACATACATTTTGGAGATTTCAAAACTGAAATCCAGAGATAAAAGAGAGAGTTCAGAGATACAATTTTATAGATATTTTAGAGAGAGAAAGCTTCTCTCCACCATAGCCAAGCTCACAGTGGTCTTTCTTTCTCAACAATAACTTCAAACACATTCCCAGTGAGTATTTTAAACTCACTTAGAATGTAATTATGTTTTGATTACTATTTATATTACTTGAATTGAGAATCACCATTGATGAGTTCATGCTTGAAGTTGAAGGCTTGAAAAAGTTGAATTTTCAAACTTAACCAAAATTTGTTTTGATGGATAATAATGAAAGATCTTAAGCCATAAAAGTTGTGGTTAAAGTATTAGAGCTTAATTTGTTCATACTAGAAAGTATATTAGAAATGAAATTTTGTCACCTCTCGATTTTTTGTGACATCCAAGAGCTATAATTCAATTTGCGTTAATCCGATCGTAGATTCGTAATCCTTGCGGAGAAACGAAGAGAATCATATATTATATGACATGTTTACAATTGGATTTCAAAATGGGTCAAAAATAGGCCGTAAAACTGAAACGGGGGAGAAAAACGAAGAAGATAAAGCCTCTACACCTTTTCGCGCGAGCGACCCGCTCGCGTGATCTGTGTAATTCTAACAATTTTGGAAGTTTTTAAAAGAAATTTAAAAATACAAGTGTCGCGCACGCGGCCCGCGCAAACGACTTCTCGCACGAGCGACCCCCTCGTGCGATTGGGTAATTTTATGGTTTTTGTCTGTTTTCGTATAAGGAACTGTTTGAAAGAAGTTTTAAAGGTTTTTAAGGCAATGTTTGGGAAATATGTTATTTCAGAATCTGTTTTTAAAAGATAAAGTTAACAAGACTCAAATTCCCATATTCTCATTTGTTGTTACTTTCTAGCAATTATGTATTGCCCACAAGAGTCATGTGACATACAAGTTAGAGTCGAGTTGACATGCATGGTATGTGTTGGTGAGTTGAGAAGAGTCGAAAGAATGTGTTATGAGAGTTGCGACCCTAATTATCCCATGTCGATTCGGATACGACAGGTTAATTTGGAAGGATTAAGCCCAAGTCGACTCGAATACGGTAGGCCAGTCTGATCATGTCTAGGCTGCCTTGGATACAGTAGACTGGTCAGGTTATTATAACCTTGAATGTCTAGGTATGTCTAGGCCAATTCGGATACGGTAGACATATCGACAAACATTCTAAGCCTAACGGTCGTGGGCCGGTGGTACAGAGGAACCGTGTGTTTGGTTTTGTAGTTGAGGTAAAAGAGTCAGTGAGATGAGTGGGCTGCTATAACACCCGTCTTTGTGTTAGCGCATTTCACTACATTGTCATGCATGATAATGTGATGTATTGTGCATTTTGGCACATGTTTGAGTGAGTTTTAACTCACGAGTCGATTTGGATATCTTTGTTTAAGAACCCTCTGAGACGGTGTGAATGAGTGTTTGGATGTTGTGAAATCTTTCCGAGTATGAGACGTTCATGGTGGAATACCTTAAATGTTTATCTGAAAATAAATGTTTACTTGTGTATTTCACTATCTGTATTATTTTCTAAGTTAGAATATATTTATGTTGTTAATTTTAGTATCCTGGTGAGTACGAATTAACACGCTATTAATTTGGTAGGCTAATTAGCAATTTCGTAAAGTCATGTGAGAATGTGTTGCCATTTTCAATCAAATGAAAACAAAACAAAACAAAACAAACGAAATGGTTATCAAACAGACCTGTAGTGACCCGAAATTTTTTTTTTAAAGTGAATATTAAAAGTTTAATTTTATTTTCATCAGAGGAAAATAGCAGTTTTGAAAATATTACAGTATACTAGTTACCTATGTGTGCTTGTGGTGGTGTGAGTGACCTCATGGGATAATATCCCATATGAACCTTGGAGACCAAACTTTTGGTGCAAGTGTGTGCGTGTATCTGTGTGTATGTTTGTGAGGCTTGAAGCTTATGCTTCATAGAACTTGGGGACCAAGACTTTTATTCCTATATATACACTACCTAACCTCCCCAATTTCATAACTCTCATAGCAAGCAGCTCTCTGCCTCTCAACAATTGTCTCTCTCTCTCGGCAACTCACACACACACACACATATAGTTATATATATTCACACATATACATATATATATATATATATATATATTCAGAGAGTTTGGGAATTGCTCAACATTATTTTTAAGGTACGAGGTTGTGTACAATATGCTCTTAAATCTCCGTAGTATTTTCATGTCATCCCTATTTGTACTCTCTTTGCTTATGTTGTCTTTTTATTGGAATTCATGTCTTTTTGGTTAAGTGCTATGGGACTAAAGGGTACATGAGTAATGAACACCTACCAAGACCAACAGGCCTCAGGGACCGAGGAATGGTGACGGGTGGGGTGAGGTTGGTGTCTCTTATTGCTATGTTACCAAGATGAACCTAGTATGATGCTTTTGTGGGTGAGCGGGTAAATTGTGTGAGCGGGTGGGTTGAGTGATTGGTCTATTTTATTTTATCTGTCGTGGTTGTTCATTGTACTTTTGAGCCTTTATTATTCCTGTCATATTGTATACTTCCCCGTGTGTTATTTTAAATGCAGGTACCATTGGTAGCAGTCAAATTGGAGCACATTAGAGTACTATGTGGATTTGAGTTATTTGGGTCCTAGCCGTGTAAATGAATTTATTTGTAATTTTGGGCACTCAAGTGTAATTATTTTTATTGTTTTAAAAATACTTGACTATTTGCAATTTTAATGTAAATATTTCTTTTATTTTTGGTAGTGAAAATCGGAGCGTGACAAGACCCTTCGTCTACAAACTTCTAACATAATTTTAAAAAGATTGAATTGAAAGTTACTTTTGTTGTCAATTTCCTAAGATATTGAAGACTAGTAATTGTTCGTGCTCGGGGTACGGTGTTAAAAGAAAAAAAATGATGTTACAGTGATTGAATAATTTGAGTACTTTCGACACTAACTCAGCGTGCCTTTTGCACTTAGAAACTTTGAGTGACTTCGATATTAACTCTGCGTGCCTTCGACTCTAATATCCAAACATCCCTTAAACTAAAAATTATTTTTTTTCAAAGAGAATATGTAGATAAGTCTAACAATTAAATCAATTAAGACCATTAGATTAAAGAATTGGACTGAATTTATCTGGACCACTAAAAAGAGAGATAGAAAACTTGAGTGATTATCAATCATTAAATTAAAATCCAATAACTGAAAATGTCTCATCCATAAAAGCATTCCTCCTTTATCATATAGATTTGGGCAATCATTGTACTACTTGACTAATTCCATTAATTTAAAAGTCACTTGGCAAGTGGGCATGTGTCTTACCGAAAAGTTGATTAACCAAATCAATGAACTTAACTATGGAGTGTACCTTTGTTTAGCTGACACGAAAAATTCTCACTTTGTTCCATGAATATCTGCCAGCCAATTAAATATTAGGACAGCACTTCAGTGCAGTAAAAACAGTTCAATTGGTACTGTTCTACTCACAAAATGAATAGTAAAACTATTTTTGCAAAAGTAGTTTTTAAAAAATTGGTCAATTTTACTGTTCACCTGTGAGGAGAACAGCACCAACTGGACAATTTTAACTGCACTGAAGTGCTATCCTAAATATTATACTTCATTTAGGAAACACATTTATCCATCGTCCCAGTTGCTTATGTTTTTACCTTGATGGCATGTCGTGAATTTCCATTTTTTTTTTTATAAAATTTCATTTCCATTTGGTTCCTAAAACTTATGTTATGGTGTGTGCTTCTTGGGGAAACTCTAGTGTCTCCATTTTGGTAACTACAAATCATTGTGGGTCTGTTTGACACGACTTCTGTTGCTGTGATTCAATTGTAGAAAATTATTTTTGGTCAAAAGTTGTTTAAGGTAATTTTTGGCTGATCATAAATTTTTGTGATTAACTCACATGCGATTGGCATTGGTTGGTATAGCTCAAGTGGCAAAGAGCTTGGCATATATAAGTCCCCTCCAATCATAGGTTCGGTGTTCTAACCTCGTTTTTCCTCCCCCATATAAAAAAGAAAAAACTCACATGTGATTGAATTGCATAATTAGTTTGCCAAATACTCTATTTTAACTTAAGAAAATTTGAAATCACTTATGGACACCAAAAATGTTGCCAAACAGGGTTTGTATTGTTACAATAGAGGAATGAAAAAGATTGTATTAAGGTGTTGTATCAAAGACAAATTACCTTTATATAGGCCAAGAGATGATCCTAATAAATAAGAGATAATACTATTTAAGAAAGAGAACAATTAGGGGTACGTTAAACCAAGACCTTAAACTTAGACAATATGAACTTAGACTAATTATTCTAACAGCCCCCCTCAAACTTAAGATGGTAAAATGAAAACCAACTTGAGTTTGAAAACCAAATCCTGAAGTCTTCTTGGAAGATGAGTGTCACACCCCCAACACGCCTCGGGCAAGTTGGGACACGTATAACAAGCCCACACCTCAAAACACCCTTAATTCATTAAGAAAAACATGGATTTGACCTCATTAAACAGCTTCGTTGACACAAAACAGACCCAAGGGCAAAATGGTAATTAATAAGGTATAGAAAATTTTATATGGAAAGATAGGTCTTTGAGTCCCGGTTCCAACGCAAAAAACAGCGCGCGAATCCGAATTTTCTAGAGAGAGTTATGCTTGTTTCCGTAAAAGCTGTCGGGCTGAAACTAGACCAGCGAATCGATCCGCCCCAAATCCGGATCGATCCGGTTTTGACAGATTCTCATTTTTTGCACCTCCAAAAGCTCCGGATCGATCCGTACCAGACCCGGATCGATCCAGTTTCTGCAGATGAGTTTTCTGCTGCTAAAACTCTGCTAAAAACAGTTCAAAACATTCCCAAACTTTTCCAAAGCTTTGTGAAAGCATCAAAATTCATTCTCAAGCATTTCTAAATGTTTCTAAACCTCAACACAATATCTCCAAATATGAATTGACGATCAAAATAGACAAGCTAATCCTTAGGATCAAGAACTTACATCAAAACCCACATATTTAACTCAACACTTGCATGACTTCTCAAACAAAGAAAACCAAGTTCAATGACAACTCAAGTTGATAATACAAGCTTGCATCTCTCCCCGACATTTAACTAAACATGATTAAAATTTTGTCAAAAACTTGTCTAACATAACAATCCCTTTAGATACAACCAAATCCATTTGGTAAACAGTCTCAAGTGGCTCAAAACTTTACCCAAGCATCATAAAGGGCTTCCAAACCATTTCTAAACATTTTAAAAGTAGTTTAAACATACATAATCCATAGAATTCCCACTAGGAACCTTAATTTTACATTCAAAACCATGTTCTTCCAACACATCCATAAATATTTACACATAGGAGAAACTAAGTTAGTTTCACAACCAAATCTACTAACTCTTTCCAACTTCACTCCCAAAATACATAACTTGCAACTTGCAAGTACAACTCATGGTTTGGAACATAAACAACCAACCATACCCCACTTTACATATTACAAGTTTTCAAAAAGAACCTAAGATACATTACGTTGCTAACCAAAAGATACATTCTAGACACCAACTAACTAGGCATATGAACACATATACACAAGGACACAACTCCCACGCCCAACCCGTCGCGCGGATCATTTCATCTCCTCGTCTCGTTTGGTACCTGCGATGGTTATTCATTAACCACAATAGAAAATATATTTTCGTTTAAGCTTTCGCTTAGTGAGGGAACTAATCATGCCATTGGAATGCAAAGTATGTAAATGCAACAATCATTATAAATGACAACAAATTGATCTCCGGAAAGTCAAGTCATTCCAGCCACCACCCCCGGGTCCTTCTCACCCCGGATCTTTCTCACTTTTGGCGCATATAGCGCAACACACACTCTCTTGTGACCCCGAAGGCGTCACCGACATTTCATTGTGGTCGTCACCACGTCCTACTCATTGAGGACTTCCAATCCCTTACATATGGGACCTATAAAATGGTGACCACTACTTGACTTCCCTTTGATCCACATAAACATTTAAGCAACTTAGCATATAAACATAACAATTTCACCTTATTGGCATGCTTTTTGCCCAAATTCATCAACATATATATACATGAGCATGAGTTTAACAACTCTGAACAACAATTATCACATTAACATAGCTAAACATCCAATTGAGAGATTAGGACACTCACCTCTTCGATTTACTAGCGATTAAAGCTTCTAGAATCCAATTTTCAGTTAGATTCAACCCAACTCTTGCTCTAGGATCAATCCTACATAAGTTTGGTACCAAGAACAACGTCTATCAAGAACGGTTGCCGTAAAAACGTTGCCGAAAACAAAAATAAGTTACATGCATGTGATCCGCTTACCTCCACGAGTCCAAAAGTGGTCTCGGATCGTGAATCCGACGCCGAACGGCGAAGAAACGGCGAGAAACGTCGTCGAGAATTTTCGTCGCCGACTTGGAGCTCTCGTTCTCTCCAAGATTCTAATTCCCAGCTGTGTTTAATGTGTAGAGACACATATGCCTCATGCATATGTGTTGTCTCCACTTTTCATTATTCCTATTTACACCCCAAAACTTTCTTTAAGCTTTATTATGAAACCCCCATGCTAATTACATTAACTACCCACCTTTTCTAAATGGTTTTAAATCTAAGTCCCGCGTGGGTCCCAAACGTGGTCCCACATAAATTATGAGGTTGCTATTAAACCTACCAATTATGAATTATTTTCAATTACGCCCTCACATGGGTACCCATACTGGTCCTCTTACCTATCATAAGACATAATAATATCTTTAAACTTTTAAACAAGTAATCATATAAACATATAATGACATAAAAATGCAAATTATTTAATTAGACCCTCATTGGGCCCCACTTCCATACCAGCCTCGTCTTTCACAGGACTTTCATCTATGCCCGCATTTGAGCACCTTTTCAAATGTGGGTTCATAACCCCACCTTAAACCATCTCATGCATTAATTATCTTTAATTAACACATATTAACACCAAATAAATCTTCTTTTCCGGGTACGGGTGTTACAATGAGCCTTTGTGAAGAACAGTGTAGGGTAGTGGAAGATGAGAGCTGAGCGATCCAACAATGAAGGCGCTGACCATAACCAGACTGGGAAACACCAGCATGATAGCGTCAAGTTGGGCTCAGAAAAACCAACGATGATGTACACTGCGTATTTTTTCTAATATAAATATTCATTTCTAAATATGTTAAGGAAGCAACTAGAATTTTTACGTTGTTATTAATTGGTTGTGTGCATTTATCTTTTATGGTCATTTATTTATCTGTGGGTATTTATTTATTTGGGTAAATTACACAAACCTCCCCTGAGGTTTCAAAAATTACACGGACCTCCCTTGAGGTTTGTAATTAGGTAACAAAATGCCCCCTCCCCTTATGGTTCGTTAGTTTTTATTACATTTGCCCCCTTGAAAGTTAGAATTAGCCTCCCCTAATATTACAAAATTGTCATAAAGCCCCCTTCTCTTATATTTTTGTGCTAATTATAAAATCCCTCCTTCCTCCTATGTTTTTGGGTTAATTTTTTTTAGCATTAATTTATATCTACACAAAATACATATAAATAGGTTCAAAAAAAAAATCCCGAACAAACCTCTATCAAGCCCCCCTTGTATTAATTTTCTAGATCTGCCCCTGCCCCTATGCTTCAAAAGTGAACACTTAACTCCTGTGATTGTGGACTAAAATGGAACTGTTATGATTTCACTCAAAACTGATGAAAATTTTGAAATTGGTTAAAAATATAAACACTTAACCCCTTTTGTGATGATAATTTTGGGGTTAACTCTCTTTAAGGGAGCAATGATATCCTTTAACCCCAAAATTAGCCTCACATAGGTGGGTTAAAGGATATCATTTTGAAGCATATGGGCATGAGCGGATCTAGAAAATTAATACAGGGGGGGGGGGGGGCTTGACAGAGGTTTGTTTGGGGAAAAAAAAATTTTGGACCTATTTGTAACGCCCTGTATTTTATTATCATTAATAAATAAATATTGCATTTTATTTCCATGAGTAGATGATTTAATTTCTATTTATAAATAATTATCTGGGGTCAAACTGTAATTTCCAAAATATTTTCTATGGTTTCGAAATCGATATCTATAATTTTGTATAACCGGGAATTTAAATTCCCATGTTAATATAATTTTCTGTATTTTTATTTTAACCGTAAAATACCAGTTTGGTTTTAAAAATCCGTGTCTATATCGCGTTTTGGGTGTGGAAGCACGTGAGCTCAACCACACCGTGTAAAATCTATGTATTGCTTGGAGCCTACACATTTTTTTATCTACATATATGTGTGTTTAACTCTCACAGTTCTTCTCTCCCTCACAATTCTCTCAACTCTCTCAATCTCCCTCAAATTCTCTCTTCCTCTCAAGAACAATACACACACATACAGATTATATACCATATACATATACACATACACACATACATAGTCATATATATATATATTGGGTTACCAAAATCAAGAGCGGGGGAAATTCTCAACGACGGATTATTACGGCGGAAGTTCTCGGCCTTTAATTTTCTGAATAATCGTCTCAGTGAGTAAATTAAACTCACTCTCAACGTGTATATATGTAAATTTCAGTATATATATGTGTGTATATGTGTATATATATATCAATACACCATTGAAGCTTGAGAATTGGAGTTTTAGAAATCGTAACCAAAATCAATTCTGTAAATTGGAAATGAAAGATATCGATCCCAATAGACTACGGTTCAAATCCTACGCAATAATTCGTCCGTATCGCGACGTACCGTTGATTTAAAGTTTTGACACCCTCACTTTAATCACGAATATCTAGAGATATAATCCGTATTAGTTAAAATTGATCGCGTATTCTTAATCTACGCGGAAAACTGAAGAGAACCATATATCACATGTCCTAGTACGAACAGATTCTGAAAATGGGTAAATTTCAGTCCAGAATTGAAAACAGGGGAGAAAACGAAGAAGATGGCATTCTGCAAGAACTCGCGCGCGCGACCCGCTCGCGCGGACCATTCCCCCCCCCCCCCCCTTCGCGCGCGCGATCCGCTCGCGCGACCTGTTATACCCTTTCGCGCGCGCGATCCGCTCGCGCGACCTGTTCTGTCCTTTCGCGCGCGCGATTTTTCCTCCCCCTCGCTCGCGCGACCCGCTCGCGCGAGGTGGCAGTTTTGGCAGTTTGTATAATTTTTGGTAAGGGACTGTTTGGAAAATGTTTTGGGAGATTTCAAAGAACTGTTTGACAAATACACTGTTTTAAAAGCTCACTGTTAGAAATTGGACTTGTAAGAATGTTTAAGACCGAAATTTATGCTCGTACGATTATCCGGCTTTGTGTTTTATTAAGGGTGTTATTTATGAAACATTGACATACATATTAGGGTTGAGGTTGGGTCAACATGCATGTGTGTGAGAAAGCGTGAAAAGAGTAAAGGGTGGCGGTCTAGTGTGCGACCTCAATATCGATCGGATAGTATTCCTGGTATTGGAGGCGGTAGTGTTGTGTACGACTTAGATATCGATCGGATAGTATTCCTGGTATCTAAGGCGCGTGTTTCGGATATTGATCGGATAGTATTCCTGATATCCGAAGCGATGGTAATAGTGTTGTGTACGACTTAGATATCGATCGGATAGTATTCCTGGTATCTAAGGCGCGCGTTTCGGATATTGATCGGATAGTATTCCTGATATCCGGAGCGATGGTTGGTTGTGTTTGGTCTAGATATCGATCGGATAGTGTTCCTGGTATCTGAGGCAGTAGTGTGGCGTGTGACTTCAATACCGATCGGATAGTATTCCTGGTATTGGAGGCGATAATGTAGCGTGTGAATTGGATGACTGAATACTTATTACTCCTGGTAGCTGAAATGGTGTGTTGATTGAATTAGATTGTTCTAAAGGAAAGAATTGGCAAAATAAGATGTTTCATAATTCATGTACAATTTCGTATTTAATTCTTACTATATTCCCCCGTGAATTATGTTGGAATTGGAACCTTGAATATATTACTGTTAAAGTTAAATAGTACCGTTGTTTATTTGCTTATATATACATTGCGAGCACTTGTTTATTTTACTCACCAGCTTTCATAAGCTGACGGCGTTGATGCGTCCTGGACTGTATGTCCAGATTTTCAGGGGCAGGAGCAGCCAGGGTACTCCGACTATGCTAGTTAGAGGCAGGAAACTTTCCAGGAGGCTGTTTATTATTTTCCTATGTCTTTCATTTCTGAAGTTGTAATAGACTGGAGAATAGCTTTTGAATAAGGGCGTTTTGTGCCTAAGACATTGACTTATGTAATAGTTTAGCAAGTTTTAAATTTCGGAGCTTATGTTTTATTAGTATCCTTTCTTTTAGAAATGTTGTTAAGTTATTTGTTGCAGGGACAATTGGTCATACTCACTTGTCACGACCTACGAGTCCATAAAGGAAATTAAATGCTTTCCTGAATTATGCTACGTCGGGGCGTGACAGGCTTTTTGGTATCAGAGCCAGGTTATGGCTCGACCAATTGTCCAGAACACCTAGGATCTGCCGTTAAGATAGAATTTAGATAAGATAGTTCGACTTTATTCCGTGTCTAGTCGCTTTCTATCATTTAGAGTTTTCTTTCTTCTCGAGGGGTTGACCGAATTCTATTGATTGATGGATAGGTACCGTTCTCTCGATCAGATGGCTGGAAGAAATCTCAGGAATCGTCCCGCTATTGAAGATGCACCCCCGGTAATAGATCCAACCGGAATGTTCGAGGCTTTTGTAAGAAGATTGGAGAGGGTTAGTGATCAAAATGCGAGGAACAATAATCAGAATGGGAATTACAACGGGAATGGAAGGCAAGCCCACCAGACTGGAGACAAGCTTCTCAAAGAGTTTCGCGCCCTGCGACCTGAGTATTTTGCGGGGACTGATGAACCCTGGCAAGCGGAACAGTGGCTACGTCAGATGGAGCGTATCTTTGAGACCATAGAGTGCACTGATCTGGAGAAGAAGCGTCTAGCTATCTTTCAGCTGTCTTATGCAGCGGCTGATTGGTGGGATGCAGAAAAGGCGACGATAGGGGAAGAAGCTGCAAGGAGAATGCCATGGGTGGTGTTCAAGGAAAGGTTTCTTGAGAAGTATTTCCCCGAAGAAGAGAAGGACAAGAGAGAGAAAGAGTTTATGGAGTTGACTCAAGGGAATCTGACTGTCCGAGAGTACACTACTCGATTTGAGCGTCTGTCTCGCTTTGCTCCACATATGGTGGACACACCCCAGAAGAAAATCAAGAAGTATCACCGGGGTCTCAACCTGTCTCTTCGACATCTGACTATGGGGCATCTGGGCCAATCATTTGAAGCCCTAGTGAGATTGGCTACGGGGTTAGAAAATGATGGTTGTCAGAACTCGAAGCCGTTTGGAAATCGACCTCCGCAGAAGAGTTATTCAGGACAGAAACCTGGGTACCCTCAAGGACAGAAAAGGACCTGGGATGGAGGAAAGAAACCACAGCAGACACAAGCAGTTCAGCAGTATCAGCCTCTAGCAATAGAAGGGGCCAAAAACAATAACTGCTTCAATTGTAGAATTCCCGGTCATCGAGTTAAAGATTGCAGAGCACCTAGGCGTGCGGATCGTCCAGGAGTCGTGTGCTATAACTGTGGCATGCCCGGTCACATAAGTCCAGAATGCAAGGCCCCTAGGAAAGGCAACTATGGTCAACAAGGACAGGCCCGCCTGAATGCTGTTATTCCCGAGGCTGGTAGTTATGAAGAAACAGGGTATGAAGGAGGTGCTTATGAGGAGGGACTGCCTGAGCAACGAGCAGTGGAAGGTACTCTAACCTTGTTTAACTCTCATGTTAAAGTTTTATTCGACACGGGTGCTACACATTCCTTTATATCTGTTAAGATCGTTCAGAAGTTGGGTATCGTACCGCATCGTTTAGAGGAAGCTTTGAGTGCTGTCTCACCCTTAAGGACCACAGTCAAGTTATTACATGTGTGTAAGGATTGTCCTCTACGGTTAGGAGACCGCGAACTTTTGGCAAGATTGGTGGTTCTGTCGATGAAGGAGTTCGATATAATCCTGGGAATGGATTGGCTCGAGAAGAATGATGCGAAGTTGGATTGTGCAAGGAAGAGGATCACATTTGCGGACAAGGGGAATCAACTCTTCGATTTCCAATGTAACCCTTCGGGTGATATGTTCCTCACTAGATGCCTAGCAAACATTGAGGTTGTCAGTGCAGAGGTGACAGTATCATCAATACCGGTAATCAAAGAGTTCGAGGAAGTGTTCCGAGATATTTCAGGATTACCGCCGGAAAGGGACATAGAATTCTGTGTGGAATTGGTGCCAGGTACTCGACCTATAACCAAGGTTCCCTACAGGATGGCCCCTACAGAGTTGTTGGAGCTGAAGGAACAAGTTCAAGAACTTGAGAAGTTGGGTTTTGTTCGTCCAAGTACTTCACCCTGGGGAGCACCAGTGTTGTTCGTGAAGAAGAAGGATGGGACGATGCGGTTGTGTATTGACTACCGAGAACTGAATAAGGTTACTATCAAGAATAAGTATCCCTTACCTCGGATAGACGATCTGTTTGATCAGTTGCAAGGAGCCACGACCTTTTCTAAGATTGATCTACGGTCAGGGTATCACCAGTTGAGGGTGCGGAAGGAAGACATACCTAAGACTGCTTTCAGGACGAGATACGGACACTATGAGTTTTTAGTGATGCCGTTTGGGATGACGAATGCTCCGGCTGTGTTTATGGACTTGATGAACAGAGTATTCAAGCCCTATTTGGATCAATTCGTTATTGTCTTTATTGATGATATTTTGATCTATTCCAAGTCAGAGGAAGAGCACGAACAACACCTGAGGATCGCGTTGCAGACTCTCAAGGATCACCGCCTGTATGCTAAATTCAGCAAGTGTGAATTCTGGCTTCAGGAAGTTAAGTTTCTCGGGCATGTGATCTCTCAACAAGGAATCGCGGTTGACTCATCAAAGACCGATGCAGTGGCGAATTGGACTCGGCCGACCAATGCTACAGAAGTCAGAAGTTTTCTGGGACTAGCTGGTTACTATCGGAGATTTGTAGAAGGTTTCTCCAAGATAGCAGCCCCGTTAACTGGTTTGACTAAGAAAGACTTGAAGTTCGAATGGGCTGATAAGCATGAACGCGCTTTTCTGGAATTGAAAGAGAGATTGACAACAACGCCAGTGCTTGCGATACCAAAGGATGGTGAGAAGTTCACTATTTTTAGTGACGCCTCGTATCAAGGATTGGGATGTGTCCTTATGCAAGATGGTAAGGTCATAGCCTATGGTTCACGCCAGTTGAAGCCGAATGAATTGAATTACCCAACTCATGATTTGGAACTGGCAGCAGTTGTGTTTGCGCTCAAGATCTGGAGACACTACCTCTATGGGGAGAAGTTTGATTTATTCTCGGACCACAAGAGCCTTAAGTATTTGTTTACTCAGAAGGAGTTGAACATGAGGCAACGTAGGTGGATGAAGCTGATTAAGGATTATGACTTTACATTAGAGTACCACCCCGGTAAGGCTAACGTAGTCGCCGACGCCCTAAGCCGGAAACCTCAAGGAATGATTGCTTCATTGATGTTGAAGGAATGGAAAGCTTTAGAGACAATCGCAGAATTTGATATGCAGATTTCTGAAGGAAGTGGCGGACATCACTTTGGATGCCTCGTGGTACAACCAACACTTGTGAGTCGAATCATCGAAGCCCAGAAGGAAGATGAGAAGTTTCAAGTATGGTTCGCAAAGATGTTAGAGAAGGACCCGACAGAATGGAAGGTTGGGGCCGATGGAGGGTACAGATGTCGAGACAGATTGTGTGTGCCAGATTCAGGAGGTTTGAGAAAAGATATTCTCGAAGAAGCACATAAATCGAGACTGACAGTACACCCAGGAGGAACAAAGATGTATAAGGATTTGAAGAGAAACTTCTGGTGGGAAGGGATGAAGCGAGAAGTAGCCGAGTTTGTGTCTAAATGTTTGACTTGTCAACAAGTGAAGGCCGAACATCAGAGACCCTCAGGATTGTTGCAACCCTTACCTGTTCCAGGATGGAAGTGGGAGCACATAACTATGGATTTCGTGGTTGGATTACCCCGGTCACAACAGAATCATGATGCGATTTGGGTAATTGTGGATCGTTTGACGAAGTCTGCACACTTTATCGCGTACAATATGACTTACCCAGTAGAAAGGATGAGTCGAATGTACCTACAGCAAGTGGTGCGACTGCACGGTGCACCTGTGTCGATTGTATCAGACCGCGATGCACGTTTTACCTCAGGATTTTGGGAAAGTCTGCAGAAGGCTATGGGAACTTCGCTCAAGATGAGTACTGCATTCCATCCTCAGACCGATGGACAGACCGAGCGTGTTAATCAGATTATGGAAGATATGCTCAGAGCTTGTGCAATCGACTTTGAAGAGTCTTGGGAGACGCACTTACCGTTGGTCGAATTTGCGTATAACAACAGTTATCACTCAAGTATTGGGATGGTACCATTTGAAGCTTTGTACGGACGGCCATGTCGATCTCCATTGTGTTGGGCTGAAGTGGGAGACACAGAACTTTTGGGACCAGATTTGGTGAGAGAGACCAATGAGAAGATTTCACTGGTCAAAGAAAGAATGAAAACTGCACAGAGTAGACACAAGAGTTATGCGGATCGACGACGAAAGGACTTGGAGTTCAGTAACGGTGATCACGTACTCCTTAAGGTTTCACCTGTTCGTGGAATAGTACGTTTTGGTCAGAAGAGAGGGAAGCTGGCACCTCGTTTCATCGGACCGTTCGAGGTTTTGGAGCGTGTTGGGAAAGTGGCTTATCGGCTCGCGTTGCCACCAAAGATGTCTGGTGTTCATAATGTGTTCCATGTCAGTATGTTAAGGAAATACATACGGGATCCTTCACATGTGGTTAATTTTGATGATATTGAGACGAGTCAGAATGTTGTCTACAAGGATAGACCTGTGAGGATTCTTGACCAGAGTATCAAGAGGCTGAGAAGAAGAGACGTTCCTTTGGTTAAGGTTCAGTGGAGGCATCATGACGAAGGAGAAGCGTCGTGGGAGTTAGAGTCAGACATGAGGATTAGATACCCCGAGTTGTTTCAGGATTAGTTAGCTCAGATTTCGGGGCGAAATCTCTGTTAAGGTGGGTAGGGTGTAACGCCCTGTATTTTATTATCATTAATAAATAAATATTGCATTTTATTTCCATGAGTAGATGATTTAATTTCTATTTATAAATAATTATCTGGGGTCAAACTGTAATTTCCAAAATATTTTCTATGGTTTCGAAATCGATATCTATAATTTTGTATAACCGGGAATTTAAATTCCCATGTTAATATAATTTTCTGTATTTTTATTTTAACCGTAAAATACCAGTTTTGTTTTAAAATTCGTGTCTATATCGCATTTTGGGTGTGGGAGCACGTGAGCTCAACCACACCGTGTAAAATCTATGTATTGCTTGGAGCCTACACATTTTTTTATCTACATATATGTGTGTTTAACTCTCACAGTTCTTCTCTCCCTCACAATTCTCTCAACTCTCTCAATCTCCCTCAAATTCTCTCTTCCTCTCAAGAACAATACACACACATACAGATTATATACCATATACATATACACATACACACATACATAGTCATATATATATATATTGGGTTACCAAAATCAAGAGCGGGGGAAATTCTCAACGACGGATTATTACGGCGGAAGTTCTCGGCCTTTAATTTTCTGAATAATCGTCTCAGTGAGTAAATTAAACTCACTCTCAACGTGTATATATGTAAATTTCAGTATATATATGTGTGTATATGTGTATATATATATCAATACACCATTGAAGCTTGAGAATTGGAGTTTTAGAAATCGTAACCAAAATCAATTCTGTAAATTGGAAATGAAAGATATCGATCCCAATAGACTACGGTTCAAATCCTACGCAATAATTCGTCCGTATCGCGACGTACCGTTGATTTAAAGTTTTGACACCCTCACTTTAATCGCGAATATCTAGAGATATAATCCGTATTAGTTAAAATTGATCGCGTATTCTTAATCTACGCGGAAAACTGAAGAGAACCATATATCACATGTCCTAGTACGAACAGATTCTGAAAATGGGTAAATTTCAGTCCAGAATTGAAAACAGGGGAGAAAACGAAGAAGATGGCATTCTGCAAGAACTCGCGCGCGCGACCCGCTCGCGCGGACCATTCCCCCCCCCCCCCCCCCCCTTCGCTCGCGCGACCTGTTATGCCCTTTCGCGCGCGCGATCCGCTCGCGCGACCTGTTCTGTCCTTTCGCGCGCGCGATCCGCTCGCGCGATTTTTCCTCCCCCTCGCTCGCGCGACCCGCTCGCGCGAGGTGGCAGTTTTGGCAGTTTGTATAATTTTTGGTAAGGGACTGTTTGGAAAATGTTTTGGGAGATTTCAAAGAACTGTTTGACAAATACACTGTTTTAAAAGCTCACTGTTAGAAATTGGACTTGTAAGAATGTTTAAGACCGAAATTTATGCTCGTACGATTATCCGGCTTTGTGTTTTATTAAGGGTGTTATTTATGAAACATTGACATACATATTAAGGTTGAGGTTGGGTCAACATGCATGTGTGTGAGAAAGCGTGAAAAGAGTAAAGGGTGGCGGTCTAGTGTGCGACCTCAATATCGATCGGATAGTATTCCTGGTATTGGAGGCGGTAGTGTTGTGTACGACTTAGATATCGATCGGATAATATTCCTGGTATCTAAGGCGCGTGTTTCGGATATTGATCGGATAGTATTCCTGATATCCGAAGCGATGGTAATAGTGTTGTGTACGACTTAGATATCGATCGGATAGTATTCCTGGTATCTAAGGCGCGCGTTTCGGATATTGATCGGATAGTATTCCTGATATCCGGAGCGATGGTTGGTTGTGTTTGGTCTAGATATCGATCGGATAGTGTTCCTGGTATCTGAGGCAGTAGTGTGGCGTGTGACTTCAATACCGATCGGATAGTATTCCTGGTATTGGAGGCGATAATGTAGCGTGTGAATTGGATGACTGAATACTTATTACTCCTGGTAGCTGAAATGATGTGTTGATTGAATTAGATTGTTCTAAAGGAAAGAATTGGCAAAATGAGATGTTTCACAATTCATGTACAATTTCGTATTTAATTCTTACTATATTCCCCCGTGAATTATGTTGGAATTGGAACCTTGAATATATTACTGTTAAAGTTAAATAGTACCGTTGTTTATTTGCTTATATATACATTGCGAGCACTTGTTTATTTTACTCACCAGCTTTCATAAGCTGACGGCGTTGATGCGTCCTGGACTGTATGTCCAGATTTTCAGGGGCAGGAGCAGCCAGGGTACTCCGACTATGCTAGTTAGAGGCAGGAAACTTTCCAGGAGGCTGTTTATTATTTTCCTATGTCTTTCATTTCTGAAGTTGTAATAGACTGGAGAATAGCTTTTGAATAAGGGCATTTTGTGCCTAAGACATTGACTTATGTAATAGTTTAGCAAGTTTTAAATTTCGGAGCTTATGTTTTATTAGTATCCTTTCTTTTAGAAATGTTGTTAAGTTATTTGTTGCAGGGACAATTGGTCATACTCACTTGTCACGACCTACGAGTCCATAAAGGAAATTAAATGCTTTCCTGAATTATGCTACGTCGGGGCGTGACACTATTTATATGTATTTTGTGCATATTTGTGTAGATATAAATTAATGCAAAAAAAAATTAACCCAAAAACATAGGAGGGAGGAGAGATTTTATAATTAGCACAAAAAAATAAGAGAAAGGGGGCTTAGTATGACAATTTTATAATATTAGGGGGGGGGGGGGGCTAATTGTAATTTTCTGGGGGGCTAATGTAATAAAAACTAACGGACCATTAGGGGAAGGGGCGTTTTGTTACCTAATTACAAACCTCGAGGGAGGTCCGTGTAATTTTTGAAACCTCAGGGGAGGTTCGTGTAATTAAGGCAGACCTCAGGGGAGGCTTGTGTAATTTACCCTATTTATTTTTATTGTTATTAATTATTACAACAATGCTAGGGGCACTAACAAATTCCACTCACACTCACATCCACACTCTATCTTTCTCCTAGTGGCACTTTGGTTTCACTGCGAACCCCACAGTGCCACTAAGAGAGAAATAGTGTGTGGGTGTGAGTGTGAGTGTTAGTAAAATTTGTTAGTGCCTCAAATATTACTCTAATTACTATATGAAGTTTCATAAAGTTAAGTAGTGGGCTTAAGTGGTAAAAGTTTAAATTGGCTAAGTTATTGAAGAGTGATGTGTTAATTTTTTTAGCAGTATTTATTAGCCCGTAAATGTGTTAAATAATGTAATTAACATTCAGATTAAGTATCGGAGTCATGGGTGCCCATTAGGCTACTCATTTTAGTATTTTGTACTGCATTTTGGGCTCATACGATGTCTTTTTGTGAGCCCATAAGATAAAAAATAGAATTTTTAGTGTTTTTGTGTTTGTGTGTTAATAATATACACGAGTGTGTTTATATCTTACTACTTATATATATATATATATCTAGGTGCTCTAGGGTTAGAAGTGAAAGAAAAAAAAAAGGGAAAAGAAATAGAGAACAGACGTAAGAGAGAGAGAGAGAGAGAGAGAGAGAGAGAGAGAGAGAGAGAGAAGAAGAAGAAGAAGAAGAAGAAGAGAAGGAATTTGGATCCGTCGTCGCGTGTGAAATTGCGGAGCGTATTGTTCGTCGTTAGGTTCGTACTTGCATCAATTCAACAATTCAAACAAGGTGAGTTTAATGTGTGTATTCAAGTGTATATATATACACGTAAGTATATATGTATACGCGAGTGAATAAATTTCTTACATGTCTAATTTAAGTGCTGGTGTTTAATTTTTGTGTTAGAATGCACAATATTATTGTCGAATTAATTTACGACCTATGTGTGACTTCATGAATTTGATCCTTGGTTAATGATCTTAGGGTATTCGTAAATGTAATGTGGATAGTTAGATTTATAAACACTTGTATGAAATATAATGATAATTTCGGAGTTTAAGCACAGTTCGTTTTTTTTTTTTTTTTTTAAATTCTAACTGTTGTTGAAACTTCAAAATATTATTGTAAAATCGTGACTTGGAATTTATTATTCTGTTCACGAGTCCTATGTAAAACGTGATTCTGCACACTTTTCATGTTTTGAGTTTTTCCTGATTCCGCACCATTTGAGCTTTAAATTTAATTACAGTAGCAGTTTTTATAAGGTTAAAACGTGCTAATTGACTTAATTATATTTCTGGGTGATTTCGTGCTCATTAATATGACTTAACATATTTACACTTAGAGATATTATAGTTCTCTCATGTTGGGCTTAGTGGATTTGTGACTGTGTGAACGTCTAAGTTATTTTATGTATCTGTCTGAACTCGTATTCGTTACTATGATGTAACGTAGAATTACGTTGAGATATAAGAATTGTAATGTTGGGTTTCGTAAAATTGTGGTTGTGTGACTATTTGTGTAAAGTTTTATAATAGAAGTTAATATTAGGAAAGTCCTTAGAGTTCACCACTACTCCTTATTATTTTAGGCGGCGATTTCGTGGATGACCCGTCCTTGTGTAATTAGATAGTGACTTTGTTAATGACCTGTTTCTTCATTACTTTAAGCCTTATGCCCGGCTTGTTGGTCTATTTCATGTGTATCCACACATTGTTTTATTGACGTCAAGAACATAAGGACTAGCCTTTCGGTGTATACTCAAATCCCAGTGATACTCATGGGAGTTGTTGTTACGTTAACAGACATATGGGATATAGGTGTAGGCTAGACCATGGGTGGGTGGCCGAGGTGGTCAACATAAAGTGTAATTCAATAAAATACTCTGTGGTGTTTTATTCTTGCGTTTAGAAGTTTGAATTGTATTTAATTACCTCTTATTATGGTAAAATAGTAAAACGTTGTAGATACTCTGACTAATGGATGTCTAGTATTCATTTATTTTTTTCCCGCTGAACTCTATAGATAGGTTGTAGATACACGCCATCCATTGTGCTACACAGACTCTGACCAATTGAGGTAATTTATTTAATTACCTCAATTGAACGATTAGAAATGGAAGTGATTCCTCGAGTTGAAGGTGGATTGATGGCCGCAATTGTAGCATAACCTGATTTGATTGGAGAGATTAAAGCAAATCAACTTCTGGATCCAAACTTGAAAAGAGTCATGGATGAATTACGCGAGGGTAAGCGACCGGAGTTCAGTTTGCATGATGGGGTATTATGGTATATCAATCGGTTATTTTTGCCTAATGTTGGAAATATGAAAGAAAGAATTTTGAAAGAAGCTCATAGTACTCGGTATTCTGTGCATCCGGGTAATACGAAGATGTATAGAGATTTGAGGGAGGTTTATTGGTGGAGTGGAATGAAACGTAAAGTTGTTGAATATGTAGTTAAATATATGACATGCCAATTGGTAAAGCTTGAGCATCAACGACCCGCAGAGGAGATACAACCATTGGAAATATCGGAATGGAAATGGGAGCACATTACAATGAATTTTGTGTCTGGATTGCCGAGGTCTCCTAGATCTAATGATAGCATTTGGGTGATCGTTAATACGATGACTAAGTCAGCCCACTTTTTGCCGATTAAGACCACAGAACCGACAAAGTTAACGGAACTTTATGTTAGAGAGATTATAAGATTGCACGGGGCACCAGTATCCATAGTATCAGATCGTGATACACGTTTTGTGTCAAGATTTTGGGAAGGACTACAAAGAGCAATGGGAACAGCTTTATATTTTAGAATGGCATTTCACCCGCAAACTGTCGGCTAGTCAGAACGAGTTATTCAGATTTTCGAGGATATGCTTAGAGTCTGTGTTATGGATTTTAAGGCTGACAAGGAAACTCACTTGCCGTTAATTGAGTTTTCTTATAACAATAGTTTCCAGACAAGCATTGGAATTGCGCCTTTTGAGGCACTATATGGTCGGAAATGTAGATCGTCCATGTATTGGACAAAGGTTGGGGAAAAACAACTTCTAGGGCCGAAAATTGTTCAAATCACCACCGATAAAGTTAAATTGATTAAGCAATGGTTACAAGTCGCACAAAGTCGTTACAAAAGTTATGCAGATACGGGTAGAAGACCGTTGGAGTTTGAAGTTGGTGATTATGTATTCTTAAAGGTTTCGCCTTCGAAGGGCATTACTGTTAGGGATATATACTAAAAGACATTCTTTATGTAGTTGATTTATTATTCATGTAATAAAATCAGTTAATCCATTTTTATGAGAATTTGTGTGGGCAATATTTATATTATATTGTTTATTTAATATTGTGCATGTGTGTCTTTCATTCTACATAGTAGGTGGTTTAGTGTGTAGAGTTCGGCTTACACACGGAAGATCAGACCATCGAATCTTGTAGAATGTAAGATTTTGGTTTGCAGTCTTAGATGGATTGGACACACCATTGGTAGGACTGCATCATGATGTTGTAGTAGGTTTGTCTTGACTATGGGAAATGGTATAGTTTCAACTCACCATGCTGGTACACTTTGTGTATTAAACGGGACAGACTTGGGGTAATTATCTTTATACTGACTTATAAGATAATTAATACCTCGTGACTATTATGAGTGCTTATGCTCTAAATCCTAAGTTAATTTATAAACACGTACATTTAATATTTACACTTTGATCCCTAAAAGGGTGAGATCCTTAAATGGGTCAATATTTCATTGGATTTGGTGACAATATTAATTGTGTGGTGGATATTAATTAGTGATGGAATCCATGTCTGAATTTTGGGATTGATGATATCCCCTTGAGAAAGCTTATAAGTTTTGATTATGTCAAACCCTGCAGGTGGATTTTGTATCCAATATTTCAGATAAGTTAAGCAGAGGATCTCAAGGAATTTTAAGAGATTAGTTAAATATAATTGTCAGTAATTATATTTAATTAATGGATATCTGTAATCTTAACATGGGGAGATAATAAGCATTTAATAACATGGAGCTCGAAATATATTTTTTGAGATAAGGGTAGGAGTGCAATTATAATTCTTTAGTGATATGAATTATAATTTATGAAAATAGGAATCTGATTCAGTTCGAATTAGGGTTTCCTAATTGCATAAGGAAGCCTATTCCTTATTGACTTCTTATGGTCCCTATCGTAGCCTATATATATGCTGCTTTGGCTCTCTCCTCAGTTTGCGTTTTTCCATCAAGAGCATTATAACTCGGAATAGAATAGAGAGCGTAAAAAGAGAGAGCAGAAACATAAAGGATTTCGAAGGAGCCCACACTCAGTTCGATATTCTGGCAGCAAAGGAATACGGTAGAAGATCGTGAGCTATTATCGAGCCAGTGTTCTCGATTCGTCGACTACAACAATCCATTTTAGCAGTTTAAGGTAACCCTAGTTCCGCCCTTATAGGGTCATTGTAGTTTTTACGTAAATTTTGTAGTACCAACTTATACGTGTTGTCAATGGATTCTGGGAACGCAGTTTCCTAACAATTACGCGATTTAGTAAGAAAGGTAAGTTGAGTCCAAGATATGTTGGACCTTTTCTGATTTCGAGTAAGGTGGGACCAGTAGCTTACAGATTGGAATTACCACAAGAGTTGCACTACAACAAAAATGTGCTTTGGTGACAAACAGATTTCGTCGCTAAAATTCATTTTTTCGTCGCTAAAGGCTTTAGCGACGAAAAAAATTTGTCGCCTTTGCCTTGTCTCCAAAGGTCCCTGGCGACGAAATTTATCTTTTGTCTCCATAGACAAAAATATCAACGAAATTATTTTGTCGCTATTGATCACAATTTTCGTCGCCATTGATGTGCATTTTGTCGCCGAAATGAGTCATTTTTTGTAGTAATTTAGCATTAGCGACGAAAATATTTCATTGCCAATTCATCATATGCAATGGCGACGAATTATTTTCGTCGCCAATTCATTTTTAGCATATGCAATGGCGACGAAAAATTTTTATTGCCAATTGATCATATGCAATAGCAACGAATTATTTTCGTCGCCAATTCATTTTCAGCATATGCAATGGCGACGAAATAATTTTGTCGCCAAATATATAAATTGGGTTGCTTGTATTAGCGACGAAACAATTTCGTCGCCAAATCATTTTCATCATATGCAATGGCGACGAAATAATTTTGTCGCTAAAATTATATATTCTAGGAAATAGAATTATTTGAATATGCTATAATTCTGTTCGTTCCTGTTTATCACAATAATTTTCAAAACCAAAAGAGAATCATATTAAACATAAAGAGTCTCAATGTTTCTGAGTAACTTCATTAAACAACAAGAATAAATATCGTTAGTTGTTCACGTACCCAACAAAAAAATTTAAAAATTAACAAAAGTATTAGCAAATTATTCACTACACAACAAATTGTTAGACTACATAACAAAAGTAACAAGATGTGTCCGACTATCTACTGATCCACCATATCCACACCATTGTTCACTACATAACAATTTTGTAAGACTACATAACAATTTTGTTAGACTACGTAATAAGATGTGGCCGACTATCAACCGATCCACCATATCCACACCCAATCTGCATGAAACCAATGAAAAGCATTAGTATCTTATAAGTTAGTGAACAAACATAAAATATGTAAAATATAAAGTAATTATAAGTTGAGTTTGTAGCCATCAAAAATACTATTATAATTGCATAAACATCAAACCTACTTTACTCGAATACCTAAGCCTATATAAAGGGCCAACCAGGTTCACATCAAATACAGTCAACTTGCTCGTCCTCATTCTTTGCAGGTACACGAAGGAGCGGATCCAATACAACAGCACTAGTGCAGTTTTGGCTACAACAGGTTACATGTTTTAATAGGTTAAAGTACCAATGTCAGCTACTCGGCACATGGTTGTGGGATTGTGCCCGACACTTCAGGTTCGACACACCAAGAAACATGTTGTGTACATGTATAACTTAAAAGCTACTTTCAAAATGGACAAAATGCTCCTATTGGACTCCTATTAGTTGTTACTTCATGAAAACACTATTTTCTCTCAGAAATATATGAAAATATAGATTTATTGACATGTGTCATCAGATTCATGAAGATTTTGGGAAGTCTGATGATTAAACACGTACTGCGCTCGACTCACTTACCGGTGTCCATGTAACATCTAGCTAATTAAGCAATAGTCACATAACTTGTGCACTGGTTTCTTAATTTTGTTGTGTGAAATACTCAACATAGTTTCCTTTTCCTTATTTCTTGTTTAACATTTTTCTTTCGGAAAAAGGAATATTGTTTAATATTTGGCCTCCTCTACACTTCTAATTGAAGAATTCAATATCAGCATAACCTGGTTTGGCAAGAACCTCAGAGTTTTAGCCTAAGCTCATGAAGAACAAAGTAGACTTGTTCCCTTCAGATGCAAACAATCATGATGTGTCCACCACAAATAAACAAAATCAGAGAAGAGAGAAGACAAAAGATGAAACAAATAAATTTCTGACCATACCAAAAATGGCTTCTCCCAAGAGAATAAGGTTATAAACATTTTTAAGCCAAAAGTGTTTTGGATTCCTTACTGTAATGAATTCCACTTGACAGTGTTCTAAAAAATCTTCATAGGCCTCTGCTTAAGCCCCGCCTAGGCCCTAGGCCTTGCCCAACTGCCTAGATTTTCACCTAATCCTTGCAAAAATCCCACAAGGATTTAGGCCTTGTCTAGGCCGGCCCAAGAGGCCTAGGGATGGAATTGTAATTTTCTTAAAATAATAACAAGGGCAAAACCCTAAAAAGTAGTTCAGCCACCACACCAGTCGTTCATTCCAAGATTAAGAGAGAGAGAGAGAGAGAGAGAGAGAGAGAGAGAAAGGAGACGACTCCCACACCACAGTCACAAGTCGACCAGCCGAAGAAGAAGAAAAGCTGAAGAAGAATACGAAGAAGTAGAAGTAGAAGAAGAAGAAGAAGAAGAGAAGCTCAGAAGCCGAGAGACACTGAGGTACGCTGTGTGTGTGCAACATTGTGTGTGTGCAAGTGACATAGTGTGTGTGTCGACACTGTGTGTCGTGCGAGAGAGTGTGTGTGTGTTCGTACGAGAGTGTGTATGGTGTGTCGTGCGAGAGTGTGTGCGTCCCTGTGTGTGGTCAATTTTTTTTCTGTTTTGTTTTTTAGACAATTTGTGACCCCAATGCCCCGTTTGGTTTATTTCTGAACATTGAAAAGTGAAAGAAAGAATTCTATGAACTTGCTTAAAAAGTTAATTCATAGACTTCTGAAAATTGAAAATTTGACCATTAGTGTGTTTGCTCATCTTAATTTGCTCATTATGTGTTACCATCCAATCTTAGAGATTGTTGATAAAAAAGCTGAAGGTCGACTTGATAGTCCACTACATTTGGCGGCTTACCTCTTGAATCCTTATTACTTCTTAAAAAATCCAAGCTTACAACATGATCCTCTTGTCATGGATGTGGTCTTTACTTGTGTCGAGAAGTTCTTCCCGGATGACTTTACTAGGCAACATCAAGTGATAAATATGGAATTATTGAAGTATAAGAAAAAAGAGGGTGGGTTTGGAAGACCCTTGGCTAAGGCGGGATGTGCCAAGAATGATGACAATTATGATCCTGGTAAATATAGTAATATACTTATTTAGTTATATTCTACTCATTAATTCATTTACTTATTTATTACTAATTAAAATAACTAACTTCTTACTAAGTGTGCTTTAATTTTTAATGTAGTTAGATGGTGGTCAAACTATGGTAATCTTACACCCAACTTACAAAAAATGGCTTCAAGAATCCTCTCATTAACTTCTAGTTCTTTTGGATGTGAAAGAAATTGGAGCAATTTTGAGGGGGTAAGTATGAACTATAAGGTACTTTGTTAATTGAAATTTAGGATATACTAATAATTTTTAACTATTTGATTATGTAGATACATACAAAGAAAAGGAATAGAATAGATACATCAATGTTGAACAATCTAGTCTATGTCCAATTCAATTCCAAGATTATCAACAAGAAGCTAAGGTTGAAGGAAAAAGATGTAGATGTACTACTTGGTAGTGAAGCTAGTAACGCACAATGAAGGCAAGTAATTCTTCTTACTACTTGGCTCAACTTTTGAACATTAATCCGTTGTTTAAACTTGTGCAGATTCAAGGGGCAAGATCTATCATAAAAACATGCTAATGGACAGTAGATTCCTGGTAGGCATGAGAAATCAAAACCAATCTATCAATCTCAAAGTAGCAAATGATAGATTAACCCTATGCGCTAAATCTCTATCACAATTCTAAAGTTTACATAGTTTACCTATGAAGTAAGCAAACCTCTACGTTTCTTAGTGGTGGTTTTCCATTCTTCACTGGCATTTTTGTAACCTGTAAAAAAAAATATATAGATTCAATGGTTGAAAACAAAGAACTAAAAACTTGAATGTGAAAGTTGATAGTTTACCTCTATAACAAAGCTGATCAACAGACCCTTGTCTCTGGAAACAGAGTTGCTCTAATATCCTGTAGAATGGAAAGAGAAAAAACCCGATTTAGAGATACAAATAGAGAGATATCACTAGCATTAGAAAGTTGAAGTTTGAATTCATCTAAACATTTTGAAAAGAGAAGCATTAGAGAGAGGAAACACGAACCGGATATCTCAGTGTTTCAGGAACCATTAGAACCCCACAACAATTATTTAGCATTTCATGGAATCAAAGTTAAGTCGAGCCAAATTGAAAAACGAATTGGAGAAGAAGACATTGCTCACAATCCAAATGTCTACAAATGTCTCCAAAGTGTAAGTAGACAGATAATGGTGAAACAATTCTAAAATTGTATTTCCGTTACATAAATAGATTTTACCACATAGCTTTACCTCATTTTGCTCTATAAACAATTCAATCAAAGTCATAATGATTTAATTAGTCAATAACTTTTGGAGTGTTTAAGCAAGAAGTGAATAAAGTCCAAATTTTTACCCGATAAGCTTGAAAATCATCAAAATTGAATCTATACCTAGCCATGCGAATCAGTATCAAAGAACAATGAAACAGAAGCTGAATTCCCTTTTTTTTTGGCCAATAAGAATAAATGGACCTAAATATATGTAACCCATAATTTGAAAGGATTTATATAATATAATGTAAAAAGATTCCAAGGACTAGACTATGAACAAACTACATTGTATGTCTAATCATATTATTTAATCCTTTCTCTAAGCATGTTGACCTGCAATACATGAATTATACAAACAAAAATATAAGTGGACAACTCTTTACCCAAAAATGAAGTCCCCCAAATAAGTACAGACTCACAACACAAAATGTAATCAAATCTATACCAAAACCCATTTGAATTTTATTGATAAACATGGAGAAAAGATAGGAATCGTGAAAAAAATTGAATCCTAATGATCATGATGCCACAGACCACTTTATGTGGTACTTCTCCCATTTCATTTGAAGTCCAGTTTTAAAAATCATAGCATTACTCTTTGTAGAAGGGGTTTACTTGAATTTATTTCACTTCCAAAGATGTAAAAAGCCATAATATCAATCTGTAACTATAAATATATGCATGTAAAACTGACCCTGTCCATTTAGAGAAGAAAAGTACATGTATTACCATGCCATGTAATCATAAGGATTAAATACATCGTTACATAAACACACTACATCTTTTACCCAAATCAAATGTAGTTCAACTTTGTAGATTTGCTTAATGACGGTGACATGGAGAGTTGAAATTTCACGGGTAACTATTAATATTCTAATCATGTCATGTACAAGCCAAGAACAAACTTCTGAAATTGTCGTAATTACACGCCTCTTGTTTGGTTAGAATGCAATCTTATTTTTGTAAGAGCTGGACTATGATTCATAAGAATTGATAACAGTAACCACAAAATTTTCAACTCTAATTTTGAACCCTAACCACAAAATTAACCAAGCTAAGTCCAAAATCCCAAAACATACCAATCTGAAATCCCTAGAAGTAATAATCTAAAATTTCTAGTGACCATACACCACCACACATACACACGCACACACATACACGCACACGAACACACAGTAGAGAGAGAGAGAGAGAGAGAGAGAGAGAGAGAGAGAGAGAGAGGCATACCTGTAGAAAATCGGCGACGGTGGGGGTGGCGGGGAGTGCTGTCGGCAGTGATAGAGGTGGTAAGCGTCGGGCGATCGTGAGTGAGGTCTTTGACCGAAAAAAATGAGAGGAAAAATTGGGGGTTGGGGGAAAACTAGGGTCTTTTTTTGTCTTTTTTTTTTTTTTGCTCTAATGCGAGGGAGGGAGGTCTTTGACCATAAAAAACGAGAGGGAAAATTGGGGGTTGGGGGGAAGTTTTCGGAAAGAGTGCCGGGTAAGGGCACATTCATTTTTTAATTAGGCGCATAATTTTAAGTTAAAAAAATTAATTTTTTACCTTTTACTTTAATTAGTAGGGGCACCTCATTTATTGTACTATATATTATATTTTAAAAATAAGGCTTAACTACATTTTACACCCTCCTAGTTTGCCCTTTGTGTTAATTTTGTCCCTATAGTTTAGAAAATGTCATTTTAGTCCATGTAGTTTAATAAGTGTGTCATTTTAGTCACTCAAAATACTTTTACTTTCAGTGACAAAATTATTTGTCATTAAAGGACTTATTGGACTTATTTGTCACACTTATGAAACTACAGGGACTAAAGTAACACTTTCTAAATTACAGGGACCAAACTGACACAGGTAACAAACTACAAGAGTGTAAAATGTATTTAACCCTTATGGTTATTATATAAACATGTCAAATATGTGCAAGTTTAATTTTTATTTTTCTATTTCTATTTTTTTAACCTTGTTTTGTATTTATCACATGTATTGTTTTTTTACCAAAATTATAGTGAAATTGGTTCTAAAATACTCCCAACAAATTAACTTAGATATTAGTAAATAATTAAAAGATATATTAATAACATAATAGTTTGTTCCATGATAAAAATGGAGATGTATACTGTATTGGACATTGAGGAAATTAATAAAGTCTTGATCAAAACTGAGATGTATACTGTATTAACCTCTTTGTGATGCTAATTTTGGGATTAACTGGTTATGTGAGGTTAATTTAGGCCAACTCACAACTAAGTTTGAAATAAATTCATGAGAATTTGAATCTAAACCATAGAAGCAACACAGATAAAAAAATATGAGTATAATTAACCCAAAAAATAAATAATTAAATTATTACAATTATGTGCACTGTAAATTTTAAATGCTAATCTTGGGATCAATTTTGAATCCTAAATTAAATTGTTACAATTGATGCCAGAGTGAAGGATTTTCAATTGATACTAGACCTTAATTTTAAATAACCCTTTAATTATTATTTCATGCATTATTTTCTATATCTACACATATTGGGTTTTTCAATTTTGTGAAACAGATTGACTTCTATTAAAATCAATTTAGAAACAGATTGACTTCTATTCTAAAATTTTATCATTTTAGTGAATCCACCTTAATCAATTCCATTCATGGCCAAGGAGTAGTGCACAGTTTAACCAAAACATTTCAAACAAAAGCATTTCCAAACACTCACTCCAATATTGAGGGCACAGGAAATTAGAAAGAAAATTTTAGAAACAAACCCTAACCTGGCTTCAGAGTAATGTGATTCCTAGGACACAATTTCAAAGTAATGTGATTTCTAGGGCTTTCAACTTTCTCATGATCAGCCTTCAAATAACATACGATCAGCCTTCAAAGATCTGTATCTGAATTTGTAAATATATATACACTGAATCGTTAGATGTACATGGATATATATAGCTATAACTATATATATAGAGGAAAGAACCTGGGGGAACGTTGGTGGCCGCTGGGTGGTGGGGTGCGGCAACGAGATGGGGAACGGCGGCTGAGTGGGGTGGGATGGGGTGGTGTGGTGCGGCGGGGTGGGGAGGGTAGATGGTGGCGATGAGGAGGTGGTGGCGGCGATGGTGAGCCGTTTGGAGGTAGGGGTGGGGGTAGGGGTAGGGATAGAGAGAGTGAGAGAGAGAGAGACAGGCGGAGGGGGTGGGGAGGTGGGGTGGGTTGGGTTTGAGAGAGAGAGAGAGAGAGATGAAGTCAACAGTGGGAGGGGAAGCTTGTAGCAAAAAGAGAGGGAGGGGAAAGTTTTTGCCCAAAAAAAAGAGAGGGAGTTTAAAACTTTTGTAAAAAAAAATATGACTTTGATATCTATACTATACTTAAAATAAGCATGTGTGTAATATGAAAAATGTATGATATTGTATGTAATGAAATTTATAGACATTGTGCGTGTGATATGAAAATATAAAAATAAAATTATAGGCATGTGCGTATGATTAAAATATAAAATTAAATTTATCGGCATTGTGTGTGTAATATCAATAACATTGTGCAATACAAGTAAATTTTGAATTTATTAGTATGTGTGTAAAATTAAATTTATATGTGTGCGTAAATTAAATTTATAGCCTATAAATGTAAAGAAGATATCAACTGAGATCATTGCTTGAGCTCATTACCTGAATCACCTCGAGAGAGACATGTTCAAAGTTTCAAATAGAAAGAGAGTAAGAGAGGAATAAGAAAGAAAGAAAGAAAGAAGAAATCAGATACATAGAGAGACGTATTCAAAGTTGGGCGGCGACGGTGAAGTGGAGAAGCGGCGGAGTAGAGTACGGCTAAAGCAGACCTGAGAGAGAGAGAGAGAGGGGTTGGAGAAAAGGTTTGTATACACGTACTACAGACCCAAAAGGATTTTAAATTGGGGATTTCAATTTCCAAAGCTTCTCTTGGAGATTCAACTTCTATTTGAGTATCTACACACTCTCACACACAGCAAACATGCATATATACACTCTTACACACAGATTTGGAGAGAGAGAGAGAGAGACAAACAGACAAACCTGGAGGGAAACGGTGTTGGTGGTCTATGCTAAGCAGCGGTGTCTGCGCGACGGTGAACGGCGATCTGTGCGAGCGGTACCGGTAGTGGCGGTGTGTGAGTGCGGTGACAGTGGTAGCGGTGTGTGGTAGGCATCACTTTTAGCGACGAAATAATATTTCGTCGCCATAGGCATCACTTTTGGCGACGAAATAATATTTCGTCGCCATAGACATCACATTACAACTCACTTTAGGCATCACTTTTAGCGACGAAATTTTTTTTTGTCGCCATAGGTATCACTTTTGGCGATGAAGTAATATTTCGTCGCCATAGACATCACATTACAACTCACTTTAGGCATCACTTTTGGCGACGAAGTAATATTTCGTCGCCATAGTCATCACTTTTGGCGACGAAATAATATTTCGTCGCCATAGGCATTACTTTTGGCGACGAATTAATATTCCGTCGCCATAGGCATCACATTACAAATCACTTTTGGAGATGAAATAATATTTCGTCGCCATAAGCATCACTTTTGGCGACGAAATAATATTTCGTCGCCATAGACATCACATTACAATCACTTTTGGCGACGAAATATTATTTCGTCGCCATAGGCATCACTTTTGGCTACGAAATAATATTTCGTCGCCATAGGCATCACTTTTTGCGACGAAATAATATTTCGTCGCCATAGACATCACATTACAATCTCTTTTGGCGACGAAATATTATTTCGTCGCCATAGGCATCACTTTTGGCTACGAAATAATATTTCGTCGCCATAGGCATCACTTTTGGCTACGAAATAATATTTCGTTGCCATAGGCATCACTTTTGGCGACGAAAATTTATGTTTTTTTCAGCCTCTTTGGCGACGAAATTTAATTTTGTCGTTAAAACTATACTTTTGGCGACGGAATTGAAATTTCGTCGCCATGTTTTGTCGCTAAAGCCCATTTTTGTTGTAGTGTTGACACATGTTCATAACGTGCTCCACGTATCTATGCTCAGACATTATGTGTCGGATTCAAGTCATATCCTTGAACCGGAACCATTGGAAGTCCAAGAAGACATGACATATGTTGAGCATCCAGTGCAGATTCTAGATAGAAAAGATCAAATGTTGAGAATAAAGACGATCCCGTTAGTCATGGTCCTCCGTCGTAATCATAGCGTTGAAGAGGCAACTTGGGAGCGAGAGGATGAGATCAGGGAGAAGTACCCACACTTGCTCGATTAATGAGGTAAGAATAAGTTTGGGGACAAACTTCTTAAAAAGAAGGGATAAGTGTAATACCCGTATTCAGAAAAGAAGATTATTGTGATATTAATATGTGTTAATTTAAGATAATTAATGCATAAGATGGTTTAAGGTGGGGTTATGAACCCACAGGTAAAAAGGTGTTCAAATGCGGACACAGATGAAAGTTCTGTAAAAGGCAGGACTGGTATAAAAGTGGGGTCCAATGAGGGTCTAGTCGATTAAATTTGCATTTAGATGTCATTATATGTGGATATACATACTTGTTTAAATGTTTAAAGATTATATTATGTCTTATGATAGGTAAAGGGGACCAACTTGGGTACCCATGTGAGGGCATATTGAATACAATTGATAATAGGTAGGTTAAATAACAACCTCATAATTTATGTGGGACCACGTTTGGAATCCACGCAGGACTTAGATTAAATCCATTTAAAAGATAGGTAATTAATGTAATTAACATAGGGGTTTCATAATAATGCTTAAAGAAAGTTGGGGGAGGTAAATAGAATTATAAAAAATGCATGACAACACATACGCATGTATAGCATATGTGTCTTCTTAGAATTAAAATACAACTGGGAATTGAATTGAAGAGAGAATGAGAGCTCCGAGTCGGCAACGGTTTCCTCGACAATGAATTCTTGTCGTTCCTTCGCCGTTCGATGCCAAATTTTTGAACCGAGACCATTTTTGGACTCGTGGAGGTAAGAGGATTACATGCACGTAATTTGCTTTCATTTTCGGTAACGTTTTTTCAACAAATTTTCTTGATAGATGATGGTTGTTGTACCAAAGTTATGTAGGATTACTCTAGAACAAGAATTGGGTTTGGTTCTAGCTTGAATTAGGATTTTAGGAGCTTAATTGCGTATAAATCGAAGAGGTGAGTGTTCTAATCTCAAAATTGGGTGTTTACTTATGTTAATGTGATAATTGATGCTTTAAAATGCTTAATTCATGATTAGTATGCCAAGTATGTGGTTAAAGTGAAGTTTACATATCAAATATATAGAAATTGTCATGTTTATATGATTAGTTGTTTATATGCCTATGTGGATCAAAGGGAAGTCAAGTAGTGGTCACCATTTATAGGTCTCATATGTAAGGGATAGTAATCCCTCAATCAGCGGGGCATGGTGACGACCACGATGATGAAATAGTGATGCCTTCGGGATCACAAGAGTGTGTGTGATACACTATATGTGATAAAAGAGTGAGATATTCTGGGGTGAGAAGGGCCCGAGGGTGGTGGCTTGAGTTACTTGACTTTCCGGAGATCAATTGGTTGATGCTCATGTTGATTGTTGCATTTGCATATTAAACATTCCAATAGCATGGTTAGTTACCTTACTAAGTGAAAGCTTAAACGAAAAATGTGTTTTCTGTTGTGGTTATTAATAACCATCGTAGGTACCGAACGGGAGAACGAGAGAAAATGATCCGCGCGACGGGTTGGGCGTGGGAGTTGTGTCCATGTGAATAAGTTTATATGCCTAGTTGGTTAAGCTTAAAATGTATCTTTTGTTGTCAATGTATAAATACCCTGAGTTTTTGGGAAACTTGTTATACACTAGGTTAGGTATTTGTTGTTTATGCACCAACCTAAGAGTTGTACTTGCAAGTTATATATGTTGGGAGTGTAAATGGAGGGAGCTAGTAGCTTTGGTTGTAGAACTTGTCTTGTTTTCCTTATGTTGAATGGTCATGTATGCATTGGGAGTAATGTGATGCAAGTTGATGTTCTAGTGAAGAGTTAATGAGTTTGAATGTTAAAACAACTTTCAAATGAGATCATGTACATGTTTGAATATTGGAAAAACTTGGTTTCACGTTAAAGATGATTCCATAAGTTCCATGGAATTTACTTGAGGTTTTGAGCTCATTTTGTCAAGAACATTCCTTTTTCTTACTAGTTTGTGAAATTGGAGTTTTATGGCTAGTTCTTCGTTTGAATGTACTTAGATTGTGTTTTAATGTTTGGAAAGACTTAAAGATGTTGTGGATATGTTTATGGGTGTTTGAGAGGTGTTTCCAAAAGTTTTCATGATGAATGGAATCAATTATAGAACTTGGGAAATGTTTTGAGCTGTTTAAACAGAGTTTTAGCAGTAGGAAAACTCATCTGCAGAATCCGGATCGATCCGGGTCTGGTACGGATCGATCCGGGACACCTGGAGGAGTAGAAAATGACAATCTGCTAAAACCGGATCAATCCGGTTTTGGGGCGGATCGATCCGCTTGTCTGGTTTCAACCCGACGGCTTTTTACAGAACAAGCATAACTCTCTTTAGAAAATTCGGATTCACGCGCCGTTTTTTGCGTTTGAACCGAGACTCAAAGACCTATCTTTTGATATAAAATTTTTTAAACTTTATTAATGATCATTTTACCCCTGGGGCTGTTTTGTCATTATAAACTTGTTTTAGGAGGTTTAATCCATGGTTTTCTTAATAATTTGAGCAAGATTTGGTGTGGGAGCTTTGTTACACGTGTCCTAATCCACCCGAGGCGGGTTGGGGTGTGACATAATGAGTATTGATATTGATAATGATGATGGTGCAATTGGATGGTAGATTGTTCGGTGGTGATGGTGTCTTGGTTTGATTGGGTGATAATGGTTGAAGTTGGTGATAGAGTGTGTTTGGCTCAGATTGGTAATGGAAAAGTGAAGGGTTTATTTGGTTGGAAAAAATGGTTGTTTGATTGGTTTGATTGCAGCGGAGAGAGAGTGAAAGGTACGATTTTATCTTGACAGAGCCTCGGCGGGTGACATGACATATTCGTTACCTGCGGGTGGCAGCGGAATACGATAGAGTTGTACCCAAAGTCCAGGAGCTTTATAGCTCTGATACCATGTTAGAATAGTTGAGAGGAATGAAAACGATTGTATTAATGTATTGTATCAAAGATTACAATAGGTTGCCTTTGTATAGGCCAAGAGATGATCATAATAAGAAGAGATAATACTAATTAAGAAAGGGGTTAAATACACTTTACATCCTTGTAGTTTTTCACCTGTGTCACTTTGGTCCATGTAATTTAGAAAAAGTCACTTTAGTCCCTGTAGTTTTCATAAGTGTATCAAATAAGCCCAACAAGTCCTTTAGTGACGAATAATTTTGTCACTGAAAGAAAACAAAAGTGTTTGAGGGACTAAAATGACACACTTATAAAACTACATGGACTAAAATGACACTTTCTAAACTACATGGACCAAATCGACACAATGGCCAAATTAGGAGGGTGTGGTGTAAAATATAGTTAAGATGAAAGAAAGAGAACAAGAAGTATATTCAAGCTAGACAATATAAACTTAGAATAATTATTCTAACATGTATTTCAGCCAAAGCAATTGTAACACAAACTACACAGAAATAAAGTAATAAAGTATTGATTTACATCTAAAGAGACGAGAATGGTCAAAAGTTTAGGGCCTCTTTGATCTCCTTTTTGTTTTCAAATTTTTGTGTTGGTTTTCTATTTTACTAAAAAGTAAAAATCATAAATATATATATATATATATATATGTTTTTATTTTTATTTTTTGAAAACTATTACAAAAACAAGCTCAAACTCGGAAGTAACAAAAAATTGCTTCTAAAAAGTGAACATTTAGAAAAACTGAGGGTGGGTTTTAATGAGATCGTGACTTCTCCCGGTAACTGCGTGAAACGTAACTCACATTTTCCATCTTTTTTACCCAAACATTCCAAACATCCCCAATGCGTGGTACTTTGGGGTGTGTTTCGGCCAGAACGGATCGGAAACACCCCTTTCGGAAAAATAATAAAATAATAATAAATAAAAAATAATAATAACTTTCGAAATTTTCGGAAGCCAAAAATGCATTCCGAATTCCGTTCTGAAATTTCAAAAATTCCAAAATTATTTTCGATTCCGAAATTTTGGAATTTTCGGAAATTCATCAGATTCAGAATTTTTCAGAATTTTTCGGAATATTCAGAATTCAAGCTTAATAAGATTTCACTTGAGACTTATAGGTCTTTTATAGAAGCACATCACATCTCCTCTTTTGTGTTTTTTCGATGTGGGATGAACACAATTTTCGGATAATTTTCATAATATTTTCGAAAAATACAATTTCGAAATATGTTCGAAAATTTTTCGGAAAATTTTCGGAAAAGTTTCAGAAAATGCAATTTCGGAATTTTTTCGAAAATTTTTCAGAATTTTCGGAATTCTAAAAACAATTCCGATCCTGATCCGATTTTTTTTCGGAATTTTCAGAATTCGGAATTCGGATTGCATATTTAGTTGCCAAAATCGAATTTTTTCGGATCGAAATTTAGAATTTCCGTTTCAAATGACACCCCAGTGGTACTAAACTATCTTTTGGGGAAATCTACAGTACATCCTCTTGCGTATGCTATAACCATTTGGTAGGTGTCAATTGATGGTACTAATTGGCACATACAAGTTGTCATTTTATTGTAATTTGGTAGTATTTGTTAAATTTTTTACATGTCATTTGAAAGTAACAAAGTATCATTTGACAGTAGCATTTTTAAGGTGTCATTCATGAGTAACAATGGTTATATTGGACAGTAACAAGTCCAATTGTATAATAACTTTCGGAGTATATATATCCTTCCGGAAAATATATTATCCTACGATTTGGTTATATCATACTTACACCACTAGTTGCACATTTTAATTTGGGAACTTGGTTACTGTATAATATTTAGTTAGGGCCAATTTGGTTTTTATTATTTGGTGTAGTGGTCACGCGTGAGGACATAAGTGATAGGGCCCAGAGATGGGGCCAAGGTTCGAAACCTAGTATAAGCGTGACGTAGAGATCATTTTTACCAACTATGTTAAATCATTGCTCATTTACAAATTAGAACCAGTAATTACTGCCGAGTATTATAATTATTAGTTTCTATTACATAACTAAGTTTCTTTTTCATCAGTTTATTAACAAAGCTTCTTTGTTACTATCAAACTACTGCATTTGCAAAAGAGATACAGTATATAAAATTAAAATCATTCAGGGAACTCTTTATTATTCACAATGCCCCCAAATTAAGAGTTTTTTTATTTATTTAAATATATATATATATATTATATATAACTTTCATAACTGTCCTCTTTTGAAGTTCAAAATTTCACTGTCACATCAAATAAAAAGAGGGTGTGTTATATGTAATTAAGGATAAATTTAGAAATTGTATAATTGAAGTACATTGACTTTTAAATCTTAAGAATGGGACATTTTAAAGCAGAAAAATGGACTCTAAAATTGGGACGGAAAAGATAAGCATTAGTTTTGATACATATCTCTGCACTTAATTGATGGGGCTGGCTAACCAAGTAGGCTTTGCTCATAGGGTGTGACCTCTTTCTCTCTAATAGGGAGATTGAGAGTTCGACTCCCTTAGGGAGTCTTTGCTTGTTTCTTGTTTATTCTTTAGTCAAAATGAGTAATCATTGTTAAGTTTATTGTGGGCCATTATAGGACTTTGAAATTGAATTGAGTTAAATTAAGTTAAGAGTGTGTATGTATCCAGCCTTAATATAAGTAAGTATTTAATAAAAAAAATTAGAGCTATTTTTATTGAAGTGTATCTAAACACAAATATTGTTGTAAATTTGTTATCCCACCGCCCCCACAGCTTCCTCTGGAGTGTGGGCCCATCTGTGACAGTGTGACTTGGCAACAGTATAGTCATGTTGCTTTCACTAAGAAGAAAAAACATCTTTTAAATATCGCTGTTCACTTGTTTGTGATATTTAATGTTTGTTGACCAATCATAAGCACTAAGATAACAACTCTTTAATTTTTTTTCTTTCCAAAATATCATTACATATGTAGTGAAAGTTTAATAATTTTCTTAGTAAAAACAAACAAATTAATTAATAATTTTGCTAAAGTAGATGAAGTACATCTTTCCAAAAATAAAAGAAAGCCTTTTATTTGTTTTTATTTTTTTGTAGACAAATAATACTATTTTAGGATTTTTTTTTTTTTAATTTTTTGCTGAGATACTATTTTAGGATATTGTTTGGTAAGCAAACATTACACATCCCAACTCTTTCGGGCCAAAGAGCAGTGCTTACCCAGGGTTGGACACTACCTTTGTGGTTGGTAAATTCAACTATATTAATTGGTTGTACTTGTACTCCACATTACTTTAATTTATGGGTTTTGTTAACATGTGCTCTTAGGACAGATGTTAAAGTTCTAAATGTGAAATTAAATAAGGGGTACAGTGTGGGTATCAGTGTTCGGTGTGGGGTTCAGTGTTTGTCTCCTTTGTTTATTTCCACTTTTGGAATCTTAATATCTACCCTAAGGGCACATGTTAACAAAACCCTTATTTTATTTAAATTTGCAAACAATTTCGTACATTTTGGGATCTCAAACACCGCATTTAAAGTTCAAGAGAATTCGATCCCCCGGGAATCATAGTTTTATAAGGATAATTCTACGGACAAAAAAGTCCATATGTCTATGCTTATGCTTATACGATTTTGATCATAATTGGTAGATATGCTTAAAAGTATAGCTGCTCATTATGGCTTATGTGTTTGGTTGTATATTGTGGAATTGATTAAAATAGAGAGAATTTTGAAAAACAACCCCCCACCTGCTTATTGTGTAACTTTTTTTTTTATACCAGTTCTACTTATTTTTTTGGTTGTAACAAATAGATCAAAAAGCAGTTTAAGTCACCAAAACTACTTAAAATAGAGGAATAAGCAATAACTAACAGGCACAATCTCTTGGATTTCCACTATGTGAAGCATATTAAGTTTCCCAATATTGAGATACATCTAACATATTAACCTTTCTTATATGGGTAATAAAATATAAAAAAAATTCTCATACTTAAAAATGAGGGTACTAAATCAAATCTTTTTCTTTCCTCGTTTTTGTCTTTTATGAAAGAATAATGCTATGGTTTGTAAATTTATATTACAAATTTGGATTCCAACATATGTCGTAGTGGGATGTTATCAATTATAACAAGACCACCTTGATTTGTTGAAAGTTGTTTTAGGTGGATCCACTGCTATATATTTAATTGGGAACTAATTAAATTTGATACTCTATTAGCTAGTGAGGTGACAAAAACATTTATTGTCCAAGGTAAAATTAGTGCAATGCTATCATACTCTATTGAAACCTTGTCAATGCATTTTGCAACATAAATTGAAACCCAGATTTTAATGAATAGGTAAATATCAACTTTGAATGGATTTTCTTTAACTTAACGAGATTATTTTTTGTATTATGGCTTGGTATATGATGACCCTCTCGGGCTTCACCTAATGAAAGAAATTATTACATGTGAACGTCATACCATGTTACTAACACACATTCTAACTTTACATTACCGTGGGACTCTTCTAAAGGAGTGGATCAAAATTGAGGCCTTCAAAAAATATTCCAAAAACCAAATTTCAAAATTCCAATCCTATTCGAGAATTTCTAAAATATTTAATTTTCAAAAAGTTTCGAAATTAGAAATTTTTTAGATTTTTTTTATTCCCTGAAAACTTCACGCATTTTAGTGAGGATAAATTATGTGCATGTTATATATATTTTTGGAAATGTAAAAATTGTAAAAAAAATTTGTTAATACTCGGATCACAATTTGTTCGGAATATTTCACAATTTTTTAAATAGGAAAATAAAAAATTTTGGAATTTTTCCAGCACCATTTCAATTCCAATCTTTTATATATATATATATATATATAGAATTTTTAAGATTTCATAATTCTGAAAGTCAGAAATGATATTATAGTTCCAATTACCAAAATCTACTAATGATCAATTTTTGTTAGAATTCGAATTTTTACTCCAACTTGTACCTCTATGTAAGGAGGGGATCTTTGGTAGCACGCTGCTGGGTGGGCAGCATCCATATATGTGGCACTTGTAGAATCACACAATTTTTTTTTTTGGATATTTTTTCAAAACGTGGAAAAGAAAAAAGGAAGGAAAAAAAAAGGTGTGATTATGCAAGTGCCACCACCCACCCAAAATTACTTAATATATTATAAATAATTCATATAAACATAAATCTGGATTAACAGGATAAACAAAACATTAATTAAGCTTAAAAATGAATTATAAATCCTAAATCAGGATTAACAGACTAATTAATTATTAAAAACAAATTAATAAAACCTTAATTAAGATTAACAGATTAATTAATAATATAAAACAATTAATTATAATTAAAAGCAAAGACCCGCGGGTCAACCCATATCCAAACCCGTACCCACGGATCATCCGTATATACACACACAGAGATCCAACTTAAAAGATCCGAACCGACCCATTAACATTTATTATAACCCGAACCCATTAACACATATTATAAAATATGTTTGATGTAAAATGAAAGAGATGGAGGAGATTGATTTGAGAGGGGTGGGATGTGTGCACCGGCGGTGGTGGGTGTGGGGGAAAAAATCCGGCAGGTAAGGGTTATTACCCAAAGGTTTAAGCTAGTTTAGGGAAAGATTCTATGTGTACCAAAGTTTCCATAAATGTGTGAGTTACCGTCGCTAGGAAATATGTGCTATGCGGTTTAACTAAACACAGATTTTATGGTTTTGCGTGCAAAGCCAGTCCGGGATTAAAACTTACAGTCTAAGTAATTAAATAAATAACTACGTACACAGGTTCGGGAATTAAAATGCTGAAAAGGAATACGAACAAAATGCGGGGACTAATTTCATTAATCATAGAAATTTCACAGGTATTACAGGTTTTTTTAAAGGTACTGTTGATATTTCTTTCATAAAAAAAAATAGTAAAACCTTGATTTGGTATATACTGAAATTTTGTCGATAATTTTTTTTTTCTTTCATAATTGATAATATATATTTTTTCATTTTTAGAAGGTAGTAGATAATTTTTTTGATGATTTGTCCAAGGGTGTAATAGTTATTTTTAAAATAGAAGGGAAGTGAGTGTAATTTTTAAAAAAATATGAGAAGTCCTTATAATTGTCAGATACCTCGGAGGAGATCAGTGTAATTTGCCCTAAAAATTATTATGTGCTTCTCGACCACCAACCAACAAGTTGATATGATGGTAAAGACTATACATAATGTGCCAAGTGTACAACAAAAAAAAAAGCTTATCAGATCAATTGTGATCACCTTTGTCCGCACAAAGTTCGAGAAAGACGAAGTTGATCAGAGCTGAGCTTTTAAGATTTTTGTGTCCACTTGGCACATTATGCGTAGGAGTGCAGTTTTGTTTACTCTAAAATGTTTACTTTTTGCTCACTCTTTCTTTTAATTGGCTAATACATTATGGTTCAGTACTTTATACAATAATTAATTCTTATGTAATTTTGAGTCTCACTGCATTAGTCAATAAGAGTGAAGGGTGAGCAAATGTGAGTAATTTTAGGGTGAGCAAAAATGTATTCTAAATTTTTATGTATAGTTTGAATTATCACATCAGTTTATTGAGCTTGTGAATCATGATTCAGGACTACACAATAATTTCTCACTTTCTACCTGGCCCACTTTTCAAAACCACAGGAATTCTAATTCAGTACCGCTCGCACGACGGCACTGAGTGCCTATTGACCGGGGTCCGGGTGGAGTAGAGTAGACTAAGGCCTCGTTTGTTTTGCAGGATTAAGGAGGGGATAGTGAGAGATTGGATTAATAGTCCCATTTAATTGAATAGTCCAGTATTTGGAAAGACCACTTTGCTCGGGACTAATAGTCCATTTTAAAAGAAAAGTCCCCCATATGGGGGACTAAGTTATACCATAGAGGAGGTGGTATTATTAGTCCTGGAACTATCAGTTAAATGGGACTAATTGTCCAATCCCCGCTCTTCCATCCAAACGTGGCCTAATAGTTATCTTGGGTGGAGTATATAGACTAGTAGTTATCTCGTGTGACCATTACAAGTACGGATGGAGTGTATGAGTCGAGTCGTGCTGATATATGTTTAAGTTCGATTTGTTTATTAAATGAATTTGAAATTTATGTTTGAGTTTGACTTGTTATTAAATGAGCCGAGCTCAATGTATACTTGAACATAACTTGTGTACCAAACGAGCTTGAAATTCAAACCCTACATTAAGTCTTTGCATGAGTCTACTAACAAGTTTGAAATTTAAGCCCTTGAAAAGAGTTTGGCTTATTTTCCTTGAGCTTGGTTTATGTATCCTCTAAAATAATGTGTTTTTATAATAAATGCATGTATACAAACCGAGTACTTTATTAAGCTGATTCATGAGCTTTTTTACGAGCCTACTAATGAACCTTATTCAAGCATATTCACGAGGTTGTGTGTGTTTGAGCTTGGCTCGTTTATAATTGAACAAGCCTGAAATCTAGGCTTGGGGTTGAGTTATTTATTAAATGAGCCAAACTAAACCGAGATTTTATCAAACATGTTCGTGAGGGATTGTTGAGTGACTCAGCTCGTACACAACCCTATATTATGACATATAATTTGAGCACTTCATAGGCTATACATAGGAGGAAGGAGGTGCTTATAAATAAGTTATAAATGGTTTATAAAAAAATTGTTTTAAATAGTTGTAAAAATCTAAAAATGGTTTTAAAATACTATAAATTATATTTTAATAATTTGAAATATTATTTTTGATAATACCCATATATTATGAAATTATGAACTATTCTTATATAGCTTACTTATTATTTATTAGTTTAAATAAATAATAAGTGATAGTTTTAAATTAAAATAATTAGGTAATAAATACCTAATGACCACTTTTTAAGTATAGGAAAATTATATTAAATTTTTCTAAGGCCTAATACCTCTATATTATAAATTATTATTTATAAAACCCAAATTTTTGTATTTCTAATAATTATTAATTATTATTAAAAGCCCGATTTGGTTGTATTTTAATTATTTAAAATACCAAACGAGCCCCGAAAATTATGAAAAAAATACCACTAACCTATTTTTAGGCCTAGTATTTAATAAAGATATTTATAAGGGTCAAATGTCTCCCTAAATTATATTTTATAATTATGGGACCCCGCAGTCTATTATTAGACGATTAGAGTTTCGACAATTCATACTAAATAAACCGTAGCTCAGAAAAATACGCGGTCAGTTCCCAGGGTCTTAGAATAATGTCTAGAACATCTCCTTAAAATTTGGTGACCTTTCAACACGGTAAAAAATACAGCTTATCTTTAGAGCCCAAACTGGTATAGAAAACCCAGCCTTTTATGTGACGGACTCCGATTTGAGTCTAGTCAATGGCGTTAGACTCAGAATGATGTCCGGATCATCATGTTGAGGTTTAGGAACCCATCCGGCACAATTACCATTATGCCATTGATTCTAGTACATTTATTTATCAACGTTCTATGACTTCTTATACTTGGTAGGAACCACCGTTACGCTTGTTTCTACGCAACCACTTCAAGGTGAGTCGTCTTAACTCACTTGGTATATTACAGAATTATTCTTTGTCCATATATGGATACCCAGTGCGTCCTGTGTGGACGATACTGATAAGTATTAGTTATGTGAATGTTAAGATTTCTACTTATATGATGAACGCATGTTAGTTAACTATACTCCATGTTTAGTTAATATTCGTTGATATTCTTGTTTATCATGATTTTTCGTTTATACAGTCACACGAACATTCATAAGAACATGGTCGAGTCATGATATCAATGTTGACATCTGCATGGTTAGTCACGGGGACTAACCCAGTCATGTTATCATACATATGGAATGGACCGCAGTGGTCCGAGTGGTACAGTCAAGTAAATGGGAACAACAATGAAACTGCTATAGGGCCCTGCTAGGCGACGATAGCCAGAGTTTCCATTGAAATCATTGAAGTTATGTATGAATTGATGGTGGATACGCTATAGGGCCTTGCTTGGCGACGCTAGCAAAGTATCCATCAAAATATAATAGTTACCTTTTTAATGCTATAGAGCCCTGTTAGGCGACGATAGCGCTGTAACTATTCTATTCTCCCGGCAAGGTCACGAGGACCTAAGAGTCCAATGATTACACTCTTTTAAAACCAAAATTTACTATAGGGCCCTGCTAGGCGACGATAGCAACGTAATCATTCTACTCTGAGCTAACGGCGTTACACTGGTAATGTAACAAGTCACATGAGTCAATTGTGGTGTCCATGGTTGAGTAAAAGTCGAATATATCGATATTATATTGTATTGTGTCGTCATACTACCATGTCATATGCTCATTAATATTGTTTCAAGATATTGATGTACCTGTATATCCTTAAATGTATTAGGAGTGATCGGTTAAGACGATTTCACTTAGCTTCAAAAGCTAACGGCTCCTTCCCTGCCCTGGACATTTTACGTCTAGGTTATAATGAGGAGGACTATTAAGGTAACCCTGAAGATGCATATCACTATCCTCAGGACGGGAACTATCAGGAAGGTGATCCTGAGGCAAACTATTCGGAAGAGTATGATAACGAAGGTTATGGGTTTGCCAGCTAGAAGAAGGACCCTGGCCTGCTTCCGTATTAAGACTTCTTTTATGTTTTAAACTATCTTTGGGGTTGATGTAATAATTTAAAGTGGCGTCGATCGCCCAAACCTATCTTTTGTGATTTTCATTTGGAACTTCTGTAATAGCTTATGTAGCAAAACACATTAAATTCTCCCATGAATACCATTAGACGCTTTCGCAATTCCTTACTCTGATATATATTATGTTAGTATGTTACACGGACATGTCAGTTTTATGTAACTCGTCATTCCCTACGGGTCCAGAAAGGAAATTTTAAATTTTCCCTATTTTTGGCTACTCCGGGGCGTGACAGGATTTTTGGTATCAGAGCACTAGGTTTAGTTGTGCTTGCTGACTATCCGACACCCTTAAGTTAAGAACCTTAAGACAGTTTAGAAATGGCAACCGATACTAAAACAGTCTTTCTTTTAAACAGGTAGTATGGAGAACTACAAGGAGGCCCTTCCTCAAGGTTTAGTTTGCTTTGGTGCTGCTTTCTGCCATCAAACTTGCAAGAAGATAGGAAAGTTGATGACATACCTCTTCTTTATGAAAAAGGTTCCCTTGACCGTGCGTCATATCGTTATGGCACCCCGCCTACTGCCAATAAAGGTGGATGAAACCTCTGACATTCCTTACGACCCTGTGACAATCAACTTAGAAGAAGCACAGACTGAGATCACCCCTCTAGAGACTCCTGTCAGCCCAGTAGACAGCTCTGAAGATGAGGAAGTGGAGATTTACCTAACTGATGAAGATCTCATCGAAAAAGGGACACTGTACACATACGACCCTGACTGGCCGATAGGGTAGGACAATGAAAGATGGATGTCATTTACCTCGCCTGAAGAGATGGACGTCTCGGAAGAATTCCCACAACTAGAGGATTAGCACGTCCTAGTTAGCCTATGTCGTATTAATGCTATATTGGGATTTTAATCCCACATTTTGACGGATATATATGTAAAAGTTGTAATTCAATACTCTCTTATGTAAACCCTTTTATTAATGAAAAACCTACCTATTAGCTTTCTGATTCCCGTGTTTATATTATTTTCTTTACGATTTTAAGTGATAAACCCTAAGACAATTCAAACCAATACCTTAATTAGATAGTTCTTCTGATGAAACAGGTAATATGGAACCCCACTATGTTCCGGATCCTTTTGGAGGACGTCTGATTTTCCCCGACCGCATAGTGCCAACGAACCCAGATATATACCATCGCCAAATCCGGCCAGGAACTAGCTAGAGACGGAGGGAAGAGAAACTTATGGATCAAAATAAATAAGAATAACGTTTATAACTATGATACCCTACGCTTAGAGGCAATCTATAAGGCTGAAATCGTCAAGAAAGTCCAGGACGAAATGGTCGTGCTACTTAAGAACCCCGAAGACTTTGAAAGGATGCACGATAGTGCCTACCAAATGGCCCTCCGCCTCCTTTACCCCTCCAACAACCCCCGCTATTCCAAGGAGTGCCTATGCACAAAATACAATCTCGAGAACCAGGCCGCTATGTCAGTGATGACTTTGGACGTCACATGATTTACCCAGATGGCATCGAACCAGCCGACCCGGAAGGATTCATTGAGAATGTGCAACTGAGAGCCCGCCAACGCCTTCGAGGAGGACTGAGAGTCTGTAGACACCCCAATTTTGACCGACCGTCAAATTTAGGAGAGCGTCACCTCCACGTCCGATGATGATAAGGACCGAAAAGATTCGAAGTATTCTAAGCTCTTCAGAAAATTCTCCAAACGCGATAAAATTTCACAGAAAGAAGAAAATACCAGGTATTTAGGAGAATTCAGGTGTAAAACACCATTTTCGGAAAAGATCTTCAAAAATAAATTGATTTGGGAAAAAGAAAGACCTAAAAAGGGAAGCTCAACAAAAAAACGGCACACGGCAGATTTCCGCGGCATTCAGTGAATGTCGAGCGGCACTCACTAAGTGCTAAACGGCATTCAGTGAGTGCCGGCCCGGCACTTACTGAGTGCCGCCAACATTTTCTGACTGTCGTTCACTTTTAAAGTCCGTATTTTGCAGTGCAATACGTATGTGTATGCGGATAAGAACAAAAAACTGATAAAGTAAGACTGACAAAAATACGGCAATCCATTAATTGCCGCGACATTGGATGAGAGCCGCTCGGCAGTCACGCAGTGCCGGAATGGCAGTCATGGACTGCCGCGGCGGCTTTCACGGACTGCCGCGACAGTTTCTTGACTGCCGCCCTGGGCAGCAGTCTGTCTAATTTCAGGAAGTACATATTGTACCACCAAATGAGATGTTTACACATGTCTTTTACTCCGAATTCACTTAAAATACCTGGGTTATTTTGTCTATAAAAGGAGAGGATCTTCCAAGGGAAGAGGGGAGAGGAACACATAAAAAAAAAAACACTATCATTACACCAACATTTTTGGAGAGAAAAGAGAGAGTTTGGAGAGTTTGAAGAAGAGTTTGGAAGATCTTCAAAGGAGAGAAACTTTGAGGATAGTTTGGAGGTGACCCTCTAATCTTAGTTGTGTTTTCTTTCTTTTGAGCTTCTAATTTCCAAGTCATTTAGTTTTTTTTCTTGACTAAGTTTTAGAGCTTGTTAAGTAAACTTGGAAGCCCTTGTTTCTAATTCTTTGATCCTTCTTCTATTTCTTTGTTTATGTTTTTCTTTTGAGATTCTTGGAGATCTTCAATATCTCTCTTGAAATCTCTTGAGTATGATCCTTTGAATCCCATGTAAGCTCATGCTTCACATGAGAGTCAAAATTTGATCATCTCCAATGACCATCAAATGGTAGGAGAAAGTGGTTTGGAGCCTAAGCCCATTTCCATGGTTTAGATCCATCATATTGAGATTCTATGAGGTCCATTCATACTTCATTTTGAAACCTACAAATGTGAAGGTCCTTAACCTCCAATAACCATCAAATGGTGGGAAAAGTGGTTTAGTTTAAGTCCAACTTCATGATTCAATAGTTGGGGTTAACAAATAAAAGTTGAACTTGACAAATGAAAACAGTGAGTTCACAAACTGTTTTTGATCAAAGATTTTTAGTTCAAAATCTAACCGTCGGATTCGAATGAAACCAACGGGAAAGTGTCAATAACACAATGTTCTACCACTACAATTTTTGTTTTAAGATAGTTTCACGTTTAAAATGGTTAGATCATGAGTTTTGTTGAGTCACTACAATCTGTCCAGATTTTCAGAACAACAACACTCTTTTGAAATAAGTAAATCAGAGTTCTAATAAAGTGTTTGAGACCCAAAATACTTTTTTCTATGAGGTTCAATGTGTTAGGAAGATACCCTAAAAAGAACTAAGCATTTCGAAGCCTTTTGCTATTTTTAAAAAATCAAACAATATCTCTGGACAGAGAGTTGTACATCTCCGGGTGATGTCTGGTTTTTGTCAATTTCCCAGAGATCTAGCCGTTGAAACTTTGATTTTCTTTTTGATTTGGAAACTAGACTCAAAGAGGCATTTTGTGTCCAAAATTCACCAACATCAAACCATAGGAGACGTGCGTTTTCTTTTTTTAATGTTCTGGTCTACTCTCTGCAATATTCAGAATTTCATGACACATTTGACCAACTTTGTTAATAATGGGTCAAATGACTTTTCTATGACTTGGGGCTTAGACCATGTTTCAATAATGATTAGTTGAGCTTGAATTCAAAGCTTAAAAGTATTTCATAGTTTATTCTTGTCCATGTACATATTCATCCATATGGTTTGGCACTTGTAATTAGGACTTATTTGCTTTAGATTCAATTACATTTGATAGATTTAAGCTAGAATTCAAGATTGTTATTTCTAACTTCACCTTTTGTATATCATGTGCACTAACCTTTGTTTTGTAGCTCTATTGAGGTACGATTTCTCAACCCCTCTCTAGTTTATTGAATTCTTTGATTTTATTTGATTTTCGACCTCATGTGCGGCACCTTAGAATTAGGTTTTTGCCTTATGTGTATATGTGATTAGAGATTCTTTTTAGGATTTTCTTTTGTTTGCATGCATTGCACGTTTAATATCGCTGCTGGACCCCAGGTAAGCTCTCTTGTTCCCTATTGCATATCATATTGTATGCTATTTGACCTATGTGGCTTATGAATGATATTTTGTCATTAGCAATTTTACACTCTTTGGACATGCTTTTGTGATGTATACGTATATATGTATTAGTTGAAGGCATGCTTAGAATAATAAATTTGATTAAAAGGATGTTGAGTAGAGGCCTATCGCAAGATAGGATGAGAGAGGGTGTTTTAGTCTGACGGGCTCCTTCCTCTCTCATTCCATAATCCCCGGACCTAGTTAATCTTTGGTTTCGCAAACGATCAGTTTCCTTTCAAAATGGTTTCTTAATTTTTCCTTTTAAAAATTAAGTGGCGACTCATTTGTTTTTAATTTGAATTTTAAAAGAACTTTAAAAGAAAAGCTGTGGATAAGAAAAATGCGATATCCACAATCTGGCGACTCTGCTGGGGATCGAACCCAGAAACTATGGTTTCGCAGACCAGGCATTTTCTGGTTTTTGGTTCACTTGAGGATTAGACTTGAAAAATGTCCCTTTAATCGAATTAATTGATCTTTGTGTGCCTGTTGCATTTCACTTGCATGTCCAGCCAGTCATCATGGGGCTGTGTGATCACCCTTGATCTCGTACCATGATTTGGTATATGGAGCATCCTATCGGATGTGTGTCAAGGGTCCCTTATTTGACCAAAACCCGGCCTGTGCATGATAGTTTCTGTAGAACCTTTCAATCTTAGGAAATCAATTCTTGATTAGGTTTTATATGCTAGGGAGTTTTGTATGCCCGGAAGGGATTACTTGAGATGATGACGATACTTGCTTGATGAAAGATGTATAATCTTTTAATCACCTTTTAGCAACTTCTCCTCATGTTCTGCGACATTTGGAGAACATGTCGAACCTTGGTTATAAGATTATATTTCTTATATCATGTCTAGTTGAGCATCATTGACCTTATATGTATCCAAATTCATGGAAAGTACGGTGATAATCCGGTCATGTGATCCCCCTACCCAAAGGTTTTTCTCAAGATTTTTGATTACCTTTTCAAAAAAATCTTTTCCTCTTTTCAATTAAAATTCCCAAATTACCTTTGCATATTTCACTTGATCATCTTCAAAGAAAAATCGAAAATCCTTGAAAATTATTTTGGTAGAAGAATGTTCTCAAAAAGCACTCTCAAGGATTGTTTTCAAAGGCCTTTCTTTTTTTTTAACTACCCAAACAAAACAAAAAAAATGCTTTTCAAATAGATTTTGAAAATTTCGAAATGACCAACCTCTGAGAAGGTAGTGAGGATCACAATGAGAGGAGAAATCAGTGCACTTGACATGGGTGAGGATTTTATGTGCTTATGTGTTTTATGTGTTAGGATTAGGTTTTTTGTTTCTTTGGCATATAGGATAGGCACACACGCACACATGCATTGCATCCGCATGACATGCGTTAAAATAAAAGAGAGAGTTTTCACTTTACCAAAAATCTTTTAAAATAAAAATACGTGGGTTTTAAAACAAAATTAAACCTGTTTGTAGGGGCAAAGATAACATCGAGTTCAGATTCAACCTGGTTTAGGGGACCCACAGCAAGACTGATAAGGAGAGAAGACTTCGAGATGGCAGAGGAAAGAGATACTGGAGAAGTGGCAGAACTAAGAACACTGGTAGAGCAACAAGCTGAACAGATGAGGAGGCAAGCCGAGAATATGAATCGTATGATGGTTATGATAGAAGCAATAGGGCGTCCACCACCTGTTGTAGATCCACCAGTCATAAACCCAACGAACCCGGATCTGCCTGTCAGAGAAGAAGTTTGGTTTGATGATCTAGAGATGCCGAGAACCGAAGCGCTCAGGGTAGAAAAAGAGAAGAAAGAAAGGGAAAAGACTGAGAAGGAGAGGCTTATGGCAGAGAAAATCGAGAAGCTTGAAAGGGTCGTACGAAAGGCTCAAGGGGTCGACACTTATTTGCTGGAGCTAGAGGGTTTGTACGAAGGGGCTTGTGAGGTACTGCCCGCCGGTTTCAAAATGCTCGTCTTCGATAAATTTGATGGCACAGGCAACCCCCGCAGTCACGTTCGAATGTGCATAGGAGCTTTTCAGCCTAGTGGACTAAGCACTACCATGACAACTGTCCTATTTCAGAAAACCTTGACAGGAGCTGCTCTATCGTGGTACCTCACACTTGACCCAAGCAAAACCAGAGTTTGGGAAGAAGTCGTAAAATCATTTGTGACCCAGTATGAGTACAACCAAGACCTGGACGTCACTGTCCGAGATCTAGAAACAACGAGGCAAGGGAACAAAGAATCATTTGCTGAGTATCTGAGTCGATGGAGAGGAAAAGCCGCGAAGATGGTGCAGAGGCCATCAGAAAAAGACCAAATCCGAATGATGATGAAAAACCTGCAGCCAGTTTATCAGGAGAAGATGAGGTTCCAGTCAATCAGCACTTTTGCTGAAGTATTCGATGTGGGGACGAGGATCGAAGATGCGATTCAGGAAGGAATAATCAAGAAGGAAGAACCGCCAAACCGATATCAGAGGCCCAGTTATGGATCAAATGGGGGGCATTCGGGGGGTCACTCTGGCCCCACCGATGTCAATGCACTTAGCGAGCCGGAGAAAAAATTTAATATCGTTGCAAACCATCCAAGAGGAGGGGGGGACAAGCCACTAAGAAAGTTTTCGGATTTGGGGGTATCATTATCAACCGCCCTCGACAGGCTGTTGGCAAAAGGGCATCTCCGTCAGTTAGAGCCTCGACCCCCACCGAGTCCACTCCCGCCACATTTTAAAGGAGATCTCTACTACAAATATCATCAACAGAAGGGCCACTCGACGGATCGATGCATGAGGTTAAGGCATGAAATCCAAGACCTCATTGACAACAAAGTGATATCCGAACCGCCTGTCAAAGCCCCCAATGTCACCAAGAATACTCTGCCAAACCATCGTGCTGTGCCGCCGCCGCGGGGCCTTGATTTCTTGGGGATAGAAGAAGCAACCTTTGATCCATCAAGGCTAATCACTAAGTCTGGGGCACCGAGAAGACCATACCTGCTGCCTAAGGACTCAACGATCTGCGCTTTGGAGGATCAGCTAGGGGAAAATGAAATAGGGAAGTCAGATTGGTGGATCCAAGAGAGCGACGATCAAGACGTGAACCGGGTGGAGGATGACCTTTGGTACAAAAGCGACAAGGAAACAAAGGTGTTAGAGAGTACTTTGAAAGTTAAGTCGGAAACCGATAATCTATGGATGAGAGAAGAAGTCAGTCACTTGACCCGGTCAGGCAAACACTTCAAGCCGCACGAACTGGAGGAAGATCACCCCGGGAGAGATATGGACAAGGGAAAGGGTAAAGTTGATGAAGAAGCAGGGAAAGACAGGGTCCTGAAACAGTTGAAAAAGACCCAGGCTAACATCACTGTTTGGGGGTTGCTGATTGCCTCCAAACGTCACAAGCAAGTGGTTCTAGATGCTCTGAACCAGTCTGACGTATCTATCGACACCACCCCGGAGGATCTCATAGGACTGATCGGTAAGATCCCAACTTTGACTATTACCTTCTCGTCAAATGACCTGCCTCCGGGAGGGCTCGTGCGCAACAAACCGTTATATGTCACCGTCGAATGCTTAGGGAACGTCATGCCTGCTTGCCTGGTAGACAATGGATCAGCCCTCAATGTATGTCCTTTCCGAACAACTAAGCGAATGGGTCTAGACGAGTCAACGTTTGCACCATCTGAGCAAAGGGTAAGAGCCTACGATAATACCCAGAGAACAGTTATGGGGATAGTCCTTCTTCGTCTCACTGTTGGCCCTTGTGAAAAAGAAGTTGAGTTTCAGGTCATTGACATACCCGCTTCCTTCAATCTGCTATTGGGGAGGCCTTGGTTGGACAGTTTGGGGGCCATACCATCAACAATCCATCAGAAGGTTAAATGCATTTGGGAGAATGAAGTCCGTGATATCCTCGGGGATAGTTGGAATCAGTTGACCGAAGCATCATCTAGCGCGCCAGTTTTAGAACTTCAATTGCAAGAAGAAGAAGCGAAGATAGGAGGGTTCGAGTTTATCAGCATGTTGGAAGAGGAAAAGCCGAAAGAATTTCTACCGCTCCACTTTGATCAGTATGCCAGTCCAGTGGTTGCAGGGATAATGAAGAAGATGGGTTTATTTCCAGTACTAGGATTGGTGATCGGGAGAGAACTAATCCTAATTATACGCTTTAATTCACATTTGTTAGTACCTTTTTATCCTGTTTTTGTATATTTTTACTTTGTTTTATAGTTTCTAACAGGTTTTGGAAGAAATCAACTAAACCAGGCTAAACAGGGTGAAAAAGCATAGTTGAAAAAGCTGAAAAAGCCAAGTCGCGCGCGCGGCCCGCGCCCGCGAAGATCCAGAAATCGCTCGCGCGAGAACCCCAGAATCGCTCGCACGATCCGCGCGCGCGAAGGTCCAAAAGTCGCGCTCGCGCGACCCGCTCGCGCGATATGGGGTAAAAACCAATGTTGCGTATTTCAGTGTACTGAAGACTCCTGTGCAAACGAAACTGCAGAATGACGTCCAGATTGTAAATTACATCAGTTTCAGTCCGTTTCGAGTTGTAAAGGCTTCCAAAACTTGTTGTAAATCTATATATACTTTATTTTACTTCAATTAGAGGGTTGGCAATTGTTACACACCCATACATAAACATTCTACAACCATACTTCCAGCCATTGAAGGGAGGGAAGCAAGAAGAAGAAGAAGAAGACCAAGGGTTTCCATGGCCTCCTCCATCAACCTCTTGCTATCTACTACTTCTATGGACGGCTAGATCATTGATCTAGGGTTTCAATGAAGCCCTAGACGAGTAATAGGGTTTTATTTATGTTTTTATTTTAGTTTTATTATGTATGGATGACAGTCACATGTTTAGAGGATTTTTATAAATAAATCGTACTACTATTGATTAAATCATTGCTTTCAGAATTTATTCTTGTCTTAGATCTATTTTGACTGTGATGTGCTCAACGATCTATTCTTGCTGTGCTTGCTTAGATTGTTTACATGTGATGGTGCTTTATTGATTTGTGCTATCAAGTATCCGAATAGTCCATGCCTAGGTTAGACGGATTAGATCACAACCCTAGTTTAGTGTGAGATAATTCGTGCTACCCGAAGATGGATTATGTTGGTGCTTGAACCATGATTATCTTCTTGTCGGAGGAATTGGGCTTGTAGCTACAATTCCCCATATTCATCCAACGTAATAAGCTAAAGTAATTCATAAATATTCCTATTATGAAGCTAGTGGTGGATTTGCAATCCTAGGTTTCCTTAAACATTATTTAAAACAACTTTAATTGCTTTCCTAGTTTAGATTTACTTTTATTGATCTTAGATTAATTAAATCCAATTCAAATCCGTTTTTCTTAGTTAATTAGACTTAGGTTTTAAAATTAATAGCTGTAGTAATCAATCTCTGTGGGTTCGACCTTTACTTTCACTACTACAAATCTTTAGAAAAGTAAAGTATACTTTTATATCTTGATATTGACAACATCAATTTTTGGCGCCGTTGCCGGGGATTGTATTACTACTCTTAGTTTTATAATCGTAGTTTAGTTAATTCGTAAATATTAGATTAGTTTTGATTTTTCTTATTTTTCGTTTTATTTTTAGTTACTAACTTGTTTTTTTTATTTTGTAGTCAACATTTCCGAGTGGAGCAGCTAATTACATCAAGGGAGCTTACGCAAATAAAAATATAAATACAATTAAATAAATTGCTTCCTTTGGAATTCGCTTTAAACCGCTGTAAGTCAGGGCGCTGTGACGCACTATTTGCATTAGTTTAGGGTTAATTGCACTACATTAGCTAGGAAACCCGGGGCGCTGGGCTTGACGCGGTCATTGCATTACAGGATAATTTGCATGCATCATAGTAGTTGAGTGCTTGTTATCTTATGTGCGTGATTGTTATTTGTTTATTTTGTTTAGTTAGTTTTTGTTTTTAGTTTCTTTTCTTTTGTTTTAGTTTATGTTGGGTACACGTTCAAATAAACCAGATTTAAAATCTTTCGATCTTGAACTTGAACGTACCTTAAGAACTAGTAAGTCCACAACCCAAGCTTCTAGAGCTAGGTTGCAAGACGACGAATCAACTCCGATTCCATCGTCGTTGTTTGAGGCCGAAATTCAGAGTACCCGTGAACGGTTAAGGAAAACTCAAACTTTTCAAATTGAACCGATTAAAATGGTTGACGGTGGAAATAACAATAATAATCAAAATGATGGTGCGAATATGAACAATCTTAATATACCGCCACCACCTCCACTTATAAATTATTTTATTCCTACTACTTACATGCCACAAGCCGGTATCGAATTACCGGAGGCGACGGCATCTCACTTTGAGATTAAGTCGTCTACGATCTCGCTACTACCTTCCTTCCATGGCCGTCTAAATGAAGACCCTTACCAACACTTAGGGGATTTTCAGGGTATATGCTCTACTTTGAAAATACAAAACCTAAATAATGATGAATTAAAATTGCGGCTCTTCCCATTCTCTTTAAGAGACAAAGCTAAATATTGGCTTCAATCTTTGGAGCCAAACACAATAAAAACATGGGAAGCCTTACACACCGTCTTTTTACAAAAGTTTTTCCCTATTATGCGTACAAATAAGATAAGAAAAGATATAACTAATTTTGTGATGCAAGATGGGGAGACTCTTTATGACACGTGGGAAAAATTTAAAGAATTATTACGTTCGTGTCCACATCATCAGGTTCCCAAGTGGCAATTGGTTCAAGTCTTCTACGAGGGGCTTATTCCCTCTGTTAGGAATACCGTCGATGCCGTTGGTGCGGGAACGTTCCTACACAAAAGCGCCGACGAGTCCTGGAAAATATTTGAAACGTTAAGCGAGAATTCGATGCATCAGGCTGTGTCGGTACGTTCTGAGGGATACCTTCAACCTAAGCGAGAGGTGACAGTTGAGTCAAGTCAATCAATTCAAATACAAGAATTAAATAGAAAACTTGACCGACTTATGCAAATGAACAAACCGTCTAATCCATCCTCTTTAGAAGTATGTGCATTATGTTCTGAACCGTCCCATAATATCTTTGCATGTCCTTCTGCATCTCAATATCCGGAATTTGTTGAACAACACGTTAATTCTATGCAACAATTCCCACAAAATAATTATAATCCTAGGTCGACTAATTTTCCAAATACGTACCGACCCCAATACCAACAAGGTCAATACCAACCACCTCCTCCACCTCCACGCAATAATGCATTCGAGGAGAAGGTGTTGGCCTCACTTGAAAACTTTGGTTCGGTGGTTCAGTTAGTACACTCTCACACACAATCCATCGCAAAACTGGAGTCCCAAGTAGGGCAAATTGTTAATACATTAAACCGTTTAACTGAGAGTAAGTTGCCGAGTCAACCTACTCAGCAACCTAAGGGGCAATACACAGTGGGTAGTACGAGTGAGAGCGTGAACGCTGTTTCGACTAGGACGACTACTCGAGATGAGGAAGTTGTTGTAATTCCGGATGGGGGTGAGAAAGATAAAAATTTAAATTTGAATAAAGAAAAAGGTGAGGATGTGAATCAAAGTAGAAAAGAAAATGAACCGGTCTCAACGAATTATATTCCGAGAATGCCATATCCACCAAATGTTGAGGGACCGTCACATTTGCCTAAGAAAGAGTCTAAGGTTGAGGATATACTCGAGGTGTTCAAACAAGTTAAAATAAATATTCCTTTCCTCGACGCTATAAAACAAATTCCCGCTTATGCTAAATGTCTAAAAGACCTTTGTACTCAAAAGCGCAAAATACGGAGTCATACTCCTAAAAAGGTCTTTCTCACGGAAAAAGTAAGCTCTATATTCCAACACGCTCCTTCAAAATATAAAGATCCAGGTACGCCTACGATTTCATGTGTCATAGGTGACACTATCATTCATAGGGCTCTCCTTGACTTAGGAGCGAGTGTTAACCTTTTACCCTATCACGTCTATAAACAATTAGGATTAGGTGAACTCAAGCCTACGGCCGCTACTATTCAGTTAGCGGATCGTTCTGTCAAAATACCTAGAGGAATCGTCGAAGACGTGCTAGTAAAAGTTGATCGATGTTTCTATCCTGTAGATTTTATGGTCCTTGACACCGAACCGGTGCTAGATGCTAGGAAACATACTCCTGTCATCTTAGGCCGTCCATTCTTAGCAACCGCCAACGCACGTGTTAACTGTCGGACGGGGGTAATGAAAGTGTCATTTGGGAACATGAACTTAAAATTAAACGTTTTTAATGCTATGGATCAACCTCCTAAAAACGACGGTTCCCTATGTGAGGTGGAAGGTGAGGTAACACGGAATATTGAGCCTACTAAAGAAATAAAGGTGAGTGGGAAAAATAATATAGCGGACGATGATGAGTGGATGAATCCTAATCTCGTGGACCCTAATGCGGAATCTACTCGGAAGGTAAGAAATCGATTCGAACATAATGACAAACCGTTAATCGATTTAATTCAAAGCGATGTTATTTCTGCTTACCATAGAGCTCTACCTGACATCCTTAGGGGTACACAGTCCGATTTACGGCCTCCATAAAATCTTGAGCTAGAATGGTCTAACTGAAGACATAAAAGTTAGCGCTTCTTGGGAGGCAACCCAAGCTTTATGTTGTCCGTTCCTTTGATTTTTGGATGTTTTTGAGTCGTTTTGGTCAGTTTGTGAGCATTCTGGATAGGTTTGGGGGTTGGAATTAATTTACTTTAGTAATATATACATAATTTTAGTTAAAAAATGCAAAATATCAAACTCGCGCGCGTGGCCCGCTCGCGCGAGACGTCGCTCGCGCGGCCCGCTGGCGCGAGTTTGCCCCTTAACGTTTTTCTTTGCTTTTCTTTATTATGAGTCCTCAGGTTCTCCTCGCGCCTGATATCGCGGGCGCGAGGTACCTCGCTCGCGCGAGATTCTAATAAAAAAAAAAAGTTGGGATTCGCGCGCGCGACGGTCGCTCGCGCGGACCGCTCGCGCGATTTCCCCTTTTCTTGATATTTGGTTTTCTTTTCTGTATCCTTTACCCATACCTGCTCCGGTAGTTTTTCCATTTCTATTTTTTAGGCACTTTTAGAGCGAGTCTTTGATTGTTTTCATAATTCTGGTTATGTTTTATTTCCTTTTATAGTTTCTTTTCTTGTTGTCTTCATAGTTTTGGTTCTTCTTATAGTTTATTTAGTTTCGTTTCGCTTAGTTATAATTCTTTTAGCTGTTTTTATTCTTTTTTTTGTTTAATTTTCTTTTGTTAAGTAGTAACAGGTAACATTGAAATTTATTGACATATTCCATTGTGTTCACCTGCTTGTCAAGATCGAGGTACTATCGTTCCTTCCTTATGTACTCTCCTTTCTTTCATTTTATTGTTTCATTGGGGACAATGAAAGGTTTAGGTTTGGGGGTATGCACTCACACATGCACATTAGTTTATGCAAAATTTTAAAAATTTTCAATAAGTGTGTTTAAATAAACGATGTTACCTACAGTTTTTGCAATATCAATTTGATACTTCTTGTTAAATAACTTTGATTGTTATAGAATGATAAACAAGAGAAGATGTGATTAAACATTTGCTAAAGTTATGTTGAAATGTTTTAAGTTATGTGTCGGTTGAATCGTAGTTTTATATCATAGATTTGCACATAAACTTATGCACTGCACGTAGTTGTTTGAATGCATGTTGGTTGTGAACTATAATATGATTCGGATTTCCAGATAACATATGGTGGAGACTAAGCCCAGTGAGCTTTGGAGCCTATCTTTTCTTTTTAGAGGGTTATAAATACATTGTGTTTGTCGAATTTCACTTGAAATAGCGCATTAATTTGTTGTTTAGTCTCATTATTCTTGCTTAATTTGGTTGATAGTCAAGTTAAAATAGTTACTACCATGCTAAATAATCTTCTGTCGTACATGTTGAAGAACCATATAACCATAGGACATGATTATAGGCCTTCTTTGTTTATTACCGACCGATAAATAAAAAATTTCCTTAGTTCGCCCTTTGAGCCGTTAAAATGCCATTTCTTTCTTTGATTACCATTATCCTTGTTTTTGCTCCGACTTGACAAACTTGGAGTTCACCACTGAGAGATTTGTCATCTTTTAGTAGTGTTAAGGTGATGTGTTGAAAAGGAGGAAGAAAATAAGATGCTATTGGGGTAGTTGCTTGGTATTCAATAATCATTTGAGAAGCAAGAAAAGAAAAAGGAAAAAGAAAACAAAATAAAAAGAAGAAGGTTGAAAAATATATGAATGAAAAGAAGAGAATGAAATGATGAAGTTGGTAGAAGAAGAATGAAAGAAATCGAACATGCCTTACAATGCCATTCTAAACCTACCCAATTAATCCGTTCTATCGTTTTCCATTACCTAAGCCACAATACAACCTTTGAAAAGTCCTATTTGATCCTAGTGAACATGATTCGGATATGAAAATGATGGGAGAGGGATTAAAACATGGCAATGATTAATTTTTCTTGATTATTGGCATCCTATCCATGAGACTACTGTTCTTTCGTGTCATGCGTCTTTTTCATGTCGTATGTGAGCGTTATTCGTCTTGAAAACATAATTCCTTTGCTCACATATATTAGAAAAATTACACCTGTTTCTGAGTGTTTTATTTGAGAGTGTAATTGACATTGTGAGATTCGTAGTCGAGACATAGTTGGATGGTCATCCGAGTTATATTCCAAGTTTATGACATGCGCGTGTTCATTTGACTGCCATATTTGTTAGTACCTTTTTATCCTAATTATACGCTTTAATTCACATTTGTTAGTACGCTTTTTATCCTAATTATACGCTTTAATTCACATTTGTTAATGCGCGGGAGAGAACTAATCCTAATTATACGCTTTAATTCACATTTGTTAGTACCTTTTTATCCTGTTTTTGTATATTTTTACTTTGTTTTCTAGTTTCTGACAGGTTTTGGAAGAAATCAACTAAACCAGGCTAAACAGGGTGAAAAAGCATAGTTGAAAAAGCTGAAAAAGCCAAGTCGCGCGCGCGGCCCGCGCCCGCGAAGATCCAGAAATCGCTCGCGCGAGAACCCCAGAATCGCTCGCGCGATCCGCGCGCGCGAAGGTCCACAAGTCGCGCTCGCGCGACCCGCTCGCGCGATATGGGTAAAAACCAATGTTGCGTATTTCAGTGTACTGAAGACTCCTGTACAAACGAAACTGCAGAATGACGTCCAGATTGTAAATTACATCAGTTTCAGTCCGTTTCGAGTTGTAAAGGCTTCCAAAACTTGTTGTAAATCTATATATACTTTATTTTACTTCAATTAGAGGGTTGGCAATTGTTACACACCCATACATACACATTCTACAACCATACTTCCAGCCATTGAAGAGAGGGAAGCAAGAAGAAGAAGAAGAAGAAGACCAAGGGTTTCCATGGCCTCCTCCATCAACCTCTTGCTATCTACTACTTCTATGGACGGCTAGATCATTGATCTAGGGTTTCAATGAAGCCCTAGACGAGTAATAGGGTTTTATTTATGTTTTTATTTTAGTTTTATTATGTATGGATGACAGTCACATGTTTAGAGGATTTTTATAAATAAATCGTACTACTATTGATTAAATCATTGCTTTCAGAATTTATTCTTGTCTTAGATCTATTTTGACTGTGATGTGCTCAACGATCTATTCTTGTTGTGCTTGCTTAGATTGTTTACATGTGATGGTGCTTTATTGATTTGTGCTATCAAGTATCCGAATAGTCCATGCCTAGGTTAGACGGATTAGATCACAACCCTAGTTTAGTGTGAGATAATTCGTGCTACCCGAAGATGGATTATGTTGGTGCTTGAACCATGATTATCTTCTTGTCGGAGGAATTGGGCTTGTAGCTACAATTCCCCATATTCATCCAACGTAATAAGCTAAAGTAATTCATAAATATTCCTATTATGAAGCTAGTGGTGGATTTGCAATCCTAGGTTTCCTTAAACATTATTTAAAACAACTTTAATTGCTTTCCTAGTTTAGATTTACTTTTATTGATCTTAGATTAATTAAATCCAATTCAAATCCGTTTTTCTTAGTTAATTAGACTTAGGTTTTAAAATTAATAGCTGTAGTAATCAATCTCTGTGGGTTCGACCTTTACTTTCACTACTACAAATCTTTAGAAAAGTAAAGTATACTTTTATATCTTGATATTGACAACATCAATTGGGAAAGAACCTTCAGGGCCTGCCTGAGTTTCCAAGAATTCCTACTCAGACTCACACTCACGGCCTGGGGTATCAGCCAACGAAGAAGGAACTAAGGGCAAAGAAGAAGGCTTTCAATGCGCCACTGGACCCTTACCTAAAAACGCTCAACGGGTACTTCGTGAAGGAAGGAGAAGATTTCCCCTTCTGTGGCTTCCCAGAGCCTTGGATGGACCAGAAGGACAAAAGTCTAAAGCCGGGGTTCGAAATCTTTTTCTCCCATGAATTCTCCGAGTACAAAGACCCATTTTTGCAAATGCCTGAAAAGTCTGTTGTCGTCAACGATTGGGTTGGTGTACTTGATGGACCGGTCATGCAGAACCTGTTGAGCGAAGAAGGGGCAAAAGCCGAAGAAAAGAAGAAAGAAGACGAGGGCCTGGAAGTCAAGGTCGAAGAGGGGAGTGATGAGGATACAGAGCCGAAACCAAGAAAGGAAGAAAAGACGGAATCCGAAGGACTGCCAGGTTGTAGCACTATGGAGCTCAAGCAGGGAATCAACAAGGAGTGGGTCTTTGAGTCTAGTGATAAGTATCCCCCTCACCCAGAGTCTGTAATGGCCTAAATGAGGCGTCTTACTATTGCTATGTCTGTTGTAATCACTCCTAACAAAATCAATGAAAGTATGACTGATTCCGCCTACTCGAATGCGCTTAATGAATGTGATGAATGTGATGATCATGGAATACCTAATGAATTGCAAAAGTTAATTGAAAAAGAAAAAGAATCTGCATGCAAAATCATTGAGGACACTCTAACGATTAATCTAGGAAATGAAAATAATGCTCAAAATGTCTTTATCGGCTCAACACTTAGCAATGAAGAAAGCAAAGAACTAATCAATCTATTAAATGAATTCAAAGATGTTTTTGCATGGTCTTATAATGATATGCCAGGTATTGATTTGAAGATAGTCCAGCACCACATCCCTCTATTTCCCAATTCAAAACCCATAAAACAGAAATTGAGGCGAATGAGGCCAGAATGGGCACTTAAAGTAAAAGAGGAGGTTGAAAAGCAACTAAAGGCTGGATTCTTGATGGTCACCGAGTATCTAGAGTGGATTGCCAACATTGTACCTGTCCCAAAGAAGGATGGTCGTGTTAGGGTTTGCGTTGACTTTCGAGATTTAAACAAGGCAAGCCCTAAAGACGATTTCCTATTACCCCACATCGATGTGTTGGTCGATAACACTGCGGGACATGAGCTTCTATCTTTCATGGATGGATTCTCTGGGTATAATCAAATCCTCATGGCGCCCGAGGATAGGGAGAAAAGCACGTTCATCACTCCGTGGGGGACATATTGCTATAGGGTCATTCCATTCGGACTGAAGAATGCAGGTGCGACCTATCAAAGGGCTGCCACCACTCTACTGCACGACATGATCCACAAAGAGGTGGAGGTGTATGTGGACGATATGATTGTGAAGTCCAAAGAGAGGGGAGGGCACCTAGAGGCCTTGAGAAAATTCTTTGGGAGATTGAGGGAGTTTAAGATGAGGCTAAACCCGCAGAAATGTACCTTCGGAGTTACCACAGGGAAGTTGTTAGGGTTCCTTATTACCCATAGGGGGATCGAAGTAGACCCAACCAAGATAAAAGCCATAACCAAAATGAACCCACCAAAAAATGAGAAAGAACTGAGAGGATTCTTGGGGAGAATACAGTTCATCAGCCGCTTCATTTCCAAACTCACCTTGACCTATGATCTATTGTTCAAACTGCTTAGAAAAGGAGAAAAATTCAAATGGGACACCCTTTGCCAACAAGCCTTCGGCAAAATCAAAACCTACCTCCAGAACCCCCCTGTCCTATCACCACCATCACTCGGGAAACCTTTGTTCCTTTATCTCTTCGTATCCGAAGATTCGATGGGGTGTATGTTGGCCCAAGAAGGAGAAGAAGGGCACGTGGAGAAGGCCATTTATTACTTGAGCAAAAGAATGATCGGATATGAGTTGAAGTACTCGCCCTTGGAAAAAGCCTGTTGGGCCTTAGTCTGGTGTACCCGTCGCCTTCGCCACTACATGCTAGCATTCCCTGTGATCTTGATATCCCGAATGGACCCACTAAAATACCTATTCGAAAAACCCGTCTTGACCAGTAGGATTTCCCGTTGGACCATGATGCTGGCTGAGTTCGATATCAAATATGTCACTGCCAAGTCTGTAAAAGGGAGGGCTGTCGCTGAGTTTTTAGCCGATCTCGCTGTAGAATCCGAGGACAAAGGAGAATTCAGGTTCCCGGATGAGGGAATAATGGAGGTAAAGAAGGAGTTGTGGAAAATGTACTTCGATGGAGCAGCCAACCAATTAGGTTACGGAGTTGGAATCATTCTCATAGCACCCGATGGGACCCCTACCCCATTAGCTGTCAAACTCAAATACAACTCAACCAACAATACCGCGGAGTACGAAGCCTGCATAATTGGGATGGAAGCGGCCTTGGCTTTGAAAGTCGGACGGATTGATGTCTTCGGAGATTCCAATTTGATCATATCCCAGGTCCGGGGAGATTGGAAGGTAAAGCATGAGAAACTGAGACCTTACCATGATTACCTGGAAAGTCTGAAAGCACAATTTCAAAAGATTTCTTTTTATTACCTCCCTCGTGAAGAAAACCAATTAGCCGACTCATTGGCTACCTTGGCCTCGATGATCCAAATCCCCTCCAAAACTACCATGATCCCTCTATCCATAGAAGTAAGGAAACAACCGTCGTTTGAAATGGTCGCGGCCGTGGAAGACGAAGAGGAAGTACCGTGATATGAGGATGTGTGGAAGTTCATTAAAGAAGGAGAATACCCCGAAGGAGCCTCAGAAAAGGATAGAAAGGCAATTCGGCGGTTCGCCGCTCAATTTGTGATCTATGCAGATAAGCTATGGAAGAAATCCTACACCGGGTACAATCTAGAGTGCCTATATGGAAGGGAAGCTAAGAGAATGATGGAAGAAATACATGAGGGAGTGTGTGGGCCCCACATGAATGGGCACATGCTAGCGAAGAAGATCATCCGACAGGGATACTATTGGACAACCTTGGACAAAGACTATTGTGAATATGTTAGAAGGTGTCACAAATGCCAGATTCATGCAAATCTAATGCACACTCCGCCGTCACAGCTTTATAGCATGACCACCCCTTGGCTGTTTTCCGTATGGGGGATCGACATCATTGGTGAGATAGTTCCAAGGGCTTCCAATGGGCACCGGTACATAATTGTGGCGATTGATTATTTTACAAAATGGGTAGAGGCAGCCTCGTATGCAACTTTGAAAGCCAAAGATGTGGTAAGTTTCATCGAGAAAAACATAATCTGCAGATATGGGGTCCCGAATGAGTTTATCTCCGATCATGGAAGTCATTTCCAGGGAGAAGTTATCCCACTCTTGGAAAGGTATAAGATCACTCGTCACCAATCATCCCCGTATAGGCCTCAGACGAATGGAGCAGTAGAAGCGGCAAACAAAAATGTTAAGGCAATCCTGGAGAAAACGACGGATACATATAAGGATTGGCATGAAAAGCTGCCATTTGCTTTGTGGGGATACCGGACCTCGGTCAGAACTTCAACGGGTGCTACGCCGTATTCATTGGTCTATGGGATGGAAGATGTTCTCCCAATCGAGGTAGAAATACCCTCTCTTAGGGTTTTGGCGGAATGCGAGGTCCCCGAATCAGAATGGGTACAAGGAAGATATGAGGAGTTGATGCTACTCGATGAGAAAAGGTTGGCTACGATAAACCATACACGGGGATATCAGAAAAGGATAGCCCGTGCTTTCAACAAAAAGGTCCGCCCAAGGAAGCTTGCTGAGGGTGACCTGGTCCTCAAAGAACTGAAAGTGCCCGTTTATGACCCCCGAGGAAAGTTCAAGCCCAACTGGGTCGGTCCGTACATCATTAAGACTCTCCTTTCCGGAGGAGCGGCTTATCTCATTGACCTGGACGGGGTTGAATTTAAACAACCAATTAACCTCGATCGCCTCAAGAAATACTTTGCTTGAAACCGTTTCTTTCAAAACCTCCTACCTTGATGAACTACGCTTGACCTGATTCCCGCTAGGGGATACGTAGGCAACCTACTCGGTTCGGTCATCAAAAATAAAACCGCCCGAACGGCGTCTTCCTTCGTACCTTGAGCCGAACTACTGCAGGCCTGATGCCCTTTCAGGGATAAGTAAGCGGGCTCTCGAAAGCCTTCGGCCCATGAAAAGGAACCTGTGCTAAACTGGGGGCAAACTGGCGTTCACCCGGAACCGCTTCAAAGCCCCGAAGCCAGGGGCAAACTTCGTTCGCTAGCCGAAGAACCCAGATATCGGTCTGAAACCCGTCTTTGGATCTCCTGGCTATCAAGATACATACTATGAAGAAACAAATGAGAGTTCATGGTATAGAAAGAATGAAGCCTTAAGCAAAATTTAAAGCAAGGTGAAGAGCCGAGAAAAGACATTTGAAAGAAGAATTCTTCATAAAAGATTAATTGAAGGGGGGGAACACTTTGATTGAACATGTTAGAACTTTCCTAAAAGATAACAACACTTTTTGAAAAATAAGAAAAATCACATTCAAAAGCGTAAACAAAGAGTAGGCAGGGTCTGTCAGAAAGTTCTGTAAAATGGAAAGCTTTTCCCTGTTTTCGTCTACTTTATTATGCATGTGTCCGTCAAGCTCGCTCGCAACCAAGGTTTGGATCTCTAGGAGATACTCGGTAGTAGGCACAGTCAGAGCAGGAACCCTCGGGAACGGAGCAGCCATTCTGCTGGGCCAAGCCTCCATGAAAGCCTTCACAATAGAAGGGCGCAAAGGGGACCCCCTGGTGAAATCAGCAGTCACAGACTCAGTAGCATATTGCAAAAGTCCAAACTGACGGACAACTCGGTCAGGAATGTAGAAACTAGTGGCGTGCAAACCCGGCAGCCAGAGGCCAGGTCGCCCGGGAAGGCGTACAGCAACAGAGCGAAAGATTCACGACGGACAAACCCAGCAGATGTCACTAGAAGAGAGGCCCTAAAGCCAACCAAGCCACGCGTCGGCGGACTGAAACAAGCTATGAATCTCCATGCGATCATAAGGAAGTGACCCACGGAGATGGGAAGCATGTATGAAGAGGTCCAGACGCTCCATGAGCCAAATTTGCAAGACAAAAGGTGCCCCAGCGGATAACATGACCCCAGTAGCATGAGCATGGCCCAATCCAATCAGAGTTTCACCAAGGACTAGCATAACAGCACTTTTCATCTCCCGCAAACCGCAGGCAATGGGTATGAGAGTGTCAGAAGATGATCTAAAGAGAAAGTAAGAGAGCATAGCAATCAACAAGGCACTACGTCGAATAATCTGGTACTCACCATTGTAAGGGTCCCCTATGGGAGCATAAACAGAAGAAAGGCGCTCAAAGTCGATTTGCCTGTCATGAACAAAAGAGCCCGCTGCATTCCGAGACATGTGGAGAAGGGTGGCTAAATCACAGACATACCCGGCCTGAATCTGAGGAACCATCAATTCAGCAGAAGGATCCGTGTGAAGAATGGCGTTAAACTCCTCAAATAAGGGGCAAATCTCCTGAGAGTCGAAACGAAAGACATTGAGAGCAGGATCCCAACATTGGACGGCGGCGCGAAGTAGACCCTCATTTAGATTCATCTGTTGGAAAGAGAAGAGATCGTTTAGTCTGAAGTACTCAAAATTGAGCTTGTCAATGCCAGAGAGAGTATCCATCCATGGGAAGAGGATTTGAGAACTAATGGGGGCCATTTGGAGAGGAAATGAGAAGAAATGAGAAGTATTTTGCGGAACTTTGAGAAAGAAGGGGTATAAATAGAAGAATAAGGCTGTCTACCTACCCGCGGCACTCGATAAAGTGCAGCGGCACTCGATGAAGTGCCGCACGGCAGTCCGTCAATGCCGTTGCGGCACTTACTGACTGCCGCGCGGCTCTCACTGAGTGCCACGGAGACCTAACCGAGTGCCATTCCAAGTTTTTCATTTGGCCAGGGTTTGTTTGAAATACGATCAGCCCACCTGCAAACAGAAAACTAAATAGGAAAAACAATAAAACGTGCGCATCATGCAGCACGTGCAAATACATTCATTCATTTCATTCATTTGTGCATTTCAAATAGATAAAGGAAATAGAAGCATTCAAGATAAAAATAAAGACGGGACCAAGCCATGATCCCACATACGGCAAGAGATGGACCAAGCTATGGTCACACATACGGTAAATGTTAATAAAGAAGCAACAATATAATAATAGAGGTATCCAAAGTGCCTATCCTACTGGCTATCACGAAGCCATCACCAAAATAAAGCATGTATATACCATCGTCAAATAAAGTGTAAGACCTATCAAAACACTCAAAAGAAAAAGGAAAAGAGGGAAAAAAATATGATCAGCCCCGGCCGCGAGTCTGGCGGGTCGTACGCCTGAAAGGCTCCTCCTCCGACTTTGTCCCGCTGTCTCTGCCACTCCCTCCACGTCCGCTGCTACCACCGCCTCTGCCTCTGCCACCGCTAGTACCCTCGCCGCTGCCTCCACCATGCCCAGCACCGCTACCTCCGGGGGCATCGCTGAGAGGGATGCCGAACTGCTGAAGCCTCTGCTGGAGCTGCCCCACCTGCTGGGACAGGATCCTATTCTCCTCCGTCTGAAATAAAAAAGAAGGGGGTAAGTCCAGGAAGTGTTGAAAAGGCAAATGAAATACTAAGAATAAAAGGGTGTAAAGATCATACCTGGGCCCTCAACTGGGTCGCAGCAGTCGCCCAAGCTCCCTCAGCCTGAAAAGAACAAGAACCGAGAATAAAGGCTAGTAAAAGGAGAAGCAGTCAAAGTCAAAATGAAAGGTAGTCCCTTACCATCCACTCTCGCCCGAGGATCCACTGTCGCACGCTGTGGGCGTACGCCAAGCCCTCCTCTGCGTAAGCACAAGGGACAACATCGTAATGAAGAGGGATAGTAGGGGCGCCCTGTGTGAGTCGAGGGATCGTCGTCAAGTAAGGCTCGCCAAACGAGACGGCCGACATAGTCCAATCCCACTCAGGCAAGGCGGGAGGACGCGTGGCAGCGGGAACAGGCTACAAACGAAAAATAGTAAAGCATGAGTAGAGAATAAAATGAAATTCATGAAAAGGTGATAGAGGAATCGAATACTCACCCGAGTCACGTCCATCAAAGGGAAGTTCGGCATCAGCCTGGCAGCGCGGAACGCTGGGTATCCGTCGGGGGGGTCCACGAAGTCATGAATGCTCAAACCCAGTAGAGCAACCGTAAGCTCGCTACCCTGGAGAGTGTCTGTGGCTCTCATAGAGTCGGGAGGAGGGAATGGCACGAAGAATCCATGAGCTGCCAGTGACTGCCTAGTCACCCTCTCTCCCAAGTACCACGCCTGGCCCTCGGGCCCATCAAGGAGTCGCCTCGTCGGGTCATATCCAGCCGACCCTCGAATCTCCACACGAGCCTCGGAGAGCGCCCTAAGCCAGGACTGCCAATGAACATGCTGCTCCCTCAGATTTGTCAGGAAGTTCCTGAACGAAACAAAATCGTGGGCCCCGATCTTCCGTCCGACCCTATCCTTCGCCCATTTCAGCCCCTGGGGCATGATAAGGGCGTCCGCCTCACGCGTCTCGGGAGACATCATGCGAAGATACTCGTGGGACCAAATCTGCGATAATAAAACAAAAGGGGGGGGGGGGGTTAGTCTCACAGTTTAAATAAATTTCTGAAAGATGCAATAAGTAATGAAATATAGAAAAGGCATACCTCCCACGCTCTCCAATAGCCACTGGTGGAGGCCGGCCTGTCCCGGGAGATGTCACTTATATGCCTGTACAGGATAGATAGCCCTGCACCAGCCCAATCATACTCCTCAACCCGGTCCAGGTGCTCCAGGGACGCCACCAGGGAAACAACGACTCGATCGCCCTTGGTGCTCAACAAAGAGCACCCCAGCATATACATAAGAAAACCTCTGGCCATCTGCTCGTCCGTAAAATCCGGTTTTCCCCGGAACGTGTCCATAAACCATCGAGCTGTGACCAAAGCCTCATCCGGGACCACCCCCAACAAGGGCTCCACCTGGTCCCACTCCCGGTCAGTCAGATGCCGCAATCGCTTTCCACTAAAGGCGATCCCGGTGATCATCGAGAAATCCAAGGGAGTCATCATCATCTCCCCAAAATCGAAATCAAAAGTGCTCGTCGTATCCCACCATCGCTCGGCCAACGCGTGTATCTGCCGCAAGTCGTTGGAGCTCTTCGTCAAAAGTTTGAGGAAGTCTCCAAACCCAGCCGTGTCTACCAAAGCCCTCACCGGCCCACTCAACTGCGTGTACCACTCGTAACCGTGGGCAAGGCTGCCATGCCCCTTCAGCACTTTGGGCTACAGTTGCAAGAAAGAATCACAAGTTCTGATGTCAGTAATTGGGTAAAAGAAAAAGCAAAGTAAAATAGATGATGTTCAAGAGAGAGAGAAATTTTCAAAGTATACATAAATTTGTGAAAATCCAAAGCAAGTTCGAATTCAAAGGAGGCATTAGTTTCAATACAGGTTCACAAGTACCTAAAGTGAGTTTGAAAAAGCATCGCGCTCGTGAAATCTAAAAAATAATAAATAAAGGACAGGAAAATTCAAACATAACATTCGTTTTACGAGAAGTTTTGAAGAAAATAAAAATTTCTTAAAAAGGGGCATGGAATAAAGCGATCAAGGACGCTCGGGGGCGCCACGAGCACGACATTCAGAACAGGGTATCTAAGTGGTGACAATTCTACGCTACATTCACACAGAGAAGGAAATGCGAGAAAGAAATACGAGAAATAAGTAAAAAGGGGGCGTTTACCTCGCGCTTAAATGCGCGGACCGATAAATGCTCGTCCGGGTCCCGGAGCAGGAGCGTAGCATCTGGATGATGGGTGGCCGTGTACTTGGCCTTCTTCTTCCGCCCTGAACCACTCGCCATAATCTGTCAAAGAGAAAGAGAAATCTATACGTTAAATTCATAAAAAGTTCAGAAAAACAATGAAATAATAGGGATTAATCAAGTCTTGATCGAGTAGGACTAACTTGAATAAGTCCTGGCTAGAACAATACAAGCAGAAGAGAAGTAGAAAAATTTTCTCCAGAGAGATTTCGAGGTGAAGGGATTTGAGAGAATGAGGAAAATGAATTGAATCCGCCGGATTTAGCCACTGCCGCTCAAACGCGGCACTCAGTTTTCTATGCACGGCAGTTGATGGACTGCCGCGCGGCACTCACTGACTGCCGCAACAGCACTTCGTGAGTGCCGCATGGCAGTCACGGACTGTCGCGAGAATCCGCGTGTGCCGCGGTTAAGTCGGTTCAAAAAACCTTCACTTGCCCCCCAAAATTCAAATCAAGTCCCCAAAATTGAATTTGAGGCCCCCAAAATTTGCCCTCATTACACTTTTTGCCCTCGGGGTCATTTTTGGGTACACATTGACTACAAATTTCAAAATTTAAGAGTATATATGAGCCCGTGGGCCCCAATTTTGAAAATTGAAGATATTTGAGCCCGTGGGCTCCCATTTCTGAAAACTGAAAATATTTGAGCCCGTGGGCTCCGAATTTTTGAAAATTGAGAAGACATGAGAGTATAAAAGATTTATATTCCCGGTTCTTGCAACAGATTTGCGTTAACCCCCGTTTTTGGAATATAACAGATTTATATTCCCGGTTCTCGCAACGGATTTGCGTTAACCCCCGTTTTTGGAATATAACGGATTTATATTCCCGGTTCTCACAACAGATTTGCGTTTACCCCCGTTTTTGGAATATAACGGATTTATATTCCCGGTTCTCGCAACAGATTTGCGTTTATCCCCGTTTTTGGAATATAACGGATTTATATTTCCGGTTCTCGCAACAGATTTGCGTTAACCCCCGTTTTTGAGAGTATAACAGATTTATATTCCCGGTTCTCGCAACAGATTTGCGTTAACCCCCGTTTTTTAGAGTATAACAGATTTATATTCCCGGTTCTCGCAACTAATTTGCGTTAACCCCCGTTTTTTAGAGTATAACAGATTTATATTCCCAGTTCTCGCAACAGATTTGCGTTAACCCCCGTTTTTGAGAGTATAACAGATTTATATTCCCGGTTCTCGCAACAGATTTGCGTTAACCCCCATTTTTGGAATATAACAGATTTATATTCCCGGTTCTCGCAACGGATTTGCGTTAACCCCCATTTTTGGAATATAACGGATTTATATTCCCGGTTCTCGCAACGGATTTACGTTAACCCCCGTTTTTGGAATATAATGGATTTATATTCCCGGTTCTCGCAACAGATTTGCGTTAACCCCCGTTTTTGGAATATAACGGATTTATATTCCCGGTTCTCGCAACAGATTTGCGTTTACCCCCATTTTTGGAATATAACGGATTTATATTCCCCCCGAGATCAAATCAAAAGATCATGACCCCTGTAAGAGATCTTCTCATCAGTCACTGAATTAGGTGATCTTCCCTAACTAACACGTCACACAAAATGCGTAAGGGAGACATGATGAGCATGGTGCTTGCATAACCAGGTCAATTCGGAAAATACCATTGCATGGCACTTGCATCAAGATAAGATAGGTGCATTCATCCGTATGGTCACTTGTGCTTGTGTATGTTTAGCTCCTGCCTGAACTACGTCTTGGTCTGATTCTTGATGGGATACGTAGGCAGCTCACCGATGAGCACGACCAACATGAACCGTTTGTGAAGCCTTTTTTTTGCAACGCATTTTATTTTTACCTAAATTCGACAGTCTGGTCAAAGGCTTGTCTTCACACAGGCTTTGACATTCACTTATGAGACGCGTTACCCCACAAGCTCTGTCAAAGAGGGGCAAACTGTAGACACCCCAATTTTGACCGACCGTCGAATTTAGGAGAGCGTCACCTCCACGTCCGATGATGATAAGGACCGAAAAGATTCGAAGTATTCCAAGCTCTTCAGAAAATTCTCCAAACGCGATAAAATTTCACAGAAAGAAGAAAATACCAGGTATTAAGGAGAATTCGGGTGTAAAACACCATTTTTGGAAAAGATCTTCAAAAATAAATTGCTTTGGGAAAAAGAATGACCTAAAAAGGGAAGCTCAGCAAAAAAAACGGCACACGGCAGATTTTCGCGGCATTCAGTGAATGTCGAGCGGCACTCACTAAGTGCCGAACGGCATTCAGTGAGTGCCGGCCCGGCACTTACTGAGTGCCGCCAACATTTTTTGACTGCCGTTCACTTTTAAAGTCCGTATTTTGCAGTGCAATACGTATGTATATGCGGATAAGAACAAAAAACTGATAAAGTAAGACTGACAAAAATGCGGCAATCCATTAATTGCCGCGGCATTGGATGAGAGCCGCTCGGCAGTCACGCAGTGCCGGAATGGCAGTCATGGACTGCCGCGGCGGCTTTCACGGACTGCCGCGACAGTTTCTTGACTGCCGCCCTGGGCAGCAGTCTGTCTAATTTCAGGAAGTACATATTGTACCACCAAATGAGATGTTTACACATGTCTTTTACTCCGAATTCACTTAAAATACCTGGGTTATTTTGTCTATAAAAGGAGAGGATCTTCCAAGGGAAGTGGGGAGAGGAACACATACAAAAAAAAAACACTATCATTACACCAACATTTTTGGAGAGAAAAGAGAGAGTTTGGAGAGTTTGAAGAAGAGTTTGGAAGATCTTCAAAGGAGAGAAACTTTGAGGATAGTTTGGAGGTGACCCTCTAATCTTAGTTGTGTTTTCTTTCTTTTGAGCTTCTAATTTCCAAGTCATTTAGTTTTTTTTCTTGACTAAGTTTTAGAGCTTGTTAAGTAAACTTGGAAGCCCTTGTTTCTAATTCTTTGATCCTTCTTCTATTTCTTTGTTTATGTTTTTCTTTTGAGATTCTTGGAGATCTTCAATATCTCTCTTGAAATCTCTTGAGTATGATCCTTTGAATCCCATGTAAGCTCATGCTTCACATGAGAGTCAAAATTTGATCATCACTTCATTTTATAAGTAAATAAATGGATCCAAGTCCATACTCATGACTTGGATCCTCTAAAGTTGATGTTTCATGGAATCCTCTCTATATTCTTTTGAGACTCATGAGTATTAGTCATGTCTTCATCTCCAATGACCATCAAATGGTAGGAGAAAGTGTTTTGGAGCCTAAGCCCATTTCCATGGTTTAGATCCATCATATTGAGATTCTATGAGGTCCATTCATACTTCATTTTGAAATCTACAAATGTGAAGGTCCTTAACCTCCAATGACCATCAAATGGTGGGAAAAGTGGTTTAGTTTAAGTCCAACTTCATGATTCAATAGTTGGGGTTAACAAATAAAAGTTGAACTTGACAAATGAAAACAATGAGTTCACAAACTTTTTTTGATCAAAGATTTTTAGTTCAAAATCTAACCGTCGGATTCGAATGAAACCAACGGGAAAGTGTCAATAACACAATGTTCTACCACTACAATTTTTTTTTTAAGATAGTTTCATGTTTAAAATGGTTTGATCATGAGTTTTGTGGAGTCACTACAATCTGTCCAGATTTTCAGAATAGCAACACTCTTTTGAAATAAGTAAATCAGAGTTCTAATAAAGTGTTTGAGACCCAAAATAATTTTTTCTATGAGGTTCAATGTGTTAGAAAGATACCCTAAAAAGAACTAAGCATTTCGGAGCCTTTTGCTATTTTTAAAAAATCAAACAATATCTCTAGACAGAGAGTTGTACATCTCTGGGTGATGTCTGATTTTTGTCCATTTCCCAGAGATCTAGCCGTTGAAACTTTGATTTTCTTTTTGATTTGGAAACTAGACTCAAAGAGGCATCTTGTGTCCAAAATTCACCAACATCAAACCATAGGAGACGTGCTTTGTCTTTTTTTAATGTTCTGGTCTACTCTCTGCAATTTTCAGAATTTCATGACACATTTGACCAACTTTATTAATAATGGGTCAAATGACTTTTCTATGACTTGGGGCTTAGACCATGTTTCAATAATGATTAGTTGAGCTTGAATTCAAAGCTTAAGAGTATTTCATAGTTTATTCTTGTCCATGTTCATATTCATCCATATGGTTAGGCACTTGTAATTAGGACTTATTTGCTTTAGATTCAATTACATTTGATAGATTTAAGCTAGAATTCAAGATTGTTATTTCTAACTTCACCTTTTGTATATCATGTGCACTAACCTTTGTTTTGTAGCTCTATTGAGGTACGATTTCTCAACCCCTCTCTAGTTTATTGAATTCTTTGATTTTATTTGATTTTCGACCTCATGTGCGGCACCTTAGAATTAGGTTTTTGCCTTATGTGTATATGTGATTAGAGATTCTTTTTAGGATTTTCTTTTGTTTGCATGCATTGCACGTTTAATATCGCTGCTGGACCCCAGGTAAGCTCTCTTGTTCCCTATTGCATATCATATTGTATGCTATTTGACCTATGTGGCTTATGAATGATATTTTGTCATTAGCAATTTTACACCCTTTGGACATGCTTTTGTGATGTATACGTATATATGTATTAGTTGAAGGCATGCTTAGAATAATAAATTTGATTAAAAGGATGTTGAGTAGAGGCCTATCGCAAGATAGGATGAGAGAGGGTGTTTTAGTCTGACGGGCTCCTTCCTCTCTCATTCCATAATACCCGGACCTAGTTAATCTTTGGTTTCGCAAACGATCAGTTTCCTTTCAAAATGGTTTCTTAATTTTTCCTTTTAAAAATTAAATGGCGACTCATTTGTTTTTAATTTGAATTTTAAAAGAACTTTAAAAGAAAAGCTGTGGGTAAGAAAAATGCGATATCCACAGAGTCCAGCGGCATGTATACAATATCTCCGACCCGCACCGACTTCAAGCTGAAGCCATCCATATTGCATACACCCAAGAGTTAATGCATGAAGAGATAAAGAGACTAGCGATGAATGATTCAGTCTTCCAACCACTAGTGAACCAAATACTACAAGAACCTTCCATTCACCCAGAAGACCACCTAGTTTGGCCACCTAATGGAAATGCCCCTGCAGAAGTGGCACCCCAAGTAGTAGCACTTGCTGCTAATCCTGATAATGCAGAGATGTCTAACGATGAACCAGGTGCGCATCTAGAAGAAGAGGATGACGAAGAGGAGGATCCAGAAGAAGAGAACCCTGAGGAAGAACCTGAACAGGAAGCGCCCCATCAACCTATGGAGGTTCACCCTATAATAGAAGAGCCTATGGACAATGATGATAATGAAGAGGATGAAGGCAATCTTGAAATTGAAGATTGGGATTTGGGAGAACCCATTGTGGATGCAGATGGGCCTAACGACTCTGATATGGGAGAGATCACATCTGAGTCAGATATGGATGACTAACCTAGGACGACCTATTATGATGTATTAGTTATTCCAAGTTTATATATGTACTAGGTTAACGTTAGGCTTATGACCCTTTATGATGTATAAATACGTGTAATAGGATATTATCCCCTTTTTGTAATCACGTATTCTCGGCTAGTTCAATTTTGTAATCATCGTTTCTAATATTAAATGAAAAAGGATGTTTTAGTACTATACTTGTCTCTATGCTTGCCTTGTTTGTTCAATCACTTATAAATATGTTAGCAAATATCTAGATGAATCCTACATATACGTTCTGAGTAGAAGACTTCTGTAGGTAAACCAGATATGCAATGGCAGACCGACCAAGGAGAAATCGACGTTTAGGATTCCTAAACCCAGCTGAAGGAACACCGGAGCCCATTCCTGCTGGAATGGATCCCACTGGAGTCTTTGGAGCATTCTTACAACGCCTGGAGCACATCAGAAGTAATCATGGCCCAAACAACCATGTTAACGTCAATCCCATAGTCCCGTCCAGGCCACAAGAGGATCGTACGGTGGAACGATTTCACGCAATGCGGCCAGACAAGTTTAATGGAATGGCTGAGCCATGGGAAGCAGAACAGTGGCTTTGTGGACTAGACATCATCTTTGATACACTGGAATCTTCTGAAATTGAGAAACGTCGACTGGCTACGTATCAATTGACGTATGCTCCAGCGGACTGGTGGGAATCTGAGAAAGCAACACTGGGAGGAGCCGCACAAAGAATGTCATGGATAGCATTCAAGGAACTATTCCTAGAGAATTATTTCCCCCAGACAGAAAGGAATAAAAAGGAAAAGGAATTTATTGACTTGGTGCAAGGTAACCGAACTGTACAGGAGTACACAGTACAATTCGAGCGTCTTTCTCGATTTGCACACCACATGATCGATACCCCGGAGAAGAAGAACTGGAAGTACCACCAGGGACTTTCCCTACCTCTACAGAAGCTGACCTATGGCCACCTGAATCAAACTTTCAAAGCTTTAGTAGGGATGGCCCATGGGTTCGAGGAAATCACAGGTCGTGAACAGAAGCGTTTTGTAAACCGACCACCCCCTCCGAGATTTAATCAGAGGCCGAGACAAGCCCCGGCTCGCAATCAAGGATTCAAGAGAAGCTGGAATGGTGAGAAGAAGCTACAGACAGCTCCGTTCCGCAACAAACCGGCTGTGCCTTTTAAGCCAACTCCACCCCAAGGACAATCAGGATCCACGAGTAATAACCCTGGAGTCTGCTTCAATTGTGGATGTAACACCCGTACTCGGAAAACGGGTTAATTATCATGTTTTATGCATTAATTAATATAATTCATGTATAAAATGGATTAAGGGGAGGCTTGGACTCGCCCGTGGAAAAGGTGTTCAGAAAAGGACACCAATTGGAAAAGTCCCCAATGAGGAGGGACAGGTTTGGGAGTGAGACCCAGTGAAGGGCCCGAATAAAAATATGTGCATTTTATGTAATTAAATGCATTTACATGATTACATGATTATTTGTTTAAATGCTTTCATATTATATGATGATATATGTTTATCATTTGGTATTAGTTTGGACACCCAAATAAGGGTATAATTTAAAAAGATTGATAATTAGTAGGTGCAATAGCAACTTTGTAAAATATATGGGACCCACGTTGGGACCCATACGAAACTTAGACAAACACTCATTAGATAATTGGGTAGTTAATGGAATGTTTGGGGGGATTTCATAATAAGAACTTAAGAAATTTCGGGGGTATAAACGAAAAATGGCTAAAATTGAGGCTTTGACTCCTCATGTATATGCATGGGTATGTATGTGTTAAGATAGAGAGTTAGACTCTCATTTTGCTGGAATTAAAAGAAAAAGATAAGAGAGCTCGGAGAGAGAAACGGAGACGGACTGTCACCGACGACGTTTTTCGCCGTACCGTCGCCACCGTTCGCCGGATTCACGATCCGAGACTACCGTTGGACTCGTGGAGGTAAAAGGATCACATGCACATAATTTATTTTCATTTTCGGCAATGTTTTTCCGGTTATCATTCGTGATAAATGATAGTTGTTGAACCAAAACCATGTAGGATTTACTTTGGGTGAGAATTGAGCAAGATTTGTAAAGGAATTCTTCATTTCTAGCTTGAATTTGGGTATATCTTGCTAATGTGAGTTTTCTAGCCTAAAGAATGGTTGTGTTTAACTATGTTCAAGGCATCAATGATGTAGAGATGTAGAGAATGATCTCATTGTGTTGATTATTCATGTTTAGAAAGCATGTAGTTACTAAATTGTGAATTGCATGTTAGCTTTATGAAGAATTTATGTGCCTACATGTTTATGTGCTTATATGTTTATGTGGTATTCAATGAGCACCGGAAAAATGATTCATTAGTTGGGAGTAATAAGGGTGGTGAAGAGGAAGAATCCGAGAAATACGGAAGTCCAAGGAATAGAAGTGGCCACGGGACCAAGGGAAGTCCCGGGTCTGAATGAATCATTGAACCAGTGACTCGGCGAATACAAAGATATGACTTATGTGTTTATTGTTGCATTGCACATGTTTAAACATTCAGCCATGTTTAGAATTCTCACTAAGCGTAATGCTTAAGAAAGCCATTTTCTATTTCTGTTGTGGTAAATAACAACCACCGCAGGTACAGAGCAATATCCGGAGAGGAAGTGACGTGCTCGGGATTGGGGAAGAGATTTGGGTCTTGTAAATATGTTTATAACATGTAATATAGTATAACTTGTGGGTTAGTATCCTTGACTTGTGAATTAAAGGCTTGAATCGTGGTTGTATTCATGGAGTTAGTTTTGGAATTCTACGACTCAGGTGTTTAATGTAAATTGGGGAAACTTATGTAAATTTCTATGTGAAAGTTGTAGGTTGTATGTTTGGATCATTCCGGCAAGTCTGGATACACGGGTGGTAGATTTTGGTCAAGTTTCTTTTGTAAATAAATGTTTTGTGAGGTTTGATCCTCTTGTTAGGAGGTTTATGTAAATGTTTGCTTGGAGATGGTTTGATATGGTTCCTTAATGTTTTTATGTTGTTGGTTATAACTTGGATTCATTTCCAACATGGTTTTATGAGACTTAGTTTTTGCCAAAGGTTAAACTTCAAAAAAAAAAAACTTGTTTTGAACTCAAAAGGAATTGTGTTCATGGTGGGTATAATTCAATTATGAGTATGTGCATGTTACACCATGTTTAGGAATGTATTTGAAAAGTTTCTTGAGGTTTGAAAATGGTTTTGGATGTGTCCATGAGGTTTGATGATGATTTGGGTGAGTTTGGACTGTTTAAACAGGGGTTTTGCTGTCAAAAATGACTTCTGCAGGAATCGGATCGATCCAGGCCTTGAGCGGATCGATCCGGAGCTTCTGGAGGAGCCAGAGATGACATTCTGCTAGATTCGAATCGATTCGGTTTTGGCCGGATCGATCCGCTGGTCCAGATTCAGCACTATCGGCTTTTACGGAAACGGGCATAACTCACTCTAGAAAACTCGGATTTGCGCGCCGTTTTTTGCGTTGGAACCGGGACTCAAAGACCTATCTTTTGGTATAAAATTGTTATACCTTATTAATTACCATTTTACCCTTGGGGGCTATTTTGTAACAATAAAGTTGTTTGATGTTGCTAAACACATGCGATTCTTAGTAATTCAAATATTTCCTTGCAAATTAATGTACGTGGACTCTTAGCATGCTTTTCAATATTGATTAGCATGTCGTGTGTTTCTTAAAAGTAATATGCATGTGTGTACTACTGTGGGTGCCAGGCATAACGTCTGGAGGTGACACCTCAAACCGAATGGAACGGGTTGAAAGAGCAATCGAAGGGTTGGTATGAGTAGCAGAAACTCATGTGATCGAAGAGAGACTGGTACAACCGAATTCGAATCCGAGGGAAGACATTGTTACTATTTCAAAATTCCACAAAAAAGAACCGACCATATTCCGCAGAGAAGCCGATCCGATGAAGGCAAATTTTTGGATCTCAGATATGGAGAAAATCTTCAGGGTTTTACCATGTACAGAGGAACAAAAGGTGTTGTTTGCGGCCGATACACTGAAGGATGAAGCACAATATTGGTGGCGTACTAAACTGGGCCCGGGGCAACCGACTACTTGGGATCAATTCCTTGAAATCTTCAATGAACAATATTTTTCGGAATCGTTTGGGGATCAAAAGGCTCACGAATTCATGGAGTTAGTGCAAGGGGGAAAGACGGTTCGGAAGTACTCAATGCAATTTACTAGTTTGGCCAGGTTTGCCGGGGACATTGTAACAACAGAAAAAGTAAAAGAAAAAAAGTTTGTAGCGGGACTCCGGGGTGACATTCGAGGGCGAGTGACCGTGTTCCATCCAGAGACCTATGCTAAGGCATTGGATATTGATTCTATTACTGAAAGAGATCTCGGGTATACTTCAAACTTACCACCAAGTCAACAAAACAAAAGGGCAGGGTCAAGTCAGTTCAGTAGTCAAGGGAGCACAAAATGGCAGAGTTCAGGAGGATCATCAGTTAGCATTGGTAGTGGTTCTGGTGGAAGTAAACCGAGGTGTCAGACATGTCAGAAATTTCATTGGGGCCGATGCAATCAACTTCCAAATCCAATCATTTGCAATATTTGCCGACAACCGGGACACATTGCCAGGAACTGTCCGAATCAGAAGTTAGATATGAGGGGGTCGATGCTTCAATTGTAAGGAATTGGGACATCAAGCTAAGGATTGTCTAACCAAGCGTCAGGGAGCTTCTGGTTCCGGTTCATACGCGGCTAGTGCTATTACACCGAGACCTACTCAACAACCTCCGAGGAGAGAGCAGCGAGAGGCAAGATCATATCAGCTCAGGCCGGGAGAGACCGCTTCTGCCGATACCGTTGTTTCAGGTATGGTTCCCATTTGCTCACACCTAGCAAATGTACTTGTAGATTCGGGATCCACACACTCGTTCGTATCACATCACTTTGCTAAGTATCTAGATAAACCACTAGAGTTTTTGGATTACGATTTATCTGTTGTAATACCATTGGGGGTTCCGTTGATTAGTTCTGGGGTGTTTAGAAACTGTGAGATAAATATAGGTGGTAAAAGTTTAACAGTAGATTTAGTACCGTTAATCGTTCAGCACTTTGATGTTATATTGGGTATGGATTGGTTAGCGGCAAACTATGCAAATATCGATTGTAATAACAAAGGGGTCATATTTCGTATTCTGAATCAAGATACGTTCTATTTCCAAGGCAAAGGTGTTGTGTCACCGCCGTATATAGTGTCGGCTATTGAAGCATGTCGTTTGTTGAAGAAAGGTTGTCAAGGGTTCTTGTGTAGTATTCTGGATACTAGGGGTAATGGTTTAAAACTTGAGGATATTCCGATAGTTAGAGAATTTCTGGATGTGTTTCCAGAAGAATTACCCAGTGTGTTAATTGATCGAGAAATTGAGTTTAGTATCGATGTTATGCCGGGAACTCAACTAATTTTGCGAGCACCATATCGAATGGCACCGGTTGAGTTGAAAGAGTTGAAGATACAGTTGCAAGAGTTGCTAGACAAAGGTTTTATCCGGTCGAGTGTATCCCCATGGGGTGCACCGGTATTATTTATGAAAAAGAAGGACGGTACAATGCGAATGTGCATTGACTACCGGGAGATCAACAAGGTAACCATCAAGAACAAATACCCGTTGCCACGCATTGATGACTTATTCGAGCAACTTCAATGGGCTCGGGTATTTTCGAAGGTAGACTTGAGATCGGGATACCACCAATTGAAAGTCAAAGCAGAGGATGTAGAGAAGACTGCCTTTAGGACTCGCTATGGGCACTATGAATTTCTAGTGATGCCGTTTGGGGTTACTAATGCGCCTGCCATCTTCATGGATTTAATAAACCGTGTGTTCAAGCCATACTTGGATGAATTCGTGATAGTATTCATTGATGACATTCTCATTTACTCGAAGAATTCAGAGGAGCATGAGCAACATTTGAGACTAGTCTTACAACGACTTCGAGAGAAACAGTTATTTGGGAAATTGAAGAAGAGTGAGTTTTGGTTAACAAGTGTCACTTTTCTAGGGCACGTGATTTCTAAAGAGGGTATTTCTGTTGACCCACAGAAGATTGAAGCCGTTATGAATTGGTCAAGGCCGACAAATGTATCCGAGATTCGAAGTTTCTTGGGGTTAGCCGGATATTATAGAAGATTTGTTAAAGACTTCTCTAGAATCGCAACTCCAATGACGAAGCTGATGAAAAAAGATGTACCGTTTGAGTGGAACAAGGAATGTGAAGATTGTTTTGTCGCATTGAAGAAAAAGTTGACTACGGCACCAATACTTACAATTCCAACAGGTACTGGGAATTTCAGAATTTATAGCGATGTTTCACACCAAGACTGGGATGTGTGCTAACACAAGATGACAAGGTAATATCCTATGCTTCACGACAGTTGAGGTCTCATGAAAAGAACTATCCAACTCACGATTTGGAATTAGCAGCGGTAATCTTCGCCCTGAAAATTTGGAGACATTATCTATACGGGGAAACTTGGGAAATCTTCACCGATCACAAAAGTTTGAAATATCTGTTCACTCAAAGAGATCTTAACATGAGACAGAGAAGGTGGTTGGAACTTATGAAAGACTACGATTTGAAGATTCAATATCATCCGGGAAAAGCAAATGTAGTTGCCGATGCTTTGAGCCGAAAATCGTCAGAAAACTTAGCTTATGCCTTAACCGGACAGGAAAGGTTGATGAAACAATTTGAACAACTAAAACTTCAAGTGGTTCCCAGAATTGAAGGTGGGTTAATGGCTGCAATTATGGCACAGCCAAGTCTTGTTGGTGAGATAAAGTCAAATCAACTACTAGATCTAGATTTCAAGAGGATTGTGGATGAATTACCTGAAGGTAAAAGGCCAGAATTTAGTTTCCATGATGGTGTCTTAAAGTATATAAATCGTTTATGTGTACCTAAAGTTGGAAATCTGAGAGATAAAGTTATGGAGGAAGCTCACAATACCAGGTATTCAGTACACCCGGGAAGTACCAAAATGTACCGAGACTTGCGAGAAATTTACTGGTAGAGTGGTATGAAGCGAGAAGTCGCAGAATTTGTGTCTAAATGCATGAGTTGTCAAAAGGTGAAACTGGAACATCAACGACCCGGGGGAGAACTACACCCGTTAGAGATACCGGAGTGGAAATGGGAACATATTACAATGGATTTCGTATCGGGATTTCCAAAATCTACAAAATCGAATGATAGCATTTGGGTCATTGTTGATCGGTTAACTAAGTCAGCCCATTTCTTACCCATCAAGACCAAAGATCCATCAAAACTTGTAGAGATTTATATTAGAGAGATTGTACGGCTTCATGGAGCACCGGTTTTGATAGTATCGGACCGTGATACTCGATTTGTGTCAAGATTTTGGGAGAGCTTGCAAAGGGCTATGGGAACTGTTGGCCCAAAAGTGGAAACCTTAGAGGGGGGTGAATAAGGTTTTAGCGGAAATTAACCTTTTAAAACAAATTGCAAATTAAAACACAATCACAAGCAATTAAGTAAAGAGAGAAGGGAAGAGAAACTTGCAAACCGATTTTTCAAGTGGTTCGGCAATCGCACCCCGCGGCCTACGTCCACCCCTCAAGAACACCTCTTGAGGATTCCTTTAATCCCGGAGCACTTACGGGTGTGCACCAAACCGTTACAAGAGCCTTCAATCTCTCCCAAAGAAGAATACCTCTTCTTTGCACACAAGGGTTACTAACCCTCAACCTTTACAATGATTTTAACACAAATTGAAACTCTCTCTAAGAGTAGATGATACAATAATAGCTCATACTATAACTCCTTAGTGAGTGGATAATACAAGTAAAGCTCACTACAATTTTGCTCTCTCAAGAAATACAAATGAAAGAATTGAGCAAATTGATAAACTCACACAACTAGGGCTCAATTGTGAATGATTTAGAATCAACAAGTTGTGTGATTGAAATAGATGTTTTCCAATTGATTGATCAACATAAAATGGTGTGGGAAAACATATATTTATAGGCCAAGAAAGATTATAGCCGTTGGTGGCAAGATTGGTAATTAAAAGCCCCTTTAAAAACAAGCCGTTATGCCTTTCCAGGTCGCTTCAGTCGACTGGACCTTGAAGCAGTCGACTGAGATGTATTTACAGAGGGTTCTATTTGCATTCTGCTCACTTCAGTCGACTGAATCGGGCCTTCAGTCGACTGCCCCTCCCTGTTTGGCAGACTGACACATCTCCACTAAAATGGCCATAACTTCCTCTACAAAACTCGGATTTTCAATCCGTTTGATGTTTTGGAAACTAGATTCAAATACCTTTCCAACCATATAAGATTCAACATTTAATTAATTTCCAATTGGTTGGGGAATTGCTTTAAAGATGACCCATTTAAAATTTGTTTCCAAAACTTTAACTTTTAGCATTTGTTTGAGCCCCTAAGAGTGTGAGATCAAGATGCCTTACAATGAAGGTCCTAGACTTCAACCAAGGATGAAATATCTTCAAGTCTTCAAGCATGATCCTTGTTGAGCTCCTTGTAATCTTGATCTACATCAATTAAATCTCATGCACACAAACATGTTAAAACATTGATACAATATTAATACATGAGATTATATATGGGCATAAAAATGACTATGATAATAACAAAGAATGAATCAATATGAATCATGTAATTATCATAGCATATTTGACATCATCAAAACATAATTAAATATGCCTTAACATACCTTAAGGCTAACAATCTCCCCCTTTTTGATGATGACAAACAACCAATGAAAGATATGCCAATATAAGCACAATTTGGTCATTTTCATATTATCATTCATAATGGATATCAAATGTTAAAGAACATGAATGATAACTACCCAAATACATCTCCCCAATACTTCTCATATTTCTCCCCCTTTGACATTATCAAAAAGATTTGGGGATAAAATACGAAGCTCCCCCTCACAATAGGCATACAAATCAAAAGTCAAAAAGATACCAAAAATAAACAAATATAACCACATGTGAGAAAATGAATACATGAAAGTGCTCCCCCTAAGCATGTGCAATGATAAAAGATACCAATAATAAAGTTGGAGAACTCAAAAACAAAGAAAAACAAACATTCAGTCGGATCAGTCGACTGAAGAACTAATTAGGGCTCAGAAATTTGGGGCTAACAGAGGCTCAGTCGACGCCTCAGTCGACGGAAGTGGGCAGGGATTAAGTTGTACAAAAACAGTCGACGCCTCAGTCGACTTAACAATGTAGAAAGAAAAAAATTCAAAGCCTCACAGCTAAATCAGTCGACTGTGTCGGGGTACCAGTCGACTGCTTTGTTCAGCAGTTAAAAAAAAACAGTTTAGCAGCAAAAGCATATCATCATTTTTTCAAATAAGCAATATCAAGTAAGCAAATCTAAACAAAAAAAAATGATTTGAAGCAAATAAGAGTATGATATGAACTAAAAAAAAATTACCTACTAACCTACCATTACCAAATCAATACTTAACCTTTGTCCAAGCATTTCTTGGATGCTCCATTTGCCGAGGTGGTAGGAAAGGCCCTTTCCAATGTCATGAGGCAAAGATTGATAATCTCTTTACCATTTGAGTCATCGTCCGATGATTCGCTCTCGGAACTACTATTAGTGGCCTTGATTGTCTTCTTTTTGTGTTTTTCCTCCTTGGGTGACTTCTTTCCCGATTTTTCTTTCTTTAGAAACTTTGCAAATTTTCGGGTGAGCTTTGTCATTTCCTCATCCTCATCACTCTCAACATCTTTCCTCTTTTTCTTTGAGCTTGAGGATTTTAAAGCTATGTCTCCCCTTTTGGCCTCTTTCACTTCCAATTTCTTGTCTTCACTTTCGAAGACGGCCAATTCCATTTCATGAGTTATGAGAGAATCCATGAGTTGTTCCAAGGAGAGTGTTGAAAGCTCCTTTGCTTCACGAACCGCCGTGACCTTAGGTTTCCAATCCTTTGGTAAAGACCTAAGCACTTTCTCAATCATTTCTTCATTAGTATAAACTTTACCAAGGTTTTTCAAGTTATTAATAAGAATGGTAAAACGAGAAAACATATCTCCAATAGATTCATATGGCAACATTTTAAACATTTCATAAGTTTGAACAAGCAAATTGATTTTAGACTTTTTAACTTGGCTTCTTCCCTCATGAGCATTTTCAAGTTTATCCCAAATTTCTTTTGCAGATTCGCAAGATCTTATGCGGATTCGCAAGATGAAATTCTATTGTATTCATTTGGGTCTAAACCACAATATAATAAATTCATTGCCATAGCATTTATTTTTATGAGTTTCTTATCGGCATTATTATATTCATCTACCGTCTTTGGAATAGAAAAACCATTTTCAATTTTTATAGGTAGATGAGGCCCTTTGACCACGATTTGCCATAAATCAAAATCTTGAGAAATCATATAGATTCTCATTCTATTTTTCCAATAGGCATAGTTTGAGCCATTAAAACATGGTGGTCTTAATGTTGATTGACCCTCACAATAATAAATGCAAGAAGAGTCGGTTTCCATTTGATCTTAACTCAAATTTTTCAAAAACTTTTGAAAATAGAAAAGCCGAGGCTCTGATACCAATTGTTGGCCCAAAAGTGGAAACCTTAGAGGAGGGGTGAATAAGGTTTTAGCGGAAATTAACCTTTTAAAACAAATTGCAAATTAAAACACAATCACAAGCAATTAAGTAAAGAGAGAAGGGAAGAGAAACTTGCAAACCGATTTTTCAAGTGGTTCGGCAATCGCACCCCGCGGCCTACGTCCATCCCTCAAGAACACCTCTTGAGGATTCCTTTAATCCCGGAGCACTTACTGTGCACCAAACCGTTACAAGAGCCTTCAATCTCTCCCAAAGAAGAACACCTCTTCTTTGCACACAAGGGTTACTAACCCTCAACCTTTACAATGATTTTAACACAAATTGAAACTCTCTCTAAGAGTAGATGATACAATAATAGCTCACACTATAACTCCTTAGTGAGTGGATAATACAAGTAAAGCTCACTACAATTTTGCTCTCTCAAGAAATACAAATGAAAGAATTGAGCAAATTGATAAACTCACACAACTAGGGCTCAATTGTGAATGATTTAGAATCAACAAGTTTGAAATAGATGTTTTCCAATTGATTGATCAACATAAAATGGTGTGGGAAAACATATATTTATAGGCCAAGAAAGATTATAGCCGTCGGTGGCAAGATTGGTAATTAAAAGCCCCTTTAAAAACTAGTCGTTATGCCTTTCCAGGTCGCTTCAGTCGACTGGACCTAGAAGCAGTCGACTGGGCCTTGAAGCACTCGACTGAGATGTGTTTACAGAGGGTTCTGTTTGCATTCTGCTCACTTTAGTCCACTGAATCGGGCCTTCAGTCGACTGCCCCTCCCTGTTTGGCAGACTGACACATCTCCACTAATATGGCCATAACTTCCTCTACAAAACTCGGATTTTCAATCCGTTTGATGTTTTGGAAACTAGATTCAAATACCTTTCCAACCATATAAGATTAAACATTTAATTAATTTCCAATTGGTTGGGGCATTGCTTTAAAGATGACCCATTTAAAATTTGTTTCCAAAACTTTAACTTTTAGCATTTGTTTGAGCCCCTAAGAGTATGAGATCAAGATGCCTTACAATGAAGGTCCTAGACTTCAACCAAGGATGAAATATCTTCAAGTCTTCAAGCATGATCCTTGTTGAGCTCCTTGTAATCTTGATCTACATCAATTAAATCTCATGCACACAAACATGTTAAAACATTGATACAATATTAATACATGAGATTATATATGGGCATAAAAATGACTATGATAATAACAAAGAATGAATCAATATGAATCATGTAATTATCATAGCATATTTGACATCATCAAAACATAATTAAATATGCCTTAATATACCTTAAGGCTAACAGGAACATCTTTACATTTCAGTACTGCGTTTCATCCCCAGACTGATGGTCAATCCGAGAGGGTGATTCAGATTTTAGAAGATATGTTAAGGGTCTGTGTTATGGATTTTAAAGCTGATTGTGAATCTCATTTGCCGTTGATTAAATTTTCTTACAATAACAGCTTTCAAACCAGCATTGGAATGGCGCCTTACGAGGCACTGTACGGAAGAAAGTGTAGATCGCCAGTTTATTGGACAGAAGTTGGTAAAAAACAACTTTTGGGGCCGGAGATAGTTCAAATCACTACTGATAAGATTCGATTGATTAAACAGTGCTTACAAACGGCTCAAAGTCGTTATAAAAGTTATGCGGATACGGGTAGAAGACCGTTAGAATTTGAGGTGGGAGATTATGTATTTTTAAAAGTATCGCCTTCAAAAGGCATAGCACGTTTTGGTAAGCGAGGTAAGCTCAGCCCGAGGTATGTTGGGCCATATTTGATTCTTAATCGGGTGGGACCGTTAGCTTATCGGTTGGGATTGCCACAAGAGTTGGCGAATGTTCATAACGTGTTCCATGTGTCAATGCTTCAACGTTATGTTCCGGATTCGAAACATGTTATCGTTCCGGAACCATTAGAGATTTGGGAAGATTTAACTTATGTGGAGCATCCAGTGCAAATTCTTGATAGAAAAGATCAAGTGTTGAGAACCAAGGTGATTCCACTTGTTATGGTTCAATGGCGAAGCCATTCAGTCGAGGAGGCTACTTGGGAGCGAGAGGATGAGATTTGAGCAAAGTACCCGCACTTATTCGATTCTTGAGGTAAGAGTAAGTTTGGGGACCAAACTCCCTTTTAGGGAGGGAGAAATGTAACACACGTACCCGGAAAACGGGTTAATTATCATGTTTTATGTATTAATTAATATAATTCGTGTATAAAATGGATTAAGGGGAGGCTTGGACACCAATTGGAAAAGTCCCCAGTGAGGAGGGACAGGTTTGGGAGTGGGACCCAGTGAAGGGCCCGAATAAAAATATGTGTATTTTATGTGATTAAATGCATTTACATGATTACATGATTATTTGTTTAAATGCTTTCATATTATATGATGATATATGTTTATCATTTGGTATTAGTTTGGACACCCAAATAAGGGTATAATTGAAAAAGATTGATAATTAGTAGGTGCAATAGCAACTTTGTAAAATATATGGGACCCACGTTGGGACCCATACGAAACTTAGACAAACACTCATTAGATAATTGGGTAGTTAATTGAATGTTTGGGGAGATTTCATAATAAGAACTTAAGAAATTCCGGGGGTATAAACGAAAAATGGATAAAATTGAGGCTTTGACACCTCATGTATATGCATGGGTATGTATGTGTTAAGATAGAGAGTTAGACTCTCATTTTGCTGGAATTAAAAGAAAAAGATAAGAGAGCTCGGAGAGAGAAACGGAGACGGACCGTCACCGACGACGTTTTTTGTCGTACCGTCGCCACCGTTCGCCGGATTCACGATCCGAGACTACCGTTGGACTCATGGAGGTAAGAGGATCACATGCACGTAATTTGTTTTCATTTTCGGCAACGTTTTTTCGGTAACCGTTCGTGATAAATGATAGTTGTTGAACCAAAACCATGTAGGATTTACTTTGGGTGAGAATTGAGCAAGATTTGTAAAGGAATTCTTCATTTCTAGCTTGAATTTGGGTATATCTTGCTAATGTGAGTTTTCTAGCCTAAAGAATGGTTGTGTTTAACTATGTTCAAGGCATCAATGATGTAGAGATGTAGAGAATGATCTCATTGTGTTGATTATTCATGTATAGAAAGCATGTAGTTACTAAATTGTGAATTGCATGTTAGCTTTATGAAGAATTTATGTGCCTACATGTTTATGTGCTTATATGTTTATGTGGTATTCAATGAGCACCAGAAAAATGATTCATTAGTTGGGAGTAATAAGGGTGGTGAAGAGGAAGAATTTGAGAAATACGGAAGTCCAAGGAATAGAAGTGGCCACGGGACCAAGGGAGGTCCCGGGTTTGAATGAATCATTGAACCGGTGACTCGGCGAATACAAAGATATGACTTATGTGTTTATTGTTGCATTGCACATGTTTAAACATTCAGCCATGTTTAGAATTCTCACTAAGCATAATGCTTAAGAAAACCATTTTCTGTTTCTGTTGTGGTAAATAACAACCACCGCAGGTACAGAGCAATATCCGGAGAGGAAGTGACGTGCTCGGGATTGGGGAAGAGATTTGGGTCTTGTAAATATGTTTATAACATGTAATATAGTATAACTTGTGGGTTAGTATCCTTGACTTGTGAATTAAAGGCTTGACTCGTGGTTGTATTCATGGAGTTAGTTTTGGAATTCTACGACTCATGTGTTTAATGTAAATTGGGGAAACTTATGTAAATTTCTATGTGAAAGTTGTAAGTTGTATATTTGGATCATTCCGGCAAGTCCAGATACACGGGTGGTAGATTTTGGTCAAGTTTCTTTTGTAAATAAATGTTTTGTGAGGTTTGATCATCTTGTTAGGAGGTTTATGTAAATGTTTGCTTGGAGATGGTTTGATATGGTTCCTTAATGTTTTTATGTTGTTGGTTATAACTTGGATTCATTTCCAACATGGTTTTATGAGACTTAGTTTTTGCCAAAGGTTAAACTTCAAAAAAAAAAACTTGTTTTGAACTCAAAAGGAATTGTGTTCATGGTGGGTGTAATTCAATTATGAGTATGTGCATGTTACACCATGTTTAGGAATGTATTTGAAAAGTTTCTTGAGGTTTGAAAATTGTTTTGGATGTGTCCATGAGGTTTGATGATGATTTGGGTGAGTTTGGGCTGTTTAAACAGGGGTTTTGCTGTCAAAAATGACTTCTGCAGGAACCGGATCGATTCGGAGCTTCTGGAGGAGCCAGAGATGACATTCTGCTAGATCCGGATCGATCCGGTTTTAGCGGATCGATTCGCTAGTCCAGATTCAGCACTGTCGGATTTTACAGAAACGGGCATAACTCACTCTAGAAAACTCGAATTTGCACGCCGTTTTTTGCGTTGGAACCGGGATTCAAAGACCTATATTTTGGTATAAAATTTGCTATACCTTATTAATTACCATTTTACCCTTGGGGGCTGTTTTGTAACAATAAAGTTGTTTGATGCTGCTAAACACATGCGATTCTTAGTAATTCAAATGTTTCCTTGCAAATTAATGTACATGGACTCTTGTAGCATTGTTACACGTGTCCTAATCCACACAAGGCGGGTTGGGGTGTGACAATGGATTTCCCGGACATATGTGTAAGGATTGTCGTGTCCCGAGGAGGAACAGTTGCTCAGATGTGGTCTGCTTCAACTGCAATAAGAAGGGACATCTATCCAAGGATTGCAAAACACCCCGAGGTGGATACTATGGAGCGTCGACTCAAGGACAGACTCGCCTCAATGCTATTATTCCGGAGGAAGCAGGATTTGACGAGGAAGAGCAGGAGAATCTGGAAGGTACTTTGATTCTCTTTAATAGTCAAGTGAAAGCTTTGTTCGATACTGGCGCATCAAATTCTTTTATTGCAATTAGAATCGTGCAACGATTAGGCTTAATGCCCCAAACAATGGATATAGTTTTGAATGCTACGTCACCTCTAGGAAAGAGTGTTAAGTTGGAAAAAGTATGCAAGGACTGCCCTCTAAACTTGAAAGATCATAATCTCCCCGCTGATTTGATAGTTTTGTCGATGAAGGAATTCGACGTGATCCTAGGAATCGATTGGCTCGAGAAATATCATGCCAAGTTAGACTGTGCTAGCAAATCCATATTCTTTTCAGCACCCGATGGTGAACCATTTGATTTCAAGTGCAATCCCTCGTATGACGTTTTCCTCACCAACTGCCTAGCTACACTTAGGACCTCGAGAGATGAGATTCTTATTAACCAAATTCCCGTAGTCCGAGATTTCAAAGATGTTTTCCAAGAAGTTAAAGGATTACCACCCAAAAGAGACATCGACTTCTGCATCGAGCTGATGCCTGGAACCTCGCCGATATTAAAGACACCTTACCGAATGGCCCCAATGGAGATGCAAGAACTAAGGACGCAAGTGCAAGAACTCTAGGACCTCAGATTTGTTCGTCCAAGCACATCACCATGGGGAGCACCGGTATTATTTGTCAAGAAGAAGGATGGAACACTTCGACTCTGTATCGACTACAGAGAATTGAACAAGGTCACAATCAAGAATCGGTACCCACTACTGAGGATCGATGACTTATTTGACCAGCTACAAGGAGCTACCACATTTTCAAAGATAGATCTACGTTCCGGATACCACCAATTGCTCATTCGACCTGAGGACGTGCCCAAGACGGCCTTCAGGACCAGGTATGGACATTATGAATTCCTGGTGATGCCGTTCGGATTGACCAATGCCCAAGCAGTATTCATAGATTTAATGAACCGAGTCTTCAGACCTTATCTGGATCAGTTCATCATTGTGTTCATAGATGATATCCTCATCTACTCTAAGACAGAGGCAGAACACGAAGGACATGTAAAGATAGCACTTCAAACTCTACGAGATAACCACTTGTATGCTAAGTACAGCAAGTGCGAGTTCTGGCTAAAGGAAGTTAAATTTTTGGGACATGTCGTCTCGAAAGATGGAATAGCAGTGGACTCGGTAAAGATTAAAGTTGTTTTAGATTAGAATCAACCGACCACAGCAACGGAAGTCAGAAGTTTTCTTGGACTAGCTGGATACTACAGAAGATTTGTGGAAGGATTCTCCAAAATTGCAGCCCCTCTTACTGGATTAACCAAAAAGGACTTAAAATACGAATAGAACGATAAGCATGAACGCGCATTTCAAGAGCTAAAGAAGAGATTAACCACGGCGCCAGTGCTTGCAATACCGAAGAGCGGTGAACAATTCACCATTTACAGCGACGCATCGCATCAAGGACTTGGATGTGTACTTATGCAGGACAGAAGAGTGATAGCGTATGGATCCCGACAGTTGAAACCTCATGAGCTTAACTATCCTACGCACGATCTGGAACTAGCTGCGATCGTCTTTGCACTAAAAATTTGGAGGCACTACCTCTACGGAGAGAAGTTTGATCTGTTTTTAGATCACAAAAGCCTGAGATACATGTTCTCTCAAAAGGAGTTGAACATAAGGCAGCGACGATGGATGGAACTGTAAAAGGACTACGATTTCACGTTGCAGTACCACCCTGGCAAAGCAAACGTTGTTGCTGATGCATTGAGCCAGAAACCCCGCAAACTCATCGTATCTTCTCTCATGATCAGAGAATGGAAAGCATTGGAGACATTAACGGAGTTTGATTTTCATATTTCCGAGTCAAGTGAAGAACGACTCTTTGGATGTCTTGTAATACAACCAACGCTCATAAGTCGTATTCTCGAAGCTCAAGAAAAGGATGAAGGACTTCGTCAATGGTTTGAAAAAGCATCGGCAAAGGACCCCGCCGAGTGGAACATAGGAGCAGATGGAGGATTTAGGTGTCGCAACCGACTCTGTGTATCCGGTGAGGACAACCTGAGAAAAGATATATTGGACGAAGCACACAAGTCAAGGATGACTGTTCATCCGGGAGGAACAAAAATGTACAAGGATTTAAAGAGAAACTTCTGGTGGGATGGAATGAAGAGAGAAGTGGCAGATTATGTATCCAAATGTATGACCTGCAAGCAAGTCAAAGCCGAACATCAAAAACCCGGAGGATTGTTACAACCACTACCTGTTCCCGGATGGAAGTAGGAGCACATAACGATGGATTTCATTGTCGGAATGCCAAGGTCACGGCAGAATCATGATGCCATTTGGGTGATTGTGGATCGACTCACCAAATCGGCTCACTTTATCGCTTATAGTATGACCTACCCTGTTGAGAAATTGAGCATAATGTATATACAACAAGTTGTTCGACTACATGGAGTATTCGTGTCAATCGTGTCAGATCGTGATTCACGTTTCACATTGGGATTTTGGGAAAGCTTGCAGACAGCGCTGGGGACTTCTTTGAAGTTAAGTTCAGCATTTCACCCCCAAACCGACGAACAGACCGAGAGAGTCAATCAAGTCATGGAAGACATGCTTCGAGCCTGTGCGATAGATTTTGAAAGTTCATGGGAAGAGAACCTACCATTGATAGAGTTCGCATATAATCACAGCTACCATACGAGTATAAGGATGGCACCATTTGAAGCTCTATATGGAAGACCGTGCCGATCACCCTTATGTTAGGCAGAAATTGGAGACGACAAACTTTTAGGACTAGAGATGGTTCGGGAAACAAATGAAAAGATCAACATTGTCAGAGAGAAGATGAAGGCAGCACAGAGCCGATAGAAAAGCTACGCTGACAAGCACCGGAAGGACTTGGAATTCAATGTTGGAGATCACGTATTCCTAAAAGTATCACCTGTACGAGGAATTGTCAGATTTGGACAAAAGAGAGGAAATCTTTCACCAAGATACATTGGACCGTTTGAAATTCTGGAACGAGTGGGAAAAGTTGCTTACAGACTCGCACTACCACCCAAGATGTCAGGAATTCATAACGTCTTTCATATCAATATGTTGAGGAAAGTCGTGCACGATCCGTCTCACGAGATTAACTTTATGGACATTGAAGTGAATGATAATGTAACGTATAATGAAGGACCAGTAAGGTTTATGGAACGAGGAACTAAGAAACTGAGGACTAAGGAGGTTCCGCTAGTGAAAGTTCAGTGGAAACATCATGATGAGCGTGAAGCTTCTTGAGAGTTAGAATCGGAGATGCGTGAGAAGTTTTCTTACCTTTTCAATGTATAGCTAGCTCCGATTTCGGGGACGGAATCTTTAATAGCAGGTGGATGATGTAATACCCGTGAAATTTCTATGATTAATAAAATTAGTCCCCGCATTTTGTTCGTATTCCTTTTTAGCATTTTAATTCCCGAACCTGTGTGCGTAGTTATTTATTTAATTACTTAGACTGTAAGTTTTAATCCCGGAATGACTTTACACGCGAAACTGTAAAATCTGTGTTTAGTTAAACCGCGTAGCACGTATTTCCTAGCGACGACAACTCATACATTTATGGAAACTTTGGTACACATAGAATCTTTCCCTAAACTAGCTTAAACCTTTGGGTAATAACCCTTACCCAAACAAACCCCCCTTGACCCGCCAGATTTTTTCCCCCACACCCACCACCGCCGGTGCACACATCTCACCCCTCTCAAATCAATCTCCTCCATCTCTTTCATTTTACATCAAACAAATTTTATAATCTGTGTATATATATTTATGTGTGAGAATGAAGGTTGAGAGATAGAGAGGGTCACCGAGAGTTGAGAGAGAAGAAGACGCAGAGAGGAGTGAGCCGCCGGAGACGGAGAAGGAGAGAGAGAGAAACCGAGGCTTCCTCAGGTAAAACCCCCACCCCCTGGTTATTGTTATATACTCACACACCCTCACACACCTTGCTGAACCCCCATGCACGCCCAAACAGAGCCTTACGCTCAGGAAATGGTAGAACCTCCATTAAAGCTCCCCACCGGAGCTTAATTTTTAAAGTATAACCAAAACCCACTTTCATTACACCAAACTGATCCTTAGGACTCCCACAGACCCCCCATTAAGCAGTTTTTGGATTGGTACGCGTTTGGCTAGCCATGTACGGCATTATCCCTTAAAAATCCAAAAAGAATAATGGGTTCATAGGAACCCAAAACAAATAAACCTCGTTCCCAGTTCCTAGTATGTTGAAGAGGGTCCCAAACCGGTCATTTTGGCGTTGGAGTGAAGCATTTCTATGGTGAGATGAGAGAGATACAAGGCCTGGAAGTTTTCCGGCGAAAACGGGCTCGTCGGCGGCAAGCTTGGTTCGCCGGAGAAGACAAGACCGGAATAGGGACCGGGTTATATCGTTTACCCGTTTATAATTAAGTTGGGTCGGGTCATGGGCACGGGGTATGGGTTTAGTTGTTATTTAAATGGTCATGGGTTCGGGTTATAATAAATGTTAATGGGTCGGTTCGGATCTTTTAAGTTGGATCTCTGTGCGTATATAAAGATGATCCGCGGGTACGGGTTCGGATCTGGGTTGACCCGCGGGTCTTTGCTTTTAATTATAATTAATTGTTTTATATTATTAATTAATCTGTTAATCTTAATTAAGGTTTTATTAATCTATTTTTAATAATTAATTAGTCTGTTAATCCTGATTTAGGATTTATAATTCGTTTTTAAGCTTAATTAATGTTTTGTTTATCCTGTTAATCCAGATTTATGTTTATATGAATTATTTATATTATATTAAGTAATTATAAATAAGTTATAAATGGTTTATAAAAAAATTGTTTTAAATAGTTGTAAAAATCTAAAAATGGTTTTAAAATACTATAAATTATATTTTAATAATTTGAAATATTATTTTTGATAATACCCTTATATTATGAAATTATGAACTATTCTTATATAGCTTACTTATTATTTATTAGTTTAAATAAATAATAAGTGATAGTTTTAAATTAAAATAATTAGGTAATAAATACCTAATGACCACTTTTTAAGTATAGGAAAATTATATTAAATTTTTCTAAGGCCTAGTACCTCTATATTATAAATTATTATTTATAAAACCTAAACTTTTGTATTTCTAATAATTATTAATTATTATTAAAAGCCCAATTTGGTTGTATTTTAATTATTTAAAATACCAAACGAGCCCCGAAAATTATGAGAAAAATACCACTAACCTATTTTTAGGCCTAATATTTAATAAAGATATTTATGAGGGTCAAATGTCTCCCTAAATTATATTTTATAATTATGGGATCCCGCAGTCTATTTATAGACGATTAGAGTTTCGATAATTCATAATAAATAAACCGTAGCTCAGAAAAATACGCGGTCAGTTCCCAGGGTCTTAGAATAATGTCTAGAACATCCCTTTAAAATTTGGTGACCTTTCGACACGGTAAAAAATACAGCTTATCTTTAGAGCCCAAACTGGTATAGAAAACCCAGCCTTTTATGCGACGGACTCCGATTTGAGTCTAGTCAATGGCGTTAGACTCAGAATGATGTCCGGATCATCATGTTGAGGTTTAGGAACCCACCCGGCACAATTACCATTATGCTCTTGATTCTAGTACGTTTATTAATCAACGTTCTATGACTTCTTATACTTGGTAGGAACCACCGTTACGCTTGTTTCTACGCAACCGCTTCAAGGTGAGTTGTCTTAACTCACTTGGTATATTACAGAATTATTCTTTGTCCATATATGGATACCCAGTGTGTCCTGTGTGGACGATACTGATAAGTATTAGTTATGTGAATGTTAAAATTTCTACTTATATGATGAACGCATGTTAGTTAACTATACTCCATGTTTAGTTAATATTCGTTGATATTCTTGTTTATCATGATTTTCCGTTTATACAGTCACACGAACATTCATAAGAACATGGTCGCGTCATGATGTCAATGTTGACATCTGCATGGTTAGTCATGGGGACTAACCCACTCATATTATCATACATATGGAATGGACCACAGTGGTCCGAGTGGTACAGTCAAGTAAATGGGAACAACGATGAAACTACTATAGGGCCCTGCTAGGCGACGATAGCCAGAGTTTCCATTGAAATCATTGAAGTTATGTATGAATTGATGGTGGATACGCTATAGGGCCCTGCTAGGCGACGATAGCCAGAGTTTCCATTGAAATCATTGAAGTTATGTATGAATTGATGGTGGATACGCTATAGGGCCCTGCTAGGCGACGATAGCAAAGTTTCCATCAGAATATAATAGTTACCTTTTTAATGCTATAGAGCCCTGCTAGGCGACGATAGCGCTGTAACTATTCTATTCTCCCGGCAAGGTCACGAGGACCTAAGAGTCCAATGATTACACTCTTTTAAAACCAAAATTTGCTATAGGGCCCTGCTAGGCGACGATAGCAACGTAATCATTCTACTCAGAGCTAACGGCGTTACACTGGTAATGTAACAAGTCACATGATTCAGTTGTGGTGTCCATGGTTGAGTAAAAGTCGAATATATCGATATTGCATTGTGTCGTCATACTACCATGTCATATGCTCATTAATATTGTTTCAAGATATTGTTGTACCTGTATATCCTTAAATGTATTAGGAGTGATCGGTTAAGACGATTTCACTTAGCTTCAAAAGCTAACGGCTCCTTCCCTGCCCTGGACATTTTACGTCTAGGTTATAATGAGGAGGACTATCAAGGTAACCCTGAAGATGCATATCACTATCCTCAGGATGGGAACTATCAGGAAGGTGATCCTGAGGCAAACTATTCGGAAGAGTATGATAACGAAGGTTACGGGTTTGCCAGCTAGAGGAAGGACCCTGGCCTACTTCCGTATTAAGACTTCTTTTATGTTTTAAACTATCTTTGGGGTTGATGTAATAATTTAAAGTGGCGTCGATCGCCCAAACCTATCTTTTGTGGTATTCATTTGGAACTTCTATAATAGCTTATGTAGCAAAACACTTTAAGTTCTCCCATGAATACCATTAGACGCTTTCGCAATTTCTTACTCTGATATATATTACGTTAGTATGTTACACGGACATGTCAGTTTTATGTAACTCGTCATTCCTTATGGGTCCAGAAAGAAAATTTTAAATTTTCCCTATTTTTGGCTACTCCGGGGCGTGACAAAACTTAAAAATCATCAACAAAATTATGTACTATCACTTTAAAATGAAAAAAATAATAACAATAATGAAAAAAAAAATCAACAATTTAAAAAAAAAAATTAATAGCTCTATTGTATTTTTGTCTGCTTTATATTTTTTAAATTGTGAACTTGCTCCCATCATTGTGAATGAGCTGCTCCAATGAAACTTAATTCGTACAGGCTTTGCACGGACATTGCCCGTGTGTGTGTGTGTGTGTGTGTGTGTGTGTGTGTGTGTGTGTGTGTGTGTGTGTGTGTAAGACTCCATTGAGCATTTTTTAAAAAAAAAAATAAAACAAACAAACAAACAAAAATGCAATATAACTATTCATTTTTTTTTAATTTGTTGATTTTTTTTTTCATTTTTGTTATTATTCTTTTCATTTAAAGTGGTAGCAGAAAATTTTGTTGATGATTTTAAATTATTATTGATATTTTTAAATAAAAGAGTAATGCTATGCTTCCCAAATTTCTTTCCTAAAAGTGTATCCCAACACATGTGGTAGTGATCACCCAGTTGATTTTGATTGGTTGTGATGTTAACGTTGTTCAACTATGAAAATTTTGAAAGCATAATATTACTCTAAATATATGTTTTAATATCATTCACCTACTACTTGGACAAAAAAATTAAATGGCTTAGATTAAAAACTAAATTCGTAAACTATTGTAAGTTAGGCTAAAGATTACAAAACCTAAATTTGAAATTTTTATAATTTTTTTTTTCAAGCTGCAAATTTTTATAAAGTTAAGGCTAAATATTATAAATCTAAATCTGTAAAATTTGTGAATGTATATATAATTTTATCTAATGCACGCGCACACACACAGTCACACAAATACACACACATACACATGTACGTACATATATATATATAATGAGATAAGGGGTAAATTGATAATCTTACATTCAAAAAGTAAGTAGAGGGGCGGTAAGTGTTATTTTCCAAACTAAATGGGAGGTCCCTGTAATTGTCATATACCACAAAGGAGGTCAATGTAATTTGCCTTAATTTCTAATAGAAAGTTGAGTAATACTTGGGGCACAACCAAAGCCACAACTTTTTGCCCACAACCTTCATTTTGTGTCTATCTCTCTCTTAGTGGACACTGTGGGACCCATCAACAGAGCGATAGACACAACATAGAGGTTGTGGCCAAAAAATTATGACTTTGGTTGTGCCCAAGTATTACTCTAGAAAGTTATGGCGCCAGCAAGACAAGTGGGGAAACTAACATTTCTTTTCTGGTGGACCAGCATCTAAAGCAGCAAATAGTAAAACGACACGTGAGTACAATTGAATCTTACTTCTTGGTTATTTTGAGAGCTGGGACCACTTCATGCGAAGCTGACAATCTAGACCAAAGATTCCTGTCACAGGCCCCATGTCTCCCCAAAATTATTAGTACTAGACAACTAGTATTAAACTTACTAATTGTTTGGTGTTTCAAAAATAAATTTGAATGAAATTCGAAACCAATAGCATTTGATTAAATATATAATCACATGAAGTTTCCTTGTGCATTCCTTTCCTCTCTTTTTTTTTTTTCCCTAAGCAAACAAGATTTAATTATGAGCTGAATCACCCATGCATCCCTATTTGTGAAACAAAAATCCATAAAAAGAATATCAAAGATTCACTCTGTAATTGCTTGTTTGTCCGTCCCATTAATTTACACGAGCTTACATATTCAGAATATATAATAAAAAGAATTAATGTAAAGATTCATCCTTCTATTCTTGACCCTTTGAAAATTGACTAGTGTGTTGAAACAAATTGAAGATGACAGATTTTAATTTAATTACTTCAAAGATTAAGGGAGTAAAAGCTCGAAAAAAGAAAAATTACAAGAATATTGCATATAGAAGTAAACCTATTACTTCAAAAATAAATCATCCATTTATGGGAGAAATTATCTCATGTGACTATCACACCACTAAGATTTTCATTATGATTTGAGTATTCTGTGGATTCTACGTCGATCCTACAATAATGACAACATCATATTAATCGTCCACACGATATGAGGATCACATGGAATGATATCTCCATTTTGAGGGTAAAATCTTTTTTTATACCCTGTTACTACAAGAATTGATATTTGCACTCCATCGACGAACCAATGCACTCCACAGAATGCATTGACTGAATATTGATCGAAGTGTCAGTAATACAATGTAGTACATTAGTTCAATTTTGGAGTGAGAATAACAATTCCCTTTATTAATTATCTTCTTCATAAAATAGCATATAAAAAATCATCCCAAGAGGAATACTACTATATATAATAACTAGCATTATTAATTAGCATCCGAAGATCATTATATCATAAATGATCATTGTTATTCACCCCTTAGTGGGTATCTCATGCTGTCATAATGGCAATGCATGAGAATCTTATAGAAATAATATAACCCATCCCATTGATTACCTAAATAATCAAATTCCCAAAAAAAAAAAAATTGTAAAACTAAAAGTTTTCTTCCATTAATTTTCCAGAAGCTGACTAGAACATAAAAAAGCAAAGAAAATAGGAAGAAGTACAGACACTTCAGGTCTGTATATGTTGGGAAATCCACTTGAAATAATAATGCTTTACAAAACACACCCCATATTAATTGAGATCGAATGCACCATGCACCCCCATACACACATACCTACATACATATACATATATAAATATAAATATATATATATAGGTTTATATATGTATCTAGACAGCCGTCATTGTCTCGCCTTTGACGGCGACAACGTCGGATCCGGCAGGCTTGGATGCGGCTGATTCTAATTTCTTGGATGCTAAGGAGCACTTCTCTCTCCTCTCGTCTTGTTTCATCTGCTGTTGTCTGCACTCTAGACTGCAAAACGCGCTGTCACCTCTACAACAATCAATTAATAATAAACTTAAGTTAATTAGTTCAATGATTAAAAAAAAAACATTATAGCATAGTCACATACATACATATATAGGGGTATATTATGTTTTTGTGTTAAAATGAAATGTAAAAAAATAATTAAGCACTTGTACATATATATATATATATATATATCAACTGATTGAATAAGAGAGTTTTGAATTATGTTTTTTTTTTTTCCTTTCTTTTTTCCATGGTTGGGCCAATATTAAAGAAATTACAAGATTTTTGTGATTTTGCAACATGTTTTGATGGGTAAATTAACAAAAATTACTAAATATTGAACATGATGATTAGTGAATTTCAAAGGCATCAATGCACACATCATGACAACTATTATTTTGTATCCACAAACACACACACACACACACATATATATATATACACTATATATGAGATAATTATTGATTAGCAGCTGGAACAACATATTTCGTGTACTGCCCATTTGACGTATGAGAAGTGGGAACAACTTTTTACAGATTTTTTAAAATTCTAAAAAAAAAAAAATTTGAATTAATGTTGAAAGTTAAAAAATCTCCAACTTTCATAATATAAAACACCAAACGCTATATACTTTTCAAATAATTAATTCGCGAAAGAAACAGTTTAAAGAATATTTTTAATTTTCACAGAGTTCCCAAATAGACTCGCAGATGTCTATGCTAGAAAGAAACATACAAGCGCCTAGAGAAGTAAATATTAACCTCAAAACATGTCTAGGCAAACAAAAAAAAAAAACATGATTTAAAAGAAGATGTACGTATATATATATATATGTATGTATACGTATAGAGAGAGAGAGAGAGAGAGAGAGAGAGAGAGGGTACCTGTACATATAAATGTCACGGCCGGGAACAAGACGGCGCTTGCATAGAGAGCAAGCTCTCAAGAAGTGAGCGGTCTCGATTAAATCGGCCGAATTTCGGCGATTATTGTTTCTAGGTGAACCGGTCGAACCCGAAAACCGTTGATCCAAGCCGTCGGTCGGTCGGAGTGGGTCCACTTTGAACTGGTTGTTAGGATCGGACGGCTGAGGGACGTCCACGTTGCTTAGATCCAACGTGAACTCTGTCATGCTAGTAGTCCTCTTCATCGGAGGACGTGGCCTCTTACCCAACAGCATCTTTCCTCTCTCTCTTCTCTAACAAAATACAGAGAGAGAGAGAGAGAGAGAGAGAGAGAGAGAGAGAGAGAGATGGAAGTTTTTAGAGAGAGAAAGTTTGTGGTGTGGGAAGAGAGGGGGAAGTGGAGTGAATGGGGAGAAGATGGGAAGATTAAAGGAGAGAGGCAGATGCCAAGGAGCGAATCTGGACCGTTCCTTTTTCTGTTTGCAATTATATGATGTCCACGTCAGCTCTTGTCATCCCTCCCATTTTTATTTTATTTTTATTTTGGCTATTGTGATTTTGAGACACTACCTTTAATAACAGCCACCAAGAGTCAAGATGATTAGTTATAAATTGGGAAATAAATTTTGGCTAATGTCAAAGCAACAATTACTAATATTAGAGTAATAAGTGTTGTCAAAAGTTTTAGTAACAATTATTTTTTATCGCTAAAAGTTTTAACGACATTTTTTGCTTTAACATTAAATTTTTCTCTCTTTTTTTTCTTTTCTTTCCCTTTATTTTTTTGGTTGGGTAGACTTTTTTTTTTTGCTCAGTAAGATCGTGCATTAAGAAACAAATGGGGAAACACCATTACCCCATTGATGGATATCCTTTGGAGCAAAAACAAAAGAAGGAATATCATCAATAGGGATAGGCCCCGATCGATTACAGTTGTGAGCCCATTGGGCAAGATTGTGCGCTACAAAATTCGCGGATCTATGAATTTTCCTAACATTCCAAAAGCCAGCAAAAAGAGAAAGAGAAGACCTGCAGTCTCTGATAATGGCGTCAATCACCCATAGTGGGGAGGAGTTCCAGTCACAAAGGGGAAAGCAGACGAGGAGAGAGTCCCCTTCCACGATCAGGTTTTTAAAACCTTTGGAAATAGCTTCCTTGATGGCACAAGCAGCCGCCTTAGCTTTGGCAACCGTGGGATCGAGAGCTTCCATTCTCCACACTTGGGCAAAGCAGGGTGTAGATACCTCATTCATCATGATAACAGCAAGGGAGGAAGCGTCATTGCGAATAGCCACATCGAAGTTTACCTTGATCCAATTCGGCGGTGGAGGAATCCAAACAGTAGGGTCCGGACGAGGAGGTGGGAGAAGAGACAACTGGGCATCCCAATGCTCTGCAGCCAAGGACTTGATTCGATCAATCCAGAATGATGGGACGAAAGCCAACTTCTCATGAAGCATCTTGTTACGAAGAACCCACACTTGCTCCAAAATGATGGACGAAAAAATAGTGAACTTAAGAGACTCAATAGAGGGGATGCCAAGGCTAGCAACCGGATTAAGTATTTTCTTAATCCAACTCTCAATACCCAGATGGGCGAAAAACGCAGAATCAAGGGGCCATAAGGATGTCCGCCAAAGGATGCGGACCGCTGGGCACTCCATGAATAAATGCTCTCTATTTTCAGCAGCTGCCCCACAAATGATACACTCTTGGGTCTCGACCTGGAAACGGGTAGCTAAAATATCCATAGTGGGTAAAGCTTTAGAGACAAGCTTCCAGAGGAATATTTTATGGCGATTGTGGAGCTTAGCATTCCACAGCTGATTCCAGAAAGCAGGTGTGAGGGCATTAGCAGAAGTGAATCTCGCTTTTTGGTCCACAAGATAAGCAGACTTCACCGAGAATGTACCTTTTCCTTCTGGGGCCCAAATCCATTTATCAATGTATCTATGGGAAGGCATCTCAATTCGGCGGATTGCCTCAACAGAAGCATCAGTGAAAAGGTTCTGGATAAGGCTCAAATTCCAGTCCCCTGAAGACGGGTTCGTCAGCTCCACCACTCTGTGGACATTTGGTCGGACCCTACTATTACAAGAAGGGGTGAAGTTGATAGCAGTGGGGACCCACGGATCAGCCCATATATTGGTGTCCTCACCTAAGCCAATAAGCTTACAAGAACCTTTTTTTAGGAGTGGAATAGTGGAGAGAATTCCTTGCCAGAGCCAGGAACTGTTGGCTGATTTTCTGGCATTGAGAATATTCATTCCGCATTTGTATTTCCTTTTCAATAGTTGGATCCAAAGTTTTCCATCCTGGGTCAAGAGTTGCCACCCGAGTTTGGACAAGAGGGCCAGATTGTAATCCTTCATTCTACGGAAACCCAAACCTCCCACAGACTTTGGACGGCACAAGTTGTCCCAAGCTTTAAGATAGAGATGTTTTTTTCCGTCTTGTAAATGACCCCCCCAAAATCTTTGGAAGGCTTTGTCAAGCTTCGAGCAAATGGAGACAGGGAGGAGGGCCGTAGACATGGTGTACACTGGTAATGCTTGAGCAACAGTCTTGATAAGGGTACCTCGACCAGCTTGGGACAGGAGCGATGTCTTCCAGCCTTGAAGCCTATTTTGGACTTTAGAGAGAACATCCGCAAACGCAGAAGCCTTCGTGCCATTAAGGGATAAATTCAACCCCAGGTATTTTGAATCAGGAGGGGCTCTCTTGATCCCAGATTCTGAGCAGATAGCGCGGGCAACATCAGGGCAAGTATTGCGGCTAAAAAGAATTTTGGATTTGAACTGGTTTATTCTTTGACCGGACCAATTACCAAATTTGGACAAACATTGCATGATATTATTTGCATCATCTGGACGAGCTTGGCTGAAGACAATCAAATCATCAGCAAAAAGGAGATGGTTGATGGTTGGGCATCCTCTCTTGGCAATGATACCTTTTAAAACACCGTGGCTTGCATCCCTTTCAATCAATCTTGAAAGCACATCAGCACACACAATGAAAAGGAACGGGGATAACGGGTCACCCTGCCGGAGTCCTCTCTCAGGATTAAGAAGTCCAGTAGGATTACCATTAATAAGAATCGAGAAGGAGACAGTAGAAATGCACTGAAAAATCCAATTGCACCAAATATCATTAAAGCCTAGGCATTTAAGGATCTGAATGAGAAAGGGCCACTCAATTCGGTCATACGCCTTCTCCATATCGAACTTGATTGCCATTAGACCACTCTTACCTTTCTTGTGCTTCAGTGTGTGGATTAATTCATGCGCAATAATACTATTGTCATGGATAGATCTTCCCGGTACAAAGGCCCCTTGCGTGGGAGAGATAAACTTGTCTAGAAGAGGTTTCAACCGATTGGTAAGGATTTTTGAGATGATCTTGTAGATGACATTACAGAGGCTAATCGGCCTGAAGTGATGGACTGTGGAAGGGCTGTTCATTTTTGGAATTAGCGCAATGTTAGTATGATTCAGCTTCTTCAGACAAAGGCCTCCAGAGAAAAAGCTGCCCACAGTAGCAACGACATCATGTTGGACAATGTTCCAAAAGGTTTTGAAGAAAATTGCAGATAGGCCATCAGGGCCTGGGGCTTTGGTGGAGCCAATATGAAACAAGGCAGCCCTGATCTCTTCGTACTCAGGGGGGCGAGTGAGGGTTTCATTATCTTCATGGGTGATACACTTGTGAACCAAACCTTCAAGATCATTGGGAAACCAAGGATTATCTGTCTTGGAAATAGACTGAAAATGGGAGATGAAGGCCTCAGCAATGCTGTTTGGGTCATCCGTCCAGCTACCATTATTTCTTTTAATGAAATCAATTGAGTTCCTCCTTCGACGAATAATGGTAGACATATGGAAGAAACGAGAATTGTTGTCACCTTCTTTAAGCCAACTGATTCTAGACTTTTGTTTCCACATAATCTCTTCCCGCTTAAGATTCTCGGCCAGAACCTCTTTAAGATTGGAGATTCTTCTCATACTAGTAAGGGAGGGATTAAGAGCTTGAAGACCTTCAATATCCCTCCTAGTCTTTCTAATGATATCTTGAACTTTTCCAAAGTGGCTTTTATTCCAAGTTCGAAGAGCAATTCTCACAGCTTTGATTTTTTGGCAGAGCCTATCCGATGCTGAACCCCAGGTAAGAGTAGACCGCCAAGCATTATCCACAACAAGGGCGCAAGAGTTGTCACGAATCCACATAGCCTCAAATTTAAAATGTCTAGGAATATTATAACGTTCACCACAGGAGTTTATAACAACCGGAGCGTGGTCAGAGGAGGTTATAGGAAGATTACGAACAGTGGCTCTTTGAAAAACATCTCTCCAGGCCAGATTGGATATTCCCCTATCAAGTCTTTGGCGGATGTGTGCCCGGGAGTGCCTTCCATTGTCCCAAGTAAACTGGTTTCCCGAGTAGCCCAAATCTACCAGGTTTTGGGATTCTAAAAAACCTTTCAGACCTCCAGAAGAAGAGGATGAAAACGGTCTGCCTCCTCTTTTTTCTGATTGGTCCGCAATGCAATTAAAGTCACCGAACGCAAGCCAAGGTCCCTTGGTCGACCCAGCAATCTGCTCCATCTCAATCCAGAACCTAGATTTATCTTTCCAGTAGGGGGGGCCATAAACTGCCGTAAGGACCCACGGGAGGTGAGGGGGGTCCGAAAAAATAGTCGCCGAGATCAAATTCTTAGAAATAGAAGAGGGAATCAAGTCAACACCATTGCACCAAGCAAGACATAAACCCCCTGAATTATTGGAAGCAGGTACAAGGGAGAAATTGGGAAAACCCAGTTGATTCATAAGCAAAGCCATACGAGTTGAACAAATTTTAGTTTCAGATAAGAAAATACAGTCCGGACGGTATTCTCTTACCAGACCCTTGAGAGTTCCAACTGCCGTGGCCCGGGCCAAACCACGACAGTTCCAAGTGATGATAATCATTGGCCGTGAGGGGGCGATCCGCCCTCCTCATCGGCAAGAAAATGAGCTGTATTGATTTTGATTGAATTTGAGATGGAGTTGCTATCATCTTCATCAATAAGGGATAAGCTCGGCCCCTGGTTATTCCGATTGACTTTATTCCTTGCAAGCTGCTTGAAATTGTATCTCCGCCTGGAGGCAATCGACTCTGGATTGGTAGTGAGGCTTTGGATTTGGTTTGTGGGAGGGGAGCTGGTTGTGGAGATAGTTGTGAGAAGAGGCAGGTTATGAATTAGATTGGGTCGGATTGGTTTTTGGATGGCTGCATCTCGCTTGGTTTTTTTACTGGTCAAGTGGGGGCAAGGGTCATGGATGGGCCTTTTTTGACTAGGACTTGGGTCCTTAGTGAGAAGGCCTTGTTGGTCTTGAGGTGGATTACTCTCTTGGAGTAGAGTAAGCGTTGGGGATGTGTTAACATAAGTGGGCTCTGGGCAGAGAGGGGCATTGGGCCATGAAGTGGGTAAAGGATTGAAAACAACATTTGACTTGTTTTGGTAATACTGGTTGGGCCGCAAATGAGGGATGATGTAGGGGCCTGGTATAATAATGAAGGGCTGATTTTGGATTTGGTTAGTGGGCTGGGGGGGTATGGTGCTGACATTAAAATTGGTGCTCATGGGATTGGCTTGGTTGGCTTGTATTGGTTGGCTCAACAGGTCATCTGGTTTTAGTTGGGTACTGACGTCATAAGGATGGGATGTTACCTTCTTTTCCGAGTTGCAATCCAGTTGTAGATCAGGGCCTTGGACAGTGTGTGGTTGACCTCTTTTCGGACTAGAGGAGATGAGACGTTGCCACGTGGATCTTCCTTCGAGATTTGTGTCTCCGATCAGACCTTTGCTGCGACTAGTGGTCCGGTTAGCCGGGGTTTTCTCTTCTCTGACCCTGCTCTTCCCATTCCACCGATCAGAGTGGTCTGAAGAGCCTTGGAGAGAGCCCCCACTCTTTGACCAAGGTCTGGTTGAAATTTCTGCCCTTAACCAAGGGCCATAGGCATTGGGGCCTTGACTAGGATTGGAGGGATTAGGAAGATCAGGGGGATTAGTATAGGAGCAGGCCTTGATTGTATGGCTTAAGCGACCACATGAGAAGCAAAACTCAGATAGTCTTTCATATTTAAAATGGATCCAAGCATCAGGGAGATTATTCCTTTTCCAGAAGAACCCAGTTTTGAGAGGAGAACTGACGTCAATATCGACTTTGAGACGCATAGTAGTGGCCCACCCAGGGGAAGCCAACCCATTTCCTCCTAGGTCAAAGGACTTGACTGCACCCAGTGACTTGGCTATGTGCCTTGCATTTCTCTCAGTGATCTGTTTTGGTGGAAGTCCATGCACCTGGATCCAGAAGCATGTAACATGGAGATTTAGTTCGCCCAAAACCAGATTTGGCTCCCATGGTTTGAGGACCAAGTGGTGGCCCATAACGGACCAAGGAGCTTGAATAAGCACTCTTTGACAATCTCTGGCAGTACCAAAGACAAACAGAAGGGTGTTGACTTCGAGCTCAGTGATGTTTAAGGTTCCAAGTGGGTTCCATGCCTTGGTGATAGTGGTTTTGGCTGCTTGTAAATTGATTGCTTTTTCCGAGACGATTTTCCCCACTAGAGGGAGATTTCCAGTTTCAATACCCGGATCAGGCTCGTCTGAAAGGGAAATGGAGTCAGCTTTACAGGATAGATTAGTAGTTTTTTCAATTAAATGCGATAACTCTTGCTCCATACCCTCCATAAAGGCCAGATGGGGACCACAAGGAGTAAAGAAGAGACGAAGGGGACAGAGGATTAAAGAAGGAGAAAAAACAAAGAAGCACAAGGAAAAAGTCAAGGAGTTAGGGTGTGAACAGGAAAGAGAAGTAAATGGGTTGGTAAAAGGCAGTAAAGAGCCACTGAGAGATGGGCGTAGGAGATCGGACAAGAAAGGGAAGCTGCCGGACGGGAAGGAAGAGGGAGGACGCTACCAAGAGCGTGGAGCACGGTTCAAAATTTGTTTATCATTTCACATTTTGGTTGGGTAGACAAAAGTGAATAATTTCTCTAAATATTGGGTACGTATAACAGGGATATCAAGTACTCCGTAGGATTTTTTTATCCCCTCTCATAAGTTTCAAATTTTTACTTAGAGAAATTTTTTGCTGAGTTAGGAGTAGGATTCCCCTAGAGATAGGGGGTCAGATGGATTGATACTAACTTTTTATTGACTTGTACACCATATAGAATTATGCAACCATTACAATGAATAATTTTTTTTTCGAGTTTTTGTCTTAACTATGGTGAACATATCTTTGATGGAGCCAACTTCTGTACAATAACAACTGTACCGTTGCAATTATGCTCCTCACAGTTGCTACAGTAAAATTAGACAGTTTTAAAAAACTGCTTTTATAAAAGCATATTTACTATAGCAACTGTGTGTGACACAGTTGCAACTGTACAATAATAACTGTACAGAAGTCGGGTCCATCTTTTCTCAGGCATTCCTATCTTAACCACTCCCAAGCAAGAATTTTTTGTTTTATTTTATTTTATTTTATGAATTTGTACTCGATCCATTGTTATATATGTTGAAAATACTTTTAACAAGGTATATTCTGAATTTCATTGAAAGTTGTTCTTGATCAAATTTGGGACATATTTGACATCCTAGCGCTATGAAATTAAATACATAGTTTTACCATTTATTTGACATCAAAATCCATAAAATAATAATAGGGAATTATTATTGTCACTCCATCGTTGAATTAAGGCATTCTATAGTACCATTCTTAGAGCATGTGGTACCATGTATGTCATGCATTGCATACATGGTATCACATGCTCTAAGAGTGGTACCATAAAATGCCTTAATTCAATAATGGAGTGAAAATAGCATCACCCTAATAATAATACATAATGATATAGTTACCGAATATTACCGAAGATATCCACCGAAAGATGACATGGCAAGGGGTGGGTCCTACAAATTTGAAAGTTTTAAGCATTTGAAATTGGTTACCCAAAATGGTCAATCACCCAAATATGGATTTCTTCTCCAGTCTCTCTCTCTCTCTCTCACACAAACGCACACACATTCGTCTTCTCTCTCTCTCACACACCAGGGCCGGCCCTGAGATTTTGAGGGCCCTACTCGAACTTCTAAATGGGGGCCCTCTGTATATTAGCATAAATACTACAAATATTATTTATTGATTACTTAAATAATAAATTTAGATTAGTATTTTTTTAGAGTGGGCCCTGCCTAAAGGGGGGCCCTACGCGACCGCGTGTGCCGCTTCCCCTCAGGGCCGGCCCTGCACACACTCACAAACTCAAACACAAATACACAGAGAAACACACATGGTTGCAAATTACGACTGAAGCAAGCTGCTTAGTGCTTACCTTGCATCTCCATAGATTAGTAATTTAAGACCCTGGTAGATTTTAATACTCTCTGCATACCCTGCATCTCCACAATTTCTTGAATTTCTTTATTACCTTGTTTTCTTCTTTACTTCTCCTTTATTTTGTTCCAAAATAAAACTTTTGTAGCCTACTATTTTCTCTTTCCTCTCTCTCTAAATAACAGAGGAATCATAAGAAGGGAATTTCCCCAAGACATATTCTAACCCTTATAATATAATTTTTCATGTACAAGGACCAAACAAACATTTAGAGCATCCAATTTGTTAGATTGTAGTAATACTCTTTGCTATAGCCATGACCCATGGTAATCAAAGAATTTATTAACAACTAACAAAAGATGTTGGAATCCAGAGCATATTGGAGTCTTGTGTTTTCTTCTCAAATGGATGAACAAGAAAACCCAATTTTGCTATAAAACTAACCTAAAAGCAAGTTCTTCTCAAATAAAAGAACACTTGATTTTTTCCTATTTTGAATTTATAAACATTTAACTTTTTTATGCTTCAAATTCTTTGAGAGAAGGAAACTCCTATTGCAAATTGATCTCTCTCTCTCTCTCTCTTAACGTTAATTCATAGATCTGGATTTTCTTTTCAAAATTATGGGAGAAGAAGAAGCAAAGCAAACAAACACGTGGCCAAATAAGTAGCCTTTACTGACAAAGCAAACACGTGACCAAGACATGTCAGTCGGTTGATTTTTTCCGGTGCACTATTCGGTGCCTGTAGCACCACTCAATAATTATAGTGTTATAAGAGTTTGTAAAAAAAAACAAAAAAACATAGAAATTGTATGTACTTGATATCATTTGTACTTCTCTGCATGTACTCCGTTATTCATTTGTACCAATTATTGTCTGATAACTATTCCATGCTTCAACCAAATTTTCCAATATTACCAATACCTTATTTCAAGCTATCACTCATATAGTCATATGGTTTGAAATTCAAAATGAAGTTTACTTGGGAAAAAAAAAAAACATCCTTTAAATGCATGAAGTTGAAATGACCGTGGAAGCTACTTTCATAAATCACAAAAAGTCGTCTGGGCAAAGTCCAAACAAAATTAAGACTTTAAGAGGCAAAACTCCTGTGGAGATTGGAGCACACGTGAGTGTGAGCAGACCAAGATTCAGTTAAAAAAAAAAAAAAAAAAACTGAAAATCGAAAAAACTATACATATATATATATACATCTATATATATATATATGTATTATGTGTATATACAAAGATTTTCTAAAGAGGGCGTCCTCTCTTTATTAAAGAGAGGGTCTCTGTTTTGACCGTCGGATTGTGTTTAAAAACTGTGAAATGACAAAACTGTCATTAATGAAAACACGATCTGACGGCCAAAACAGAGGCTCTCTCTTTAAGAAAAAAAGAGCGCCCTCTTTAGAGCCTGACTGATGTATATATATATATATATATATATAGGGTGATACTATTTTCACTCCATCATTGAACTAAGGCACTCTATAGTACCATTCTTAGAGCATGTGGTACCATGTATATCATGCATGGTACAACATGCTCTAAGAGTAATACCATAGAGTGCCTTAATTTAACGATGGAGTGGCAATAAAAATTCTATATATATATATGACCTACTGGAACGGTGAATAGATCTGATCTTGTTGGTGAGTTATTTTCAGGACTTATTTACACTGCCTCTCAATTATAATAACGGGCTCGCCCCAGCGCTGTTCTTGTCTGCCCACTTGTGGGCAAATGCGAGAGAACTACTCGAGTACAATAATTAGACAAACAGTTTCAGCAAAAAATTAAAAATAAAACATTAAAAATTAGACAAGAAGTTAACTTAGTTAAGTAGAGACAAAAATAATTTCTCACCGTAAATTAAATACTCTCCAAATTCTCTAAGGCCAATAACTCGAGAAATTATTCAATGAACTCGTCACCCAATATCATTAAAATGGCGTGTTGTGATTTGTGAAGTCTTAATCTTATGCGGCCACTAAAATTAGGAGGCTATGATCAGTAGGAAAGGATGTGCCACTAAAAATAGGGGGTCATGACTTATAGTCATGCTACTTAGTGGTCACATGGCCCCATGCTAATGAGGCGTCATATTTCATCAGCATAATAATGCATGTGATGTAACATGCTCACTGAATAATTTCTCCAAAAACACAATTATGTATGTTGGAGAAATTATTTCGCGGAGTAGTATAGATATATAATTACTTCTCATAATCCCTTCGGAAATAAGGGTACGCATATGTATGATATTACATAATATTTCTCGAGTAATGCTATGCTTTCTAAATTTTCATTCTAAATAATGTGGTAGTGGGACCACTGTGGGACTGCTGGATTTTGGGATATTTAAGTGAGTAGTCTCACTGTCACATCATTTGAGATGAAGATTTAGGAAGCATAGCATTACTCATATTTCTCATTAAAAGAAATATATATATATATATATATATAAATGTTATGTTTCCTAAATTTAAATCTCAAATCTTCATTCCAAATGATGTGGTACCAATTAAAATTCAGTAGGATCACTGACCACTGTGGAATCACTTCAATATCGCTCAATTAAAATCCAGTGTGCTCACTGTCATATCGTTTGGAGTGTGAATTAGGGATTAGGATTTAGAAAATATAGTATTACTCAAAAGATTAAAGAGACTAGGATAGAATGTATCATATAATTTCCCTAAAACTGACATGGTAGTTTTTTACTGGTTTCTGTACAGCCCAACTTTAACGAACCGTTTCAAATTTAAACTCTTCGAAAATTATATTTACCTTTCTTAAAACTAGCGGGTGAGGCACACGCATTGCGTGTGCAACGCATTATATTTGTATGAATTATTAAACTTTATGAGAAAAAAAAAAGTTTATTTGACATTTGGTGGATAATAAGCTGGACATTAAAGAAAATTATGCATAAACTTACGTTTAAATGAAAAACACATAAACTTACAGCACAATTAGATCCGTCCTTTGATAAACCAAAATAGGTCAAGGAATACTGTAAATAGTACGCAATTTTCTTCTTCTTTTTTGATCATTTAGTGTAGTATCCAAAGCTATTATTATACAAAGGCTAATGTTAATGCCAAAGCAATCCGTTAGAAATTTCTTTTTTTTTTTTTTTTTTTAACGGCAAATTTCATTGATATAGTCAATTACAAAGCGATAAGCATCGCACTTTACAGTTCCAACGTATAACTGGAATCCAAGAAAAGAAGCCCCAAAAAATCAAAACAGCCGGTTCCGATATGAAACAAACTCCCTTATAAGTGTTTCAGGAAGGAACCACCAAAAGAAGATAAAATGGGCAACAAATCAAATATAACAACCCCCTACCCATTACAAAAACAAGATGTTATCATCAGTACAAGTACAATTCTCCAGGACATGTACCAACCAGCTCCCCAAAACAGCAAAAAATCCCATGTAGCCAAAAAAACACTCTTCCTTTGTTAACTATTTGCAGCTATGGGCAACTGAGCAAGCAAAACCCAAAATCCACTCCAGGTTGCCCTTGCTACTTGTTCCAATTCTTTGACAAGTGTTTTCCAACCATGGGCAAAGCAATATAGAGGCGCCAAATTGTAGACTGTATGATCCATATTAAAATTCTTCCCTGTCCCTGCATTGTTGGTTGTATTTGTCTGAGTCGCCACAATGGCCTGCCCAGGACCCGCTTAGTACGTCACACAAATTCCCTTCTACCATGGGTGTCTGATCTCCAAAGACAATAATAGATATAAGCACAGGGACCAAATATCTAAAAAATGCAACTATAAAATAGCTTCAAAGGGAGTGGATCTCGAGATTCCAGATTTGGCCAAAAAATCCGCAAGCGAGTTGGCGTCCCATGGTATATGCGACAGAATCACTTCCTTCACCCTTGATATTCGCTGCCACAATTCGTCACAATCGCTGAGCAGGACACTATATTTCCAAGGTCGGGTTTCATGTTTGAGGACCCATGATATTACCACCTTTGAGTCACTTTCTATATATAAGTTAGTTTCATCAACCAAGCCAGATTTCATAAATAATTGCAAGCCCTCCTTTAGAGCACACAACTCCACAAAATTAGATTCGAAAATGCCAATGAACTTTGAGGAAAGAGCAAGGATCCTCCTTCCCGAATCTCGTAATACACAACCAGTTGCCGAAGGGCCCGGCTTCCCCTTAGCAGCACCAACCACATTTAATTTGGACCACCCCGTTGCTGGGGGGACCCAATGGGTTATAGACATAGCTTTCTTGATTTTGGGCAGCATGGAAGTGAGTTGAATATGTTGGGCCATGACTGAGATAGAATATTTGCATTCAGGAATCTTTACTTTAAACCACCAAATGGCCCTTAGGTTGATGAGTTCACAAATATTATCCATATTCATAGGTTTATCCGAGAAGACAATATCATTCCTGTGTAACCATAAAGACCATACTGTTGCAAGGAATAGCAGTCTCCACATATGTACATTGTTAGAATCTGGGCATAAGGTTGGCCATTGTTCCCACCATTTTGTAATTGAGTTTGAAATACACCCTTGAGTCTTCCATGTAGACAAACACTTAGTTCACACCATCCAGGTCCATTTGCAGCTCAAGAACAAGTGATCCACATCCTCAGGGTACTCATTGCACCAACTGCATAGCGTGAGAGAACCTTCTTGATCTTGCCTAAGAAAGACATTGGTCTTAACCGGGAGCTTCTTTAAAAGAAGTTGCCAACAGAATAGTTCAACCTTTGGCGGTGCCCAACCTTTGGCGGTGCCCAACCGTTAGAAATTTCTAACGGTTAGACTTTAAGCGTTAGAAATTTCTAATGGATTGCTTTGGTATTAACACTTCATGCTTTGGCATTAGCATTAGTCTTATACAAATTATTACCAAAATCAACAACCATAAATAATAGAAGCACACAGTGTTGCAATGATTTTCGTAACACACTTGCTACAAATTCTCGGTCTCAAATGAACATCATGTAACATGGGCTATCATTGTTAGTTGCGGCAATATACCAAATTTGATCATTCCCATTCCCAGTGTATACTTTTATTGAAGTGATTCAATCCCACGTACAGGAACCTAACATGGAACAATAAGTATTTAGACACCATACGTGAACATGGAAATTTTAACTTTTAGGGCACTCTTGTATACATGCATTAACTAAAGGAAAAAAAAAATAGATATAATTTATCCTATACACATGACCAATTAAATAATAATCTAATCAAATTAAATTACCATCATATCTTTCAAGATGATCTAGAGTATAACAAAAGAGATACATGGAGAGAGAAGAGGGGAGAAAATAAAAACTTTTGGTATAATTAACTTTCATTCTTCTAAACTAACCTGTGATCTTAATCACCATAGCGAATAGATGAAGCCAGTCTTTGCATGATAGCATTCTAAAACCCAACTTGAGACCAATTTTTTAAAAAAAATTTAATCGAAACAACTTGAGAACATTAAAGTAATACAAAATTCTGTCAACACTTACCCAATAGAATTATCAAAATCTACACCCACATTACCTTTTCTTTGCAACCGCAGTACACATGTCCTCTATTTGCTTCCGATGTCTCCTTTCTTTGCCTTTTTCTCAATTCCAAATAGAGAAAGAGATTGAGAGATTAAAAATAGTGGAATATGATGGTTTCTATGTTAATTATGGAAAAAAAAAAAACTGAACAGTTAAGTAATAAAAGGAGAACTGACAAAAACGGTTTTTGCGTTGGGAGTGAAAATCAAAGAAACCATTTTTGGCTGGGGATAGAGTGGAGGGAATTGGGGTTAGTTATTATTTTTAAATATATATATATATTTTTTTTTTGTAATGGCAGTTTTTTGTAATGACAATCTGGTACTCTTAAAGTTATTTTTTGTATTATGAAGTATAGTGGTTTGTATGTAAATGTAAGTGTTGGAAAAAGGAGAGAGGGTACCCCTACCTTTTTTAGGGTTAATTGCAAAAACACCCCCTCAACTATGACCCATTTTTTAGTATACCCCCTGATTTAAAAAGGTGAACTTCACCCCCTCAACTATCAATATTTATTTAGTCGACTCAAACGCCGTTAACGGATGTAATAAAATATCGCATATACCCTTGGTCTGAACTACAAGAACACCCCCTCAACTATGCCCATTTTCGAGTACACCCCCTGATCTAAAAAAAAGTGAACAACTTCACCCCATTCACAACCCCCCCCCCCCCCCCCCCCCCCCCCCCCTCTCTCTCTCTGCACCCAACCCCACTTAATTAAAACCAAATCAACAACACCAACTACGCATCAACAACTCAATCTCTAAACCCCTTCTCCCTGGGGATGTTTATCAGGATGAGTTTCATAAAGGGGAAGTACTCTAGAAGTCGGGTTTATTGCTATCATTTGAGAAAAAATTCGGAGAAGAGATTGAGAATTGCAAAATCCGGTGTTCGGTGGTGGTAATTTGGTGATGATTTTGGGTATGGGTGGTGGTGATTTGGTGATGATTTTGGGCGTGGGTGGTGGTGATTGGGTAGTCATTGGGTGGGTCACTGGTAGTGACTAGATGGTGTTGTGGTTATTGGATGGTGCAATGGTGATTGGTGGTGTCCAGTGGTGGTTGGTGGTTGTCGTGGTAGTGTGGGGCAAAGGAATAAGAGAGAGAGAGAGAGGGAGAGGGGAGAGTGAGAAATCAGGGTAGAGAGAGAGAGAGAGAGATCAAACCCATTTTGGGCACAAAGGGTAAAAGTGTCCATTTTTTCTCTCACGTGATGGGCACATGCCCATTTTCTTTTGCAAACGGAGGGGGTCAACTTGTCGAGTAAAGCAAACGGAGGGGGTCAATTTGTCGGAAAAAATAGTTCAGGGGAGCGAGTTGAAAACGGGTCATAGTTGAGGGGGTGTTTTTGGAATTAACCCTTTTTTTTTAATTGGTGTGTGTCTATAAATATAAATTCTGAATTTAGTTTATAAATTACTCCATACCTCATTATCAAAAATGTATAAATAAATACCACTTTTTATTTCTTCGAGGGCAGTGCCCCCGAACCACCCCCCACCCCCAGACTAGATTTCTAGATCCGTCCCTGAAATTTGTATGGACAATTTGTTATTTCCTAACGTTATGGATATTGTTTAAATAAAATAAAATTTTATTCCAAAAGCAAATTGGTATTTTTGCGGGAAACTTTAACACTAATAGCATCTCGAGTGGTGTTTTGATATATAGGCTAAATTTAAGTTAAGTTCCTATACATATGCATGAAAAATTCTACAATGATGTAAAGATGTAGCCGACTTAGGGAAAGGCCGGCTAGAGGTGGCCGGTCAACCCTCATCCGGCTAGAGGTGGCCGATTATCTCTTAGCCAACTAGTTGCTTTGGCATAATTATTATTGTTATTATTTTATTAATCATTTCTTTGGCTAAAAATTAAAATAATAATAATAATAATAATAATAATTTGAAAACAAAACCCTGCCGGCATTTTATTACCCAAAAAGAAGAAGAAGAAGAAGAAGAAGAAGAAGAAGAAGAAGAAGAAGAAAAGAATGGCCTAGCCAGCAAAGGCTGGCTAACCCTCCGCCGGCTAGTCCCTTAGCCATCTACCTTGTATGCTAAGTGAATTTAATCAAAGTGTAAAGTTAAGTTTGGCTATCATATACCTAAGTTTCTTACCCTACAATCCCTACCAATTACACCACTGCGTGAGTTTGTAGGGTAAAAAACTTAAGTTGCCCTACCAAAATCACTGCGTTGGAAATGCTCTAACAACCCATTTGGTACATAAATTTTTATGGTGGATTTTGATTCCACCTTAAGATTACTAGTAACCTTAAAATTTATCCTTATTTGGTTCATGGATTATTCATTGAATAGTGAGTCCCACTGGATTTAGAATACACCCAAAGGTGGAAAGTAGTGTATATTCTAAATCCTAGCTTGGAGGTGTTATTATCAAAGATTACTGTGGTTTTGGTTTTCTAATTTCATACTATCTAAATTAGCCATTATATTTGTGGAAGGTATAAGTTAATATCATTCTTTTCATGGATAGCCTTCAAGGGTAGTTTAAGTTTTTCACCTCATTCCGATTTCATTTTCTTGACCCAACCAAACACTGGATTCTAAATCCAGCTAGGATTCCACTCATGAACCAAACACTTTGCACGGATTTAGATTCCTAGTAAATTGATTACTAGTATTATGATTCCTGATAATCAGAATCCACCTAAAATAATCCATGAACCAAACGGGCCGTAAGTTTCATCTCTAACAACGGAGATTAGTGTAATTTTTGAAAGGGAAAATATCACTTACCTCCCCTGAGATTTGGCCTTAATACACATACCTCCCATTACGTTTCAAGAATCTCAATTATTGTAACAACCTGCATTTCATTTAATTTTAATTTTGGCATGTCCATATTTAAATTGTATTTGTATTTTCACATTTAAAATTCTATTAGTATTGACAGCTTTTATTTTGATTATAGTTCCCACATTTGGAATCTTATTATTTGTCTAATTCATATTTAAAATTCTTGTTGGGGTCAAAGCGATTATATGAACTTTAGCAATACCTGTGTTGAATTTCAAAGTCTGTATTTCAAAACGGTGGAAATGTTTTCTTATAGTTCAAGCTGTATTTTTATAAAACCAGAAAATCGATTCTTACGTTAAAATGAACTTTCTGTATTTTTGTGGTGAACGCCGCGCCGCGAAAATACCAGTTTACTTTCAAAACTGTTCGCGCTATGCTAAACTTCCACAGATTTTGGAAATGATGTAAAGCAAAGACATGACATTTGCTTTATTGCTATTTATGGCAAGTAATCATTGGGATGGGCTTGTTTGGGAATGCTTTTGATGTGTGCTTGATCCTAAGGCCATAAGCTTGAATTGCCAAACAACATCAATTGACCCCTACTACTCTAAGTTGCCTCTTTACAATCTGAGAGTGTATATACGTATGTATAACCCAGCATATATGATCTATATTATTGTTAGTTCAACTAGAAATTAGGAAAAACAATTTAATTTGTAGAGTGTGTTTCACAACTCACAACTTGGAGCCCAAGATTGTGAGATTCTATATAAACTCATACACACTTTCTACACTTTTATCACAGAGAGAGCTTGAGAGATCATCTAATACAATTTCTAGAAAAAAAAGAGGAGAAAACTCAATCCACCATTGTTTGGAAGCTTGGAGTATTTCTTGTTTGATCTTATTCTTTCTCAACAAACACACAATTCTTCTACACTTATCACAGTGAGTATTTCTAACTCACTCAGAATGTAATTCACTATTGATTTACTGATTTGTGTATTTGAATTAGGAGTCACCATTGATGTAGTTACGTTTGAAGTTTCATAGCATTGAAATCATAATTTTTCAAACTTAAGCAAAATCTTCTTTCTTAGATAATAATGAAAGTTTATAGTACATATAGTCTATGGTTGAAGTTTTAGAGCTAAATTTAACCCCATGAGGAAGTATATAAGGAAATTAGTTTTGATGTCTTTTGAAATTTTATAAAATTTGAGAGCTATAGTTTGTTTTATGTTAAATTGATTTCATATTCATAATCCTTGTAAAAAACTAAAGAGATCCATATATAATATGATATATATACTAACAGATTTGGAAATGGGTCAAAAAGACCCTGAAAATCTGAAACAGAGCAGTTCTGACGAAAAAGATGAAGTCTCTGCTTCATCTTGCGCGCGCAATCGTGCGAGCGAGGGTCGCGCGAGCGGCCCGTGCGAGCGACCCACGCGCGCGAGCTGTGCGATTTCAGGCAGATAGAAAAGTTTTATATAAGAAAATGAAAATTAGGCAGATCGCGCGAGCGAACCGCGCGAGCGATCCGCCCGAGCGACTCGCGCGAGCGATCCGCGCGCACGATCTTCCTGTACTCTGGCAGAAAGAAAAGTTTTAATAAAGAAAAGGAAAATTGGGCATATCGCGCGAGCGGCCCGCGCGCGCGACTTCTGGCAGTTTCTAGTTTTGCTTGTTTTGTGATAAGGACTGTTTGGGATAAAATTTATATACTGTTTGAGTACTGTTTGGGAAATTTATTAAATCAGAATCTTAATTGGTTATGTTTGAACGATTAAAACATTTTATTGTGACTTATCAATCCCCGTACGCTCGTCGTTTGTATAAATCAGTAAATTGCCTCATGTCTTAAAGTTTCATGACATACATGTGGAGTCAGTTGTACATGCATGGTGAGTATGAAGGTTGGTCAGTATGAAAAAGAGTAATGGTCAGTGTGGCATAGTGAGTGCGGTTGAAATTGTATTGTGGACACTCCCTGGTAAGTGAGTACCAAAGTGTGTTGTGATTGAGATTGCGGCGAGGGTGTCTTTGAAATGCGACGGTGGCAAAACTGGACACTCCCTAACGACTATGGTAGCATCAAAGTGTGTGAAGCCGAACTTGGACATTCCCTGGCACCCATGGTAGTGCTAAAGTGTGGCCTACGGACACTCCCTGATACCCGAGTCTGGATACTGCGTGAGGGTTCCTCCGGTATTTGCATAGCGGATTAGGTAGTCAAAGTGCGAGGCAATGGACACTCCCTGGTACCCCGGATCAAAGTGTGAGGCAAACTGGACATTCCCTGGCACCCCTGTGCTAAAGTGTGGTTATCTTAGCGTTTCAAAGATACCTGTGTATGGTGGTGGGTTGTTGGGCTTTGTCGAGAGAAAAGAGTCGGTAAGATGAGATGGTGCATTGTTCTCATACACGGTCACATATATCTGAATTTCACCTTTCAAATAATATTGTAGTTGTTTCTTAAAATGAACTTCTTGTTTTAATATTGGATTAAATGAGAAATGTAAAGAGGTAAATGAATATGTTTTACATTCAAAGTTATGTTTTTAATACTCACCAGCTTCTTGAAGCTGACGGCGTTGATGCGCCCTGGACATTCATGTTCAGGTTTTTCAGGTTATGATCAGGCTGAACTTTATGACTATGCGAACTAAGAACAACTATCTGATGAAGAGTTTATTTTTATGTGCTTTAAGTTGAACTGTTAAGGATGACTGTAATAGACACTAAGTTATTGTTTTGATTTAAGGCGGTTTGTGCCTTTAGAGACCCCGTGCTGTAATATGTAATAAGTTAGAAAAATATTTGTAAGCTTTGATTGCTCTACTCTGATTATTGTTTATTATTGCTCGGCGTTTGGGACGGAATCGATCCTTCAAACTGTCGCGACCTACGGGTCCATAAAGGAAATTAAACGTTTCCTTATTTATGCTACGTCGGGGCGTGACAGGATTTAGTGGTATCAGAGCCAGGTTATTATTTATCTCAAGATAGTTTAGCCAGGTTAGGGTTTACCAGTTTAGACCTGATTCCACGATCTGTTAGATTAAGCCTTGCACCCGATGTTACGACAGGGAGGATAGACTCAGAACCCCAAACGCCTAAGATTATCTCTGTCCTGATTTAAGTTAGTACCTTTTTCAGGTATGGATCCAGCTCAGCCTCTTTTTGTACCCGACGCTTTTGGAGGGCATTGGGTTACTGTAGGAGCGATAGTACCGGCTTCTGCGATACTTTATTTCACCACTATTGGACAGCGTGCAACTGCTACCGTCGAGTTAGATCTTTGGCACCAGATTCATGTGTTAGGACTGGTCGACTTGCCTCGTGCCCGCCTTGAGATTCTGTATTTTATCGAGATCCAGCGCTTAGTGCTTGTAGAGATGGTTTGCTTGGTTAACAGTGATGCCTTCTATCTACCCCTTGAGGTTCAGGTTGTGCAGGCTCACCTTGCACAGCTGGAGATGCCTCCACCAGTCATCCCCGCTGTTGAGGATGATGGTGACAGTAACGTTGTACTTGCTCCTATTATCGAGGACGCTGAGAAGGATGTCATGGGTTGGGACGACTTCGCAGTTGACCTTGAGGAGGCACTAGCACTCAAGCTAGTTTTGCCAGAGGCAGATGCCCCTGGACCTGCTTCGTTGTTGACCTCTCATAGTTGTAATTTTGGGGCAGGCCCCTCCCATGTTCAGCGACTTCATCAGCCCGACTCGCTTGACCTTTTGATGGCTACCTATGGCGATGACTGACCATTTAGATGTCGCCTTGTATATATTCACCCTTTTTGACTAGTAGCTCTATTCTCTTTTTGCAAACTGTAATTACATGCATTAGTAGATAGGGCAATGACCCCATTTTTGGAACATTAACTCTTGCATGCGTCCTAACCCATATAGATAGAGTAGGCATTGACCTGATCATACACGCTTTTTGTATCAACTTGACAAGAAGTTATATATATAATATACTCTTTTGAATGTTGTCATCATTTGAATTGCTTCATAGTACTGCTTCATGCATGTTTCTCATTCTGCTATCACTATCATGCATAAAATGGCTGGAGGAATAAGGAAGAACAGAAATTTGATTGAGGGAGCACCTGAGGCTGCCGATCCCACAGAAATGTTTGAAGCTTTTGTCAGACGTCTTGAAAGGGTTAGTAATCAAAATGAAAACCGACGAGACCGCCAGACTAGAGATAAGCTATTGGAGAGATTTCGTGCGTTAAGGCCCGAGCAGTTTGCGGGTACCGCAGAACCCTGGAAAGCGGAATAGTGGTTAAGACAGATGGACTGCATGTTCGAAGCTGTCCAGTGCAATGAGATGGACAAGAGGAGGTTGGCTACATTTCAATTAACCGACGCCGCCGCAGATTGGTGGGACTCGGTGATAGCCACTATTGGGAACACAGCTGCAATGGGGATGACGTGGACTGCGTTCAAAGGTAGATTTTTGGAGAAGTATTTCCCGGCTACGGAGAGGCACAGAAGAGAGAAGGAATTCATGGACCTAACGCAAGGAACCAAGTCGGTGCAAGAGTACACCACACAGTTTGAGAGACTGTCTCGGTTTGCTCCACACCTGGTTGATACTGAGGAGAAGAAGATACGGAAGTATAACCAAGGGCTGACACCGTAAATTTGTCGCCTGACTCTCGGTCACCTAGATAAGTCGTTTGAGGGATTGGTTGACTTGGCTACTGATCTAGAAGAAGACGCTCGAGTGAACCGTAAGCAATTTGAATTTCGACCGCCTCAAAGGGGTAATTTTGGAAATAGACCACCAATGAACCGTACCCAAGGGCAGAAGAGGAATTTTGACGGAAGCAAGAGGACTCAAGCTATCACCTATCTGACTCAACCCCGAGTGGGAGAAGGTAGTAATGCTGGAAAATGTTTCAACTGTGGCAACCCCGGTCATCTGGCTCGAGATTGTAAGGCACCAAGGCGTGCTGCTCAGCAAGGCATCATTTGCTACAACTGTGGTGAACCAGGTCACATCAGCAAGTTCTATACTGCCCCTAAGTAAATGACTTATGGTCAGCAGGGTCAGACTCGCGTGAATGCTGTTATCTCAGATGCCGCTGGATATGACGGAACTATTTTTGAAGAAGGAGATTATGGAGAAGCTCAACCTGATCAGCAAGCAGTAGAAGGTACATTGACTCTGTTTAACTCTCAAGTTAAAGTTTTATTTGATACGGGTGATGCTCTATCGTTCATATCTGTTAATACAATTTTGAGATTGAATATCTTACCTCATCGTTTAGAAAAAGCTTTGAAGGCTACATCACCATTAGGAGCTGCAGTCAGATTAGGATACGTGTGCAAGGATTGTCCCTTACGGTTAGGAGACCGTGATATCCCTGCAAGGTTGATTGTCCTATTGATGAAGGAGTTCGACGTAATCCTCGGAATGGATTGGCTCTCTCAGAATCAAGTGAAGTTGGATTGTGAGAGGAAGAGAATTACATTCTCCGACAATGAGAATCAATCCTTTGATTTTCAATGTAACCCTTCGGGAGATATGTTCCTCACCAGATGTTTGGCAAACATCGAAGTCGTCAGTACAGAGATGACAGTGTCATCTATACCTGTAGTCAAGGACTTCGAAGAAGTATCTCAAGACATTTCTAGTTTGCCGCCCGAGAGAAGTATTGAGTTCTGTATTGAGCTTATACCGGGTACCGTACCAATCACAAAGGTTCCCTACAGAATGGCCCCCACAGAACTATTGGAATTGAAGGAACAAGTTCAAGAGCTCGAGAACCTAGGTTTTGTGCGTCCCAATACATCGCCTTGGGGAGCACCAGTGTTATTCGTGAAAAAGAAGGACGGAACACTCAGGCTATGTATTGACTACAGAGAATTAAACCGAGTGACTATCAAGAACAAGTATCCCTTACCTCGGATTGACGATTTGTTTGATCAACTACAAGGAGCTACGACATTTTCCAAGATAGACCTTAGGTCGGGATACCATCAGTTGAGGGTACGGAAGGAAGACATACCTAAGACTGCTTTCAGAACCCGATATGGTCATTACGAATTTCTGGTGATGCCGTTTGGAATGACGAATGCCCCGGCAAAGTTTATGGATCTGATGAACAGAGTGTTCAAGCCTTATCTGGATCAGCTTGTCATCGTCTTTATAGATGATATTTTGATCTATTCTAAGTCAGGAGAAGAACACGAGCAACACCTACGGATTGCGATGCAGACGCTTAAGGACCACCACTTGTATGCCAAGTTCAGTAAGTGTGAGTTCTGGTTGCAAGAAGTTAAATTTTTGGGACACAAGGTGTCATCTCAAGGAATTTCTGTGGATTCATCCAAGACAGATGCTGTGTCAAACTGGGTTAGGCCGAGCAACCCTACAGAGGTTAGGAGTTTTCTGGGACTCGCATGCTATTACAGAAGATTTGTTGAAGGGTTTTCTAAAATAGCTGCACCGCTGACTGGTTTGACAAAGAAGAATAAGAAGTTCGAGTGGACAGAGAAGCATGAGCGGGCCTTTCTAGAGTTGAAAGAGAGACTCACTACCGTACCAGTACTAGCTATACCCAAGCCTAATGAGAAGTTCACTATCTTTAGTCACGCATCATATCAAGGACTAGGGTGTGTACTTATGCAAGATGGCAGAGTTATCGCTTATGGATCTAGACAGCTGAAGCTGAATGAGTTGAACTACCCCATTCATGATTTGGAATTGGCAGTAGTAGTTTTTGCACTCAAGATTTGGAGACACTATCTCTACGATGAGAATTTTGATTTATTCTCCGACCACAAGAGCCTAAAATATTTGTTCACACAGAAAGAGTTGAACATGAGACAACGCAGATGGATGGAGCTGATCAAAGATTACGACTTCACGTTAGAATACCACCCCGGTAAAGCTAATGTGGTCGCTGATGCTTTGAGTCGACAGACTTGTGAGATGACCGCCTCCTTAATGGTTAGAGAATGGTGAGCATTTGAGACGTTGGCGGAGTTCGATGTACAGAGTGCTGAAGAAGGAGAAGGACAACTTTTTGGATGTCTTATCCTACAACCTGTTCTTATCGACCGCATTATTGGAGCTCAGAAAGAAGATGAGAAGTTTCAGACATGGTTCGTGAAGATGTCAGAGAAAGACCCGACAGAATGAAAGGTGGGAGTCGATGGAGGATATCGGTGCATGAATAGATTATGTGTGCCAGATGTTGGAGAGCTTAGGAAGGATATCCTGGAAGAAGCACATAAGTCAAGGTATACAGTTCACCCAGGAGGAACGAAAATGTACAAGGATTTGAAGAGAAATTTCTGGTGGGAAGGTATGAAGAAGGATGTGGCCGAATTTGTATCTAAGTGTTTGACGTGTCAGCAAGTCAAGGCCGAACATCTGAGACCGTCAGGATTGTTGCAACCACTACCTATTCCTGGTTGGAAGTGGGAGCACGTTACAATGGATTTTGTAGTAGGATTGCCTCGATCACAGCAGAATCATGACGCTATTTGGGTAATCGTGGATCGATTGACAAAATCAGCTCATTTCATTGCTTATAGTATGACATTCCCGGTGGAAAAGATGAGCCGGATGTACATACAACAAGTTGTGCGACTTCACTGTGCACCTGTGTCGAATATGTCAGACCGTGACACACGTTTTACTTCTAGATTTTGGGAAAGTCTACAAGAAGCTATGGGAACTTCGCTCAAGATGAGTACTGCTTTTCACCCTCAGACAGACGAACAGACTGAACGTGTCAATCAGATCATGGAGGATATACTTAGGGTTTGTGTTATTGATTTTGAAGAATCTTGGGAAACACACTTGCCGTTGGTTGAATTTGCCTATAACAACAGTTATCACGCGAGTATCGGTATGGCTCCTTTCGAAGCATTGTACGGACGACCATGCCGTTCTCCATTGTGTTGGGCAGAGGTTGGGGACACCGAGTTGTTGGGACCAGATTTGGTTAGAGAAACCAACGAGAAAATTTCTTTGGTCAAGGAAAGAATGAGAACCGCTCAAAGTAGGTATAAGAGTTATGCTGATCGACGCCGGAAAGATTTGGAATTTAGCGTCGGAGATCACGTACTCCTTAAGGTTTCACCAACCCGAGGAGTGGTACGCTTCGGTCTCAAGAGAGGAAAATTGGCTCCGCGTTTCATCGGACCGTTCGAGATTTTGGAACGTGTCGGGAAAGTGGCATATCGGCTGGCGCTACCACCGAAGATGTCTGGGGTTCGCAACGTATTTCATGTGAGTATGCTGAGAAAATACATACGAGACCCCTCGCATGTGGTTAGTTATGATGATATTAAGACGAGTCATAATGTTTCTTATAAGGAGAGACCTATGAAGATTCTAGATCAGAGTATCAAGAAGTTGAGGAATAAAGATATTCCGTTGGTGAAGGTTCAGTGGAATCACCATGACGAAAACGAAGCCTCGTGGGAAGTCGAAGCTGATATGAGGAAGAAGTACCCGGAGTTGTTTCATGACTAGTTAGTCTTGATTTCGGGCGAAATCCTATTTAAGGGAGGAAGGATGTAACAACCTGCATTTCATTTAATTTTAATTTTGGCATATCCATATTTAAATTGTATTTGCATTTTCACATTTAAAATTCTATTAGTATTGACAACTTTTATTTTGATTATAGTTCTCACATTTGGAGTCTTATTATTTGTCTAATTCATATTTAAAATTCTTGTTGGGGTCAAACTGCGATTATATGAACTTTAGCAATACCTGTGTTGAATTTCAAAGTTTGTATTTCAAAACGGTGGAAATGTTTTCTTTTAATTCAAGCTGTATTTTTATAAAACTAGAAAATCGATTCTTACGTTAAAATGAACTTTCTGTATTTTTGTGGTGAACACCGCGCCGCGAAAATACCAGTTTACTTTCAAAACTGTCCGCGCTGTTCTAAACTTCTACAGATTTTGGAAATGATGTAAAGCAAAGACATGACATTTGCTTTATTGCTATTTATGGCAAGTAATCATTGGGATGGGCTTGTTTGGGAATGCTTTTGATGTGTGCTTGATCCTAAGGCCATAAGCTTGAATTGCCAAACAACATCAATTGACCCCTACTACTCTAAGTTGCCTCTTCACAATCTGAGAGTGTATATACGTATGTATAACCCAGTATATATGATCTATATTATTGTTAGTTCAACTAGAAATTAGGAAAAACAATTTAATTTGTAGAGTGTGTTTCACAACTCACAACTTGGAGCCCAAGATTGTGAGATTCTATATAAACTCATACACACTTTCTACACTTTTATCACAGAGAGAGCTTGAGAGATCATCTAATACAATTTCTAGAAGAAAAAAAAAGAGAGAACTCAATCCACCATTGTTTGGAAGCTTGGAGTATTTCTTGTTTGATCTTATTCTTTCTCAACAAACACACAATTCTTCTCCACTTATCACAGTGAGTATTTCTAACTCACTCAGAATGTAATTCACTATTGATTTACTGATTTGTGTATTTGAATTAGGAGTCACCATTGATGTATTTACGTTTGAAGTTTCATAGCATTGAAATCATAATTTTTCAAACTTAAGCAAAATCTGCTTTCTTAGATAATAATGAAAGTTTATAGTACATATAGTCTATGGTTGAAGTTTTAGAGCTAAATTTAACCCCATGAGAAAGTATATAAGGAAATTAGTTTTGATGTCTTTTGAAATTTCATAAAATTTGAGAGCTATAGTTTGTTTTATGTTAAATTGATTTCATATTCATAATCCTTGTGAAAAACCAAAGAGATCCATATATAATATATATGATATATATACTAACAGATTTGGAAATGGGTCAAAACGACCTTGAAAATCTGAAATATAGCAGTTCTGACGAAGAAGATGAAGTCTCTGCTTCATCTCGCGCGCGCGATCGCGCGAGCGGCCCGCGCCAGTGACCCCTCGGGCGAGCGACCCGCACGCGCAAGCTGTGCGATTTCAGGCAGATAGAAAAGTTTTATATAAGAAAAATGAAAATTAGGCAGATCGCGCGAGCGACTCGCGCGAACGATTTGCGCGCGCGATCTTCCTGTACTCTGGCAGAAAGAAAAGTTTTAATAAAGAAAAGGAAAATTGGGCATATCGCGCGAGCGGCCCGCGCGAGCGACCCCTCGCGCGAGCGGCCCTCGCGCGCGACTTCTGGCAGTTTCTAGTTTTGCTTGTTTTGTGATAAGGACTGTTTGGGATAAAATTTATATACTGTTTAGGAAATTTATTAAATCAGAATCTTAATTGGTTCTGTTTGAACGATTAAAATGTTGTATTGTGACTTATCAATCCCCGTACGCTCGTCGTTTGTATAAATCAGTAAATTGCCTCATGTCTTAAAGTTTCATGACATACATGTGGAGTCAGTTGTACATGCATGGTGAGTGTGAAGGTTGGTCAGTATGAAAAAGAGTAATGGTCAGTGTGGCATAGTGAGTGCGATTGAAATTGTGTTGTGGACACTCCCTGGTAAGTGAGTACCAAAGTGTGTTGTGATTGAGATTGCGGCGAGGGTGTCTTTGAAATGCGACGTTGGCAAACTGGACACTCCCTGACGACCATGGTAGCCTAAAAGTGTGTAAAACCGAACTTGGACATTCCCTGGCACCCATGGTAGTGCTAAAGTGTGGCCAACGGACACTCCCTGATACCCGAGTCTGGATACTGCGTGAGGGTTCCTCTGGTATTTGCATGGCGGATTAGGTAGTCAAAGTGTGAGGCAATGGACACTCCCTGGTACCCCGGACCAAAGTGTGAGGCAAACTGGACATTCCCTGGCACCCCTGTGCTAAAGTGTGGCTATCTTAATGTTTCAAAAATACCGGTGTATGGTGGTGGGTTGTTGGGCTTTGTCGAGAGAAAAGAGTCGGTAAGATGAGATGGTGCATTGTTCTCATACACTGTCACATATATGTGAATTTCACCTTTCAAATAATATTGTAGTTGTTTCTTAAAATGAACTTCTTGTTTTAATATTGGATTAAATGAGAAATGTAAAGAGGTAAATGAATATGTTTTACATTCAAAGTTATGTTTTTAATACTCACCAGCTTCTTGAAGCTGAAGCTGACGGCGTTGATGCGCCCTGGACATTCGTGTTCAAGTTTTTCAGGTTATGATCAGGTTGAACGTTGTGACTATGCGAACTGAGAACAACTATCTGATGAAGAGTTTACTGTTATATGCTTTAAGTTGAACTGTTAAGGATGACTTTAATAGACACTAAGTTATTGTTTTGATTTAAGGCGGTTTGTGCCTTTAGAGACCCCGTGCTGTAATATGTAATAAGTTAGAAAAATATTTGTAAGCTTTGATTGCTCTACTCTGATTATTGTTTATTGTTGCTCGACGTTTGGGACAGAATCGATCCTTCAAACTGTCGCGACCTACGGGTCCATAAAGGAAATTAAACATTTTCCTTATTTATGCTACGTCGGGGCGTGACAATTATCTTCCTTATTTTTAAATTTTAGTATCAATTTCTAGCCCCCTTCCCTTTAACAAATTGTTAGATAATTTAAGGGAATCTAACACTGAAATTCAGAAATAAGGGAGATAAGTAAGATTCTTGAAATGTGAGGAGAGATATGTATATTAATGCCAAACCTCAGGGGAAGCAGGTGATATTTATCCTTTTTGAAACTATGAGGAAGATCCCTATCTTTGTAATTACAACATATATACCTCAGTGTAATTGCCTATTTTTTTTTCCTCTTGAACAACAACAATAAGAACGTAGTTAAAAGTGTAACAGCAGTGTAAAGAGTGCTCTACTGGTTTGTGAAAACGAGTTTTTAGTTCCCTGTATTTCAACTTTCAACGCAACATTTGCAATAACTTAACGAAAGAGACTTCGATCGGTTGTTTGGCCACATACACTAATTAAACAGTAATATATATATAGGCCTAATTATACTTGACTCCTTTATACTATACCCATATTTTTAATTGGATACATATTTTTTTTTTGGTTCAATCGAACCATTGAACTTCAAAAATTCTTTCAATCAGACCGAAAATTTGACACCATTGGCTTAAATTATCGAAAATTTTCACATGATTTGCGCGTAACGCTTACTGGTCACACGTTAGGTTAAGACAAACGAAAGAGATTGTGAATGGTGCGAAAATGATGCAATTTTAGGTCTAATTGAATGCGATTTTGAATCTGATTGAATGTGATTTCGGATCTGAATGAATGCAATTTTAGATCTGATTGAATATGATTTTTCACACCATTCACAACCTCCTTCGTTTGCCTTAACCTAACCTATGACCAGGGGTGTTCACGGTCCATTTTCGATCAGTTTTTCTCAGTTTTGGAACATAAAAAAAAAACTGACCAATAGGCTCGGTTCAATCGGGTTTTGGGGGGTTTCGGTCAGTTGGTTCGGTTTTATTTTTGGGTTATATCTTTGAAAACGACCGAATGAGCTCGGGTTGCTCGGTTCGGTCAGTCGATTTCGGTCTCGGTTTTTTTATAAACACCCCTACCTGTGACAGCCTGACAGGTAAGCATTATGAGCAACTCACATGACAATTTTTCGTTAGTTTAAGTCAACAACGTCATCCTTTGGGTCTAATTGACAAATTTTTTGATGCTCAAGGGTTCAATTGAATATATATATATATATATATGTATTCAATTGAATAGATGGGCATAGCATAAGGGTGTAAAGTGTAATTAGGCCATATATATATATACAGTCCGGATCTTAAGCGGGTGTCAAAAGACGGACTTTGGGACGGACCACAAATTTCGTAGCTAAAACAATGATTTTTTAAAAACAATGATTTTTTAGCGACGAAAAATTTCGTCGCTAAAAGTAGTCCGCCCCAAAGTCCGCCCCTTAACACCCGCACCTGATCCTCGCTATATATATATATATATATATGATTTAAGATGTTTCTATTCCAAAACATTGTTTTAATGAGCAATATTATGGTTTCAAATTTGAATCCTAAATTTAGTTTCCAAATGTTTTGTCAGTTGAACCACATGCAGTGACATGTGGTACTACCGATTACTACCACAATATTGTTGTACAATACTTGAGTCATTTTAGGAATCAAATTTAGAAAACATAGCACTATAACCCAGGGTAGATCTAGGAATTCAAAGTTGGGGAGGCTTGGCAGTTAGGGAGGGGCTGAACCAAGATGTAGGACTTGAGTTTCAAATATATGGAGTTTGGGGGCAGTGGCCGATGCGTTTTTTTTTCTTTTTCTTGTTTATTTATACATATTTTTGAATGATTTAAAATCAATTTGGGTTAACTTAATCTCAGAATTGAAAGAAAAAAACTGTATTGGGACCAAATGTTTAGGACCTGCTGAATGACTATTGCGTCAACGTATAATATCATTTGAGAATGAGAGAAAACGTACACTTAGGAAATAACTATTTTTCTTCATCATTTTAATCTCTTTTCCATCTTATTCACTAATTAAATTCGTTAAGACGTTAATACTTGATAGTCTAAATAAGAGAGACTGGGGGTAAGGGTGTATGAAAAATTAAACAAAGTAATTCATTATTGAACCTGTGCTATAAATTCAACTGTCTGGTCCAGTATCCAATTTAATACCTCTCTTACACATGGTTTGTTGCCAAAACAATACAATACAATATCATATTTTAAACATTTAAACATGGTTTTGCAAGCTTAGTGTAATATCCTAGTACTGATTCAACAATCAGAATAAATTTTACAGCATGCATGATAGTAACAGAAAGTGAAATGCAAAGCAGTGGAAAAGCTGTATATGCCCAAGCACTAATAAGCACTCACCAAAAGATTCTTAAATTGAGGTTGCATTTTCTGAGTACAGAAAGTAAATTATTCTCTCCTGTGAGAATACCGGACTTAAGGAAGCCACTCTGCTTATTGGACCACTCATTGGACCACTGCATTTCAATTTTAGCCTTTTTTTTTTTTTAATTAGAATTAATTAAGAAGTAATCGTGTGGTTAATTTTTTGATTTGTTTGCACTGAAAAATTTTAAGAAAGGAGAATTATATAGAAAATTGAAACAAACATAAAAATCATGACAAATTTGAAGGTTTTGGTTGAGTTTTAGGAAAAGACTCAATAAATTGAAAGAAAAAAAAAACATAAAAATCATAGGAAATTCCAAAATCCATCTTTTCAAGAATTATTTTATTTGGGGTACGAGGGATGAAAAAGTGAAAAGAAGAGAATGGGAGATGGAAGGAAGGACAAATTGTCTTATGTTATCGTTACATTGGTGTGATGCTCACTATGATTTGAGTAATCTCAGTAATGGAAAAAAAAATATATATATATATATATATATGGCAATGGTTGGTTACTGTTTGAGAGTCATGTGGTATAATTTTTTTTATGGAAGTTTTTCCTTGTTTTGTTTGGTAGACTAAAAAGGAAAGAATTCAAAAGGTTTAAAATGTTCTGCAATTTACAATTACACCCTTACATAACAACGAATGATTATCTTAATTTGAAGGACTAAATAAAAAAAAATTAAAAAAAATGGAAACTTCTTCTCTCTCTCTATGTGTTCACTTTTGCTTGCATGAGAAATAGTAAGAGTGAGAGTTGCCTCTTCCTTTCTCTCTTTCCTTGCCTCCACTCTACCAGATTTGTACCAAACAAATATTACATAACATAACATTAATAAAATAAAAAATAAAAAATAAAAACACCTATTTCATAGCCCTTAATTTTTCTAGCGCTCAACATTACAATTGTTCCGTTTTTCTTCTCTCTTTTTTTGGCTCTTGTTAATGTCAATGATTTTGTTTTTGGTGTTTTATTTTTCCTTTTTCATTAATAGCATTTAATATTGATGTCTTATTCTATATCTAATGATTGATCAATGTCAAATGGACCCAACTTAATTTCAGTGGTCCATATTAGACTTGACAAGTACATGGTCGTATGAACAGCTCACTTGAAGGTGAAATTGTCTAGATTCCAAAGGTATCCTTTTCTTAAAGAGAAGAAAATCAAGGCAATTTGCCAAAAGAAAAGGGGGATCGAAAATGGGGATTGCTTAGCACTTACGTTTAATTGCAAGTGGGACATCTAGAGGAGTGGAAGTCACTTCCCAACAATTGACTAAAAAAATTCATAGAGCATCACCATAATATCTATACATTATTAATCATCATATATATTCACTTAGCACTTGAAGTAAATTGGAAACCACCAATGGGGTAATTTTTGGGACACAACTTTCATACAATCATTAAAAAAGATGTGTCTATCTCTCTCATGTGATATCATTGGACCCCACAATGACACAAGAGAGAGATAGACACAAGTTTTTTAAGATTGTATGAAAGTTGTATGAAAGTTGTGTCCCAAGAATTACTCCCACCAATAAAAGAAACACAATTCTAACAAAGTGAAACTCGAAACAATCAATTTTATTGATTGAGTTCCCCTGTCCTTGTGGCTTACAATTTACTACTCTTTATGCAAAGATCTAATCAAATATGAAAATAAATAAATAAATAAAAAGAAAAATAAAAAAGAAAGAAAGGTTACAAGAAGGAGAAGAGGATAATTAAGAAGAGATGACTATCAAAAAGGACAACAGTTAAATTTAAACACTAGATAATCAAATTATAGTTCTACCACAAACAATGTTCAAAACAGATATCTCTAAGTTATTAAGGGTCAAAAACTTCTCCAAAATGCAATTTTTGAAGTTTAAACTTAATCAACAATATTCGGCATGCACAGGGTCGGCCCTTCAGGTAAGGTAGGGTAGACAGTAACCTAAACTAGGGTCCCATGTTGACTAAACAATAAACATGTATTATGTTCGCCTAACAGTCTATCTTAAATTTTGGATGAAAAAAAAATTGTATGTAATATAGTGGCGTAATTGTAATCTAGCACACCCTAAATGTTTGTCTCCAAACTCATATTTTTCTTACTTTTTAGCTTAAGCCAAATTGTTTTGCCACATCAATCTAAGATTCATAAATTATAACCAAAGATGGACCCATAAATATTATCCGGAAAAAAAAAAATAGTAATATAAATGTAGGGGTGAAACTACAAAGGCGTCATGGGAGAGGAAAATCATAATATACTACTACATATAATAAAAAGTACAAACTCAAAATCTCACAACTCTCAAAACGGTCAAAAAAATGTACAGGGCAAAACTGTAATATTCTTGGTAAAGAAAAATCCCATTTGAAAGTACATATAAATGGACAGCACTTCAGTACAGTTTGTTCAATCATGTTCAAACTGTTTCTCTCAAAGTTTGAATAATAAAAATGGACAGTTTTTAAAACAGCTTTTATACAAGCAGTAAAATTACTGGGCAAACAGTGAAAGGAATGGTTTGAACAGTACTAAAAAAAACTGCATTGAAGTGTTGTACATGTATAAGAGAAACCGTAGTGGACTTAATTTGTCCCCTACTTTGCAAATTATCCCTCCACGTGTACAAGTTAAAAGATGTCTCTGACATAACTGGTAGCAAACAAGCCATCTCCTCACTATGGAGATGTTAAAGGTGTAATCCACTTTTTAAAGGTCCATTATTTAACTATTTCAAAGGTAACATTTTGGTAGTAAACAAGCCATCTTCTCACAGGAAATTGATTATTTAATTATTTATTATTCGCACGTACATGTACTAGCCAAAACTAGCAATGTTCTTAACATGTATGATGTGGGTCTTACGTTTAGCGTGATACATCCTTATTTTACACAAACATGTGCTTTAACCTTTCCGGATGACTTGGGTACCCAAACATGGTTTTGTTGTATGTACAACAAAACAATTGTCAACCATTGGATCCTTTCTTCCTATGCTCCCAGCCCTACACGTGTAAGATAACTTTAAGACCAAAACCAAGAATGGTTTTGCACACAACCCAATCCCTTTGTCTCTCATTACCCCCTCAACATGTAACCAACCCACCCACCCACTTTTACTCTCATACCTCCAGTCTCTCTTACGTCATGTTTCGGATGACCATAAAAGGTAAACAAGTTTAGTTCCTTCATCATAAATATGTGTTCCATGACCATAAAATATTTGTTCCATGACCATACACTTTTGTTTCGGATTTCTAAGTTTTGTTCCTAAGTAAGTAAATCTAGTTTATTCATCATAAATATTTGTTTCATGACCAGAAAGTTTTATTTCTTCATAAAAAAAAAAATTTGTTCTATGAGCATAAACTTTTGTTCTAGATTTCTAAATTTTGTGCGGCAACCATAAAGTTTTGTTCTATCATCATAAATATTTCTTTCCATGATCAGAAAGTTTTTGTTCTATAGTCACTAAGTTTTGTTTCTTCATCCAAAATATTTGTTTCATGATTGGAGAGTTTTGTTCCATGGTCACTAAATTTTGTTCTTAAAGTATGCAAGTCTAGTTCTTTCATCTCAAATGTTTGTTCTATGCTAGAAATTGTTGTTCTATGATCCCTTAGTTTAGTTCTTTCATCCCAGATATTTGTTTTATAGTCAATTAATTATGTTCCTTCATCATAAATATTTATGACAACTTCTTTCATGATTCGATAACTCTCCATATTCCTTATGACCGATAACTCTCCAAATTCCTTATGACCTTTGTTCTTCTGCATCAATGTTGTTTTCATCTCCACCTACAGAGTAATGAAACCCACCAAATGAGTCTAAATTTACAAAATTATTTCATAACCATAAAGGATTGTTTCGTAATCATAAAATATTTGTTTCATAATCTAAAAGAACCTACAATTTTTGGAACAAACTTGTATGGTCAGGGAACAATTTATGATGATGAAGGAACAAAGTTTCAGAAGTAAGTTCTTAATTTTAAATTTTGTAAGTTTATGGTCATTGAACAACTTATGATAATAAAGGAACAAAGTTTTAGAAGTAAGTTCTAATTTATAAATTTATTTCATAACCATAAATGATTGTTTTGTAATCATAAACTATTTGTTTCAGAATCTAAGAGAACTTACAATTTTTTGAACAAACTTGTGTGGTCAGAGAACAACTTATGGCGATGAAGGAATTTGTTTCATAAGTAAGTTCTGAATTTACAAATTTGTTTCATAATCATAAAGCATTGTTTCGTAATCATAAAATATTTTTTTTAGAATCTAAGAGAACCTATAATTTTTGGAACAAACTTGTATAGTCGGGGAAGACCTGTAGATGCACCTGTGTAAAAGAGTGATAAGATCGTAGTGCTTGGAATGGTTAGAGGGAGAGGCAAACCTAGACTGATCTGGGAGTATTTAGTGCAACAAGATATGAATATAAATAATTTAGATGGGCTTATAGCTCTTGATTGTGCATAATGGAGAAAAATGATTCATACAGACAATTGATTTGAAGTTGTTTAGACATAAAATTGATCTAATGAGTTAAAAAAAATGTAGCATGAGTTTTAGCTTGGAAGAGTTTTATTTGTCATGCAGTGGTTGAATCTCGAAGCAAAGCCTTGGATATGTATATTTGTCACAACATTTCGTTGTATATGCCATTGACATAAACGATGGTGTGATAAAGGGAGAATCTGCTGAATTGCTCTACGCATTGCCTTGTCTCCATCTGTTACAACAGACATAGGCCTCTTACCTTTCATTACTTGAATGAATGTCTCCAAAACCCAACGACTCAGTTACCAGGTTATCCCATGTTACCACCTGATACGCCCAAAATTGGCTCTATCCTATGACCGAGCGGTTCTACTCAGTGGCCGACCTCTATCTTAACCAAATCATGCACAGTTCCTTGGACAAACATCAGTCCGAGCGGTTTGGTCTACCCGAGACATCCCGAGCGGTATATGCCCGAAGCCCGACCAACAGGTCGGTAAGACTGCGCAGGGATAGCTCACCTAGACCCGGGACATGATCCAGAATATTCCAGACAGTTTCCTACTCAAGCTATAAGACTACTGTAAAGTGCAAACTAATCCAATTAGGAAACCCCCACAATTAATGCCAATCAACTCTTAATTGGATTATATTTTCTTATCTATGTACGAGTAAGTCTCTTGCATCTATAAAAGAGACCACTCACCCCCATAATGGGGGATGGATCAACTTCTAGTCTACATAGCACCCCTATAGCAATCTCATCGTGCCCGGCCGACCTACGGTAGCTCCAAACTGTTGTTGGTTCACTACACGTCCCCGGCTTTTTACAGTATAGTGAACGTGCTCAGACACACCCATGGAGTAAAGGAGTAATGAGTAATGAGTCCCTCAAGTAATTCACCGACCGGTTTAATCAAGAGAAGCTCGGTATCTATGATCTTGATGAAACCGTCGCCATTACAGCCTTCTGTTCAGGTGTTCAACACACCAAGTGCGTCGTGTCATTCCACAGATGGAGACGTGTTCAGGATCTATGATCTTGATGAAACTTTCTGTCACTAATTTTTTTGGGTGAAACCAACATTCTTATACACGCCCGACTGGCATACGATTAAGTCCATAATCTTGCTTGGTTTGATTCCAACGGCACACATCGAACTCACTTGCGCTTTATCTGGAAAATTTACTTTGCGATGTGACCACAGGAAGGGTACGCAAGGCGGTGCTGCTAGAAAACGATTATGATTTTTAACAAAATCTACCACCTCATATTTTGATCCATTCTTCATCAATTGGATACGGAGCGGGGTAGTACATCCAATCTCTAGTAAGTGCCCGTGGCTCTCTCAGTCTGTCTTTAAATGATGTTGTTGTCTAAAACCCACTTTAGAACAGTACCATCTTCTAGAGAGAACCATACCTTCATTGTTAAAACTTCTATCTTTTATGGTCAGGGAACAACTTATGATGATGGAAAACAAATTTTCAGAAGTATGTTCGTAACAATAATATTTGTTTCATAACGATAATATTTGTTACATAATCATAAATTTTTGTTTCAGAATCTAAGAGTACCTATAATTTATGGAACAAACATTTATGGTCCGGAAACAACTTATACTGATGAAGAAACAAAAATTCAGAAGTAAGTACTTAATTTAAAATTTTGTTTCATAACCATAAATATTTGTTTCATGATCATAAAATATTTGTTTCAGAATCTAAGAGTACCTATAATTTATGGAACAAACATTTATGGTCCGGAAACAACTTATACTGATGAAGAAACAAAAATTCAGAAGTAAGTACTTAATTTAAAATTTTGTTTCATAACCATAAATATTTGTTTCATGATCATAAAATATTTGTTTCAGAATCTAAGAGTACCTATAATTTATGGAACAAACATTTATGGTCCGGAAACAACTTATACTGATGAAGAAACAAAAACTCAGAAGTAAGTACTTAATTTAAAATTTTGTTTCATAACCATAAATATTTGTTTCATGATCGTAAATTATTTGTTTCAGAATCTAAGAGTACCTATAATTTCTGGAACAAACATTTATGGTCCGAAAACAACTTATACTGATGAAGAAACAAAAATTCAGAAGTAAGTACTTAATTTAAAATTTTGTTTCATAACCATAAATATTTGTTTCATGATCATAAAATATTTGTTTCAGAATCTAAGAGTACCTATAATTTATGGAACAAACATTTATGGTCCGGAAACAACTTATACTGGTGAAGAAACAAAAATTCAGAAGTAAGTACTTAATTTAAAATTTTGTTTCATAACCATAAATATTTGTTTCATGATCGTAAATTATTTGTTTCAGAATCTAAGAGTACCTATAATTTATGGAACAAACATTTATGGTCCGGAAACAACTTATACTGATGAAGAAACAAAAATTCAGAAGTAAGTACTTAATTTAAAATTTTGTTTCATAACCATAAATATTTGTTTCATGATCATAAAATATTTGTTTCAGAATCTAAGAGTACATATAATTTATGGAACAAACATTTATGGTCCGGAAACAACTTATACTGATGAAGAAACAAAGTTTCAGAAGTAAGTTCTTGATTCAAAATTTTGTTCCATAACCATATATGATTGTTTTATAATCATAAATATTTGTTTCAGAATCTAACAGAAATTACAATTTTTTGAACAAACTTTTATGGTCACGAAACAACTTATGATGATTAAGAAACAAAGTTTCAGAAGTGAGTTCTTAATTCAAATTTTGTTCCATAACCATATGTAATTGTTTCGTAATCTTAAATATTTGTTTCATAATCTAACAGAAATTACAATTTTTCGAACAAACTTTTATGGTCACGAAACAACTTATGATGATGAAGAAACAAAGTTTCAAAAGTAAGTTTTTAATTCAAAAGTTTGTTCCATAACCATATATGATTGTTTCGTAATCATAAATATTTGTTTCAGAATCTAACAGAACCTACAATTGTTTGAACAAACGTTTATGGCCACGAAACAACTTATGATGATGAAGAAACAAAGTTTCAGAAGTAAGTTTTAAATTCAAAATTTTGTTCTATAACCATATATGATTGTTTCATAATCATAAATATTTATTTCAGAATCTAACAGAACCTACAATTTTTTGAACAAACTTTTATGGTTAAGAAACAACTTATGATGATGATGGAACAACGTTTCAGTAGTAAGTTCAGAATTTAGCTTGGAAGAGTTTTATTTGAGGGAGCTATGGCTGAAGCCATCATAAATCATTACCAGCTATAGGGATTAAGCTTGTTCATTCACCATGAATATTTGCTCCATGATCACTAAGTTTTGTTCATTCATCAAAAATATTTGTTCCATGATCACACTAAGTTTTTTTCATTCATCAAAAGTATTTGTTGATGATTACTAAGTTTTGTTCTGTGGTAGAAAAGTTTTGTTTTTTCATCTTAAAACATCTGTTTCATAACCATAAATTTTTCTTTCAGATTTCTAAGTTTCGTTCATAAGGTAAGCAAGTCTAGTTCTTTCATCATAAAAATTTGTTCTATGATTAGAAAGTTTTGTTCCATGATCACTAAGTTTTTTCTTTTTCCTCCTAAATATTTGTTCCACGATCATTAAGTTTTGTTCTAAGGTAGAAAAGTTTTGTTTCTTTGTCATAAAATATCTGTTTCATTACTATAAACTTTTGTTCTAGATTTCTAAGTTTTGTTTATTACCAAACTCGATTGTTGGGTTATTAAGTATAATTGAATGGTGATTAATGCAAACCTTAATAGGAGTAAACTATTAATTAATCAAAACTGTACAAAAATATTAGACATTATCTTTAAATTGTACAACATTTTATAATAAATTACAATCTTGATAATGCTTAGCACCAAAAAAAAAAAAATTCAATGGAACAAAGCTTAAGGCATAGAATAAACATTATTGAGCAAAGAATAATAATTCGTGGTCAAGGAACAAACATAAGCTACAGGGAACAAAAGTTAGTGAGAAAGGAACAATTATTTATTTATTAAGTCTAGTTCTTTTATTATAAATGTTTGTTCCTTCTTACCATAAACTTTTGTTCCAGATTTCTATATTTTGTTTCTAAATATTTGTTGCATTGAGTACAAAACTTGGTTGGGTTATTAAATATAATTGAATGTTGATTAATGAAAACCTTAGTGGGAGTAAACAAATAATCCATCATAATTGTACAAAATTATTAGACAAGGTTAAAAAAAAAATAAATAAATAAATAAAAATCCACTGGAACAAACTCTTAAGTTATAGAACAAATATTATTGACCAAGGAACAATAATCCATGACTTTGAAAACATAAAACAAATATTGCTGACCAAGGAACAATAATCTGTGGTCAAGGAACAAATACATTATATACATAACCAACCGGTTATCACAGGTTGCTGCACATTTAATGCATCTCAGAAAACATTAAATGCACAACATCTTTTGACTTTACTCCACTTGTCCTCCAATCAATGATTGACAAGTGTTATAGTGGTATGTTGTATATACAACAAAACCACCTTGTGGTACCGAAGTGATCTCCAACCTTTCCACTACGGTTGCTCTAAGTAGACCTAGAATTTTTTGGTCTCAAATACGTTGTCCAGTCCCAAAACCCCATATCGGTCCGCTTTAAGAGCTAGGCTCGGATCCCGAAAATGCATTGGGCAGCATGTTCTACCACAGATTCAAGAAGAATTTCGGATACTATAGGTTTTGGTGAATCTTCTTCATTCTCATAATAATGGTAAAAGAAAAATGGCCAATTTAAAAAATAAAAAAATAATAAAAAAAAAACACACAAAAACAAAACACAAAAACAAAATTAACCATGACATTCTTTTTTTCATAATAAAAATACCACTAAGGATCATATTTGGTGACAATAATAAGTCCACTTTATTTTAAGAAAATTTGCAAAAGAATTGGGAGGATTTCAAATCAGTATGACTCATGTGGATCATCGATGTTTGCCACTAACAAGGGCATGGCCAAAAAAAAACTTAATGATATCTGCAAAAAGGCTACATAGCCCTTTTGGTCTGCCATGGACTCCCACTTGAGTCTGTTTTATTGATTTTCATTTGTGGGCTGAAAAGTCTAGTGCTCACATGAGAAAAAAGTGAAAAACAAAACATCATTTGCAATACTGCAGCAGCCAAAAGCCTCTCCAATTAAATCCAGCAATGTGACATTGCATCTCTCTCTCTCTCTCAAATTCTCAATATTCCAGTTCAATAAGGATGTGAAATGCCTCAACTGATCTCTAAAAGAAATTTCTTTAGCAATTTGTTGAGGTGTCTTTTGAAGTCAACAAGCCACTAATGGAATAGGAAGCACCTGGTGGCCACCAGGAGATTCGCCAATTTTTTTAGAAAACTAGGATTTTGGTGCAGGGTATTTGTGTAAATAATGTACTTTTTGTGTAGTTATATGCACTAACAGCTATATTGTCATGATTTTTTTGTATATTTTAATTCAAACATGAATAAAAATAAAGGGAAATGCTATTGTGAGAAGCTTCTCATATGAGAAGGCGGGTTTTAACCGTTGGATGAGCATCTAGCAATAGATGCTTCTCCAGATTCCTGGGAATCTTATGGCTAAATGCTCATCCAACGGTTAAAACCCGCCTTCTCACATGAGAAGCTTCTTACAATAGCATTGCCCAAAAATAAATATCAAATAAGCAAATACCAGCCTTTGCACGTTTAATCCAACTCCAAACAGTCTCAAATTGCCCTCAAATTTTTTAGAATTATTTTCGAGATCCCTCCATATTAAATAATAATAATAAATAAATAAAAATATAATAAATATCATGTCGCACTTGAAAAGAATTCACCCCAGCCAGTGCGAATACTCCAGTGTGAATTCATCATATTTTTAGAAAAATCCGTGTTTCCTTGCATTGTAAAATCAGTTTTCCTTTCTATTGAGGGTAATACTTGGCTCACAACCGTCCCATAACTTTGTGTCTATCTTTCTCCTAGTAGCCACTGTAGGGTCCACTGAAATTGTGAGACCCACCAGGAGAGATAGACATAAAAGTAGGGGTGCAACTCGGGCGGGACCCAATGAGTTTTGGCTATGCCCAGGCCTGAGCCCGAATTGAAGCAGTCTGCCCAAGCCCAAGCCCGACATAAACCCGAATTTGTCAACCCGAGCCCGGTTTGTGAATTAGTTCTCCAACCCGAGCTCGAGCCCGAGCCCGAATTACAATTTTTTTTTTTTGTGCAAATTGATTTTTAGTATGTAAACAACAATATGTAGAATATCAAATCTATTTTTTTTGTTTAGATTTGAGAAAAAAAAACATTCATAAATTAATTTAGTGCTAGAATAATATCTAATAGTGTATTATTATCACAAAAATACACTAGAATATAATGTCAAAAATAATACATAAATAGAATTCGGGCTCGGGCTCGGGTTCCACGGGTTAGCAAAATTCTGCCCAAGCCCGGCCCGAATTGAATTCGGGCTTGCATTTTTCAACCCAAGCCCGCCCATGGTGAAAGTATCACGGGCCCAAGCCCGGTAATTTTCGGGCCGGGCTCGGGTTGACCACGGGTTGGCCCGCCCGAGTTGCACCCTTACATAAAAGAGAGATTGTGAGCAAAGGTTGTGAGCCATACTCATCTTTTAATTAAGAGTAATACTTCATCCACAACTTTCACACAAATTTCCATCCACAACCCATAAAAGTGTGTCTATCTCTCTCCTGTGATGTCAGTGGACCCCACAGTGACACATTAGAGAGATAGACATATTTTTGTGAGTTGTGGATGAAAAATTGTGTAAAGATTGTGGGTGAAGTTTTACTACTAAATACAAAGTAAGGGAGAAATCTTGGGAGTGCATCATGATTCATGACCAAACTTAAATGGGCTAGACGATGATAAATGTACAATGGAGCTTGAGACTTTGGCCCAGTGGATTGTACTCGGTCCTCGTCATCAAAAAAGTCTTGGACTAATTCTAAAATTGCTCTTTGGTCTTGTGGCATTATAATACTAAGAATAATGTTATGATTTTTAAATTTGAACTCCAAATATGGTTTCTAAATACTTAACAGTTGTATCATATGTTATAACAGTAATAAGTGGAGCCACATATCATTACATGTGGTAGAACTAATAAAGTATTTAGGAATCAAATTTGAGAAGCATAATAGCCTTATTTCAACACTCATTTTTTTTTAAAATTTATTGTGGTGAGTATTATTACACAGACCCCAGACCTTATTTTTGGATCTGCCACTGCTTACTAGAGGGTTCGGCCACCTCCGGGGCACTAGTTGGCTCACAAACTTGAAAATTCCTCGGAGAGAATCATGTCTCTGCATTTACATTATTTTATTTCATTCCATATATATGTGTAGCTCAATTTGAACAAGGCCAATTGACCATTATGTATAAAAATCCAACAATTGATTTGAACAGATGATTTAATGGAGCTAACTGGCATCTGATCTTCTTTTACCAAACAGATAATTACTTATTTGAATCCTGGAAACTATATATTGTCTTTAACTATTGGAAATAACTAATCCATTTTGGAATCTAAAGCTTAATATAACCATTGTTGATCATCCACTCAAGACTCCAATGGTTGTTCACATTCTTCAGGGTCCAGTAAGCCCACCCGAATGTTGCCCGCCCGAACACTTCTAACTGAGCCTTTGCGAATCTTTGGTAGTCCTCTTTTGTTGCCCCTCTAACTTGCCACTCTGCCACCCATTCCCCTGCAATTTATAACAATGTCATTTCACCTACTAACATGCATATATATATATATATATATGAATCAAGTTATGATATGAATCTGGTATGAACATATGGTACAAGTAACGTGTCCCTCACTACTCGTACACAAATTGAAAATACAAATTCTTCACATCCGTGTTGAAAAATGAAGAAGAGGCTCAAAATTCAGAGAAAAGAATAAGCACCTTTAATTAAATTAGAAATTTATGCGAAAATCTCCAAAAATAACTGCTAAAAGTTTAAAATATAATGTGATTTTTATAGTAAAAGTCTCCAAAAGGGAAATTCGTCTAAGCTCCATCATATATTTCAACACATGTCTACTTTTTCAAAAGTTTCACTTTGGCTTGAACTTTCAACTTCAACAATCAAGGCCCTACCTTTTTAATGTTGGACCACTCGAGGATAATTGTTACCATTAATTGCTGCAAACTTGGGACTTAAAATTAAAATTTTTGGAAGAAATACATATGCTATTTGTTGGAGGTTAAATTAGTGTTTTATATTATTAGGGCTTAGGTTAGTATGAGAGCAGCCCTAGTGGCTATTTTGAGCAACTGTACTGGAACTGTTAAAGGATGGGTTTGTGTCATAAGTTAGTTAAGGTGTAAAAGTGGGGTTTGTAGTGGATGTGTTATCACTAATGTTAAAGATGGGTCCCACGGGTCAGATTTTAAATCAGTGTTAAATTTAGCCAGCAACTTAATAGGTGACATGGCCAAAATATTATTTAAATACTATTTGAACACAATGGTTAGCCACCAACTTCAGTGTCCCATGGGTCCCACGGATTATCAACGGCTAGCCACAATTTTTTACCGTTGCATTTGAGTTGTTAACTTTAACGTACACATCCATTGTATAACAGTTTTAGTGTTTTATATGTTTGTGTCAGACTGTGCTTAACATATATACATGGTGGAACATTATTGGAGTTACTTTATGACATAAACTCATCCTTTAACAGTTTCAGTACAGTTGCTCTTAGGTTTTTTCCCTTTATTTATTTGCCTATATATAGGCCTTTTATGTAATCATTCTTATTCAATCAATACAATATATTCTCTATTTTATTTCTCCACTCTATTGAAGAGTGTTTGATTTATGCATACTCGCAATCAAATTAACCATTGAAGTACGTCTGCTATCGGTAACATAGAATATCAATATATATATATATATATATATATATTTGTCTTCATAGAATATCTAAGGACAACATTTTAGTGCTTTTCTTTAGATACTTTTTATCATGTTATAAGATGTTATTTGTATACCTATATGATATAGACGTTCCACATAGACACACTAATACACGTAGATCAATCACACATTAAAACATTAATTATTAGTTGAGTTTTTTCATTATTATTTATGTTAAGTCCCTATATTTTGAGTTCACATATATTAGACAACTAAACACATATTGGAATAACTTGAATATTCCCAAAAAAAAAAAACACATATTGGCACACAATACGCCAGGCCGAGTCCATCTGTTTTTATTGCTTTTATTTTTTGGCTGATAGGGAGTCCATATCTGCTACCGATCCAAGTAAATAGTGTAATGCTATATTGGTTCCCAAATGTTGTATCCCAGGTGAATGTGGAAGTGGGACCATATTCGATCAATAATAATAGGACCACTTCAATATTTTGTAATCAAAATTAAGTTGGTCTACCGCCACACGTGTTTAGGACAAGTAAATAACTTCATTTCAAACAAATTTTGAACTTAACAAAAAAAAATTTGATAACGTACCAATGAAAGTGAGAGGGCCATTTGCTGTAGTAATATGATTCAGCTGCGTTGACCGATTGGTGTTGATGAAGTCAATGTTTTGTTGGACGGTCATTGTATCAAAAACACTAGAGAATAGATTGTAGTAATGGACATCAATGACCGATTTCTTAAAGCCACTGGCTAGAGGGAATAGCTCTTTTGGATCGGCCGGTCCTAATCGGTTGGAGAGGACAACATAGGCAGTGGAGGTGTATTTACGGACTGCATTATAACCGGCACTATAGTACTTGGTGATGCTCTCAAATGTGGCTCCGGGTGCAAGCGGCTCATTTATCAGCTCGACCGCGTATAGGCTTGGGCTCTTTGCATACCTATATGTATATGTATATGTATATATATGTATAGGCTAGTGCTAATGCCAAAGCACAATGTACTAATGTCAAAGCACAAAGTGTCACTAAAAACTTTAGTGAATCTTTCACTAAAGTTTTTAGTGACACTTTGTGCTTTGACATTAGTACATTGTGCTTTGGCATTAGCATACCCGTTGTATATAATATCAAATTAGTCATGGTGTACAAATAATATATATGTGAAACAAAAGTACATGCAAAGAATATATTAGCATCTATGTATACCGGTAAAATCTTTCCCAAGCAAAGACATGAATGCAGAAATCTCTCTCGCATATTAATTTAAAAATGATGACTTTTCATATCAGACTAAAGTAAATTTTTTTAACAGAAATAATAAGAATGAAAATAAGTTATTACAGTAGAGTATGCTCTATTTTTTAGCTATAGAGATATAGGGAAAAAAATAGAGGATTTTAAAATTATTTTTATTTGTTAGGGTAAAGATCAATTTTCAAAAAATTTAACCAATAAATCATTTTTTTTTTGTTTAGTCAACTAAACGTTGATAAATAGAATGCAAAGCAAGGGCAGAGCTGAGAAATTAATTTTTTTTGTCTCTGTGCGTATTTTTACCATGGTTTTGAAAACCGGACCGGATCGGCCAGTTCGTGAACCGTCGATCATTCAGTTTTTCAACCCGGTTTGACTCGGTAATCGTTATTGGCACCAAAACCGTCCAGAACCAGTGAGAACTGTTCGAAAACCGTTCAAAAACCGTTTTTTTTTTTTTTTACCAAAACCGTTTTTTGCCTACAAAAGTTTTTTTTTATTTTTTATTTTTATTTCCCCTACATTTTTTTGAATGTCTTAATAATATATACTTAGGATAGTGTGAAAATAAAATTTGAGTTTTTGTGTATTTTTGTATTTTTTTTGTTTATATTTACTTATTAAAACTTATACATAAATATATATAATTAAATATAACATAATTATAACATCACGGGTTGATTACGGTTCACCCGACGGTTGAACCTCTAACCCATGACTCGGTCATTTTTTCGGTTTGACGAACGATCTGATTTTCAAAACACTGATTTTTACATAAGATAGTGAGATAAATATATAAGGAGAGATAAATATAAACAATTCAATATGTATGGTGTCAAACTGGGTTTGGAACATTTAATTGGATTGGGCTATAATGGGAATAGACTAGGTTTGGTGCCAAGTACTAAGATGGTCTTGAGTTAGAATATCAGATGGGCTAATAGGTGAGTTTGACTACAATTTGAATTTAGAGCACTAAATTGGGTTGGATTGAAATGAGAATGAATATAATAAGGTTTGGTATCAAGTATTAAGGTGGGTTTTGACTAAAATATCACATAAATACTTATGATCAGGGTGGGCGAGACTATATTTGGACTAAAATATCACATGATATAAAAAATTTCTCAAATTTTTGCGTGGACTGGATTACATTTGGACTAAATATCACATGTAGTGAAAAAAAAATAGGGGAAAATTAAGGGGGGGTTGTGGTTATAGCCCACCTCAACCCTTTGGAAGTTCTGTCCTTGTGTGTGAGAAATCCATTTTTGTATTTGTGACTTACCTCGCTGGAGCTCAAAGTAATCAAATATACATGTTTATACAGTCAGGCTCTAAAGATGGCGCCTTCTCTTTATTAAAGAGAGGGCTTGTGTTTTGGCCGTTGAATCGTGTTTTCATTAATGGCATGCAGTTTTATCATTTTATAATTTTTAAACACGATCCAACGGCCAAAACAGAAGCTCTCTTTTTATTAAAGAGAGGACGCCCTCTTTAAAAACAATCTTTATATATATATATATATATATATATATAGGAGTGTGTGGGTAGGAAATAGGAATGGCATGAGTATGGTTGCACCTGGCAGTTAGGAAGTCAATAACAGCAACAGTGTCTTGTATGTTCTGGTCAGTCAAACCCCATTCCTGAGAACCATCTCTCGAAGAACTGTGCTCCCAACCATTTTGTGACCCCGGTGCAGCATGTAGATCTATTATGACCTTAACCCCATATTTTCTACAACCAAGAAAACACCACCATATGAGTTAATACTCCTATTTGTAGAGCATTACTTATACTACAAGTAATGGAAGCAGTCATTGATTGAGAATGTCTTAACACGTGGTCATGCTGAACGAGTCCTTTAAAAATAAGGATATATCATAAGCAAGGGCGTATCTAGCTCTGAGCTTATCTGGGCTATAGCCCAGGGTAAAGTTCAAAACAAAAATATTTTACTACCTATTATATCTTAGTTGGAAGGCGTAGCCCAGTGGATGAGGATTGAAACTTTGAAGTGGAAGACTAAGGTTCGAATCTCCTAGCTGGCACGCCTTTTAATTTCTTTTTTTTTTTTTAACTCAAAAAACAAAATGCCCAGTCCACTAGCATTAATCCTTCTTCAGTCCAGTCAGTATAGCAGTATTTTGTATTCAAGCTCAATCCATTAGCCTTAACTGAGTTCTAACCCAGCTAATATTTATAATGTGTTTGTTATTTCAAAAATGTTCTAGTTCAGCCCATATTTATTATTTCCATGCCATTTGTTTTCTTTTCCCTTTTTTTCAAAATTTTTCTCTGTGCTTGTGGTATAAGTTATTAAAGGGAAAATTGGTGAAAAAGTTATTAAGATTCAAAATAAAAACATAATTTGACCCCCTAAAAAAAAAAACATAAATTGACCCAAAAAAAAAATTTATATGAACATAATTTATTTGCATGCCATTTATGATGCTAAAATTTAGAATATAAACATAATATGACCGCAAAAAAAAAAAAAAAAAATTCGGGGGCGCTGCCCCCGAACCCCACTCTATATGTATTTCTAGCCCACCCCAAGCTACCATTCTGCATACGCCCTTGATCATAAGTAGTGGGAATATAATATATTATATATATATGAAATTATATTATTGGAGCGCCATCTCCATATCAGTATAATAATATAGTATGACGGTCTCACTGAATAATTTCTCCTTATGGTTTAATTGGATATTTAACAATAGGATAAGGGTAATACTTGGGACACAACCTTCATACAACCTCCCCAAAAGATGTGGCTATCTCTCTCCTGTGATGTCACTGACAGTCACATCTTTTGGGGAGGTTGAATGAAAGTTGTATGAAGGTTGTGTCCCAAGTATTACTCATAGGATAAATATCATCTACCTCTTCTAATGTTTGGCCCAATACACATATCTCCTTTCACGTTTTAGGAATTTCACGTACCTCCCTTATTTCTGAATTTTAGTGTTAGATTCTCTTAAATTTTCTAACGATTTATTAAAGAGGAAAGGAAACACATACTAAATTAAAAATAAGGGAGCTAAATGATCACGATATTAGGAAATTATGTTACCTAATGATAGTGGGTAACATATTATTTCAATTATATTATAAGGGCTATTAAAATTAAATGAGCTTATATTATGTTGTCTAATTGTAAGAAGCTCATGAACTTCTACTGGGTATGGGTTTAATGAGTGGATACCAAATACTGACCCTGTTAGGAATAATGGAAACCCTAACATATCAGTATATAAAGACATATAGGTTATGGTCCCCAATACGTCAAATCATATACAGCTTCTTCCTCTTCTATCCCATCTAGAGAAGGAACCCATTATCGAACTAAGGAGATTTGACTGAGGAAGACATAACCGGTCATCATCTTTCTTCTAAGGTTTGGTAATTTCTACAATGGATACAGGTATGTATTCTAATATTTTATACCATTGATAATCTAACATAATTTGATCCTAGGGCTGTGTTTCTACTGCTTTAGAATTCTATAATTTTTATAGATTAAAGATCCTAAGACAGGAATCTCCCTTACCTCCCTTATTTTTGAATTTTTGTGTTAGGGGGAAGGAAACTCATACTAAACTTAAAAATAAGGAAAGTAAGTGAGATTCTTAAAATGTGAATGGAGGTATCTGCATTAAAATCAAACCTCAGGAAGCAGGTGATATTTACCCTTTGACAATAATGTTATCCATGTTACATATGTGTGTGTGTATATATATATATATATAGATAGCGGGGTAGAAAATTCTGACCAAAAAACAAAAGAGGGGGACGGGGGGTAGAAAATTCATACTGGGCCCACAAGAAGGCATTGTCTAAGGCCTGCAAAGATCCACCAACATAAGGTGGAGGGGGAGTTGGATCTCTGGCAATCCACCACCCAACAGGAATTCTCACTGCATTTAGACCGTTGCTTGATATGAACTTGAAGTCATCCTCCACTATAAATGTTCTCCAATGCTCCTGAGATTAATAAACATTAATTTGTGTACATGTATATCAATAAATGTGTCATTTATATATATATATATATATTCACATTTGGACATGTCTACCAACTCAATTTGTAGCACACTTTGGATGGTCAAAAATGTTAGAAGGGCTGCAAATATGGGCCCGGCTGTAGAAGAGGCATTAACCAACAACCTGGCCCGAACCCAAAACTATATTACAGTGCTAGAATGTGTAATAAGTATAGAGTTCAGACCTTAGACCGGTCTTGGGCTAAATAGGTGGGGCCAGGCTCGACCAAGCTTTTGGACACACAGCTAAAACTCGGGCCGAGTCTAGATAAACGTATGCCCAGCCCGACATGCCCAAGTTGCACTCCTTATGTTAGCAGTTCAATCTAGGCTTAGTTTGGCGCCCACGTGGTTTTTTAAAAATAGCTTATGAATTTTATTATTAAGTTGTTCGATAATTTTGTACAAGTGATATATTAGTCTTTAAAAAAATATTATAAAACCAAAAAGTAACCTTGATAGAGTTTTTAAAAGCTCTCCCCAAAAAGCCCTAAGTTTAATTTTTGCAAAACTCATAAACTAGTTACCAAATGAATTAACATGAAATTGTGTTATAAAAATAGAAACACCAAAATAGGGGCCAAACTATGCCTAAGCCTAGGTGTCGCAGACTGCGAGAATCACTTTTAATAATTCCCCAGCGTAAGTTTTGTTATATGGGCATATGATACAAATCTTGATTGTTTATATTAGTGACAAAGAAAGATTGATGGAATTTGTTGGTAATTGGAAGAACAAAAAAAAATTCATACCCTCATAACTTGGGGTGCCTTGAGTGGACCATAACCATTAGTAACTTGAAATTCCCCTTGCAATCCCCCAGAAATTGTCATCTTAAAAACTGAGGGATCATCATCTCCCCATCCCCCATCTCCTTGGTAATCAGCTGTCACAAGCTCTTCTGTCTTTACCTACAATTAAATCCCAAACCATGTAAGAAGATAATTAATGTACGATAACGTTTTCACTTTTCTAAATTCTGAAAATGAAAATTAGCTTTGTTTCTTTTTTATAAAAATGAATACTGAAAACCACTTTTTTTTTTTTTTTTTTTTGGCTCGTTTTTGTTTAGTGGTTTAGTTTCATTGTCGTTTTCAAAAATAATAATAACAAGAAAAAGATAAATGATTACCAAACAAGTTTCTCGATTTTCGTTTTAAAAAAAAAATAATAATAATAATTGAGTAATATTTGGGACACAACCTTCATACAACTTTCATACAACCTTCTCAAAAGATGTGTCTATCTCTCTCCTGTGATGTCACTGGACCCCACAGTGACACAGGAAAGAGATAGACACATCTTTTGGGGAGGTTGTATGAAGGTTGTGCCTCAATTATTACCCATAATAATTTTGCAACTATTGCCGAACATATTTTCAAACTGAAACTTACAACTTTACCGAAGGGGTCCTAATAAGATGGAATAATGCCCATAATTATCTCTGAGTAATATTTGGGACACAACCTTCATACAACTTTCATACAACCTCTCCAAAAGATGTGTCTATCTCTCTCCTGTGATGTCAGTAGACCCCACAGTGACACAGGAAAGAGATAGACACATCTTTTGGGGAGGTTGTATGAAAGTTGTATGAAGGTTGTATCCCAAGTATTACCCATTATCTCTGCAGAAGATCTTTCCTAGCTAGAAATTTTTTGTCAACTTTTATCGTTATAAAATTTCATTTTTCTATAAATTTCTTACAAATGCATAAAAATTGTCTACACTAAACTCTCGTCATGCGTCTCATCTAGCAAAAAAAAAAATTAATAATAATAATAATAAATAAATAAATAAGGTTTTTATAAAACAAATTCTTCCCATTCTTTTCCTTTTTTGCTCTCTTGGTGGTTAACTTGTTTCAAAGTTTCATTTTGTAGAAATTTAGGCGAAAGTCTCTAGACGCAACTGTCAAAAGTTTAAAGTCCAATTTGATTCTAAATTTCTGGAAACGTCACGCAAAGGTCGAGTTAAGTAAAATTTCACTTTATATTCATGTATGCCAAGTGAAATTTCAATTGATATTTTTGTATGAAAAACCTTTCTCTAATCATGAATCTTAATTGTCCTTAACACTAAAATTTTTTATCATAATATCATTTTCACTAACTAGTCCTATTGCCAGAGTAAAAAGTGTCGCTAAAAATTTTCTTTTTTGGTCGCTAAAATTTTTAGCAACACTTTTTATTCTACCACTAGCCATTGTTGCTCTGACAATAGCATTACCGTAACCCTTTCACTCTTTCACTGAGTGTACCTTAATTTTAATATCTTTGAAAATGCATGTAAACAAGGGCGGACCTAGCACTGGGCTCAGCTGGGCTGTAGCCCAGTGCAGGTTTTGTGGGACAAATTTTATTAAGCCCAGCCCATTCTGATTCAGCCCACCACAGCCCACCCTCGCTGGAAAAAAATTCATTTCTATAGGGCCCAAAAGGAATCGAACCCAAGACTAATGGCAAGAATAACCACTGTCTTACCACCGTTCTAGAAACTGATATGTTAGAATCCCTTACAAACATTATTTATTTGTTACACATATTTCTCAATGAATTATAATAGTAATAGTATCATATGTTACTGCATTATTAACCTAACCAAACTAAACCTTGTGTCCCAATCATGTGTTACTCTATTACTAAATGATATACTTTATATATACATACTATTTAGCCAAATTGTAATAAAGTTCATTCTAAATATTAGACTCAATTAACACTTATTTTTCTTTAAAAATTTTGTTCTAACACTTTTTTTCTTTCACTCCATGCTTGTTTACTTTTGTAAGTAATAGATCCCCCCAAAAAAAATTAGAGTATTCGTGGACCAAATAGACAAAAAAAAAAAAAAAAAAATCGAGAGTGCTGTCTTCGAACCCCTGTATTTTTACGACACAATATACACATCCATTCGATCACAGCCCACCCTAGATGACCATCCTGGGTCCGCCCTTGCATGTAAATATTCAAGAGTAATGCTGCAATCACAAAAGAGTCACAAAACGATGCTCTCAAAAAGATATGGCATTCTATGTGGCACCCATGTGACAGAATTAAGTGTTATGGGCCCTACTGTCACATGGGATGTCACATACTTTTGTGAACATCTCTTTGTGACTCTTTTGTGACTCTAATATTACTCAATATTCAATATGTAATTCCTCGATGAGTACTGTACCACACATGTAGCACTCATTGATACCATATGCTAGCCTTGTGGCGCGCAAATTATCTCAAAAGCAAACCCACGGATCAAAAGACAAACTTCATAAAGGCAACACAGGCGCAAAGCCAAGTGCAAAAGCCAACAAAGTGGATTAAATTCCTTCTTCTTTTTTTAAGATAAATTATTTTATGTGACCGTCGTACAAATAACGATCACTATGATATTTCTATTAATTTCTATATATAGGAATCACTAAATATTTAATTTATAGTAAAAATTACACAGAGTAACGATCACATGACATAAATTCTCGAGTTAGGGAGCCATCCGTCCCTTTTTTTGAGTCCATCTTTGGGAACTCAACTTATTAAGGGGACAAAACGAATCTACACCTACTTTCCACAATTGCCCCTAATCATTATAATAACTTTTTTAGTTTTATCTTGGTGTGGATTTCAAGGAAGGGTAGTTTTGGAAAATAAGTAAAAATTGTATACCAATTAGAAAAATGGATACTAATTTTGAGACATCCTAAAATGGAATATAAGACTCAAAAAAAAGGACGGAAGGAGTAGTATTTACAACATAGGCACTATATAACCTAAGAGCATCTAATGCCATGCTTTTGGCAAGTGGACCATGTTGAAAGAGACCCCCACATTGGTGCTCACTCCCTTTTTTTGGGTATTCTTCTCTTTTGTCGTATCAATGTTGACATTTTAAATACATAGGCATAACTGAAAAAAGTCATTTTCTTTACACTTCCTTACAAAAAATCTTGTTTCTTAACAGGTAAAACCGTAAAAGCATATATATTAAAAAAAAAAAAAAATTCATTGATATGAACAAGACTAGGGGTGTCATTTGGAATAGAAATTCCTATTCTGATCCGAAAAATTCTGATTTTGGCACTAAAAATTGAATTCTGAATTCTGTAAAAAAAAAAAAATCAGAATCAAAATTGTTTTAAGAATTCCAAAAATTCCGAAAATATGTTTTCCGAAAATATTTCCGAAAAAATCCGAATATTTTTTGAAAAGTTGGAAGAATGTGGACTTGTTTGTCCCACGTCAAACAAAAAGATAAATGAGAGAGTAGTTGACTCTCTATAAAAGTAGGACTTAACACCTACTTAATTTCTAAAAATTTTTGAAATTTTTTTCGAAAAAGAATATTCCGATTCGTTCCGTATGAAATACACCTGTGTAGACCAAGAAAAAAAACAATCAAACTAACCTGTAAGAAGAACCCATTTGGTGATTTGATCCGTACTCTGCTTAAATCATCAGATTTTCTCAAAATCTCAAATGTTTCTGATCCACCAGGAGCATCTTTAACAGCTACTATGTCGGTCCCATTTCCCGAGGTGTCTAGTCCCACAAATTGTTTGTTAAACACTCTAAAATTAAAATTGGTCTCATTGATCCTCCACAACTACCAAAAAAAAATCAAAAATACAATTTTTTGGATAAATGATGGATTTAATTAAATTGATTTATAGAGTGTTTGGCAACACCTTTTGAAGTTCATAAACAGAATTCACAAAACTAAAATAAAACTGTACAAAAAGCAGTTTTTTGCAAGTAATTAACCAGAAGGGGTACCAAACAGGCCCTTAGTCAATGCAATTTATCATATGAATCATATGTAAGAAGATTATGATGATTACGCTAAATGTTTCCCAGCCTGAAGCAGATGTTCGGTTTGCTACTATGATTGTACCTCCACCGGTCTCAGCACAGAGAAATTTCCCAACTGTGACTGATTTAAACTGGAGCCCTGTTCCATCCTAATCATCAAAATTTCAGTAAGATTAAAACTGCAAGTTAAGGTTATAAATTGTGGGTAATAATATATAGACTATACATACATATATGTATGTGTATATATATATGCATACCAAGAAATCTTTGTTGGGAATGGCATCAAAGAGAGATGGTTTGATCCACCCTTCTGTAACTAGCCAGCCTCCGAGATTAACGGCGCGGATACGGAAATTGGGATTGACTCTCCCATAAGAAAGAGTTAGTAAATAAAAAGAGAAAATGCATATGCTTAGTAGCTGTCTAGTTGAGCACATTCCCATTTTGCTCTCACTCCACTTTCTTTCGCATACCAAACATATATATATATATATATATGTATATATATACACATGCATGCACCCACACACACAGTACTCCTTATCTAGAGAGAGAGAGAATTACTGAATTAGTGGTCAACTTCTAGAAACTTTTGACCTTGTTAGGAGTTCATGAGTTGAAAATTTCTAAGTTGGTCAGACTTGGGAACTTCTAACCCATTATTAATTTAGAGTGTATTTTTGCTCATTCGTGGTTTTATTGGGTGATATGTGTTCAAATATTTCAGTAATTATGTTGATAGTATGTACAACAGCAAAATGAAAATGGAAGAAGACACATGTCACTTAATGAAGGCCTGAGTAAACAATGAGTGAGCAAAATAGGGTAAAAATGCCCTCATTAATTTAGGAAGAGAAAATGAATAAAATATATGGCGCTGAAATTTGTAAGTGGTCAAAGTTCAAACATGTGAATGGTTGTGTGTTTTATAGAATTTGGATTGACTTTAGAACAAGTCTTTTTAGGGAATACATGCCTAATTTCGAACAATATTGATATGTTTTCATAATTCTAGGAGGAAAAAGATATTATGAGAAGATAAGAGATACTATACAGTGTTTTTTTTTTTCTTTGTATGTTTTCAATAGCCAAACCTTGGAATATTTTGAAGGGTGGAATGAGATTGGTTAATGTGAGAAATTATTCAGTGTGTCTGTCACACCACGTTATCATGTTGACATGGTGTGATTCCCAGTTATATGATGACATGTGACCTTTGAAAGAAGGTGATGAACATGACATGTTTGGTTAGAGATTTTTAAAATAGTTATGCCCTCTATTTTAACTCCCTACATGTCATCTCCACTTTTTTTAAAAAAAAAAATTTGTAATGTATCTTCGTATAATTAAGAGATCACACCACGTCAATATGATGATGAGGTGTGACGGGCTCATTGAAAAACTTCTCTGTTAATGTTGTAAGTAAGGGAGTCGGCTATGGACTAGGTTAAATTAGATGGGATTTGTAAAAAGATTGGATTAAAATACACCTAAATTTTATTTTCAAGAGTTTATTAGATTTCAGTCTAGTATATATGGATAATTAAAAGTCAGTTACTTGCTTTTTCATAATTCAATACATGTAGACTTGAAGAAGCAAAAATAAAAAGAGTAATATTTGGGACACAACCTTCATACAACTTTCATACAACCTCCCCAAAAGATGTGTCTATCTCTCTCCTGTGATGTCACTGGACCCCACAGTGACACCGGAAAGAGATAGACACATCTTTTGGGGAGGTTATATGAAAGTTGTATGAAGGTTGTGCCCCAAGTATTACCCAAATAAAAAAGCATCAACTTTTGATGCTTTTGGAAATACTAAAGAGTTTGTGGACATTAATGTCCTTCAATGACAAACAAAAGGACTGAATTGCCCAATCAAATCATAATCAAACAAAACCTAAAAATCTATCCCTCTCAACCCTATCGCCATCTCAGATCTCCACTGCCACCGCCGGCGACAATATATATATACGTATATACATATATATATATATATGTACATATCTATTTCAAAAGCATAAATTGGATGGGTTATGCCCTAATTTGGTAAGGTTGATTTTGGGAGAAAATTTTTATTTTGTAGATCTCATTTTCTGGTATTTTGTATTTGGTTGGGGATTTTATTTGGTTCGTAAAAGCGTAGATTTGATTGGTTGTGCGCTAATTTGGGGGGGTTTTGCTAATTTTATCACCTATATCTTTTATTGTGAAAATTGGTGCATTTTTGGCCATGGAATTTTGATTTGTTGGCGTCAATTTCATGGTGGAGGCTCTATACTTTTAAATGTTTGTTTGGTAATCTATTGTTGAGTATTGTACTCTGTTTTTCTCCTTTGGGGGTTTCGTTTGGCTTTTCCTGGTAGTGGGTTTACATTCATATTGGTTTTTGATTCAAGGTGGTCTTCTCTTTTGAGGTGTATATATGCACATAAATATATATTTATATGTATATATATATATATGGAGAGAGAGAGAGAGAGAGGTGTGGCCGGTGATGGGGGAGAGAGAGGAAGGCATTGTAGAGGTGGTAGCGACAGCGCCGATTGAAAATGGCATTGGCTCGATGGTGTTAGTGGCAGAGAGATAGCTGCAGTGGTGGTGGTGGTTATGGAGTTATAGTGACTTGGGTGTTGGAGAAGAAGAAGGGCAAATTCGTCAACAAAAGTATGAGTTTTATTCAATATTTGAAATAAGTCAAGTTTTGATGTCTGTAATTGTTTGAATTGAAATAGACATCCTTTTAATAAGCAAAAAAACAAGTGATTGACTTTTAAATTCTATTTATAAACTTGATTGATATCTAATAAATCCTATTTTCAAAATATGTACTCTAGATTACAACTAGACTGAGCTCACCCTAGCCCTACAGTCCGCACCGGTATGTTTTTTTCTTTTTCCCTTTTCTATAGAGAGAGAGAGAGGGTTAGGTTCTGAAAAGCTTGCTTGTACTAAATCAGAGAGATGGGCTCAATCTTAATTCGCTTCAAGTATTATTAATAAGTAATTAATTTAGACCAATTCCTCAACACCTGACAGTTTGGCCGAGTGGTCTAAGGCGCCAGATTTAGGCTCTGGTCCGAAAGGGCGTGGGTTCAAATCCCACAGCTGTCATTTTTTATGTTTTTGGGATAAATAAGTCTTTTATAGTTTTGTCCAAAGAGTAAGGGTGCGTTTGATAAAACTGAAAATTAAGTGCTGAATTTTAAGTACTGAAAATTTTAAGTGATTGAATTTGTAATACTGAAAACAGTGCTTCAACTACTGAAATAGAATGCATTCAATGATTATTTTCAGTAGAAATTATTCACTTAAAGTTTTCAGTGATTTTTTGGCTGCTTTTTCAATTAAAGTGGTAAGTTATCAAACGCACTGAAAAAGAATAAGTGCTGAATCTTTTCATTTTCATCACTTAATTGGGTTATCAAATATACCCTAAGTGGATCTTCTGTATCATATTTTCCTATAAAAAAAATAAAAACAGTAAATTTATTGTTGAAACCTACATTTACGTCAGCTCCCTTATTTATGAGGTAATAATCAACTAAAACCATGTCCAAAGTATTCTCTGAAAATAAGACTAATGAAATTTGATGTATCAGATATTAGAGCATCTCTAGCAGTGAAATTGTATATAATCTGTTATTTTAACCAAAAGCTATTTTAGTTATTCAATATTTAATCTTCAATTCCAGCAGTTTTCTTTATTTTATCTAATCATTTTGATTTATTATATTTTATATGGTTAAGATTTGTGTCATTTAACTTTAATGGAAGATTTAAGGGTAAATTTCATTTTGCACCCTCAAACTATACCATGTTTTGCACTTTGGTCCCTAAACTATCATATTTTACATTTTGGTCCCTCAACTAACATTTTGTAGCAGTTTGCCCCCTCCGTCACTTTCTGAGTCACTTTTAGTGTCACTAAAAAGTGACTTTTTTCGTCACTAAAAGTGAGGGAGGGGCAAACTGCCACAAAATGATAGTTGAGGGATCAAAATGCGAAAAATGATAGTTTAGAGACTAAAGTACAAAACATTGTATAGTTTGAGGGTGCCAAATGCAATTTATCCAAGATTTAAAGGTTGAAATTTGGAGAAAGAATATAGAGAGTCATTTCTGGCTAGACAAAATTGTCTAGTCAAAAGGATAAATATTAGAATAGCTATCCATATGGCTAGCCTGCTGGAGCACAAAAAACATCTTACTAGTTATTTTGTCTAAAAAGTTAAAATAGCTAGTCTGCTAGAGATGCTCTTATCACTCCAAATATACATATCAAATTTTCTATGTTTTTTCCTTTGTTTTTTGGGATAATTAAAATTCAGTCAACTTTATGTAGAGTATTTAAAAGTCAGTCTACTACTTTTTTTTAATTAGATATACATCAACTTTGGTGTAAAATATCTAAAATACCTCTCTTTCTCTCTCTCTCTCTCTCTCTCTCTCTCTCTCTCTCTCTCTCTCTCTCCTCACATGGCCACCACCACCACCACCGGCAACCGCCACCACCAAAGGGCCACCACCACCACCCCCAACCTCTCTATCTCTTCTCTCTCATCTTACTCTCTCTCTCTCTCTCTCTCTCTCTCTCTCTCTCTCTCTCTTCACAACTACCACCACCACCAGCACCTACCCAAATCCAAACTCAAACCCCAACCTCTCTCTCTCTCTCTCTCTCTCTCTTTTCACAACTACCACCAGCACCTACCCAAATCCAAACTCAAACCCCAACCTCTCTCTCTCTCTCTCTCTCTCTATATATATATATATATATATATGAGCAGTCAGGCTCTAAAGAGGGCTTTCTCTCTTTATTAAAGAGAGGACCTCTGTTTTAGTTTTCATATCCAGTTTTTAAACATGATCCGACGGTTAAAACAAAGGCCCTCTTTTTAATAAAGTTATGACGCCCTCTCTGGAGAATTTTCGTATACATGAGTGTATATATATATCAAATAAACTCTCTCTCTCTCTCTCTCTCTCTCTCTCTCTCTCTCTCTCTCTCTCTCCCCCCCCCCCTCCCCCCCCCTCTCCTTTCTCTCTATCTCTTATCTCTCTTCTCACCACCACCACCATCACGGGTTCCCTCATCCACCACCGCCACTACAGGGAAAAAAAATAGTTGCAGGTTTTTGGAGCAACTGTCCAAACGAAATGAGCAACTCACCAAAACGTATCGGGAGCAACTCACCAAACATGTTGCTCCTTGCGTTTGGCGAGTTGCTCCAATACATTTTGTGTGTTGCTTCTTCCGTTTGGTGAGTTGCTCCCGATACGTTTCGTGAGTTGCTCATTTTGTTTGGACAGTTGCTACAAAAATATGTAACTCTTTTTTTTTTTTGTAGTGGCAGTGGTGGATGAGGGGGTGACCCGTGATGGTGGTGTGGTGAGGAGAGAGATAAGAGATAAAGAGAGCTTGGGGTGGTGGTGGCCATATTATATATATATATATACTCATGTGGTGGCGGTGTTGGTGGTGGTGGTGATTGTAACAAGAGAGTAAGAGAAAGGAGATCAAAGATAGAAAAGAGATAGAGAAGTTGGGGTGGTGGTGGTGGCGGCTGTCAGTGGCGGTGGTGGTGACGGCAGCTGGTGGTGGTAAGGAGCAATACATTTGGTGAGTTGCTCCCGATACATTTGGTGAGCTGCTCTTTCGGTTTGGACAATTGTTCAAAAAACCTACAACTTTTTTTTTCTGCAGTGGCGGTGGTGGTAGTTGTGGTGAGAAGAAAAATAAGAGATAAAGAGAGGTTGGGGTGGGGGTGGCCATATACATATATATATATACTCAGAGAGAGAAAAGAGAGAGGTTGGGGTTTGGGTTGGTAGTGGTGGTAGTGGTGGTGGTGGTGGTGGATGTGAGGAGAGAAAGAGAATCAAAGAGAGAGAGAAGAGATAGAGAGGTTGAGGTGGTGGTGGTGGTGGTGGTGGTGGTGGCGGTGGCGGCTGGTGGTGGTGGTGGTGGTGGTGGCCATGTGAGGAGAGAGAGAAGAGACTAAAGCGAGATGGGTATTTTAGGCATTTTAGACAAAAAGTTGATGCATATGTAATTTAGTGACTTTATATAGACTTCCTTTTATTTTCAATATGCACTTGAGTGATTTTTAAATTGTCAACATTTTGTTGACTGAAATTTAATAATCCTTTGTTTTTTGGGGATAATTAGGGTTTATTCTATTTTAGAGTACTTTTTAAACATTAGGTCCAATCGTGAAAATATTTTAGTGAAAGGTCCCTCACATATAAAACTGGGCAAAAAATCCCCATGATCTTGTAAAATTTCACTGAACTTTAAAATTTTAGTGAAATTTCACAAAATCGTCTGGATTTTTTGCCCAATTTTATATGTGTTTATATATGTCATACTAAACTTTAAACACTTCTAAAACTAGGGAAAAAATCCAGACGAGTTTTATATTTGAGGGTCTAGAAAACTTGATGAAATTTCATGAAGTTGTCAGAATTTTTGACTAAAAAAATTTCACAAAATTGTAGGAAAAGTTGATGAAATTTCACAAAATCATTGAAATTTTTGTTTAATTTTAACAAAAAATTTGGATTGAATGACTTTTCATTAAAACGGTTTCCATTGTGTCCTTTAACCAATATCTTTTCCTAACGGATGGTTTAACACTAAATTTCTATTATTTTTTACCTTTTTTCTTACTTCATATATTCTCTACCTATGTTCGAATGAAATAATGAGAAAATAATGATTTGTTTTATCTCTTGATATGCACAAATTTGCTTTACTTGGGAGACGCGGCAAATTTGTAACAACCCTTTGTTGCATCCTTTGGAAAGCTTTTTGTTTGTGGCACAGCAAATTTGTCGTTGTTTATGTGGTGCGGCAATTTGTTACACTCTTTGGAATGGTCTAAAAAGTGGTGTTTCATGTCGGCATGAGGGATGGAAAAGTGAAGGAAGTGATGAGAGGAAGAATAGAAGAGGAATCCACATGGAAAGGAATGCAGTATTTCATCCACTTGCTTGGTTAAACAAGAAGAAAATGATGAAGGAAAGAGTGGAATATTGTAAATTCTTAGATTAAATTAAGTGTTATTGTTTTAAGTATTTAAAAAAAAAAAAATAGAGGATATGAGAATCATTTTGTCTCATAATCCGTTCACGCTTGGACGAATTTTGCAAGCCCGAAGGAAAGTACTCAAAGTAGCATTCCTTCTCTCTCCTCTCTTCCCTCCACGCCTCTCCTACCTTCTCTTCCCTCGTACCAATAGCATTAAACTCACGTTTATGCCTACCTTTTTATGGAGTATATAGGCCATGTGTGGTAAAAAAAAAAGGTGTAATGTTATGCTTCGCAAAATTGACATCTCAAATGATGTGATAGTGGACCCACTGAATTTTGATTGGATGATATTATAGTGGTCTCATTATTATTTAAGGTAGCCCCACTGTCACATTATTTGAGATGTGAATTTGGAATTAAGATTTGAAAAGCATAAGTATTACTAAATAAAATTATTTCAAATATGAGAGTGGAGATAATGGGTGAAAAAAAATAGAGTTTAAATTTTATATGGTTGATCCGTAAGCATGGACGTTTACGGCAACCTATAGGCAGTCGCCAAATCAAAATTTTTTTTTTTTTTTTTTTGGCAAAAGCTACTTTGTAAAAAAGGAAGATAACATGAGAAATTATTCACTAAATCCGTCACACCACGTATTACGTTGATAAGGTGTAAAACTCCAATAACATGGGGTTATGTAGCCACTAAGTTGAAATAACATGACAATAAGTCATTGCCCTCTATTTTCAGGGACACATCTTTCCCCACTTGTCATAACTTTATAATTTGGGTAAGTTTGGTACACATAAATGAAATGAGTTGAGAATGGAATGAGTTCAGGAAATAGAATGAAACATGAATGGAATAGGAATGACCATTTCATTCATATGCTTAGCTACATACTTAGGAATAGAATGACATAAAACTTTTAATTGAATATTCAAAATATTTAATAAATTAATTTTAGTCAAAAAACATGAAATTTAAATAGCAAAAAAGTAAAGATAAGAAGATTAAATAAAAGAAAAGGGAAAGTTAAAAAGTTGACATTACCATATCGGGTTAAACAAAGAAAAAGGAAAGTTGAAAAAGTTGACATAACTATATTAAGTCATTCTATTTGGAATGGAATGGGCATTCTTTAGGTTTTGAAAAACAATGCCCATTCCTACTGCAGTAGGAATCTCATTCCGAAAAGAAATGACCATTCTATTATATTTTATCGAGTAATATTTGGGACACAACCTTCATACAACTTTCATACAACTTCCCCAAAAGATGTGTCTATTTCTCTCTTGTGATGTCACTGGACCCCACAGTGACACAGGAAAGAGATAGACACATCTTTTGGGGAGGTTGTATGAAAGTTGTATGAAGGTTGTGTCTCAAGTATTACCTTATTTTATCATACCAAACGTGGTAATGAAATGAACTTAAGAATGATCATTCTATTCCAGAGTTCATTTCGGTCTACCAAGCATGCACGTGTCCATATTATCCCATGTGATTGGGTGTCATACTAAATTAATATAGTGACGTAGTTTGACGAGCTCACTGAATAATTTCTCGCTAGACTATATAGGATTGATCCCTATAGATTGTTCCCTAAAAATTCTAACGTGGAACTTATCCACTGGTTGTCGTAAATGTTTGGGATTACGGATCAACCGTGTGAAATTTAAGAGTCATGCTATATGCACTCCTAATTGCACAACTAAATGCACAATCCTGCTTAAAAATATTGGACTTCGTGCTGAAAAGCTTGCACACCATGTACACCCCATTTTTTGTGTACAAACTTTTCAGTACAAGGTCCAACATTTTTAAGCAGAGTTGTGCATTTAATTGTGCATTTAGGAGTGCATCTAGCATTACTCGAAATTTAATCCCAAAAAAATAATACTCCCTTTATCCCATAATAAGTGCCCACATTTCCTTTTTTGGATGTCCCACAATAAGTGTCCACTTTCCTAAATTGGTATATACCTTTTATTTACTTTCCTAAACTACCCTTATAATAAAGACAAAGTAGCATTTATTTGTGGTCTCAAAATAAGTAAAAAGTCAAACACCTATCACATCTAAGGGTAAAATTGGAAAGTGACTCTTAAAATAACCAAAAAATTAATATAAAACAACTTTCTTAAATATTGTGCAAAACAGAAGTGGACATTTATTATAGGACGTAGAGTGTATATTATTCAAGGGATAATCACGGGGTGACAAATAAAACCAACTAATTAGCTTCAATCTGGCTCATGGGTTGACTAATTGATTTATGGCATTTTGATGGAACTATCAACTAAAATAACTTTATTGACTCGGTCATCCCTAACAATTCATCATATATATATAAATATATATGTATATATTGGTCAAAAATAATTCAACATATTCAAAGTATGTATGCAGTAAAAAAAAAAAAAAAAAAAGAGGAATGATACACCCACACTCTCATCCTCATCCCCAACCACATTTAGTACATCCTAATCATTGATTGCCTTTAATTTTAGTGGGTTCCACATGAATTTCACGTAGGACCTACTGAAATCAAGGGACAAGATCTGCTGAATGTGGTTGAGGGTGTGGTTGAGGGAGTGGGTTTATCATTTCTCAAAAAACAATTAAGTGTTTGGTCCATTAACCTGTTGAGATTATCTTGGTGTCTGACCAAGCTGTTGACTTTGACATACCTGGCTGCCTGCTAACCACATACTTAAATTGTAGTGGTCCTAATTGGACTCAACTATAATCATTAGTAGCACAAACCTCAATTAGTGTTTCAGAGGAAATGTTATATCATGTGATCGTTATATGGTGATTTTAATCCTATGTGGTGAATTTAATTGGGAATTAAAAAAAAAAAAAAAAAAATCACAATCACCCTCACCACAAGTTGATGTAGGATGGGATAACTTCTTGATGGACAAGGACCTAGGAGTGGGCTCAAGAGAAGTCCTAGGCACACATTTTAAACCACATCTCATGCTTTAAATGTATGTACTCTGTGCTGTTTGAATTTTTCACATTTTTCTGTGCATCACTTACACAGTACAAGATACATGCATTTAAAGCAAGAGTGTGATTTAGGGTGTGGTTTGGAGTGTGCCTAGCATTATTGGTAGGCTCAATTGGGCTGTAATTCAGCTCAAATTTTGAAATTTTTTTATTTTGATAGGTAATATCTTGATTCAATTATAATTCAACCCACCCTTTATATTTGACCCAACAACTTAGTAAAAAATGTTATATTCAATGCCTACACCCAGTTGTAATTCAGTCCACTCTAAATATTTCTCTCACACATTTTCTTTCATAAAAGTATTCGACATTTTCATTCATAAAAGTATGCGGTCCAAAGTTCCAGTACATTTTTCTCATTTATTAGTTTAGTCCAACTGACATTGTTTTACCCCAAGTCTATAAACTTTTACAAATTACAATGAATGATCAACCATTGTTAAAAAAAATAAATAATTAAAAATTAAAATTAAAATTAAAAAAATAATATGCATGTAAGAGAGAAACTTCAAAGGGGTCGGAGGAGAGGAATACAAACACACACATCTCAACTCTCCAAACAATCAAAATGCCAAATTACCTCAGTAAAACGATACCATTTCTGATAGAGTAATGCCATGCTTCCTAAAATTTTATCCCAAAAGTGTCTCAAATAATGTGACATTTGAACCAGGCCTAATACAGTTGGACCAGTTGAATTTTGATTATAAGTTATTTGCATAGGCCCACTGCCACATCATTTGAAAAGTATTTTTAGGATAAAATTTTAAGAAGCATAACATTACTCTTTTTGATATAAAAATCCTACCATAAAATATTTTGAAAGAAGAAAAAACAAAGGCACTGCGTGATGTGTGCCACATAGACACTTGTACAAATGAATTTGGAACAATCACATTACAAAATAATAAGAAAAATATATTTCCCCATACCTATCATGAGGATGTGCGTAATAGACGCAGGTAACATGCAAATCCATGTGCGCATAAACAATAATGCTAGGTACACACACTTTTGTACACACTTTTTGACACACTGATTTAAATATATGTATCATGTGCTGTGTAAGTGGTGCATAGAAAAAGTGTAAAAAGTGTGAAAAAATCAAACAGCACAAGGTACATGCATTTAAAGCACAATGTGTCAAAAAGTGTGTACAAAAGTGTATACATCTAACATTGTTGGCGCACAAATGGGTGTGCCTGACATTTCCCATGCCCTTGGGACCATGAGATTCATGATCAATATCTACACAATTCAGTAACAAATACTCCGTAGGATATAGTCTTGCCAATGGTATACATAGGTTTCCATCACCTATAAAAGGTAGGTGACCAGGTAAATCAAGAGAGAGAGAGAGAGTGTGTGTGTGTGTGTGTTCCTGCAAGAGCATAACCTTAATAGGTATCAAAAATGATAGAGATACACACCAAACGACACACCAGCTTTAAATACATGAACCCTGTGATGTGTAAATGATGCACAGAAAAGTGTGAAATTCAAACAACACAGAGTACATACATTTAAAACACAATGTGTCGTTTGATGTGTATCCCTATCATTGTTGAATAAGTATTAGGGACCAGAATGGTCCAAGGACATTCTTGCTAAGCACATGAATTTAACATTTCTCAGTTCTGAAAAACTATTGCCAAAAAAAGAAAAAAAAATGGTATTGTATCGATACATTTCGAATCAAATGCGATTTCTAATTCTATAGGTTGAAGGTCAATCCTACCAAAATTTTAACCTAATGCCATAAAAGTTGGCTAATGCAACAACAGCAGATAAAGTAAGTGCATAAACAAGCAAGATAGCAAGGGCTGCGACTGAGGAAGCAGAGAGAGTATTAAAAAGCAAGTTTACCAACCCTGTAAGAACATTTGCCTGTATGAATTACATGAGAGAGAGAACTAATTAGAGCTTAAGAGATGATGAAGATATTATTTACAGATACATAGAAACTACGAGTGGTATACTATCATTTACCAGAAGAAATGACGCCAGTAAATTTCGGTTGAAGGCTTCTTCAAGTACGGAAATTTTATGCCCGGGAATGTAATCAGAAAGCATTAGTATTGCTAAAACCTGCATAAAAGAAACTAGCAAATTTTACTTTGAAAAGCACCTCGGAGGCTTGCATCTATAGATTATAATAAACAACAATTGTGACCCTTCAAAAGATTGACATGGACAAAACATCCGACATAGGAAGATGCTACATCACAGTCACAGGACATGACAAACTGGCAACCGGGGGGGTTGGAACTAGGTGGAAACGTATGAGAGAGATGTGAGATTTTGGGCTCACTCACTTTATATTTTGTTTTATAAAAGCGGGTTGAAAAACATAGCTTAAATGGATATGCGGAGAACACCTTAATTATATGGGATATGGACTTTTATGACCCGATTAGTAAAGCATGTTTTGGGTTTTATGGACCTGTGATGGAAAGGCCCAATTAAGTTTTCTATATAAATAAGGGTTAGGTCCCCTCTCCTCTCTCAATAGATACACACGTTATTTTCCATCAATATAACAGTGACAAAGGAAGAGAGCAAGGAGAAGAAGCCCTAGCCCCAGGTCATCTTCTTGTATTTTTGTGATGGCGAATCCAGGTATGTAAATCATGTAATTGTGTTCTGTGTTTCTGATATGGTTGATTCTAACAGTTGGTATCAGAGCCACCATATTAGGGCAAGAACCGTTTTTTTTTTTTTTTACACAAACAATACATATGAACCGATGGAAAACAGGGACAGTTGATTCGTGTAGTGTTTTCCAAACATAATGCATTTACGGAGAAGTTCAAATCAAATGTTCTAAAAACTATCGTTTTGCAAAAAAGTCGTAGAGTCTGTTGAAGAGTCCCAGGGTTCAGTACAGCAGAGACTTTAGATGAGCCTGACTGGGCCACCAATCTTGAGCTTTGTGACATGATCAATCATGAAAGTGTCAATACTGTTGAACTGATCCGTGGTATAAAGAAACGGGTCATGTTGAAGATATAGTATTATTATTATGATTATTTTTATTATTATTATTATATATATATATATATTTTTTTTGGGTCCACCACTCCTTCTCTCAGCATGTATATGGCAGATAGATGTTTACTTTATGGCTAATCCCGAAACCCTAAAATGAAGTTGGGTTTTGATATGCTGGTTTGTTATGGATGGGCTGTAGGCTATATGGGTTGAAGGTGGGCCCATTTAATAATTTGTGAAAGAGTTAATTCTGAATGAGAATAAAACCTTTTGTTTTGTATATAGATTAGTGTTCTGCTATCAATTTCCTTGTTAATTAAAAAGATTTTGAAGAGTATATAATGACAATTTTATAAATTAAATAATAAATCTAATAAAAGGGTTAGAGAATATTGTTGTTTAGTTTTACATTCATGGGGTTTATTACAAAGTGGGTTATGAATTGACACTAATATAAAGTGGTGATATTTTTTTTTTGGTATGCCCAATTACCAACCCAAAGGGGGTAGTTGTGCATTATAATTTGGGAAGTGGAATTCAGTATGTGAGCATGTTTCAATAAATTTTGGGATTTCTTCTGCCTAAAGGTGATGAAATTTTTCAAAATTTTTATGCATTTTTGTCGTCCACTTCACTATTTGAAAATTGAGTATCTACCTAATAGCATATCATGTTTATCTGCCTAAAGGTGACTAACATGGTGATGCGGCTTGGTATTTTAGTAGATCCTGTATTGTGGGACATTAAAATTTTGAAAAAGAAAATGGAGGACCTTATAGCATATTATAAATTCTGCCTAAAGGTGATTTTATGATGATGCACCAAGGACTCGCATTATATAATGAAAATTGTTTTGTCTACTGTAATTATGTTCTGGACTAAATGCATATATTATACAGTAGCTTGTATTTTTCATTCAACTTTGATATTAATTACTCTTTTTTGTTTCTTTCAGTAATGAATCTTTCTATGGTCAATTCTATCGTGCCCCTTGATAGCGGCAATTTTAAGACCTGGAAAAGTGACATAGAAATTACCCTAGGACTAATGGACCTAGACATAGCCATTTTGTCTGATGCCCCTGTCCAACCCGCTGCTAATGCTAATGCCACTGAAAAAGCCTATTTTGCAAAGTGGGAGAGAGCAAATCGCTTGTCTCTCATGATCATAAAAAAGTGTATTTCACCAAATCTCTTGGGTGCCGTTCCTGAATCTGAAAATGCCAAAATCTTTCTTGCAAATATCACTGCCAAATTTAAGGATTCTGATAAAGCCGAGACCGGTGACCTTATGCAAAAATTTAGCAACATGAAATACGAGGGTGATGGGAAAATTAGAGAATTCATTCTTTCCATGTCCAATCTTGCGAACAAATTGAAAACCCTTGATGTCCCTCTGCCCGACACTTTTGTGGTTCACCAAATTCTGAGTTCTCTCCCTCCTTCTTTTAATCAGCTCAAGACCACCTACACTGCACTTAAAGATAAATGGGATATAAATGAGCTTATTTCTGTCTGCTCTCATGAAGAGCAAAGGCTTCGTAATGAGTCTGGTCATGTTGCAAATCTCATCACTCCTTCTAAACCCCATAAGGGATCATCCTTCCAGTCAAAATTTCACTCCAACAAAACCCAGAATCAGCGTGACTACCATAAGTCCAACCAACCCGGAGGTCCTAAGCCTAAAATTGGTAAGAATGAGTGCAAGTTCTGTCACAAAAAGGGACACTGGAAGAAAGATTGCCATAAATATAAGAGATGGTTGGCCAAGATAGAGGGTGATAAGAATAAAGGTAATGCTTTGGTCTCTGTTTGTTTTGAATCCAACTTGATAGATGTTCCCATTAATTCATGGTGGCTTGACAGTGGTTCATCTATTCATGTTTGCAATTCTTTGCAGGGATTCAGAAGCAAACGGAAACCAAATAAAGTGGAAGCTTACCTTTTTGTCGGGAATGGAGTAAAGGTTGATGTGGAGATGATAGGATCAGTTTCTTTACCTTTAGAACTCAATTCTATTCTTATTCTAGATAACGTTTTCTATGTACCGTCCATGAGACGTAATTTGATCTCTATTTCTAGTTTAGATAAACGTGGTTATTCTTTCTCTTTTGGTAATGGAAAATTTGAGTTGATCTTTAATTCTATTGTTGTTGGTACTGGTTCTCTTTCCAATGGGTTATATTGTTTGAATGTATTACACAATAATGAGTCTTTGATTGTTTCTTCTTCTAACAAGAAAAGAGTGTTAAGTCGAGATACTTCGTATGATCTTTGGCATAGGCGTCTAGGTCATATTTCTAAAGAACGCATTAATCGTTTAATCAAGGAAAATATTCTTCCTTCACTTGATTCTGATGCCTCAGAAATTTGCATAGATTGTGCTAAAGGCAAAATGACCAAAACCAGGAAATTAGGGTCAACTCGTAGTTCTGAACTCCTTGAGATCATTCACACTGACATCAGTGGTCCTTTAGATACCACCATATGTGGTAACAAATACTTCATTACATTCATTGATGATTTCTCGCGTTATGGTTATCTTTATCTCATAAATGATAAATCCGCTGCACTTGAAAAATTCAAAATTTTCAAAGCTGAGGTAGAGATCCAATTGAGAAAAACCATTAAAGTTGTAAGGTCTGATCGCGGGGGTGAATACTATGGAAAGTACGATCAGACTGGCCAACATAAGGGTCCTTTCGCTATATTCCTGGAAGAATGTGGTATTGTTGCTCAATATACCATGCCAGGTACCCCTGAACAAAACGGTGTTGCTGAAAGGCGAAATCGTACCCTGAAAGATATGGTTAGGAGTATGATGTGTAGGGCAAATCTTCCTATTTCGTTGTGGAGTGAGGCTTTGAAATGTGCTCTTTACATCCTTAATCGTGTTCCCAGTAAGGCAGTGTCTAAAACCCCTTTTGAATTATGGACTGGACGCAAACCATCCTTGAATCATTTCCATGTTTGGGGTTGTCCAGCTGAAGTGAAAATCTATAACCCAAATGAAAAGAAACTTGATCCCAAAACCACCTCTTGTTTTTTCATTGGCTATGTTGATAGGTCCAAAGGTTATAGGTTTTATTGTCCTTCTCGTGGTACTAAAATTGTTGAATCAGGGCATGCCAAGTTCTTGGAGAATTTCACAGGTGACCATGAGGGTCCTCCTGCCAAGAGAGTTTCCATACAAGAAGAACAGGTTATCGTTCCAATTCCTATTGTTCTTGATAAAGAAGTGCAACCAACTCAGCCTGAACCTGTTGTTCCAATTCCAATCACTGTTGAGCCAGTTGCACGTGATCATGCTGATAATGAGCAACCACATGTTGATCAGATTGTTGAAGATGTTGTTCATGTAGATGTGCCTCCCTTGAGAAGATCTACTAGAGAAAAGAGGTCTGCTCTACCTGATGATTATATTACTTATTCTCTTGAGACTGACTTTGATGTAGGTCATCTCATCGACCCAATCTCTTATCCACAAGCCATGTCTAGTCCCCAGTCGTCTAAATGGCTTGAAGCCATGCATGAAGAGATGCTGTCCATGGATCGCAATGAAGTGTGGGAGCTTGTTGAACTTCCACGAGGTTTCAAAACTGTTGGTTGTAAGTGGGTTTTTAAGACCAAGTTAGACTCTCGAGGAAATGTGGAGCGCCATAAGGCAAGACTTGTGGCAAAGGGGTTCACCCAAAAGGAAGGTGTTGATTTTAGTGACACTTTCTCTCCTGTGTCTACTAAGGATTCTTTTAGAATCATCATGGCTTTGGTGGCACATTTTGATCTAGAGCTTCACCAAATGGACGTAAAGACAGCCTTTCTTAATGGTGATATTGATGCTGATGTATATATGACGCAACCTGAAGGTTTTGTGGAGACAAGAAATGAGCATCTTGTGTGTAGATTGAAGAAGTCGATTTATGGACTTAAGCAAGCTTCAAGACAGTGGTACTTGAAGTTTGACCAGGTTGTGACTTCTATGGGTTTTGCTGAGAATACTGTGGATCATTGCATATATTTTAAAGCAAGTGGTAGTAAGTTTATTTTTCTCACTCTTTATGTTGATGATATCTTACTTGCTAGTAGTGACCTAGGTTTGCTTCATGAGGTTAAGCGTAAATTATCAGAGGCTTTTGATATGAAAGACCTTGGTGAAGCTTTATTTGTTCTTGGTATTGAGATTCATAGAGATCGTTCACGTGGTATTTTGGGGCTTTCTCAAAGAGCCTACATAGAACGTGTTCTCAAGAGATTTTCAATGGAAAATTGTAAATCGGGAGATGTTCCAATTCTAAAAGGTGATAAGTTTAGCAAAGATCAATGCCCGAGAAATGAATTAGAAAAGGGAGCTATGAAAAACATTCCTTATGCTAGTGCTGTTGGCAGTTTAATGTATGCTCAGGTGTGCACTAGACCAGATATAGCTTTTGCTGTGAGTGTTCTTAGTAGATATCAATCTAATCCCGGTATGGAGCATTGGAAAGCTGCTAAAAAGGTAATGAGATATTTAAAGAAGACGATGAATTTTATGTTGACTTATAGACGTTCTAATCATCTAGAGGTGGTAGGGTACACTGATTCTGATCTTGCTGGGTGTCTAGATGATAGAAAGTCCACTTCTGGTTATGTCTTCCTATTAGCTGGTGGAGCTATCTCTTGGAAGAGTAGTAAACAGAGTATCACTGCTTCTTCTACCATGCAGGCTGAGTTTATTGCGTGTTATTTTGCTGGCGTACAAAGTATTTGGTTACGTAACTTTATATCGGGATTAAAGGTTGTTGATTCTATTATCAGGCCTCTTGTACTCTTCTGTGATAATAATTCTGCTGTGTTTTTTGTAAAGAACAATAAACTCACTAGTGGTTCTAAACACATTGAACTAAAGTACTTATCTGTTAGAGATTGGGTAGCTGATGGTTTTATTGAAGTGAGGCATATTGGCACGAATAGAATGATAGCAGATCCTTTGACCAAAGGTTTACCTTCTACTAGTTTTATGGAACATGTTGTTAACATGGGAATTATAGAATCTTTTGATGTTTTTGGTTAATGTGGGAGTAAGTTTACTTCTTAATAAAGATTTATGATTCAGTTTTATATTTCATTTTGATGCATTTGATGAATATGTTGTATGGTATGCTTCATTGTATTTTGTGCACAATATGTATGTTTTATCTCGAGATATGTATGTGAAGCTGCGTCTAATAGTTAGACACTTGTGGGATCTCATTGAGACATTGACTTTCATAGTGAAAGGTATTGGTTAATCACATGTGTACTCTATTATTTAGAGCATTCAAGTTTTGAGCATGTGTTCACATGTGTACTCTCATAGTGAGAGCATTCTGTCTAGAGCATGTGAGAGTAATTCCATAGTGGAAAACTCTTGGTCTTGTTGAAGACATGTGGCCTTTTGAGGCATTAATATTGGTTTTGTGCATACGGTTGCGCACAAAGCATTGGAGGACCGATTGTGGTTTGGCACATCCTAGGATGGTTTCAAGTGTCATTGTAGCATACCACATTTGTCATATCCGCAATTCATATTAATGATTATTGTTGGCGTTTGTAACTATGGAGGGGTGTTGTGTTGTTTGATAGCATAATGCTTCCATAATTCGGTGTTGACATTTTCATTAAGTATGATGCGTTAATTAAGGTTATTCATTTAGCTATGAGTATAATGTGGCCATATTGAGTATTTCACCCGTGAGTCAAAAATTGTTTTACCAAAATGTTTTATTTTTATAAATGTTCGCCCATGTGGGAGAATGTGAGATTTTGGGCTCACTCACTTTATATTTTGTTTTATAAAAGCGGGTTGAAAAACATAGCTTAAATGGATATGCGGAGAGCACCTTAATTATATGGGATATGGACTTTTATGACCCGATTAGTAAAGCATGTTTTGGGTTTTATGGGCCTGTGATGGAAAGGCCCAATTAAGTTTTCTATATAAATAAGGGTTAGGTCCCCTCTCCTCTCTCAATAGATACACACGTTATTTTCCATCAATATAACAGTGACAAAGGAAGAGAGCAAGGAGAGGAAGCCCTAGCCCCAGGTCATCTTCTTGTATTTTTGTGATGGCGAATCCAGGTATGTAAATCATGTAATTGTGTTCTGTGTTTCTGATATGGTTGATTCTAACAAGAGAGGGATGAACAGCCTGTCACATGAAACAAAACATGTACTTCATCATATATATTCCATGAGAGATTTTTTGCTCACCCAATTTTGGTTCACCATTGCACCCCCAGGACTTCACTGTGTGACATGTGTCTCATTCCAATAATTATGTTGATAGTACATGGGCAAAATGTGAAGGAAATGGGACACATGTCACCCAATGAAAGCATGGGTGAGCAATGGTGAACCAAAAAAGGGTGAGCAAAAATGCTCTCATATTCCATAAACTCTTCAAGAGTGGGAGATTTGATAGGTTGTGTGGAGCCTAATAATATTGTACACTAAACCCATTTCGAGGCGTAATCTGGTAATTTTCATACTTAAAACACTGCAGACCCAACACTATGTTATACAAGGGCGGTTAGCAATGTATAATACAACATTCTTTTCTGTCTTTGAGCATAGTGAAAACCATAGCAGCTCCGTCGACGTAACCCTAGTTTTAGGGTTAACGACGTAAAATCTGGTGTTATTGTGTTCGCCTTCTTGCTTCTGTTTTTGTATCTCACATATACTTGATAGGGGAGGAATCCCTGTACTTGCCTTTTTAAATATAGATTTTTGTCCACCCTTCTTTCCGATAAAAGGGAGCATTCCTAGATGTGTAGAGACTCTTGTAGAGTTCCTTGGCAAGCTAAGGATATATAAATATATATATATATACTTTGTATACATTCAGTGTACAGGGTGCACCCTCTTTTCGTGCCTTTTTTTATGAAATCCTTATTACTTATCATAAGAAAAATTAGTCAGATTATTTAAGTACATGACTATGCAGGCTGAACTCATGCCTGACCATTTGTGGTGTCAAGATACAACTACAAGATGTGCTGACTTCTAAAACGCAAGGCAAATAGATATACCGTAAACATATTGTACTCCAAATATCATCAGAAATAGGAATATTATAATAACCTGTAGGTTTAGAGCCAATACAAATGTGACATATGACAGATTGCACTGCAACAACAAAAAAAAATATTCTTAGTAGATTGTTAGTTATAACGCAGCACTGGGAATGAGAGTTCATTTTTTTTCCCCTAAAATTATGAACAAATTACAGTCTCTAATAAACCAGAAAAAGAGTACTGAGTCCTACCATTCTACGGGAAACTCTTTCTACATGCCTGTCTAGAAGCACAGTCAATATCCTGCAACATTGCGAGGGAAAAGAATTAACTTTGCAATCAAGTAAACATAAAAACAGCATTCCTTATTTTCCTTGAAGGCTCTGTTTGGTTCATTGATTTAGGGAAGGAAAAGAGAAAGGAAGAGGAAACAAGAAAAGAAAATCTATTTCTGTTATGTCTTTCCCTAGTGTTTAACATCTTTATATGAGAGCAGAAATAAATTTTTAAAAAAATAATTCAAAATATAATAACTTAAGAAAATGGGAAGGAAAGTGTTGTACAAATATTATACTTCACTTTTCATCCTGTTTTCCTTTGCTTCTGTTTTCCTTATTAACCAAACAAAGAAAAGCGTTTTGCTAAGTGTTCTTTTCTTTTCCCTCACAAATCCATAAACCAGGGTCGGCCCTGAGCTTTAGGGGCCCTAGGCAAGCTTTTGAAATGAGGGCAACACGAACTAGCTTCATAAGGTCAAATTATTATAAATCACAAAAATAATCATGAACCAGACTCCGTGAAGCACTTAACCAACATGCGACACAAAAGTCTCTTCAAATGCTTGAAATTGGGTATATTTATACATATTTTTTGTGTAGATGATATATACTTAAGCTAATACTATAAAAATTAATACAAAAAACTCAAGAAATCTTCTACCATTCTATAATACATACATATAAATTACAATACTTGGGGACATTTTACTACCAACTATAAAATTGTAACTAACAAATGGCATCTAAAAGTTACTACCAAATCCAAATGTCCAATTAGAAGTGTTAATACTCATTGGCACCAAAGGTACAACAAGATAACACCTTGTTACCACAAATTGAGACCAAGAAATTGAATGTATCATACTTGGTTGTCTTGTTGAATTTTTCAAAACCTAAATACTAATAAAATATGGATTTTTTTATTTGGGAGGGGGGCTGGGGCTTAAGTGTAAAATACTCATGGAATTTTTCAAAAACTCAAATGAGTAATACTTGGGACACAACTTTCATACAACCTCCTTAAAACTTGTGTCTATCTCTCTCCTGTGTCACTGTGGGGTCCAGTGACATCACAAGAGAGAGATAGACACAAGTTTAAGGAGGTTGTATGAAAGTTGTATGAAAATTGTGTCCCAAATATTACTCAACTCAAATACTCATGGTATTTCGTTTCATTGACGCGAGGCAGAGGAGTTCTAGTCTTCTAGAGTTGGGTAATTGGGCTGGGATTCTAGTAGAGTTGATTGGGCTTAAGGATGCGCTGGGCTGAACATTACTAATGGGGGCCCTAAAATTTTCAAGAGATTTAGGGGCCCTAGGCAATGGCCTTGGTGGCCTATGCCCAGAGCCGGGCCTGTGACATGAACCAAACAGAGCCTAAAGTAAAACAAAAGCAGCAAACACTGAGACAATAAAATACTAGAGTGAAAGGTATACCAAAAGGAAAGACAGAGAATCCAAACTCTAATCCTTGCCCATTTGTTGGTCCTCAACACTACATTGGAATGGTTTCCAAAGAAAAGATAGCTGCCCAACTGGACACCGACAAGATACATACCCCAATATCCTGAAGAGGGAAGAAAAAAAGGGAATTAGTTGATTACCATGAAGTTTATTGTTACGTCTCACATTCGTCAATATCCTATTTTTCCTTATTAAGAACAGAAGATGAGGGTAAAATATCATGTTAAAAGGGAGCCAAATTTAGTGAAATGAAATTCAGTTGTATCCTTTCTAACCATCCAATGACACTTCAATTTGGGTGCCGTGTTAATGCTGGACACCGACACGCAGCTGACATGCAAAAAAACGTGTCTTACTTTTTTCTTTTTTTCTTTTTTACTTCGGCTCGGACACGAAGTGGTGGCTCCTTTGAAAACATTTAGTGTCAATATAGCAAAATAGGAGATAAGTGATGGGTTTATTTGAAAATCTAGGAAACAAGAGTGGACACGCATGGTATATTGTATAATTAACTATCCGTATGCATATTGCACTGAAGATATTGTTTTAATTCATGAGGATGGGGGAGATTAAATGATAAGTTAAAAGTTTGGCAACAAGCTTTAGAGTCAAAAGGGTTCTCGATAAGTGAGCCAATAACAAAATATATGGAATGCAACTTTAGTGCAACTAGTAACACAAATAGAGAATTGGTAAAGATTGATGGTCAAGAGATACCAAAAAGTAATAACTTACGTTATTTAGGTTCAATTATACATAAGGACAATGAGACTAGAGATGATGTTGTAAAAGTGGAGAAATAATATATTTGATTGATTAAAAAATGATTACAAGAGCCTAATATATATAGGCTTAGCTACAAGCTACACTTTTACAATCTAACCGATGTGGGACACTATAACATTACTCTTTTTACAATATTATCCTCTAACATAGTTCATAGAATTAAAACAGGATTGGTCAAATAGAGTGCTTCTTGCATGTTTCGCAAACGTCGTATACCACTAAAATTAGAAGGAAAATTCTATAGGGCAGCCACTAGGCCAGCTATGCTTTATGGGACCGAGTGGTGGGCAACTAAGATATAACATGTAGTAAAATGTAGTAGGAATCCGTATGCTAAGATGGATGTGGTAAAACAAGAAAGGATAGAATTAGAAACAACTATATTCATGAAATGGTAAAAGTAGCACCTATTCTAGATAAAAGACAAGAGAATCGGCAAAATGGATTGGACATGTACAAAGAAGACCAATAACTGCACCGGTTAGGACAATTGGTAGGATACACATTGAAGTTAATGCTAGGGGTAGGGAAAGACCAAAATTGACATGGGTAAAGAAAATAGAGGAAGACTTGATAACGTGTAAGTTGAATGAGGCAACAGTAAGATTCATATAGCCGACCCCAAAATTATTTGGGACAAAGGCTTAGTTGAGTTGAGTTGTATCCATATTATGTCGTATTCGTGTCATGTGTCCTTATCCATGCTACCTAGCTGTCTATTCAATGCGATCCAAGCCGCAAATTGCCTAAAATCATTCCAAAAAGGGCAAACCCAGTGCACCGAGGCTCCGCCACAAAAAAGTAGCCAAAAACCATGCTTGATACAACTCTTTTTACCAATATCCAAGTGAAATCCTCACCAAATATGCTAAAAATCCCTTCCTTGTTTTGGCTAATGATGTCTGGTCCCCTTTCATTTGAAAGCAGATACACGTTCAACCCATGCATCAAGCAAGCTTGGTACCCTGACAATTTTAAACAATAACAAAACAAATAAATTTTACTAAGGAAAAACCTAATGCTTTCTATGAAAATAAGTACAATAGATGAAAGCATACCTATTAGAATAAATGAACCTAGAACCCCACAATATCGTGGGTCAACGTTAATTATTGAAGTTAGGATCGATACACCAGCAAGTGTGAAAAAGAAATTCCAGTGCACTCCATATTCCCCTACATGAACCTACGAGTAGAAAAGTGAAAACGGCTTCATGCATAAGAGCATAACATGAAAAAGTTCAAGCCACGAAACTCTTAAAAAGTGTATAGCTAAAAGTCCAAATTTATGGACAAGCAACTAACTCGCATAAGAACATTCATATACACCTAACCTTCTCTACATAAGATTTCCAAGATTATATGCTACTATTTTTGCTATCTAGCACCGCTTCTTCTGGTTTTCGATTCTAGTTTTTATGCTTCAACGACTACGCCAGTGGATTCAGCCATGCCCTACCTGAGAAAGGGAAGCAGGGCTGAATTAATAACTAGGGCAAAACAGGATCTTTTGTGGCATTCTATGGAAAACATGACAGCCGTTATTGACAAAGCACAAAAGATAAGGGAAGAGAGCTTAGGATAGTAGGATGACATCAAGAAATGAGGGCTGATTTAAGGTCTTCAAATCTATCCCGAGGAAAAAAAAAATTTATTCCAAGCCTTGGGTTTTTAGTAAATGATTAAACACCAAAAGACAAACTTCGGAACACCACCCAACCCTGTAATCAAGTGTTGACTCAAATTGTGCAATAAATCTTTAAAAACTAAACAATAGGCTGGAATTCAAGCAAGAAAGGAATTGAAGCCAAAAGTTAAATTAGAACTCTTGAAATAGGCCAATAAGATAAAAACACAGTACAATACAGTAAACTGAATGAGCGACTCCTTTCCATCCAATTCAGCTTTTTGTTAAAATTGTATCTATCTTGTCATGTACACAGACATATCATGGTTGCCAATGACCACGTTGGTGAAGTGACTTAGTTGCAATTCACCTTCATGATATGGAGCAGAAAGTAAATCATACGTGAACAAAAAATTTAAAGCAATTTTAGAAAAGTCTACCTGATAGTCCACACCAGCCGTGGAAACAAGTCGAGCAAACCCTAAAAAGATTAACGGGCTAGTAGATTGAAGTGCATTTTTCAATGTCCTGAAGGAGTAAGGACAAACGAGAAAATCAAAATCATCACTCGTTAATGACAATGAAAAGTAGCTTAATCTCTTCACATACTTCAACAACTAAAATCACAAAATCAAGCATATTTCACTGTACAGAAGTGTGATTATACAACCTGCGAGGTAAGGTTCCCATATGTATGGTCATGGGAGCTACTTCACTTTCATTAAACACATACCACCAAAGAACAGACGGAATGATAAAAATTTCTCTCATGAAAGGCGGAGCTCACTTCTTAATTTTTTTTTTCATGATACAAAACCAACATAACGTTTAGAAAACAAGAACATGAAATCACTCACATTGTCGAAATGCCTCGTGCTTGTCGTGAAACTAATGAATTTGCCAATACAAATGAGCCAACCCCAAGATCCATCTAACAAAGTTTAAAAAAAAAAAGTCATTACAGCGTAGGTTCAGAGTTTCACCATGGAAAGAGAATTCAAATTCATTTAACAGGCAAGGATAAGGTTATCATAAGAATCAGAAAGAATCGATTGGTTGTTTGGGGTACAAAAGAATAACTTGTAACATTAATCATTCCAAATGCTCAATACCAAAGTCAAACCACTTCTAGAAAAACAAAAAGAACACAGAGTTCACAGCCACCCAATCTAAAAGAAATAAGGTTTTACCAATTTTCTCACTGTGACAGATTAATCATTTGATATCGATAAAGAAAATGGCACAACAATGGGCAAGAGAAGTTTTACAAAGCAAATTGAAGCTAATCAATGGTTTTACTATATAGAGAAAGCGCATCAAATGAAACTAAAAATATATATTTCACAAAACCTGAGCTGGGTATGATCATTAGTCAAGGAACTGGTTATGGCAGACTGCAAATAAACGAACTTGTTTATGCAAATGTTCAACTTTGCTCAGTGTTGGGCCCATTTGATCTTGTTTAGATTTATCTTAGGCTTCACATTGGTCGATAACATATTATCAAAGCAGACAATGTCGTAAGCTCAAACCTCACCAATTAATTACAATCTGCGCACATATTAGGCCCACTCACACAGAAAATTCTGGCCATGCATGATAAATATTGTTGACGATACAATTATTAAAGATGCATCTCTCTAATCCCATACGCTTGGGGGGAATAAGTAGTCTAACATGGTAACCGAGCTTTGATTCTTGTAGAACTTGAGTTCAAGTCTTCTTATGTACATTATCCCCCTATTTATTTGTATTTGTTCGAAATACATTTTTCTATCTTTTATCTATTTACTTGTGCCCGTCCTCTCACCATGCAAGAATGAATCACACATGATGGGAAGTATTAAAAGCCTGATATACATTGTTGGGGTCATTCCTTAATAGCCTAAGCTTTCAGAGAAGTTGGTTCAGACTTCAGTGACCCCAAATTCACTTCTTTCTCCTCTAAGAGTGTTCTTAAAATAGTCTCAATTCCATCGTAACATCGTTTATCATTTCAAATAAAGACATGCATTCATAAACATGTGTATACATGCATGACATAGTGAAGCATAAGGGATCTTACCAGACTAGTACCAAAAGTCTCAGTTTTAGCAAATCTTCTAGGAAATATTTGGAAGTCAACGGCCAATATACACAAGCATGTGAGGATCATCTGCAATAACCATTCTTGTGAGAAAAAAAAAAAAAAAACAAATATAAGAAAAATAGACTTTAGTAATTATACATGCAAAGTTGCAAACCAAAAAGAGTGTGTATTCTAAGAAAGACTCCATACCATTGAAACTCTGTATGATGAAATGTTTCTCCTAAGAGAATGGACCCCATCTTCTGAATAAAAAGATGATCCAACTCTATATAACAAAGCGAATAACTTTAGTCAATATAGTAATGCTAAGCTATAGGTTGAGCAGTTGAGCTACATATGCAATAACCTAAAGTATACCCAAAAAAAAAAAAAACTGCTTTTGGTAATGCAACATAGAAATATATAACTAAATTTTTTTTTTTTAAAATAATGAAATAAAGTCAAAAACAAAAACTCGTGACTGATCATTTTACCTTCTAGATGCAATACAGAAAAGGAGCAGGAATACCAACAATATTGCACATGTATGAGTCCATTCTGCCAGAACCTGTCACTTAATGTCAACCCTTAACAATTAAAGCAATTCTCTATCCCAAAATAGTGTATAAAACTTTAGATATTTGCTGGAAAAGATCTTTAGACCAGAACATGAAAAGTTAGATTGCAGATGACTGCAACATAAATTTTGAATCTTCTCTCCACCTACATTATATCATTATAGAACACTTTAAATCATAATAGGTCTCAACATAACAAGTATTTCTATTATGCACCAACAATATATACAGCTCCAAGAAAACTCACGTCAACACTTTCTCCATCCTGAGCATAGGCGTTTACGAGATTAACTCAACAATGGATCACAAGGATTATAAAGATGTAGAAATCGATATGTACAAACTCCCAATTGAAAATTAACTTGAGATGGATCATATACACTTCTTCACCGACTTGATTCAATTAGTAGTTTAAAAAACAGATTAAAAACACTTACAGTGATGAATAAAAGGAATGGTAGAACAATCAAGAGAAAATCCAGAGCCAACAATATTGTGTAAGCCCTCCAGTTCTTAGAACCAGTAATTGCATTATCATTTTTCTTCAGAGAGGTCTCTGTGAAATCATAATCTGAGGCAGCAGTCCAAAATTACCAAAACAAACACCAAGAGCAAATGACTTTATATAGCATACAGAAATATGACATGCTAGACAAGATCTGGCAGAATCACTTAGAAAACTAAACGTGGATATCACATGTAGAAAAATTTAAGTTCATGTTAGAGAACTATCAGTTCATTATCAACTTAACAAAATCAAAATGACCAGGTAACCAACATTCTACAAATCTCAATCTCTAATACCGCTTTGCCCTAGAAAATTTTAATAAAGAATCATTTGCCACGAGAACTACCTATGATTTTTTTTTTTCTGTAGGACAGCTATTAGGCCGGCTATGCTTTATGAGACTGAGTGTTGGGCAACTAAGAAACATCGTCTTAGTAAAATGCGTATGCTACTATGAATGTGTGGTAAGATCAGAGATGATAATGACTACATTCGTAAAATGGTAAAAGTAGTACCAATTCAACATAAAATACGAGAGAATTGACTAAAATGGTTTGGACATGTACAAAGAAGACCAATAATTAGACCGGTTAAGACAACAGATAGGACACACATTTAAGCGAATACATAGGGAAAGACCAAAATTGACATGAGAAGAGATAATAAACAGAGACTTGACATCATATAGTGTAGCTTGAATAAGGCAATGGTCATTGACCGAGTGGAATTGAGAAAAAAAGGGTTCATGTGGTTGACTACAAATAAGTTGGGACATATGCTTAGTTGAGTTGAGTTCAGTTCAGAACTGTGTATGGTTTTTCACCAATTAAAAGGAGTATTTGAGTTGATAATTTCTAATCTAACTGGTAAATCCATACTAAAAACATATATAGTTCATCAGGATTGCTTACCAATTATATTGCTGACGCTGAAACAATATCTAAGAATTACCAGAACCTATTTAAAAAAACAAACAAACAAACAAACAAAATAAACAATTGGAAAACAAAAAAAAAAAACCATGAAAGAAAAGGAAAACTAGGGCACTTAAAGTTCAAAACTTTACAGGTAATAAAGTCGAAAGCGTGAAGACTTCAATCATGGAAGATCCTGTTAAGTTGCTCACAAATCTGATAGCATACGTCAAACAATGAGAAAAAAAAAAGAAAAAAAAAAAAGATGAGGAATAAATTATAGATACAGATACATATACATATATATATAGAGAGAGAGAGAGAGAGTAACTGTTCTTTTAAATGCTTGAGAGGAGAGGCCATTGTTGAGTCTCTCTATGTGTTCAATCGTGAAGCGCGCGGGAGAGAGAAGAAGAAGAACGCAGAAGAGATCGCAAAGAGAACGGCGGTTCATCGCAAACCCCAGAAGTCGGGTTTGGATACCATATCATGGCCTATCCGAATAACTGTATCCACGGCCCATCCTGATCCGTCCAAACCCGTTTTTATAGAAAAATGCTTACTGGGCCACAAACAAGTTTTAACTTTTAGGCCACCTTTGTTTTGCTGGACAGGATTAGGGGATTACTTCTCCCCTTTACTATTTGAGGGACTATTAATATCAGCCCTCATGCGATAAAATAGTGGCCCATTTGGGAGACTATTCAGTTAAAAAGGACTAATAGTCCGGTGCAAGGTGGCCGAACCAAACACCGGACTATTGAATTAAAATGGACTAATAGTCCTATCCTCCCCTATCCGGCCCTTAGTCCTGCGAAACAATAAGCCCGATTTTGTCAACCCGAGCCCGATTTGTGAATTAGTTCTACAACCCGAGCCCGAATTGAGACCGAATTATAATTTTTTTTTTAGTGCAAATTGATTTTTAGTATGTAAACAACAATATGTAGAGTATCAAATCTATTTTTAATTGTTTAGATTTGAAAAAAAAAATTCTTATATTAATTTAGTGCTAGAATAATATTTAATAGTATATTATTATCACTAAAAAATACTAGAATATAATGTCAAAAATAATACATAAATAGAATTTGGGCTCGGGCTCGGGCTCGGGCTCGGGTTCCACGGGTTAGCAATTTTTTTGTCCAAGGCCCGCCCGAATTCAATTCGGGCTTCCAAATTGCTGCCCAGGCCCGCCCACTATGAAAGTATTATGGGCCCAAGCCCGGGAATTTTCGGACAGGGCACGGGCTTCCCGCGGGTTGACCCGCCCAACTTGCAGCCCTAGTAAAAAGCAATTTGCCCCCTCAAACTATGCCCGCTTTTGCAAATTGCCCCCTGAACTTTAAAAAGTTGCAATGTCAACCCCAAAGTAATGAGCGAGTTGCAATCAACACCTTCTGTTACAATCTGTCAATAAAACAAACGGAAACCCTCACGTGGCTTACACATTTGCACTTTATACATTCTTGAACACAGAGAGTAGAACAGTTGGCATCTAAAAGGAAACCCTAACCTCACAAATCCATGTTCACAATGACATTGGGCTAAACGGCTAAAGGATTATTGAAGATAACAGTTAATCAGTGTAGATTAGTGAAGAAATGAGTCGAAAATGGGAAAAACGCAAAGACGATGTAAACAAAGCGCTTGATTATAGTAAGTTATTCACTGATTTGTTTGTGTGAAAGTAGATTATTTGAATGTTTGCAAATATTATACTGTAGTGGTGATAGAATATGTAGATTATTTTTATTGGAGACAATGTGGGGCATGATGTCTGAACCGCCCCAACATAAAGTTATAAAACTTCTAACATTTTCCATTCTTAAATTGAATGCAGATGACTTTGATTACTTTACATTGGAAATTCATCATGGGGGCAAGGTTGTGGGTATACCATTAACAGAGTATGTTGGAGGCCATATCAACTATATTGATTATTGTCACATGGATAGTATGTCTTTGTTGGAGATAGAAGACATGGTTGATTCTGGAGGAATTGGTGGGGGAGGGAGGGGTACTTGAGTATTACTATAGAATTCCTGGATTGGATTTGAGTAAAGGATTGAAGTTAATGAAGTCTGATACTGAATGTGTGGAGATGGTTAAGTACATACCTCTTGCCAAGGTGATTGAGACTTACTTACATGAATCAACTGAGGGACATGTTTTTCAAAGCCAAGTTGGATCTACAGAATATGTTGGTGGCAAAGAAGGGACAGAGAATAATGATGATGGCAAAGAAGATGAAGATGAAGTAATAGGAACTGATTCCACTAAAGACTCAGACTTTCATGACAGTGACTATGAACTAAGTGATGATGACCAGTTATTTGAGGCACATATTGACAGAGACATTGAATGGGGTGGGATAAGAAGAGGATCTGGGATAAGAAGAGGAACTGAGTCCACTGAAGAGTCCCTGAACATACCTACTGACATTGGTGATGTTGAATCTGATGAAAACCACAGTGAGGAGGATTTACACAGTGTTGATGGCTCATCTAATGAGGATGAGCCAAAAAGGCCCAGGTTTCCAGAATTCATGTCTAAAACTGATATGAAGGATCCAATTTTCAAAGTTGGGATGTTATTTAGAGATGCAAATCAGTTCAGAGAAGCTATTAGGGACTATGCAATAAAACATGGGAAGAATATTAGGTTTATCAAGAATGAGGGAAATAGAGTCAGAGCTACTTGTAAAGTTGGGTGCAAATGGGTGATATATGCGTCATTGATGGATGGTGAGAAGACATTCCAAGCAAAGATATATGAAGGTGAACATACTTGTGGTAGAGACTTCCAGAATAAAAATGTTAGTGCAAGATGGCTAAGCAAAAAAAATATGCAGACATGCTTAGATCAAATCCCAAATAGCTAATTGAATCATTTAGGGATACTGTGAGGGAGGACTTTGTAGTTGGTGTAACTAAGGATAAACTATATAGAGCTAAGAAGCATGCTCAGGTTATGATTGAAGGTTCATATAAACAGTAATATAACAGATTGTGGGACTATTGTGAAGAGCTGAGAAAGACCAACCCTGGGACAACTGTTAAGATGCAAGTTGGTCATACTGATGGGGGAGAATCAATATTTGAGAGGTTATACATATGTCTTGGTGCATGTAAGGCTGGAACTAAAGTATGTAGGCCTGTAATTGGGTTGGATGGATGTCATCTCAAAGGGCCATATGGTGGACAACTACTAACAGCAGCTGGAATTGATGCCAACAATTCTTGTTTTCCAGTAGTATATGTTGTGGTTGAGGGGGAGACCAAACCAACATGATGGACATTCATATCAGATCAGCAAACGGGTTTGATTCCAACTTTCAATGAGTTATTGCTTGATGTTGACAATAGGTTTTGTGTTAGACATATATACTCAAACTTCAGAGATTCTTTTAAGGGGAAAGCATTGAAGGATGTTTCCCACTTTGAACATCATATGGGAGAGATGGAAAATTTGGATAAAGCAGCATTTGAATGGCTCTCAAAGAAGCTACCATCAACTTGGAGTAGGTCACACTTTAGTTTTTATCCAAAATGTGACATATTGTTAAACAATATGTGTGAGAGCTTCAATAGGGACATCTTAGAAGCTAGGGAAAACCCGATTCTTATAATGTTGGAGACAATTAGGTGTTTCTTGATGAAGAGATTACAAGTTAGGAGGGGAAAAATGTCAAAGTATGAGGGAAAATTCTGTCCTAAAATCCAACAAATTTTGGAGAAGAACAAGAAGGAGTCTTGGGCTTGAATCCCAACATGGGCTGGGGATGGAAAGTTTCAAATTGTATGTTCATGGGGAGACCAGTATTCTATAAATTTGGATGACTTGACCTGTTCTTGCAGAAGGTGGGACTTGACTGGGATTCCATGTTCATATGCAATCTCAGCTATTTTCTATAACTCTTGGCAACCTTGAGGATTTTGTGCATTACTATTATTCAAAAGACAACTACCTGAAGGTGTATGCAAGTGTTATCAACCCCATGAATGGATATAACATGTGGCCAAAAGCTGGGTTCAATCCAGTTCTTCCTCCAATTTACAAGAAACAACCAGGGATACCAAAGAGGATAAGAAGGAAAGGAGCGGAAGAGTTAGAGAATCTAAAGAAGCTGAAGAAGCTTGGGACAATCATTAAGTATTCAAAATGTGGGGCTGCTGGACACAACTCAAGGACATGCAAAGGAGGAGATGCAATGAAGGGAGCTAGAAGAATGGGTGGACCTGCAAGTCAGAACTCTCAATCACCACAATCAACTGGACCTGCAACTCAGCACTCTCTTCCACCAAAATTAGCTAGACCAATTTGGTGGAAAGGAAGGATGGTACACACCAGATCAGAACTTCTTGGTAGAGGTGGAGCTAGGCAAATGGCAAGTGGAAGTCAAGCCAGTGGGCCTATGACAAGAGGGGCAAGTGGCAAGTTAAAGTCAAGCAACTAACATAGTGGTCCTAACTCCTAAGATGCATGTTTTTTTGTTTTTGCTAGCTGGGCAGACAATGCCTTTACTTTGTGGTTTTTGCTTTTCATGGATGAAATACTTGTGATTGTTGTTTTTTTTGGATTCATCCATGAAATACTTTTATTTTATGGAAATGTTGAACTTGACAGCTTTGTTTGGGAAAGTAGTCAATGTTTCTTTTTGTTTTGTCTTTATTTCATTTTGTTGAATGTGTCTAGTTTGAATGTGTCTGGTTGAACTTCACCACTGTGGTTTTCTTAACATTCACATCATTTTCATGAATTAGGGAAAATACTGCATACCTATATTGCATTTTCAAACAAAAGTGCATCATTGTCAAACAAAAGTACATAATTCACTACCCCCTTCCACTATTCTAACCTACTGCCCATGAAGCAATAAAAAGATTCCAATTGTGTGCCAACCCTCATCAAGCCCCTCTCCTAGGGCTCTAAACTCTTAAAATACTGGTATTTTCCCAACCCATTGTGAGTAGACACCATCTTCAAAGTTGTAATGAAAATGACCCAAGTACCAATCAATAAGACCCACAACACTTTTTCTCTGTTATTACGACCTGAGATCTGTTGCTCCAATTTTGTCAAACGTTTGAGAAGCCCTGGAATAACCTTCTTTGTACGTTGACACATTGGTGGATCATACCATTGGAAAAAGCCACAACCACCTTGATCCTGCATTCACAAGATTTTGTAAAGAACAAGTCAGGGGATGATTGTTTTACACAAAAAAAAAAAAAAAAGAAAAAAAAAGACGTATTACACATAACACACAGTCACACACACATACACACACACACACACATATGTGCATATAATTTAAGATTTACCCCCTTTTTTCGCAAGCAAGGAACCTTCTTCCTGGGTTTGATTCAGTCCATGAAGTCTTCAATAGGCTTCTCTTCCTGCAGTGACAGTCTCGGAGTAGCAAGCCCTAGCTATGGCTTTGGCTGCTTTCTTTCATTATCACTTACAATTACTTTGTTAAATGCCCCCTGTTTTTCCTTTTTATTCTGTCAAGACATAGGCCAATTTTGGCGCCAATTTGTTTGGTCATTTTCCCTCCACAAATCCCTCATGTGCAAATGTGTAAGCCACGTAAGTTTGGGGGACTGAAATGTCTAAAACACCCTTCAATGGTTGACATGTGCAACACGTGAGGGTTTTCGTTTGTTTTATTAACAGATTGTAACGGAAGATGTTGATTGCAACTCGCTCATTACTTTGGGGTTGACATTCCAACTTTTTAAAGTTCAGGGGGCAATTTGCAAAGCAGGCATAGTTCGAGGGGGCAAATTGCTTTTTACCCTAACTTTTAAGTGGCACTGGTTCGAAGAGGGGTAATGCTAATTATGGTATAGGGGTACAACTTATTCTTACAACTCATTTACAACCGGATAATGTTAGGGATACAAAAGGGTCACAAAGAAATGCTCACAAAATGATGTGAGCATCTCTTTGTGATATTTTTGTGTCTCAAACATTGCCATTTACAAACATCTCTATCTCTCTCTTAAGTGGCACTGGAGGCTATTGAAATTTAATCGGACCGTACAGTTCCACTTAGAAGAGAGATAGAGATTGTTGTAAATGAGTTCTAAAAATGAATTGTACTCCTAGCATTACTCCTGAAAAATAAATCGGGCATTCTTAGGATTCACTTTTTTTTTTTTTTTTTTTTTGGGGTGGGGGGGGGGGGGGGGGGTCGAAACTAAAGAATTAAATTCATTTTACTAAATACCGCCACTGACAGTTTCACCAGGAATTGGGTGTTGTGCTTATTATTCATGAATTTTTCTTACTTCTATATGCTTGTACTGGTTCTTTTTGGAATCTGATTTTAATGAAACTAGTCAATAACCCGTGCAATGCACGGGAGCCTATCATAAATAGATATTAGGCTCTCCTTTTTCTTGGTTGGGCATGAGATTGTGAAACTCAATACAATAAATTTGTCTACAAATTCTTTTCTCGTATCTATATGCTTCTCAAATTTAAATCTTACATTGTTTACTCCTCAAATACTTTAACAATTACCACTACCATAGTATGTGATTGATGGTCGCTTAATTAATAAAGTATTTAGGAAACAAATTTAGGATTTAAATTTAGAATTAACTTCATAGCATTAACCATTAAAAAAAACCATGGTAGTCAAGTTTACGGGAGTTTGAGGGTAGCACCCCGAGACATTTTTTTTTGGGGGTCAATTTATACATATTTTTCGTGTAGATAATGCTATGAAAATTATTCCAAAAATGCAAGAAATCTTCTACTATACGACACATATCTCAATTATAACACTTTGGAACAATTCACTACCAATTATAAAATTGTAACTTACAAATTACACCTAAAAGTTATTACCAACTGGCACATTAGAAAATCGACTACTGATTGGCACCAAATGTACAACAAAATAACACATTGTTACTTCAAATTAAGGCGAATAAATTGAATGTTTCCATATTTGATTGTCTTGTAAAAATTTTCAAAGACTCAAATACTAATAAAATAGAGAATTTTTTAATTTGGGAAGGGGGCTTAAGTGTAAAAATATATTTTTGTAGGGTATACATAATATTTTTTAAAAATTAAGGGGGGCTTTAGTCCCCCGTTGCCCCTTTATAAATACGTCCCTCGGTCCAAGTCTAGAGCTTCTTCGAGTTCCGGCGGAGGACTCAAAACCCAAAAGTCTCCCAGAAGACCTCTTTCGGCCAGTCTAACCACACAATCTGCCACAGAATTTGCTTGCCTTCTTACCTAGAAATTTTTGGTACAATGTGGAGGTAGTAAACTTTTTCAATAGATATGAAAGTGTTAGGAAATTATATTTTCTAATAAGAGTGGGCAACATATTAATATCAATTATATTATAAGGGCTATTAATTAAAGGGGCTTATATTATGTGGTCTAATTGTAGGAAGCCAATGGACTTCTACTGGGTATGAGTTTAATGAGTGGATACCAAATACTAATCCTGTTAGGAAAAATGGGAACCCTAACATATCAGTATATAAAGACATATAGGTTATGGTCCCAAATATGTCAAATCATTATACTACTTCCTCCTCCATCCCATCAAGAGAAGGAACCCATTACAGATCTAAGGAGATTTGACTGAGGAAGACATAACCAGTCATCATCGTTCTTCTAAGGTTTGCTAATTGCTTCCATGGATACAGGTATGTATTCTACTATATTATATCCTTGATAATCTAACATGATATGATCCTAGGGCTGTGGTTTTACTACTCCAGGGTTCTACAATTTTATAGATTAAAGATTCTAACAAGTGGTATCAGAGCAGGTTATCATGTTAATTATTAAGAATATTTTGCATTATTTTTTATTCGACTGATTCATGTTTCGGCTGATTCATGATTTTTTGGATGGCACTTGATTCAATAATACAATGGATAAAGTTGATTCGTTTGATATATGTTGATGTGATGCTTCACAATTGGCCGATTTTTGAATCAGATTGTGTGTTGACTATAATCCAACTTTGTATAGTCCACTTTTGGTGCTTGTGGTTCCTTATGTAATCTTTTGGGCCTTGGGTTGTTATATCGATGTATTGCACTCAACTTAACATCTACAGTACTTTTTTTTTTTTTTTTTTTTTTGTTGAACTGATTTAACATGTATGACCCCACCGAATTTAATGGGACTCGAATGGATACATGGTAGAGATTGCTTTGGTTTGAAAATTTTCCACCAACTAATCATGATTTGATTCATGTTGAATCTGTTGCTTCAGTTGATTTATAAAATTGTCACGTTTCTATCAAAAATTTTATGTATGGCAGTGCTTCAATTTAGGATTTGGCCGATTACTGATTTTATGATATGATATTAGGTTTTCTGTAGCACTTCAGAATTTCTGGTTCAATCGAGTTGTGAATGTTTTTTTTTAAGTATCATAAAATTTTGGTTGTTCACAACATGAATTAAGGTATTTTTACTGTGCTTTAGAATTTTGGTAATTCATCAAATGAATTAATTCTATGGTAGCTTAGGACTATATTATTCGTCCTATTAAAAAAAAAATTGGGATCTATTTTAGGCCCCAATATAATATGTCTGATACTTCAAATAAATAGATTGAAATAATACGTTGTCAAAGTAACCTCTGTTATTTAAAATTTATTTATTTTGAAATATTAAGATGGTATATCTGTTATTCATGCGATTAACAATCGGCCCAAAGGAAGATTCTTAATTGGCCGAATGATCGGTGTACATATAGTGGTAAATATGTGATAATTATCAAGTTAATTATCCATGTGGGCAGTGAGTCGGCCCAAAGGAAGGCTACTGTTTGACAGGACTTATTGTCAGTATTTGATCACTACACGGGGAGTATCACTTACAGTTGATATTTCTGTCCAAAGACTAAATATCAATGTTGTTCTAGGTATCCTGTGATGGGCCCACCATTAAGTAAATTATTTAATGTGTCATGCATGCATATATATAAAGTATTCATAATATGTTTATGTCATGACATGTTATTAATTATGAGCATATTATTTTATTTTATTTTGTTCTCTATTCAGTTTCTGCTACAGCTACAAATGTTTCTGCTCAAATTAGTGCTATCCCAATGCTGAATGGGGGAAACTTTAAGGTCTGGAAAGAGAACGTGGAAATCGTTCTTGGATGTATGGATTTGGACCTTGCGCTAAGGACCAAACGACCCACTTCGACTACGGAAAACCTGAATGAGGGTAAAATTGAGAAGTGGGATCGCTCGAATCGCATGAGTCTAATGATTATGAAACATTCTATTCCGGAAGCGTTTCGGGGCTCGATCATTGAGAGCACAAATGCTAAGAAGTTCCTCTATGAATTACAACAATATTTTGCTAAAAATGAAAAATCGGAAACGAGTACCGTTTTGGCTACTCTAATTTCCATGAGGTATAAAGGAAAGGGGAACATAAGGGAGTACATTATGGAAATGTCTCATCTCTGTGGGAAACTTAAGGCACTAAAGTTAGAGTTGTCTGAGGACATGCTCGTGCACTTGGTTCTCATATCTCTTCCTGCACAATTCAGTCAATTTAAAGTGAGTTACAATACCCAAAAGGACAAATGGACTCTTAATGAGCTCATATCTCACTGTGTGCAAGAAGAGGAAAGAATTCAGCAAGACAAGACTGAAAGTGCTCATTTAGCATCAACCTCTCAGAATAATAAAAGGAAGAGAGTTAAGGATGCTGCAGATGTGACACCTCAGCAGAAGGAACTAAAGAAGCAAAATGAGGAATTCCTTTGCTATTTCTGCAAAAAGAGAGGCCACATGAAGAGAGACTGTCCCAAATATGCCGCTTGGCGTGCAAAGAAGGGTAAGCTTCTCGTTTTGGTTTGTTCTGAAGTTAATTTAGCTTCTGTACCTAAAGATACTTGGTGGGTAGATTTTGGTACTACTACTCACATAAGTATGTCTATGCAGGGTTGCCTGTGGAGCCGGCCGCCAACTGATGCTGAAAGATTCATCTTTGTGGGTGATGGCAAGAAAGTTATAGTGGAAGCTTCAGGAAATTTTAGATTATTATTAAAGACTGGTGTTTATTTGGATTTGATTAAGACTTTTGTTGCACCGTCTTTTAGACGGAATTTAGTTTCTATTTCTAATTTGGACAAATCTGGTTGTGCTTGTTCTTTTAGAAATAATAAAGTTAGTCTATTTCAAGATTCAAAACTTATTTGTACCAGTTCTTTGATTGATAATCTTTATATGCTAAACACTGTTACTTCCTATAATGAAATTCTGCATACTAATTCACGTGGTACAAAGCGAAAATTAAATGAGAATTCCGCCACCTTATGGCACAAACGATTAGGCCATATCTCTAAACAGAGAATTGAGAAACTTGTGCATGAAGGAATTCTTGGCCCCTTAGATTTGGCAGACTTTCAAGTCTGCATTGAATGCATTAAGGGGAAACAGACAAACATAAGGAAATTAGGTGCCAACAAGTGTACAAACGTCTTAGAACTCATTCACACTGATATATGTGGTCCATTCCCTACAGCCTCTTGGAATGGACAACAATATTTCATTACGTTTGTCACGACCCATCCCACTACGCGTGGAAATAGGACACGTGGCACGCCACCAAGGCTCAACCAAACAACAATATAACTTTACGCAGCGGAAAGAACTGTAAAACAACCCTGGTAGTTTAAAACTTAGGAAAACGTTCCCCTCTGTGTTTGTAAAATCTATTGAAATCAGAGTTATAAAAAGTTTTGGCCAAAGGAAAGCACTTCAAAAGAAAACAGTTTTGAAAACAGAGGCTCAGTCGACTGCCCCGTCGACTGTGCTAGGGTCCAGTCGACTGCTCCGTCGACTGTGTTAAGCAGAACCAAAAATACATCATACTGCAAAGAGGTCCAGTCGACTGATCTGGGAATCCAGTCGACTGCTTTTCAATCAAAGGAAGCAGTAGCTAAAGTCAACAGTGTTCAGTCGACTGCCCAAGGGGTTCAGTCGACTGCTTCTCTGATATACACTTACAGTATCTCAAATACATGAGATCCAGTCGACTGATCAGGGGGGTCCAGTCGATTGCTCCTCTGTTGGCAGCCCTGTGCTGGAATTTACAAGTCCTACTACTCAATACCAACAACAATCACAACCACAACTGTTTTTAACGTATTAAAACATAACTACAGACGTTCAATTACAAGATTTCCATACTGCGAAACTAATCTATGTTTCTATTACAACATACTACAATATTCAAATCCTTATACAAGTTTCAGGATTTAAAATACAACAACCAAAACATATACAAGTGTAAAAACCCCGGCGTTCCTCGGCCTCACTCCTCACGATTCTTCTTGTCTTTCTTCTTACCTGCAATGGAGTACATCTCCACTGCTCAGCTATATGCTGAGCGTACAATTCTAAATGTATGCTTATATGACAATTCATGGTTTAAGCATCTAAAACACATAGAAATAGTCTCTGGGGTGATTGGTACGCATTCATCCGGTCGATGCCGTAGGAGGCCCACCTCTCCCACGCATCTCGTACACTGGTTGGGCCTTCCTCCATACCAGGTACCGTGTACTGGTTGGGCCCACCTCCAATCCAGACACAACCACAAATTCCAATTCCAACAAGATCACAATCCTCAAGGTTCGAGGAGCTTACTCCGAATGAATTTGCACCAAACTCCCCTTTGACCCAAGTAGACACATAACATGCTCACATAAACAGTTATACGTGCTTTTATTATAATTTCACGTGCATAATTAACGGGCCTAACTAATACATGAATTTCGCCCGGATCCAAGAATATCAAAAGTGATGTCCAAAACATGAAAATCCATATATTTCATAGATCTAGAATTCATACCTCGTGCGAATCTCTTCAAACTTTGAAGGATCGTCTAGGGGAATAAATAATTGTCGGATTTCGAATTTGGTATGATTCCTATAAGTTTTACCTGATTTTTCCCAAAAATCCAAAATTAAGATTTTTACAAAACTTGGCCAAACACGGCCTAAGTGGTGTCAAAAAGTAGATCTTACCTCCACGAGTTCAAATCTTGAATTTGGAGAAAATCTGACGGACGAACGGTCGTCGTTTGTCATCGCAAAGCCCGAGGCAACAAAATCTCCCTTCTCTCTCCTCTTTCTAGATATTTAGGAGTTTGGATGAGATTTGAAATCTCATACTCATCTATATATAGGCAAGTTTTCGGGAAATTACATTTACCTCCCCGCAAGTTTCTCAAACTTCTAATTATCTCTCGAAACTTCGCACACGTCCATTTTATGCCTTTACGAGTGAAAACTATAAATTTCAAAAGTTTTCAACTAAATTTCGTTTGGGTCCAAAAATAACGTCCGAAAACTATATTCTGTGGAATCTCTACACAACCTACCTTTTTAATTAACGTGTCTCTCACGTTCTCACCACCGTTCTCAAAATGATATAATCAATATCAAAGATTTACCAGAATTATACTACACAGGTATAATTACTATTCACAGTAATACCAGATAAAGTCAAATAACATTTAAATAATATAAATGTCATTTACTCATTATTATGCAATATGAACTTCTATGTTCCCGTGTCCTCACTGACACCTTACCGTTGACTCACAGTCAACCTCAATCCAGCATTCTCAATTAACATTGATAACTTCTCAATTTACAATTTTACATGATAAAACTATAAATTTTTGGAACGGGTGTGACAACTCTCCCCTCCAAAAAGGAAGTTTGTCCCCAAACTTTACCTCAAGCGTCGAACAAGTACGGATACTCATTCCGCATGTCTTCCTCACTTTCCCATGTAGCCTCTTCCAACGTATGACTACGCCATAGCACTTTCACCATTGGAATAGTCTTGGTTCTCAAAACTTGTTCTTTGCGGTCTAGAATCTCCACTGGTTGTTCCACGTAAGTCAAGTCCCCCTGAATTTGCAACGGTTCAGGTACAATGATCTTACTCGTGTCAGTCATACAACGTCTCAACATAGACACGTGAAACACATTGTGCACATGTTCCAACTCTGTTGACAAGGCCAATCGATAAGCCACTGGACCAACCCTCTCTAGGATCTCAAAAGGTCCTATGAATCTCGGATTGAGCTTTTCCCTCTTCCCAAATCGTACAATGCCTTTTGAAGGCGATACCCGCAAGTATACAAAATCTCCCACTTCAAAATTCATCGGTCGTCATTTCAAATCTGCATAACTCTTATATCGGCTCTGAGCTACTTTGAGTCGCTCTTGAATCAACTTCACTTTCTCAGTAGTCACCTGTATTAACTCAGGTCCTAATAACTTCCTTTCCCCAACTTCGGTCCAACAAACTGGTGATCGACACTTACGCCCATACAAAGCTTCATACGGTGCCATACCGATACTTGACTGAAATCCGTTATTATAAGCAAATTCAATCAACGGCAAGTGGTGCTCCCAATCGTTCCCAAAATCTAAGACACACAATCTCAACATATCTTCCAAGGTCTGAATCATACGCTCGGACTGTCCATCGGTCTGAGGATGAAATGCAGTACTGAAACTCAATTTCGTACCCATAGCTTCTAGCAAACTTCCCCAAAACTTTGACGTAAAACTACTATCGCGATCGGATATAATCACAACTGGGACTCCATGTAGTCTTACAATCTCTTTCACATACAATTCCGCTAACTGAGACGGTTTAGTTGTCTTGATCGGTAGAAAATGAGCTGACTTTGTTAATCGGTCAACTACTACCCAAATCTTATCATTCTTATTGATTGATCGTGGAAATCCTGAAACAAAGTCCATGGTAATCTCGTCCCACTTCCATTCCGACACTGACAAAGGTTGTAGTAACCCCGCGGGTACTTGTCTCTCTGCCTTGACCTGTTGACATGCCGAACATTCGGATACAAACTTAGCAACTTCACGCTTCATACCCTTCCACCAGAAGTTTTCTCTCAAGTTTCGGTACATCTTATTACTTCCCGGGTGCACTGAATATCTAGTACTATGAGCTTCTTCTAAGAGTCGTTCCTTTATGTCTTTCACATTCGGTACACATAACCGATTTCCCAGTTTCAACGTTCCTTGTTCTAATACAAAACCAGGTCGTTTTTCCAAAGATATCTCATCTCTCATTTTACACAAATAAACATCATTAAATTGTTCCCTCTTGATTTCATCAATGATATCTGGGTGTGCTACCATCGCCATCATCAAGTCATCGTTGGTTCCTGGAATCACATCCAATTCTAAGCGTTCCATTTCTTTTACTAACTCTTTTTGTTGCGTTAGCTCGTCGGCTAAATTCCTCGGCGTCTTCCGGCTTAATGCATCGGCTACTACATTCGCCTTCCCCGGATAGTACTCAATCGAAAGATCATAATCCTTCATCAACTCCAACCATCTTCGTTGTCTCATGTTCAAGTCCCGTTGGGTGAAAATATATTTCAAACTCTTGTGGTCTGTGAATATCTCACACTTTTCTCCGTACAAATAATGTCTCCAAATCTTCAAGGCATGAATTACTGCAGCTAATTCCAGATCATGAGTCGGATAATTAATCTCATGTGTCTTCAACTGTCTAGATGCATAAGCGATCACTTTACCCCCTTGCATCAACACGCATCCCAACCCTTTGTGTGAAGCATCAAAATAGATCACAAACCCCTTGGTTCCGGATGGTATTGTCAAAATAGGTGCTCTCGTCAACCGTGACTTCAATTCCTGGAAACTGTCTTCACATTCATGACTCCATTCAAATGTAACACCTTTTCTCATTAACTTTGTCATTGGCAATGAAATCTTCGAGAAATGTTCAATAAAACGGCGGTAGTATCCCGCTAATCCCAAGAAACTTCGAATTTCAGATACGGAAGTCGGTCTTTGCCAATTTGATACAGCTTCTACTTAGTGAGGATCGACTGATACTCCATTCTTGTCAATCACGTGACCAAGAAAAGTAATGCTAGGTAACCAAAATTCACATTTCTTGAATTTCCCAAACAATTGTTTCTCTCGTAATCTCTGAAGTATCAATCTCAAGTGGTTCTCGTGTTCTATCTCACTAGGTGAATAAATAAGGATATCGTCAATGAATACAATCACAAAGTCATCCAAATAGTCCTTAAAGACTCGGTTCATAAGATCCATGAACGCGGCTGGTGCATTGGTAACTCCAAATGGCATAACTAAGAACTCGTAGTGTCCATAACGCGTTCTGAAAGCTGTTTTCTCAACATCTTCGGCCTTTACTTTCAACTGATGATAACCCGATCTCAGGTCTATCTTGGAGAATACATGTGCCCCACGAAGTTGATCAAATAAGTCATCGATTCTGGGTAGTGGATACTTGTTCTTGATTATCAATTTGTTCAGTTCCCGATAATCTACACACATTCTCATAGAACCATCTTTCTTCTTTACGAACAACACTGGAGCTCCCCACGGCGAAATACTTGGTCGGATGAAACCTTTGTCAAGTAACTCTTGCAATTGAACTTTCAGTTCCTTCAATTCTACTGGTGCCATTCTATACGGTGCCTTGGATACCGGCCTTGAGTCTGGCTTTACCTCAATGGTGAATTCAATTTCTCTCTCAATCAAAACATCTGGTAGATCGCCAGGAAATACATCTGGACATTCTCGCACTATCGGAATGTCTTCTACTTTTAATTCAGTCGCCGAGACATCAGTCACTGAACATAGAAATCCATGACATCCCTTTTTCAATAACTTTCCCGCTCGGATAGCTGAAATCAAATACGGCGGCGGTGTAACCCCACTCCCTCGGAAACAAAAGCTCCCATGTACCGGTGATCGAAAATTAACCTCTTTCCGTTCACAATCTATCGTAGCTTGGTTAAGGGCTAACCAATCCATTCCTAGTATCACATCGAAATGGTTCACTACAGTCGGTATAAGGTCTACAGTCATCAACTTCTCACCTAGTTTGATCTCACAGTTCTTATATATAGTAGATGTCACTATTGACTTACTAAGTGGCACAACGATAGACAATTCATATCCTAGTGGCGCGGACTTAACATTCAAATGTTCAACAAAGTTATGAGATACAAACGAATGCGTAGATCCCGAATCAACGAGTATGCGTGCTAAGTGCGAACATACAAGCACCATACCTGAGACCACTGTATCAGTAGCAGCCACGTCTCCAGGGTTCATCTGGAATGATCTTCCCTGACGTTGCTCTGTCCTTTGTCCCTTGTCACTAGACTGCTTAGGCTTCGAACCACTAGAAGCCATAGAACTTGCCCCTTGTTGAGAACGCTTCTTTGGGCAATCCTTCGCTCAGTGTCCCAAGGTACCACAATCAAAACACTTGAGTTGCAAATGAGTCGCAGAACTCACACTGTTTCCCCCTGTAGATCTGTTCTGAAAGTTAGTCAGAAAACATCGACCGGTGTGTGGTCGGTTGCAAAGTGAACACAACGGTATGTTACTTGGTACTCTCCTGGAATCATTAAAACCAGAACTAAAGCCTCGTGAAAATGGCCTCTTAAAAGATCCCCCCTGACTTCGGTCACCACCCTCATGACTTCGCTTCCCTTGGTGATTTTGTCTCGATCTCTCTATTCCACTTTCGGCTACAAGCGCCGTCTGCTGTACTGCTGCAACAGTCGAATGTTCGTAGGTTTCTACCCTCAAACGGATATTTTCCCTTAACCCTTCTTCAAATTTCCTTGCCCTATCTTCCTCTCCTGGCACTGAACCTTTGCCAAATCTCAACAACGCATTATACTTGGAAGTATACTCTGTCACAGTCATGTCTCCTTGCTTCAAGTTATCAAATTCTCTCTTCTTTGCGTTGTAGGCGGCTCGCGAAAAGAACCGGCGATTGAATTCTGCCTTAAACCCTTCCCAAGTAATCGGTGCTTCCTGATCTAAAACATTTACCCACCAGTTCTGGGCTTCACCCTTCAGTACATCACTTGCGTTCTCAATCTTCTCTCTATCTGTCATCGGAATAGATCGGAAAATTCGCTCCATGTCCATGACCCAATGTTCTGCTAATGTTGTATCAGGTGTCCCATGAAACTCCATCGGTTTCTTTTGAGTAAACTGTTCAGATATTGATCTCATACCCCTACTTTCGGGTGCATGTACTACAGTTATTGGTTCTACTTCGATATGGGGTGTGGGAGGCAATCGTTCCGATATATTCCGTATCACTTCCCCCATATTCCCCATCATCTCTGCCATTTCATTCATACGTCGAGTGTGTGGCGATAATTCTCGCTCTTCGTCACTCATGATTTCAATCCTGTAGTTCTCAATGCATAAACACTATGCATGTACAACAATAACAATAGTATATATGTAAAATAACATCCATATGCATCAAACATCTCTAAGATGCATGAATGCAATTGAAAACATGTGGCAATTCACTCAACACTCCACTCGTCGTCGAACGTTCCCAAAGTTTTGTTACCTCTAGCTCTGATACCAATAAATGTCACGACCCATCCCACTACGCGTGGAAATAGGACACGTGGCACGCCACCAAGGCTCAACCAAACAACAATATAACTTTACGCAGCGGAAAGAACTGTAAAACAACCCTGGTAGTTTAAAACTTAGGAAAACGTTCCCCTCTGTGTTTGTAAAATCTATTGAAATCAGAGTTATAAAAAGTTTTGGCCAAAGGAAAGCACTTCAAAAGAAAACAGTTTTGAAAACAGAGGCTCAGTCGACTGCCCCGTCGACTGTGCTAGGGTCCAGTCGACTGCTCCGTCGACTGTGTTAAGCAGAACCAAAAATACATCATACTGCAAAGAGGTCCAGTCGACTGATCTGGGAATCCAGTCGACTGCTTTTCAATCAAAGGAAGCAGTAGCTAAAGTCAACAGTGTTCAGTCGACTGCCCAAGGGGTTCAGTCGACTGCTTCTCTGATATACACTTACAGTATCTCAAATACATGAGATCCAGTCGACTGATCAGGGGGGTCCAGTCGATTGCTCCTCTGTTGGCAGCCCTGTGCTGGAATTTACAAGTCCTACTACTCAATACCAACAACAATCACAACCACAACTGTTTTTAACGTATTAAAACATAACTACAGACGTTCAATTACAAGATTTCCATACTGCGAAACTAATCTATGTTTCTATTACAACATACTACAATATTCAAATCCTTATACAAGTTTCAGGATTTAAAATACAACAACCAAAACATATACAAGTGTAAAAACCCCGGCGTTCCTCGGCCTCACTCCTCACGATTCTTCTTGTCTTTCTTCTTACCTGCAATGGAGTACATCTCCACTGCTCAGATATATGCTGAGCGTACAATTCTAAATGTATGCTTATATGACAATTCATGGTTTAAGCATCTAAAACACATAGAAATAGTCTCTGGGGTGATTGGTACGCATTCATCCGGTCGATGCCGTAGGAGGCCCACCTCTCCCACGCATCTCGTACACTGGTTGGGCCTTCCTCCATACCAGGTACCGTGTACTGGTTGGGCCCACCTCCAATCCAGACACAACCACAAATTCCAATTCCAACAAGATCACAATCCTCAAGGTTCGAGGAGCTTACTCCGAATGAATTTGCACCAAACTCCCCTGTCACGCCCCGACGTAGCATAATTCAGGAAAGCATTTAATTTCCTTTATGGACTCGTAGGTCGTGACAAGTGAGTATGACCAATTGTCCCTGCAACAAATAACTTAACAAACAATTCTAGAGCAAAGGATACTAACAAAAACATAAGCTCTGAAAAAAAAAACTTACTAAACTATTACAACAGTCATAGTCTTAGGCACAAAACGCCTTATTCAAAAGTCCAAACTAGTTTATTACAAAACCCAAATTAAAAGACTTAGGAAATATAAAGCAGCCTCCTGGAAAGTCTCCTGACTCTAAGTAGCATAGTCAAAATACCCTGGCTTCTCCTGACCCTGAAAATCTGGACATACAGTCCAGGACGCATCAACGCCGTCAGCTTATGAAAGCTGGTGAGCAAAATAAACAAGTGCTCGCAATGTATATATAAGCATATAAACAACGGTGCAATTTAACTTTTAAAAGCAATAACTTCAAGGTTCCAATTCCAACATAAGCTACGGGGAATAAAGAAAGCAATAGATATGCGACCATGCATGAACAATGTAATATCTCATCTTTCTGACTCTTTTCTCTCAACAAAACTCAACACAACCAAACCATCGCTTCAGATACCAGGAATAATATCCGATCGATATCTAAGCCACACTCAATACCATCATTTCGGATACCAGGAATACTATCCGATCAATATCCGAAACAAGCGCCTTAGATACCAGGAATAATATCCGATCGATATCTAAGCCGTACACAACACTACCACCATCGCTTCGGATATCAGGAATACTATCCGATCAATATCCGAAACGCGCGCCTTAGATACCAGGAATATTATCCGATCGATATCTAAGTCGCACAACTGGAACACCACTCTTTACTCTTTTCACACTTTCTCACACACATGCATGTTGACACAACCTTAACCCTAACATGTATGTCAATGTTTCATAAATAACCCCATTAATAAATCATAAAGCCGGAATAATCGTATGAGCATAAATTTTGGCCTTAAACATTCTTACAAGTCCAAAGTCTAACAGTGAGCCTTTAAAACAGTGTATTTGTTAAACAGTCCTTTGAAATCTCCCAAAACATTTTTTTTTTCCAAACAGTCCCTTACCAAAACAAAACTTACAAACTGCCAAAACTGCCACCTCGCGCGAGCGGATCGCGCGAGCGAACCTCGCGCGAGCGGGTCGCGCGCGCGAGTTCTTGCAAAAAGTTGTCTTCTTCGTTTTCTCCCCTGTTTCTGGTTTTGTACGGGGTTTTATAAGTCTTAATACATCGTTCTACTCGTCCCATCACAACCAATTAAGATTCTGTTTTAATAAATTTCCCAACCAGGGCTTTAACAGTTCGTAAATACTACCCAAACAGCCCCTAAAACACGAAACAAGCAAGAATTAGAAACTGCCAGAATCATTCCCGGCGCTTTTGAATAAATGCCGTTAATTCCCGGCGCTTCAGAACAAACGCCGTTAATTTCCCGGCGCTTCAGAACAAACGCCGTTAATTTCCCGGCGCTTCAGGACAAACGCCGTTAATTCCCGGCGCTTCAGGACAAATGCCGTTAATTTCCGGCGCTTCAGGAAAAACGCCGTTAATTTCCCGGCGCTTTAGGACAAACGCCGTTAATTTCCGGCGCTTCAGGAAAAACGCCGTTAATTTCCCGGCGCTTTAGGACAAACGCCGTTAATTTCCCGGCGCTTTTGAATAAACGCCGTTAATTCCTACTTCGTCTTCTTCACTGGTTATCCCCTGTTTTCAGTTTAAGGGTCCAAATTGACCCATTTCTGAATTCTGCTTCAACCAAGACATGTAATATATGGATTTCTTCGTTTTTCCGCAAGGATTACGAATACGTGATCGGTTTTAACTAATTTCAATCGTAGCTCTCGGATTTCACGTAAAACCGAGAGGTGACAAAACTTTAAATCAACGGTACGTCGCGATACGGATGAATTAAGCCGTAGTATTCGAACCACAGCTTATTGGGACTAAGATCTTTCATTCCCAATTTACAGAATCGATTTTGGTTACGATTTCTAAAACTTCAATTTCCAAGCTTTAATGGTGTTTTCATATATATACATATATACACACTTATATATCCTGAAAAACACATATATAGACATTGAGAGTGAGTTTAAATTACTCACAGAGGCTAATTATACAGAAATTTAAAGGCCGAGAACTTCCGCCGTAATAATCCGTCGTTGAGAATTTCCTCTTCCGTTCTTGATTTTGGTAACCCAATATGTGTATATATATGTGTGTCTAAGTATGTGACTGATTATATATATAAACTGTATGTGTGTGTTGTGTGATCTTGAGAGAGCAAGAGAGTGATTGAGAGAATTTGAGAGAGTTTGGGAGTGAGAGATGAGAGACTGTGAGTGAGTGATTGAGAGAGAGAGCTGCCGAGAGAGAGATGAATCAAATGGGGAATAAGTGGGTGTATAAATGATATGTAAAGTGCTTAGCACTATGCATATAAAACACACATGACACTCCACACACACTCACAAAGCACTACACACACATTCCACTAAACACAGCACACACTGCACTAATGTGTACACAAGATACCCTTGTGTGTGTTGAGCTCACGCAATGATACACACACACAGGTAAAAATATACTGCCCATTCCCAAAACTGGTATTTTACGGTTGAAATAAAAATACAGAAAATTATATTAATGTAGGAATTCAATTCCCGGTTATACAAAAATATAAATATCGATTTTGAAACCATAGAAAATGTTTTAAAAATTACGGTTTGACCCCAGATAATTATTACAAAGAGAAATTAAATTAAAATACTCATGGAAATAAAATGCAATATTTATTTATTAATGATAATAAAATATAGGGCGTTACACCCTACCCACCTTAACAGAGATTTCGCCCCGAAATCTGAGCTAACTAATCCTGAAACAACTCGGGGTATCTAGTCCTCATGTCTGACTCTAACTCCCACGACGCCTCTCCTACATCATGATGCCTCCACTGAACTTTAACCAAAGGAACGTCTCTTCTTCTCAGCCTCTTGATACTCTGGTCAAGAATTCTCACAGGTCTATCCTTGTAGACAACATTCTGACTCGTCTCAATATCATCAAAATTAACCACATGTGAAGGATCCCGTATGTATTTCCTTAACATACTGACATGGAACACATTATGAACACCAGACATCTTTGGTGGCAACGCGAGCCGATAAGCCACTTTCCCAACACGCTCCAAAATCTCGAACGGTCCGATGAAACGAGGTGCCAACTTCCCTCTCTTCTGACCAAAACGTACTATTCCACGAACAGGTGAAACCTTAAGGAGTACGTGATCTCCAACACTGAACTCCAAGTTCTTTCAACGTCGATCCGCATAACTCTTGTGTCTACTCTGTGCAGTTTTCATCCTTTCCTTGACCAGTGAAATTTTCTCATTGGTCTCTCTCACCAAATCTGGTCCTAAAAGTTCTGTATCTCCCACTTCAGCCCAACACAATGGAGATCGACATGGCCGTCCGTACAAAGCTTCGAACGGCGCCATTCCAATACTCGAGTGATAACTGTTGTTATACGCAAATTCAACCAAAGGTAAGTGCGTCTCCCAAGATTCTTCAAAGTCAATTGCACAAGCTCTGAGCATATCTTCCATAATCTGATTAACACGCTCGGTCTGCCCATCGGTCTGAGGATGGAATGCAGTACTCATCTTGAGCGAAGTTCCCATAGCCTTCTGCAGACTTTCCCAAAATCCCGAGGTAAAACGTGCATCGCGGTCTGATACAATTGACACAGGCGCACCGTGCAGTCGCACCACTTGCTGTAGGTACATTCGACTCATCCTTTCTACTGGGTAAGTCATATTGTACGCGATAAAGTGTGCAGACTTCGTCAAACGATCCACGATTACCCAAATCGCGTCATGATTCTGTTGTGACCGGGGTAATCCAACCACGAAATCCATAGTTATGTGCTCCCACTTCCATCCTGGGACAGGTAAGGGTTGTAACAATCCCGAGGGTCTCTGATGTTCGGCCTTCACTTGTTGACAAGTCAAACATTTAGACACAAATTCGGCTACTTCTCGTTTCATCCCTTCCCACCAGAAATTTCTCTTCAGGTCTTTATACATCTTTGTTCCTCCTGGGTGTACTGTCAGTCTTGATTTATGTGCTTCTTCGAGAATTTCTTTTCTCAAACCTCCTGAATCTGGCACACACAATCTGTCTCGACATCGGTATCCTCCATCGGCCCCAACCTTCCATTCTGTCGGGTCCTTCTCTAACATCTTGGCGAACCATGCTTGAAACTTCTCATCTTCCTTCTGGGCTTCGATGATTCGACTCACAAGTGTTGGTTGTACTACCAAGCATCCAAAGTGTTGCCCGATACTTCCCTCAGAAATCTGCACATCAAATTCTGTTATTGACTCCAAGGCTTTCCATTCCCTCAACATCAATGAAGCAATCATTCCTTGAGGTTTCCGGCTTAGGGCGTCAGCGACTACGTTTGCCTTACCGGGGTGGTACTCTAATGTGAAGTCGTAGTCCTTGATCAGTTCCATCCACCGACGTTGCCTCATATTCAACTCCTTCTGAGTAAACAAATACTTAAGGCTTTTGTGGTCTGAGAACAAATCAAATTTCTCCCCATAGAGGTAGTGTCTCCAGATCTTAAGCGCGAACACTACTGCTGCCAGCTCTAAATCATGAGTTGGGTAGTTCAATTCATTCGGCTTCAACTGTCTTGAACCATAGGCGATAACCTTTCCGTCTTGCATAAGGACACATCCCAATCCTTGATACGAGGCGTCACTAAAAATAATGAACTTCGCACCATCCCTTGGTATCGCAAGCACTGGCGCTGTTGTCAATTTCTCTTTCAATTTTAGAAAAGCGCGTTCATGCTTATCAGTCCATTCAAACTTCAAATCTTTCTTAGTCAAACCAGTTAACGGGGCTGCTATCTTTGAGAAACCTTCCACAAATCTCCGATAGTAACCAGCTAGTCCCAGAAAACTTCTGACTTCTGTAGCATTGGTCGGCCGAGTCCAATTCGCCACTGCATCGGTCTTTGATGAGTCAACCGCGATTCCTTGTTGAGAGATCACATGCCCGAGAAACTTAACTTCCTGAAGCCAGAATTCACACTTGCTGAATTTAGCATACAGGCGGTGATCCTTGAGAGTCTGCAACACGATCCTCAGATGTTGTTCATGCTCTTCCTCTGTCTTGGAATAGATCAAAATATCATCAATAAAGACAATAACGAACTGATCTAAGTATGGCTTGAATACTCTGTTCATCAAGTCCATAAACACAGCTGGAGCATTTGTCATCCCAAACGGCATTACTAAGAACTCATAGTGTCCGTATCTCGTCCTGAAAGCAGTCTTAGGTATGTCTTCCTTCCGCACCCTCAACTGGTGATACCCTGACCGTAGATCAATCTTAGAAAAGGTCGTGGCTCCTTGCAACTGATCAAACAGATCGTCTATCCGAGGTAAAGGATACTTATTCTTGATAGTAACCTTATTCAGTTCTCGGTAGTCAATACACAGCCGCATTGACCCATCCTTCTTCTTCACAAACAACACTGGTGCTCCCCAGGGTGAAGTACTTGGACGAACAAAACCCAACTTCTCAAGTTCTTGAACTTGTTCCTTCAGCTCCAACAACTCTGTAGGGGCCATCCTGTAGGGAACCTTGGTTATAGGTCGAGTACCTGGCACTAATTCCACACAGAATTCTATGTCCCTTTCCGGCGGTAATCCTGAAATATCTCGGAATACTTCCTCGAACTCTTTGATTACCGGTATAGATGATACTGTCACCTCTGCACTGACAACCTCAATGTTTGCTAGGCATCTAGTGAGGAACATATCACCCGAAGGGTTACATTGGAAATCGAAGAGTTGATTCCCCTTGTCCGCAAATGTGATCTTTTTCTTTGCACAATCCAACTTCGCATGATTCTTCTCGAGCCAATCCATTCCCAGGATTATATCGAACTCCTTCATCGACAGAACCACCAATCTCGCCAAAAGTTCGTGGTCTCCAAACCGAAGAGGACAATCCTTACACACATGTAATAACTTGACTGTGGTCCCTAAGGGTGAGACAGCACTCAAAGCTTCCTCTAAACGATGCGGTATGATACCCAACTTCTGAACGATCTTAACAGATATAAAAGAATGTGTAGCACCCGTGTCGAATAAAACTTTAACATGAGAGTTAAACAAAGTTAGAGTACCTTCCACTGCTCGTTGCTCGGGCGGTCCCTCCTCATTGGTACCTTCTTCATACCCTGTCTCCTCATAGCCAGCAGCCTCGGGAATGACAGCATTCAGACGGGCTTGTCCTTGTTGACCATAGTTACCTTTCCTAGGAGCCTTGCATTCTGGACTTATGTGACCTGGCATGCCACAATTATAGCACACAACTCCTGAACGATCCGTACGCCTAGGTGCTCTGCAATCTTTAGCTCGATGACCGGGAACTCCACAATTGAAGCAGTTGTTGTTTTTGGCCCCTTCTATTGCTAGAGGCTGATACTGCTGAACTGCTTGTGTCTGTTGAGGTTTCTTCCCTCCATCCCAGGTCCTTTTCTGTCCTTGAGGGTACCCTGGTTTCTGTCCGGGATAACCCTTCTGCGGAGGTCGATTTCCAAGCGGCTTCGAATTCTGACACCCATCATTCTCTAACCCCGTAGCCAATCTCACCAGAGCTTCAAATGACTGGCCCAGATGCCCCATAGTCAAATGTCTGAGAGACAGGTTGAGACCTCGGTGATACTTCTTGATTTTCCTCTGGGGTGTGTCCACCATATGTGGAGCAAAGCGAGACAGACGCTCAAATCGAGTAGTGTACTCTCGGACAGTCAGATTCCCTTGAGTCAACTCCATAAACTCTTTCTCCCTCTTGTCCTTCTCTTCTTCGGGGAAATACTTCTCGAGAAACCTTTCCTTGAACACCACCCACGGCATTCTCCTTGCAGCTTCTTCCCCTATGGTCGCCTTTTCTGCATCCCACCAATCAGCCGCTGCATAAGACAACTGAAAGATAGCCAGACGCTTCTTTTCCAGATCAGTGCACTCTATGGTCTCAAAGATACGCTCCATCTGACGTAGCCACTGTTCCGCTTGCCAGGGTTCATCAGTTCCAGCAAAATACTCAGGTCGTAGAGCGCGAAACTCCTTAAGAAGCTTGTCTCCAGTCTGGTGGGCTTGCCTCCCATTCCCATTGTAATCCCCATTCTGATTATTGTTCCTTGCGTTCTGATCACTAACCCTCTCCAACCTCCTTACAAAAGCTTCGAACATCCCGGTTGGATCTATTACTGGCGGTGCATCTTCAATAGCGGGACGATTCCTGAGATTTCTTCTAGCCATCTGATCGAGAGAACGGTACCTATCCATCAATCAACAGAATTCGGTCAACCTCTCGAGAAGAAAGAAAATTCTAAACGATAGAAAACGACTAGACACGGAATAAAGTCGAACTATCCTATCTCAATTCTATCTTAACGGAAGATCCTATGTGTCTTGGACAATTGGTCGAGCCATAACCTGGCTCTGATACCAAAAAGCCTGTCACGCCCCGACGTAGCATAATTCAGGAAAGCATTTAATTTCCTTTATGGACTCGTAGGTCGTGACAAGTGAGTATGACCAATTGTCCCTGCAACAAATAACTTAACAAACAATTCTAGAGCAAAGGATACTAACAAAAACATAAGCTCTGAAAAAAAAAACTTACTAAACTATTACAACAGTCATAGTCTTAGGCACAAAACGCCTTATTCAAAAGTCCAAACTAGTTTATTACAAAACCCAAATTAAAAGACTTAGGAAATATAAAGCAGCCTCCTGGAAAGTCTCCTGACTCTAAGTAGCATAGTCAAAATACCCTGGCTTCTCCTGACCCTGAAAATCTGGACATACAGTCCAGGACGCATCAACGCCGTCAGCTTATGAAAGCTGGTGAGCAAAATAAACAAGTGCTCGCAATGTATATATAAGCATATAAACAACGGTGCAATTTAACTTTTAAAAGCAATAACTTCAAGGTTCCAATTCCAACATAAGCTACGGGGAATAAAGAAAGCAATAGATATGCGACCATGCATGAACAATGTAATATCTCATCTTTCTGACTCTTTTCTCTCAACAAAACTCAACACAACCAAACCATCGCTTCAGATACCAGGAATAATATCCGATCGATATCTAAGCCACACTCAATACCATCATTTCGGATACCAGGAATACTATCCGATCAATATCCGAAACAAGCGCCTTAGATACCAGGAATAATATCCGATCGATATCTAAGCCGTACACAACACTACCACCATCGCTTCGGATATCAGGAATACTATCCGATCAATATCCGAAACGCGCGCCTTAGATACCAGGAATATTATCCGATCGATATCTAAGTCGCACAACTGGAACACCACTCTTTACTCTTTTCACACTTTCTCACACACATGCATGTTGACACAACCTTAACCCTAACATGTATGTCAATGTTTCATAAATAACCCCATTAATAAATCATAAAGCCGGAATAATCGTATGAGCATAAATTTTGGCCTTAAACATTCTTACAAGTCCAAAGTCTAACAGTGAGCCTTTAAAACAGTGTATTTGTTAAACAGTCCTTTGAAATCTCCCAAAACATTTTTTTTTTCCAAACAGTCCCTTACCAAAACAAAACTTACAAACTGCCAAAACTGCCACCTCGCGCGAGCGGATCGCGCGAGCGAACCTCGCGCGAGCGGGTCGCGCGCGCGAGTTCTTGCAAAAAGTTGTCTTCTTCGTTTTCTCCCCTGTTTCTGGTTTTGTACGGGGTTTTATAAGTCTTAATACATCGTTCTACTCGTCCCATCACAACCAATTAAGATTCTGTTTTAATAAATTTCCCAACCAGGGCTTTAACAGTTCGTAAATACTACCCAAACAGCCCCTAAAACACGAAACAAGCAAGAATTAGAAACTGCCAGAATCATTCCCGGCGCTTTTGAATAAATGCCGTTAATTCCCGGCGCTTCAGAACAAACGCCGTTAATTTCCCGGCGCTTCAGAACAAACGCCGTTAATTTCCCGGCGCTTCAGGACAAACGCCGTTAATTTCCCGGCGCTTCAGGACAAACGCCGTTAATTCCCGGCGCTTCAGGACAAATGCCGTTAATTTCCGGCGCTTCAGGAAAAACGCCGTTAATTTCCCGGCGCTTTAGGACAAACGCCGTTAATTTCCGGCGCTTCAGGAAAAACGCCGTTAATTTCCCGGCGCTTTAGGACAAACGCCGTTAATTTCCCGGCGCTTTTGAATAAACGCCGTTAATTCCTACTTCGTCTTCTTCACTGGTTATCCCCTGTTTTCAGTTTAAGGGTCCAAATTGACCCATTTCTGAATTCTGCTTCAACCAAGACATGTAATATATGGATTTCTTCGTTTTTCCGCAAGGATTACGAATACGTGATCGGTTTTAACTAATTTCAATCGTAGCTCTCGGATTTCACGTAAAACCGAGAGGTGACAAAACTTTAAATCAACGGTACGTCGCGATACGGATGAATTAAGCCGTAGTATTCGAACCACAGCTTATTGGGACTAAGATCTTTCATTCCCAATTTACAGAATCGATTTTGGTTACGATTTCTAAAACTTCAATTTCCAAGCTTTAATGGTGTTTTCATATATATACATATATACACACTTATATATCCTGAAAAACACATATATAGACATTGAGAGTGAGTTTAAATTACTCACAGAGGCTAATTATACAGAAATTTAAAGGCCGAGAACTTCCGCCGTAATAATCCGTCGTTGAGAATTTCCTCTTCCGTTCTTGATTTTGGTAACCCAATATGTGTATATATATGTGTGTCTAAGTATGTGACTGATTATATATATAAACTGTATGTGTGTGTTGTGTGATCTTGAGAGAGCAAGAGAGTGATTGAGAGAATTTGAGAGAGTTTGGGAGTGAGAGATGAGAGACTGTGAGTGAGTGATTGAGAGAGAGAGCTGCCGAGAGAGAGATGAATCAAATGGGGAATAAGTGGGTGTATAAATGATATGTAAAGTGCTTAGCACTATGCATATAAAACACACATGACACTCCACACACACTCACAAAGCACTACACACACATTCCACTAAACACAGCACACACTGCACTAATGTGTACACAAGATACCCTTGTGTGTGTTGAGCTCACGCAATGATACACACACACAGGTAAAAATATACTGCCCATTCCCAAAACTGGTATTTTACGGTTGAAATAAAAATACAGAAAATTATATTAATGTAGGAATTCAATTCCCGGTTATACAAAAATATAAATATCGATTTTGAAACCATAGAAAATGTTTTAAAAATTACGGTTTGACCCCAGATAATTATTACAAAGAGAAATTAAATTAAAATACTCATGGAAATAAAATGCAATATTTATTTATTAATGATAATAAAATATAGGGCGTTACATCCCCTTTGACCCAAGTAGACACATAACATGCTCACATAAACAGTTATACGTGCTTTTATTATAATTTCACGTGCATAATTAACGGGCCTAACTAATACATGAATTTTGCCCGAATCCAAGAATATCAAAAGTGATGTCCAAAACATGAAAATCCATATATTTCATAGATCTAGAATTCATACCTCGTGCGAATCTCTTCAAACTTTGAAGGATCGTCTAGGGGAATAAATAATCGTCGGATTTTGAATTTGGTATGATTCCTATAAGTTTTACCTGATTTTTCCCAAAAATCCAAAATTAAGATTTTTACAAAACTTGGCCAAACACGGCCTAAGTGGTGTCAAAACGTAGATCTTACCTCCACGAGTTCAAATCTTGAATTTGGAGAAAATCTGACGGACGAACGGTCGTCGTTTGTCGTCGCAAAGCCCGAGGCAACAAAATCTCCCTTCTCTCTCCTCTCTCTAGATATTTAGGAGTTTGGATGAGATTTGAAATCTCATACTCATCTATATATAGGCAAGTTTTCGGGAAATTACATTTACCTCCCCGCAAGTTTCTCAAACTTCTAATTATCTCTCGAAACTTCGCACACGTCCATTTTATGCCTTTACGAGTGAAAACTATAAATTTCAAAAGTTTTCAACTAAATTTTGTTTGGGTCCAAAAATAACGTCCGAAAACTATATTCTGTGGAATCTCTACACAACCTACCTTTTTAATTAACGTGTCTCTCACGTTCTCACCACCGTTCTCAAAATGATATAATTAATATCAAAGATTTACCAGAATTATACTACACAGGTATAATTACTATTCACAGGAATACCAGATAAAGTCAAATAACATTTAAATCATATAAATGTCATTTACTCATGATTATGCAATATGAACTTCTATGTTCCCGTGTCCTCACTGACACCTTACTGTTGACTCACAGTCAACCTCAATCCACCATTCTCAATTAACATTGATAACTTCTCAATTTACAATTTTGCATGATAAAACTATAAATTTTTGGAACGGGTGTGACAACGTTCATAGACGACTACTAAAGATATGGATACCTATATTTGATACATGAGAAGTCACAGTCCCTGGATGTTTTCAAGTCATTTAAAGTCGAAGTTGAACTTCAGCTTGGCAAGAAAATTAAGGCTGTCAAATCTGACCGTGGTGGTAAGTACTATGGTAGATATGACGGATCAGGTGAACAACATCCAGGACCATTTGCTAAACTCCTAGAGGAATGCGGTATCGTCCCTCAATACACAATGCCAAGCAAACCTAGCATGAATGGTGTAGCTAAAAGATGAAACAGAACGCTCAAGGACATGGTAAGAAGTATGATTAGTCATTCTTCTTTACCAAAATCACTCTGGAGAGAAGCTCTAAAGACTGCAGCATATATACTCAACAGAGTTCCAAGTAAAGTAGTAACCAAAACCCCTTATGAATTATGGACTAGAAAGAAGCCTAGCATTAGGCATTTACACATTTGGGGTTGTCCAGCTGAGGTACGGCCTTATAGGCCACATGAAAAGAAATTGGACTCTAGAACAGTCAGTTGCTACTTTGTTGGATACGCGGAACGCTCTCGGGGCCTTTAAGTTTTATGATCCCACTGCTAGGACATTTTTTGAAACAGGAAATGCAAGATTTCTTGAGGAAGTTGAGTTTGTGGGGGGAGATAAGGTTAAAGACATTGACTTTGAAGAGGAATTTATTCCTTGTCATGTTGCTATTGACAATGTTCATGTTCTTATTCCTGAAATTGTTTAAGATGCAAATCTAGATATTCGAGACAATGTCCTAATAAGAGTGGGCAACATATTAATATCAATTATATTATAAGGCTATTAATTAAATGGGCTTATATTATGTGGTATACTTGTAGGAAGCCCATGGGCTTCTACTGGGTATGGGTTTAATGAGTGGATACCAAATACTGATCCTGTTAGGAATAATGGGAACCTAACATATCAGTATATAAAGACATATAGGTTATGGTCCACAATATGTCAAATCACTATACTACTTCCTCCTCCATCCCATCAAGAGAAGGAACCCATTACAGATCTAAGGAGATTTGACTGAGGAAGACATAACCGGTCATCATCTTTCTTCTAAGGTTTGCTCATTGCTACAATGGATACAGGTATGTGATCTAGTATATTATACCCTTAATAATCTAACATGATTTGATCCTAGGGCTATGGTTGTACTACTCTAGGGTTCTATAATTTTATAGATTAAAGATTGTTAGGAAATTATATTTCCTAATAAGAGTGGGCAACATATTAATATCAATTATATTATAAGGGCTATTAATTAAATGGGCTTATATTATGTGGTCTAATTGTAGTAAGCCATGGACTTCTACTGGATATAGGTTTAATGAGTGGATACCAAATACTGATCCTGTTAGGAATAATGGGAACCCTAACATATCAGTATATAAAGACATATAGGTTATGGTCCCCAATATGTTAAATCATTATACTACTTCCTCCTCCATCCCATCAAGAGAAGGAACCCTTCACAGATCTAAGGAGATTTGACTGAGGAAGACATAACTGATCATCATCGTTTTCTTAAGGTTTGCTAATTGCTATAATGGATACATGTATGTATTCTACAATATTATATCTTTGATAATCTAACATGATACGATCCTAGGGCTGTGTTTTACTGCTCTAGGGTTCTATAGTTTTATAGATTATAAATCTAACAACTGACATTGACTTTGAAGATGAATTTATTCCTCGTCATGTTGCTATTGACAATGTTCATGTTCCTATTCCTGAAATTGTTTAAGATGCAAATCCAGATATTCGAGACAATGTACAAGAGCTCCCTGTGCAAAATGAACAAATTATACCTGAAGTGCAAACTCAACAAACTCAAGAGGAGATGCCATTAAGAAGATCCATTAGGGAAAGGAGAAATGCAATTTCGAATGATTATATTGTATTCTTCCAAGAACATGAGTTTGACATAGGGATAGTGGAAGATGATCCAATCAACTTTCACCAAGTCAAACAAAGTTCCATCAATGATCTCAAGCAGGCTTCCCGTCAATGGTATCACAAGTTCCATCAAGTAATCACCTCGTATGGTTTTGAGGCGAATATGGTTGATGACTGTGTATATCACAAGTTCAATGGGAGTATTGGGCAGATATTTGGGTAACCCACAAATGGATCATTGGAAAGCAGTCAAACGGGTTATGCGGTATTTACAGAGAACAAAGGACTACATGCTCACGTATCGGAGATCAGATCTTTTGGAGATCGTCGGGTATTCTGATTCCGATTTTGTTGGATGCCAAGACAGTAAGCGATCCATGTCAGGCTATGTTTATATGCTGGTTGGAGGAGCTATATCTTGGAAGAGTGCTAAGCAGACACTCATAGCTTCTTCAACCATGGCTGCGGAGTTCATACCCTGTTATGAGGCATCCAATCATGGGATATGGTTGTGAAACTTTGTCACTGGACTGCGTGTGGTAGATGGCATTTAAAGGCCATTAAAGATATATTGTGACAATAAAAGTTTCTAGTTGTTAAGGAAAGAGTTCAGAGTTGTCAAATTTTGATAGAACATATAGGGACAAACTCCATGATTACGGATCCGCTGACCAAGGGATTACCTCCCAAGGTCTTTCACGAGCACACTGTTCATATGGGTGTTAGGTTGTCTAACGATACTTTGGTTTAGTGGGAGTTAACTTTGGATGTTCTATTTTTGACATTTATGGTTTTATTTTCTGCAGAATAAAGTTGATGGTTTAAAGTTTATCTCTGAATCTAACTATTTTCTATATGCGGTTTTGCATTGTTTCGGATTGATCTCAATAAAGACTAAAGTAGGACTAGTTGGAAATATGCATGTTTGAGATCACATTGCATATAATTTCCATGCTACTCATTCATACTTGATCTATGTCATTAATTGTATTGGTATGGTGACCATTGAAGGTCTAGTTACGATTATGTGTGACGAAAGCCGCCTTGATCCCATATTAATATAGGAAATGGACCAGATTGAAACTAAAGTGAAGTCCAAAGATAAATAGCACAGGTGCGCGTCTAAGGAACATGTAATATAATTGTTTCAGGAATCATATGTAGCCCAAGTGGGAGATTGTTAGGAAATTATATTTTCTAATAAGAGTGGGCAACATATTAATATCAATTATATTATAAGGGCTATTAATTAAAGGGGCTTATATTATGTGGTCTAATTGTAGGAAGCCAATGGACTTCTACTGGGTATGGGTTTAATGAGTGGATACCAAATACTGATCCTGTTAGGAATAATGGGAACCTTAACATATCAGTATATAAAGACATATAGGTTATGGTCCCCAATATGTCAATTCATTATACTACTTCCTCCTCCATCCCATCAAGAGAAGGAACCCATTACAGATCTAAGGAGATTTGACTGAGGAAGACATAACCAGTCATCATCGTTCTTCTAAGGTTTGCTAATTGCTTCTATGGATACAGGTATGTATTCTATTATATTATATCCTTGATAATCTAACATGATATGATCCTAGGGCTGTGGTTTTACTACTCTAGGGTTCTACAATTTTATAGATTAAAGATTCTAACAGAAAGGACATAATTCAATACCATTGCAACCAAAAAATAAAAGATAAGCATGTTTTGGTCTAAAAAAATTAACATAAGCATTTTTTTTTTTTATGTTTTAGGTCCCTTTAGAGTATAAAGTCTAGAGGGAGAGTTGGGTCTCCATAGACCTATTAGTAAATATGTCAACGAAAGAGGAAAGAACTCTCTAGGTAGTGATGAAGTTGAGTAATATTTCTGAAATGCTTCACCTCTCAAGCTTGCCTCCTACATAAAATAGATATGTAAAATAGAATAAATCAAAACCCAGAAAAAGAGTCAGAATTTTGGAATAAACTTTGATTAAAGAGCTCTGTACTCACGACTGGATGATTCTGGAATAAACTTTGAGATCCTGTATTTCTGCAAATCAGATAAAACAGAAATTGACAATTTTTAAGAATCACAATTTTCTACTATAAATGCATTCTACCTCTGTATATCATTTTCTACCACCACTGATTAACAATGTTGTGTTGTAAGGCTATAAAAAAAAAATTGTGCTAATATTTATGAACATGGTGGATATATACACATAAAAAAAAAATTGGTGAATACTCCAACCATTTATGAGGAAATGTTGGGGGAAATTGTGTGACCTTTTCAACTCTTGCCGCCACAATGTTTTAGCTTTTAGAGGGTGAACCACAAGTGAATGTAAACAAACAGTCAATCATTATGTGGAGAAACGCAATGAATTAAATGAAGGAGAGGTAGATTGTTCATTTTAATGTGGAGAGAGAAATGGGTAGAAAGCAAGAGTGAGAGGAGAGAAAAGCGAGGAGTGCTGCATGGCACATTAGAAGAAAGGGAGAGGTTCTTAAGAGAAAAAAACTTCCTAATGAGTTAAAAACCAATATAACAAAAATTGCTAAAGAAAACAATAACAGTAAGAAACACAATAAACTAGTATTAGAAAACAAACAATGGAAACAACACCGTGTAGGCAAACATTGGGAACAATTAAATAAGCCCCATTGAAACCCATGCAATATGTTCACAGTACTCTTTAAAAAAGGGGGAAAAAAAAAACACCCAAAAAAAAGAGCAAAAACAAAATAAATTTCATCCAAAAAACAATACAACAATAAAAGTGGTTAAAAGGGGGGGGGGGGGGGGGGGGGGGGGGGGAAGATAAGCCTAATTCAACCAGTAGAATAGGAAAGTAATGATGCATATATAACTAAACACTTGTAGAGAAATTTCTTTCTACGATATGCAAATAAAAAAAGATAAAAACAAAAACAAAAAAGTTGTGGACTTTAGGCTCTTACATTAGTTATATTGTTCGGTCATCGAAATTGTAAGTGGAAATTCCACATTTAGAGTCTTTGATCTGCAAAGAAGCTTAAATCAAACAGAATAGACTGAGGGCATTCTTCATATTTTTCATACAATTATCAAAAGAAATAAGGAAACATATAGATGTATATAAATTCCAATAAGTGAAAAAGGAAAAATAGTAGTGAATAACAATACCCATAACAGAAAAAAAAAAAAAAAAAAAAAAAAAGGGGGGGGGGGGGGGGCTACAAGTATATGGTAGAGCACAAAAAACTCCAATCCAAAACAAATAACTCTTACAAAAGACAATGAATTGAGTCTCTCGATCATGACAAAGTCATCATTGTCTGAAATGAGTTATCGCAAAAGGAGAATGAAGAGTTTCTGGGATAATGAGGTGCTGGGAAGTGAGGGGTTGTTTGGCTGCGCCTTCTAGATATGGGGACAGGGAAACGTATACACAATGAGAGAGAGAGAGAGAGGAAGAGAGGAGAATGATGAAAAATACGGGAAAAAAAAAAGAAATGACATGAAATAAAGGAAAAAATATAAAATACCAAGTGGCACAGTTCATAGGAGAGAACATAGTTCTCTTTTTTAATTATAGTAATAGATAAATATTACACTCGTTATAAAAAAAAAAAAAAAAATTACTGCCTTTAATTATATATATTTGTACTTAATCCTAACGTCAATGAATGATATATTTATGGTTTCAAATCGAAAGTTAACACCACTCGAATTTTCATTTTACACACAAGCACATGGAGGTTAAGCGTGAACTTTTGAACCATAAGAAAATAAAATGAAAACTCGTGGAGGGTAAAAATGCATTTAACCCAATATGATAACACTTATTTACCATGAGGTGGGAATAATATGACATTTACAATGGATTACTGAGTGTTTGACAACCCAATTATTGAAAATGAAAAATTTTGGCCCTTATTTTTTCATTTATTTATTGTTTTATCAAGCAGGACATTAAGATCTAAGTATTCTAGTAATTAGAAATTGTTTTGCTAGTTGTCCCCTCTTAAGAGGGTGTTTTTGTTTATTTTGTTTGGTTTGGATTTTCACACTATATTTCCTTCATCTCCTCGTTTAAAGGATAAATTTGGCTACTTCTCTTTGCATATGCAGTCTTGTCCTTTCAGATTTGGTGATTTACTCATGCAGATCCCGCGTTCTCTCCATCACATCTATCATTTTTTTATCAAATTTTTAGTAGGGTCTTTTTATAGTCACGGTGAGTTTGAGATGATCTCTGTAGTGGTTCATTTTGGCAGCTTCATCCCTCAGTCCGTTCAATCTCAATCTATGCCACAGATGGTTTCATTGGGGATTGGAGAGGTTTCCAGTATATCTAATAAGTTTGTGATGCTACTATTTGTATGTATTTTCTTACTAATTATGCTTATTCTATCTGATAGATTAGGTGTCAAAAAACTTTAACTCTTATGCGCAGCGGAAAAACAAGTTTCAAAAACTTATTGGCATGCCCGGATCTACTACTTATCAATTCTATATATGCGTAGGGAAGAGGGGAACAAAAGATTACCTTACGGTCTTGAACCCAATTCTGATTTCTTCTTCCTTTCATGTGCAGCAGCAATCTCCAGGTGGTCTTCACCTTTATGTCTCCTTTGAACACTTCCCGGATAAACAAGGGTTGGTGGGAACCCATATGGAGGAGGAAGGAAGGTTTGGAAGCCCTAAAACAGTTTTTGTAGCTTTCTGAAATAAAAACGACATACTTACGATTTTGTACGCAACTGCCCTATTTATAGTTTTCCAAACTGACTTTAAGCTTTCAATTGATTGAAACTGCAATCGATCAATCGAAGCAAGTTCGATCGATCGAAGCAAGTTCGATCGATCGAACTAAACCAGAGTTCAATCGATCGAAACAAGTTCGATCGTTCGAACCTTCAATCTATTGAAACTACTTCAATTGATTGGTTCATCATCCTCGTGTCTTTCCAAGCATTCTGGCAAAGCTAAGAGTGGGACATCCTAGGTTCTTTATTGTTGACTCAGACCAGTTGTTAATTCCCATGATCAAACTCTTTGATCAGTGAATTAACCAACTAATCAGTTAATGTTAACTCTACTATAAAATGATAAATGCACTCCAACGCAAAAGAACAAATCCGAAGTGATAGCTAGACTTGTATGGTGTACTAATATCCCTCCACTGTCAGCATTCATAATCATATTCAGGTAGTCGGATAACTGTTACTGTTAACCTGAATAATGATTACATCTTTCATTCCTTGAGTTCCATTCACCTCTCATGATTACCAAACATTTTGATAACTACTTATCAACAAGAATACAGTTTTCAGTAATCAACTTGGTGACATTCTCAAGGGAATGCTTACTCTTTATCAGAGGGTAGATTCTATCTTGACAATATATGTTCCCAACCCTAAGAAAATGACATACCCAAGATACCCAGTGTTGATCTTTTAAGACCTCACTGATTGGTAAGTCAAAGCAGTCACATCTATAGTTGTGTCCATAATCGTCTCAAGATTGAGAACACGTACCTCATACAAGTTATGAGTTCGTATCTGTCACGCCCCAGAGCAGCAAAAATAGAGAAAAATAAATTTCCTTTTTGGTCCATAGGGAATGACAAGTGAAAATCATTAATTATCCATACCAAACAGTACTGGTCCAACTAAAACAACAAGAACAGTAAACAACTGCATATAAATCACAACACTATTCAATTACAACATCAGAGTGGTCCTAAGGATCACAACAGGTCGGGAGACAACATATGCCCAAGTACCCGTTAAACTAATAAAGTTCGCTAGAATAATAGAAATATAAACTAAATAACTATCTTCAGGTCTTCAGCTGGCGTAAGGGTAGTCGTCAGCGTAGTAGGCTTCTCCGGCATAACCGTCATTAGTAGGCTCGTCCTCTACATAATCTAACTCTGAGAAGTAACCATCTTCGTAGGCTCCGTCACCTGTATTGTTAAGGACAGGGTACTCTGGATGGGGAATATCCAAGCAATAAAGGCCTTCAGCTTACTAAAAGCTGAGTGAGAACTAACTATCATAGTCTCATAGAAATAAAGTAATTACCAGCCATGAACAACACAAAGCAGTGATATTAATAATATTTTTTCCACTTTTATTCAGAATGGTCATTAACTGATTCTCATTATCTTCTAAACTCTAAAACAGATTGTACCAATCCCAAACGACTATACTGAACTGATTATATCATCACGACATACTAGTGCTCTTATTCACCGCTTTTAAGAACTCTTACTATTCACCACTTTTAAGAACTCTTACGAACACTACACATCGTTCTCATATAACGATTAGTCTATGGACGTACCGATACTCTTGCTCACCACTTTTAAGAACTCTTACTGTTCACCACTTTTAAGAACGCTTACGAGTACTATACATACATAGCTTCGGTAATTACAAACTATGGGCGTGCCACAACTACCCTTGTTTACCACTTTTAAGAAATCTTACTGTTCACCGCTTTTAAGAACGCTTGCGAGTATTGTGCACCCATAGCTTCCACGAACTAGGTTAAATCCTTGTTACACGCTTATCGGATTTAACTTGAGCGAATCACCAGCTCGACTAAACACAACCCTGAACGTAACCAATATACCACTGACTCAATTACTAGGTTATCCAATGTTACCCACAATTATATTTCAAACTGTCACACCCGTTCCAGAATTTCATGATTTTAGCATGCATGTTTAAAATTTTATGAATTATCAATGTTATTTGATAACGGTGGAAGAGGTTGATTGTGGGTCAATGGTGAGGTATCAGTGAAGACACGGGACCATGGTACTTCATGTTGCTTTGGCATGGTTAAATGGTGTTTTGTGATTTAAATATTATTTGATTTTTCTAGTATTTTATGAATAGTAAATTATACATGTGTAGTATAATTTATGGTAATTTTAATATCACTGTAGAGCATATTGAGAACTGTGGTGAGAACATGAGTGTCACGTTATGTAAAAGGTATGTTGTGTAGAAATTCCACAGAGTTTAGTTTCCGAACGTGATTTTGGATCCAAATGAGACTTAGTCGAAAACTTTTGTAATTTATAGTTTTCATTTGTAAAGGCATAAAATGGACGTGTACGATGTTTCATGAGTTAATTAGAAGTTTTGAGAACTTGTGGGGAGGTAAACGCAATTTTTGAAGAGTTTTTCTATAAATAAGTGAGGGTGAGTTTGCATTAGTTGCAAAACTTTCTAAAATATGTTGAGAGAGGTGAGAGAAGGAGATTTAATCCTACGGGCTTTGCAACAACGATCGGCAAACCTTCGTCTGTCAGATTTGCTCCAAATTCGAGATTTGAACTCGTGGAGGTAAGATCTACATTTTGATACCACTTAGGCCATGTTTGGCAAACTTTTGTAAAAATCTAATTTTTAGACTTTTGGGAAAAATCCAGTAAAACTTGTAGGAATCACTTCAAATATGATATCCGACATTTAATCGTCCCTCTAGTCGATCTTTCAAAGTTTGAAGAGAATCACACGAGATATGAAGTTCTAACTTGTGAAATATAGAGAAATACATGTTTCAGATTTCGACGACGAAATTGTGATCCGGGCAAAATTCATGTGTTAATCTTAGGCCCGTTAATTATGCCGCTTAAATGTGAAAAGCATGTCTAAATTTTGCGAGCACATTGAGTTGTCTATGTGGGTCAAAGGGGGGACTTATACAAATTCATGCTAGAGTAAGCTTCTCGATGCTTGAAAAATTTAGTTGCAACGGCTACTATGCATGGTTTAAGGCTTGGACTTACCAGGGCACTTGGGGATATAATGGTTGTAGGCTTAGACTAGCCATTAATATCGCGATTTAAGGCTTAGACTTGCCGCTACCGGATGAAGGCGTATTTTTTTCCCTAGAGACTATTAATGTGGTTTATGAAGTTAAAGCAAGTTTTGTCATATATTGCATATGTTAGAACTTGTGCACTCAGCATATAGCTGAGCTGTGGAGATTCACTCAATTACAAGTAAAAACAAAGACAAGAAGAAGCATGATGAGTGAGGCCGAGGAATGCCGGGGAACCACTCTTGTTAATATTTTTGTTCTCTTTTCCTAAAACTTGTTGAAGGTTTAGAAATTTTGGAATTGATCATAATAAAATCATGGTTTAGTTTTATAATATTGTAATCTTGTATTCAGACACCTGTAAGTATGTTTTAAATTTATGAAATATCGTCGTGGTTGTGTTGGTTTTGAATCGGAGAAGTGTAGCTGGGAATGCTGCAAGATATTAGTGTGCTGATGTCGACCAGTCGACTGGTTTCTGTTTCAGTCGACTGGATCACTGTGGAACCGATTACTGCTTTGTTATGTTTGGGGATTAGTCGACTGGGTTGAGAAAATAGTCGACTGGATCGTGTCCCAGGGCATCATTTCCTGCTTGAATAGTAACCCAGTCGACCGATCATGAGTCAGTCGACTGATAATTTGGGGTCCCAGTCGACTGAGTCCCCGACACAATCGACTTGACAGGGTTTTGAACTTTTTAACTTACTGCTTTAGGTCTTCAGTCGACTGGACTCCTGATACAGTCGACTGGATATCTGTTTCTCAACTGAATTCTTTTGGGAAGTGTTCCAACTGACAAAACTTTTTATAACTCTGATTTTAAATAGATTTGACTTATGTTTCTGCTACTAATTTTACTTTAATGGAATTGGATGAGCCTTGGTGGCGTGCCACGTGTCCTATTTCCGTGCGTAGCGGGATGGGTCATGACATTTATTGGTATCAGAGCTAGAGGTAACAAAACTTTGGGAACGTTCGACGACGAGTGGAGTGTTGAGTGAATTGTTACATGTTGTATAATGCATCCATATATAGTAGAAATGTTTGATACATATGTATGTTGTTTTACATACATGATATTGCTCATGTCATACATGCATAGTATTTATGCATCGCGATTAACAGGTTGAACAATCATGGGTGACCGAGAATTATCACTGCATACCCGACGTATGAATGAAATGACAGAAATGATGAGGAATATGGGAGATATGATCTGGAACATAGCAGAACGATTACCTCCAACGCCTTCAATTGAAGTAGAACCAATAATTATAATGCATGCATGCACTTGAGAATAAAGGTATAAGATCAGTATCCGAATAGTTCGCTCGAAAGAAGCCAATGGATTTCCACGGGACACCCGACCCAACGCTCGCGGAACATTAGATAATGGACATGGAATGCATCTTTTGATATATCCCGATGACCGATTCGGAGAAAATGGAAAATGCAAGTGATGTACTGAAAGGTGAAGCCCATAATTAGTGGGTAAATGTTCTAGATCAAGGGGCACCGATTACTTGGGAGGGGTTCAAGGGGGAATTCAATCGCCGGTTCTTTCCGCGAGCCGCCTATAATGCGAAAAAGTGAGAGTTTGATAACCTCAAGTAAGGGGACATGACCGTAACTGAGTATACTTCCAAGGACAATGCTTTGTTAAGATTTGGAAAGGGTTTAGTGCCAGAGGAGGAAGATAGGGCGAGGAAATTCGAAGAAGGTTTACGGGAAAATATCCAGTTGAGGGTAGAAACCTATGAGCATTCGACTGTGGTAGCAGTGCAACAGACAGCTCTTGTGGCCGAGAGTGGAATGGAAAGATCGAGGCAGAATCAGTACAGTAAACGGGGAAATGAGAGTGGTGATAGGAACTAAGGCGGATCTTTCAAGAGGCCATTTCAAAGAGACTCTGGTTCTAGTTTCAGTGACTTCAGGAGGATGCCAAGTAATATACCGTTGTGTTCACTTTGTAACTGAGCATACTCAGGCTGATGTTTCATGACCAAACCCCACAACAGGAACCAAGGAGGGGGTAATGCTAATTCAACTCCTGACATGAGAAGTAAGTGTTATGACTGTGGAGTATTTGGGCATCAAGCCAAGGATTGTCCGAGGAGGCATTCCCAACAAGGAGATAGTTCTATGGCTTCCATTGGGTCGAAGCCTAGACAGTCCAATGATAGGGGACAAAAGACAACGTCAGGGGAGAGCATACCAGATGAACCCAGGAGACATGGCTGCTTCAGAGACAGTAGTATCAGGTATGGTGCTTGTATGTTCGCACTTAGCACGCATACTTGTTGACTCAAGATTTACGCATTCATTTGTATCGCATGCCTTTGTTGAACATTTGAATGTTAATTCAGCACCATTAGGATATGAATTATCTATTGTCGTACCACTTAGTAAATCAATAACGACGTCTACGATATACAAGAATTGTGAGATTCAGCTAGGTAAGAGGTCAATGACCGTAGACCTTATACTGATTGGTGTAAACCATTTTGATGTGATATTAGGAACGGATTGGTTGGCATTTAAGCAAGCTGCCATAGATTGTGAACAGAAAGAAGTTAATTTTCGATCACCGGTACATGGAAGCTTTTGTTTTCAAGGGAGTGGGGTTACACCGCCACCGTATTTGATTTTGGCTATCCGAACAGGTAAGTTGTTGAGAAAGGGATGTCGGGGATTCCTGTGTTCAGTAACTGGTGTCTTAGTGACCGATTCAAGAGTAGAAGACATTCCGATAATACGAGAATACCCAGACGTGTTTCCTGATGACTTGCCAGATGTCCTTATTGAGAGGGAGATTGAATTCACTATTAAAATAATGTCGGACTCAAAACCTGTATCCAAGGCACCGTATAGAATGGCACCCGTAGAACTGAAAGAGCTGAAGATTCAACTACAGAAACTACTTGACAAAGGTTTCATTCGACCTAGTATATCACCATGGGGAGCTATAGTGTTGTTTGTAAAGAAGAAGGATGGTTCTATGAGAATGTGTGTGGACTATCGAGAGTTAAATAAGTTGACAATCAAGAACAAGTATCCATTACCGAGAATTGATGACTTATTTGATCAACTTCGTGGAGCACAAGTATTTTCTAAAATAGACTTGAGATCGGGCTATCATCAATTGAAAGTGAAAGCGAAAGATGTAGAGAAGACAACCTTCAGGACACGCTATGGACATTATGAGTTCTTAGTTATGCCATTTGGAGTTACCAATGCATCAGCAATGTTCATGGATCTTATGAACCGAGTCTTTAAGGACTACTTGGATGATTTCGTGATAGTATTCATCAACGACATTCTGATCTATTCGCCGAGTGAGATAGAACACGAGAACCACTTGAGGTTGATACTTTAGAGGTTACGAGAGAAGCAACTATTCGAGAAATTCAAGAAATGTGAATTCTGGCTACCTAGCACTACTTTTCTTGGTCATGTGATTGACAAGAATGGAGTTTCAATTGATCCTCATAAAGTATAAGCTGTATCTAATTGGCAGAGGCCAACATCCGTATCTGAAATTCGGAGTTTCCTAGGTTTAGCTGGATATTACCACAGATTCATAGAGAATTTCTCAAAGATATCGTTGCCAATAACGAAGTTGATGAAGAAGGGTATTACTTTTGAGTGGAGTCAAGAGTGCGAAGATAGCTTTCAAGAGTTGAAGTCACGGTTGATAAGAGCACCGATCTTGACAATACCATCTGGAACTGAAAGGTTTGTGATTTATAGTGATGCGTCACATCAGGGTTTGGGATGTGTACGTATGCAAGGGGGTAAAGTAATTGCCTATGCTTCTAGACAGTTTTACACATGAGGTTAACTATCCGACTCACGATCTTAAATTGGCCGCAGTAATCTATGCTTTGAAGATTTGGCGACACTATCTGTACGGGGAGAAATATAAGATCTTCACAAACCACAAGAGTTTGAAGTACATCTTCACCCAATGGGATTTGAACATGAGACAGAGAAGATGGTTAGAGTTGATGAAGGATTATGATCTTTCGATTGAGTATCACCCAGGGAAGGCTAATGTAGTAGCCGATGCGTTAAGCCGGAAGATGCAGAGGAACTTAGCCGACGAGCTAACACAACAAAAAGAATTGGTAAAGGAAATGGAACGCTTAGAGTTGGATGTGATTCCAGAGACTAGTGGTGGCTTAATGATGGCAATCTTAGCGCACCCAGATATTATTGATGAGATCAAGAGAGAACAATTTCACGATATCTACCGGCACAAAATGAGAGATGAGATACCTTTAGGAAAACGGTCTGGTTTTATGTTGGAACGAGGAACCTTGAAGCTTGGAAATCGGTTATGTGTACCGAATGTGAAGGACTTGAAAGAGAGGATTCTAGAGGAAGCACATAGCACTAGATATTCAGTTTACCCATGAAGTAACAAAATGTATCGAAACTTATGAGAAAACTTTTGGTGGAAGGGTATGAAGCGTGAAATCGCTAAGTATGTCTCAGTGTGTTCGGCATGTTATGGATATGGCAATTTTCCCTACCCACGGCTTTTGTTTAAAAATCATTTTTAAATTCAAATTCAAAAATGATGAGTCGCCACTTAATTTTTTAAAATGAAAAATTAAGAAACCATCTTTTAATGCAAACTGATCTTTTTAGAAACCAGAAATTGACTAGGTCCGGGGACTATGGAATGAGAGAGGAAGGAGCCCGGTGAACTAAAACACCCTTTTTCACCCTATCTCGCGATAGGCCTTTACTCAACATCCTTTTAATCGAATTATTAATCTAAATATGCCCTCAACTAATACATATGTATATATATACATTACAAAAGCATGTCCAAAGGGTGTAAGATTGCTAATGGTGAAAATAACATTCAAAACCACATAATTCACTTAGCAAGCAAGATGATATGCAACAAAGGACAAGAGAACTTACCCAGGATCCAACCGCTGTATTAAACGTGCAATGCATACAAAAATGAAGATCCTAAGAAAATGTCTCTAATCACATATACACATAAGGCAAAACCTAATTCTAAGGTGTCGCGCATTAAGTCGAAAAATCGATAAAATCAAGAAATTAAAATAAACTAAAGAGGAGTTCAAGAAATCATACCTTAATAGCGCTACAAAACAAAGGGTTAGTCCACATGATATACAAGATATAAAGTTGGATCTTAAATAACAATCCTAGACTTCAATCTTAAATCTATCAAATGTAATTAAATCTAAAGCAAACAAGTCCTAATTACAAGCATCAAGCCACATGGATGAATATGTACATGAACAAGAATAAATTATGAAATACTCAATGATTTAGATCACTTAAACTTTGAATTCAAGCTTAACTAATCATTATTAAAACATGGTTTGAGCCCTAGGTCATAGAAAAAATCATTTGGACCATTATTTACAAAGTTGGTCAAATCTGTCATAAAATTCTAAAAATTACAGAGAGCAGACCAGAACTTCAAAGAAATAAAAAGCATGCTTTCCATGGTTTGATGTTGGTGAATTTTGGACACAAGATGACTCTGTGGGTCTAGTTTTTAACCCAAAAAGAAAATCAAAGTTTCAACGGTTAGATCTCTGGGAATCAAACAAACACTAGACGTCACCCAGAGATTTGCAAATCTCTGTCCAGAGATTTTGTACGATTTTTTAAAAATAGTAAAAAAATCAGAATCACTTTGTTCTTTTTAGGGGATCTTATTAACACATTAAACTTCATATAAAAAATTATTTGAAGCCAAGAATGCTTGATTAAAGCTCTGATTTACTCATTTCAAGAAGGTGTTACTGTTCTGAAATTCTGGAGAGATTTTGGTTACCTCACAAAACTCATGACCAAACCATTTTAAACATGAAATCTCACTAAATCAAAAATCACAGTGGTAGAACTTTAAGTTATAGACACTTTCCCGTTGGTTTCATTCAGTTCCAACGATTCGATGTTTAACTAAAAATCCTTGATCAAAACTGGTTCATGAATTCACTGCTCTACTATTGGGTTTATCACCCTTCTTGTTCTATCAACCAAGCCATGAGATTCAAGTGAGATATAGAAGATCCCCCAAGAGTCTCAAGAGAAGAGCATAAACAAGAAAAAAAAAAAAAGAAAAGAAGAATCAAAGAACTAGCTCATGAACTTCAAGAGGATATAGAGAAGATCCCATGAAATTCCAAGTTAGAGAATCCAAGTAATGAGTATGGACTTGGATCCATCTATTTGTTTATAAATGATGATCAAACTTTGGCTTCCATATGAAGCATAAGCTTACATGGAATCAAAAGATCAAACTCAAGAACTTTCAAGAGAGATATTGAAGATCTCCAAGAACCTCAAGAGAAAAGCAAAAACAACAAGAAGGAATGAAATAAAGAAAACTAAGAGAGCAAGTGCTCTAAATCCATAAAAGAAAACTAACAAGAGTACAGTATCACCTCCAACTATCTCCAAACTTCTATAGTTTTAAGATCTTCCAAGCTCTTCTTTAAACTCTCAAAAACTCTCTTTTCCCAAAATTCTTTTTGTTTTCTCCTTGAAATTTCCCTCTCCCAAAAATGTGTAGTAGTAGTCCCGAAAAAAAGATCCCTTGTAATGGAGTATTCATCCTCTATTTATAGGCAAATTTTAGAGGGTTATTTTGGTATTTTCAAGCCAAAAATCCTAATTTTGGATGTACTTTTGAGGGTATAAAATGTGCTGTATTACAGCTGGCTGCTAAAAATACGGCACTCAATGGAGATGGAAGCGACACTCACTGAGTGCCGGAACGGCACTTACTGAGTGTCGGCGCGGCATTCACTGAATGCCGGTGCGGCACTCAATGAATGCCGCGGACAACTCCATGGACTGCCGTCTTTTTTGAAACTCTAATTTTTGCGACACTTGATGTGTTTTTGCGGCAGTTACGGACTGCCGGTCCGACAAACACAGAGTGCCGCTTCGACACTGCGTGACTGCCGCATCCCATACCATATGTCATTCTATTCTTTTTTCTTTTTTTTTTTATTTGAATTGAAGAGTCTTTTGAAGAGCATGAATCACCTTGGAAGCCTTAGTTTTGTTCGGACATTGTCATCATCGGACTTGGAGGTAACACTCTCCTTAATTCGACGTTTGGTAAAAAATGGGGTGTCTACACATGTCAGCAGGTCAAAGCAGAGAGACAAGTACCTGCGGGATTACTACAACCATTAACCATGTCAGAATGGAAGTGGGATGAGATCACTATGGACTTTGTTTTGAGATTTCCACGATCGCTTAATAAGAATGACACGATTTGGGTTATAGTTGATCGATTGACAAAGTTAGCTCATCTTCTACCGAACAAGACAACTAAACCTTTGAAGTTAGCTAAGTTATATGTGAAAGAGATTGTAAGACTACACGGAGTCCCATCAGTGATTGTATCAGACCGCGATAGTAGTTTTACGTCGAGGTTCTGGGGGACTCTACAGAAGGCTATGGGTACGAAGTTGAGTTTTAGTACCGCATTTCATCCTCAGACTGACGGGCAGTCAGAACATATGATTCATACATTATAGGATATGCTGAGACTTTATGTTCTAGATTTTGGGACTAATTGGGAGAAACACCTACTGTTAATTGAGTTTGCTTATAACAACGATTTTCAGTCAAGTATCGGAATGGAACTGTATGAAGCTTTGTATGGGCGTAACTGTCGATCACCGGTTTGTTGGACCGAAGTCAGAGAAAGAAAGTTACTAGGACCTGAGTTAATACAGGTGATTACTGAGAAGGTAAAACTGATCCAAGAGCGACTCAAGACAGCTTAGAGCCGATGTAAGGGCTATGCAGACTCTAAGCGACGACCACTAGTATTTGAAATTGGAGATTTGGTATACTTGAGAGTATCGCATTCGAAAGGCATTATTCGATTTAGAAAGAGGGGGAAACTGAATTCGAGATTCGTAGGACCATTTGAGATCCTAGAAAGGGTAGGTCCAGTAGCTTACCGATTGGCATTATCATCCGAATTGGAACACGTGCACAACGTATTTCATGTGTCGATGTTGAGACGATGTATGTTGGATACGAGCAAGATTGTTGTACTTGAGCCATTACAAATTCAGGAAGACTTGACTTATGTGGAACAACCGATAGAGATTCTAGATCGAAAAGAGCAAGTATTGAGAACAAAGACAATTCCAATGGTGAAAGTACTATAGCGTAGTCATACGGTTGAAGAGGGTACATCGGAAAATAAGGAAGAAATAAAGAATGAGTATCCGCATTTGTTTGACGTATGAGGTATAAGCTTGGGGACAAACTTCCTTTTTGGAGGGGAGAGTTGTCACACCTGTTTAAGAATTTCATGGTTTTTAGCATGCATGTTTGAAATTTTATGAATTATCAATGTTATTTGATAACGGTGGAAGATGTTGACTGTGGGTCAACAGTGAGACGTCAGTGCAGACACGGGAACATGGTACTTCATATTGCTTTGGCATGGTTAAATGGCATTATGTTATTTGAATGCTATTTGACTTTTCTGGTATTTTATGAATAGTATATTATACCTGTGTAGTATAATTTCTGGTAATTTTAATATCACTATAGAGCATTTTGAGAACTATTGTGAGAACATGAGTGTCACGTTATGTAAAAGGTAGGTTGTGTAGAAATTCCACAGAGTTTAGTTTTCGAACGTGATTTTGGATCCAAACGAGACTTAGTCGAAAACTTTTGTAATTTATAGTTTTCACTTGTAAAGGCATAAAATGGACGTATGCGACGTTTCATGAGTTAATTAGAAGTTTTGAGAACTCGTAAGGAGGTAAACGCGATTCCCGAAGAGTTTTTCTATAAATAGGTGAGGGTGAATTTGCATTGGTTGCAAAACTTTCTAAAATATCTTGAGAGAGGAGAGAGAAGGAGATTTAATCCTACGGGCTTTGCGACGACGATCGGCGACCCTTCGTCAGTCAGATTTTCTTCAAAATCAATATTTGAACTCGTGGAGGTAAGATCTACATTTTGATACCACTTATACCATGTTTGGCAAACTTTTGTAAAAATCCAATTTCTAGACTTTTGGGAAAAACCCAATAAAACTTGTAGGAATCACTTCAAATCTGATATCCGACGTTTAATCGGCCCTCTAGTCGATCCTTCAAAGTTTGAAGAGAATTGCACGAGGTATGAAGTTCTAACTTGTGAAATATAGATAAATACATGTTTTAGATTTCGGCGACGAAATTGTGATTCGGGGCAAAATTCATGTGTTAATCTTAGGCCCGTTAATTATGCACGCGCTTAAATGTGAAAAGCATGTCTAAATTTTGCGAGCACGCACTACACCATATGGACCAATTTCTAACGGACAAGTTTTAAGTCCGTTAGTAATTTCTAACGGATATATCCGTTAGAAATGAGGCAAATCCGTTAGTAATCACCCTTATATAGACTTATATTTTTTCTAACGGATTGAAAAACAATACTAACGGATACATCCGTTAGAATATTTTATACCAAAATTAAATGTATAATACAAAAAAGAAGAAAAAAAGAAAAATACTAGTAGGAATTTCTGTGATTGTACCAGTTCGTAAAAACAAAGAGAAAGGTAGGATAAAAATGTAATTTTGCCTTACCTTAGCCTATTAGGTCATATAACTTCATTCCCCTCCTTCTTGGTCAAGAGAGTGAGAGACCAAGTCCAAGAGGAGATCCCCAGTCGTCCGAGTCCAAGAGGAGATCACCGCCTGGAGTCGTCGACTGAGGTCGCGTCGTCGCCTGGAGTCGCCGCCTGGGGTCGCTCTGCCGCCTGGATCTGCAGCCTAGATCTGCCGCCGTCGCTTGGATCTCCCGCCGTCGCCTGGAGTCGCCGCCTGAGGTCACTATATCAATATTATCTAATTCATTTTCCATTTATTTCTTTCCATTTCTTGCTCACTTTGGAGCCATTTCAACACTCCCCAAGGAGTTCCTTTACTTTCTCCAGTTCTCTCCTCATCCCTTTTTAGGGATTCAAACATATCATTTTCATTGGAGTGAGTTCTATAGTCATATCATTGATGATAACTTAACAATAAGCATAATCAAATGAACACATATTATCATATAACACTTGAATACCTCATTCCCATCTCATAAGCCTTTGCACATGTATTCCACCATATAACTCATATCAAGTCATGAATTCAAGACATGTGATATATCATGAACCTAAATATTAGAGGTTACTCACCTATCTAGAAAGTGCAAATACTTTAAAATATGCTTCTCTTTACCTCCCTACCATTATTTCATGTCCATAAACATAAACATTTTGACCCATCAATTCCCAATGGAGCTCAAATTAAACTAAGTAGTATTGATCTACTTACTCTTAGCAGTCTGTGTGAAGCTTCAATTTTCCATCCTTAGCTTTCCTTTCCATTTTCCCCTTCATTTTCCCTCTCTTTTCTCTCTCATTTTCACCTTCTTGCTTGTGTAGAGACAAGCACCTCTAAATGCAAGTATGCATTTTTGTTTCTTCTCTTTCTCTCTCCTTTGAATAGTCACCATAACACTTGTCAAGTGGAGAATTAATTTCCCAAAATACAACACTTATCACCTACTTGCTTGGCACAAGCAAGCACCTTGATTAAGCTAATTTAATCCTTGATTAGGAAATTCCACCATGTCCTAGAATTTATTATCCTCTAATTACACTTTCATCTACTATACTTTTCCATTTTACATTGTGTCTATTTACACTTTCTTGTGATACAACTAAACCTACTTTTACTTTCAATTATTACAATGTTGCTTCTTGCATTTCGTGAAATACTATAAAACCTACTAGTTATGAAAGTGTTCTCATTTCTACCCTTTCATTTATACCTTTGTTTCCCAAATCATATTCAATTCTATACACACATAATAGAGGGAAGTATCAACATGTTCTGATATCAAGTAATGATATACTAATAAGAAATATCAAGTAATGATATACTAATAAGAAATATCAAGTGATCACAGTCCCTTTCCCTTTCTATCCCATTCTAATATACCATTCCCAAATGATTCATTCTTATTCCTTCTTATAAAATCATTTATCTTCATCAAAGAATTCCTTTTCCTAATCATCAAGGATTAGCAACACATGAATGTTTCTATCATCTAAAATGCAATTTGAATTTTAGGATTTTACAACTCAAGATTCAATTCATCTACTACATGCACATCTGAAAGGCACTCATTTAAGTAGGAAGTGTAGAGGCAGTCGAGCGGCAGCATGTATGCTTTATTAACAGATGATATGTGGGGATACAATAGATAGGTGTAGAGTAGGCAAATTGATCAGGGACATCTTTAGTAGTAACTTTAACTTAGCTGTTCACATAACATATATTCGAAGCCACTTCTAGACTAGCCAAAAACATCACTTCGTCATGAAAACATTACAAATTTTGAACGTTCACACTACAAAAAAGATGCTACATAGATGGAAAAAGGCAAGCAGTCATGTGCCACCTCATGCACAAGCTTGTCTGTGACTGAATTAGCTTTATATTGTTTTAGTATATATTGCTAGTATGTTACAAGATCTTCAGTAGCTGATGATAGTTTCCTTTCATCTTATTTCTGGATATATTCAATGTCTTATTGTTGCCTGGCACATGTCTTAGGGAGCCCGCCTTGCCTTAACTCGTGCTCGTGCTGCCCTCAAATGCATTATATTAGCTTTATCTGGGCATATGGATGATATAATGGCAAAATTTAAGGTATTGCAACAGATTTTCTCGTCCCGTCTTTCTTTCGTTTCAATTTATGTTATATAGTGCCAATTCTCCAGGAAAAGACTTCTCTTAAGGTTTTCAAATAAGCTCCATGGTTCTAAAAACAACATAATGTAAGGTAACGAGCATTAACAATGGTTTCAGCGCCTCTGAGTTGGTTCCACACCGTTTTAATGCTCCACAAAAGTTCTATTGGTCGTAACGGCCCTTCTGTAATGGTTGTGGAATGTTGCATAATAGTAACAGACTGTTACAGTCTATTTCTTCCAAAAAATATGGGACAACTAGACTTCATTTTATCCACTTCTTCACTTGAAACTCTCCTTTATGATTCCAATACTTGCTATTGAGATTATACAGATTATGGACCTATTTAGAGGCTCAGTTTATTGATTAGAGGTTATACTTCCAAGATTTAAAATTGTTATGGCTTAAAATCTTACGCCAATGGGTTATTAATTTTGTCACTTTGTTTTTGCTTGTCGTTGTCTATTACAAATGAAGTACATATATGCTGTAATAATTGGTATTTTCCATAGCCTTAATGCCATAATCAAATAAGCTATGTTACCCGGACTTGGTAGAAGGGGTGCCATATCCATGTCGACACGGGTACGACACCGACCCTGACACGGGATATGTGTCCGACGTGGTTCGTAGCTTGGCGGACGTGGATCACTAGAAATTTATCTTATTCCGACCAACCAAAAGAGAAAAGATGAGCAAAAAGAAGGGAAGAAGAAGAAGAGGATACTGGACAGGAACGACTCTTCCGTTGCTCGAAACTGTCTCAACTCTCTCTCTCTCTCTCTCTCTCTCTCTGTCTTCTCCTTCTTTCAATTTTTTTTTCGGCTTAGTCTCTCACTCAATTTGTCAAAAAGTCTAAAAGAGTAGAAGCCCTAAAAGAGTAAAACTAATATAAATGAGTATACATATATTGATACATATATTATTACTTATAATAATATTATATTATAATATATCATATAATATATCTAAACGCCATGACGTATCACATAGCAGCTTTAACATTTTATAACTACTGGTCACTGTTTTTTCTTGATCATGTTCTTCTTAATGTCCTTTTATTTCTGCTTATGCATATAACATCATATGGGAAATTAAGTTTCCTGTAGCAAATCTGCTTTTTTCTTAATGTGGGACGAAGTGATTGATAAACTAAGATGCTTAGAAATGGAGTAAAAAAAGAAACATTGTTAAAATGCTGAGGTGGGTTCTTGATTAAGAAACATTGTATAGAAATTTCACTGACAGAACTTCAATGGCTGAACACACACCTCCTCATTACTTTGTGTGGGTGCTTTTGTCGTTTGGAATTTGCCAAGTTCAAATTGTAATTTGTTTTGAATGTGATAACCCTCCTGTTATAAACAATTTTTTGGGACATTTCAAATAAAATCTAGACTCACTTACTCTTTCTGAATTGAGTACAGTGTTAGTGCGATTAAGAGCAAGGATGTATCCAAAGGGGGGCAAGCAAGAGCGATCCCCCCACTTTGAGTAGACGAATTATATCGGGCCTTGCACATTGATGTATACCCAACTAGATTAGATTTCTCAAAACAATTAGGTCTTCACTAGTAGATTTCTCAAAAACAATATTATAAATTTACATTTTTGTTCTTGAATCATGAATACAGGTACAAATCAAAGGCTTTGGGTTTGGGAGTTACTGATTTGGACTTCGTTTATTCTTGAAATTTTAGGGAAACTATCTCAAGGTACTGATTTCGGACCTTGTGAATTGTGAATATGTGATATGTCAACATAATTTATACTTCATTATCCTAGTTGGATGAATTTATTTGTTAGGGAGGTGTTTGGGGGAAGAGAGAGAGAGAGAGAGAGAGAGAGAGAGAGAGAGAGAGAGAGAGAGAGGAGTATAGAGGAGGTAAAGAGAGAGTCTTTTTTTCTTTCTTTCTTATTTTTCTCTCTTCTTCTCCAAATCTATCAACTTCTTCTCATTCTTTTTCTTTGGTTATCTTTTTCCTTCTTCTCCTCTCTTTGTATCTATATTCACACATACACACACAAAGGATGCATGGGGGGGGGAAGAGAGAGAGAGAGAGAGAGAGAGAGAGAGAGAGAGAGAGAATGGTCTTTTTTCTATGTTCCATGTACATTTCACAACCCTGAAGGCTGAAGCACCAATTTTTACGCTGCCATTTAGGTTGTTTTTTTTTCCATGGACATGATTAAAAGAAGCTAATGTAATGGACATGTCATAGCCTAAATTCTTTTGGACATGTCATAGCCTAAACTCTGTGAGACAACACAGAGTTAGTATTTCCTAAAGACTCAAAACCTCTAGATCCGTTAGAGATTAAATGTTATGTTCCTCGAATCTTCAACCCATATATACAAATGAGGGAGCCCCATTAGAGATGAACTATTGCAGCAATTTTTTTTATGTTTGTTTGAACATAAAAAAATTGTCAATAAACTTTAGTACAACAGATTTTGTGAGTTCCTAGATTGTAAGCGCAAGTTAATTTTTGTTTCCCCACTGTAACATGTGTCGTAGCTTAAGTTACATGAATTGTCAAAAGTTGCTGATTCATATTAGGATTAGATGTTAGCATTTGCCTTATCTTTCTTACTTCTCTCTCTCTCCATTATAATTGATAGATCAAGACATAGATAAGTATGTGCTGAAATTGGAAATTTATGTGCTGAAACTGATAAATTATGTGCTGAAATTGTGCTAAAACTGACTATAGTATGTGCTAAAACTGATTAGTATGTGCTGAAAGTGCTGAAATTGTGTGCTGAATCTGATTAGTATGTGCTAGAACTGGAAATGTATGTGTTGAAACTGGTAAATTATGTGCTGAAATTGTGCTGAAACTGGAAAATGATCTGCTAAAGTGATTCGTGTGTGCTGAAACAAGAAAATTCTGTGCTAAAATTGTGCTGAAACTGTCTTAGAAATGTTTAAAGTTTTACTTTCTCCTCAAGCTTCATATATATACATGATACATGATCATACATACAATTACCTAGAACCAATTTAGGAACTAACTCAACGTCCTTTATTCTATAAGTTGATTTTCCTCAACTTTTGTCCATTCTCTTTTTTTTTTTTTGGATAAATTACACTGACCTCCTCTGAGATAAGGTTAAACTACAGGAACACCCTCGTGGTTTTGCATAGATGTTTGAATATCCAATTATTAAAATCACATACAACCTATAAGCATTAGATGACAATATTTCCTTTTAATAGCGAGTTAGATTAATTTTTATTCTTATTAGATTAATTTTATTCTTTATTCTCGTGCCCAATTTCTCATGGATGTATATATCGTGAGTAGAATTCCCTTTGCTTTATTTTCTTTTTCAATGTTATATTGTAGAATGTCACGACCTATTAATAAAGAGTGGATGAATGAAAACGATAGAGTTTGCCCGATATATATAAAGGGAGTTGAAGATTTTTTTGAATTTGCGAATGCAAATAATGTTGAAAAGTTGCCAACAATAACTTACCCGTGTAAGAATTGTCGAAATAAGTATCGACACACACCTAGCGATGTTAGAAAACATCTCATTTGGCATGGCATAGATAGGTTATATTCTGTATGGACTTTGCATGGTGAAAAGCCATATAAGAATTCGATAGATCGTCCACCAGCAGAAGATGTTCATGGAGAAAACATTGAAGAAGAAAATATCGAGGTTGGAGGGCTTGGAATGGAGAATCTTGTTGAAGCTTCTTACGGAATGCACGAAGAGCCTGGTGTAGATGATGATAGTGGCCAGGCTGGACTTTCAAAAGAGCCACATATCGGTAATGAGAAATACAATGAATATAGAAGATTATCAACTGAGAAATTGTACCCTTATTGTGAGGGCCCTGAGACAACTCTTTCTGCGATTGTGGAACTGCACAACCTTAAGAAGCAATTTGGTTGGTCAGGAAATAGTGTGACAGCACTTTTGTCAATCCTAAAAAGGTGGCTCCCGAAAGAAAACACTTTGCCAGAGAAGTATCCACACATGAAAAGTATGATGAAAGACTTAGGGATGAAGGCAAACTTTATTCATGCATGCGTCAATAATTGTATTTTGTATTGGGATGGTAATGAAGATAAGGAGCAATGTCCTCAATGTGGAGAACCGAGATATGCTGAGAGAACCAAGAAGGGGGGGGGGGGGAGAGTTTGCAAAGAACCTTTGAAAGTATTAAGACATTTCCGTTTGATTCCAAGACTTGTAAGATTGTATACTATACCATGGATAGCGCATGAAATGACATGGCACGATCGAGCGACCCCTTCATGGGATTATTTGCGACATCCATCTGATTCTCCTCAATGGAAAATGTTTAAGGCTAAATGGCCAGAATTTGCAAACGAAGGGCGCAACGTTTGGCTAGCAATTGCAATCGATGGGTTTAATCCGCGTGGTATACAATCTTCTAGTTATAGTTGTTGGCTAGTCATCGCAGTGCCTTATAATCTCCCACCTATATTGTGTATGAAACGAGAGTTCCAAATGTTGTCTTTGCTAATTCCTGGGCCAAAGGCACCGGGTCAAGACATAGATGTTTTCCTTCAACCTCTAGTAAAGGAGTTGAGGCAACTGTGGGAAGAAGGAGTGGCAGCTTATGACATGTACAAAATGCAACATTTTACGTTGAAAGCTATGCTAATGTGGGGGATTCACGATTTTCCCGCATATGGGAATTTATCTGGGTGCGTAACACATGGTTATAAAGCATGTCCTATTTGTGGAGAGTACACACAATCCACCCATTTAGAACACAATAAGAAAATAGTTTACACAAACTACCATATTTTCCTTAGGGCGGATCATCCGTTTAGGAGTGGTGGGTATTTGGGGCTTAGGTCAGCGGAACATTGTAGACACCCCATTTTGTCGGCTATCAGATTTAGGAGACTCATAGCTTAGTGGTTCACAATGATAAAAAAAAACACTCAAAAAGGACTCCTGGAAGTTAGTTCTATTTCTCAAAATGCTCAGAATGACCAAAATGCCCCTGAAAGCCCAAAAAACTCCCAGATTTGGACCAAAAGTTCTGGAAACATGCTATGTCGTAAGAAAAGTAAGAAATGAGTTTTTAAGAAAAATCAGATGAAATCGCCAGCTCCCAGAGACCCCTGGAAGTCCCGGAAGTTCCTAGAAAGTCCCGTTGATCGGTTTGACCAGGTTTGACTAAGGTTTGACCAAGTTTGACCAAAATCGTCCAAATTCACCAGAATCATTCTAGATCATGTGGAAAGTGTTAAAATGAGTTTTAAAAGAAAATCGAGCAAAAACGTCAGCTCTTGGGAGCTCCCAGAAGTTTCCAGAACTTCCCGGGAATCCTAAGTTTGACCAGTTTGACCAAAATTTGACTTTAGAACCGGAGCACCGTAACATTTTTCAAACATTTTTCATGGATACTAGAGGTCAATAGCTTTCCAACGGTATATCGCACATAATTTTTGGATTTAAAACGAATTTATTATGAATTTCCAAAGGCAAAAAAGGCAATCAAATCGGCTTTTATCGCGAATACCGCAAAACTTTTCAAAGTGACCTATCCCCGAACTATTTTTTATGTAAAGTAGACTCCATTACCTTTCCAACGGTATATCACAACCTCAATTTGGAGTTCGTATGCATTTTCTGTGAATTTCGGACGAAATATGGCCTTTTCGCGAATACCGGAACCTCTGGGGGCCTAAACAGCATTATCTGGACGAAGGAAGAGCAGTGCCGCCGCGGCACTGGCCCACTTCTGCCGTGGAATAGGCCCAGTGCCGCCGCGGTACTATCCCCCAGAACAGTATGTTTTTGTAATTTATTTTGGGGGTCCAATTTGATATATTAGAAATCAAAACGACGTAGTTTTGGTTCCCAGCTTATTTTGGACCAATGGGAGACCATTTTAAACTTTTTAAAACTCCATTTACCACCCCTCCTTTGCCTATAAAAGAAGCCATTTACTTCCATTTAGAGGAGAGACATGGAAGCTTAGAGAGAGCTTAGGAAGAAACTCTAGAGAAATATAGAGAGATAAAAAGAAGAAGTAGTCTTCTTCTTCCATTTTTTCCAATTAAAGTGAGTTCTAATCTTGTTTTCCTCCACCATTCTTCTATATACTTCATCATCAATATACCCAATCACAATTTCTCTAAGCATTTTTGGGTGGTTGGTTATATATTCACCGAGGAGATTGACCAGTCCGGTAGACGAGTTAGAGATACCAACAGTCTTCCAATCAACTCTTGAAGACCAACCTCATTTGGAAAATCTGTTGAAGCAGCATGGCTCTGCCTAGTTTTTTTTTATTTTGGAAATATTGACATGTAAATTGGATTGAAATACTTTTTGTTCTATTACTTTTTGTGCATTATTAATAGCCTCTATTTCTTAATCTAATATCTAGTTGTTGCTATGTGAAATACTTGGTTGTTGCTATGTGAAACACTTGGTCGTTGCTATGTGAAATAATTGGTTGTTGCTATGTGATTTAATATTATAATTATTGATCTAATATTGCATGGGCAAACTAACACATTGTATTCCAATGATAGGCATTGAAAAGTATGTCATCAAGTGCAGGTAATCCTAACCCGAGTTCATCTCACCCATCTTCTTCTGACCCACCCACATCTGAGTCATTAAGAGGCAAAGCCACAAAGGAGAAAATGAAAGTCATAATCGAAGAGGATGGGTCTTTCGTGGGTGAGTATGCGAAGGTATGGAGTACTCGGACAAGAGATTTTGTAAGACCTCTCATTCCCATTAGCTACGAAGATATTAGAAAAGTATCAAAGAACTTCAAAGATGATGTTTGGAATTCCTTGATGGTAAGTTTTTGTTTATAAGCTCTGAATTCCAAATGTTGTCTTACTTTAATTATATCATATATGTTTAACATTACTATCCTATTCATCAACTAGGGTGAATTTGAATTAAATGTTCCACCAGCTGTGGCTCGCCCATTGGCGGAACAGGCATGGCCCCAAAAATTTAGGACATGGAAAGCTTCCTTGCAGGCCCTTTTGAAGAAGGGTAATTTTAGTGACGGAGGTCCAAAAGGTGTTGATCCAATTTATTGGAAAAAAGTTTGTAGAAAATGAGAGTCATCCAAAAAAGCAGGAGCAAACTCTTACAAACTCTAGCAATCGGAAACGGTTGAAGTGTGGACACACTCTTGGGCGTCGTTCGTATGCTCAGAAACACTTTTTAATGGTTCGTATCATTGCTTACACTTTTTAATCTTAACAACTTTTCTGTAACTAACTCATTAAATTTCAATGTCTAGAACCAAGAAAATCCTGGAACCCAAGTTAGTCGTGTAGACAAATGGTTGGCGGCTCATGAGCATAATGATGGGACTATGTTGGAGAGTGCTAAAAGTATATATGTAAGTAACATATTTGTTTGTTTGAGTTGTTTTAATTTTAGGATAGTTTGTATTTTGTGTTATCTAAATTTTGACATTTGAATACTATAGGATGAAGTGAAAGCTGCTGGAAGTAGAAGAAAAAGTAGAAGTTTGAATAGCGAGGACATGTGTGAAGACCTTGAGAGTGATGAGTTATCATAAGTATTTGGGAAGGAATGCAAGGGAGGAGTTCGTGGAGTGGGTTCCCACATCTCTAAGAAGCAACTAGTTCAACTTGGTGTGGCAAAGTAAAAAATTAGACTAAAAGATAAGGCAAATAAAGAGGATGCCTCATTCAAGGATGAAATTATTTCAAGACTCAACAATTTTGAGGATAAAATTGAGTTTTTAGTGTCGAAACTAGAAGCTGTGAGTAACCCGCCATTGGTGAGTACGCCCTTAAATGATCTTGGTTCGAATTCAGTCATTTTTTTTTAAGGAAAAAATCTTAATTGTATTTGAAGTTCCGGGATCCGGCACCATTGTCGCTTCCCTTGCTGGGATTCGTGAAGGTGACAAGGGGACGCATTTTGCTCAAAACTTGAGCAATGTTTTTCCCACAACGGACATTCCACATTTTTCTCATTCTATGCCTACTCCTACCGGCAAACCCTCAGTTATCTTATGTGATAAGTTTGGTAAAGAGTTGGCAAAGGGGTATGTTGAGACGAATGCTACAGCTAACACGTGTCACTTCAAACCCGTTAGTAAAACCGAAAAGAAGGTTTATATCAAGGAAGTGATGCAGCCCGATGCTTGTTTGTAGGACCCTCCCCAGAATGGCCACGAGACTTTGGCAGGCTTTGTTGAAGGGGGGTATGTGATATGGCTCGAGTGTTGGTTAAATTATGTTTAAGAAGATTGAATGGCGATGGATCTAGTTTTATACAACTACTCAAATTTCAAATATGTTTTGTTTGTTAGTTTAGGTTTGAGTGGAACAACTCTTTAAATTTCCGACTTTGTTAGACATGCATGAACTCTTTACTTATGATTATTATGTATTATTTTTGTTATTTTGGGTATAAAGATGTTGGTTAGGCATGGATATATATTAATCTTGTTATATTTTGTGTTTGATATAGATTAATATGCTTGTTAATTAGGTGAAGAAAATAAATTTGGGAAAGATATAAATAAATAAATAAATTTTTTTATTTACGCATATTACTAACAGATATATCCCTTAGTATTTATTTCATTTTTTGACAATTACTAACGGATATATCCGTTAGTAATAGTTGACAAACCGTTAGTATTCAAAATAAATCTTTTTTAAAATTGGCTGAAATAGCCGTTAGTAAGTTGCTTTCTAACGGATATATCCGTTAGAAATTCTTTCATTTTCTAACGGATTTACTAACGGATATATCCGTTAGTAAAATTATTACTAACGGATATATCCGTTAGTAAATCCGTTAGTAATATTACTAACGCCAAAATACTAGTAAATCCGTTAGTAATATTACTAACGCCAAAATACTAACGGATATATCCGTTAGTATAAATATTACTAACGGATATATCCGTTAGTAATGAGGCCATATGGTGTAGTGACGTTGAGTTGTCTACGTGGGTCAAAGGGGGGACTTATACAAATTCATGCCGGAGTAAGCTTCTCGATGCTTGAGAATTTTAGTAGCGACGGCTACTGTGCATGGTTTAAGGCTTGGACTTGCCAAGGCACTTGGGGATGTAATGGTTGTGGGCTTGGACTAGCCATTGACATCGTGGTTTAAGACTTGAATTTGCCACTACCGGATGAAGGCGTATTTTTCTCCCTAGAGACTATTGATGTGGTTATGAAGTTAAAGCATGTTTTGTCATATATTGCATATGTTAGAACTTGTGCACTTAGCATATAGCCGAGCAGTGGAGATTTACTCCATTACAGGTAAGAAGAAAGACAAGAAGAAGCGTGGGGAGTGAGGCCGAGGAACACCAGGGAACCACTATTGTTAATGTTTTTGTTCTCTTTTTCCTAAAACCTGTTGAAGATTTAGAAATTTTGTAATAGATCATAATAGAATTATGGTTTAGTTTCGTAATATTGTAATCTTGTATTCAGACACATGTAAGTATGTTTTAAATTTCTAAAATATCATCGTGGTTGTGTTGGTTTTTAATCGGAGAAGTGTAGCTGGGAATGCTGCAGGATATTAGTGTACTGATGTCGACCAGTCGACTGGTTTTTGTTTCAGTCGACTGGATCATTGTGTGGAACTGATTACTGCTTTGTTATGTTTGGGGATTAGTCGACTAGGTTGAGAAAACAATCGACTGGATCGTGTCCCAGGGCATCATTTCCTGCTTGAATAGTAACCCAGTCGACCGATCATGATTCAGTCGACTGATAATTTGGGGTCCCAGTCAACTGAGTCCCCGACACAATCGATTGGATAGGATTTTGAACTTTTTAATTACTGCTTTAGGTCTTCAGTCGACTGGACTCCCGATACAGTCTACTGGACCTCTGTTTCTCAACTGAATTCTTTTGGGAAGTGTTCCAACTGACAAAACTTTTTATAACTCTAATTTTAAATAGATTTGACTTATGTTTCTGCTTCTAATTTTACTTTAATGGAATTAGATGAGCCTTGGTGGCGTGCCATGTGTCCAATTTCCGTGCGTAGCGGGATGGGTTGTGACACAAACCTTATCTCGTTATTACGTCGTAATAATACTAACATTATGAACCCTACTACGTTACTCACCGTGTTATCTCAATCTAATTATCGTATCCCATTACCTCCGTAATCCATAATATCGCATAATAGGAACAGAAAACAAAAATTAAACAGCTAAGCATTATGAATTAAAACTAAAAGGAAACATCATTGTTCTGCTAGGGTTCGATCGATTGAAGTATTCTCGATCGATTGAAGTGACGATGGTCTCGATCGATTGAAGTCATTTAGATCGATTGAGTTTCAGTGTGATTCGATCGATTGAACCTAGTTCGATCGCTCGAACTTCGTCTTCTCCAGATTCTGACAGTGAACGTCCAAAATCTGTTAGGGCGTGTTTGGGTTATTATTAAACGTCCAAAACATGTAAAACATTATAATTAAGCTACCGAGTGAGTTAGGAACTCACCAAAAAGATCGTAAGGGCGCGTTTGGCATGTTTGAACTCCGAAGTTTTAATGACGACCTCTCTCTCTCTTCTGCCTTGTCTCTGTCTCTCTCTGTCTCTTTCTCTTTTCCTCTTCTTCTTCTTCTTGACCGTGTATATATATGAGTGTATCTATATATATGGATGTATGTATATATATAACTACAAGCACACACACACTCTCTATAAACTCTCTCTGGTTTCAACAACCCAAAACTTACGAGCACAACACATATATTTAAAAGAGATGGGGTGCAGGTGGCTGTCTTTGCATGAAACCTATAAATCTCATGATTACAGGTTCGATTGATCAAAAGTAGTTCGATCGCTGGATAACAGATCGGTCAAGTTTGATCGATTGAAAAGGGTTTGATCGATTGAAATGGGAACCACGTATTAAATTTATGTCGGTAGGGTTTCGATCGATTGAACAATTTTCGATCGCTTGAGATTTAGAATGCTAGATCGCTCGAAAGAGCTTCGATCGATTGAAAGTAAAATTTCAAGTATGATTAAGGGAAATATATAGAATCTCTATGCATATATAGTTATTGAAAATACAGGGTATTACATCATCCACCACTCATTAAAGAATTCGTTCTCGAAAAAAAACATACAAGGTCTAAAACAAAAACGAAAACTTTTCTCGTATCTCTGACTCTAGCTCCCACAAAGCTTCTCCTTCATCATGATACTTCCACTGGGTCTTGACTAATATTCCTGACCTTCTTGATCCTACGATATAAAATCCACACTGGTCCTTCATTGAACGTAACGTTGTCGTTGACTTCAATATCTTTGAAGTTGATCTCGTGCGTTGGGTTGTGAACACACTTCATCAGCATACTGATATGGAATACGTTGTGCACTCCTGACATCTTCGGCGGCAACTCAAATCGATAAGCAACCTTTCCAATGCGTTCAAGAATCTTGAATGGTCCAATGGATCGTGGCGATAACTTGCCTCTCTTCTGACCAAAATCTGACGATAGGGGTGGGCATTTAGCCAGTTCGGTTTTGAACCGATAACTTCGGTTCGGGTTGTTCAGGTTCGGGTTGGGATTTATGGTACCGAAATTCGAACTGATCTAAAGTTCGAAAGTTCGATTCGGAACTGAACTTTAAGTTCGGGTTCAATTCAAAACTTCGAATTTTGAAGTTTTCAAACAAAAGCAAGGCTAATAAAAGCACACAAATCTTCCCCCAAACTGCCTAAAAATTCAAAAGGGAGTAGCTTCTCTTGCCATTCTTTGTTCTTTTTAGTTGTAGAACCGTGACTCTCATGGACAACCCTATTATCAAACACATATTGGGCATTAAGGAAAAAACAAGTAATTCACACTCTGTTGAATGATCAAACACATGGTGCCTATCACTGATTCACTATGCCAAGCTCTCCTCATACACACTCGTAAGGTCTTGGGCCTGGCCTAGGCATCTTCACCCCCACACCCGATTCCAAGAAAGAGTATATTATATTATATTATATATAGACAATCACAAAGATAAGATAAACCGCTTTACAGAGAGAGCAATTCACTACATGGGTATGAATTTGAAGTGAGAGCAATCAAGAGAAAGCTAGTCAAAAAATTATTCTTTAGAAGGAGAGAGAGAGAGAGAGAGAGAGAGAGAGAGAGAGAGAGAGAGAGAGAGAGAGAGAGAGAGACGTGCTGTGGGGTAGGTAGTGAAAGAGAGAGAGATACCAGTCGCCGGAGGCCGTGGGGTTGGGGTGTCAGCGTGTCGCCGGAGGCTGTGCTGGCCGGTGGGGTTGGGCTGTCGCCGGTGGGGCTTGGGTTTTCGGAAGGGGTCCAAGACGCCAAGGGGCTGTGCTCTGTGCGTGCGGCTGTGAATCTGAGATTCTAAATTACTGAATGTGTTAATATGTAACCCTAATTATTTTCAACATATTCTATATATACCCTCAAAACTTCGGATATTCGATTTTGAACCAAACTTTATTTCCTTTCCGAAAATTGAAACCATAATTTTTAAAATAGTTCGGTTTCGAACTGAACTAATTTCAGTTCGGATTTAATAATTTCAGTTCAGTCTCAAACTTCGGGGTCGGGTCGAAACTTCGCATAGCATATCATCCATTACTTGATAAAATTAAAAATTTTGAGCGATTGGCTAAAAATAGTAACTCTGCCTGGGTTGTTTCAACACTGCCGGTCCCAAGCCCGGATAAAAGAGGAGGGTTAGTGCGTTAGGTAGTTCGACAGCCAGCACTTAAAAAAAACAGTCGGATCCTTATGATATGAATCCAAATATGAATACTCGTGTAAATGCTAGGGCGTTCACTTTAAGCGACGCGTTGCGCCTGCCTTCGGGTGTTTCGAAAAATGTGCAAGGGGCGCCGCATCGACGCCCGGGTGCGGTGTTAAATAAGCAAGGGTTCCCGCGCTCATCTGGGCCACCGCGGGTAAAGAAGCTAGTCCATAACTAGTTTGGCTAAAAATAGTGTTTCAAGTACTGACATATATTGCATTCAGTGATTATTTTAAGAAAAAAAAAATTCACTTACGGCCCGTTTGGTTCATGGATTCTTAGGGTGAATTTTGATTCCACCCGAAGATTACTAGTAATCTTAAAATATATCTTTGTTTGGTTCATGGAATATTTAATGAATTGTGAGTCCCACTAGATTTAGAATCCACCCAAAGGTGGAAAATATGGTGGATTCTAAATCCTAGGTTGGAGGTGGTATTCCTAAGTATTACTGGGGTTTTGATTTACTATTTTCATAATACCTAAATTAGCCTTTATTAGACTATTAAACAAACAAATAATGTGATCAGAAGAAATTTATGATTATAATTATTATTACTTTCTAAAATGGAGAGATTGGTAGATGGGATTGTTTATGATGATTTATTATGTTTGAAACATTATATTTGATGTTAGTTTAATGACTGAATTCAAATTTTGGTTGCTAAATGTTAAGATTGAAAAGTCTATATGATATTACAATAACTACATATTTGACGTACTGTGATTTATACGTTAGACCTATACATGTTTTATGCTTAAAAATATAATATATCTTTTGTTATTATTCAAATATATTTTAACTACATGCAATAGTTTAGACTCACGTTCATGTCTTAATTACTCTACTTATCTCATTTTTTATATGTCATTGATTTTTAGATTTATACCATTATTTTTTTTAATCACCCTCCATTTTTAGAGGGTTGACAATTTAATTTTAACACATACATTCTTTTAGCCTTCAAGGGTAGCTTAGGTATTTAACAATATTTTCGCTTCATTTTTCTTGACCCAACCAAACACTGGATTCTAAATCCAGTTAGAATTCTATTAGTGAACCAAACATTCTGCAGGGATTCAGATTCTTGGTAAAGTGATTACTGGTATTATGATTCCTAGTAATCAGATTCTACATAAAATAATCCGTGAACCAAGCGGGCCATTAAAGTTTTTTTGAGTTTTAAGCTGTCTTTTTAATTAAGTGATACATTATCAAATAAAGTAAAATTAAATGAGTGTTAAAATTTTTCATTTTTAATACTTAATTAGGTTTTAAGATCACACAATCTAAATTATGACTTGTCGGTTTTGTCAACAAAAATCTGGCTCCATTTGGAACCGTGATTGGAGGCATTTGATTCAATTGGATTTCCAAATCATTAAGAAAGTTGGTGATTCGCACAAGCAACGCAACTGCCTTTCTCAGGCGGGTCCGTAATTAACGGAGTAATGAAAATTTTTTCAAATTTTAATTTTAAATTTGGTTATGGTTTAGTATGTTGTGAGCCTTGTGGCATTAGTGGATCACATGTCACATCACATACCATAATATGTAGTATAATTATTGAAGTATGACGTTTAAATTTGAGAAATATAATATATTTTTTTTTAATTAATGACATACCAAAACAATAGTATTTCAAATTAAATAATGCTAAAATTATTACATTCTTATTCCAAAAAATACTTTTTAAATGATATGTCAATAGGACTACTTTGAAAAACTTTCAATAAGATTCAGGTGGGTCAACCTCGGTGTGTAAAATGTTCGGTTCGGTTCGGTTCAATTCGTTCTAATTTTCAGTCAAATTGATAGATTTTGGCTCGGTTTGAATCGATTTAGTACAATTTCATGGTTCAGTTTGATTTTTACACTAAAGCAATATTTCAAAAACCGACCGAATCGATTGATTTGCTTACACCCCTAGTCTAACTACATTTAAGAACCATGTTTTAAATAAAAATTCGAAGGCCATATCTTTATTCTTTATAATGATAATAACAAAACAAAAAAAACTTTTTGCTTAGACCTAATCTCACTTTTATTTGACTTTTATCGAGTGCTAATTTGATAAAGCTTCACGAGCTAAGGTGTAACTAAAAAGCAGTTACACAAACAATTAACTAGTTTCACTTTTCTAAATGATGATTAATTTGGCAATACAAGAATTGGTTTTGTAGTTAAAGACAAAAACTAGTTTAAAATAATTACTCCTTATGTGTTTGTATAGTTACGTTTTAAATACATGAAATTTCAACTCTGGATTAATTTTTCCCAAATCCTAATTTTTTTTATCAAGCCAACGCAATACTTGGACTTGTTTAGGATAATGAAAAAACGATCAAATCAAACCAAACCAAACTAAGTCTCATTTTATTTAGTTCTTATGTCATGTATTGTATGTTTGTTTGATAAAAGCTATACAGAGACGTTTGCGTTCCTTAAAAAAATAGCTATACAAACACAAAATTATTTAAAACATACTTTTATCAGAACTACAAAAAAAAAAAAAGTTTTCTATTTTAAAAAAACTTTTTATTTTTTCATAAGAACCAAATAAAAGTGAAATTTGGTCCGAATCTATCATATTTTTCTGATTACCAAACAGGTCCTAGTGTGAATACTTGACTGTTGTCCCTTACTATCATTTTACCCAATTCCGCGTCCCACCATGTGACCACCGCCAGTGCCAGCTGCATACAATTATACACCCACGCTTAGCTTCTTTCCTCTACACTCGTCATAGTTTCCCACTCACCTCAAATCAACCACTTTTTACCAATACCAACGCACCACGTCACAACCAAATTTAGTAATCGCAAACGTGGCATTCAACCATTGGGAGGATCTAAGTAATCCACCGCATGATTTCCTGTCACCGGGTGTACGAAATTAAAGCATTCCCTTTCTTCCCTTCCATACTTCACTTTACTCTTCTCGTTCTGCCAGATTCATCTCTCTCTCTCTCTCTCTCTCTCTCTAGGCGTATATATCTCTGTATTCCTCTCTCTAGAAAGCACATCAACTCAACAATGGCGAGAATTATTCTGATGCTGGCGCTCTGTGTACTGCCGGCGCTCGTTAGCGCCTCCCGCCCCGTCGTGACCCCATTTGTCTTGCAGGGTCGGGTTTACTGTGACACATGCCGGGCCGGGTTTGAGACCTCGGCCACCCACTACATTGCTGGTATGCCCTTCCTATATACATATATGTGTGTATATATATAGATCTATACGTATGATTTGCTTAAACGTTATCTAATTGGCGCTTTAGGAGATTTTTGCAGATCTACATTTGGGTTTTTTTTTTTTTTTTTTATTTATCTAAATAGGGTTATGTTTTCTAGAGAGTAGAGAGTAATGTTTTTTGGTCGGACCATGATAAGCATAATAATTTATTATTATTATTTTTTCAATACATTTTCTAGAATTTGTTTATTGTGGATCTATTTGACCTTATTTTACTCTATTATAATCTAATGAATTTGATTTTCATATTTATTTTCTGACCCATGAAATGAAATTCATGTATTATTAATGTTGTAGACTCATGTTGGTATTGTATAAAAAATGGTTTTAAAGCTGATCTGGTAGGATTGTATAATTCAATCCATGCTCTTCATGTGATGTGATTAGATGAGGTCAGGTAACCAATTACAAAATTTTTGTGACTTGGATCATGAAATTTTTCATAATGAGTATGCTTTTTTCTGTTTAAGATCTTCTTTGGTTTAGCCTCTTTTAGCAATGTACATAAAAAGACCACTAATTGCCAATGGTTATATTAAGATCTAGATTAGAGGTGAATGAGGTGATAAATGAATTGTTCTTACTACGTACCGTCTAGATCTGGCCTTACTCTTGCCACGTAGGAAGCACCGACACTTCAAATGAAGTGGGCACACCTACGACGCTGAAACGCGTGCGACATGCCACGACACATGAAAAACATGTCTGACTTAAATTTTTTTTTTTTTCCCAACATGGTACAAAATGTCTTTATTTTTGTTTAAGAGAAGTCTCAATTTTGGGGGGGCGAAAGTGTTATGTGGTAAATAGAATTTCTTTGCGTCTTGTTACTTTTTGTATTATACAATGGTTGCATGGTAGAGTTGGTAGTGTTATGATATTTTCACCTATTGTTGTTTGGAGGTAATTATTTTACATCTTAGTTCTTAGGAGTAGTTTTTTTTTAAAAAAAATTTGTTATTTTTATGTTACGTGGTTAAACTGGTTAGATGTAAAGAAAAAAAAAAGTACGTGAAAAATTATTTGCTGAGTCTGTGTTGTGTTTTTTTTAGGTTTTGCAGTAACCCTGTGTGATTGTGATGTCCGTGTCGCCGTGTCCATATCGGTGCTTCTTAGCTTGCCACTATTGGTTGAGTTGGCCTTGTCTATTAGACTATACTTGTATATATTATTTGGGGATCCACATATTTAGCTACTGTAGTCTGTAGTGAGTAGGACTGGCAATTGGGTGGGCTCGGGTCCGGCTGAAAACGGGTCGTGCTGCAAACGAGCTTAGGCCAATAAGGCCTGGATAAATATCCGGGCTGGGCCGGGTCGGCCCCGTTAACCCGAATTATTGAAGCTTTTTGAAAATGAAAAGTGTGCTAGAGCCAAACCCGTGTTTGGCATGGAAGAATTGAATAAAAACCTTCAAAAAAAAATTCTGGGTATATATATACACACATCTCTTTTTCCTTTCTAATTGTAGATTCATTCATGATGCACATCGAAATGGGTTTCTCAGTTACATATTTTGTATATGCATGTGTCCATGTGCCTATTTTACACATTTTATAGACATATGTATATACATGTGTATGTGTGTGGGGAGGAGGGGGAGAGAGAGAGAGAGAGAGAGAGAGAGAGAGAGAGAGAGATACTCACAGTGGCTGCCCGGTACTGATGCAACTAAAGGAAACGTGTCATGATATGCAAAGGAAACGAGATAACTTACATTGAGTTAACTTAAACGGAGTCGCAAAAGCAAAAAGAACGGAAACGTGAAATGCAATCATGCAACAATCCTGAGAGAGAGAGAGAGAGAGAGAGAGAGAGAGAGAGAGAGAGAGAGAACTTTACAGCACCCAAAGTCTTCACCTTCTCATTACGGCTGTCGGCAGAACAAAGAGAGAGAGAGAGAGAGAGAGAGAGAGAGAGAGAGAGAGAAGTGGTGCGATTGAAGCGAAGAATAAGATGGGTTTAGGTTTAGGTTTAGGTTTATACAGTTGGTTTGGTGGCAAGCCTTTAACGGGTCCATGTGGACCCACTTTTAAATACACTGCTATGTGTTTATCCGTTTAGGCCCGATAATTAAAATTTGTAGGAACCCAATTACGTTTTGTTTCGGGCTTTTGTAGGCTGCCCGCTAGTTTCGGGCTTCAATTGCCAGGCCTAATAGTGAGTGGCATAAATTTATCCAAGCAGAGTGATGAAGAATATCAATGAGACTGATGGACTGCATTCCCAAAGAATGTTGAAAAATTATTGGGTGTGTCAAAATTGTTTTTGGATATTTCACAATGACTCAATTAGTAATTGATAAAAAGGAGGAAGAGATATAATGACCCAAGAAACATGAAAATCGCATGCCTTCCTGCTCTAGTATCAAGTATAGCAAGGTAGCCCCAAACATGTTCCTTACCTCATTGACATTGACATATTTCATGACCTCGTAAATCTAAGTGATGTTACTTACTGGGAAAGATTTCAATTAGAATACAGTTTCTAGTCTGAACTTTTTAGGGCATGTTTGGTGCTTAAAAGTTAAAACATGATCTGGTTCAGAATTGAATCAATTTAATCTGGTTTTTATTAAAACCAATATTGTGGTGATTTATAAAGAACCAGTAATTGGTGTACCTTTTACGTTAGACACGGATTCCTATATCGGTTCAGAATCGGCTCCATTTAATCTGATTCTTATGTAAATCAGTATTGTATTAGTCTATTAGACACGGATTCCTGTATAACCAGATACACAGGTAAACAAACATAGAAATGGTTTTTTTCTTATCAGAACTGTTCTTGTGTTACCTAATCTGTCTCTCAAGGTCTCGTCCTACATTATACACTTCGGTAGAGTAGGGAGGGTAACCTAATTGACCCACTTCATTACACAGCTGAAAGTGATGCATTATGATTCATTAAATTCAATTTTATATGCCTTGAAAACCGGTTTGATGAACCGAAGATGTCATTCCAACTTTAACAACTGTTTATTATATCCATGTACAATAGGTGCCAAGGTTAGTCTGGAATGCAAGAACAGGGAGACACAGAAAGTATTATACAGTGCTGAGTCATTTACAGACTCAACAGGAACTTACAAGTTCATTGTCAAAGAGGACCATGACAATCAGCTCTGTGATTGTGCCCTTGTTAGCAGCCCCCAGATTGACTGTGCAACACCCGACCCAGGGCGTGACCGCGCCCGTGTGATCCTCACCCGCAACAACGGCATTGTTTCGTACGACCGTTTTGCCAATGCCATGGGCTTCATGAAGAACCAGCCCATGGCCGGGTGCAACCAAGTTCTCCAGCAATATGAAGATTAGAGTATGTTTCAAGTTTTTCATGTTCTGAGCATTGAGGTTTTTTTGCTTGGTCTGATCTATCCTATGTTATAATTATTTGGATTATTCTGATCATTATATTGTTTAAAGTACTACCGTTGTGTTTTTTCTTGTATTGGACTCTATGCATCTATCTAAATTAATTTAGAAGCATCTTGCTTTTGTCGTCGAAAATGTATTTTTTTCATTTCATTTTTGTATTTTTAGCATTTAGCAAAAGATTCATCTAATAGTTCTTCTATTTGTCTCATACATATACATTTATGTACACGTGTATTTTTATGGATCTTGTGCTAAGCTACCCTATTAGATTAGACGTGCTACCATTACTGGGAAATGAGGGCAAGAATATAAGTGTACTAAAGTAATCTCGCTTGTGGATGATGTTTTGAATTTTGAGCGGAAAAAAAAAAAATGGAGGTGATTTGGATTTTTTGTTGGTATAAGAACGAAATATACATCTTTCCAAAATTTCTCTAGAGAGGACGCCCTCTCTTTAATAAAGAGAGACCTTTGTTTTGATCGTCGGATTGTGTTTAAAAATGAGATCTGACGGCCAAAATAGAGATCTTCGTTTTAATAAAGAGAGGGAGCCCTCTTTAGAGCCTGACTGTACATCTCCCAACATGCATACATATTTTCTTATAAATAGATAAGAATTCGAGTAGGGCTGGCCATCCCAACCCGAGCACCCACCAACCCGACCCAACCCGACCAACCCGAAGAGATTTAAGTGGTTTTGGCGGATGGCCGGATGAGTCATGGTTTTCCCAAGCCACACCCGATTGCTTATGGTTCGGTTGTCGGTTTTTATAATCCAAACCCGACATCACCCGACCCGACAAGACCATCTATTGAAAACTTAGAAAACACAATATATGTGGTGGAACTATGGAAGTCATTTTCAATTCTGTTTTTTGTATGTTGTATGAATCTGATTGTGGATTGTATAATTGTTTTTCATTTTTCGTTGCTTGTTAAGTTTATGTAGGATTTTTATTTATTAGTAAGTTAAATTGAATGTCTTCCTAAAAAGTTTGCAAGAAGGTGAAATGGTGAATAACAGGGTCATGCTTTGCAGTTGGGTACAATAAACTTAGCACTATCAGGGTGTAAAATTGATGAAAATATGATATATTCTTTTTGTCGGGTTTCACCCGAAACCAACCCGAACCAACTCGAAACCAATGGATCGGTTTTCACCTGACTAAATGGATGGATGATGGATTCTAAACTCATAACCCGATGGGGTTCGGATGGATGATCGGGTGGGGGTCAAACCCGACTCACCCGAACCATGACCACCCCTAAATTCGAGAAAAAAAAATTATCGTGTTGTCCTACTAGTGCTACGTTGGCGTTGTCCCCAGCTGCGCGCATCCGAGAATCTCCAAAGCCATAGATGGACCCAAAATGTTAGCTTTGTAACCCTTGGCTGTAAATAATTGGCATGACAACGATGGGGTAACGTATAGAAATACTGATTTGTATTTATTTGGGTAAATCACACTTTGTATCGATTTAGTTTGGGTGTGATATTAGTTTAGTCCTTATAGTTTTAATTTTATCATTTTGATTCTTGTAGTTTCAGTTTGGGTTTAATGTAGTCCGTTTATCAAATTTTTTAGGTTCAATATAGTTGTAAAGTGTAATTTCTCTAAGTAAATTTGCTTTTATGACCCTTATAATCCCTTACGTATGCATTGCATGACTTATTTTTGTCAAAAATTGTAGAAAAATTTAATGGATGTACTACATTGAACTTAAACCGAAAATGCAAAGACTAAAATAACAAAATTGAAACTATAGGGATCAAAATGACATCACACCCAAACTACAAGGGTGTAAAGTGTAATTTATCGATCTGTTTTCAAAAGAAATGGAATTTTTTTTAATTATTAAATCAATGTGAGTTTGAACTTAATTACAAAAGTAGAGTAAATCGTTTTTAGAAAAAACGACATTACATTGATGTTTTTAAGAAAAACGTCACTTAATTGAGTGTCGTTTTTAGCAAAAATGACATTAATCTTTTTATTTTTTGAATAAATTTTTGAAAAAATAAATTATGTTTTAATTGAATGTCGTTTTTAGTAAAAATATTATTAAATGTCGTTTTACTAACCACGACATTAATAAAAGTTTAAATCAGTCCGTGCACCACTGCACTGCATACTGCGTGCGTGGCAGTGATTTTCGGACTTTACTAATGGTGTTTTTAGTAATACACAAGACTCTTACATGCATTAAATCCTTTGTTACTTTGGTTGTGCTGCAGATTTCAGCTTCTTAATGGGAGTCTGCTTGATTTGGTTCTTTTTTTTAGGCTTTGCTTTGGTGGGTTTTTTTTTTTTTTTTTTGTCTTAGCCAATTTGGGTGTTAAATGTTGGACTGTTCTAGAGATTTTGTGTTTTGGTGTACTATCTAGGCCATGTGCCATTGTTTTAATAAAAGTTGATGCTTAGCAAAAAAAAAAATTTTAAAAAAAAAAAAAGAAAAAAAAAAGAAAACCCTTAAAGAACAACACAGAGATATCAGAAGTGGTCCAGCTTTTTTGCAAGTTAAGCCAATAGTGTCACGTCCCAGCGTAGCCAAAATATGGAAAATTTTAAAATTTTCATCTTGGACCCTGAGGCGCGTGACTGGTTGCAGTGCCGAATTGTCCATGACCAAATAATAATAACTAAACGATATAATAAAAGGATAACACCATCATTTACTTACTGGAATATATTACAAAGAGAAGTCAAAGTACTTAGTTAATACATCATTATAAATACATCAGAGTCTTATGACTCTTGGCCTTGCAAAACTATTACGAAATATATGCTAAGTCTTCTGGTTATAATAAAAAACATTTACAGAGGATAACTGCTAGTCTTCTCTCTAACTAGTATAACCATAGTTATCTTCAGTGTAATCTTCTTCAATGTTTCCTTCTTGTGTAGCTTCATAACCTGGGTACTCCTCACCTGGATAAGCTGGACATGAGAATGTCCAGCGACATGAACGTCGTCAACTTATGAAAGCTGAGTGAGTAAGCTAAATCAAATGGAGCGTATATAGTAAAACACAATAAGAATACATTTACTACCTTTCAACATGTCTCTTAGGATCTTTACATTCTCACCGTCGAATTATAACTATTAACGTACCCGACTATGTATTCGATAGGAATACAAACAATTCAGGAGACCCGTCCAGACATTCTTAATGCCACTACCATTCATTTCTAACATCCGACGTCATTCACAAACCCAAAGTATCTATTGCTAACCAAACTATCTTTCATTAACCAAAACATCTTTCATCAACCACTTCGTCACGAAGAACCGAAGTGTTAAGGAGTGCAAGAACATCCATTTCGTCACGAAGAACCGAAAGGAGTCTTCACTCAAGGAATCACCGCTTCATCACGAAGAACCGAAAGCGTTATGGAGTGCAAGAACATCCATTTCCTCACGAAGAACCGAAAGGAGTCTTGACTCAAAGAATCACCGCTTCGTCACGAAGAACCGAAAGCGTTACGGAGTACCAGAACATCCATTTCCTCACGAAGAACCGAAAGGAGTCTTTACTCAAAGAATCACCACTTTGTCACGAAGAACCGAAAGCGTTACGGAGTACAACAACATCCATTTCCTCACGAAGAACCGAAAGGAATCTTTACTCAAAGAATCACCGCTTCGTCACGAAGAACCAAAAGCATTACGGAATACAAGAACATCTATTTCCTCACGAAGAACCGAAAGGAGTCTTTACTCAAAGAATCATCGCTTCGTCACGAAGAACCGAAAGCGTTATGCGTATCCCTTTCGTCACGAAGAACCGAAAGGATACTTACAATAGTCACATTTTAACCGTATCCCTTTCGTCACGAAGAACCGAAAGGATACTCAAGAGTCACCACTTCACAACTCAACAATAGATCCCTTTTCTTACCCTCCCGGCCCCCGTGACCTGGTTTACCTATCCAACACTTATCCTTGACACACGCTGCTCCTGATCAAGTACAACTAGTCCGTACGTATCCTGGACCGCATTCGCGTCACTCGTTCCGTAGTTTAGTTTGTTAATTACTTTCATTTATACTTTCGAAGTTACGTTATACATCCGTCATTCTATTTTGTTATAATATACTTACGATGGAAACTTACCCAATCGTTATCGACGCAATAATCGTGCCGTACAACATACTAAAAGCTTGGGTATGAACTTTTAATGGTCAATACACTAAATTCGCGACAACAGAAAAACATAGCATGCATCTTATAGATCTATAACATGGATTTGATATCAATAACCATATAGACGAAAGCCTTAACATACTCATCTACGCGATAGCACAAGATATCCATAACCGCATAGGCACCGGAAAGCAAGCATTATCAATAAACACATCATACAAGTAGCTATACAATCTGCCAGGAATTAATTTTACAATGTCGACTGAATTGATATGATTTATTTGGGCATGATGAACTGCTTTGTAGATCAAACTCAAAACTAGAACATTGTATATAATTGGATTATCTTCATGTACAACAAAATCTAGCTTCAATTACATTTTTGAACTATTCAAAATATTTATTTTACTTAGACATTTCTATATTTTTTGATTGCTCAGTCCCAGATTTATAGTACTGCATTACATGTGCATTTTACCTATGAAGGAGCGCTTTTTAGACTAAGTTTTAGAAGAGTTATTTTGTCACGACCCATTCCGCTACGTGCGGAAACAGGACACGTGGCACGCCATTAAGGCTTATCCAGTTCCATTAAAGTCAAATAGCAGCGGAAAACATTATTAAAATCCATCAAAATCAGAGTTATAAAAAGTTTTGACCAATCGAATCATTTCAAAAGAAAACAGTTTTGAAAACAAAGGTTCAGTCGAATGTGCCTAGGGTCCAGTCGACTGTTCCTAGCAGAAACCAAAACCCAAACCCAAAAATTCTCAACAAAGGTCCAGTCGACTGATCAGGGAACCCAGTCGACTGTGTTATGCAGAACTAAAATTTAACATTTCAAAAAGGGGTCCAGTCGACCGACCTGGGGATCCAGTCGACTGGTTTTACCATTATGAGAAGCAGTAGCCAAAAATCAATAGTGTTCAGTCGACTGATAAAGGGTCCAGTCGACTGTTTCTCTTACTATTCACTTTCAGTGTCTCAATCACACGAGATCCAGTCGACTGACATAGGGTCCAGTCGACTGCTCCCCTGCTGGGCAGCCCTGTTGTGAAAATTCACAACTCATGCTTCTCCACACTAACAACAATCACAACCATAACTGAATTTCAACATTTAAAACATAACCACAGACGTTCAAACACAGGATTACCATACTACGGAACTAATCCAAAGATCTATTACAACGTATTACATAACCCAATTCCTTGATACTAGTTTAGGAAATAGAAACAAAAATATAAACAAATGATTCCCCCAGCATTCTTTAATGGCCTCACTCATCACGCTTCTTCTTGTCTTTCTTCTTACCTGCAATGGAGTACATCTTCACTGCTCAGCTATATGCTGAGCGTACAAGTCTAACATATGCAATATATGACAAAACATGCTTTAATCTCGTAAATCATATCAATAGTCTCTAGGGAGAAAAATACGCATTCATCCGGTAACGGCAAGTCCAAGCCTTAAACCGCGATGTCAATGGCAAGTCCAAGCCTACAACCATTACATCCCCACAAGTGCCATGGCAAGTCCAAGCCTACAACCATGCACAGTAGCCGTCACTACTAAAATTCTCAAACAACGAGAAGCTTACTCCGGCATGAATTTGTATAAGACTCCTCTTTGACTCACATAGACAACTCAACGGGCTCGCGTAAATTTAGACATGCTTTTCACAATTTAGCGCGTGCATAATTAACGGGCCTATAATTAACACATGGATTTTGCCCGGATCTCAATTTCGTCGTCGAAATATAAAACATGTATTTCTCTATATTTCACAAGTTAGGACTTCATACCTCGTGTGATTTCCCCCAAACTTTGAAGGATTGACTAGGAGGTCAATTAATCGTCGGATTTCGAATTTGAGAAAATTCCTACAAGTTTATACTTGTTTTTCCCAAAAGTCTAGAATTAAGATTTTTACAAAAATTGGCCAAACACGACCTAAGTAGTATCAAAACGTAGATCTTACCTTCACGAGTTCAAATCTAAAATTTGGAGAAAATCTGACGGACGAACGGTCGTCGATCGGCGTCGCAAAGCCTGTGGCCACCAAATCTCTTTTCTCTCTCCCCTCTCAAGATATTTAGAGAGTTTTGGATGAGAATGAATCTCATCCACTACTATATATAGGCAAACTCTTCGGAATTTGCGCTTACCTCCCCACGAGTTTCTCAAACTTCTAATTAGCTCTCTAAACTTTGCACACGTTCATTTTATGCCTTTACGAGTGAAAATGATAAATTTCAGAAGTTTTCGACTAAGTTTCGTTTGGGTCCAAAAATAACGTCCGAAAACTATATTCTGTGGAATCTCTACACAACCTACCTTTTTAATTAACGTATCACTCACGTTCTCACCACAGTTCTCAACATGATATACTAAAGTACCCAAATACCAGAATTATACTATACATGCATAATTACTATTCACAGGAATACCAGATAAAGTCAAATAACATTTAAATCATATAAATGCCATTTACTCATGCCCATGCAATATGAACTGCCATGTTCCCGTGTCCTCACTGACACCTTACCGTTGACTCACAGTCAACCTCATCACCATTATCAACTAACATTGATAAACTCCCAAATTACAAATATGCATGATAAAAATTATGAATTCCAGAGACGGGTGTGACATATTTGTATATAAATGAGTTAGATTTCTTCACAAAAAAACTAGCCTCATTCCTATTTTTGAGCTGCTCCAAAAGTTCGTTTTACTAAACTATGTTCTGCTGAAAGTTTATGTTTTCCAGATTCAAAACACTGCGGTGTACATGCATTTCACCAATGAAGGAGTGATTTCTAGACTGAACTATAGAAGAGTTATTTGTAGATAAATGAGTTAGCTTTATCCACAAAAAAACCTAGCTTGATTCAGATTCCGGAGCTGCTTCAAACACTCATTTTACTAAACTACATTCTGCTGGAGGTTTCTGTTTCTCAGATTTAAAGTACTGTGTTGTATGTACATTTCACCTATGAAGAAGTGATTTTCAGACTGAGCTGTAGAAGAGTTATTTGTAGATAAATGAGTTAGCTTTATCCACAAAAAAACCTAGCTTGATTCAGATTTCAGAGTTGCTTAAAACACTCATTTTACTAAACTACATTCTGCTGGAGGTTTCTGTTTCTCAGATTTAAAGATTTGACATGCATGTTGCATAGAACCTCAAATACAGTATCAAACACTTACTAAACATTTACTACATACTATATAGGTTCTAAAGTGAGTTAGAATACTCACCAAAGCTTGAAATTTAGCTTGAAAGTTGAATTTGAGCTTTAGGAAGCTTGAACTCAACTTCAATGGTGAAGACTTCCTCCTAATTCTTCTTCTCTATCTCCATGTATCTCTCATATCATATATCTCTCTCTCTCTCAATTATGTGCAGATTGTAGAGACAAAAGTGTCTCAATTGTGTATATGTGCATGATATATAGGAGATTGGCATGGCTAGATGTCAATTGCATGAGCTCATGCAAAGACACATGTCCAATATGTGGACAAATGTCATGGGAGGAGATGACAAGTGTAAAGAGTGGCACATGGGGCTGCCATGTGGCCGGCTAGGTGGGGCCCACTTTGGGTTGCGTGCTACTTTCTCGGTTTGCGTGCATAAGTTTCTTGATATACGTGTCGGTCTCGATTTATGTGCAATCGGATATTATTTCTAATGTCCGGGTACAGGTACGGAACTAGTTTAAGTCTTATTACGATCGAGCCGGTGCGGTGCTTACAGTCTAATTACTAACACTATGACACCTCAATATCGTCACGTAATTAAAATAATATAAAGTTAGACAGTCAAATGCCAAAAATTCGGAAACTAATATTATTAAAGAAAAAAAAATTACAAGTATTACAAATAGTCTACAGTTTGGGCAAGAATTTAATTTGTACAAAACCTCACCAGCAAGTTACAGCCATAGATATATACATATATGTATGTATATGCATCAAAATCTCACCTGCGAGTTGCGGCGGTGGACGGCAGCAAAAGGAGTGACAGAGAGGCTGGTGAACGATGTAGCAATTGCTGAATCTTGGCGGAGGATGGTGGTGGACGATGGTGGCCAGGAGCAGTAGTTCGCCACACACACACACACACACACACAGAGAGAGAAGAGACTGATTAGGTGCCCTAAAAATGATATTGAATGTCGTGATTCTAAATAACATTAACACTCCGTTTGGTATGATTCTAAAATAGAATAGAATTGAATTGGAGAGAATAGAAAAGAAAAGAAATGAATAGAATTGATTTGTAATTCTAATTCTTTTGTTTGGTTTGAAAGAGAAATGAAATGAAATGAATCACGGACATTTACTACATTGCCCATATAAAAAGAGGAGGTGTGAAATATATAGGGGTAAGTTTGGTACATCACATTGTTTCACTTAAAGTGAAATCATTTCTCACCAAATCCTACCAAAAGTGATAGGATTTGTTTTTGGGCTAAAACAAGAATTGGTGAGAATTGGCTAGAATTGAAAATCAATTCTTTTCTCAAACCAAACACAAGAATTGCCACAAACAAGAATTGCAAATCAATTCTTTTCTAGTTTGTGGTATACCAAACGGACTATAAGTGTCATTTTTACTATTAACATCACTAAATGCCGTTGTTTCTAAAAACACCACTCTACTTATATTCTCACAATTTTTTTTTTAGTAATAAATTTTTTTTCTCGAAAAATAAAAGTTTAATGTCGTTTTTGCTAAAAAAAAAATGACACTCGGTAAGAGTGGCGTTTCGCTAAAAATGACACTCAACTGGGTGATGTGTTTCTTAAAAACGACAATGTAATGTCGTTTTTCCTTAAAAACGATGTACCCTACTTTTGTCTTTAAGATCAAACTCACATTGATTTAATAATTAATTAATTTTTTTTTCATTTATTATGAAAACAGCTCGTAATTTATCCTATTTATTTTATTATGGAATTTTGGGGAATGCGAGTCCTAGTTTGGTTTTTAGCAGTGGTAGGTAGAGATGTTGGAGTTCAATAGTCGGACAACGGCGCACATGAGATGCGTGTGCAATTAACTATATTTGTGATACAATTGATGGAATCCCAAAAGAGAAAATATTCAATTTGACCGATGGTACCACATCATTTCTGTATGACTACAGGTCCACACTATTACACATGCGTCTAATGTTTAAGCTTATTTTTCATAAAATTATGATAGATAAATGTTTGAATGTTAAAATTTATTGGTTTGTCATATCATATCATCAAAATAATTATTATATTAAATATTTAATTACAAAGAAAGATAAATTATAGAGTTAACAAATTTGCATTCCAAACTTAGTTTTGGAAGAATTGAGAACAACTTGAGATGAAAATTGGGTTGTTTCATTTTTCAAATGATATCATTGTTAAATCACTTAATATCCAATGTACAATGGCAATGCACCATCTTATTTTTGAAGTAGTAAATGTTTACTAGATTTGGAACCCTCAGCACGTGTTACAGTGAGCTCACTTAATTTTCATTGGAGTATGTTAAAAGTAGTCTCACCCTTATTGAAGATAGTTCTAATACGACATATGGTACACAAAATTTGAGAATCATATGGTTACTTTTTTGAAATTACATTACTCATTGTGCCACTCATTTTTGACTATTGTGTTTGAGTGCATTACTGCATATAGTACGTGAGTCATTTGGATAGCTAAAGGTAGCATTTTGGTTCCTCCAAATGCCAACGGATCAAATGGAGATGCTCTAACATCAAAAACCTAATAGAAAGTAGGTTTGGAAGATAAGAGGAATACAAATCTCAAATATGGTAGATGCAATTTACCAAAATAAAAACGTGTCACTCTTTCCAAGGCTAAAATATGCTTTCTCGTATGAGAAGCTGCTCAGTATAGCCTTACCCTTGCAAATAACAAAAGAGCTATTATTACAAATGAAATATTAAGTAATAGATTGATAGGTAGGGTAATATTAAGTGATAGACTGATCGGTTCAGTTTGGGAACCAACGAACTGAAAACTGACCGAAATATATTTCGACTTGGTTAACCAAAATTTTAGTTCTGTTCAGTTTGGTAATTCAATTAACCGAATTGTAAAAAACTAATTTATTTTAATTATTTCTTCATTTTTTACAGTTTTTTTTTTTTTTTTTTTTTTTTTTGTTTTTCTTTCATATTACAAAAAAAAAACTTACTTTTCTGTGTTTTCCATTGTAAAAATACTTATATTTTTATTATATATAGTTATATTAATAATATAGAAAAAATATATATTTTAAAAATTGATCTTTTAGTTCGGTTCGGTTCGGTTTGCCTAAAAGCTAGCGAAAATCGAACTGAAAATTTTAATTGAAATAACTGAATTGAAATTTGAAACTCGGTTCGATTTGGTTCGATTTTCGGTTAACTAAACTATTTGCCTACCCCTAATTCGGTGTAGGAGTCTCGTGCGATGACATAAGTGTCAAGATTCGGGGGAGGGGGCAAAGTTCAAACCCTGATATAAGCGTGACATGAAGAATTTTTTTTACTAAATAGGCTAAGTTGTTTTTCCCTGTGAATGTAGACTTGGTTTTAAGTGAATCACGCAAAAATTGAAATTCTTGCTTGTTACGGTTTTCATATTTCAGATGTTCAAGGATGAAGGCAGATCCCTAATATTAAGGTTGTATTTCATAACTCAATTAAGCGCTGAAAATGAAAAGAGTCGCTAAAAGTTATAGCGACACTTAGGTAACTATCGCTAAAACTTTTAGCAACACTTTTTGATTTGGCATTAGCACTTTATGTTTTGGGATTAGCACTGGCCATTTTTAATAGTACTTATTCTTTTTCAGAGCGTTTGATAACTTATCACATAAATGAAAAGGCAGCAAAAAAATCACTGAAAACTTTAAGTGAAAAATTTCTATTGAAAATAACCACTGAATGCAATATATTTCAGTACTTAATATATATATATATATATATTTTCAGTATTACAAGCCTGACCGCTAACATTTTTAATACTTAAAATTTAACACTTAATTATTCTATATTTAATTTTCAATTTTATTAAACGGACCTAAGTTTTACCAAAATTAAATACTTCGTCAGTTATTTTCACCTACATAATCTAATTTTCATATAAAACATCAAGTGAGAAATATAATTTTGTGTCTCAATCCCATATTTATTTTATGGGTAAATTCTAGGGACACAATTTTCATACAACTTTCACACAACCTCCTAAAAGATGTGTCTATCCCTCTCCTGTGTTACTGTGAGATCCAGTGACATCACAGGAGAGAGATAGACACATCTTTTAAAGAGGTAGTGTGAAAGTTGTATGAAATTGTGTCACAAGAATTACTCATTTTAGATAAACACATCTTTTAAGAGGTTGTGTGAAAATTGTATAAAAGTTATTTACCAAAAATTACCCTTTGGTTTATTTTTATTTCAGAGAAGAGAGAGAGGGAGGAACAATACCGAAGTATATTCCAGGAGACAAAGTATGCATTGACTGGCCTCCTTCAAAGGTGGTTTATGCCACATGTCAATATTCTATGACGGAAATGTTGATTATTTTAGGGATAATTATAATTCAATTATTATTTTTTTTTGTAAATTTAAAAGTCAGTCTAGTTCTTTCTTGAAATTAAAAAAATGCCAATTTTTCTTTTAAAAAAAATTGAAAGTTGTTAAGTTTTACACAATGTTGAGAGCAACCCTTTATAACGTTAGGAGCAACTTGCAACTCTTTATAACGTTCGGAGCAACTCTGTACAAAGTAGAGAGTAAGTAACTCATCACAATATTTGAGAGCAACGCATTACAATATTAATTAGGAGCATTTTCACAACGTTTTGGTACAAGTTTAGAACATGTAAACATAAAGTAGACTGAAACATAAATCAACTCTTCAAAAGTTGATATCTCTATATCTACTACTATATAATAAGAAGACAGCCCCATTAAGCAAGCACGTAAAAAAATATGAACTTCCGCTTTTGCCCTTCACTACATCATTATTACTCATATATCTATCTATACATCGTAAGGATATATTGATTTGTGTGAGGGTAAATCTGTCATTTTGGACAAATAATTACATTCAAGTCAGCTTTTAAAATTTTATTTAATATAATAATGAGATTTTAATCAACAATCTTATGTCTAATTACATTTGGGTCAACAATTTTTGGAAGATTTAATATTGACTTCAAAAAATTCAACAAAAGTGGCTTTTTGGTGGCTATTTAGAAATTGGTCACTAATATTTACAATTTGGTCAACTTCTTCTCTCAAATGAGGTTTCAATCAACAGTTTGTGTCTAATTACATTTGTATCAATAATTTTTGGGATATTTATTATTCACTTCATAAAAAGTAAAAAAAAAGTGGCTATTTTAGTGATTATTTAGGAATTGGTCACTAATATTTACAATTTGCTCAACTTCTTCTCTCAAAGTTAGGATTCATATATTGTAATGTGTAATTGCATTTAGGTCAGCAAGTTTTGGGATATTTATTATTCACTTTAAACAAGTTTTAAAAAGTGGCTATTTTAGTGGCTATTTAGGAATTGGTTACTAATTTCACATTTTGGTCAACTTCTTCTCTAAAATTTAAGTTCTGGTATATTTAAATTATCAATTAAAGTGGCTATTTTAGTAGCTATTATTAATTGGTCACTAATATTTACATTTTGGTCAACTTCTTCCCTCAAATTCAGGATTTATAGATTGTATTCGAATATCAATTAAGGCCTACAAACACATTCATGCCCTTTTTTTTGGAGGAAATACCCTACTTGTGTCATATATTTTTAGTGGCGCTTTATTAGTGCCTTTACTACTCATTTATAACATAGTCAGAATTATCAACTTCTTTCGTAAGAAGAGTTTTAGATTAAACAGTTACATTTACAATTTCCTATTTAACTGTTTTAACATCTTATTATATACTTTTAACAACTTATTATATACTTTTAACAACCACTTAACCACACGAAACGACACAATTAAATTTCTTGCGCAACGCACAGGGCTCCAACTAGTATATATATATATATATATATATGAATATTTTTTTTAAAATTTTGTTAATGACTTTTTAATTTTTTAATTATTTTTGATATTTTTCAATTTTTAAAAAGTTGTTAACTGACTGTAAATTTGGCCGATAAAAATGAATGAAATCTAATTATACCAAATTTTTTTTGAGCTTTGTTGTCAATGTGAAGGAGATGGCCGATAGGTGGATACATATGACTTGCAAACGACACCGCATAGAAGATTATGCGGTGGAGGAGGAGGTAGGTGGTGTTAATAATTAGAGCCTTTGAAGAGCTGCTGTGTTTGGTCTTTTTTTAATTACTACTGTGAGGTTTAGGTCTCCATAACTCCATGAAGAGTCGTTTAATTAGGTTAGATGTACCAAAAAAGAAGGGTCGTTTAGATAGTGCATTTCTTCAATAATTCAATTAAACCTCAACAATTATTTAACACATGCCACAAGACACGTGGTTAGTTGTGTTTGGATTTTTGCTTTTTTTTTTTCTTGATGGTCAAAGCACCTGCAGGCGCCACACACACACACTGCAGTCAGACTGTGTTTACACCCTAAATGTGAAATTATTTTTGTATGTGACCGGTTGTAGATTGGACAAGTGGCAAGTTAACCACACTAGTGGAGAAGTTGCCAACTTAGTGGGACAAGTGGCAATTAGTTGCAATAGTGGGAAAGTTATCTTGTAGTGGGGTACCAATTAGTGGGTGGTGGCTAACTACTAGTGGAGAAGTGCTTAGTGGGGAGTTCTTTAAGCACCCCTATTTATACATGATGCCAAGCAACAAGAAAAAGGGAGGCTACACACGCCCAAAAAGCCCCCTGCGGCTGAAAGCAGTTCAACACTGTTTTTGTTTATTCCTCTTTCTTGCTTTGTAATTACTTTCTAGTCAATGTTTCTTTGTTCTTTTCAAATTAAGCAATTTGCTTTTGTGTTTAGTTTTAGTACTCAAGTGTACTACAGTTTATTTAATGAATTCACGTTTCAACAAATTCGCCACTTGTTGGTCATCTGTTTGAGTAAATTAATTTCAGTTGGTTTGCTTTATTTGTTTCATCACTCAACCAAATTACTCGCTTCAGAGTAATTGAACCTCAAGGGAAGAGTCATCCCTACTTCCCAACACCGCCTGATCCGCACCACATCACCGATTAGGGATCGTTTTGGTTACACGTTTGGGTCTTCGTACAAAGCCCCTGGCACGCCCGGTCACATAATTTAATTTTTAGCCAAAACAATTTGGCACGCCCGGTGGGACCGCCGAGTGATGTTTCGTGAAGCGTGGTTAAACTTCTACAACAATCAAATTCGTTGGCGTAACGAGGCCATCGATCAAATTCAAAATAAAATTTATCGTCTCAACAACGATAAATTTAGAATTTGCAGCGAGTTATGGCAACAAGCAGTTGTACAGCCATGGAATTCGCTTTATCGGCATAATTGTGAAGCACGCCGATATGATGATGAAATCAGTCATCTTTATGATGAGATTGACTGTCTTAAGGCCGATAATCGGTATTTCAATAACGAAATCGGCCTTCTCAAAGCGTCAAGTGGAGTTGACGATCCACCTCCCGGGGGGCAAGCCAATTTCATATCTATGGACGACTTTTTAAGCAACAAATGGGTAGAGGAACCGAGTAGTAAATCGAATTCACCGCTCGAGAACAACCAAGCGGTGATTGTTGATTCATGTGAGCGCCTTGAAGAAGCGTTCAATGAAATAACCCATATTCAAAAAGAGTATGCTCTCTACCTCGAAGAGACACGGACAACCATGATAGCGGCCATGAAAACAATTTTTGAAGAGGCCGCGAAAAAATTTAAACGGCCAAAAGTGGCCGATGATGTCTCTACAAATCAAAAGATTGGTCACTTTGACCATCTCGATTTAAAGCATTTTAAATCGGTTGGGGGGCAAGGCGGCGAAAAAATAGTTGTTAGTGATAGGCCGATAATTTCAATTTCGGCTAATACTCCTCCCGCTAGTGTTGGTGACGACGAGAAGGCAGGTGGGGGGCAAGTTCCACATAGGCCGAGTAATTTTTATTCAGCCCCCAAATTTATTAAATATGAACAACCCCCGTGGAGAAAAATGATGGCCGAGGAGTTATTCAAATTTTTTGGCCTTATTGCCAAAGAATATTTACACAAGAAGCCAATTAATCATTTGGCTTTGGTAAATGTAAATCCTCATTGGGTTTGTGGAGCCCATCAAAAATGGGATTTTGTTTGGTGGAGTTTTCTACAAAACTATTTTTATGAAGAAAAAAAAAAAAGAATATTGACCGAATTCAATATTAATTTCGGTCTTGAATTAATCGGACTACAAAAGGCCGATTTGTCAGTTGGATTTGGATCAATACAAAGTCTACTAAATACTAAATGCTTTGTACCGATTTTATTTGAAAAATGGAAGATGTGCAGCCACTAAACCTTGTTGGGTGGGGTCCGATGGCTCATGAGTATTGAATGGAGAAAATTGGTGAACCACAAAGTCAGTGCGCAAGTGGCCAAGCCCGATGACTGGATATATGTGTTGTGAATCCCATTTCATGTTTAGAAAGTGGCCTACATGAATCAACATACGACTACATCGGACATGTAAGACCGATGAAACAAGACATGACCGATTAGTTTCTTGTCTGCCTCACCATTTGGATCTCAGGTTTGATGTCTAAAGCAAATGCAAGGACAAATGCAAACCATATATGTGGCCCACGAAACTTCTCCTTTCACTTAGTGTCATATTGGGCTTGGGCCCAGGTTTGAAAATATTGGTCCATGTGATAAACAAATATCGGTCTTACATGTCCGATATTTTCCAAAAGGGTATCGGTCTCATATGTGTATCATAGGCTGATTTTTCAAAAGGTATCCTCTTAAGACCGATGTGGGAGTGGAAAAATCGGTCTCTAGGCTAACAACAATCGGACTATGCTTAATATATATCGGTCTTCTTCACCTTTCTGGGAAATCGGTCTATGACTTGAGCCCGATGTAGTTTAAGACCGAAAAATTTAAATTCATAATGTTACAAGTTGGTACATCGGTCTGCTCAAGGCCGATCTCACCTGTCCCACTCGGTGATGTTTTGGTGTTGGTCCACATTCCAATCAACGGGGTACACATGGCCACAAAATCGGTCTTCGAGGCCGATAATAACCACAAAAATCGGTCGAGTTGTATACATGGTTCTTCAAAAATTACATGTACATTTCATTTTCAAAGAACCAGGGGGGCAATGTTTACACCCTAAATGTGAAATTATTTTTGTATGTGACCGGTTGTAGATTGGACAAGTGGCAAGTTAACCACACTAGTGGAGAAGTTGCCAACTTAGTGGGACAAGTGGCAATTAGTTGCAATAGTGGGAAAGTTATCTTGTAGTGGGGTACCAATTAGTGGGTGGTGGCTAACTACTAGTGGAGAAGTGCTTAGTGGGGAGTTCTTTAAGCACCCCTATTTATACATGATGCCAAGCAACAAGAAAAAGGGAGGCTACACACGCCCAAAAAGCCCCCTGCGGCTGAAAGCAGTTCAACACTGTTTTTGTTTATTCCTCTTTCTTGCTTTGTAATTACTTTCTAGTCAATGTTTCTTTGTTCTTTTCAAATTAAGCAATTTGCTTTTGTGTTTAGTTTTAGTACTCAAGTGTACTACAGTTTATTTAATGAATTCACGTTTCAACAAATTCGCCACTTGTTGGTCATCTGTTTGAGTAAATTAATTTCAGTTGGTTTGCTTTATTTGTTTCATCACTCAACCAAATTACTCGCTTCAGAGTAATTGAACCTCAAGGGAAGAGTCATCCCTACTTCCCAACACCGCCTGATCCGCACCACATCACCGATTAGGGATCGTTTTGGTTACACGTTTGGGTCTTCGTACAAAGCCCCTGGCACGCCCGGTCACATAATTTAATTTTTAGCCAAAACAGACTGCAAGTAGTCAGGGGAGGCCACGACCCACTTCAAAGGGACTTCCTCCCATAGACGGCTAAGGGGATTAAATCCCCCAGTCCAAACCCTCCTAAGGGGACTTGAACTCCCGACCTCTCACTTGAAGAGGGGAGGGTAGACCAAGCAGGCTATGGCCCAAGGTCTGTTTGGATTTTTGCTTTTCTTGTGCACTTTCACAGCTATGGTCCAGTTTTGCTTTAATGTACTATTTTATACGGAGTACTACTATCTTTCAACCCAAAAAAAGAACAAAGGAAAAAAAAATTGAACTGAGTATTAATGTTTTGAAAACCTCAACATTAACAAGTTTTAAAAAGCTAGTACATACATGAATGTTTGAAAAATGCTCTAGTATAATCGTAGCGAATTGTATTGAAGCAATTTCGCTAAAGTCTTATCCTCCTTTTAAAGCTTGTTAACGTGCGCCCCTAAGGCACATGATAAGGGAACCTTTACTATTTTTGCAAAATTGACAGCCACGGAGCCACCCTTGGGCATTTTTTGGTTTTTATTTGTGATTATGCACTACACAGCGAGGTAGTGCAGTCCCAACCCATAAAATCACTTCTCATGGGATTCGAACCTACAATCATCTATAAGTGAGATGAAATCCCCTGCCATTGGGTTATACCTGGATCCTTTCTAGAATGTGTTTGGATATAGAAAGACTTGAAAGCAAAATTGTAGAGGTATAGATAAGAGTAAGGAAAGGCAATATAATTAGAATTATTTTTATCTGTTTCATTAATATGGGAGCAATATAATTAAGAGTAAGGTAATATTATTTTCATTTATATGTTACTTTGCTTTTTTTTTTTTTCTTTCTTTTTTCCCCCTCCTCTTGCTTTTACCATATTGAGAAACAAAAATGTTACACCCACATCTAAATTCACACTCATCAATTCCAGACTTTGATTATAGTAGGCCCCATGTGGGTCTCACACAAGACCCACCATAATCAAGGTTCATGATATATTGAGTGTGGAATTGGGTGATGATTTAGATATGAGTGTAGCATTACCTATTGAGAAAACGTGAATTGTTAATCGCATTTGGTATTGAGGGAAGATAGACAAAAAAATATATATATATCCACACATCAAAGAGATCACATGTTTGAAAATGTGAATGTAAATAGTAAAAAGCTGTTTAGGTAACACAAGAATCAGTTCTCTTTTACTTTTATATTAGATGCTATGAATACTAATCAATCTATATAGTAGTAATATCTAAGAAGGAAAATGAAAAGAAAAGAAAAGAAATTGCTTGGAATAACCAAAGCATTTGAGCTTAAGGACTAAACTAAACCTAGGGTTTTAACTATGATTTAATGACGCTTCTTAAAGAAGGAAAAAACAAAAAAAAAGCCGTGTGTACCGAAGGTCCAAAACCCAAGTGAAATGAAGAAAACGAAAATGTCAAGGTTGCCCACTTGCATTGCTCTAATTCCCACTTCAACAAATCACATATACGCACACACATATATATATATACATATACATATATTTATGTGTGTATACACTCAGATATATATATATATATATATTGCGTAGAGAGAGAAATAAATCATTTGAGACGTAACAGTTGGGTGTGTGTTCTTATACCAATTTGAGGGAAGAAGAAAACTTGGCATTACTTTGAATCCTATCGATTTCTTCTATGCAGATGCAGAGCTTGCTTTCTCTCTCTAGATTACATCTGTTGAAATCGACATATGAACGTCTCTGTATCTGATCATCATCATCTTCTCCGTCAACTTCTCTCGTAATAAACTCAGTTTCTTCGTGATCGTGGCCTTGAAAGCATCTGTTTCTTTGGTCTATAAATCGTGTGAGATCTCTTTCACACATTGTCTCCTTTTTAATCACAAAACTGTTGATTTCTATTACCTCTGTTGTGTTTGTGTTTGTGTAAGATTCATTCTATTTACTTTTCATTTTTCGAGCTTTGGTTGTGTTTAATTTTGTTAATTTGTTGTTGGATTTATGTTGCTTTTTTTGGAATGTGCATTGTTTGACTCTTCATTATACTTGATTTCCCTTATACGTATACACACACATGCATGTGTGTTTGGGGATAACCTTCTTTTTTAGATCTGAATTTATGTTTTAGTTTCTAGCTACACATTAATTTTTCATTGATGGGTTGGTACTATTTTTAAAGATTGGTAACTTTGCTTTACAGGAAAATAATTTCCAAATTATCTATGAATTGGGTAAAAAAAAAAAACCCCATGAAATCAGCTTGTTTGCCTCCTTAAATGTTTTTATTTTTTTGTACTTTGTGGGTGCACTTTGAAATTAGTGGTATAATCTGCAAGGGTTATTGATTGAGTAAATGTTTACCTATTTGAATGCACAAAACCTTTAATTATGTCATTATGAGCTTGATTAATTGATATTAGGAACACTTGCATATTCTTCTAATCTTTGAGTTATTGAACCAGTTTTATTCGCATATATGATGCCTTATTCTTTATTCTCTTGAAATACTAGAAGTATTTGCTGTTTCTCTTGATGCTCAATTTGTTGGTGAAACAGATAAAATCCCGATATTTTATATCTGTATGTAAATATTTACATGTGTTTTCTTGATTTTCAGAATGGCTGCTACTGCAATTCAACAAGCTTTTGGGACTCTACAGTCCCATGTTTATATCAATAACTCTGGCTTTCATCACGAAAATGCTTCCGTAAAATTAATCTCAAAAGGTTTCAAGGTTGATGTTGGACTGTTGCGAAAAGGGAGTTATTGCTCTACGCAGAGGAAGTTTGGTGTGATTCAATCCTCAACTTCTCAAGCTTCAGTTGCTGACTCGGTTTCAGCACCTTCAAGTAACACCACCAATGACTCCCGCAAGAAAACGAGTAAGACAGTCTCATCGTAGTTTGAATTTGCTTATAACATGAAAAAGCTACACATTTGTATCGTTTATGTATTGTCATAGTAAAATCATTCTCTTCATTTCCTTCTTAAGTGAATATTTATCTTCCTGCACATCTTCCGAGTCTTTTAACTGCTACGAATGCTTAAAATAGGATTTGGTTCAGTCCTAGTCTCACTTTCTAACTTTCTATTTGGTTTTAATGAGAACCAAGGTTATGTTGGTTTGACAAAGAATCAGTTTTTAAGAGAGAGATTTGATTGGAAACAAACTCTCGTGCAAAAAATAGACATCCACCAAACACTTGAACTTATAGAACTGGTTTACTTCTAAACCATAGAATCAGTTCTTTGCATTCCTAAACAGCCTGTATAGAATTTATCCTTTCTGAATTCTTCTAATTGCTGTTTCTGTTATCCTTTTTTCCAGATGAAGCAGCTTTAATCCTTATTCGGCATGGTGAGTCTCTGTGGAATGAGAAGAACTTGTTTACGGGTTGTGTTGATGTACCGTTAACTAAGAAGGGTGTGGAAGAGGCAATTGAAGCTGGTAGGAGAATTAGCAACATACCTATTGACATGATCTATACGTCTGCCCTAATTCGTGCACAAATGACCGCTATGCTTGCCATGACACAGCACCGTCGTAAGAAGGTAGTTTCTATAAACATCTGTATAGGTCTTGGAAAACACCATTTTGCATGGTCTATTGACATCCTCAAAAAGCTAATTCCATTGGATGATATAGATTGCATTTGGAAAATCCAGAGACTGCAATCACGGTTTTGCCAAACAGCACCATTTGGTGCGATTGCGGTATAAAACCACTATGGAGCCAAACAGGCTGATAATTACCTGATGTTCAGTTTTAATAAGTCCATTATTTTTTGCTTTACTGCTCATAGCAGATTTAATATGCAGGGGAAACAGTAGCTCTCAGGTACCCTGAACAAACACCTACAAGCTATTCAGCCTGTGGTACTCCTCTTTCAAGAGATCTTCTTAGCCTTTTTAGGCTCCGTTTAGCTTGCGGATTTAGAGGGGGAAAAGGAACACGTGTGTTTTGCTTGATGTTCAAATAACATCATAAATTAAAATTTTCAAAAACATACAATGGACTCAAGAAAACAGGCACTCAAATGACTCACGAAGTGAAAATTTTAATTTTATGTCCACGCTTTTGTATTTTGCTTCCTACTTTCCTCCAAAGAAAAGTGCTTTACTCAATGCTTCTTTTGTTTCCCTGGCTCAATCTATGAATCAAACAGACGATAATTTTGTAAACATCGTATCTTAAATGTATTTTTGCTATACATGTTTGAAAGGAATTCGTTTGTTTTCATTTGGCAAAAGACCTCTTTTAAATCCATTTTGTTTTACTACCCTAGAAGTAATCTCAAATCTATCTGCAGGTTCCAATCATTATGCATAACGAGAGTGAGCAGGCAAAAGCATGGAGTAAAATTTTCAGTGAAGAAACGAAAAAGCAATGCATTCCAGTTGTAACAGCTTGGCAACTGAATGAAAGAATGTAATTTCTTTATTTCTGCTCTTATGGTTATTTCTCTCTCCTGCTACCCATTATTCAATTCACATACTAACTACTAAGTATTTTTCTCTTTAGGTATGGGGAATTACAGGGTCTAAATAAGCAGGAAACAGCAGATAGATACGGAAAGGAACAAGTTCATGAGTGGCGTCGTAGTTATGACATACCCCCACCCAATGGTGAGAGCTTGGAAATGTGTGCTGAGAGAGCTGTTGCTTACTTTCAAGAACATGTAAGCATATATACATACGCATATACAGATATAAAGGTATACAGTAGACATATAGTTTCTCCAGTTATTACTTATCGTCTGACCTTGGAAATTCTATGTTGCAGATTGAACCACAACTTCTATCTGGAAAGAATGTGATGATTGCTGCACATGGAAATTCATTGAGGTCTATCATCATGTATCTCGACAAATTAACTTCCCAAGAGGTGAGGCTTATATTTTATTTGAATTTTCACTTCGGTTCTCTCGTTTTCTGGTTTGTTTATGACAGACTAAACTTATATGTTATTGTCATCAGGTTATTAGCTTGGAACTATCAACTGGCATTCCTATGCTTTACATATCCAAAGAGGAGAAGTTTACAAGGAGAGGAAGTCCTGTTGCCCCCACTGAGGCTGGGGTTTATGCTTATACCAAGGTGTGCAGCTTTTTCCTAAATTTATATTATTTAATCTGCTCCGGAGTGGAATCTTATATGTCAATAATATTACTTTATTCCCATGTACTTGGGATCTATGTTAAATGCACTCGGATATGGGCATCGGGCGGCGCTGGTACGTGTCTGAGAGTTGGACTTCCCAAATTCATGAATTTTAGTACTCAGGGACACAACAATAAATTTATATTTTTCTTATGTTTATAAGAGAAATAGTATTATTATGTTATAATAAGACTTTAACATGAACTTTGTAGCAAAAAGAATATACTTGGAGACTTTTAAGATATTGTATATACCCTTGTCCGAGTGTCTAGTGTCGGACATGGGTACTTCGACTTGTCAAGAAGAGTCCATGTCACATAGCTTGGGATCTGTTTGGTTCGTGGATTGAAGGAAGGAAGAGAAAAGAAAACACAAAGAAAGCACTTTTTTATTTACGGAAGAAAATGGCGAGAAAATTGGAAGGAAAAGAACTATTTTTTAGAATCTTATAATATGTTAGTATTTGAGTATGGGAGTGAATACTTGAGTTTTTGCATTTCCTTCGCATATTATGTCCTCTTTACTTTCCTTCACTAAATCCACAAACCAAACTAAGCACTAGGAACAGGGTTCTTAAAGATGCAGTTAGATTTGAAAATACTTTTGCTCACCCAAAATTTGGTACACCAATGCTCACCGAAGCATCCCATTGGCCAATGCAGTGGGGCCCAGGATTAAACAATATTAAACAACATTTGTTTAATCCTGGGCCCCACTGCATTGGCCAATGGAATGCTTGGGTGAGCATTGGTGTACCAAATTTTGGGTGAGCAAAAATGCTCTCGTTAGATTTTATTGAAGTACTGAAAGATTTTCTTTGCTTGATTTTGTCTGCAATTCTTCACGTTCCATTTGGTTGTTCTCTCTCTTTCTTCTTCTCTATCTTCTTGACAACCAGTTCCAAAAAGTTTTTTTGTCAGAAAAAAGAAGAACTCGAGTCTCTTGTCTTAAATATGCCCACAACCATATAAGATTTCCTTCAACATTAGTATTTTTCATGACCAACGAGGTTTCTCCTTTTTTGTTTCTTCTGTATAAGTTCACAAATTGACAACTAGTCCAATAACAATTCTCCAAATTGCACTCACATGGACCAGTTAGTTCTTTCGAAATGGGAAATGCTTTCTGCATTCACGCGAATGAAAATTGTTGTAGTAAAAATAAGGAAAATTAGCTTAAAATGATTATACATATATTGGTATATGTGCTCTTTTCTTGAACAGAATTGATGGAAACATGTCCTTACTTTTTCAACAGCAAAATTATCTTTGGGTTGACACCAAACTGATATTTATTTAGACAGGTTTTTTTCCCCTACTTTTGACCACCATTGTCCAACTGTTAAAAGTTAGAATATGCTTACTAACTGATTTAATCAACTGTACCGTTCAGTTTTCTGTTTAGAAATTTCCCTTAAAACCATTCAGTTTTCTGTTGGTATCAGCTCATGGATGATTTTCTTGATGAACTTAGCTTAAATTTTTGAACTGCATCCTTTGACTTTTAGTCCCTGTTTGGCAATGCTTCTGCAATTGCCACAGCAATTGCATTGTCCCAAAAGGGATGCAATTGCGATTGCCTCCCCTCCAAAATTGTGTTTGGGTTGCTAGTAGCGGTTCCCAAATGGGCTCTTCGTCCCATTGGATTGTGATGGTAACAACCTCGAGATTATAGTGCCTATCTAGAAAGAAAATTCGAACTTATTACTATTGCGGACTTCATTCCTTACCTTTTTCTGAAAAAGAATATGGAACACTAATACGGTATAACTTCGTTACTAATTTTCTTTTATTTTTCCCCCAAACTGCAGAGTTTGGCTCTGTACAGGCAAAAGTTAGACAACATGTTCCAGTGATATTAGCAATTGTAGGTAATACTGGTTTTCTCTCTGCTCTTTCTTTGATTTCGTAATTTCTGGCCACCGGTTTCAAACTCCATTTTTACACCCACCTATGCCTTTTCAGGTGCATTTCTTCCATTTCATTTACAATCCGTCTTCAAGTCTGTTGGTGTTGTACTCAAGTTGGAAAGCAGAGGCCCACATAAGCGAGTTTTGTGAAATATATATATACACATACAGTTCGCTGCTTTACTTCATAAGGCTGCCTATTGTAATGTACTTTCTGTATGCATCAATCCTAGTTTTGTTACTCTCATAGTAGATGTATGTGGTATATTGTGCAATTTGGTCATATTGTGATAGGGACTTTAGAAAGAGTTAAAGGTTCGGGATTTCAAAATGTGTTTTGGTCCTTTTGGATGAACTCACAAAATGATTTACCTAGTAAGCATATGCTATTATGCTCAATTCATATTTTGGGGCAATGATATGCAGTTTACATCTTATGCCAAATTATTGTAGTTTCACTGATTGTTCAATCAGTTGTCACTCGGTGACTACATATGAGGCCTCTTTTGCTCAATCTAAGTTGTTCCATATACAGATTTTAAGGAAATGTCTGCTGTGATGCACCACGTTTGAGTTGCAGCGGGACGGGACTGGACTAAGAGTCCTTGTTAATTGGATAGTCTGGTGTTTGGATACACTAAAATGGGGGACAAATTACGCATTTAAAGTAAATAGTCTCCCATTTGGGGGTGTAGTATTATTAGTCCGCCATACGAGCTATACCCATACAGGCTACTAATAGTGAAGGGGGATAGGTAATCAATCCTCTTCGCGAGACTAACTTGGCGTAGATGAATGTGGAATTGGAGCCTTGGAGATGGGATTGTGTGGAATTTGATAATAATAAATTCAAATTCATCAATAATTTTTTTGATCACAAATTCATCAATAATTAGAATGGCCTGGAATTTGGTAATAATCATTCAAATTTACGACTGATATTTCTCTTATTGCAAATAGTTCTAATGGTGAGGATACATTTCATGTTGTGTCAGTGTGCTGTAGATATTAATCTTGTAATGCACAGTTCATTCAACTCCTTAAAACCCATGTGTTAAGGAGTGGAGAACTGAGGCCTTATGAATTGCACAAGAAACAACACATCTGAGCGATGTAGGATGACAATACACCCCCGCACGTGTGACAAAGGCACAAACGTGGATTACGGAGATAGGAGACAAATAAGGCTCCGATACCACTTGTAAGACCTAGCCCATTCAACTCCTTAAAACTCAGGTGTTAAGGAGTGGGGAACGGGGATGACAATAATTAATATTAGTAATTATGTTTAATTAAAAAGCACTTGAATGCTTTTGATTATTTTCATTGTTTTCAGCTGCCATTTCATCCACTTTCAAAAAAGAGAAACTTCTACCTAGTCCTAGTATACTGGAAAGTATAAGACATATAATGCAATAAAAGTGTAGATGTAGATATAATAATGGACCAAAAAATTTAAAAATCAACTTGTAACAAATTGCTAGAAAGGGGATATAATTATATTTCTCTGGATGAACATAGCAAAGCCCAACATTGAAAATACATTTTTTTTTTTTGCTAAGAAACAGATATCATTTAAATAGAACAAAAAGGAACACGCGTCATCTAGTCCTTTTGAGGAGTGTCCTTCGTAACAGAGGAAGGTAACTCATCAATTGGAACAAGACCAAAAACATTACAAGAGGTTGCCCATATTGGGCAAGATTGTGTGCACCACAATTGGCCAATCTAGGTACATAAAAAACATTCCAAAAAGAAAAAGAAGAAGACAGAAGCTCTCTTCCTTCAGAAATCACAGAATCAATAGACCAATCAGGGATAGGCGATTGTTCCGCCAGGGACTCACACACCATGAGAGAATCTCCTTCAAAAGTAATGTTGTCCAGCTTCATTTCGCGCGCCAACCTGATTGCGAACAACGCCGCGTAAGCCTCTCCAAGCAAAGGGGACATAGTGGGGGCTTTGCTTGTAGCAGCAAAGAGGATTTTCGAATCATCACGAACAAGAACACCAAAAACCACGAAGTTGTTTCTGACCGCAACATCGAAGTTTGCTTTTACCCACCCTTCAGGGGGAGGCTGCCAATGGGGGGCTTTTATCCGAATAGGAGAACCCATACCATGCCTTGTCTTGTTAAAACTTTCCGCCAGCGAGAGAGCATTGGATGCCCAGTCGAGGATATTAAATTTGAAGTTTTCAAAAACAACTTTGTTGCGTAAACTCCACGTTTGGTACATGAAGACCGCCGCTGTCACAGTGAAATCCAATTCCTCATTCAGAGGAATCATCAGGTTGGTCGCAGGCTTTAGAATGTCGAGAACCCAGGCTCTCAAACCTCTACCCGAAACCGCAGCTAGCTCCAAAGGCCATCTAGACATTCTCCACAACACTTTGGAGATTGGACACTCTAGAAAGAGATGAAAATAGCTCTCAGAATGATGGTTACACAGGGGGCATTTAAGGTCGTCAATAACAAAATGCGTAGCAAGTATATCTTTAGTGGGAAGAACCTTTGCAGAAATTTTCCATAGAAACAACTTGTGTCTCTCATGGATTTTGGCCTTCCAAATACCTTTCCAGATAAGAGAAAGATTTGATAAGGAAAAAAAATACCATAATTGACACATACATAGGTACAAAAGAAAGATTTGATAGCACATAGTTCAAATAAAGATTAGTGTCTCTCACGCTTTCAGTAAGATTGTAGTATCAGATCGAGCAGAGTGAAGAAAAGTAGTCATATAACCATGTAAGCAACCTCAGATAATTTGGCCAAAAACTTATATCCCATTTGATAAAACTGAAAATTGAGTATTACTTTTTCAGTGCTGAAAATTCAAGTTATTACTTTTACAATATTGAAAATAATATTTTATTTAAAGTTTTTAGTCAATTTAAAACCACCTTTTAAGTTGACTTAAGAGCCCTTGTATTATTTACTAATGGCGGGACTGTGTGCACAACACACAACTAGGTGCTTGTGGTTAGTTATATTGTAGCAGATACTTTGATGATGCGATTTTGGATTTGGTTGAATGCGAATTAAATGCATTTTGGAATATGATTGAATGTGAGTTTAGGTCTAGTCGAAAGTGATTTTTCGCGCCCTTCATACTCTTCTTCGTTTGTCTTAACCTAATTTGTGACAAGAAAGTATTACGTGGAGCTTACGTAATAATTTCCGTTAGTTTAAGTGTCACACCCCAACCCGCCTCGTGCGGATTAAGACACGTGTAACAATGCTACAAGCGCTCAAGTACATTAATTTGCAAAGATAAATGCGAATGACTAGGAAACGCATGCGTTAATCAACATAAAACAACTCTGTTGTTACAAAACAGCCCCCAAGGGTAAAATGGTAATTAATAAGTGTTGGCCTTGAATTTATTTAAGGCATTATTTTTGTTTTGTTTTGATGATGACAAATCTAGTGATAATTGCATACTTTTATTGATTCTATTTCAATCAATTATCATGTCATTTTCGTTATGCTAACCTCTTGATTCATGTACTTAAATGTTCTAACTTTGTTTGAGATCATGAGATAGCATATGGTAAAGTCCAAGAGTGATGGAGCTCAACAAGGATCAAGCTTGAAGACTTTAAAATTTTTTCATCCTTGGTTGAAGACTAGGATTTATATGTAAGCATTTTGATCAAACACTCATAGGGGCTCAAGTAACTTTAATTGGATTTTAGGATCCTTGATCTTTCACTTTAAAATACTCTTAAGGAATACTTAGACCACTCAATTAAATTCATTTTACAAAAGCTTTCAAGTGGCTAAGTCAAAACAAAGACCTTTGTGCAGATAGGTCAACTTTAAAGCCAAACCTGATCCAATTAGTAAGGAGTTAAATGTTGAGTTTTATATGGTTGGAAAGGTATTTGAATCTAGTTTCCAAATCTTCAAACGGATTGCAAAAATTCATTTTGTAGAGGGAGTTAAGGCCGTTTTAGTGCAGAGGTGTCAGTCTGCCAAAACCAGCAGAAAATCAATCGACTGATTTTTGAAGGGTCCAGTCGACTGAAGGTAATGTCCAGTCAACTGGAGCACTATTCAGTCGACTAGAAATGTCACAGAATGTATCTTCACTACTATAAACTTTCTAGTCGATTAAACCTTCGATCCAGTCGACTGAAACGCGCTGAAACTCCCAACGACTAGTTTTCTAACTCTCCAAATGTTGTCTTAAATGTACTCAATCACTTCCAACGGCTATAATCTTTCAAAAGCTATATATAGGGATGTTTTTAAGGGTCATAAACATGGAGGAACATTAACAAAATCATTCAAATATCTTGTTTAATTATCATTCCCATTTGAACCCTAGTTTGAGTGAAAAATCAATTTGCTCTAGCTTTCAATTGTAATTCTTGAGAGAGCAAATTGTAGTGAGCTTTTATTTGTATTATCTACTCACTAAGGAGTTATTGTGTGAGCTTTAAATTGTATTATCCACTCTAGAGAGAGAGAGAGTTCAATTTGTATTCAAACCATTTGTAAAGAGTGAGGGTTAGTAACCCTTGATTGCAAAGAAGAGGTTTTCTTCTTTGGGAGAGATTGGAGGCTCTTGTAACGGTTTGGTCTACACCCGTGAAGTAGATCAAAGTAAAGGAATCCTCAAGAGGTGTTCTCGAGGGTGGACGTAGGCCGCGGAGTACGGATTGCCGAACCACTTGAAAACTCGGTTTGCAAGTTTCTCTTCCTTTCTCTCTTTACATAATTATTTGTGATTGTGGTTAATTTGTATCAAGTTTTTAAAAAGGTTAAATTTCCGCTAAAACCTTATTCATCCCCCCTCTAAGGTTTTCACATTTGGGCCAACAATAAGGTATAACAAATTTTATACCAAAAGATAGGTCTTTGAGTCCCGGTTCCAACGCAAAAAACGGTGCGCGAATTCGAGTTTTCTAGAGAGAATTATGTCCGTTTTCGTAAAAACCGATAGTGCAGCAAAATGGCCTGCGGATCGATCCGCTCCAAAACCGGATCGATCCGGATTTGGCAGAATGCCATTTCTGCACCATCCAGCTGCTCCGGATCGATCCGCTCAAGGCCCGGATCAATCTGGTTTCTGCAAAAGTCAAATTTTAGCAGAAAACCCCTGTTTTAAAAGTTCTAAACACAACCAAATCACAACTAAACCTCATGTAACTTTAAAGAACCATTTCATACTATTTCAAAACACATTCAAACTTTTCTAAATACAAATCAAACTCTTTCAATTATTTAATTCATGAACATAACCTCATTTGGATCAAACCAACCCATAGACAAGTCATTTTTGAATCAAATCAAGTTTTGAAGTTTTAAACTCTTGACAAAAGCTATTATCTCATGAAATCTTGTTGAAAATGAGCTTAAGCTATAACTAACAACATAGAACATTAGGAAACCATATCAAACCATTTCCAAACATTCTTAAGCATAAATTCCAACTTTCTTGAATCAAGTTAAGTATTTGAACTCAAGTTTTCATTTAACTAAGCAAGCATTTACATAAACCTTCCGACAAGAGAACCAAATTTCGTAAAACATTTGTTTATACTTGACTAAAATCTACAACACATGTATCCGGACTTACTGGTATGATCCAAACATACAACTTACGCATATCCATAGATGCAACTTAAAGACATACATAGGATTTACAAAGGCAACCCTCAAGTCCTCCATCCTCTTGCCCAAAACTAACTACTAACATAGAGAATTACATAAGTTTCCTCAAATATACATTAAACACATAAGTTATAGAGTCCCAACTAGTTATCAATCTCTCCAACTCTACAACCACGAGTCAAGGCTTTAAGTCACAAGTTAAGGATACTAACCAACAAGTTATATTATATTACAAGTTATAAACATAATTACAAGACTCAAATCTCTCTCCCATTCCCGAGCACGTTACTTCCTCTCCGGATATTGCTCCGTACCAGCGGTGGTTGTTATTTACCACAACAGAAACAGAAAACGGTTTTCTTAAGCATTACGCTTAGTGAGTGATCTAAATATGATTGAATGTTTAACATGTACAATGCTACAATTTAACACATAAATCATATCTGTAATCGCTGAACCACCGGTTCAATGATTCATTCAGATCCGAAGACCTTCCCTTGGTCCCATGGCCACTTCTATTCCTTGTACTTCCGTCTTTATCAGATTCTTCTTCTCCGTCTCCCTTATTACTCCCAACCAATGAATCATTTCCCCGGTTTTCATTGATTACCACATAATCATATAAACATATAAGCACACATACATGTAAGCACACTGATTTTCATATAATTAACATGCAACTCACAATTTTAAACATCTCCATGACTTCTAAGCATGAATAATTAATACAATAAGACATTCTCATAGCTCCTATGCATGAATTGTTATCTTTAACATCATTGAAGCCATGAACATAGTTAAACACAATAATTCTTTAGTGTAGAAAACTCACCTTAGCAAGATCTACCCAAATTTAAGCTAGAAATAAGGAATTTCTTCACAAATCTTGCTCAATTTCTACCCCAAAGTGAATCCTACATAGTTTTGGTACAACAAATATCGTCTATCAAGAACGGTTGTCGGAAAAACATTGCCGAAAATGAAAACAAGTTACGTGCATGTGATCCTCTTACCTTCACGAGTCCAAAAGTGGTCTCGGATCGTAAATCTGGTGAACGACGGCGACGGAACGGCGGAAAAAACGACGTCGGTGTCTTGTCTTCGTTTTCTCTCTCGTGTTCTATCTCTTGTTTTGTTTTAGTTTTCTGTAATGTTTAGTTTGGAGAGTCTTCTCCTATTGACACACACATGCAAGCATGTTGTGTTGTCAAACACACAATCTTCCTCACTTTTTGTTTACACCCCTGGAATTTCTAAAGTTCTTATTATGAAATCGCCCAAACATTCCATTAACTATCCAATTATCTAATGAGTGTTTGTCTAAGTTCCGTATGGGTCCCAACGTGGGTTCCACATATTTTGTGAATTTGTTATCGTACCTACTAATTATAATTCTTTTTCAATTATACCCTTATTTGGATGTCCAAACTAATACTAATTGCTAATACATATATCATCATAATATGAAGCATTTAAACAAATAATCATTTAAACATATAAATGCATTTAATCATGTAAAATGCAGATATTATTATTCGGCCCTTCACTAGGTCCCACTACAGTATCTGTCCCACCTCACTGGTGTCTTTTCCAACTGGTGTCCCTTTTCTGAACACTTTTCACGGGCGAGTCCAAGCCTCCCCTTAATCCATTTTATACACTAATTATATTAATTAATGCATTAAAAATGATAATTAACTCTTTTCCCGGGTACGGGTGTTACATTAAGCCATCAACTTCAGGTCTTTGGTTTGATATGAATAAATTTTGAAGTTCAAAGATTCAATTGACCAAAAAAAAAACACTGATGTATCCAATTAAAAATTTAAAAGCATGGGTATAGTATAAGGATGTTAAGTGTAATTAGGCCTTAAAAAAACATGGGTAGATTCTTGTAATTTCACCCAACCTCGAGTAAGATTAGAGTAAATTTCTCTCTCTCTCTCTCTCTCTCTCTCTCTCTCTCTCTCTTTTTCTTTTCTTTTTCTTTTTTCTTTTTTTTTTTGGGTGAAAATGTTTGAGTAATTGATCCTTTATTTTTGGAGTAATGTTATGCTTTTCAAATTTTGAATCCCAAATGTTTCCCAAACACATGTGGTAGTGAGTCCATTAGATTTTGATTAGAGGATATTGAGTGATCCTATCATGAAGTTGGTCCCATTGCCATATGTATTTAAAGAGCATTTGAGATTCAATACTTGGATACTCTTATTCTTTTGTGATGCAAAGAAAAGTGATGTTGTAGTAACGCACGTAAACAGTTAAAATTAACCAATGAAATGCAGCAACCTTTTCCCCTCTCTACCATATTTGTCTTACTATAGCACAATATACTATAGAGAGAGAAGACAAACGGGTAAACACATCTTACAAATCCAGGGCAAAATGGAAAGTTCAAACATCTGACAATTGCAGGGGCAAAATATGAAGTTCAAAATATTCGAGCTGCTACCTATTTGAGGTGCTCTGTTATTATAGTATAGGATATATAGTTATATACACATTATCAAACACAGTGAAAAAAAAAAAAGTAAAAAGTGCTAAAAATTTCCATTTTCAACACATATTTGGGTTATCAAACACGTCCTTAATTGAGTTAAGTTACAGGCAAAAAACTGGTACAGATGGATAGATTTGGTGCTTGTTAACACCTTAAAAAGCAAAAAAAAAAAAAAAGGCTTAAATGCAATGGGCATTGTCCATTACCACAATTAGAGTTGAGTTGTCATTCCTTCATACTGGTTTACATGTGTGTGGTCAATATTTAGTCACCTGCAATGCATCATGTGAGGACACTTCTTCTGAATCAACCCCATGAGACAAAGCTTTCTCTGCTTTCTCATCTGAGGCTTCAAGATCTGACTCTGAATTTGTGGGGTCCGGTTGAGGGACCCCTTCGAGAGCACTGCCCTTCTCCCCCGAGGAGAGGGTCCTCTTATCATCTTCTCTCATCCTCTCTGCGTACTTATTAATGTCGAAACCTGTATCGTCTTTTCCACCAAATGCAGACTCGAGCTGGTCAACGTCGAAGTGGTCTTCCATTATCTTCATTGTACTCGGATCATCCGAGTAAACGAACTTGACTTTGTTGGCCGTCTTGGGCTCTAGAAAGGGCTTCACCACCTGCAATTGTATCATCTTTTCTATTAGAAACAAACTAGTGGACAGAGCTCAAGGAGATGATGACTATCTTTCTATTACAGACCCGCTACTAATTTATACAGCGTGTGTCATTGGCACCTATATATAGAAGAGAATTACAAACACTATAGATGAACAAGTCTCCGTTCCTAATGGTCAAAATAGCCCCGAGCTACCTAGTCAGAAGTAGGATGACTAAATGATAGCAGAAAAAGGATATTTTCGTCACATACTTTTATCATAGTGGACAATTATTAAAGAATTCAGCTGATAAATTACACTTAAAAACCAAAGACTTAACTTTTCTGACAAAAAAAAAAAAAGAAGAAAAAAAGACATAAAGAACGACTTTATTTATTTTTAATTAATTTTTATCACTAATTGGGGAGTATCTAAAATGGTTTCAGTTAAGACATTTTTGTTGAAAACTAGGACTACAACGTAATCCAAATGCTCCACCGTAGGCCATGAGTTCCGTAGTCCGATTTCAAGGCATTAGTAATCATCTCATTGAAGCTGATTAATCACCCAGTGCATACTAACGACTACTAACCATTGTTGGTCTCCTTTACTTCAGGGGCTTGGGAGGATGGACTATATACAAACCTAGTATGTCGCACTATCAGGAAGCCACATACTTGACCAGTTTCGATTTTGGCGGTATGAACTGCACCAAGTAATGATCCCTATCCTAGGGGCGTTTTTGTGATTTTCATACTTGTAACCTGTAACCTGTAAACGTAATTTTTGTTTTTAAAGAACGGTATTCTGCAATCTTCTCCTCCAACCTATAAGCAAAGTAAAAATCATGGTAGCGTTAGTGCTTGTTTGGTAATCAATCATTTGAGATCATTGAATAAGTTGAGTTTGTTGGCAACCAAAATTTTACAGCAGCTTCAAAAATCAAATTTTTCAAAAAGCTGAAAAAGAGATTATTCTAAACACAAACTAAAGTTTTTGTTTCTTCGAAAAGCTGAAAAACCTCTAATTCCCACTACAAATGCTAAACAGCTTTTCAAAAAATCTCCAGTACAAAATCTCTTTTTAGAAAAATCTCTTAATAAATAATCTCTTATTCCCATAGAGATCCAAAAAGGGCTCTTTGTGATGGTTGAACCATGAAAATATGGTGTTCTTGTATGCAGGGGCGGCCCCACTATGGGGCGAGCGACCTCACTCAACTTTTGGGAAAAAAAGGGTGTATATGGTACTTTTAAAAAATAATTGGGCTTTAGTGAACTATTGGTTAAGAGTATTTCCAATGGTGAGTGCTCTTTTAGAGATACCAAACCTATATTTTGGCCTTGCTACTTGGTCAAAATCCTATATTTTAGCACGTGTGCTCCAACGGCACATTACCAAAGAAATACCAAATTATAGCATAGTGTCCAAAAACACAACTTGAATGGGGAAACAAAACTAATTGACAAAGCCAAATCATAGCATAGCATCCAAAAACACCACTCCAATAGGGTGGGGTGTCAAAGGTGGTGCTATAGTTTGGAAAATGCCTAATGTGGTGCCAAATTTGGCTCAGGATATAGCATTGCCCAATTATAGCACCACCTTTGGCACCCCATTGTAGAGGTGTTTTTTGGGGTGATGCTATAATTTGGCAATAGCACCGTTGACAATGAAGATGTCATTCAATATTTTCAAAATATAAAGAATTGAAGAGGAGTATTGTAAACAAGTTATCATGTTATTTTGATGTTTTACTTAGTTGAAAATATTATATTTTTATATATAATATTTTTGATCTTCTCATGTTTTAATACTTGGAAAAATAAAAATTTATTTTTCTTACTCGTCAGCTTCGCCCCCAGTGGAAGAAATTCCCGGGTCCGCCACCCCCTCCCCCTCCCCCCCCCCCCCCCCCCCCCCCCGCGTTTCAAAGACTTGGTAGGGTTCTAACCTGATCCATCAAGGACAATGAATTGCACGATTATAACAAAATCCAAGTGGTTGACACTTCTACATAAAAGCATAAAAGAAAACAACGTCAAAATAGGTGTACCTTATAAAATGGTTCAAAGAACTTGGGAGGGTTGTACATTATTGCAAGACCGAGCCTCTCTGGATAATGATCCTGAAGAACATGGGCTGTTTCACGTGTAACCTTGACGGAGATGTTGGACAAGCTGAAACCATGAAAATCGATCAGCCAGACCATCTGTTCCTGGTCCTCTGGCAGACTTTGAATTGCCTTCTCCATGCAATACACCAGATACTTAATTTGTGCTTTTGTTGACTTCGAGTTCTGCAGTCAGCAAACAAACTCGAAAAAGTTGTCAAGCAGACCAACAAGAAGCTTAGAGCCTGTTTGGGAAGCATTTTTGGTCCAAGTATCATTTAAAATGCTGTTAGTCTGTGACCATTCCATTAGCTTTTTAATAGCCATTTAAAAAATCTGATACCTTTTAAAGCTATAAAAACAACTTTTTGTAAAAAGCTCTTTTGTAAGGCCCAGCCCATTCAACTCTGTAAACCCCAGGTGTTAAGGAGAGGGGAACTAAAGCCTAATAAACCGCACAGAGGGGGCATAAATGGGCGATGCGGGACATTCCAACACACCCCCTAGACCACAGTAGCCGACACTCGGCACGCCGGAAGACAAGCCCAGCGAAGCTTTGATACCACTTGTAAGGCCCAGCCCATTCAACTCCTTAAAACCCAGGTGTTAAGGAGAGAGAAACTAAAACCTTAGCATAAATGGGCGATGTGGGACATTCCAACAAGCTCCAACTTGAAGCTTTTCAAAAGATCAATTATTCCAAGAAGTGATGTTCTCAAGAGTCTCTGATTGGTATGTGGGTTTAGAGAAGGAAAGGAAAAGGAAAAGAAAATAAGAAGGAAAATGTTTCCAGTGTTTTCCCTATTGTTTTCCTCCATACTTAAAATGACATTAGAAATTGAAGATTTTCAAAATACAATAGGAACCCAAGAAAAGGGGAAGGAAAGTGACTCGCAACCTTCAAGTTTTTAATCTATTTTCAATCATATTTCCTTTTACTCCCTAATTTACTTACTCCCTTCGTCCCATTTTGTGAGTCCACCTTTGGGAACTCAACTTATTAAGGGGACAAGAAAAATCTACACCTACTTTCCACAATTGCCCCTAATCATTACAACTTTTTTAGTTGTCTTGGTGTAGATTTCAATGAAGGATAGTTTTGGAAAGTAAGTAAAACTTATATACCAAATTAGGAAAGTGGACACTAATTTTGGGACTTCCCAAAATAGAATACAGGACTCACAAAATGGGACAGAGGGAGTACTATTTTTTGCATTGACCAAACAAAGAAAAGTGTTTCCCTCCACGTTTTCTTTTCCTTTCGACCTTAAATCCATGAACCAAACAAAGCGCAAGGGCATGATATATGGGGTATTTACAAACATCAAGAGATCACCAGTGGGCCAAACATTAGTACATGTACAATTTCAAATCTTTATATAGATGCAGAAATGGAGTTTCTAACTCATGGACAGCATACTTCATGAAACAGTATATATCAGTAGCATTATAACAATATGTGCACTGAGGTAGAATAAATTTGAGATGAAACCTCGTAACTAGGTCTCATGACAAGAACGGTTCTCCCAAGCTTGTCCACGTAGTTAGATTTGTAGACTTTCCCCGTTTCAGCCTCACGGGCAATATCATCCTACACCACAGAAGCGAACACAGTAAAGACAACGCATCTTGAAGAGTATAAATGCAGCTAGAGCCAGAATGACCTTGTGCAATTCGTTCTTTGGGATAACGGGTACCTGTTGGCCTTCCTAGTCAACAGAATATCCACTAAGGGCCCGCTTTGTTCGTGAACACAGTAAAAACAACGCATCTTGAAGAGTATAAATGCAGCTAGAGCCAGAAAATGACCTTGTGCAATTGGATCTTTGGGATAATGGGTCCCTGTTGGCCTTCCTAGTCAACAGTATATCCACTAAGGGCCCGCTTTGTTCGTGCCGAATGGAGTTGAGGGAAGGAATCTCATTCTCAGTATTTGTATTTAGGAATTTAGTGTACTATATGTATGTTGGAAAGTGATTCCTAGTGTAACTCTATGTTCAAATATTTTTTCCCAACATAGTGTTTGTTCGAGTAAGTTGTTTGTCTACCTCCCAATATGTAAGACAAACTTGATATAAACATAATTCTAGACATTATGAAAAATAACTCAAGTTTTTGGTGTAAGTGGTTGTCTGAAAAAAGATAGATATTCAGGTTTAGGCCAACCCTCAAAAGTAAGCACACAAGAAAATTCTTTAAAAATTACCCTTAGGAGAAGAAGATATAGGCCTCACTGGAATGCATAAAATTAGTTGCAAAAAACTAGAGCCCATGCCAAACGTGGTACAAAAGTTAGATGTAGCAAAAAAAAATCAATTTGTGGGTTCTAACTAAAATTTTACTTCCAAATAAAATAAGATGAAAAAGTACCCATTGAATATCCTCTGGCTTGTATGCCACTCTCCATTTCAATGTCTCCTTTAGCATCTTGGTGGCCTTTTTAACATTCCAGTTTCGTGCTCTTAAATATCTTGATACTGATGCATCAGAAGAATAAAGAGACAACTTTTCCGGAAATTCACCGATCAACTTTCTCACCTCATTAATCTGCAAACATGTATGGTACTATGAGCTGTTGAGCTTTTCGGTTCTCACCCTAATAGTATAATATGTGTCTCAAGCAGTGGAGATTAACAGAGATCAGAAGCATTTATGTATTTAGAGCTCGTTGGGGTTAGCTTTTAAAATAATCACTTTTTGGAACATGAGCTATTATTAAAAAGCTACAAATAGGAGCTTTTTGTAAAAACCTGTTTTTGTGCTTTAACAAGGAACCAGATTAAAAAAAAAAAAAAAATTAGATATGATAAAGCTAAGCAAAATGGTCACAACTTTTAAACAATAGCTTAAGTGATTGGTGGCCCCGGAAGAGTTATCCCAACGAGCTAATACTAAGGTAGCAGATTAGAAGAGGAACCTTTTCCTGCTGATCTTCTGATGTCACAGAGTTTTCAGAGCCCTTTGAATTCGAATTCTTTAAACCCACACTCATTGCTTTAAGAGAAGTCTTCCTGAAGGTTGACAATGGGTAAAAAAGGAATTTAATTACTCACTTCGAAAATCAGTAATATAGTAAATAAATAAAAGATCTTTAGCACAAGCCATTATTGAGGGGGTTGGAAACAGATGAAATGAAATTTATAGACAGAAATAAAAACTAAGTTCTAAAGAAGCAAAATAAATTCTGCATGAGTGGAGAGAATAAACAATGGAAAAGACATGTATTAGTTTCAGATAGCAAATCTTGAAAACCTTTCCATAGAATCGCTTCTGGTCCTGTCCGGCTCATTAATACAGTCTCGAATTTGAATTGATAGGCGTGTCGGAAACTAGTTTTTGAATGAACAACATTTTCAAATGGCTCTTCTGCAACGGGATGACCATTAGTTCAATTTTAAGATGAGCGATTAAATCCTTTTGGGAGATGGGAATCCATGGGTACCTTTCTGTCACAACCAGTTCAATTGAAAATCATAAGCTGAATGGTTGAGTTGGATATCCACCAGTACATCTCTCTCTCTCTCTCTCTCTCTCTCTCTCTCTCTCGCGCGCGCGCGCGCACGCGCGCGCGTGCGTTTGAAGAAATTAAAAGAATGCAAGTAATTATATTGTCAGATTTCCGAGTGTTTCTCTCATGCTACAAGGGTCCCAAACTTCAAGTCTCTCCACCTCTCTCTCTCTCTCTCTCTCTCTCTCTCTCTCTCTCTCTCGCGCGCGCGCTCGTTTGAAGAGATTAAAAGAATGCAAGTAATTATATTGTCAGAACTCCGAGTGTTTCTCTCATGCTACAAGGGTCCCAAACTTCAAGTCTCTCCACCTCTCTCTCTCTCTCTCTCTCTCTCTCTCTCTCTCTCTCTCTCTCTCTCTCTCTCTCTCGCGCGCGCGCGTGCACGCGCGTTTGAAGAAATTAAAAGAATGCAAGTAATTATATTGTCAGATCTTCGAGTGTTTCTCTCATGCTACAAGGGTCCCAAACTTCAAGTCTCTCCACCTCTTAACTTCTAAGGTACACTTTTAAACTTTTCATCTTCTACCAAACAGCATATCCAAAATAAATATGGAAACAGACAAAAAACATGTCAGGCAATGGGAATCCTCAAAGCAATAAGATAGGGAATGACTTTAGGATATTAACGTGGTTGCTCGACCCCCTCTTGCCTTTCACAAGTGCCAAAGAAGCTCTATTCTGTAATGTTCAAATATTTCAATATGCAAGCGGTAGAGCTCAATCTTGTAGAAGTTATTGCCACATAGTGATTAACTGCCTGTGTAGCATCCACAGGGGAGGGTGGATAATGGGTTCTCTTTTATCTTCAGCTTAAGTAACTCAACGAAGCCTTATCGCCTAGCAAGCAGTGATTAACTACTTGCGTAGCATCCACAGGAGAGGGTAATGGGTTCTCTTTTAACTTCAGCTTAAGTAACTCAATGAAGCCTTATCGCAAAGGAAGCACCAGTGTAGGTGCAGGGATTCGGGTGCGAGGATGCAGGTGTGAGGGATTAGCCAATTTTCTAAAAAGTAAGGGTGCGGGTGCGGCAGGAGTACTTGGATAAAATATTTAAAACATATTTTTATATAATAGTTTTGTAACCATTAGTGCATTAGTGTATACCCTAAATAATTGCTATTATTATTTTCTATTATTTCTCTTTTAAACCCCCAAAGTTTTCAAAACTGTATGAAAAACTTGTGCGTTTTTTTTTTCTTTCAAAATAAAACTACAAAAAAACCCCAACCACGCTCCAAAAGAACTCAAAGAATCCACCGAGCACCCAGTATGGGTGCGCACTACATGCGAGTGCAGAGGCCTTTTCGAAGAGTTCATGCTTCATAGCTTATTGCCAATTATTTAAGGTCAGTGACATGATAATGTTCCTCCATTTTGCTATGTCAAAAACCATAATATCACTCAAATTACATGGTATCATATGTTTTGTCACTCTCTCTACACATGTCAATGTTCGTATTCCTCTCTGCCTAGCATGACACTACCACTCTTCTTGAATGGTTTGGAATTTGTTTTTCGTTGTACATGTCCAAAGTATCTCAATCGGGTTTCATTTTTTTCATACGAAATGAGTGACACTTCTACCATTTTATGAACGAATCCATTTCTATTTTGTCCTCTATTATTTTACCACCACCCAGTTCAGTGTTCACAGTTATGCTATGCTTGATTTCACAGGTTGTTTCTTACACAGAACATGGTTGGTCTAATAGCTGTCCTATTGAATATTCATTTTTGTTTCAGAGGTACGCAGTGCTCAAAAGATACGTTAGAAGAAATCATCCACTTGAACCACCCTACTTTAATTTATGAACTAGATCATCTCCAATCTCGTAGTCTCTTTGAAAATCCGACCTAAATAATGGAAATATTGAAATTTTGGTACTTCTTGACCTTCAATCTTTACCACCCCAATATTTGTATTTTAAACATTACTAAAGTTACAATTTGAAATATTTAATTTTTGACGTAATAATCATAAACTCTTTTAACCATAAAGCTTCTCTCCAAAATTTTCAATTTATCACGTACCCCTCCCCTTATTTAGTCAACTAAAACAATATTACTAGCAAATAACACGCATCTTGGAATCTCATCTTAAATATGTGTGGTGAGTTCATCCATAACAAGGCAAAAGAATGCAGACCTAGTCCCAACAATAATAGGAATTCATTTGTTTCTCCTGCAGTTGGTTATTGCTATAGTCCCAACTTCATCATACATATCCTTGTCAAATCGATGTATAGACTTGTCACTATTTTCTTCTCTAAAACCCACCATGTTAAATCTCCAGGGAGTTAGGGACTTTCATATATAGGCTTTCTCTAAGTCTTTAAAAACCATGTGAAGATCCTTATTAGGCTTCATTTTTATCTTTTTCTCACTTTATCTTTCTATTATCTTGTCAACAGGTTTCACTCATATCTTTGATTGAAGAAAAAGGGTAAAATCCCAATCTCTCCTATTTTGTAGCACATACTCCACACAAAATTTTGAGCTGAAACTGAATGATTCTTGGGCCTTCCCATTCTTTTGTTGAATCATGATATACATTGTTAGACGATTCTTTAACAACTTAAGCTTTCAAAGTAGTTGGTGACTTAGCATGGTATCAGAGCCTTGTTTGTGGGAGGTTTTGGGTTCGACTCTCCATCCCCCTTTGGTGTTCATATTTGCAATTTTGTTATTCATCTGTTATAATGGAATTTGGTTGATGGCTCTCCACGTGCGACACGGAGTCGCACGTGACGCGACGGAGGATGTTGAAGCATGATATGCATTGTTGGACTTAGGCCATTCTCTAACACCTTAAGCTTTTAGAGTAGTTGGTAGTATAACATTTTCAATTACCTTCGTAATGCACAATGCCAAATTTCTGGGGTTCAAAGTGTGATTTATGTGTCTGCAGAGCATCATTTCATCAACTATTCGCCCCATGTGCATGTATTAAAAAAAAAAAAAAAACACACACACACACACGCGATCCAACTCCAACTTGTTTTGGCACTGAAATCGAGTGCAATCAAGGATATGTTGGCTCAGAAAAATTCATTTTAAGAACTTTCTGTAGAGCCTCATTTAATGACTTTCAGAAAGTACATGAACTAATATGCTGAGATGGATTGAAACGCCGAGATTTGTGAAACCAAAGGCAGTAACAACACATGCATCGTCATCCCAATTGCTAGGCAGACACCAATCTTCTACGATTGTAACGCTCCAAAAGTTTGAGTCTTTCATCCCATCTCTTTCAACCAATCAAACATAAAAAATATTTAAACGAAACCGCGGAGTTAAATAAGATAAATTACATGGTCTATCCCTCCATAGGTTGTAACTACATCAACTTCCCACACAGTACCAAAAAGAAGCTAGATTGTAAACCCCTTCTATTAGTTAATAGTACTTATACAAGTCCTACACAACCATGTTGGGAGTGTCCCACGTAATTTTATAAATAAAGCTATGATTCCCAGATTTGTACCGTTGTATCCCATATTTGGATACCAAGTGATCAGTTAGATGGGTTTATCTCCAATTTAGCAGGGCCACCTTAATTTCATGGGAAAATTGTTCCATCCATAGTCATGTACCGGCTCGAATTGACCCCACTGCCACGATAGTTTGGATCCAAATTTGGTATGTAAATTTCTACACTATTACTCTAATTTTATTATAATCCATCAAGAATTTTCTCACTTATTTCACCAAATTTCTAGTCACATATTTTAGCACTCAAAATAAGAACTCAATGTGTCAAAAACACAAATCTTATAGCTTTAAATTCATTTTAACCCACAATGCTATGAGCAATCTAAAACAAGTTGCTCAAAATCAACTATCAAATTTAATTCAAATGGGCCCTATTTATCTAATTGTTCTCTTCAGGCAACATTCTAAAATTAGAAACTCATATCTGGGTTTCCCAAGAACACTGTCATTTCACCAAAAAATATGGATCTCATAACTGAACTCCAATAATCTAGAGAGAGAGAAAAAACAGATAAAAACCCATGTCGCAAATTATCAAGATGAAGATAGTGAATGCTAAAATTAGCTTCTAACCTGATTGATTTTGCAAGAATTTGAGCTTCGCTCCACGAGATTTTCGGAGATCTCAACGGCCAAAAACATACAAAAACGAGTCAACCGTTGAAATGGGTATCTTATGAGAGAGAGAGAGATTTGAGATGGGTTTTGATTATTCTGTTGGGAAAATTATAAATCGGATCTCTGCTCCATTGGCAATGACGAAAACCCATGTGAGCAATGCTTGTTCTGTTGACAAGGTTAATCTAGTCATTAAAAAACTATTGACAATAAATAAAGAAATAGTCAAATACTTCGTACAGTAAATAAGAGTAATTCTAATTACCTGTTGGCCAAGTGGTAAGGAGTTGTTCTCCTCGCTATTAATGATTGGGTTCGAGTCTCCCCATAGTAGGTTATTGGGGCTAAACCTAGACATAGATGCGGTGGGGCCCTGTAGATTGTCCTAGTATGTGAGCCTCAATATTCTCTGGCAGAAATGTGGAGTAACCTACCTGTATTTCTATCTTATTTACCAAAAAAAGTAAATAAGTAATGCCATGCTTTCCAAAATTTTTTTTTTTAAAATGATGTGATAGTAAGGTCAAGTAAATAACTTCTAATTAAAATTCAACTAGTCATATCATAGTAGACCTGATCCCATTATCACATTATTTAAGATATACTTTCAGGAAAAAAAAATTTGAAAAGCGTAATATTACTCAATAAATATAGGGAATTGTTATGTACACCGCTACTTTTGCTATATACACCGCTCAACTTTGTAAAAGTGAGAATTTTTAGAAAAAAATGAGTAGAATAAAGGAATTTAGGTGTACATAATAAATACACGAGTGTACATATCAATTCCCTAAATATATACTAACTAGTTAATATCAAGGTTTTGGGACACATCTGGTGGTTAAGGGCACGTTGTGTAGATTTTTTAGGTCTCTTTGAGCCTGTTTGTCTGTGCTTATGCTTATGCGATCTTGATCGTGATTGGTAGAACTGCTTAGAAGTAGAAGTGCTTATTATGGTTTGGGTGTTTGGTTAATATGCTGTGAATTGATTAATCATAGAGATAATCTTGAAAAGCACCCCCCCACCTGCTTATTGCCAAACTGCTTTTCGGATCAAATCTACTTATATTTTTGTTGAAACAAACAGATCAATAAGCAGTTTGGGCCATCAGAACTGCTTAAAATGGACAAATAAGCAATGACAAACAGCCTCTTTATATGATCAACAGTCCACTGCCTTTGGATACTCGCCCCCACTTGACGGGGGAGTGTCTATGTGGCGTTGGTAAGATCATATGATAATTTTTTTGTAATTTTTAAAAATATAATATATTGCCAGTGCTACGTAATCACTGCCAATGTGCTGCTCAGCCCCCGTCAGTTGGAATCTTTACCCCTACCCACTTCGCGGAAAGTCAAAATTATACATATTCTATTTCATGTAAATATGAAGTACATAATTGATTTAGTAAGGGCTGCTCAAAATTTACCCGTCCAACTAACTTACTCGTAGCCTTTTTTTTTGGATTTTTAAACAATGTGAGTGGAGTTACGAATCTTGAGAGTGGAAATCCGACAGTTCGGGTGGGGTCACGGGTCTAGGAGGGTGGAAGCCCGATTCATCCGACCGAACTTGAAATACACTTAATTTTTTATTTATTAATAATATATATACATGTAGCGCGCTTATATCAGTATATACATTATGTATTATATAGTCTTTAAAATATATATATATATATATATATAAATATATAGGGAGAGGCTCTTAAGTGAACTGGGTAGAGTAAACCTATCCACTAGATTTTAAGCCTAAAAGAACCCGCGGGCCAGCGGGTTGCAAGATGGGGCGCGGGTCAGTGGGGCAGCCCGCATGTTCTTTTAGGCTTAAAAATCCAATTCACTGGGTAAGTTCACTCTACCCAAGAGAGAGTCTCTTAAGTGAACTGGGTAGAGTGAACTTACCCAGTGAACTAGATTTTAAACCTAAAACTACCTGCGGGCCAGCGGGGTGCAGGATGGGGCGCGGGTGAGTATATGTATGTATGTATGTATTATGTATTATATAGTCCTTAATATATATATATGTGTGTGTGTGTGTGTGTTATATTCATATATCAATAACATACATATGTCACTAGTGGAGATATAAAAACATTAAAACCATCAAACTAGCATATGACTATATTTTTATTTTTTGTTAGGTCAGAGCTTTGGTTAGCACATGATTATGTAGACAAAGCTACTCAAAGCAAAAATAAATAAATAAAATGTAGACAAAGTCATGTGTAAAGCATATATTTGATTGAGACAAATGAGACAGTCGGGTTTCATCCGACGAGTCGGATGCACCCGACAAAACGAGTGGATGACGGGTGGCAGAAGGGCAAACCCGACTATATTCGGATGGATGAACAGGTGAGGGCCAAACCCTACTCACCCGACTCATGAGCACCCCTGGATTTAGTACTCTTTAAATCAATAACAACTTTTTAGCAAAAAAAAATAAAGAAAAAACGTACCGTTGTTGCCAAAGCAATAGTAGATGTTGTCAAAGCAATTTTACTTGTTAAAAATGGTAGTTGTTTTGGCAAGAGTGGTACCCAAAAAAAAAAATCAATAATAATTTGAATGGTAAGGATAAGGATCCATGTAAAATTTGTTAAATAACATTTCACTACTTGTAGTTTTAGCAAAATTTCAGTTTGGATATGCCGTTTCGACCCAAACCGACATACACTATGTTGTTTAATTAACTACACCAATGTAGTCTTCTCCATTTTTGTACACGAAATTAGCCTAAATTTACACTATACCTTCCTTCATACCATTGGAGATGCTCTAAAAAGCGTTAAATGTAGAAATGTTTTGAGAAATGTGTAGGTATAATATTTTAAAGGGTAATGCTATAGTGAGTAGCTTCTCATATGAAAATGCGGGTATTAACCATGGATGAGCATCTAGCCATCAAATTTCTAAAAATCTAGAGAAGCATTTATTGTTAGATGCTCATCTAACGATTAAAATCCGCCTCTCACCATAGACTTGCCCTATTTTAAAACTTTGTTACACCATAGACTTGCCCTATTTTAAAACTTGTAACAAAGCACATGTTCAGAGAACCCATCTATTATATATATATATATAAAAGACAAGGCCAAAAGCCTTCCCACAATTTGCCAAGTGGAATTTTGTACATTTTTCTTTTTTCCACCTAGGATTCTCTATTAGAATTTTCTAAAATTTTCATTTTTTTTTTATTTTTTATTTTAGTAATTGATTTTCTTTATCATCAATTCAACATGTCTCTCTATCTTCCCAATAGGAACAATAATCAAAAGAAAGAGGGAGAATATAGGTGTAATAAATTGTAAATTAATGTGTATCTGAAATTGTGCATGATTTCGGGAGAATGAAAAGGTCTTGAGTTCCATATTATGAGAGAGAGGGAGAGTGACGGAGTGGTTGGGAAGATAGAGAGACATGTTGAATTGATGATAAAGAAAATCAATTGCTAAAATAAAAGATAAAAAAAATGAAAATTTTAGAAAATTCTAATAGAGAATCTAATTATGTTTATTTTGTTCTTTGAATTTTGCGTTTTCTAATGAATTAAAAAAAAAAAGTTACTTCCACATTGATCCAATTAATATTAAAAAAAATTTATTTTATTTTTATGGATGATCGATATTGTAAATTTTAAATTTGAATCCTAAATTTATTTCCTCAGTGATTTACCAGTTGTATCATACGCAATAGTATGTAGTATCACCAACTACTACCGTTGTACGTGGTACAATTGTTAAAGTATTTAGAAATAAAATACTATAAGATTCAAATTTTGGGTTGCATAGCATACTCTATTTTAATATATCAGATTCGAAAAAAAATTAGTTAGACAAACTTGCTATATTAATTGACTTTTTATAATCTCATGCCCAGTGAAAAAAAAAGGGAACTTATTTCCATACATGACATGCACATTCTATCTTTCGTAAATTCCCGTGCATTTGCACGGGTTGTCGACTAGTATATGAAAAGGAAAGAGAAATAAATGTGAAAAGGAAAGAATCGAAAGATTACTTTTTAAGTGCACAAAAGGGTATATACCAATAAAGGGTATTTGTGATTTTCAATAACATATGAGGGTTGCTTTATTGAGAATGTGGTGTAAATATCTGAAGCAATAAAGGCAAACAAGTGACAAGCTGCCCACTTATGTTGAAACCTGCAAGGGCTTCTTCAAAATTGGGACCTCGAGTGCTAAAAAGACATTATGAAAGCAATAATGACTATCATATGCCATATTTTTTTTATGAGTAATGCTAGATGCACTTCCAAATGCACAACTAAAGGCACAACCCTGCTTAAAAATATTAGACCTCGTGCTGAAAAGTCTATACACAAAAAAAGAGGTGTGCAGGATGTGCAAGCTTTTCAACACGAAGTTCAACATTTTTTTAGCAGAGTTGTGCATTTGATTGTGCATTTGGGAGTGCATCTAGCATTACTCTTTTTTTATTATCAAAGAGTAGTGTTATATACACTTTTTGATACTTAATTTTAAGTGTATGTACTCAGTGCTGTATAAGTGGTGCACAAAAAAATATAAAAAAAAATTCAAATAATACAAATTACATGTATTTAAAATATAGTATGTCAAAAAATGTGCGCCAAACATTTCCCTTTATCAAATAATGACCTATCTCCTACTTTTATGGCCATGAACTATACACTTTTGGTTTTGGCCTAAGAGAGAGAGAAAAGAACATTCAATAATTCTTTTTGATTAAGATTGAAATCATTCCAATATTACTTGTAGAGTTTGATATATATATATATATATATATTGTATAGGAAACTAGTCATAAATCCCTCCATATCCAAGATTTTTGAATTAGGCCCAACTTAAAAAAAATGTTGACAATAGGTCAAAAAATAGTAAAATTCCCAAATTGAGGTAAGTAATTTTATATTTGTACCCACAAGTGTTATGTACATAATTATATACAGATATATAGATACACTCGGATATATATATATAGTATATAATTAAAGATTACATGAGAATTTTCAGTTACAAACAAACCCATTGAATGTAGATATAATTATGGAAACAACTAATCCCAATATCTGATTTTAAATCGCATAGTCTTTTAGTTTGAATTTTTGTATATATATATAAATATATATTCATATACATATCACAGTCACAATCACACACTAACTTGGCCATATGAATTGTCCTTTGAATATTCTAATACTGTTTGGTCACAATCGTACACTCAGGGTCGGCGGCCAATTTTGCGAAGCAATCGCATGGGGCCTCAATTTTAGACCTCATTTTTAGGCCTATTTTTTCCCCTAATTTCTTCCTAATTTTTATAAAACTTATTATTTTTAGACCTATTTTCTTCTAAATTCTTCCTAATTTCTATGAAACTCATCATTTTTAGGCCTATTTTCTTCCTAATTACTTCTAATTTCTTCCTAATTTCAATGAAACTTAGTATAGAGGCCTCATTTTTTCGGCCCCTTTGAAAATTCGTTTGAGGTCTCGAATATTTTTTGTCATCTCATGATCGACCTTGCATACACTGACATGCATGTGTTTATATATCTCTATAAACGTTATTATAGAAATCATTAAATTCAAACTTCAATTGGTCAATGATTTTCATATATTTCTTTTAGTGTAACCGAATTTAGGTATTAAATCCCATAATTATAGGGATTTCAATCACATTAATCTATATTGATTACCTTATTAACCAAAATTTATATTGATAACATGACTTTCATATCTTTAATGATTTTCATATCTACATGTTTCTGAATATCATACACATAAACAAAAGCGTAAAATTTTATAATTGATTTTCATAACAGATTTTTCATAATTTTACATTGTATTAGTCCAAATGACTCTATGATTGCCATTATTATTTTAACACATCATTATGAATGACTACAAGAGTATAATTTTACACTGTAGTATATTTTTACAATGCATTGCATATCAAAAAAAGAAATTAGTGAACAATAATATAAGAGTTAAATCTTGTTAGCTATAATTTTTACACTAAAAATAACACACAAGAGTCAAATCATGACGGCTATAATTTTGACATTGAAAATCAGTGAACAAATGTAAAATCAACACTTTTGTACACTAAAAATCAGCACAATTTTACACTGAAAATCAGTGAACAAATCGGTATCATCGAAGCAAAAAACCAAAATTGAAGCTAAAAACCCATGGAGAATTTAAATTAAAAAACCAAAACTGAACGAAGCCGGAATCTTAAGCCCAATGTCCACTTTGCTCATGTAGAGAAACCCTAGCTCGGTCCCTTCTCATCAAGATATAGTTGTGGCTTAAAGCGAGGATGAAGCTGCCGATCGAGGTGTGGCTGGAGACGGTGGCGATTATCGGCATCGGAAGAGAGATTCGATCGGCGACGAGAGATTGAAACTTGGAAGACGTGAGGAGGAGTCGATCGGAGACATTGGTGGAGTTATTGGCCTAGGCGAGATCGTAGTCGTGGAGAAGAACTTGCTGTGCGCGGTGGTGATGAGGACGGAGGAAGTGGAGGATTCAGATCAGAGGTGGTAGAGGGCAACGACGATGGAGTCGAGAGACTGCTGACCTTCTCTCTCTCTCTCTCTCTCTCTCTGACTTGATTTTGGGTACACACACACACACACATACGTTGGATATGATTTTGAATTTGAAAATTCATTTTTTTTTCAATAATTGTGCATATTTGGATATAGAAGGGTAGTGTGGTTCAAAATTAAATTTGTGGACCTATCACCAAAATATTTTTGGAAGTAGACCTATTATAATAAAGTTACACTAAATAGGATTTAATACTAGTTAACCCAATAATGTATTGTTAGGCTTATTCTTTTAACAATTTAAGCTTAATTTCGAAGCAGTTTGAAACTTGTTTTTGTATCAGGGTCTTGATCTTGGCGCTTTTGTTCACTATTGCATATTTTTTTAAAAAAAATCATTTAGAAAATCCATCACTTGCTCACTAGACAACAAAGGAGAATGTTTCTTTCTTGATGGGATAGAAAAGTTATCTTTAATTGATTCAACTTCTACCATTCTTTTCCAAGGGAGGAAGTTATTCATGTGATAAATTAGAGATAACAAAGGAGAATGGTTCTTTCTTTGCTTTTTTTTCTTTTCTTCTTTATTCTTAACTTTCTCTCTCCATCTCATTATGTATGTTGATCCAAAAGAAGGGACACAAATATGATAAAAAAGAAAATGTAATATGACAGCATAAAAAGCAGTAATAACTACTAACATTTAAACATATATGACAAACTCATAATGCCAAAGTAGGGGTTATAAAAAATAATACTCCGTAATAACAATGCCAAAATAGGAGTAAGATAAATACTTGAAATTTGAAAAGAATGTTGGTCAGATAGCCTTTGCCTCAACTTCCAAAATTAAGCCATATATATCCGGGGAAAAAAATTTGCCCAGTCCTTATACTTAAAATTTAAATATTTAATTTAAAAAACATTATGGTTCTCTTTCCATTTCAAAAACCAAATAACCCGTGGTTTTTATTTTATTTTATTTTATATTATTATTATTAAATAAATTTTTTTTAAAAAACTACTCCCAATTAATTGTTTGTTTGTTGATACACCCAAAATTGGATTTATCCTATGACCGAGCGGTTCAAATCAGCAGCCAGTCCATGTCCCGGTCAAATCGTGCACAACTTCTAGGACAAGCATCAACCCGAGCAGTCTAGTCTACCCGAGGCTCATCATCCCGAGAGGTTCATCCACGACTCGGCCAACAGGTCGGGAAGACCGCACAGGCACATCCTACCGCGGGTACGGCTCATCCGGGCCCACAGGCATGATCCCGAGCATTACGGGCAGTTTTCTACTCAAGCTAGAAGACTAATGAAAAGTGCAAGCTATTTCCTAATCCAATTAGGAAACCCCTATAATTAATGTCAATCTATATCAATTGGATGATATTTTCCCTATCCATGTATGATTATGTCTCTTACATCTATAAAAGAGACCTCTCACCCCCCATTGAAGGGGCTGACCTTTTAGTCTAGACAGCACTTATATAGAATTCACCATTGTACGCATATACCCGGTCGGTATTACTGGTAGTGCCGCCCCTTTTTGTTGGCTCACCAGGCCCGCCGGTGATCTGCTAGTGAACGTGCTCAGATACACACGTGGACGTAGGTAACTTTATTAACAGGGCCGAACCAACTACAAAAAATAGTCTCTCACACTCTCTCTCTCTTAAAACTGCTTTACTTTACTCTTACCAATTCTTGGCATCATCAGTTTGGCGCCGTCTGTGGGAAACGACAAGTTTTCTCATCTCTTGACTGATCATCAAGCCACCGAAGAAGGGTAAGAAGGCTAATCAGCAGTCCAACCGGGATGTTCCTCCGACCCCGGCACCGGCTGTGGCAGTCATGACATCTGAGCAGATCACCGCGACCCTCACACAACTCTTGGAGGGCTAGCGTCAAATCCAGCAACAGATCGAAGCCCTGCTAGTGTCACGCCCCGGAGCAGCATAAATAGGGAAAAATAAATTTCCTTTATGGGTCCATAGGGAATGACGGGTGAATAACCGCATTGTCATCTAATCAAGCCAACAAACACCATGATAGGGAGGATGCTATTCATCGAACATAACTTATTAACATAATCAGAGGCTACAGCGGAAATATAAAAGGTTTGGAAGCAACAAATGCCCAAGTACCAATTATAAAAGTCTACTAAAACTATTACAACAGCTGGCTTATAGTCTCAGGACTATAACAATAACAATAACAATAACAGTTATACAAACTAACTATTACAAGCAGCACGTCTTCTTCTCCAAGCCTTCAGCTCCAAGACCAGTAGAACATCAGTCTCTCGTCCTCAAGTCCTGCGAAGCTCTAGACATTGGAATGTCCAGGGCATAAACGCCATCAGCTTCGAATACAAAGCTGAGTGAGTACATTAAACAACACTCCTCACCGCTATTGTTCAACATCTTAAAATGCGGTTAATCTCTTATCAATGACGTCACTCACGGACATAGCAGAGGTCTCATTAAACTATGCATGAATTCAACGATAACAGGAATCATATTAAATGAACTCAATAATAAAGATCATGGTATAAATATCTCATCATGTATTCACCAAATCCATGCATGTAACCGTGCAACCACCCATGCATCTACCTTTACGTCGGGACGCTGAATCCACGACTGAACCTTTATCTCATCATATCCGTACTCATATTCATATCTCTATCCATCTCTGTATCCATACGTCAATCCCATCATTCCAATCTGAAAACCATTAGTCGATACAGTAATGCCAATCGGAATCACCCGACTAGGCAGTAGGTCCCACAATCCCTTGATAGGGTTACCGGTCGTCTACACGGTACCACCTATCTGTAAACGATAGAACGGCACATCGGACGTCTTCAACGATGCGTATACCCTCACTGGTCGTCTACACAGCTGAGAATACATTAGAGCACTAGCCGGACGTCTTCAACGGTACACTGGACGTCTTCAACAGCGCATACGCATCACTGGACGTCTTCAACAGCGAGAGGCGCACTAGGAACTCTAACCATCCCACGTCCACCCGACTCGTCAGCCGTTGATCCCACGGATCCAAAGTACACATATCTCATTATTCCATATGAATCACAGTTCCCCTTTCTCATCATATCTTCTCATCTCTTCATATCAATATCCCATTTCTCATCAGATTCTCTTACCTCTTCTCATCACTATCCCATACATGCTGACACATGTTGTGAAATGCTCATATACTAAGTACAGGAAATACCACATGCTCTGTATTCAACATATCTACTTATTAATTCGCTATTAACATGCTATCGTGTTCCGTTCTACTATTCAGTTTGACAATAACATATGGCAGTTACTTAACCATTAGAGCATCTCATATCGACAGTTAATAATAAACAGTTCATCTTGTAACATTAACATAAACATCATATAAGGCTAACGTAGTATCATGTTGACTAAGCACATATCCAATATCATGTATGGTACAACCATTAGCAGCTTGGGTACATTACAATCAGCTCATAACATATAACATTAGATAAACAACATTCTGCTCTTACCCAATCGATTGACCAAAATGGCAATCGATTGGAAATAATGTCAATCGATTGAACTTAATGGCAATCGATTGGAATAATGTCAATCGATTGAATCTCATGGCAATCGATTGGAAAATATCCAATCGATTGGATCCAATGTCAATCGATTGAACTCTGTCTTCTTCCTCAAAACTGCTGGGTTTTTATTATAAAAATGTTGGGGTTCTCTTTCCTCCTCATGCACGTTATTATACACACATAAGCATCACAAAAACAAACCTCTTTGAGTGAGTTAATAAACTCACCTCTCCCGGCGATCCGTTGACGGCGTCCCGAGCTCCGCGGCGGCGGCTATGGTGGTTGATCTCTCTCTGGTCTCCTTCTCGGTCTCTCTGTCTGCCTCTTCTCTTTCCTCTCTTCTTCTTCTTCTTCTCCTCCTCTCCTTCTTCTTCTCAACCCGAGAGTGTGTGTGTGTAATATATATATACAATATATATGTGTGTGTATATATATATGAGAGTATGTAACTCTCTCTCCCAAGGCTGCCAAAACTTGGCCCAAGGCCACAAATGAACAAGTATATATAAGGGTTAAGAGTGCCACACGTTCAAAGCTGAAGGAAAGAAGAAAATATTTCTCAGCTTATGTCAATCGATTGGACTCAATGTCAATCGATTGAGAACAGATATTTGTAGTCAATCGATTGGAATGAATGTCAATCGATTGAGATGAATGGCAATCGATTGAAGAAGATGGCAATCGATTGATAAACTGCCACGTCATGAATTCAGGTCGGTCTGATGGCAATCGATTGGGAAACATGTCAATCGATTGGAAACTCAAACTCACCAAAGACTAAGGAAAGTGCAAGGGATATATATATATACATATACCTCAAAATACAGGGTATTACATCATCCACCACTCATCAAAAGATTTCGTCCTCGAAATCTGAAGCAACAACCTACTGCCAAAAAGATAAACCACCTAAATGCTCAATACCTCATTTTACATAAACGATTACTTCAGCGGCCAAAGGTTTAAGTTCTAAACACACGATGCAAAGTTATCAACGATCTATAAGTGCTAGGGTAACAACTATCAATCCTCGGGTTAGCTATATGAAAATTCGTATGTCGAATTTCAGGAAAAGGTTCTAGGTAGCACAATCTAATCATCTTACAACATCTGAAACGGCTAGTCTTCGAACACACAAGGTTCCTCCCTCAGGTCAAACTCTACGGTGTGAGGGTTCTAGTGATCAAGTGTTCTAATCTCATCTAAGTAGTAGCGAAGCGTTGCCGTCTACTCTGGTTTCGAAGATGCTTCACACTGTGTTGACAATGTCTCTACTGCATCATCAGTTGACTGTCTTCTTATCTCTGGACTCCTGGTTATGATTGTCAACGTTATTAATCAGCCTCGTGTTGCACACGACGTCCTTGTTAACTCTCTTGTTGTTGTCGTCCTTCATCCTTCAATATGTTGACGTGAAAGCATTGTGACTCTAGCATCGTCATTTGATAACTCGAATTTCCTCATGGCTCTCCAAATTCCCACGTATTATTAATATAATCATCTCTCGAGGTTGTACCATCCGTTGAATAGTCGTTCTACTTCCACGTACTAATCAAATAGGTTATACAGGACTACATACTGATATCGTGAGTCGTTCTACTACAAAACATCTCGACTAGATAAAAGTAACAGGCGATCGGTGTTGAAAAATATTCCTCTACGATACTCTTTTGAAAGTTCTGGTGTTGTCTCTGCGTTACTCGTATCTCTTCTCGTATACTCGCAATCTTCTAGTTCGTCCTCTCTTGTTAAGGCTATATCTAACGAAAATTGAGATTCTTCCTCTCTAATCTCTGTCCAACTTACCAATGGTTGGCGTAGTCTTTCGATAGGGAGGCAATTGACGTCATATAAGGATGCAAAAGATGTCATATGGGGATGCAATTGATGTCATATACAGGGATGCAAATGATGTCATAACCATTCTTGGAAACTATTGTCATAGACGATTATTGATCAGTGCCAAAGGGGTGTTTGGGTATCTACAATTTATGGTGTAGGCTAATCCTCTTACAATCAATCAAATGGATGTAAAACTTCCTTCAATATCGGGATCATATGTAATACATGATGTAGGTGATAAGTGTTGTACCTTTTGTCCATCATCCTTGTCTAAGTTGAGACCAAGCATTTGTTCGACAGGTTTGTCCTTGTGGTACTTGTTGCAATGGAACATTGTGTTGCATCTCTAGTTCTGGACAAAACTTACTGACATGACCAAATTTACCACAGTTGAAACATCGTATTCCCCGTCCATTAGATTTCTTTACCGTTCTGCATTCTTGGGAATGGTGTCCTGGTACTCCACAATTGTAGCAGATATCTCGTTCTCTGTGCTGTGTTGGAGTCGTCATTAGTTTTGATTCTTTCTGGTCGTTCCCCATCCTCTTACGCTTCTGGCGGTTGCTTATGTAACTTCTCTCCATGTTTCCTCGTTGAACTTGGTTAGTTGCCAACACAATCTGACTGTCTTTTCCTCTCTGATCCGTTATGAAAAACTGATCGTTCTTTGGAAATGCTTGATCAAAGTGTTGTCCTTCACTAATCTGAGTGTCGTCTTCCAGTTTCGTTGCCATTTCTACCAAAGCTTCGAAAGATTGATCTAAATGTCCTATAGTCATATGACGAATATGCGGAACTAGTCCTTGATGATATCTTTTGATCTTTCTTCTTGGTGTATCGATCATATGCGGTGCAAATCGTGATAGCCTCTCAAATTGAGTTGTATATTCGGGCACTGTAAAACAACCTTGAACTAATTGGATGAACTCCATTTCCCTTTTGTTCTTCTCAGATTCTGGAAAGTACTTTTCTAGAAATCGAGTCTTGAATGATTCCCAAGTCATTCTTCCTACAACTTCTTCACCCATCGTAGCTTTCACTGCGTCCCACCAATCTGCTGCTGAGAACGTCAGTTGAAATACGGCCAAATGTCTTTTCTCAACGTCAGTACATCCAAGTACCTCAAATATCAATTCTATCTGTCGAATCCATTGCTCCGCTTGCCATGCTCCTGTTAATCCGGTAAAGGTTCCTGGTTGAAGAGCACGAAATTCCTTTAGCAACTTGACTCTTGTTTGTCGTACTGGTGCTCCATTGCCGATGACATGATCTGTATGATTTATAACTTGTTCCATGCGACGGATGAAAACTCCAACCATTCCTGTTGGATCTATCTCAGGAGGTACTATATCAGATACTCCATTCAGCTGGCCCTGGTTTCCTCGAGTCGTCCTAACCATAACGAGTGCTGGTAGGGTTCAATGTTGCTACCTACAAATGAAAAACTATTCGGTCAGACGCATTCTATCTTACAGCTCAAGCAAAAGCATGCGGTAACAAATAGTACCACTATATAACACGATCACATTAAGCAATACAGATACCTCACATAAATAGTAATATTAACCACAGAGGTCAGTCTACCTACTAGGTACGCTTAAATGTATCTATGCTCAAGACGAAACTACAACCTCTACGCTTAACGTCAAATCTTAAACATTCTATTTCTATTCTCAGGTTCCAAACTACAAGTACTGTTCAACTAACATGTGAGACCACTCAACTAACATGTGACTAAAGGTAACAGGATAATCTTATCCTTATCCCCTTTCTATTTCTAGGACATACTGACTGTTCCGACATCGCTCAGGAATTCATCAGCGTCTAACATCCAACGGCTCTATATTTAGGATCTCCATCACCACAACTAACTCTCGATGCCTTGTTCTTCGTGAACTCAACTATCCAAATTCTTATTGGTTCCAACAGTTACTACCTTCCAAAGAAACATCCTCAAACAGATCCTTCTAACCTCTTATCAGCGTGACAAGATAACAGTTCTATCTCATCTCAGCTAATCTTCATGCTACCGATATTAACTTAGAACTCGGGTTCTAACACAAAAGACAAGCGGTTAACAACTAAAAACCTAGGCTCTGATACCAAAAATCCTGTCACGCCCCGGAGCAGCATAAATAGGGAAAAATAAATTTCCTTTATGGGTCCATAGGGAATGACGGGTGAATAACCGCATTGTCATCTAATCAAGCCAACAAACACCATGATAGGGAGGATGCTATTCATCGAACATAACTTATTAACATAATCAGAGGCTACAGCGGAAATATAAAAGGTTTGGAAGCAACAAATGCCCAAGTACCAATTATAAAAGTCTACTAAAACTATTACAACAGCTGGCTTATAGTCTCAGGACTATAACAATAACAATAACAATAACAGTTATACAAACTAACTATTACAAGCAGCACGTCTTCTTCTCCAAGCCTTCAGCTCCAAGACCAGCAGAACATCAGTCTCTCGTCCTCAAGTCCTGCGAAGCTCTAGACATTGGAATGTCCAGGGCATAAACGCCATCAGCTTCGAATACAAAGCTGAGTGAGTACATTAAACAACACTCCTCACCGCTATTGTTCAGCATCTTAAAATGCGGTTAATCTCTTATCAATGACGTCACTCACGGACATAGCAGAGGTCTCATTAAACTATGCATGAATTCAACGATAACAGGAATCATATTAAATGAACTCAATAATAAAGATCATGGTATAAATATCTCATCATGTATTCACCAAATCCATGCATGTAACCGTGCAACCACCCATGCATCTACCTTTACGTCAGGACGCTGAATCCACGACTGAACCTTTATCTCATCATATCCGTACTCATATTCATATCTCTATCCATCTCTGTATCCATACGTCAATCCCATCATTCCAATCTGAAAACCATTAGTCGATACAGTAATGCCAATCGGAATCACCCGACTAGGCAGCAGGTCCCACAATCCCTTGATAGGGTTACCGGTCGTCTACACGGTACCACCTATCTGTAAACGATAGAACGGCACATCGGACGTCTTCAACGATGCGTATACCCTCACTGGTCGTCTACACAGCTGAGAATACATTAGAGCACTAGCCGGACGTCTTCAACGGTACACTGGACGTCTTCAACAGCGCATACGCATCACTGGACGTCTTCAACAGCGAGAGGCGCACTAGGAACTCTAACCATCCCACGTCCACCCGACTCGTCAGCCGTTGATCCCACGGATCCAAAGTACACATATCTCATTATTCCATATGAATCACAGTTCCCCTTTCTCATCATATCTTCTCATCTCTTCATATCAATATCCCATTTCTCATCAGATTCTCTTACCTCTTCTCATCACTATCCCATACATGCTGACACATGTTGTGAAATGCTCATATACTAAGTACAGGAAATACCACATGCTCTGTATTCAACATATCTACTTATTAATTCGCTATTAACATGCTATCGTGTTCCGTTCTACTATTCAGTTTGACAATAACATATGGCAGTTACTTAACCATTAGAGCATCTCATATCGACAGTTAATAATAAACAGTTCATCTTGTAACATTAACATAAACATCATATAAGGCTAACGTAGTATCATGTTGACTAAGCACATATCCAATATCATGTATGGTACAACCATTAGCAGCTTGGGTACATTACAATCAGCTCATAACATATAACATTAGATAAACAACATTCTGCTCTTACCCAATCGATTGACCAAAATGGCAATCGATTGGAAATAATGTCAATCGATTGAACTTAATGGCAATCGATTGGAATAATGTCAATCGATTGAATCTCATGGCAATCGATTGGAAAATATCCAATCGATTGGATCCAATGTCAATCGATTGAACTCTGTCTTCTTCCTCAAAACTGCTGGGTTTTTATTATAAAAACGTTGGGGTTCTCTTTCCTCCTCATGCACGTTATTATACACACATAAGCATCACAAAAACAAACCTCTTTGAGTGAGTTAATAAACTCACCTCTCCCGGCGATCCGTTGACGGCGTCCCGAGCTCTGCGGCGGCGGCTATGGTGGTTGATCTCTCTCTGGTCTCCTTCTCGGTCTCTCTGTCTGCCTCTTCTCTTTCCTCTCTTCTTCTTCTTCTTCTCCTCCTCTCCTTCTTCTTCTCAACCCGAGAGTGTGTGTGTGTAATATATATATACAATATATATGTGTGTGTATATATATATGAGAGTATGTAACTCTCTCTCCCAAGGCTGCCAAAACTTGGCCCAAGGCCACAAATGAACAAGTATATATAAGGGTTAAGAGTGCCACACGTTCAAAGCTGAAGGAAAGAAGAAAATATTTCTCAGCTTATGTCAATCGATTGGACTCAATGTCAATCGATTGAGAACAGATATTTGTAGTCAATCGATTGGAATGAATGTCAATCGATTGAGATGAATGGCAATCGATTGAAGAAGATGGCAATCGATTGATAAACTGCCACGTCATGAATTCAGGTCGGTCTGATGGCAATCGATTGGGAAACATGTCAATCGATTGGAAACTCAAACTCACCAAAGACTAAGGAAAGTGCAAGGGATATATATATACATATACCTCAAAATACAGGGTATTACAGCTAGCCCGGCACAGCAATCCTCCAATGGCCGGGAAACGACCCGGGAACGTTGCGTACGGTCGAAAACCGATCTTGACCAGACAACGTGCCCGAGCAAACCCGTCCCGTGTTGAGGATGCCAGAGACATCAACAGTGAGCGTGCTGCCCGAGAGGAAAGGCAGGAGCATATGGCGGGGAATCAGTCTAGGGTCACCCAGTCAAGAGCCGAGTTGTCCCTAGGCACACGATCAACCGGAGTCATAGCCGAGCCCGATCCCAGAGGACAGCACACCGCCACGAAGAAGAAGCCTCTTCCACCAACCCGACCATCCCCTCAAATACCGGTCGGGAAGGAGTGGAAGCCAGAATTAAGGACTTGCAGAAGTAGATCGACGGAGTGGCCAAAAAGCTTGGTCAAAATAGTGTTCTGAATCAAGCCAATACCGAGATAGAGTCACCGTTCTCCAGCCAGATCATGAGGTTTTCCATCCTGCGCAAATTCAAGCAGTCTCGCCTGGATTCATACAACGACTCGGGAAGCCCGGTCGACCACGTCCGGACCTACAAGGCTCAGATGGCCCTAGCCACTAACTCCGATGAACTACACTGCCTAGCCTTCCCCAGCACTTTGGAAGGCCTGGCCGTGCAATGGTTCTACTCCTTGGAGCCCCGATCGGTCTGCAGTTTCAAACAACTCAGCAAGCAGTTCATCAACCAGTTCGCCGGCATGTATGAACGGCCAAAGCCAGACATGCAGCTACTGACGGTCAGACAACGGAATAACGAGTCCCTCAAGGAGTTCACCGGCCGGTTCAACCAACAGAACCTTCAAATCCACAATTTGAACGAGAGAATTGCCATCATAGCCTTCTGCTCGGGAGTTCAACACACCTAGTGCGCCGCGTCGTTCCACAGAAACTGACCAAAAACTTTGGTTGAGCTCTCTGAGAGGGTTGGAAAATACATTGACACTGAAGAATTTCTAAAGATCAAAGACCTCGGGCAAGAAAGCAATAAGTCTTCCAGAAGCAAGCGAAAGCGAGATCAGCCCGGGAGTTCTGACAGTTCTTGCAGTTCACAGCAGTCCGGGTCAGGCAGCCCCGACCCGACCTCTAGTTTGCAGCAGTCGGGGTCCAGTGATCCCGACCTTGAATCCAGCTCAGGGTAGTCGGGAGCTCGGTGATCCCGGCCCAACGTCTTGTCTCCATTGGTCTAGATGAGCCCGACTACAGTGGTACTTGCATGATCACCACATGAGGCTCCACCGACTGTCAGAGAGCCATACAAAGTCCTCGGGCCTAACCCCGAGGCATACAAAGACCTTGGGCCTAACCCCGAGGCACTCAAAAGACCTCAGGCTCCGAACCCAGGCACTAAAAAGACCTCGAGCTCCGAACCCAGGCACTCAAAAGACCTCGGGGTCACGCCCGAGGCACAAGCTTCGCTTAGGTCCAACCGACGTTGGGGGCAAACCCCCTAGGTGGCTGATGATGGCAAGCTTCAAAAGACCCTGCAACCACCATGTTCCAGGTCGGTTACCTACAATCAGCCTCTGTAAGACCCTCGTCTTAGCGAAAGCTTGGGGGGCAAGACGGCGCAGTGAACTAAACAGGTAATCACACCGGGTATTTACAGGCCTCGCGGATAACCAAGTCAAAATCTTGGACAACCCGAGCACCTACAGTACTCAGAGGTATTAACTCCACTTAGGTCCAAACCGACGATAGAGGTAACTAAAATCTCTTAGATTGGCCGACGATAGAGGAGCAAAAAGATCCTAAAGCAACGTGATTTAGGTCGGCTCCACCAACGTGGTCAAGCTCTTCTCCCAACAGTCTTGACGAAGGCTAGCTGGGCGGAAGACAACCATCCTGGGGAGTTAACATAAAAGGACCCTAGAGCAATACGCTTTAGGTCGGCTTTTCCAGCATGGTAAAATCATTCTGCCCACAACCTTGACGAAGGTTCACGGGTAGAAGATAACCATCCTGGAGGCTAACTCAAGCAAAAAGACTCCGGAGTAGGCCGAGTCTCAACTCTCGGTCACTTCCCGTGCATTCAAAGACTCCGAATTAGGCCGGGTCTCAACTCCTGGTCAGTTCCCGAGCACCTAAAGGTCCCGAGCTAGGCTGGGTCTCAACTCTCAGTTAGTTTCCAAGGACTCACCAGGCTCAGAAGCCCCGAGGCAGCTTCCCCAAGCACTTAGACAGCGGCAAGTAACATCAGACTGATTTCCAAACTTGCCCCGATATAGCATCTGGCCAACCTTGGAAATGGGGGACAGTTGATACACCCAAAATTGGATCTATCCTATGACCGAGCGGATCAAATCAGTAGCCAGTCCATGCCCCGGTCAAATCGTGCACAACTCCTCGGACAAGCATCAGCCCGAGCGGTCTAGTCTACCCGAGGCTCATCATCCCGAGAGGTTCATCCACGACCCGGCCAACAGGTCGGGAAGACCGCACAGGCACATCCTACCGCGGGGACGGCTCATCCGGGCCCACAGGCATGATCCCGAGCATTACGGGCAGTTTCCTACTCAAGCTAGAAGACTAATGGAAAGTGCAAGCTATTTCCTAATCCAATTAGGAAACCCCCATAATTAAATCTATATTAATTGGATGATATTTTCCCTATCCATGTATGTGTATGTCTCTTACATCTATAAAAGCGACCTCTTACCCCCCATTGAAGGGGCTGACCTTTTAGTCTAGACAGCACTTCTATAGAATTCACCATTGTACGCATATACCCGGCCGGTATTACTGGTAGTGCTGCCCCTTTTTGTTGGCTCACCAGGCCCGCCAGTGATCTGCTAGTGAACGTGCTCAGACACACACGTGGACGTAGGTACCTTCATTAATAGGGTCGAACCACATACAAAAAATAGTCTCTCACTCTCTCTCTCTCTTAAAACTGCTTTACTTTACTCTTACCAATTCTTGGCATCATCATTTGTCAAAATGTACTTTGAGTTAAAATGGATTCTCCCCCCTAATACATCCCATGTCACGTGGTGAAAATTATATGTGTATGTAGGTATATAAGCACCACTCATTTAACAAATAAACTTCAAATTCAAAGATATATAATGTTTACTCTGAAATCCCACATGCTGTATATAACAATTCATATGTGGTCAGATAGCATAAATTGACTTCAAAATAGCCAAATTTGTGACCTAATCAAAGCATCTTAATTAGTCAAATTTATGAGCTAAGTTCCCTTTCAAACTAACTTTGTTATAGCTGGACTTTTGTTAATATATCAAAGATGTTTCCACGCCATGACAGATGTTAAACTCGTATGCATATACGCATATGTGTATGTAGAGTGATGTTAAAGTTGTTCTTAACAGTTAAAAGGCCACCAGAGCAGAAATAAGAAGTAAATAGAAAAATAAAATAAAATTAGGGTCTTACTTTGATTTAATTGTGTTGTATCATGTATGCAATGGTACTTTTTTTTTTTGTCCCTAAACAAACTAATCAAAATTAATTGAACGAAAACAGGACCATTGGTCCCCTTTGCATGCACATCTTCAAAGGCAAAAATAAAAGGAGAAATGTTTGCAATTGGGATGGGTCCATAAAGGTTACAATTTGCGGTTAAATGGCCCAAATTGTGAGCTACCATATTAGCAGATTTATGAATTTTAGAAGACCAAGAGTCAACAAAAAAAGAAAGAAGCTCTCTTACTTCCCTGATAATCGAATCAATAGACTACTCAGAGGAAGCATTCCAATCTTGGAGAACTGAGCAAACAAGGAGGGAATCACCCTCCATAATGAACTTCTCCCAACCACCCCTAAAATGGCTTCCTTAATAGAGATAGTAGCCGCTTTAGCTTCAGCCACAGTGGGGTCCGAGACCTCCTCAGTACAAGCAAATGCAAAGCAAGGGCTGGCATCCTCGTCTCTTAATATCAAAACAAGGGTAGCTGAGGTGCCACGAATGGCAACATCAAAATTGATCTTAACCTAGTCCGGAGGGGAAGGGATCCAATGCACCGGATCCGAGTAGGGGGCCCTGTGGATATCGCAATTTTCCCCCTTTTTACCCACAGCTTTTCTTTTAAAATTCTTTTCAAATTTCAAATTCAAAACAAATGAGTCGCCACTTAATTTTTTAGAAGGAAAAATTAAGAAACCGTTTTAAGACTAACTGATCTTTTGCGAAACCAAAGATAAACTAGGTCCGGGGACTACGGAATGAGAGAGGAAGGAGCCCGCTAAACTAAAACACCCTCTCTCATTTTATCTTGCGATAGGCCTCTACTCAACATCCTTTTAATCGATTTGTTAATCTAAATGTGCCCTCAACTAATACATATGTATATACATACATTACAAAAGCATGTCTAAAAGGGTGCAAGATTGCTAACGATAAAATATCATTCAAAATCAAGTAATTCATTTAGCAAGCAAATCATGATATGCAAAGCAAAGAACTAGAGAACTTACCCGGGATCCAGCCGCGAATATTAAACGTGCAATGCATGCGAATAAAAAGAAAATCCTAAAAAAGAGTCTCTAATCACATATATACATATAAGGCAAATCCTAGTTCTAAGGTGTCGTACATGGAGTCGAGAAATCAATAAAATCGAGGAATAAACAAAACTAGATAAAGGATTGAGAAAATGTACCTCGAAAGCGCTGCAAAATAAAGGGTTAGTTCGCATACTTTAAACAAAACACATCACTAAATCCTAAGCAACAAGTCTTAGCAAGGTGAATTATATTTTCAAATATCAGTCTACGTGGACGAATACACATGAAATACATGAATGTGAATGAAATAGAGCTATGATCTATTCATTGGTTTGGATCATTTAGCTTCTGGTTTTAGCTTACTCGGTCATTATTAAAGCATAGTATGAACCCTATGTTAAGAAAAGATCATTTGAACCTGTATTTACAAAGTTGATTAAATCTGTCACTACATTTTGGAAATTCCAGAGAGCAGACCTGAACTTCAAGAAAATAGAAAGCATGCTTCCAATGGTTGGATCTTGATGGTTTTTGAGTATATTATGCCTCTGAGAGTCTAGTTTCTAACCCAAAAAGAAAATCAAGGTTTGAACGGTTAGATCTCTGGGAAATAGGCAAAAACCAAACGTCACTCATAGACTTACAACTCTCTGTCCAGAGATCTTGTATGATTTTTTTAAAAATAGTAAAAAAATCAGAAACACTTTGATCATTTTAGGGTATCTTCCTAACACATTAAACCTCATGAAAAAATTTATTTGAAGTTGAAAATACTTGGTTAGGACTCTGATTTACTAGTTTCAAAAGGATGTTGCTGTTCTGAAATTCTGGACAGATTATTGTTAACTCACAAAACTCACGACCAAACCATTCTAAACATGAAATCTAATAAAAGAAAAAATTATAGTGGTAAAACTTTATGTTGTTGTCACACCCCAACCTGCCTCGGGCGAGTTGGGACACGTGTAACAAGCCCACACGTTCAAAACACCCTTAATTCATTAAGAAACATATGAATTAGACCTACTAAAACAACACCATTGACACAAAACAGACCTAAGGGCAAAATGGTCATTAATAAAGTATAGCAAATTTTATATGAAAAGATAGCTCTTTGAGTCTCGGTTCCAACGCAAAAAACGGTGCGCGAATTCGAGTTTTCTAGAGAGAGTTATGCGCGTTTCCGTAAAAGTCGTCGAGGTTGAACCCAGAGTAGCGGATCGATCCGCCCTAGATCCGGATCGATCCAGATTTAGCAGAATGAGTTTTTCTGCAGTTCCTGATGCCCCGGATCGATCCGCACATGACCCGGATCGATCCGGTTCCTGCAGATGGGTTTTTTCTGCTGCTAAAACCCTGCTAAAATAGTTCAAAACATTCCTCAAGTTCTAAAATTGGTTCCAACATTATAAAAAATTTTGGGAACACTTTCCAAACACTCACAAACATATCCACAACATGCTTAAATCTTTTCAAATCATTCAAACCATCTTCCATGTGCATTCAAATGAGGAACTAACCAAAGGAAACCTCAAACTTACAAAGCTAATAAGGGAAAGGAAATGTTCTTGTCAAAGAAATCTCAAAACCTTAAGTAAATTTCATGGAACTTATAGAAACCATCTTTAAACATGAAACCAAGTTCTTTCAACATTCAAATTCATTAACCCTTTCACTTTAACCTCAACTTGCATCATATCACTCCCAATACACATGACTAGTAACTAGCAACCATGACACATGGTTTGCTATACAACCAAACATAAACCCCCAACTTGACATATTACAAACTTCCTCAAAACAAGAGTAAAAATGTTGTCAAAACTTGATTAATCCATACCAAATCCTCATAGCCACATCCAAAACCATTTAGGAAATATACCCAAGTGTCCCAAAACTTTACCCAAACATCATAAGAGTTTTCCCAACCATTACAAAACATTTGGAAAGTAGTTTAACCATTCATAATCCATGGAATTCCAACTAGGAACCTTAATTTACATTCAAGTTCATATTCTTGAAACATATACATAAACATTGATCCATAAGGAGAAATCAAGTTACTTTTCAAACAAAAGTTACCCAACTTGCTCAAGTCTCTCCCAACCATACCCAACTTGTGACTTGTAAGTACAACTCATAGCTTGGAGCATAATCCACAACATTACCCAACTAAACATGTTACAAAGACTCTAAAACACAAGGTGTTATACATTGTCACTAGAGATACATGTTAAACATAACTAGCTAGACATATGAACATATTCACAAGGACAACTCCCATGCCCAACCCGTCGTGCGGATCATTTCCTCTCCTCGTCTCGTTTGGTACCTGCGATGGTTATTCAATAACCACAACAGAAAATATATATTCGTTTAAGCTTTCGCTTAGTGAGGGAACTAATCATGCCATTAGAATGCAAAATATGTAAATGAAACAATTATTATATATGACAACAAATTGATCTCCGGGAAGTCAAGTCATTCCAGCCACCACCCCCGGGTCCTTCTCACCCCGGATCTTTCTCACTTTTGGCGCATATAGCGCAACACACACTCTCTTGTGACCCCGAAAGCGTCACCGGCATTTCATTGTGGTCGTCACCACGTCCTACTCATTGAGGATTTTCTATCCCTTACATATGGGACCTATAAATGGTGACCACTACTTGACTTCCGTTTGATCCATATAAACATTTAAGCAACTTAGCACATAAGCATAACAATTTTACCTTATTGGCATGCTTTTTGCCCAAATTCAACAACATATACACACATGAGCATGAGTTTAGCAACTATGAGCAACAATTATCACACTAACACAACTAAACATCCAATTGAGAGATTAGGACACTCACCTCCTTGATTTACTAGCGATTAAGCCTAGATTTTTCCAATCTCTTGCTAATTTCCAACCCAAATTTCACCGGTGTAATTCCTACATAAGTTTGGTATCAAGAACATCGTCTGTTAAAAACGGTTGCCGTAAAAACATTGCCGAAAACGAAAATAAACTACATGCATGTGATCCTCTTACCTCCACGAGTCCAAAAGTGGTCTCGGATCGTGAATCCGACGCCGGACGGCAAAGGAACGGCAAGAAACGTCGTTGAGAATTTCCGTCGTCGACTTGGAGCTCTCGTTCTCTCCAAAATTCTAATTCCCAGCTGTGTTTAATGTGTAGAGACACATATGCCTCATGCATATGTGTTGTCTCCACTTTTCATTATTCCCATTTACACCCCCAAACTTTCTTTAAGCTTTATTATGAAACCCCCTTGTTATTTACATTAACTACCCATCTTTTCTAAAAGAATTTAATCTAAGTCTCGCGTGGGTCCCAAACGTGGTCCCACATAATTCATGAGGTTGCTATTAAACCTACAAATTATGAATTCTATTCAAATACGCCCTCACACGGGGTACCAAAACTGGTCCCCTTATCTATCATAAGACATAATAATAACTTTAAGCATTTAAATAAATATGCACATAAACATATAATGACATCAAAATGCAATTATTCGAATTAGACCCTCGTTGGGCCCCACTTTTATACCAGTCCCTCCTTTCACAGGACTTTCATCTGTGTCCGCATTTGAACACCTTTTCACATGTGGGTTCATAACCCCACCTTAATTCGTTTTATGCATTAATTCTCATTAATCTTCTTTTCCGGGTACGGGTGTTACAGTTGTTGACACTCTCCAAGTGGCTTCATTCAGTTCCAACGGTCTGATTTCAAACTAAAAATCCTTGATCAAAGATGGTCATTGAATTCACTGCACCATTCGTTCAAGTTCAACTTTCATTTGTTAACCCCAACTATTAAACCATGAAGTTGGGCTTAACCTAAACCGTTACTTCTACCACTTGATGGTCATTGAATACTAAGGACACACACACATGTAGGTCTTAGTGAAGTATGAAGAACTTCACAAGACTTTAAGAAAAGGATTAATCTAAACCATGAAGATAGGCTTAGATTCAAATTATTTCTCCTACCATTTGATGGTCATTGGAGACTAAGGACTCTTAAACTCATGGATTTTAATGAAGTATGAAGAAACTTTATAAAACCTCAAGACAAGGAATCTAAACCATGAAGATAGGCTTAGATTCAAATTATTTCTCCTATCATTTGATGGTCATTGGAGACTAAGGACTCTTAAACTCATGGATTTTAATGAAGTATGAAGAAACTTCATAAAACCTCAAGACAAGGAATCTAAACCATGAAGATAGGCTTAGATTCAAATTATTTCTCCTACCATTTGATGGTCATTGGAGACTAAAGACATTTGAACTTGTGGATTTCAATGAAGTATAAGAGACTTCATAAAACCTCAAAGTAATGAATTCAAACTATAGATGAAGTTTGGACTCATTGACTCCATATACTAAAATCAACCACAATCCTCTCATAAATCATAAGTTCATGAGAATATTGGGTTTTGAATGCTAAGATTCAAGTAAGACATTGAAAGTCTCATGAATCTAAACAAACACAAGCAAAGAAAGACCAAGGTTCTATTTCAATATTTATTTTGAGCTTCAAGCACTAAACTTGTCACGCCCCAAAACCCAATTGGTGGATTTAAGGTGCGTGACTGGCCACCAAGGCCTCATAACTTGTTCAGAGACTAGCGGAAGCAACATAATTAAATTTTATTACAATATAGGTCATGAAGACCATAATATTACAAGTCATTTCAAATTTATTACATAATACTATGATTGGCTAACTTAAGCCTTTAAATATTGCATTTGAGAATTCCATTGGAATTACTCATATTATTTAACTAGGTAGCTAGTATTTTAAGTTCTTCTTCTATATGTCTTCCTCAACCAGGTTATCTCCCACCTTCATATACTTTTCATCACCTGAAAGGGGTTAGAAAGATTTGGAGAGTGTGAGTAGAAGACTCAGTGAAATAATCGTAACCCTGGATGATGAACATAAAGAGAAATCTGAATATCAACGGTAAATAAGATAAACATAACAATCGATATATCAAGAGAGTAGAATATCATCAGGACAGGTATAACGAATACATTTTTAGAAGGACAGATTACCAACCACCCATTCACGTACTCATACATATACATATACTGCAATAGCAAACTGATCAGAAGCACTCGTAGACCCAATAAGAAGGGTCGGCCAACGTTGGGCCACTCATAGATCCAATATGGATCATCCCACATAGGGGCTCGTAGATTCTTAATAGAACCATTATATAATCACGTAGAATGGTGGTAATTGACATTGGAATCAATGAAATATGGAACTTACAATAATTCAAATACGATAACCTCTTTCAGTGGAACGAATCGAAGTGTTCCAGAACAAATGTAAGAACAACGATTTCATAATTAAACAAAACTTGTTCAAATAATAGGACAAGATTCACCCGTGAGGAGTTGAATCAGTAAAAAGGAAATACGATCACTCACCTTGGTAGTTTAGGTTACCAAAGAACTTCTTTTGTAGGTAAGTTGTCCTCAAGCCCTATGCAATGCATTTGATAAAAACGGGAATATGTTTAGTCTAAGTTCAAGTATAGGGGTAAAGTTGTAAATATAACTTCTTAGGGGTATTTAGTAAATTTATGAAAATAGAGTTTTTCTTTCACTAATTGATTCTTATATTATTACAATATTAATATCATTGACTAGGGTCGATTCCGACTTGTTACAATATTCAATGAGAAATATATAGCGTTTATTTAGCAATTTGGGCTCTAAAATTAATGGTAAAAGTCATTTCTTCAAAGTTTACAAAATTAGTATCTAAATACTCTAAATATTCTATTGGTCACAACGGTACTGACCATTTATTTTTCTTTGGAGTTGTACAAGATTTTACAAGTAATTTTTACAGTTAATAACTCATATTCTTTAGTCATTTTATAAACTTGGAATTCAATTAAATACTGAATGATGTTCATAGCACACCAAATTTTAGGAAATGACATAAAATAATTTACAAGGAATTTACAAACTTTTGACATACCAATTTGTACATATCCTAAATTTAAATCAACTTTAAAAACTTGAATCCGACGTTAATGATGATTCGGGGTCTATTTGGCCTTGCTCGAGCTTTAAGCTTAGGGAAGGTCTTTTAAGGATCTAATGCAGATGATAAAAATACATATGGAATGTACATATTATAAAATGCATGAGAAAATTTTGGAAAAGAAATTTACCCACTGATTGACGATAGAGGTTGGAATTTGTAGTTTGGCTCACACTTCCTTCGCCAATGGATAGTAGTCTAGTAGTTTATGCCAAACGACCCTCTGAGAGAGTAGACAATAATATATCCCAACACTTTCTCTAACTCTCTGGCTCCCTTTCTCTCTCTCCTAAAACTCTATCTTTCTCTTTATTGAACTATTGCTTCCCTTTTTTTTTCTTTCTTGTAATGAGTTAGTGTATGTATGTATTTCTTTTATAGGTGAAGTAAAATAAGTTTCTTTTGTATTTAATTACAATAGTCTTAAATGGGGGTGTTAGAAACTAAAAGAAAACAAAAACCTACATGCACGTGATAGAGAGAGAATAGAGTTTAGCGTAGGAATTTTCATCGGAAAAGAAATAATGAGAGTAAATACAGTAACTCTCAAGTGTTTTTATTTGTGTATGTGTATTTACTGTGTTGAAACATTTGTATCCAAAGGAAGAAATGTTTATGTTAACATGTAGTAATTGTATATCATTTTAACTTAGTTTATTATGCAAGTGTGTATTAACACGTTATGAGTTATATGTAAAATGGGTAAGGTTCAATAATATTATTTGGGTGATAAATTTGGTACATTTGTGTTAGGTAGAAGTCTCACAATTAGGTGATTTGCTGAGGTTATACGTAGGTTAGTTTGTTAGGTGAAATACCAATAGAGTTTTAACACGTGTCCAAAGTTGATTGGTTAAAGCTAAAAATATGATGATATTTTACGAATTTTTTAATACTGAAAATTTGGGTCTTGACAAAACTTACTTTGATCCAAACTAATGAGATGAAAGTTCAATCACAATATATGTGGTGTGTGATGAAATGAGGTGGGAAGAGAAGTTTTGAAAATGTGTAAAAGATCCTAAGTATCTAAATATTGTGATTGAACTTATTAAATAAACTAATTAGTTTAGAGTTTTACCTCTAAGTATCCTCAACTTCTTAGTTTCTTCAAGGCTTTCCAAGTAATATTCAAACTCTTCTTCTAACTCTTCCAAACAAATCTCTCTATTACTCTCTTAATTTGGAAAATTGTAGAGGAGAATCAATATGGGGATCCTAACATTCTAATATTCCAAGTCCTTTTGTAGTAGGATATACACCTTATTTATATAGGCAGATTTTGGAGGGGTATTTCAGCCATTTCAGGGGCAAAACCCTAACCCCGGATGTCCTTTCTTGAAGGTACAAAGTGTGCTGTTTTACAGCTAGCTGTTACAAAAAGGCGGCATTCAGTGAGTGTCGCGAGTGTGTGTCGGAGCGGCATTCAGTGAATGCCGTAACGACATTCAATGAGTGCCGGAAAAGTTTAACGGACTGCAGTCCAGTTTTGAAAATTTATTTTTTTCGTGGCATTTTCTGGAATTAACGGCACTCACAGAATGCCGCCTGACACTCCATGGACTGCCGTACGGCAGCCCGTGACTGTCGCGGAGGTCACTGTGCGCCGTCTTCTTCTGTTTTTTCCTTTTCTTTCTTTTTCCTTTTTGTTTTTGAATTGCAAGAGCTTTCGGAAGAGTTTGAGTCATCTTTGGAAGTCCTAGATTAATCGGACGCTTGTCATCATCGGATCTTAGAGGTTGTACTCCCCATAATTTGACATTTTGGTCAAAATTGGGGTGTCTACAGGACCTGAGCAAGCTTGTCTGGGCTTTCTAATGCTCATAAGCAAGGGCTTCAATGCGTTGGCTCCAAAACACAGCATCAAACACCAAGCTTTCGTGAATAATTTTATTACGGATAGACCACACATGTTCCATCATAATGACACCAAAAATAGTAAAGGCCATAGAATCCACCTTGCTAATACCAAGGTTAACAGAAAGGGTTAACAACTCGGAGATCCACTTTTCAATACTAAAGTCAACCACAGTCGAAAGATCCAACCACCAACAAGAGGATTTCCACAGAATGCAAGAAACTGGGCACCTCAAAAATAGGTGTTCATGAGATTCCACCCAAAAACCACATAAAATAAAAGATGGGTCATCGATGTGAAACCAAGCACTAATGGTGTCCCTAGTAGGGATGGCTTTGGAAGCAGTTCTCCAAAGGAATAACTTGTGGCAATAATGGATTTTGGCATGCCACAGTCTTTTCCAAGGCAAAGCTAAGGCACCATACACGAAGTAATGCCTCTTTTGGTCAGTATGGTAAGCCGACTTCACTAAGAATGCACCTTGCTCTTCCGGCGTCCTCCATTTATCTAACGCTATAATACCCTATATTTTTTAATGCATATATGTATATACTTCTATTACTTTTTTCTGGTCTTTGTTGAGTTTGTCTGTAGAGAGAGAGAGAGAAGAATCTACTTGTATTGGGTACTTTGGAGCTTCTATTGGAATCTCTATTGGAATATTCTTGCATTTATGATGAAGTTTTCTTGTTGATATTATTTCTCTTCCCCTCTCTTTAATGCTAGTGCTTTTATAGTTATAAGTAGCTAGATAATGTAGGTTGGGGATCATAAACCCACCATTGGACCCATGTGTTTGAATGTAGGATTTTCATGTTTTATAGCATTTTTAGAGTTCATGTGTACAAGGTTTGATTTTCTAGGACTCCATTTACAATGTCAAGCATTATAAATTGTTAAATTCTTGGATTTCAAACCTATGTATTCCATTGAAACATCTATCTAGCATGTTGGTTGACCACCACATGTTAGATAGTTTGTCTCTATGGAATTTTCTATTCTAGAAGTGTACAAGCATGAAATCTACGAGTTGTTTGGTCCAAGGTGGGGGAATGCTCCTCAACCTTGATTTCTCCATCTGAAAAACTCCAAATCTCTAATTAAAATTCGACTTTGTTTAAAGCTCACTTCCCATTTCACCGTTAGTCATAGTAGTATAAATAGTTGATGATTTGATAAACACCCATAATCGAAATTTACTTGTTAGCTTGTTAATCTCTCATCGCATTGCAATTGGTTATTAAGTTTCCAACCATCGTTGTTGTAATCCAATCCCTGTGGACTCGACACCCTACTTCCAACATACTATGTTTTTAATGGGGTTAACAAAGAACTTAATTTTGAGGTTATCTGTCAGCTCCTCGATGTTTGAGGATTTTTGTAACACCTGTACCCGAAAAAGAAGATTAATTTAGTGTTAATGTGTGTTAATTAAAGATAATTAATGCATGAGATGAATTAAGGTGGGGTTATGAACCCACATGTGAAAAGGTGTTCAAATGCGGACACAGATGAAAGTCTTGTGAAAGGCGGGACTGGTATAAAAGTGGGGTCCAACGAGGGTTTAATTAAAATAATTTGTACTTTGATGTCATTATGTGCTTATATGATTACTTGTTTACATGTTTATTGATATAATAATGTCTTATGATAGGTAAGGGGGCCAATTTGGGTACCCATGTGAGGGCGTATTTGAATAAAATTAATAATTGGTAGGTTTAATAGCAACCTCATGAATTATGTGGGACCACGTTTGGGACCCACGCGGGACTTAGATTAAATTCTTTTAGAAAAGATGGGTAGTTAATGTAATTAACACGAGGGTTTCATAATAAAGCTTAAAGAAAGTTTGGGGGTGTAAATGGGAATAATGAAAAGTGGAGACAACTCATATGCATGAGGCATATGTGTCTCTACACATTAAACACAACTGGTATTCACAGCATTGAAGAGAGAACGAGAGCTTGAGTCGGCGACGGAAATTCTCGACGACGTTTCTTGCCGTTCCTTTGCCGTCCGGCGTCGGATTCACGAACCGAGACCGGATTTGGACTCGTGGAGGTAAGAGGATCACATGCACGTCTTTTATTTTCAGTTTCGGCAACGTTTTTACGGCAACCGTTTTTGATAAACGATGTTCTTGGTACCAAACTTATGTAGGATTATCATTAACTAGAAATTGAGCTAAACTTGGGAAGGAATTGGGGATTCTAAGCTTAGTTGCGTATAAATCAAAGAGGTGAGTGCTCTAATCCCAAAATTGGGTGTTTAGATATGTTGGTGTGATAATTGTTGGCTTAGAATGCTTAATCCATGTTTATATTTATATGTGTTGTTGAAATTGAGTAAAAAACATGTCAAAGTTATGAAATTGATATGCTTATATGCTTATATGCTAAGTTGCTTAAATGCTTATGTGGATCAAAGGAAAGTCAAGTAGTGAGCACCATTTATAGGTCCCATATGTAAGGGATAGGAAGTCCTCAATGAGTAGGACGTGGTGACGACCACAATGAATTACCGGTGATGCCTTCGGGGTCACAAGAGAGTGTGTGTTGTGCTATATGCGCCAAAAGAGTGAGAAATTCCGGGGTGAGAAGGACCCGGGGGTGGTGGCTTGAGTTACTTGACTTTTCGGAGATCAATTGGTTGATGTTTATATTGATTGTTGCATTTGCATATTAAACATTCCAATAGCATGATTAGTTCCCTCACTAAGCGAAAGCTTAAACGAAAATATATTTTTTTTCTGTTGTGGTTATTGAATAACCATCGCAGGTATGGCACGGGAAGAGGAGAGAAAATGATCCGCGCGATGGGTTGGGCATGGGAGTGGTGTCCATGTGAATATGTTCATATGCCTAGCTAGTTTATATTTAAAATGTGTCTTTTGTCGTCAATGTAAATGTATCTTGTGTTTTTGGGAGACTTGTAATATACTAAGTTGGGTATTGTTGGTTGTTTATGCACCAAACCATAAGTTGTGTTTACAAGTTGTAAGTTATGTATATTGAGGGTGAATTTGAATGGTACTAGGAAGTTTTTGGTTGTAAACTTAAGCTTGGATACTCTTTGTTGTATTGACTTGCAAATGTAGGGAAAAAGGGGTGGAGTTTTAATGTTAAATCATGATCCATGAGAAGAATTTGTGTGTTTGATTGCCAATTCATACTTGGATGTGTTGGACAAATGTTTTTAAGCACTTGCAAATGTTTTAGTAATGATTTTTGATGTTCCTACAAAGTTTGATTATGTTTGGTAATGGTTTGGGCTTGAAAATGATGTTTTTAGCAGTAGGGAGCTGTTTTGCAGAAGCCGGATCGATCCGGCCTTCCCGCGGATCGATCCGCCCATTTCCGGGGACATTCTGCCTCACAATCAATGAAATGGATCGATCCGCCCTTTTCGCGGATCGATCCGCCCCTGGTTTTGGCAGCTGCTGACTTTTACGGAAACAAGCATAACTCTCTCTACAAAACTCGGATTTGCGCGCCGTTTTTTGCGTTGGAACCGGGACTCAAAGATCTATATTTTGGTATAAAATTTGATATACCTTATTAATGACCATTTTGCCCTTGGGTCTGATTTGTGCCTAGAAAGCTCTTTTATGGAGTCTAAAACATGTTTTTCTTCATGATTAGTGTATGGTTTGGTGTGTGGGCTTTGTTACACGTGTCATAATCCGCCTGGGGCGGGTTGGGGTGTGAAAATTTTGGTATCAATTGTTGACGTACCTGGTTTGAGGAAGGCCCAGCCAGGGCATGGTGCATAGTTTGGAAGAAGGCCCAGCCAGGGCACTGAATGCGTGGTAAGAGGAAGGCCTTCCACGACATCAATTTCATTTATCGGATGGAAGTGTACCACTCTTCCTAGAGACTAATTTGACATGTTTTGATATCCTAAAGCATGAATTGCCATATAAGCATATGTTTAGAATTGTGCACTCAGCATATAACTGAGCAGTGGAGATTTACTCCATTGCAGGTGACAAAAAGAAAGGAAAGAAGAAGCATGAGGAGTGAGGCCATGGGAACAACAGGGATCGTCCTCTTGAACATGTTTTATTTTCAATGTCAACGTCGTAATAATGGGAACTTCGAGTAGTTAGGACTATGCTGTTTAACTTGGAACTTCAGAATGGATTTGGACGCATTGTAATATGTCCCCTGATTTCTTTTGGTTATGTTGTAATGAATCCAAACTCATGGATTCACGTTTTGTATACTTAACTTGTTGAATTTGGATTTTGAAGGAACGTTGTTGATGTTTTTATGAATCGAGCCAAACAGACCTTGCTTATTTCAATTCCGTTTTCTTTTCAATGTTGAGCAAGAGTTATGTTGGTCTTTATAGCCGTGTTATGGTTTCGAAGTTTGGATTAAAGTATGAGTGTTTGAGAGGTTTACAAATGTGTGAGGTTGTTTGATACTTAGCAAAATTTTGCTGCAACAAGGAATTCTGCTAAAGGGTCATTTGACTGGTCGAGTTATTCGATCGGTCGAACGGGACAACTCTACCCGTCAAAATATCCCTTGCATGTAATCTTCTTCTACCCCTTTCGAAAATTATTTAAATGTATTGATTGTTTCTTAGGATACCTTTGAGACCCCTTTCAGCATAAATTCATTCGTTTCGAAATATAATTACATTTTCAATTTTATACGGATTTTACCACTCAGAAGGTATTGTTTCCAAAAGTTTTAAATACTCAATATTGTTTTAAGTTTTCTTTCCACTGCTATAATCTTTAAAATAAATTGGATAAGTCTCGGTGGTGTGCCACATACCCTATTTCCGTCCGTAGTGGGATGAGTTGTGACACCATGTCAAACTTGATAGCCATAAGCCCACCCGTAACTCCTTAAGAAACACTTTCAAGTTAGGATCAATCAACCCTACCGGTTTGTGTAACCAATCTGATCCTCCCCTATTGAGTTAAAGAAATACTGTAGTCCCCCTATTGGGTCAAACTGATCAGTTTGTGTATGATGGTCAAAAACTTAAGAAATACTTTCAAGCTAGAATCAATGAAATGAAAGAAAAGGAAAAAAAGAAAGGGGTAATTTGGGTTTAATTCGTTTTAGAGTACTTTTTAAGTATTAGGTTCAACATCGAAATTTTTTTAGTGAAAAGTCCTTGAATATACACATAGGCAAAAAAATTCCAACTTTTTCACTAAACTTTCTTTTGAAATTTCATCCCGATTGTCACGCCCCGACGTAGCATAAATAAGGAAAGCGTTTAATTTCCTTTATGGACCCGTAGGTCGCGACAGTTTGAAGGATCGATTCCGTCCCAAACGTCGAACAACAAAACAATATAATCAGAGTAGAGCAATCAAAGCTTACAACAATTTCTAACTTAATAAATATTACAGCACGGGTCATCTAAAGGCACAGACCGCCTTGAAATAAAACAATAGCTTAATGTCTGTTACAGTCATCCTTAAAACAAAACAGTTTAAAACTTAAACATAAAACTTAAAGCATATAATTGATAAACAGTTTCTCTCATTCCAAAAGCAGCCATTCTCAATTAGCATAGTCGTACGATTCCTCCTGGTTATAACCTGAAAAGCCTGAACACGAATGTTCAGGACGCATTAACGTCGTCAGCTTCGAGAAGCTGGTGAGTATTAAAAACATAACTTTGAATGTAAAACGTACTCATTTGCCATTTTCCAACTCCCATTTAAAATCCACAAGTTTATATTTAAGATAAAGAGCTTGTTTAGAAAACAACCACAACATTATTTAAAAAGGTAAATTCACACATATGTGACCGTGTATGAGAACGATGCACCAACTCATCTTACCGACTCTTTTCTCTCGACAAAACCGAACAACCCACTATCTTACTCCTGGTATCTTCGAAACACTAAGATAGCCACACTTTAGCAACGGGGCGCCAGGGAGTGTCCAGTTTGCCTCACACTTTGGTCCGGGGTACCAGGGAGTGTCCAATGCCTCACACTTTGAATACCCTAACCGCCATGCAAATACCGGGGCAACCCCTCACGCAGTATCCAGACTCGAGTATCAGGGAGTGTCCGTAGGCCACACTTTAGCACTACCATGGGTACCAGGGAATGTCCAAGTTCGGCTTCACACACTTTAACGCTTCCATGGGCGTCAGGAAGTGTCCATATTTGACACCGTCGCATTTCAAAGATACCCTCGCCACAACCACAACCACAACCACAACCTCAACCACAACCACAACCACAACTCAAACACAACCACAACCACAAACTCAAACTCAAACTCAAACTCTTTCCACACTACCATTACTCTTTTCCACATAGACTGACACTCACATGCATGTACCACTGACCCCACATATATGTCATGAACCTTAAACATGCGACAATTCACTGAAATATAAATACAACATGCGTACGGGGATTAATGACTTGCAATTCATTGCCTTAATCATTTCAAACATAACTAATAGCATTCTGTATTAATAAAACTCCCAAACAGAACCTTAACAGTACTTAAAAGTTGAACCAAACAGTCCCTTATCATAAAACAAGCAAAACCAGAATCTGCCAGATATCGCGCGCGCGGGCCGCTCGCGCGATATGCCAAATTTCCATTTATATAAACTTTTCTATATGCTTGAAACAGCCAAGGTCGCGCGCGCGGATCGCTCGCGCGAAGGGATTCTCGCACGACCCTCGCTCGCGCGACCTGTCTAAATTTCATTATATATATAAAACTTTTCTGTCTGCCAGGAGACGCATGCCTCGCGCGCGCGGGCCGCTCGCGCGAGGGGTCGCTCGCGCGGGCCGCTCGCGCGATTCTCGCGCGCGCGATCGTGGCGCGAGCTGATGCTGAGGCTTCATCTTCTCCGCAGAAATTGCTCTGTTTTAGCAAAACAGGGTCTATTTTGACCCATTTCAATTCTGTGATTAACTAAGGCTTATCATATATGTTTTTCTTTATTTTTCAACAAGGATTATGAATCCTTGATCAATTTTACAAGATCTCAACTATAGCTTACGAATTTTATGAAATACTAAACCATGTCAAAACTAATTTCTTTATATACTTTCTCATGGGGTTAAGTGAAGCTCTAAAACTTCAACCATAGACTATATGTACCATAAACCTTCATTATTATCTAAGAAGACAGATTTTGGTTGAGTTTGAAAATCTTGATTTTTCAAGCTATGACAAATCAACGTAAAAGTTTGAATGGGGATTTACAAAATAAGCTATACACACAGAAAGCAGGCATGAAATTACATTCTTAGTGAGTTCAGAATACTCACTTAGATCAAAAGCAAAGATGTTGTTGAGAAAGAAATAAGAGATAAGCAATCCCAACTCTAGCTTGGTTATGGAGGATTGAGCTTTCTCTCTCTATATAATTCCTGAAATTCTCTGTGTAATCTCTCTCTCAAACTCTCTGAATGAGCTTGTGCAGAATGTGTGTAATTGGGAGAGTATATGGTGTGTATATATAGATGAGTAGCCAAACTTGGCCACCAAGTTCAACCTCAAGGACTCTACAATTAGTTTTGATTTCCAATTAATGAATTACACCATATAAACACAGATACATACGTATATAACCTGCTGTATATGAGAGTAGGGGGTAATTAGATGTGTAGGGGTCAATTTAAGGTGATTGGGAATTTAGCTTATGGCACAAAAATTTCACACACAAGTTAAACATTCCCAAACATTACCTTATCCAATGATGAGTTTCCATAATTAGAAATAAAGCAATTGTCCAATCAGTCACTTCCAAAATCTGTGGAAGTTCAACACAGCGTGGACAGTTTTGAACATAAACTGGCATTTTCGGGGTGCGGTGTCCACCACAAAAATACAGAAAATTCATTTTACTGTAGGAAATGGTTTCCTGGTTTTACAAAAATACAGTTTGAAATAAAAGAAAACATTTCCACCGTTTTGAAATACAGATTTGAAATTCAATACAGGTGTTGCTAAATTTTATGAAATTATAGTTTGACCCCAATAAGAATTTTAATTATGAAATAAAACAAGAAATCAGATTTAACAAATAAGAATTGGAAATTAAAATGAGATCAGCAATACTGATTAATCATGGAAATTCAAATTGAATTTAAATATGTCAAATGCAAGTACAAATTAAATATGAATATGCTAAACTTAAAATTAAATGAAATGCAGGTTATTACACCGATGATTTTGTCAGGACGGATGCATAAACTTGAAGTTGAGAGGCTTGGTAAGGGAAAACCAAGAAGTAGTACTTGGGGTAGTCGTTGCCCCTGAGGTGATTTTTTTTCTTGGTCTATTTATAAATATTTTTTTTTTTTGTAGATAATATACTTAAACTAATGCTATAAAAATTAACACAAAAATTCAAGAAATCTTCTACCATTTTATGATACATACATCTCAATTACAATAGCGTTGGACCTTTTACTACCAATAATAAATTGTTACTAACAAATGACACATAATAATTACTACCAAATGACACATTAAAAAAATTAATGCTGACTGACACAAAGGTACAATAAAATGACACATTATTGTACTAATCAAATATGGAATTTTTGGTTGTCTTGTAGAATTTTTCAAGAACTTAATACTAATCAAATATGGAATTTTTGAATTTGGGAGGAGGACTTAAGTATAAAAATATTTTTTTAATTTGTAGCGTATAAATGATTTTTTAAGATTTTGATAAATTTAATGAAATTTCACAAAATCGTAAGGATTTTTTTTTTTGTGCAATTTTATATTGAGGGACTTTTCAATAAAAAAAATAAAAATCCATTGTCATTTAACCAATAACTTTTCTTAACATGGGATTTAACACTAATTAATGGCAGATTAAACAGATTTAAGAAAATGTTGAAGAAACATTATAAATAAAATAGGCTGGCGATAAATACACTTTCATTTTTTAAATAGAGCACCTAAATTTAAGTAAAAAAAATATGTTTTATACCTTTCACTTTTATTAGTAAGATCACCTCACTTATTTTACTATATATTATATGCTTTAACTATATTTTACACCCACTTAGTTTGCCCTTTATGTCAATTTGATCCCTATAGTTTAGAAAGTGTCATTCTAGTTCTTGTAGTTCATAAGTGTGTCATTTTACTCCCTCAAAACACTTTTTGTGACAAATTTTTTACTTTCAATGACAAAATTATTCATCACTAAAGGACTTAGTGGACTTATTTGACACACTTATGAACCTACAGGGACTAAAGTGACACTTTTTAAATTACAGGGACCAAACTACAGAGACAAGCACAGCACACATAATTAGGTATTATATAATTTCATAAATATTATAAAATTATAAGATATTCAAAGAACAACAATAATAAATTTGGTACTTGCAAAGTGTTACTTGCAATTATAGAGTTTTATAATAGCTGAACTTACTAGTAATCCTTCTTTTAGTGCAAGATGCTTTGCAGTTTCTATGAATTCGTCACTTGATAAATGGATATTTAGAAGACCATTAGATTATACTAAAGGAAAAACAATGTGGCTGCTAAATTGCGACAAGTATAAATTTAGAATAAATACGACCCATGCCACACACACACACACGCAAACGCAATTTCACCATAAAGTGTAATAAATTGATGATACAAAGTAACAATCTCGAAACCTGATATGGGCAAATTCATGTTATTGTATTAATTATGCTCAGGAAGATCATGTGAAAACAAAAAAACTTACAAGAAAAGAAGTCAAATCGAAGAAGACGCTGAATATAGATTAAGAGTTAATAGAGAGAGAAATCAGAAGTAGCCAAGGATCTAAAAATAAATAAGGAGAGAAATACAAAGAGATAATAGATACGGAGTAGTAAAATAAATGAGGTGCCCTTACTAATTAAAGTAGAAGGTAAAAAATTGATTTTTTTACTTAAACTTAGGTGCTCTAATTAAAAAATGAAGGTGCCTTTATCCCCAGCTATAAAATAAGGATTAAATACACTTACACCCCCTGTGGTTAAATACACTAATATCCCCGGTGGTACAGATGTCAAAGTATAAATTTTGGATCCAAATTTGGGATTTAAATTTAGAAAGCATATCATTACTCAAACACAAAGGCCTTTATAGATAGTATAGAAATAGATATAGATTTAAATCAATTAAGCCAAGCTTGAAAGACTCTTGCTCAACTCGAGTAACATCGCCCACATGATCGTATAAGCTTGATTAGGCCCGGCTCACATATGCTTGTTAGAATGCGTATATATTTGTACGGTTTATGCTGTTATGTACACATTTACTCTTGAAAAAGATACTCATTTAACAGGTCGGATAAAACAGTCGGATAAGACAAGATAAGGCATGATGAGACATGATAGTAATCCTTTCGACGCTATTGTGTGTTTGGAACGAACTGGAATTACACTGTCGGATAAACTATTATATCCTGATCCTTTATTTGGTATTGCCTGGCAGGCAATACAAGTTCCGGATATATCATTCGAGAACAAGTTTCTTATTTTTATCACAAAAATTCCAAACATAAATTAAAATCTGTTAAAACTCTGCAATAAAAGCAATCATAATTGAAATCTGTTCAACACCCACACAAAAAGTGGCACAAACCCAATTCAATTTCTATGGAATTTTAGAGATAATTTCTTTTTTTTCACTTTCTTATACACACATCCAAAGGTTTCAGATCAAATAAGAAACATATCAGATTCAACTTCCAACAATTTCAGATCAATTGGAAACTCCCAAGAACAATCAAACTATAAAATGAAACAAAACCCAGCCCCACCATGAGAATCTGGCAGAATGAATGATAACAAAACATAACATAAATGTTCCACACCCCCCCAAATGCAACAGAACGCATTAGCCTTTATCATCAAAATCAAGCGAGCAGTAAGATCAGGATCGACAATTAATTACAGGTCTAAAGAAAGGCTTGCCTGAGAATGCTGGAGGGGCGAGGGTGATGGCGATGGCGATGGCGACGACCAGGGATTGAGGCGGCTCTGAAGTTTGCGGCGGTGACGGTAATGATCTAACTGGAGGTGACGACAATGATCTTACTGGCGGGCCGGCGGCGGCTGTGGGTGGTGGTGCTGGGGGTTGGAGTTATCCCACTATCTATGGGATAAAAACCAAATTCAGGACTATTTTTTCCTCCGAGTTGCGCCACCAAACGCCGGATAGGATAAACCTTATCCTATCCCCAACTCCCAATCCAGGGAAACAAACGGGGCCTTATCGGCGCGGGCTCAGTTATCACAATTAGGGTTCCATTAACTCGTTTGTAAGCTTGAATTTGAGCACAAATTACAAGCTTGAGCATGTCTCCTCCACTATCTCCAACCAGTATGGTCGTTTGTTTACTTGATCGAGCCGAACTCGAGCTGAAGCTTGAACAAAGTTGATTGAGCTCGATCTCGGCTCACAGCTCAAACTTGCTTAACTAATAAACAAGCTGAGCTCCAACACGCACTACTCCCCTAAACTCTGTTCGATTACAACCATATTGCCAGTCATCTTGCAATTCACCCCACATATCAAAATCATCCATATTCTCTATAGGCCTGCATCAAGGGCCACGTATCCCATTCTCACAAACGACGAAGCATTCCATGGTTTTCAATTCTCATCAACTTCTGATAGTGTGATTAACCTAAAAGTCCATGTGCAAATTACCCAGATCTCAAACCCCTCACATTGGAGGAGACCTTACCAGGCAATGGAGCATAAGCGGGTGGCTTGGGTACCATGAAATCTTTAGGGAGAGAATCCATGTCCACATAACAGTTCCTTTCTTTGGCATCAACAATCAATGCAGCCCAATCCTCAGATTGTGTCAGAGCATTGGCGTTTCCCATAACCTATAAAAACATGGTTGTCAAACCATGAATAGAATCTTAAATCGTTTTCCAAGTCGTGAATCGTACAGAATCATGAATCATAATTTCCATTTTTTTAGAAAAGAAATAAGGATACACACGTATAGACATATAAAAACACAAAGATTCTCTAAAGAGGGCCACCTCTCTTTATTAAAGGGAGGACTTTTGTTTTGACCGTCAGATTGTATTTAAAAACTGTGAAATGACAAAACTACCATTAATGAAAACACAATCTGACGGCTAAAAAAGAAGCCCTCTCTTTATTAGAGAGTGGGCGCCCTCTTTAGAGCCTGACTGTATAAAAACATGTCTCCAATGCTTAAAATGAACAAAATAACAATTTAACACGTCTCCAAGGCTCAAAATGTTGAAAGTTTTCTACTTAAAAATTCAAATTTCAAAAGTATAAATTGTGAATTGTATCCAGGTTGTCTGAAACTCGAATCAACTAGTGGATCGACGGACTCTAACAACCATGCCCGTAAAAAATCAAGCCGAATTTGTGCAAGATTAAAGATATAATAAAATAAAGCAGTTTCTCGGCGAGTGCATGGCATGCAACAAGCATATAAAATTTTATGAGGTATGACATAAAAACATACCCAGAGAGCTCTTCTTGCACGAGTGAGAGCAACATTCATTCGGCGGATATCGGCAACAAAACCCACCCCATGACCTGAAGCTCGGACACAAGACATAATAATTACATCACGTTCTTGTCCTTGGAAAGCATCTACAGTATTGATGTACACATCCTTCCCTTCTACCGAATTTAAAACTTCCTCAAACTCTCGTTTAAGGCATTTCAGTTGTAGCTTATACGGTGTGATTATGCCCACGGAAACTTTTCCCAAACCCAAGGATTTCAAAGTCTTCTGAAGGTGCTCGTACAGACACCGACAAAACTGTGCTTCGTGTGTATTCTGATAAGAGACCGAGCTACCTCGGTGGGACTCCCGACCGTGAGTAATATCATAAAACACGTAAGGCTTTAGTAAAGGGTCATTATAGAAAATTTCATCGGGTAAATTAGCAACACTTTCACTGTCAGTCAGGCGCTCTTGGTAGAAGTGTCTGGAAGGGAAATCCCGAATTTGAGGGTGCATTCTATACTGCACAGACAACAACATCGTGGGACAACCAGCTTGCTGAAACCTCTCAAAGAGGCTTCGACTATAGAGTAAAGATCCAGCTGCCTTGCTGATTACTGTTGCGGGAAGTTGCTGGGGATCCCCAACAAGAACACATCGTGCGGCACCGAGCGAAAGAGGAGGCAGAACTGCAACTTCACTGGCTTGAGCCGCCTCATCAATTACAACCATGTCGAACCCATGAGTAAGACGAGAGAACAACCTACGACCGCTGCTAGAGACGGTAGTGAACACGATCTCGGCCTCATTGGCAAAACTTGCCTCGAGATTTGCACGAGCTTCCTCCAAATTGAAATTGCTACCCGAACGGAACCTACCATCTAAAATGAGGAGACGGGACATTTCCACCAAAATCTTATCCCTGTTCTCCACCACTGCCGCAAGATTTTTCAGCAAAATGTCTCGGTTTTGGTCCCGAGCTGTAACATTGAGTTCTCTTTGCAGACATGCGATCTGTTGAGACAATTGAGCTTCACGACCTCGTAACTGATGCATCCACCCAAAAACTTCATCGCGACTCTTGAGTAAAAGCTGTTCGGTTCTACGCTCAACAGAAACAGCATGGGCCGCACGGGTTTGTGAATCAACCCCAACTCGGGCGACATCGGGTCGATATACTTTCATATCACCGTCAATGAACCCACGATCAAGAACCCGTGTCAACAATTCATCAGTTGCCGCATTCGAAGGAGCACAAACAAGCATTCTGGGTTTTGGGCAAAGTTTTGGAAGAGTGCGAAAGAGATTCTGATCCATGCTCTGGAGAACTTCATCAATTGATCCAGTGGAGACATTTTCAGCACTATTCTGTTTGGTTTGCTTATAGCTTTCGGGTGCTAGTTTCTTAAGCAGTGCAGTGTAGTAATGCTGATACTGAACAAGATGGATAACATTTAGCATCCCCCATACTGTATGAGTCTTGCCTGTTCCAGGAGGCCCTTGAACTAGAGTGAACGGCCATGGGTCTTGCCGCTTTGTTATCCCACTACTAGTACCAGCAGCAGTATGCATTGCGGCCCACTGAATCGCTGCGAGCTGGGGCCCATTGAATTTCCGATTCAAATAATCAATAAAATCTGGTGTGAAGCATTCAGGCATGGCCGGAGTCTGCTCTTCGTATTTCGGGAAATTTTCTGGACTAGGCTGAAGTATTGCTGTTTGCATCTGCAAAAGATTACATCAATAAATCTCTTATTTATAAAATCAATCGAAAGCAACAATTTTAAAGCACTTGATTGAGGAAAACACCTGCAAATTGAGGCGATGAAATGCATGCAAGGCAATGTATTCCCTTTGGGCGGTAGTGAGAGAACCGAGCACCGACAGAAACCAGATGCCTCTACGATGAAGCTTCCTTAGAATATGATCATTATAGATGTTGCTGGAAAATATTATTTGCAAAAGTGGGGGAATGGCATTATAAATATAATGTTCAGGGAAGTTTCATTATATAAAACAAATAATATTCAAACACTATTGGAAGAATATAGAACTTCAAGCTACCTGTTAGGATCATAGGAGTCCCCCACATAAAAATGAAGGATCGCCCCAGGAGGATCACGAGTATCAATAGGTGTGTGTCGCCTAACTGTGCCAGCCACACGTCCACTGACCTCAAGCTCATCATCATCAGTCATAGAGTTATTGCTCCACTTGGATCTGACTGCTTAATTTAGTACAAAAGTGTTATGTTTAAAGCTAAAACAATCAATTATTATGTTTCATACCAGAGATCTGGACATGAGGAAATTAGTGACCATTTTCTTTTCTGGTAATGATGAGGAACCCGCGGGCATTATGTCCCCACATACCTGTTCCTGGTCGAGGGGTTGAAAGAACTGCAACTTCGCCCTCCTTGAAAGTCCATTTGCACTCGTTTTTTGGAAGAACTATCACATCATACCATCCTGTAGAGAGAGAGAGAGAGAGAGAGAGAGAGAGAGAGAGAGAGTAAAACAAATATTGTAGATTGTGAAACTGTGAGGAAAGGAAAAGAGAGTAGACAAGTATTATCTAGCATGAATGTTGTTGCCAAAATATGGGTTTTAAGAACCCATGGCAAAGTGAAGTTAAAAATAGAAAAAGAAAAAAATAATGGAGATCAGATTACTAGGACTGCTTGAGATCCAGTGTTCTAAAAATCCCTAGGCGGTAGGCGGGCCGCGAGGGGGGGCCTAGGGCCTAGGGGCCTAGGCGGGGCCTAGGCGGAGGCCTAGTATTTTAAAGCAAAATAAATAATACAGAAACAATTCTAATAGACTCAAACTAAGCTTCCAACTCTTCTTCTCCATATTGCTCCAACACTCTCTCTCCATCAGACTCAAACTCATACTCCTCATCACCCTCTTCCTCTATATCCTCATCAGATACAAAATCGACTTCATGAAGTTCTCGTGACTCGTGAGTCGTCTTCAGTCTCTCTCTCTCTCTTAATCTTGGTAGTCAATTGAATGAACGACTGTGGTGTGGTGGCTTAGGGGATTATTAGGGCTTGCCCTTGTTATTATTTCAAGAAAATGACAATTCCACCCCTAGGCCTCCGAGCCTAGGCGGCCTCTTGGGCCGGCCTAGGAGGCCTAGGCCGGGTCTAGACTAGGCCTAAATCCCTGTGGGATTTTTGCAAGGATTAGGTGAAAATCCAGGCGGTTGGGCAAGGCCTAGGGCCTAGGCGGGGCCTAGGCGGAGGCCTAGAAGGATTTTTAGAACACTGTTGAGATCAGATAGATCAGGAGCTTACATCCAAATGAGAGTAAAATGGAGAAGAAAACAAAGAACAAATCCAATATCGTTGACATGACTCTGAACACTGCGTTGGGTAACTTGTATTCAAAACATCGACACACAACTTAACAAAATGTCAGCCCTCAAGTTGCAAAGAAAAGACCAAGAAAATGTAGCACTGTAAAATTCAGAGTACCTCTGTCTCGTCTTTCAACGCTCTTTACACGGACCATTACATGCGAATCTCTGGAAATTGTTTCAGTCAACTCCTCCCAAGTGCTGTAAAGCTGTGCTCGGCATTCCTCAAAAAGCAAGGGCTCAAAAACTCTAACATACTCTTCGACTGATTCAAACTGACCAGGAACGCATTGAAGTTCTGGCTCTTCTGATACACAAAAAGAATGATTTGCCAAGTTATGTACAGAATACAAAAGGGAATACACAATTAAAAAGATAAAATGAAACAATTGAGACGGCAACACAGCAACTGTGGCTGAATGAGGCAAACAATATCCTCAAACAAAGACAATAATCTTCTTGACAAAACTTAGATCATAACATTTACTGCACCAAAAAGGGCCACAATTAGTCTAAAGGAGCTTCATCTATTAAAACAATGCTGAACACACAGTTATATCTCTGTGCCAATCTTTTTTCTTTCGATTACATTTTTACCGGATGTATCTGCCATTGAATGCTTGTTTTGTACATTAGTACATGAGATTTTCATATTCAGATAGCGAGTAAATTGTTCACTATGGTCAACATGAGGAAAATTGGTATTAAAAAAAAAAATATTTGAGATTGGCAAAACGAGACTTAAAAAAAAAAATCAAAATTTGTATGTTCCCCAAGTAAAGTATATCATGTTTTTCATTAACTTAGCTGTAAATGTACGTAATAAAAAAAAGCAAGACAAAAGATTAGTGGAAAAACAAGGAAAGTATTTCCAACTTGTTGTAGATGGTTATAAGCTCAGGTGAGGAATATTAATTTTGATACCTGGATGATGCCAGACTTTATCATTGGTCACCTCCCGCAAAAGGCGTTCCACTGATGTATCTTGATATTGGGCACTGATTGAAAACTGCTTCTTGGAGGGAAGTTTTTTTGTTCCAAGTTTTGGTTCCTGTGGTCCGTGTACCTCTGCTGCAAGATCTGCCACACTATTCAGCCTTCTAGGCCTACCTAAAAGTCCATAATTACTACCGCTGTTCGATTCCGACTTAGAGTCACTAAATTCTGCATTTTTGCTTCCGTCGCTACATGCTAAATCAACCTCAGGTGTTTCCTTGATAACCGGCTGATTCTGCTTTTCTCCATTGTGCTCTGCCGGTGGAAGAATAGCACGCGCATCTTTCATGGCACGAGTAGTTACATGTGCCAGAGAGTTTTGTCTTCTTGGGGTTGAAATTTTGATAGGACCAGCTTGTTTCACATCTTCCCACTTAAGAAACATGGTCTGCCTGCTACGCTTTTTCCCTAGCATTGCTTCCTTATGTTGGTCAAGCTTAGGCCGTTTTCCAAGATTATTTGCACATTTTATCGCATGACTTGCTTCAACTCCTTTAACTTCTCTTTGCTTTGGGACCAACCCAGGTTCTTCCTCGACTTCTACGGATTCATCACCTTTAGCTATACTGCTTTTCCGATCACTGGTGACTGAAACCACTTCGGGAGAAGCACGATCACTGTTTTCGTCCTTGACTGTTTTTTCATTTTGAGCGACATTTTCAGCAGCCACACCAGAAACGCAACCATCCATTGTATTAGCCATTCCTTTCTCTTGTTTATCAATGGAGCACTCTGCATCAGACCATTCGCCCTCTTCCTTTTCAATAGCCTGACCATCTGCAGAATCTAGCTGCTGCACTGTTGCCTTTACATTCTCACTGTTAACTATCTTAGATGACAAGGCAGTGTTGGAGCTCACATCCCTTGCACTCTCCTGTTTATCACACAGTTCGGATTTCTTTGCACCATTTGGACGAATAAAAGGCTGAAAGCCAGATATGGTAGATGCATGAGAGAAAGTATGGTTGTTTACTATTCTTTGAGGACCATTTGGTGTTTGAAACAAGGCACAAGCATGAGCATTTGAGGACGGAACTGCCCTTTGAGGCTGGAGATATAAAACACCATTGCTCTCTTCATCCTCCTCAGCAGGGACTTCATTAAGATCAAAAAACGGCTTTGCTCTGGAACCCATCTCACACATAAATGCATGTAATCTAAATTGTATATCAAAATATGTCGACCTCTCACTCTTTGTGGTTTCATTCTAGCAGTAATTACACATGACATGCCAACTGTAGAGACAAACGGCGAAAAAGCCTCGGACCTTGGAAGAGTTCAATTGAATACTGGAACCAAGATGGCCTGCAAGTAAGATCTAGCAAATCCATCTGTAAGAGTTGAAGGGGAGGACAGAAGAGTATATACCAAAGGAAAAAGGCCAACATCAATTACTAGCTAAATATCAATCTTAAATCATTGGAAAGAACACAAGGAATATGAACAATCAAACTACAAAAACCACTCCAGCTAGGAAAAAGAGGAAAGAAAAAAAAAGAAAAAAAAATAAATTTGTGCATGCCAAACTCCATTTTCTACGAGATATGTGGACTTAACGCAATTTATATACAACTTCAATCACTCAAGACTTTAGAATGTCATATAACACCACACACACTATTGTGACCAAAAATCAAAGAAAGGAAAGGGCAATGATGCACAATAACAGATGCTGAACTAAATTGAAGATTTAGAACAGCAGAACACACCTTATACTACAGGGCAGTACTAAAATTTTAGACCTATCACAAAGTTGGAAATATTATAACCCTCAAATTCACGAAGTATGTCATACTAACAAACCGTGGAAGTAATTGAAATATATCAAGATTGAATCCCTTGCTTAGTGCGATGGTAAATGTTTGGGCTGACAAGTGATAAATGACATGTTCAAGAACGAGAACAGTCAGTCTGTGTAAAACTGTCAAGCATTAGGTATATACACAATCTGCGCCATCCATCACCCAACTTTAAGCGGAACTATAATTGAGTGATGGCCTTTTTATATTCATAACCAAGATCTAGTGTGCAATGTACTACATACACAAGCATGCACCCATGTCCACAAAATGAAACAATCATCTGTACAATTTGAGACCTAAATTCCTAAGAGTAATGCTATGGTTCCCAATTTTGAAAGATCCCAAATGGTATGGGAGTGGAACCACATGCAGTGCTCTGTGGTACCACAACATATGGTACCAATCCCATAGCATTTGGGATATCCCGAATTTAGGAACCGTGACATTATTCAATTACTAATTAGACCACATTGTTCCCTTCAATTAGGCTCAGGGTAGCTTCTATTAATAGCATCTTGGCGAGATTTTTCTGGGCGGACAGAGATGACTCTCAGCACAGACATTGGGTGGCATGGAATGCAGTCTCCAAAGCCCACTTTCGTTGCCACTGGGCTAGAGCATGCCATGGGATAGAGAATACCAATAGAATAGCACAATAGAAAACCAGCAGTCGACCCTAAGAAGTTTTCAAAAAAAAAAAAAAAACCTCTCCAATGTCGAAGTTTCAATCCAAGGTTCTTTTTCTTTTCCTTCCCACGATTAATCCAAAACATAGCACCTCTATATCTGTAATTTTAAATTCAGGTTGGAGGATAAATGTAGTTAATACTCCAGCATATGAACTTTTATACACAAACAGACCCGGCTATAATCCACTTATAAAAGTAAAATGACTAGACCACACCAAATAAAACGTACTATGTATTATGTGTGTGTGTGTGTGTGTGTGTGTGTGCGTGTTTTTGTGGGTGGTGGGGTGGCTTGTACAAGAACATTTCACTCATTACTTGATACAGATGACTACAGATATGTGGAAAAACACTAAAGTTATTGCTAATCAATCAACATATTTCCCCCAAAACCAGAAGATTAACACAAATTGATTCCCATAGTCCCCCAAAAATTAATTCTTATTACAATCATCCACAAGATTAACACCGATTAGTTCCCTAATCACTGCAAAACCTCATTCTATTCACAGTCATCAAATTCCTGACCTAAAGCAACCCCTAGCATTTCTATACAGTTTAAACATTAAACAATTTAATACCAAACAACCCTTTTTTTTTTTGCACAGTTCAAACCTCTAATCAATCAACTAATCCACACAAAACACCTATCTCTAATCAACAAAATAAGTGTAAATTCCTAGTAATTAATATAATAAGACATTGAATCAACAGTCTAACGCTATTTCATAGTTTTTTTTTTCTTTCCCTTTGCATCAACTACGCGTAGAATATCATTAATTAAAGCGTGAAAATAATAATAAAAATAATCAACAGACAGCTCAAGGAGAGAAATAAAATAATAATAATAATCAACAGAAAGCTCAAGGAGAGAAACTTACCTCTCAGGAGCAACGAATCTAGAGAGAGAATTTATTTGTATATTTGTATGGGTTTGGGGATGTTGAGAGAGAGAGAGAGAGAGAGAGAGAGATGTGAGGGAAAGAGGGGTGTGGTGACGGGTTTATATAGAAAACTCGAGGCCAATTCACCGGCCGAATATTCCTCCGGTCATCGTTAAATTATTCACGGCAGGGGTCTTTTTTTAATTTACTATTCTTGTCTGTCCTTTTAGGGAAATAAAATTAATCAATGATAGAATGACGTTTCAAGAAAGACCCTAACTCTCGTAGTTATTTACAAAAATACTGTAAAGTTTTAACGGACGAAAGAACCACCTGGATATGGTGAAAGACTGAAAGTACCAGGAGGATAGAGGGTAATGTTGACATTTCGTAAATTGTACGGGAACATGTTTCTCTAGAGTTCGGTGCCTATTAACTGCACCTGTTTAACTTTTTTATTTTTTATTTACAATGTGCCCGTACAAATTTTAAACCGTGTATTGCATCTGCTTCCTACACTCATCTAAATGCATTGAACAGTTGTACATAGGACTATAGGAGTGTATATGTTTCGGTTCAATATGATTTGGTTATTTATCAATTTCATGTCTACATCTGTTTGTAATGAAAATATTCAACTAATGCAGTCTTGGCACATAAGATTTTACGTGGCAGGATAAATGGTAGACATGGAAGAATGTGGAAACCGTTATGAGCAGTTGTTGCTGATTCACTTCATTCAAGTATGTAACTGCTAGAGAAAACGTGTAAATCACCATGAAGTAACTAAAAGACAGGTGTCAATTCCAGGACATAACAGGTGCCAGGGAGGTTATCAATTTGAAAATTGAGCGGGATTATTCAAACAGAGTTATTGGGGACCCTCGACGTCTATAAATAGAAGGATTGTGCATTCGAAAGAGACCCTTCGATCAACATCAACATATATCTCTCAATACACTTACTGTATTATTATCTAGATATTTAAATTTAGGAGTAGAATACCTTCGAAGTCATCTTCAAGGTTAGATTGTATTTTCTTCAACTTAATCAAAAGTAGTTTCTTATTGTATTACTTCCTTCATTAATTTACTTAGGAGTAGTTATTTTAAATTAGTTCGAAGTGCTTCAATTAAGAACATCTTTACACAATTAAAGTCCTGTTCAAGGCATCGAACGTCACCACAATCTCCCTGATGAGGCGTAGTTTGGATCATTACATTTACACATTGGCAATTTGCTTGCCTGGCACGCTCGCACACACCTATAAATTTTCCAACCAAACATTTTTGGCACGCCCGGTGGGACGCAAGTGTCATAAGATGGTAAACAGAAACCTTCGAAGCAATAGGTCTGTTGATAATGCCAACGTTGGTGTTAATATTGCTGAAACTGGTGGTTCTCCACACCAAGATCCTCAGAGCAGCAATACTGGCAATCATGCAACCAATGACCACCTAGAAATAGGAATTGAAAATTTAAATTCAATTCCAAATTATGGGAATATTGGTTCAGAAAGTCAACACGATTTGGTGAGTCAATTGACACCAATATTTGATCATTTGGGGAATATGATTCAGAACGTTAATGTTTTGATTACTTCCCTTAACAATAGTTTACCACAATTTTCACCAGTAATGGTGCCAAGTGGAAATCCATCTATGATTCGACAGAGTGAAAGAGGTCATGTTCACGGCTCATTTCAGTCAAATATTATGAATCATGTAAATGGGCCTCCTTTTAGGCCGAATTCACAAGAGAGTTTTTATATGTCTGTCCCTAATAATACTCCTCCAGTATTCGAAGGGATGCAAGGGAACCATGTGAATGGTCAAGATCATGTTCATAGATTAGTAAATTTCGAAGAACCAAGGCCTAGAGAAAACACAGCAAGCCAAAATAGGAGAATAAACAATAATCCTACATTCGAGCCGGACCCTACTGGAATAGGAGTGGGTAGAAGGAATGAAAATCCTAGGAGGATGGATAATAATCCTCAGCCACCTCCAATACCACCATTGAACCATCACTTGGGTCATCCAGGTTATCAACAACCATTCAATATGGTTGATAGGAATGATATGATTAATTTAATCCATGAAGTTTGTGGACCTATGGCTCGGGGTGTCCAAACTCCAGTTTACAAAAAACATTATCCTGATTGGGTTGATAGGATCGAATTCCCTAGAGGATTTAAATTTCCTACCTTTGCTATGTTTGCTGGGGATGGAAGTCAATCCACGGTCGAACATATAGCAAAATTTATCAGTCAGTGTGCTGATGCAGGAAATAATGAATATCTTAGGCTTCGTTTGTTTCCTAGTTCATTAACAGATATTGCATTCACTTGGTTTACTAACTTAGCCCCTAATTCGATCTACAATTGGGCACAGATGGAAGAATCTTTCCATACTCAATTCTTCCAAACAGAACCAGAGGTATCAATGGCTGACTTGGCCAGACTATGTCAAAAGCCTGATGAGAAGGCCACTCAATTTATAAATAGGTTCAAAAGGGCCAGAACAAAGTGTAAAATCATTTTTCCTGAACCTGAATTTGTTAAGTTGGCCCAAAATGGCCTCGAATTTAGACTTAGAAAGAAATTCAATACTTTAGAGTTTAGAGATCTTGTTGAGTTAACTGCTCGAGTCTCTAGATATGAAACTTTATTGGAAGAAGAAAATGAAAGGAATGCTTCTTCAATCAAAACATATTATAAAGATCCTAATTATGAAATAGATGCTGCAGAAATAATAGGAAAAGAACCTTTCACATGTAAGAGTCTTGTAAAGAAAAATGTTTCTGCTGAGATATACAAATCTAAAGAATCATTCAAAAAATATTCATTCGATGTATATAAATCAGATGAAATATTTGATCATTTATTAGAAGAGAAAATTATCAGGTTGTCTGAGGGGATAAAATTACCTTCTAATGATGAGTTAAAGGGTAAGAAATACTGCAAGTGGCATAATTCTTGGACCCATTCAACTAATAATTGTACTATTTTTCGAGACAGGATTCTAGATTTGATCAAGAAAGGGAAATTAAGGTTCCCTGAGAAACAGATGGGGGTTGATGAAGATCCATTCCCAGCAGTGCAAGAGGTGTCCATTAATGTCCATGACATTTCCCTTGGAACTGTGATCAAGGATAGGAAAATTGCAAAGTCAGAAGACCAAATGAAAAGGGTCGAAGAGATAACAAAGAAAAATCCCGAGTTTTCAGTTTTCAACCAAGAATATGCAAAAAAACTTGTGCATTGGTTGTGGAAAAAGGTATGCTGAAATCTATGATGAAAGGGTTGGGGTCAAAACAGGCAGGAAAAACGAACAGTCTCTGTTCGAGCAAAAGAAGGCAAGCACTTCCTGTGAACTTCCTTTTCAACCAATCATGAATATTGGAAGAGGACAGTTTAGAGGACCAATTTATCAAGCCTCAACATGCACTGGTCCTATGACAGCAAGGTATGTTCCAAGGCCAGTGATCCCTTTTAAAGCCAATTTTTCAAGAAACTTTCATGCTAGTAATTATGCCCGACCTTCAAGAAATTTGCAATATATAAGGCCAGGTTTCTCTCACGCACCAAAGAAACATTATGGGATGCAGAGAGAGAGATAAACTCAATTTGTACCATCAAAATTGGTACCAACCATGTGGTACAGGCTGAGATAAACATCGAAGCATTGAATAAAGCACCAAAGATTGGTGAGACATCTCAAGTATGTGAACCTACATTGGTATCAGGAGTACCAAACTGGTTTGTCCTGCAAGATGATAGAGTCAAAAAGATGATGGAACAACAAAGTTTTCAAAACAAGAATAGGATGATCAAACCTCCTCATGTTGAGAAAAACACATGGTATGTACTGCAACATCCCAAGGAGAAGAACCAGAATATGGTTCCTATGATAAACAGGACTCAACAAAGAAGATTGCAGAGGAAATTCACAATGTGGAAAGAATTTTCTAAAATGCAAGCTCAAAGTCAAGAGTTAGGAGATGAAATCAAAAGGGAGTTCAGTGATATTTCGAGGCCTAATCCCAGGTTCGATCGTAATACAAGGGTTGAGTCTGATACTATGTCTGAAGAAAGCATTGTTAAAGCCAAAGTATTAGAGTTGGAAAAGGCAATGAGTATTGATGATGAGGATGAAGCAATGACAATGGTAGAATCCCAGGTTTTGGAAAATACTGAAATGAAACTTGAAAAGGAAAATACCGAAGATGAGAAAATGCTTATTCAGTTTGGCACGTTTCCAGAACATATGGAAATTAACACTGCCACATTCATACTACCAAAGATCTTCGAAGCAATAGAAGATCAACAATTAAATGAAGAAATGGAAATGGAAGTTTCTATTGAGGATGTCTCTGAGGTAAATCTTCCTGAGTTTGTTTTTAGTGATTGTAATTTTGTTTATTCATTCGAAGAACCATCAACAGAAATGACTAAGCATCTTAAACCATTATATATAAAGGCTTGTTTAAATGGTGTCCTTTTAAACAAGATACTGGTTGATAATGGTGCTGCTATCAACATTATTCCTCAGAATACTTTAAAAAAGATCAATAAACAAAATGCAAAGTTGATAAAAACTCACATTATGATATCAGGATTTACTGGTGATAAGAAAAACACCAAAGGTGTGATACCTATTGAAACTATAGTAGGATCTAACAAATCTAGAACTGCTTTCTTTGTAGTAGATGCAAATCCTAGTTATCATGCCTTATTAGGAAGAGATTGGATTCATGCTAATAAATGTGTTCCTTCTTCAATGCATCAGAAACTGTTGCTTGTGAAGGAAAACTGTGAAGTTGAAACAGTAAAGGCTGATGTTCAGCCTTTTCATACAAGTTCCAATTGTGTCAAAGCTCAATTATATCAAGATGATGTCAAGCCAATTGACATTAAAGAATCAGAAGATGAATCTCCAGAAGAAAATTGGGACATTTTGGCTGAAATGCCATTTGGTTCTTTGGAACCATTGGGTGGTGATAAGATGGTTTAATGACTCATACACCTATGGAAATAGGAGATGTAGAAGAGACCATTCGATTGGTCTTACAAAAGCTAATGATGGCAGATTTAGAGTCAAGAATTGAGAAAGACTCGACCATAAATTGGTCAGACTATGTCTTTGAGGAAGATTCACAAGAATTAAAAGATATTGGCAAAGAAGAATTATCTGTATTACCAGAAAATTCGATACAAGAGGCTTCACAAGACCCTTTAGTAGAAATCAATTTAGGACCAGATCAACAAAAGAGAGTTACTTACTTAAGTTCAAAACTTGGAAAGGATGACCAGTATAAATTGGTCGAGTTGTTAAAGGAATTTAAAGATTGTTTTGCTTGGGATTATGATGAGTTGCCAGGACTTGAAAGGAGTTTAGTAGAACATAGGTTGCCTATCAAAGCTGGCTACAAACCAGTAAAGCAACAACCTCGAAGGATGACTTCAGAAGTCACTATGAAGATTAAAGAAGAAATTGAAAGATTGCTCAAGGCAGGATTCATTAGAACTGCCAGGTATGTTGAATGGCTTTCGAATGTTGTTCCAGTTATGAAAAAAAATGGAAAATTAAGAGTTTGTATCGACTACAGAAATCTTAATCTAGCTACTCCTAAAGATGAATATCCTATGCCAATAGTTGATTTATTAATTGATAGATCTGCTGGAAATGCTATAATGTCCATGATGGATGGCCATTCCGGATATAATCAAATATGCATTGCTGGAGAGGACATTCATAAGACTGCATTTAAGTGTCCAGGTAGTATAGGTACCTTCGAATGGATACAAATGCCTTTTGGTTTAAAAAATGCAGGGGCTACTTACCAAATAGCCATGAATACTATTTTCCATGACATGATTGGAACCTTTTTAGAATGTTATATAGATGACATAATTGTTAAATCAAAAACATTTGATGATCATCTTAGTCACATGAAGTCAACATTTGAAAGGATGAGATGTTTCAAACTCAAGTTAAATCCACTAAAATGTGCTTTTGGAGTTAGTATTGGAAATTTTCTAGGATATTTGGTACATGAAAAGGGAATTCAAGTAGATAAGAATAAATCACAAGCAATTATTCGAAGTAAACCCCCTTCGACAAAAAAGGAATTGCAAAGGTTTTTAGGTCAGGTTAACTTCATTCGAAGATTTATTTCCAATACTGCTGGAAAAACTTTAATTTTTTCCCCTTTGTTGAAATTGAAGGATCATGAAGAATTAAAGTGGGAAGACAAACATCAAACTGCCTTTCAAGCCTTGAAGGATTATTTGGTGAAGCCACCAGTATTAATGCCTCCAAGAAAAGATAGGCCTATGAAGCTATATATTTCAGCAGCAGAAGCATCAATTGGGGTCTTATTAGCCCAAGACAATAATGATAAGAAAGAGCAGGCTGTGTACTACCTTAGTAGGTTTTTGAATCCTGTCGAATGCAAGTATTCCTTTGTGGAAAAACTATGTTTATCTTTGTATTTTGCTGTAATGAAATTAAGATATTATCTTCTTCCTACTGAAGTCTATGTGATTGCTAAATTCGATTTAATCAAATATATGTTGACTCGACCTATTTTAAGGAATCGAATTGGTAAATGGATTTTAGCATTATCAGAATTTTGTTTGTGTTATGTGCCACAAAAGGCAGTAAAAGGTCAGGCATTGGCAGATTTTTTGGCTGATCATCTAAATTGCCTCGAAACAGAGGGGAAGTATGAAATTGGGCAAATAACCATTAGTCCATGGAAATTATGGTTTGATGGTTCAAAAACTGAATTTGCTGCAGGCATTGGTTTTGTCATTGAATCACCTGAAAAGATTAAAACCAAATATGGCTATAAATTAAATTCGAATCAATGTACCAACAATCAAGTTGAGTATGAAGCTCTTATCATGGGTCTCGAAACCTTGTTGAATCTTAAAGCTACATTTGTAGATATATTTGGAGATTCCCAGTTGGTCATAAATCATATGAATGGGACATATAAATGTATGAGTAGTGCATTGAAGGTGTACTATGAAACTACAATGGATTTGTTATCCAAATTCGATAATGTAAACTTGTTGCATGTTCCTAGAAGTTTTAATGAAGAAGCTAATGATGTAGCTCAGAAGGCATCTGGATTTAAAACAAATGATGAAAATATTGAAATGGAACAAGTGACTTATAGGAAATTATTACCAGTATTGGTAGATAGATTACCTTCTATTGATATCTTAAATATAGAAGTTTATGATGATTGGAGAAAGCCAATCATTGATTATCTCTCAGGATGCAGTGAAAAACCTAATCGAGGCATAAGGTTAAAATCTGCAAATTACATCTTATATACTGGAAAATTGTTCAAAAGAGGGAGCGATGGATTATTATTGGAATGTTTAAATAATCTCGAAGGATTAGAAGCTATAGCTCAAATTCATGAGGGATTATGTGGAGCTCATCAATCTGGAATTAAGATGAGATGGTTGCTTAGAAGACATAACATTTATTGGCCAACTATTTTGAAAGATTGTATTGAATTTTTCAAAAGATGTCAAGAATGTCAGAAGCATGGTCCTTTGAAGCATTTACCAACTGTTGACCTTCAATATGTGGTAAAACCTTGGCCTTTTAGAGGCTGGGCCATAGATGTAATAGGAAAAATTAGTCCTCCTTCTTCGAAGGGTCATGGATTCATTATTTTAGCCACAGATTATTTTACTAAATGGGTAGAAGCAGAACCTATGCAGACAGTGACTCAAACAATGGTTGTAAAAATTTTAGAAAACATAGTGTACAGATTTGGTATCCCTCAAACCATTGTATCTGATAATGTTTCTATATTCGAAGGAAATGTAATTACATTTGCAAATAAGTTGGGGATTACAATGTCAAAATCAACCCCATATTATGCTCAATCAAATGGACAGGCTGAAGCCACCAACAAAGTCATAAAAGAAAATATGGCTAAAGTCATAAAAAGTAACCCAAGGATGTGGCATGAGATTTTGCCTGAAGTTTTATGGGCATATAGGACTTCGAAGCGAACAAGTACAGGTGTATCTCCTTATGCTTTAACTTTTGGACATGAGCAGTTCTGCCTATTGAAATAAAGATTAATTCTCTTCGAGTTATGAAGCAGAATCAGTTATCTTTGGATGATTACCAAACATCCATGGCCATTGAACTAGAAGATATAGATGAAGAAAGGAGCAAATCTCTCAATAATATTTTGATACAGAAGAGAATAGCATCAAAGGGATATAATAAAAAAGTACAACCAAGAACCTTTGATGAGGGAGACTTGGTGTGGAAAACAATATTGCCTATTGGATCTAAAGACCCAAAATATGGAAAATGGTCCCCTAAATGGGAAGGTCCATTCCAAATTCACAAGGTTTTCAAAGGAGGATTTTACCATTTAAGAAATTTGAATGGGTATGCCCATATCAGAAAGATCAATGGCAAATTTTTGAAGCAATATTATCCCACTATTTGGGAAGCAAGAAATCTAGAATAAAAAAATACAGTGTTCACAGGATAAAGACATGTATTCCACATTTAAAGTTAAGTTACAAGAACCAGATATTGGTACATTGCAAAGTCCTATTGATATTATCTATCACAACAATTTATTTATGAATTGGGCCTTCAATCTAAAATTGTCCCAAGACCTAGAGTACAATTTTGACTGGCTCAAAATGAATTTCTGCCTCGAAATCGATTCTTGGTTCTTCAAAGGCCTTGATTCAATTGCAGTCTTCAGAGCTAGCAGCTTTGTCTCAGTATCCCCTTGCTTCACTTTCAACTTGGTCAGTTTAATTTCTGCAACCTCGAGTTTCTTTCTAAGCTTTTCAACCTTGCTTGAAAGTTTTTCAATTGTGGTGGTGTTCTCATCAAATTCTGTCAATAATTGGTCCATCTCGAGAGTCTTCTCTGCTGTGTATTCCATATCAACTTCTAGTTGTTTCCTCTCTTCGATGACCTTTTCAAGTAAAAAATAGTCAAAATCAAAGGTAGACATCAATACAGAGATGGTTTCCTTGTCAGAAACAGTTATGGCAGAACTGTCCAACATGAACTGGCACAAGATTTTTATAGCTCTTTGCACTTCTTTGTCCTTGAATATTTCAAACGAAACCTTACTAAATAATCTCAATGTAGCAAGTGCAATTACTGGATCTATAGAAGGTATCTTTGGCTTGCTTTGACCTGTCATTTGTTGGAAGAATTCTTGGACATTGGTCACAGTAGTGTCTCCCATCTTCAAAACACACTTCAGACCTTCTTTAAATTCTTTAACTTCTTCAGGATTTAAATTGGGAGGAAGAGACAGGTGAAATTCCCCAGAACTTGAGACACTTGGGGGAGCTTGAGGTTCGAACGAAGCTGATGTTGGAGCAGTCTTAGGATCAGAACTTGTACTTGGTTTTGAGGAACCAGCCACAGTCTCAGGAACAATCTGGGCAAAAAAGGCAGAACATCTTCATTAGAATGTGTCTGTGTATATAAGAGATGTATACCAGAAAAGTTTGAATAACTTACTGTTGGTTGGTATGCAATTAATGGGAGGTGAGCACTGGATGGAGAAGATGTCTGAATCTCTGGAAGGTCAGAATGTTGAGATAATGGTTCTAAAGTGGTTTGCGATAATTCAGATGCAGGTGCCACCTTCGAAATAGGAACTACTAGAATGGGAGTTTCCTTGGTGATTTTTAAACCAGCAGATGGTTCAACTGTTGTTTTGGCTTTTTTCCTTCGAGATAAAGCAGGGACATGGCTAGTTTCTTCTTCTCCTTCAGACTCAACATTTTCTAATGGAGGAGGTGAACTCTCTGCTGGAAGGACTAGTTTTCTTTTTGGTTTTGAGGATGGAGGAGCAGGAGCTGAAATTTTTGAGGTCTTTAAAGGGATCGGAACGTTTGGCTTGACCTTCGAAGCTCTGGTTGTTGGTGAAGAGCTTTTTCCAATTACTACTCATGTGTTGTAAAATTCAAACAAATATAAATCAGGTTTCTTCTCATCATTTAAGGGAAGAAGGGTTAAATGGAAATTTTTATTACCTGGTTGCTTCGAATCGATATATCTCAAGAGTTGGCACTTGTCCATCTCCACTGACATCAAATTTTTCCACTAACTTGAGAAGGCAGGGGTGCAGGTGGTGTAAACTGGTAGAGAAGTAAACTCCAAATTGCTGACTCTGTTTTGATAAACTGCTAATGCAGCAGTTACTATTGATTCTGGTACTTTCGAGTGAGTTTTATAAGCCATAAGTATATTGGCTTGACTCCTGATTGGGAAAGGAATTGATTGAGTAAGCCCAAATTGCCTCGAAAACTGATTGGGAAGGTATAGTTCACCTTGAGATTTGAGACTAAGGATGTTCCCAAAGAATAGATCCCTACTAATCAAGAAACTACCCCATGCAGCTTTTAATTCAAGAGCACTTGCTGCTCTGTCCAAAATTTGACAAAGCCAATGAGGAGAAAGAGGAGATTTGTCTTCAGAACTGTAGAGAACAGCAAATGGTTGGAATAGTTTGTTTGGCCTTATTGCAGGGAGATCGAAAAAGAAGGAGATGGATTCTTTGAAGGTCTTCTTAACATTTGGTAATAAGGCAAAAAAGATTCCGTGAGCAACAGTGTAGGATAAGGATTCTAAGTTATGAATTTCTGGAAAGTAAGCATATAGCCATGGTTGTAATATCCAGAAAGGACCACATTGGGTAAGAATAAAGGGGTGGAAGCATAAATCAGAAAAGGACCTATAGAGAGATCCTAGAACAAAAGTTGCTAGGGCTAACCTTCGACCGGCAGCCAGAGCTCTAGCAATGTTAGAAAACTCAAGGACAACTCTCTGAGAAGAAGTGCAAAATAAATGCTTCGAAAGCCAATATAAGAGGAAGCAGTAATATTCCTTGTCTGTCACTGCTCCTGATGACTTTTTATGGGTAATCAAGAAATTGGTATACCCTAATGATTTAGAATCAGTATTGATGGGAGGACTATCAGATTCAGTCATATAGGGGTGAGCATCTTCCCCATGAGGCAAAAACCCTAATAAATGACAGATGTCTAGAACAGTGGGGCCTATTGGACCAAATTGAAATTGAAAATTGTTGAAAATAGGGTTTCAAAAACAGAGGGCTGCAGCTAATAAGTTAGGACTGGATTCGATGGAAAACTTTGAAAGATGAACAGCATGATAAATTCCCGTTGTGGTTAGAGTCTCTCTTTTGTTCTCTAAGATTCTATCTACCCATTCAGGCCAATCCTTTGTAGGTTTAGGCCAATGTCGAAACTTCCAGTCGTACTTGGGGTTTGGAAGATCCTGTTGGTAAGTCAGATGTTGTTCTCCTAATCTGGGGTAATAAACATGGAGTCTCAGGCTTGGTGTGCTCAGGCAAGGACCTACGGCAATTGAGGATTCATGATCGGAAAAAGTAATGGGAACGAGAGCTTCATGAATCAGAGAAGTTTCTTGCCTTTGCAAGTAACGTTCTTGTTCGTCTTTAAGGATCTGTTCAAAATCATCGCAGATTTTCTGAAGTTGAGTGTTGTCACCAGTTGTTGTCATCTTTAGAAATGAAGTGATTGGATTGCAAAGAGGAAAGCAAAGTAGATTTGTAGAAGTTTGAAGGTCTTTTGTTCCCTTTTGGCTTACCTATTTATAGCCTTTGGTGACGTTTGGGGAAAAGATGCATTTATTGAAAAGTAGCCGTTAGGTTCAGTTACTCCTTTTGAACCGTTGCACCAAAGGAAAAGACATACTGGTTCAGAATGAACTAATTAATAAAAACATGAATTTTTCATAATTCATTTCATTGAAAGGGAAATGCAGTTACAATTCATAAACATAATTGGTAAAAATGGGGAAACCCATAAGTAACTAAATTATGAAACATGGCCCAGTAATAAGCAAAGTATTCTGCTTCCAGTTCTATTTCGAGGCATAGGTTTCTGGCTTGTAAAGCCAATTCATCTTCGCTTCAAAGAGTGAGATAAGCATCCCTGAGTTGTTCTTCATACTGATTTAGTTTCGAGGTGATCCTGAACAAAGCTTTGCGAAGACCTCGAAGTTCCTTGGCTAATGGATTCTTGCCTCGAAGAGATATACCAGCAGCTTTGGCTTCTTCTTTTAGATATGCAATTCGACCTTCGAGATCAGGTTTCGAGTAGTGAGAAACACTGCTTTCTTCATCAGAACTTCCACAACCATAGATGTATTTCTCCTAAAACTCTGAAACTTCATCAAGAAGTGCATTAGGTTCTTCCTTAAGATTCTCATAAAGATCCGTTAGATAATTCAAATGATGGATACTTTCTTGGTGATGAGAATGCCACCTTATATGAGAAGCCAGGGTTCGAAGGGTAAAATTCATTTGGGTTCGAACAAGGGTTGAAATATTCCATTCATGGCATAAGATATGGCAACTCCATTCGAAAGTAATTCGAGCTTTTGGATTTTGTAAAATGGAAAAGGGAAGATGTGAAAAGGCAACTAGAAGCCTTTGGGCTTGAATGATCAAGCATGGAGAAGGTGATAGAATAGGTGGAATATGCTCGAAAATGGGACCATGCCTGCATAATTGGTCTAATTTCAAAAAAGGGTCACCAATATCTTCAGTGGGATCCACCACTTGAACTTTGATGTCAGGAAAGCCTAGAACAGAATTGTCGAAGAGAAGTACCCTCTCTTCATAATCTTTTTCGAAAAATTTACATTTTGAAAGGAAGGCTGAAGAATAATGCTTATTAGAAAAATTTTCATGAGATGCTCTCACATATGTGTGAATAGGGGTCTGCCTTGAGGAATCAAGACATTACCACTTTGAAGTCTCTCACCAGGAGGACTGGTTGAAGATATCAACCATGCATTCAGCAGATTTTGCTCTCGTGAGAGACGATTCGAAAATGGATAGTAGGGTTTTATTGTTCTGCTTCGAATAATCCCTTCAGTTTCAGGATAGTCAAAGTTTGGATGAATAACTGAAGGAATTGTAACTGGGGTTTCGAGCTTCATACCTTTATAATATCCTACTTCTTCACCATGGGAAATAGGTTGTTCCCAAGCAGGAGGGAATGTTTGGTTATTATAAATCGATTTGGAAGAGTTCGAAGAAGAATTTGGCCCTGTTGAGGAAGCACTTGGTCTGTTCAATATTTCATACCACTTTCCCCATTTCGAGTAGGTAAAGGGTTCAGGAGGAATTTCAGGAAGATCCCAATTGGTTTGAGAAGAAATTTCAGGGCGTCTGGTTGATAGCATCACTTCATCAGGAAGGTCTAGAGGAAAGTAATTACTGGTGTCGAAGGAAGATTGAGAGGAAGACATGATCAATAACGCAGAGTCAAGAGAACAAGGTAAAATGGAAGATTAAATCAAACAGGAATGTTGGTTTATATGAAGATAATTGAAGAGGTAAACGTGCAATTTAAAGATATTCAAAGATGGCGTAAGATGTTAACTACCTAGCACAATCCAGCCATGATCACCATTATCTTTTTTGAACCAAAAGGAAAATGGCGCGGGGGGTAATGTTTGTAATGAAAATATTCAGCTAATGCAGTCTTGGCACATAAGATTTTACGTGGCAGGATAAATGGTAGACATGGAAGAATGTGGAAATCGTTATGAGCAGTTGTTGCTGATTCACTTCATTCAAGTATGTAACTGCTAGAGGACACGTGTAAATCACCATGAAGTAACTGAAAGACAGGTGTCAATTCCAGGACATAACAGGTGCCAGGGAGGTTATCAATTTGGAAATTGAGCGGGATTATTCAAACAGAGTTATTGGGGACCCTCGACGTCTATAAATAGAAGGATTGTGCATTCGAAAGAGATCATTCGATCAACATCAACATATATCTCTCAATACACTTACTGTATTATTATCTAGATATTTAAATTTAGGAGTAGAACACCTTCGAAGTCATCTCCAAGGTTAGATTGTATTTTCTTTAACTTAATCAAAAGTAGTTTCTTATTGTATTACTTCCTTCATTAATTTACTTAGGAGTGGTTATTTTAAATAAGTTCGAAGTGCTTCAATTAAGAACATCTTTACACAATTAAAGTCCTGTTCAAGGCATCGAACGTCACCACAATCTCCCTGGTGAGGCGCAGTTTGGATCATTACATTTACACATTGGCAATTTGCTTGCCTGGCACGCTCGCACACACCTATAAATTTTCCAACCAAACAACATCTACACTATATTATAAAAGAGCCATAGAGTTTTCCAATTTCAATTATTCTTCCTTGTCATTTTATCAATTGTTTTCTCCTTATACGTCATTTTGCCTTTATACTACAAAACTTTTACAAATCTTAGATATCTACACTATATATATATATATACACACACTTTACTATAAAAGAGGCTTAGAGTGGCTTCAATTCCAATTTTGTCCAACTTTGGTATTTCTTGATTTGTTTGAAATGACGATTTTACCCTTACTTTTATCTTTTGTTCCATTTTGCTTTAATGATTACTTTGAGTTTTTGTACTTTTGTGATAGTAGGTGGGTCATTTCATCCACAAGACAACCCTTATTATTATTAGGTCAACTTTTAAAATTAAATTATTCTATAAATAATGATTCAATCAACTTTTCAACCAATAATTACAAATATTTATAATTTGATTCAACTTTTAAAATTATTTAATCTACAAGTAATTATTCAATCAACTTTTCAAGCAATAATTATAAATATTTACAATTTGGTTCAAAACACCAAAAAGTCAACAAATTGTAGGTTGTGCCTTGTTTGGCACAACCACTTTTTGGCTTTGTGGTTTGTATGATTTTTCATTCTTCCCAAACAAGTCACTAACTAGTTTAGTTTTGTTTGGTTTTATTTTTATTTTTTTGGGTTTTCCCAAATAAACCACTAACACAAACAAGACACAACACAACCCGAATTGGGATATGCATAGTTTGGTTTTGTTTTGTTTTGTTTTTCTTTTTTTGGTTTTCCCAAACAAAGCACTAACATTTGTTTGTGTTTTTTGTACTGTTTCTTTGAATTACCAAACAAGCTTCAGATAACTTTTATAAATTAATGCTTGTGTTGGTAAGGCTTGGTTGAGCCTTAATGCAACTTTTTAAGAAATCTTTGAATTATCAAACAAGCTGTTAGCCTTAAGGTTTATTAAGGCATATTTATTAAGGCACATTTAATTATGTTTTGATGATGTCAAATATGCTATGATAATTACATGATTCATATTGATTCATTTCTTGTTATTATCATAGTCGTTTTCATGCTCATATATAATCTCATGTATTAATTTTGTATCAATGTTTTAACATCTTTGTGTGCATGAGATTTAATTTGTGTAGATCAAGATTACAAGGAGTTCAACAAGGATCAAGCTTGAAGACTTGAAGATATTTCATCCTTGATTGAAGTCTAGGACCATCAATGTAAGGCATCTTGATCTCACACTCTTAGGGGCTCAAACAATCTCTAAAAGTTAAAGTTTTGGATATCAAATTTTAAATGGGTCATCTTTAAATCAATGCCCCAACCAATTGGAAAATAATTAAGTGTTGAATTTTATATGGTTGGAAAGGTATTTGAATCTAGTTTCCAAAACATCAAACGGATCGAAAATCCGAGTTTTGTAGAGGAAGTTATGGCCTTTTTAGTGTAGATGTGTCAGGCTGTCAAACTGGGAAGGGCAGTCGACTGCGGGCCCGATGCAGTCGACCGAACTGAGCAGAATGCAAACAGAACCTTCTGTAAACACGTTCCAGTCGACTGCTTCAAGGACCAGTCGACTGCTTCAAGTTCCAGTCGACTGAATCGACCTGAAAAGGCATAACGGCTAGTTTTTTTTTAAGGGGCTTTTAATTACCAAATGTGCCACCAACGGCTATAATCTTCCAAGGCCTATAAATACATGTTTTCCCAAGCTATTTGGGTTAGAGTTTTTGATTGGAAAACATAGTATTGATCACTCATCTCTTTGATCTTTAAACATTATTATTTGAGCCCTAGTTTGAGTGTAAAATCAATTTGTTCTAGATTTCAATTGTAATTCTTGAGAGAGCAAATTGTAGCGAGCTTTTATTTGTATTATCTACTCACTAAGGAGTTATTGTGTGAGCTTCAAATTGTATTATCCACTCTAGAGAGAGAGTTTCAATTTGTATTCAAATCAATTGTAAAGAGTGAGGGTTAGTAACCCTTGTGTGCAAAGAAGAGGTGTTCTTCTTTAGAAGAGATTGAAGGCTCTTGTAACGGTTTGGTGCACACCCGTAAGTGCTCCGGGATTAAAGGAATCCTCAAGAGGTGTTCTTGAGGGGTGGACGTAGGCCGCGGGGTGCGATTGCCGAACCACTTGAAAAATCGGTTTGCAAGTTTCTCTTCCCTTCTCTTTTTAGTTAATTGCTTGTGATCTTGTTTAATTTGTAATTAAGTTTTCTAAAAGGTTAATTTCCGCTAAAACCTTATTCACCCCCCTCCAAGGTTTCCACTTTTGGGCCAACAATTGGTATCAGAGCTTCGGCTCTTCTATTTTCAAAAGATTTTGAAAAATTTGAGTTAAGATCAAATGGAAACCGACTCTTCTTGCATTTATTATTGTGAGGGTCAATCGACATTAAGACCACCATGTTTTAATGGCTCAAACTATGCCTATTGGAAAAATAGAATGAGAATCTATATGATTTCTCAAGATTTTGATTTATGGCAAATTGTGGTCAAAGGGCCTCATCTACCTACAAAAATTGAAAATGGTTTTTCTATTCCAAAGACGGTAGATGAATATAATGATGCCGATAAGAAACTCATAAAAATAAATGCTATGACAATGAATTTATTATATTGTGGTTTAGATCCTAATGAGTACAATAGAATTTCCTCTTGCGAGTCCGCAAAGGAAATTTGGGATAAACTTGAGGTTGCTCATGAAGGTACTAATCAAGTCAAGAAGTCAAAAATAAATCTTCTTGTTCAAACTTATGAAATGTTTAAAATGTTGCCATATGAATCTATTGGAGATATGTTTTCTCGTTTTACCATTCTTATTAATAACTTGAAAAACCTTGGTAAAGTTTATACTAATGAAGAAATGATTGAGAAAGTGCTTAGGTCTTTGCCAAAGGATTGGCAACCAAAGGTCACGGCGGTTCGTGAAGCAAAGGAGCTTTCAACACTCTCCTTGGAACAACTCATGGGTTCTCTTATAACTCATGAAATGGAATTGGCCATCTTCGAAAGTGAAGACAAGAAATTGGAAGTGAAAGAGGCCAAAAGGAGAGACATGGCTTTAAAATCCTCAAGCTCAAAGAAAAAGATGAAAGATGTTGAGAGTGATAAGGATGAGGAAATGACAAAGATCACCCGAAAATTTGCAAAGTTTCTAAAGAAAGAAAAATCGGAAAAGAAGTCACCCAAGGAGGAAAAACACAAAAAGAAGACAATCAAGGCCACTAATAGTAGTTCCGAGAGCGAATCATCGGACGATGACTCAAATGGTGAAGAGATTGTCAATCTTTGCCTCATGACATTGGAAAGGGCCTCTCCTACCACCTCGGCAAATGGAGCATCCAAGAGGCACTTGGACAATGGTTAAATCTCTTACCTTAAGCCTAGTAGGAGTAGATTAGATTAATTTGTTTAGATATGCATAATCTTGTTTCATCCTCTTGTGTTTTGGATATGTCTTTACATAAATCATCATGCTCTTGATATTGCTTATTTGAAAAAATGATGATATGCTTTTGTTTGATTAGACAAAGTTTTAAGAATGGTTAGACAAAATGATGTTTTGTGAATCATCTATTTTTTTGCTGCTAAACTGTGATTTTTATGAACTGCTGAACAAAGCAGTCGACTGGTACCCCGACACAGTCGACTGATTTAGCTGTGAGGCTTTGAATTTTTTGATTCTGCATTGTTAAGTCGACTGAGGCGTCGACTGTTTTTGCACAACTTAATCCCTGCCCACTTCCGTCGACTGTGGCGTCGACTGACCCTACTGAATTTTTGTTTTTCATTGATTTTGAGTTCTCCAACTTTTTAATTGGTATCTTTTGAGGAGAATATGCTCTCTATTCATATCTTTTGGTATATTTTATCATTGCACATGCTTAGGGGGAGCACTTTCATGTATTCATTTTCTCACATATGGTTATATTTGTTTATTTTTGGTATCATTTTGGCCTTTTGATTTGTATGCCTATTGTGAGGGGGAGCTTCGCATTTTATCCCCAAATCTTTTTGATAATGTCAAAGGGGGAGAAATATGAGAATTGGGGAGAAGTATTTGGGTAGTTATCATTCATGTTCTTTAACATTTGATATCCATTATGAATGATAATATGAAAATGACCAAATGTGCTTATATTGATATTTCCTTTTTTATTGGTTGTTTGCCATCATCAAAAAGGGGGAGATTATTAGCCTTAAGGTTTATTAAGGCATATTTATTAAGGCACATTTAATTATGTTTTGATGATGTCAAATATGCTATGATAATTACATGATTCATATTGATTCATTTCTTGTTATTATCATAGTCATTTTCATGCTCATATATAATCTCATGTATTAATTTTGTATCAATGTTTTAACATCTTTGTGTGCATGAGATTTAATTTGTGTAGATCAAGATTACAAGGAGTTCAACAAGGATCAAGCTTGAAGACTTGAAGATATTTCATCCTTGATTGAAGTCTAGGACCATCAATGTAAGGCATCTTGATCTCACACTCTTAGGGGCTCAAACAATCTCTAAAAGTTAAAGTTTTGGATATCAAATTTTAAATGGGTCATCTTTAAATCAATGCTCCAACCAATTGGAAAATAATTAAGTGTTGAATTTTATATGGTTGGAAAGGTATTTGAATCTAGTTTCCAAAACATCAAACGGATCGAAAATCCGAGTTTTGTAGAGGAAGTTATGGCCTTTTTAGTGTAGATGTGTCAGGCTGCCAAACTGGGAAGGGCAGTCGACTGCGGGCCCGATGCAGTCGACCGAACTGAGCAGAATGCAAACAGAACCTTCTGTAAACACGTTCCAGTCGACTGCTTCAAGGACCAGTCGACTGCTTCAAGTTCCAGTCGACTGAATCGACCTGAAAAGGCATAACGGATAGTTTTTTTAATGGGCTTTTAATTACCAAATGTGCCACCAACGGCTATAATCTTCCAAGGCCTATAAATACATGTTTTCCCAAGCTATTTGGGTTAGAGTTTTTGATTGGAAAACATAGTATTGATCACTCATCTCTTTGATCTTTAAACATTATTATTTGAGCCCTAGTTTGAGTGTAAAATCAATTTGTTCTAGATTTCAATTGTAATTCTTGAGAGAGCAAATTGTAGCAAGCTTTTATTTGTATTATCTACTCACTAAGGAGTTATTGTGTGAGCTTCAAATTGTATTATCCACTCTAGAGAGAGAGTTTCAATTTGTATTCAAATCAATTGTAAAGAGTGAGGGTTAGTAACCCTTGTGTGCAAAGAAGAGGTGTTCTTCTTTAGAAGAGATTGAAGGCTCTTGTAACGGTTTGGTGCACACCCGTAAGTGCTCTGGGATTAAAGGAATCCTCAAGAGGTGTTCTTGAGGGGTGGACGTAGGCCGCGGGGTGCGATTGCCGAACCACTTGAAAAATCGGTTTGCAAGTTTCTCTTCCCTTCTCTTTTTAGTTAATTGCTTGTGATCTTGTTTAATTTGTAATTAAGTTTTCTAAAAGGTTAATTTCCGCTAAAACCTTATTCACCCCCCTCCAAGGTTTCCACTTTTGGGCCAACAATTGGTATCAGAGCTTCGGCTCTTCTATTTTCAAAAGATTTTGAAAAATTTGAGTTAAGATCAAATGGAAACCGACTCTTCTTGCATTTATTATTGTGAGGGTCAATCGACATTAAGACCACCATGTTTTAATGGCTCAAACTATGCCTATTGGAAAAATAGAATGAGAATCTATATGATTTCTCAAGATTTTGATTTATGGCAAATTGTGGTCAAAGGGCCTCATCTACCTACAAAAATTGAAAATGGTTTTTCTATTCCAAAGACGGTAGATGAATATAATGATGCCGATAAGAAACTCATAAAAATAAATGCTATGACAATGAATTTATTATATTGTGGTTTAGATCCTAATGAGTACAATAGAATTTCCTCTTGCGAGTCCGCAAAGGAAATTTGGGATAAACTTGAGGTTGCTCATGAAGGTACTAATCAAGTCAAGAAGTCAAAAATAAATCTTCTTGTTCAAACTTATGAAATGTTTAAAATGTTGCCATATGAATCTATTGGAGATATGTTTTCTCGTTTTACCATTCTTATTAATAACTTGAAAAACCTTGGTAAAGTTTATACTAATGAAGAAATGATTGAGAAAGTGCTTAGGTCTTTGCCAAAGGATTGGCAACCAAAGGTCACGGCGGTTCGTGAAGCAAAGGAGCTTTCAACACTCTCCTTGGAACAACTCATGGGTTCTCTTATAACTCATGAAATGGAATTGGCCATCTTCGAAAGTGAAGACAAGAAATTGGAAGTGAAAGAGGCCAAAAGGAGAGACATGGCTTTAAAATCCTCAAGCTCAAAGAAAAAGATGAAAGATGTTGAGAGTGATAAGGATGAGGAAATGACAAAGATCACCCGAAAATTTGCAAAGTTTCTAAAGAAAGAAAAATCGGAAAAGAAGTCACCCAAGGAGGAAAAACACAAAAAGAAGACAATCAAGGCCACTAATAGTAGTTCCGAGAGCGAATCATCGGACGATGACTCAAATGGTGAAGAGATTGTCAATCTTTGCCTCATGACATTGGAAAGGGCCTCTCCTACCACCTCGGCAAATGGAGCATCCAAGAGGCACTTGGACAATGGTTAAATCTCTTACCTTAAGCCTAGTAGGAGTAGATTAGATTAATTTGTTTAGATATGCATAATCTTGTTTCATCCTCTTGTGTTTTGGATATGTCTTTACATAAATCATCATGCTCTTGATATTGCTTATTTGAAAAAATGATGATATGCTTTTGTTTGATTAGACAAAGTTTTAAGAATGGTTAGACAAAATGATGTTTTGTGAATCATCTATTTTTTTGCTGCTAAACTGTGATTTTTATGAACTGCTGAACAAAGCAGTCGACTGGTACCCCGACACAGTCGACTGATTTAGCTGTGAGGCTTTGAATTTTTTGATTCTGCATTGTTAAGTCGACTGAGGCGTCGACTGTTTTTGCACAACTTAATCCCTGCCCACTTCCGTCGACTGTGGCGTCGACTGACCCTACTGAATTTTTGTTTTTCATTGATTTTGAGTTCTCCAACTTTTTAATTGGTATCTTTTGAGGAGAATATGCTCTCTATTCATATCTTTTGGTATATTTTATCATTGCACATGCTTAGGGGGAGCACTTTCATGTATTCATTTTCTCACATATGGTTATATTTGTTTATTTTTGGTATCATTTTGGCCTTTTGATTTGTATGCCTATTGTGAGGGGGAGCTTCGCATTTTATCCCCAAATCTTTTTGATAATGTCAAAGGGGGAGAAATATGAGAATTGGGGAGAAGTATTTGGGTAGTTATCATTCATGTTCTTTAACATTTGATATCCATTATGAATGATAATATGAAAATGACCAAATGTGCTTATATTGATATTTCCTTTTTTATTGGTTGTTTGCCATCATCAAAAAGGGGGAGATTATTAGCCTTAAGGTTTATTAAGGCATATTTATTAAGGCACATTTAATTATGTTTTGATGATGTCAAATATGCTATGATAATTACATGATTCATATTGATTCATTTCTTGTTATTATCATAGTCATTTTCATGCTCATATATAATCTCATGTATTAATTTTGTATCAATGTTTTAACATCTTTGTGTGCATGAGATTTAATTTGTGTAGATCAAGATTACAAGGAGTTCAACAAGGATCAAGCTTGAAGACTTGAAGATATTTCATCCTTGATTGAAGTCTAGGACCATCAATGTAAGGCATCTTGATCTCACACTCTTAGGGGCTCAAACAATCTCTAAAAGTTAAAGTTTTGGATATCAAATTTTAAATGGGTCATCTTTAAATCAATGCTCCAACCAATTGGAAAATAATTAAGTGTTGAATTTTATATGGTTGGAAAGGTATTTGAATCTAGTTTCCAAAACATCAAACGGATCGAAAATCCGAGTTTTGTAGAGGAAGTTATGGCCTTTTTAGTGTAGATGTGTCAGGCTGCCAAACTGGGAAGGGCAGTCGACTGCGGGCCCGATGCAGTCGACCGAACTGAGCAGAATGCAAACAGAACCTTCTGTAAACACGTTCCAGTCGACTGCTTCAAGGACCAGTCGACTGCTTCAAGTTCCAGTCGACTGAATCGACCTGAAAAGGCATAACGGATAGTTTTTTTAATGGGCTTTTAATTACCAAATGTGCCACCAACGGCTATAATCTTCCAAGGCCTATAAATACATGTTTTCCCAAGCTATTTGGGTTAGAGTTTTTGATTGGAAAACATAGTATTGATCACTCATCTCTTTGATCTTTAAACATTATTATTTGAGCCCTAGTTTGAGTGTAAAATCAATTTGTTCTAGATTTCAATTGTAATTCTTGAGAGAGCAAATTGTAGCAAGCTTTTATTTGTATTATCTACTCACTAAGGAGTTATTGTGTGAGCTTCAAATTGTATTATCCACTCTAGAGAGAGAGTTTCAATTTGTATTCAAATCAATTGTAAAGAGTGAGGGTTAGTAACCCTTGTGTGCAAAGAAGAGGTGTTCTTCTTTAGAAGAGATTGAAGGCTCTTGTAACGGTTTGGTGCACACCCGTAAGTGCTCTGGGATTAAAGGAATCCTCAAGAGGTGTTCTTGAGGGGTGGACGTAGGCCGCGGGGTGCGATTGCCGAACCACTTGAAAAATCGGTTTGCAAGTTTCTCTTCCCTTCTCTTTTTAGTTAATTGCTTGTGATCTTGTTTAATTTGTAATTAAGTTTTCTAAAAGGTTAATTTCCGCTAAAACCTTATTCACCCCCCTCCAAGGTTTCCACTTTTGGGCCAACACAAGCCTTCAGTCACATTTCTAAAACAAGTCTCAGATTACTTTTGAAATTTAATGCTTGTTTGGCAAGACTTGTTTGAGTCTTAACACAACTTTTAAGGAATCCAATAATCTACCAAACAAGCCTCAAGTTACTTTTGTAAATTATCTTTTCGTATGTGTGTGTGTATATGTATACAAATTATAATTTATTACTCCCTTCGTCCCATTTTATGTGTCCATCTTGGGTAATCCAACTATTTAAGGGGACAAAAAGAATCTACACCTACTTTCCACAATTGCCCATAATCATTGCACTTTTTTTTTTTTGTTGATTGCAAGGAATGGTAGTTTGGGAAACTAAGTAAAATTTATATACTAATTTAGGAAAGTGGACAACAATTTTGGGACATCCCAAGAAGGAAAGGTGGACACAAAAAATGGGACGGAGGTAGTATTATTATTTATGTGTTTAAATTATGTACAATTAGAAATCGAATTATCAAATTACTCTATTGTTAAATAGAATTATCAAATTACCCTTTTGCCTCTTATAATTACCCTTGTGTGTATATATATACATATATTATTTTATTAAAATTACCATTTGCCATTTGTAAAGTACCATTTTGTCAAAATTTAAAGTGTGTATAATTATAAATTGAATAACCAAATTATCCATTTGTTAAATTGAATTAACAAATTGCCGTTTTTTTTTGTTGTAAATTACCCTTTTGTATCTATGTGTGTATGTATTTATACATATTATAATTTTTTTTTATTTATTATTATTATTATTATTATTTATGCATTTAAAGTGTGTACAATTATAAATTGAATTATCAAATTGCCCTTTTTCCTTTTGTAAACTACCATTGTATGTGTGTATATATATACACATATATTATTTTATTATACTATTGTCACACCCGTTCTAGAAATTTATGATTTTGAAAATGCATCCTTTGAGATTTTGAAATTATTAATGTTATTAATAATTTGAGTTGAGGTTGACTGTGAGTCAACAGTAAGGTGTCAATGAGGACACGGGAACATGGTAGTTTATATGGCATGAGCATGAGTAAATGGCATTTATATGATTTAAATGTTATTTGACGTATATGGTATTTTGTGAATAGTGAATTATACCTGTGTAGTATAATTCAGGTATTTGGATACTTTAGTATATCATTATGACAACTGTGGTGAGAACGTGAGTGACATGTTAAATAAAAAGGTAAGTTGTGTAGAGATTCCACAGAATATAGTTTTCGGACGTTATTTTTGGACCCAAACGAAACCTAGTCGAAAACTTTTGAAATTTATAGTTTTCACTCGTAAAGGCATAAAATGGACGTGTGCGAAGTTTCGAGAGCTAATTAAAAGTTTGAGGAAATCGTGGGGGAGGTAAACGCAATTTCCGAAAGGTTTGCCTATATATAGTAGTGGATGAGATTCATTCTTATCCAAAACTTGCCAAAAATATCTAGAGAGAGGAGAGAGAAAGGGAGATTAGAGCCAACGGGCTTTGCGACGCCGATCGACGACCTTTCGTCTGTCAGATTTTCTCCAGATTTCATATTTAAACTCGTGAAGGTAAGAGCTACGTTTTGATACTACTTAGGCCGTGTTTGGCCAATTTTTGTAAAAATCTTAATCCTAGACTTTTGGGGAAAATCAGGTAAAACTCGTAGGAATCGCGTATAATTTGAAATCCGACGTTTATTTAGCTCCCTAGACGATCCTCTAAAGTTTCGGAGAAATCGTACGAGGTATGAATTCTAGATCTATGAAATATATGGATTTTCATGCTTTGAACATCAACTTTGATATTTTTGGATCCGGGTGAAATTCATGTATTAATTAGGCCCGTTAATTATGCACTTGAAATTATGTGAAAAGTACGTATAACTGTTTATGTGAGCATGTTATGTGTCTACTTGGGTCAAATGGGAGTTTGGTGCAAATTCATCCGGAGTAAGCTCCTCGAACCTTGAGGATTTGATTGAGACGATAAATTGTGATTTTAGTGGTGTCTGGATTGGAGGTGGGCCCAACCAGGACACGGTACCTGGTATGGAGGAAGGCCCAACCAGTGTACGAGATGCGTGGGAGAGGTGGGCCTCCTACGGCATCGACCGGATGAATGCGTACCACTCACCCTAGAGACTATTTCTATGTGTTTTAGATGCTTAAACCATGAATTGTCATATAAGCATACATTTAGAATTGTACGCTCAGCATATAGCTGAGCAGTGGAGATGTACTCCATTGCAGGTAAGAAGAAAGACAAGAAGAAGCGCGATGAGTGAGGCCGATGAACGTCGGGGGAATCACACTTGTACATGTTTTTGTTTTAGTCCTAAAACTTGTGTAAGGATTGGGAATTGGTAATATGTTGTAATGGAACCATAGATTAGTTTCGCAGTATTGTAATCTTGTAATTGAACGTCTGTAGTTATGTTTTACATGTTATAATTGGCGTTGGTTGTGATTGTTTGTGGATATTGAGAAGCATGTGTTAGTATTTTTTCATTACAGGGCTGCCCAGCAGGGGAGCAGTCGACTGAACCCTGTATCAGTCGACTGGATCCCGTGTGTTTGAGACACTGATAGTGAATAGTAATGGAAACAGTCGCCTGGACCCTTGATCAGTCGACTGAGTCACTGTTGATTTTGGCTACTGCTTCTATTAATGGCAAAACCAGTCGACTGGACCCCCAGATCAGTCGATTGGACCCCTTTAGAAAAATGTTGTATTTTGGTTCTACTTAACACAGTCGACTGGGGACCTTTGATCATTCGATTGAACTACTGTAGATTCTAGCTACTGATCCAAATAGTAACTAGTGCAGTCGACTGGGTTCCCTGAGCAGTCGACTGGACCTCTGTTGAGAATTTTGGGATTTAGTTTCTGCTAGGCGCAATCGACTGAACCCTAGGCACAGTCGACTGAACCTCTGTTTTCAGAACTGATTCTTTTGAATGTGTTTCCAATTGGCCAAAACTTTTATAGCTCCAATTTTCAATGGATTTGTCAACTCAGAGGGCAATGTTTCCTAAGTTTTAAAATACCCAGGGTTGTTTTAAAGTTCTTCCTGCTGCGTATCGTTATATTTAATGTTTGGATGAGCCTTGGTGGCGTGCCACGTGCCCTATTTCCACGCGTAGTGGGATGGGTCGTGACATTTATTGGTATCAGAGCTATAGGTAACAAAACTTTGGGAATGTTCGACGACGAGTGGAGTGTTGAGTGAATTGTCACATGTTCTAAATTGCATTCATACATATTAGAGATGTTTGATGCATATGTATGTTGTTTTACATACATGATATTGTTATTGTTGTACTTGCATAGTGTTTATGCATTGAGAACTACAGGATTGTAATCATGAGTGACGAAGAGCGAAAACTATCGCCACACACTGACGTATGAATAACATGGCAGAAATGATGGGGAATATGGGTGATATGATCCGAAATATATTCGAACGGTTACATCCAACACCTCCATTGGAACCAGAACCGATAGTCGTGGTGAATGTGCCTGAAAATAGGGGTTTGAGATCAATATCCGAACAGTTTGCAAGGAAGAAACCAATGGAATTTCATGGAACACCTGATACAACATTGGCAGAACATTGGGTCATGGACATGGAACGAATTTTTTGATCTATTCCGATGTCAGATAGGGAGAAGATTGAGAACGCAAGTGACGTACTGAGGGGTGAAGCCCAGAACTGGTGGATGAATGTCCTAGATCAAGGAGCACCGATTACTTGGGAAGGGTTTAAGACAAAATTCAATCGCCGATTCTTTCCACGAGCCGCCTACAATGCGAAGAAGCGAGAATTTGATAACTTGAAGCAGGGAGATATGACGGTAACCGAATATACTTCCAAGTACAATGCTTTATTGAGATTTGGAAAGGGTTCAGTGCCCGAAGAGGAAGATAGGGCAAGAAAATTTGAAGAGGGTTTAAGGGATAATATCCGGTTGAGAGTAGAGACCTACGAGCATTCGACTGTTGCAGCAGTACAGCAGACGGCGCTTGTAGCCGAAAGTGGAATAGAGAGATCGAGACAAAATCACCAAGGAAAGCGAAGTCATGAGGGTGGTGACCGAAGTCAGGGGGGATCTTTTAAGAAGTCGTTTTCACGAGGCTCTAGTTTTGGTTTTAATGATTCCAGGAGAGTACCAAGTAATATACCGTTGTGTCCGCTTTGCAACCGACCACACACCGGTCGATGTTTTGTGACCAGTTTTCAGAACAGATCTACAGGGGGAAATAGTGTGAGTTCTGCGACCTATCCGCAACTCAAGTGCTTTGATTGTGGTACCTTAGGACACCGAGCAAAGGATTGCCCAAAGAAGCGTTTTCAACAAGGGGCAAGTTCTATGGCTTCTAGTGGTTCGAAGCCTAAGCAGTCTAGCGACGGGGGACAAAGGACAGAGCAACGTCAGGGAAGATCATTCCAGATGAACCCTAGAGACGTGGCTGCTACTAATACAGTGGTCTCAAGTATGGTGCTTGTATGTTCGCACTTAGCACGCATACTCGTTGATTCGGGATCTACGCATTCGTTTGTATCTTATAACTTTGTTGAACATTTGAATGTTAAGTCCGCACCACTAGGATATGATTTATCCATTTCCGTGCCGCTTAGTAAACCGGTAGTGACATCTACGATATATAAGAACTCTGAGATCAAACTAGGCGAGAAGTTAATGATCGTAGACCTCATACCAATTGTGGTGAACCATTTCGATGTAATTCTGGGCATGGATTGGTTAGCTCTTAACCAAGCCACCATAGACTGTAAACGGAAGGAGGTTAATTTTTGATCACCGGTGCATGAGAACTTTTGCTTTCAAGGGAGTGGGGTTACACCACTGCCGTACTTAGTTTCAGCTATCCGAGTGGGAAAGTTATTGAAAAAGGGATGTAAGGGTTTTTAATGTTCAGTGACTGATGTCTCAACGACCGAATCAGTAGTAGAGGATATTCCAGTAGTACGAGAATACCCAGATGTATTCCCCGATGACTTACCAGACGTCCTGATTGAGAGGGAAATTGAATTCACCATTGAGGTAAAACCAGACTCAAGACCGGTATCCAAGGCACCGTATAGGATGGCACCAGTAGAATTAAAGGAACTGAAAGTTCAACTACAAGAGCTACTTGACAAGGGTTTTATTCGACCAAGTATTTCGCCGTGGGGAGCTCCAGTGTTGTTCGTAAAGAAGAAAGATGGCTCAATGCGTATGTGTGTTGATTACCGGGAACTGAACAAGTTAACGATTAAGAACAAATACCCGTTACCCATAATTGATGACCTATTTGATCAACTTCGTGGGGCACAAGTGTTCTCCAAGATAGACCTGAGATCGGGTTATCATCAGTTGAAAGTAAAGGCCGAAGATGTTGAGAAAACAACTTTCAGAACGCATTATGGACACTACGAGTTCTTAGTTATGCCGTTTGGAGTTACCAATGCACCAGCCGTGTTCATGGATCTTATGAATCGAGTATTCATGGATTATTTGGATGACTTTGTGATTGTATTCATAGATGACATTCTTATCTATTCACCGAGTGAGATAGAACACGAGAACCACTTGAGGTTGATACTTCAGAGATTTCGAGAGAAGCAATTATTTGGTAAATTCAAGAAATGTGAATTTTGGTTGTCTAGTATTACTTTTCTTGGTCACGTAATTAACAAGAATGGAGTATCAGTTGATCCTCACAAAGTAGAAGCTGTATCTAATTGGCAGAGGCCGACATCCGTATCTGAAATTTGAAGTTTCTTGGGATTAGCGGGATACTACCGCCGTTTTATTGAACATTTCTCAAAGATTTCTTTACCTATGACAAGGTTGACGAGGAAAGGAATTACATTTGAATGGAGCCAGGAATGTGAAGACAGTTTTCAAGAATTGAAAGCACGACTGACGAGAGCACCTATTCTGACAATACCATCTGGGACCGAAGGATTTGTAATCTATAGCGATGCTTCACACAAGGGTTGGGATGTGTGCTTATGTAAGGTGATAAAGTAATTGCATATGCTTCTAGGCAGTTAAAGACACATGAGGTTAACTATCTGACTCACGATCTTGAATTAGCTGCAGTAATTCATGCTTTAAAAATATGGAGACACTACGTATACGGGAAAAAGTGCGAGATATTCACAGATCACAAGAGTTTGAAGTACATTTTTCCTCAGCGGGATTTGAATATGAGACAGAGAAGATGGTTGGAATTGATGAAGGATTACGATCTTTCGATTGAGTACCATCCGGGAAAGGCGAATGTAGTAGCCAATGCATTAAGCCGGAAGACGCCGAGGAATTTAGCCGACGAGCTAACACAACAAAAAGAATTGGTAAAAGAGATGGAACGCTTAGAATTGGATGTGATTCCAGGAACCAATGATGGCTTAATGATGGCGATCATTGCACACCCAGATATTATCGATGAGATCAAGAAGGGACAATTTAACAATGTTTATTTATGCAAAATGAGAGACGAGATACATTTGGGAAAGCGACTTGGTTTGGTATTAGAACAAGGAATTCTGAAGTTTGAGAACCGATTATGTGTACCGAATGTGAAAGACCTGAAGGAACGACTTTTGGAGGAAGCTCATAGCACGAAATATTCAGTGCACCCGAGAAGTAATAAGATGTACAGAAACTTGAGGGAAAACTTTTGGTGGAAGGGTAAGAAGCATGAAGTCGCAAAGTTTGTATCCGAATGTTCGGCATGTCAGCAGGTCAAAGCAGAGAGACAAGTACCCGCGGGGTTACTACAGCCATTGCTAGTGTTGGAATGGAAGTGGGACGAGATCACGATGGACTTTGTTTCAGGATTTCCACGATCATGCAATAAGAATGATAAGATTTGGGTTATAGTCGACCGATTAACAAAGTCAGCTCATTTCCTATCAATTAAGACTACTAAGCCGTCCAAATTAGCGGAATTGTATGTGAGAGAGATTGTAAGACTACACGGGGTACCAGCGGTGATTATATCCGATCGTGATAGTAGTTTTACGTCAAGGTTTTGGAGAAGTTTACAAAAAGCTATGGGTACGAAATTAAGTTTCAGTACTGCATTTCATCCTCAGACCGATGGACAGTCAGAGCGCATAATTCAGACGCTAGAGGATATGTTGAGACTTTGCGTATTAGATTTTGGAAGTGATTGGGAGAAACATCTACCTTTGATTGAATTTGCTTACAACAATGAGTTCCAGTCGAGTATCGGCATGGCACCTTATGAGGCATTGTATGGGCGCAAGTGTCGATCACCAATTTGTTGGACCGAGGTTGGAGAAAGAAAGTTGTTAGGACCTGAGTTAATACAGGTGACTACTGAAAAGGTGAAGTTGATTCAAGAGCGACTCAAGGTAGCTCAGAGCTGATATAAGAGTTATGCAGACTCAAAACGACGACCGATGAATTTTGAAGTTGGAGATTTTATCTATTTACGAGTATCGCCTTCGAAAGGCATTGTACGATTTAGAAAGAGGGGAAAGCTCAATCCAAGATTCATAGGACCTTTTGAGATTCTAGAGAGAGTAGGGTCGGTGGCTTACCGATTGGCTTTATCATCAGAGTTGAAACATGTGCATAATGTGTTTCACGTGTTTATGTTGAGACGTTGCATGACTGATACGAGTAAGATCATTGTACCTGAACCACAGCAGATTCAGGGAGACTTGACTTATGTGGGACAACCGGTCGAGATTCTAGATCGAAAAGAACAAGTCTTAAGAACTAAGACGATTCCGATGGTAAAAGTATTGTGGCATAGTCACACGGTGGAAGAGGCTACGTGGGAAAGTGAGGAAGACATGAAGAATGAGTATCCGTACTAATTCGACGCATGAGGTAAAGTTTGGGGACAAACTTCCTTTTTGGAGGGGAGAGTTGTCATACCCGTTCCAGAAATTTATGATTTTGAAAATGCATCCTTTGAGATTTTGAAATTATTAATGTTATTAATAATTTGAGTTGAGGTTGACTGTGAGTCAACAGTAAGGTGTCAATGAGGACACGGGAACATGGTAGTTTATATGGCATGAGCATGAGTAAATGGCATTTATATGATTTAAATGTTATTTGACGTATATGGTATTTTGTGAATAGTGAATTATACCTGTGTAGTATAATTCAGGTATTTGGATACTTTAGTATATCATTATGACAACTGTGGTGAGAACGTGAGTGACATGTTAAATAAAAAGGTAGGTTGTGTAGAGATTCCACAGAATATAGTTTTCAGACGTTATTTTTGGACCCAAACGAAACCTAGTCGAAAACTTTTGAAATTTATAGTTTTCACTCGTAAAGGCATAAAATGGACGTGTGCGAAGTTTCGAGAGCTAATTAAAAGTTTGAGGAACGCGTGGAGGAGGTAAACGCAATTTCCGAAAGGTTTGCCTATATATAGTAGTGGATGAGAGTCATTCTCATCCAAAACTTGCCAAAAATATCTAGAGAGAGGAGAGAGAAAGGGAGATTGGAGCCAACGGGCTTTGCGACGCCGATCGACGACCTTTCGTCCGTCAGATTTTCTCCAGATTTCATATTTAAACTCGTGAAGGTAAGAGCTACGTTTTGATACTACTTAGGCCGTGTTTGGCCAATTTTTGTAAAAATCTTAATCCTAGACTTTTGGGGAAAATCAGGTAAAACTCGTAGGAATCGCGTATAATTTGAAATCCGACGTTTATTTAGCTCCCTAGACGATCCTCCAAAGTTTCGGAGAAATTGCACGAGGTATGAATTCTAGATCTATGAAATATATGGATTTTCATGCTTTGAACATCAACTTTGATATTTTTGGATCCGGGCAAAATTCATGTATTAATTAGGCCCGTTAATTATGCACGTGAAATTATGTGAAAAGTACGTATAACTGTTTAGGTGAGCATGTTATGTGTCTACTTGGGTCAAAGGGGAGTTTGGTGCAAATTCATCCGGAGTAAGCTCCTCGAACCTTGAGGATTTGATTGAGACAATAAATTGTGATTTTGGTGGTGTTTGGATTGGAGGTGGGCCCAACCAGGATACGGTACCTGGTATGGAGGAAGGCCCAACCAGTGTACGAGATGCGTGGGAGAGGTGGGCCTCCTACGTCATCGACCGGATGAATGCGTACCACTCACCCTAGAGACTATTTCTATGTGTTTTAGATGCTTAAACCATGAACTGTCATATAAGCATACATTTAGAATTGTACGCTCAGCATATAGTTGAGCAGTGGAGATGTACTCCATTGCAGGTAAGAAGAAAGACAAGAAGAAGCGCGATGAGTGAGGCCGATGAACGTCGGGGGAATCACACTTGTACATGTTTTTGTTTTAGTCCTAAAACTTGTGTAAGGATTGGGAATTGGTAATATGTTGTAATGGAACCATAGATTAGTTTCGCACTATTGAAATCTTGTAATTGAACGTCTGTAGTTATGTTTTACATGTTGTAATTGGCGTTGGTTGTGTCACAGCCCGGTCCCACAATAGCGAGACCGGAGCCCGTGGCACGCCACCGAGGCTAACCCAATTCATTAACGTTCCCAAAAGTTTAATTTGAAGAACACATGTAGCGGAAAATAAAACATTTTTTCAAACCAGAGATTCAGTCGACTAGGTCGGGACCCTCAGTCGACTGCTCAGTCGACTGAAGAAGGCAGAGGGTTTTTAAAAGGGTTTAATAGCAATTCCAGTCGACTGAGACTAGGGTCAGTCGACTGGTCCTCCAGCCTTCAGTCGACTGAATCAGGCAGAATCAAAATAAACACATTAACTTACAGAGGTCCAGTCGACTGAGGCATGGCCCAGTCGACTGCTTTTGCCATAATAAGAAGCAGTAGCTAGCAGGCACAGGGGTTCAGTCGACTGAACACTAGACCAGTCGACTGCTCCCCTGGCAGCAGCCCAATCTGCAGAATTTCAAGTTTTAAAAGCTTCCTACCCTTCACCAATGATCAACCACTCAATCCAAACTCAAATCAAAGTAATCCTAGCTGTATTAAAACATTTCTAAGCAGGGTTACAACATGTCACTAACTATTACAACGGTTTAAAATCCATTCTATCATACGAAGTTAAACATAAGTTAAAACGATAAAAATTCTTATTACAACATCCTATTGTCCCAAAACTACAAGGTTAACATTCAAGTTGCCTCCCAAGTGAACTCCCAACCCTGGTGCTCACTTCTGCGATTCCTCGCCAGCATTTACACCTGCAATGGTCATTTAAATAACCACACATATTTCGATTTGTTTAAGCTAATGCTTAGTGAATAAATCAACATATGTACATGAATGATAAACATGTCCGCATTCACATCTCTACATTTCATACTAGTCGCCGGAGACTCACGTGCCCGTCCATACTCCCAATCCGCGACTACTCGCCAATAAGTCCACGCGAAAGGGTAAGACCCACGATTCTTCTCTTCAATCGTGCGACCTTCATGCCTATATCGGCTCCACAAAATGGCACGGTGACTATGTGCTCCTTCTGACCCAAATAAGCAACTTAACATGCTCAAATACATATCACCATGCTCAAATACATATCACCATGCTCGCGGTAATCAAAACATTTCATCGTGCTATTGGGCCTACTTATCAATATAAATGCCCAATATGAACTACACAAGATATCTCTAAGTATTAATACATGCTATTCAAACATAACATGAATACATATCAAGAAATCATTCCAAAAACATAGTTGAATCACTCACCTCCGATTTACGCTCTTAAACTTCGATTCAAAGAAAACCCGTGTACAAAGAAAGTGTAGGAGTCCGTCTAGTAAAATTCCTATGGATCAAAATTCCATTTATCAACTTTTATGAAAAATTCTAGAAAACAACTTTTCAGAAAACTTAGCCAAACAGGCCCTAACCTATATCAAAACGAAGCTCTTACCTCAAGGAACTCGAATATGAAATATGGGAGAAAACAGACTGACGGAAGGTCGTCGTTTGACGTCGCAAAGCTTGAAGCAACTAAATCTCCCTTTGGCCCCCTTTTGGCCTCCTTCTTGAGCTTTTAGGTTAAGACTTATAAAAATATCTCAACCATCTCTATCTATATATAGGCAAAACTCTCGGGAATTACGTTTACCTCCCCACGAGTTTTCCAAACTCCTAATCAGTCTCTGAAACTTTCTATACAGCTAATTCATAGCTTTGTAAGTGAAACTTCAAAATTATAAAAGTTTTCGACTAAGTTTCGTTTGGTCGCTAAAACGCGAATTTCTACATGACGTTTCCGAAGTTGCTAATTAGCCTACCAAATTAATAGCGTGTTCATTCGTCCTCACCAGGATACTAAATCAAACAACAGAAATAAATTCTAAAACAGAAAATAATACAGATATTGAAATACACAGGTAAACATTTATTTTCAGATAAACATTTAAAATGTTCCTCAGTGACCGTCTCATACTCGGAGAGACTTCACAAACAATAAATCCTCAATCACAACAGTTTCAAAGGGTTCTCTAATACAGACACCCAAATCAACTCGTGAGTCAAAACTTACCCAAACATGTGTCCTAAGACACGCCACATCACATTATCATGCATGACAATGTAATGCAAAAGCAATAACACAAATGTGGGTGTTATAATACTCTCCCCCTTAAAAGAATTTTGTCCCCAAACTTATACCTCATGTCTCGAAAAGGTGCGGATACTGAGTACGCATCTCATCTTCTATCTCCCACGTCATCTTTTCCGTAGTTTCGCTACGCCATAATACTTTCACTTTCGATATTACTTTATTTCATAAGACTTGATCCTTCTGGTCTAAGATTTCTACCGGATATGCGACATACGTTAAATCACTCTGAATCTCATTCGATGTCGGAGTCATCACTTGATCTCTATCTTCCACTAATTATTTGCGTAACAACGATACATGAAACACGTTATGAACTTGAGCATACTCGCTCGGCAAGTTCAAACGATAAGCTACGGGTCCAGCTCTCCCAATAATCTCAAAAGGTCCTACATACCTCGGGTTGAGTTTCCCGTATCTACCAAATCTGGTTATTCCCTTTGAAGGTGACACCTTCAAATACACTAAGTCTCCCACGTCAAATTCCAACGGTCGTCTATGCTTATCGGCATAACTCTTATACCTACTCTGAGCTGTCAGTAACCGTTGTCGAATTACCTTTATCTTATCCGTCGTCTCTTGTACAATTTACGGCCCTTCAATCATTCTTTCTCCGACTTTCGTCCAACTAATCGGTGAACGACATACACGACCATATAAAGCTTCATAAGGAGCCATTCCATTACTCGACTGAAAACTATTGTTATATGCCAACTCAATTAACGGTAGGTGGTCTTCCCAATTGCCTTGAAAATCAAGTACACATAAACGAAGCATGTCTTCCAAAATCTGGATTACTCTCTCTGATTGGCCATCAGTCTGAGGATGAAAAGCAGTACTAAAATGCAATTTGGTACCCATTGCTTCTTGCATGGCTCTCCAAAACTTCGACGTAAAACTACTATCCATATCCGAAACAATAGAAACTGGGATACCATGTAGTCTCACAATTTCGCGAATATACAACTTAGCTAACGTCCTTGGCTTAGTTGTTCGAAGTGGTAGGAAGTGCGACGACTTCGTCAAACGGTCAACAATCACCCAGATAATAGTATTCGATCTCTTCGACCTCGAAAATCCACTAACAAAATCCATTGTTATGTGTTCCCATTTCCACTCGGCTATCGGTAACGATTGTAACAATCCCGAAGGCACTTGGCGTTCGGCTTTTACTTGTTGACAACTAGTACAACGCGAAACATAACGTGCTATTTCTCTCTTCATTCCCGGCCACCAATAAACATGTCTCAAATCTCTATACATCTTGGTACTTCCTGGATGAACGGTATACTTCGAATTGTGTGCTTCCTCTAGAATGTTCCGTTTCAATTCCTTCTCGTTAGGCACACAAATTCTACCCCTCAATCTTAAAACATCATTCTCGAAAGTAAATCTCGGTTGTTTGCCCATCGGAATCTCATCACAAATCTTCTTCAAAGCCACATCTTGAAGTTGTTTCTCTGCGATCTCGTGAATCAAGAGTGGTTGTGCCACCATCGTCGACATCAAGCCACTTTCAATCCTCGGTATTACTTCAAGCTCCAAATTCTCCATATCTCGTATCAGTTCTTTCTGAGAAGTCAAATCTGATGCGGTGTTGGTTGGTACTTTACGACTAAGAGCATCGGCGACGACATTCGCCTGGCCCGGATGATACTGAATTGACAAGTCATAGTCCTTCATCAACTCTAACCATCTCCTTTGCCTCATGTTCAAATCTCGTTGTGTAAACAAGTACTTCAAACTATTGTGATCCGTATAGATCTCACATTTCTCCCCGTATAGATAATGACGCCAAATCTTCAATGCAAAAATCATGGCGGCCAATTCTAGATCACGAGTTGGATAATTCTTCTCGTGCGGTCTAAGTTGTCTCGATGCATACGCAATGACTTTATCACCTTGCATAAGAACGCAACCTAAACCTCTATATGAAGCATCACTGTAAATAATAAATCCTTCGGTCCCTGACGGAACGGCTAGAATTGGTGCTTTCACTAGTCGACCTTTCAACTCTTGGAAACTTTCTTCACATTCCGGACTCCATACAAAAGCAATATCTTTCCTCATTAACTGTGTCATCGGCATTACTATACGCGAAAAGTCTTTTACAAATTTCCGATAATACCCAGCTAATCCTAGGAAACTTCTGATGTCTGTCACATTCGTTGGTCTCACCCAGTTGGTAACTGCTTCTATCTTCTGAGGGTCTACCGAAATTCCCTTAGCTGATACAATATGTCCAAGAAAAGCAATCTCTGTCAACCAAAACTCACACTTCTTCAATTTGCCGAATAATCTCTTTTCACGCAATCGTTGTAAAGCTAATCGCAAATGATGCTCGTGATCCTCAACGCTTTTGGAGTAGATTAGGATATCATCTATAAACACAATGACAAACTCGTCTAAGTAATCCTTAAAAACGCGATTCATTAAGTCCATGAAAGCAGCTGGTGCATTAGTCACTCCAAACGGCATAACCAAAAATTTAAAGTGACCATAGCGAGTCCTGAAAGCTGTCTTCTCAACATCTTTCTCATTGACTTTCAACTGGTGGTAACCGGATTTCAAGTCAATCTTCGAAAATACTTGCGCTCCTTGCAACTGATCAAACAAATCGTCTATTCGCGGCAACGGATATTTGTTCTTGACGGTCAACTTGTTCAAATCCCGGTAGTCGATGCACATACGCATTGTCCCGTCCTTCTTCTTCACAAACAAGACTGGAGCTCCCCATGGTGAAACACTAGGTCGGATAAAACCCTTCTCCAACAGTTCTTCTAACTGAACTTTCAATTCTTTCAACTCTATCGGTGCCATTCGGTACGGTGCTTTGGATACCGGTTGTGACCCTGGTACTACTTCTATTGTGAACTCAAGCTCTCTTTCAATCAATACGTCGGGTAACTCATCGGGAAAAACATCGGGAAATTCTCGAACTACTGAAATGTTTTCTATTAGTGGTCCAAGAACTCGCGTGTCGACAATTGAACATAAGAAACCCGAACAACCCTTCTTCAACATCTTACTTGCTTGAATCGCCGATATCAAGTACGGCGGTACGATCACTCCCTTACCCTGAAAAGTAAACTCTTCTCGCCCTGACTGTCAAGACCCATCCCACTACGTGTGGAAATAGGACACGTGGCACGCCACCAAGGCTCAACCAAACATCGTAAACCTATACGCAGCGGAAAGAATTTTAAAACAACCCTGAGTAATTTAAAGCTTTAGGAAACATTTCCCTCTAAGTTGAAAAATCCAATAGAATCAGAGTTATAAAAAAAAGTTTTGGCCAAATGAAACCGATAAAAGAAAACAGTTTTGAAAACAGAGGACCAGTCGACTGATCGAGGGTCCGGTCGACTAGTGATCTCAAACAGAAAAGGGTTTTCAACCTAACAGCCCATCCAGTCGACTGTGTCGGGGACCCAGTCGACTGGTGCCTAAAATTTTCAGTCGACTGAAGAAGTCCGGTCGACTGGTGCCCAATCCAGCAGAATGTCCAGGTCTGGGGCTCCATCCAGTCGACTGTTTTCTCAACCCAGTCGACTGAACCCCAGACGAAACCAAGCAGTAACTAGTTCAACACACTGACCCAGTCGACTGGATCAAAAACCAGTCGACTGGTTTTTGTCAGCAAACCCAAAAAACTGCAGCTTACACTCAAGGTTCTTCCAATTCCAAACCAACATACAACCACTCTAACCCATCATTCAAAACATAATTACAAGAGCGTTTACTAGGGATTACAAGTACTACGAACTACTCCATGGTCCGATTACAACATATAACAAAAACCCAAATCCTTATACAAATTTTAGGATTTAAACAAAAACATAAACAAGTGATTTCCCCGGCGTTCTTTAACGTCCTCACTCATCATGCTTCTTCTTGTCTTTCTTTTTACCTGCAATGGAGTACATCTCCACTGCTCAGCTATATGCTGAGCGTACAAGTTCCAACATATGCAATATATGACAAAACATGCTTTAATCTCAAGTCATAACAATAGTCTCTAGGGAGAAAAATACGCATTCATCCGGTAGCGGCAAGTCCAAGCCTTAAACCGCGATACCAATGGCAAGTCCAAGTCTATCAACCATTGTATCCACAAGTGCCATGGCAAGTCCAAGTCTATCAACCATGCACAGTAGCCGTCGCTACTAAATTCTCAACATATCGAGAAGCTTACTCCGGCATGAATTTGTATAAGACTCCCCTTTGACCCACATAGACAACTTAACGTGCTCGCATAAATTTAGGCATGCTTTTCACAATTTAGCGCGTGCATAATTAACGGGCCTACAATTAACACATGGATTTCGCCCGGATCTCAATTTTGTCGTTGAAACATAAAACATATATTTCTCTATATTTCACAAGTTAGGACTTCATACCTCGTGCGATTTCCCCCAAACTTTGAAGGATCGACTAGGAGGCTAAATAAACGTCGGATTTCGAATTTGAGAAAATTCCTACAAGTTTATACCTGTTTTTTTTCCCAAAAGTCTAAAATTAAGATCTTTACAAAAACTTGGCCAAACACGGCCTAAGTGGTATCAAAACGTGGATCTTACCTCCACGAGTTCAAATCTGAAATCTGGAGAAAATCTGACGGACGAACGGTCGTCGATCGGCGTCGCAAAACCCGTTGGCTCCAAATCTCCTTTCTCTCTCCTCTCTCTAGATATTTTGGAAAGTTTGGATGAGAATGAATCTCATCCTCATCTATATATAGACAAAAGTTCTGGAAATTACGTTTACCTCTCCACGAGTTCCTCAAACTTTAATTAGTTCTCGAAACTTCGCGCACATCCATTTTATGCCTTTACGAGTGAAAACTATAAATTTTAAAAGTTTCTGACTAAGTTTCGTTTGGGTCCAAAATATCGTCCGAAAACTATATTCTGTGAAATCTCTACACAACCTACCTTTTTAATTAACGTATCTCTCACGTTCTCACCACAGTTCTCAAAATGACTATCATATCCAAATTTACCAGAATTATACTACACAGGTATAATTACTATTCATAGGAATACCAGATAAGGTCAAATAACATTTAAATCATATAAATGTCATTTACTCATGATTATGCAATATGAACTTCCATGTTCCCGTGTCCTCACTAACACCGTACCGTTGACTCACAGTCAACCTCATCACCATCCAATTATCAAATAACATTGATAACCACAACATTCAATATGCATGATAAAATAATGATTTTATGGAACGGGTGTGACAACTCTCCCCTCCAAAAAGGAAGTTTGTCCCCAAACTTTACCTCATGCGTCGAATAAGTATGGATACTCATTCCTCATGTCTTCCTCACTTTCCCATGTAGCCTCTTCCACTATATGACTACGCCATAGCACTTTCACCATTGGAATAGTCTTGGTTCTCAAAACTTGTTCTTTGCGATCTAGAATCTCCACTGGTTGTTCCACATAAGTCAAGTCCCCCTGAATTTGCAACGGTTTAGGTACAATGATCTTATTCGCATCTGTCATACATCGTCTCAACATCGACGTGAAATACGTTATGCACATGTTCCAACTCGGATGACAATGCCAATCGGTAAGCTACTAGACCAACCTTCTCTATGATCTCAAAAGGTCCTATGAATCTTGGATTGAGCTTTCCCCTCTTTCCAAATCGTACAATGCCTTTCGAAGGCGATACCCGCAAGTATACAAAATTTCCAACTTCAAAATTCATCGGTCGTCGTTTAGAGTCCGCATAACTCTTATATCGGCTCTGAGCTACCTTGAATCGCTCTTGGATCAATTTTACCTTCTCAGTAGTCACCTGTATTAACTCAGGTCCTAACAACTTCCTTTCTCCAACCTCGGTCCAACAAATCGGTGATCGACACTTACGGCCATACAAAGCTTTATATGGTGCCATACCAATACTTGATTGGAATCCGTTGTTGTACGTAAATTCAATTAACGATAGATGTTTCTCCCAATCGCTCCCAAAATCTAATACACAAAGTCTCAACATATCCTCTAGCGTCTGAATCATGCGCTCTGACTGTCCATCGGTCTGAGGATGAAATGCAGTACTGAAACTCAATTTCGTACCCATAGCCTTTTGTAAACTTCCCCAAAACCTTGACGTAAAACTACTATCGCGATCTGATACAATCACAGCTGGGACTCCATGTAGTCTTACAATCTCTTTCACATACAATTCCGCTAACTTGGACGGTTTAGTCGTCTTGATCGGTAGAAAATGAGCTGACTTGGTTAATCGGTCAACTATAACCCAAATCTTATCATTCTTATTGATTGATCGTGGAAATCCTGAAACAAAGTCCATTATAATCTCGTCCCATTTCCATTCTGACACTGGCAAAGGTTGTAGTAACCCCGCGGGTACTTGTCTCTCTGCCTTGACCTGTTGACATGCCGAACATTCGGATACAAACTTGGCAACTTCACGCTTCATACCCTTCCACCAAAAGTTTTCCCTCAGGTTTCTGTACATCTTATTACTTCCCGGGTGCACTGAATATCTCGTACTATGAGCTTCTTCTAGAAATCTCTCTTTCAAGTCTTTCACATTTGGTATACATAATCGATTTCCCAGTTTCAATGTTCCTTGTTCCAACACAAAACCAAGTCGCTTCCCCAAAGGTATCTCATCCCTCATTTTGCACAAATAGACATCGTTGAATTGTTCTTTCTGAATCTCATCAATAATATCTAGGTGTGCCATGATTGCCATCATTAAGCCACCACTAACCTTTGGTATCACATCCAAGTCCAAACGTTCCATTTCCTTTACTAATTCCTTTTGTTGCGTTAGCTCGTCTGCTAAATTCCTCGGAGTCTTCCGGCTTAATGCATCGGCTACTACATTTGCCTTTCCCGGATGGTACTTAATCGAAAGATCGTAATCCTTCATCAACTCCAACCATCTTCGCTGTCTCATATTCAAGTCCCGTTGGGTGAAAATATATTTCAAACTCTTGTGGTCTGTGAATATCTCACACTTTTCTCAGTACAAATAATGTCTCCAAATCTTCAAAGCATGAATTACTGCAGCTAATTCCAGATCATGAGTCGGATAATTAATCTCATGTGTCTTCAACTGTCTAGAAGCATAAGCAATCACTTTACCCCCTTGCATCAACACGCATCCCAACCCTTGATGCGACGCATCACTATAGATCACAAACCCTTCAGTTCCAGATGGTATTGTCAAAATAGGTGCTCTCGTCAACCGTGACTTCAATTCTTGAAAACTGTCCTCACATTCCTGACTCTATTCAAATGTAACTCCCTTTCTCATCAACCTTGTCATAGGCAATGAAAACCTCGAGAAATGTTCAATAAAACGGCGGTAGTATCCCGCTAATCCCAAGAAACTTTGAATTTCAGATACGGAAGTCGGTCTTTGCCAATTTGATACAGCTTCTACTTTGTGAGGGTCAACTGAAACTCCATTCTTATCAATCACGTGACCAAGAAAAGTAATACTAGACAACCAAAATTCACATTTCTTGAATTTACCAAATAATTATTTCTCTCGTAATCTCTGAAGTATCAACCTCAAGTGGTTCTCGTGTGTTATCTCACTTGGCGAATAAACAAGGATATCGTCGATGAACACTATCACAAAATCATCCAAATAGTCCTTAAAGACTCGGTTCATAAGATCCATGAATGCAGCTGGTGCATTAGTAACTCCAAATGGCATAACTAAGAACTCATAGTGTCCATAACGCGTTCTGAAAGCTGTTTTCTCAACATCTTCGGCCTTCACTTTCAGCTGATGATAACCTGATCTTAGGTCTATTTTGGAGAATACTTGTGCCCCACGAAGTTGATCAAATAAGTCATCAATTCTGGGTAGTGGATACTTGTTCTTGATTGTCAATTTGTTCAGTTCCCGATAATCCACACACATTCTCATTGAACCATCTTTCTTCTTTACAAACAACACTGGAGCTCCCCACGGCGAAATACTTGGTCGAATGAAACCCTTGTCAAGTAACTCTTGTAGTTAAACTTTTAGTTCCTTCAATTCTACTGGTGCTCTATACGGTGCTTTGGATACCGGCCTTGAGTCTGGTATAATCTCAATAGTGAACTCGACCTCTCTCTCAATAAGAACATCTGGTAGCTCATCAGGAAATACATCTGAATATTCTCGCACTATCGGAATGTCTTCTACTTTTAATTCAGTCGCCGAGACATCAGTCACTGAACATAGAAATCCATGACATCCCTTTTTCAATAACCTTCCCGCTCGGATAGCTGAAATCAAGTACGGCGGCGGTGTAACCCCACTTCCTTGAAAACAAAAGTTCCCATATACCGGTGATCGAAAATTAACCTCTTTCCGTTCACAGTCTATCGTAGGTTGGTTAAGGGCTAATCAATCCATTCCTAGTATCACATCGAAATGGATCACCATAATCGGTATAAGGTCTACGGTCATCAACTTCTCACCTAATTTGATCTCACAGTTCTTATATACAGTAGATGTCATTATCGCTTTACTAAGTGGCACAGCAATAGACAAATCATATCCTAACGGTGCCGATTTAACGTTCAAATGTTCAACAAAAGCATGTGATACAAATGAATGCGTAGATCCCGAGTCAACAAGTATGCGTGCTAAGTGCGAACATACAAGCACCATACCTGAGACTACTATCTCGGAAGCAGTCATATCTCCTGGGTTCATCTGATATGCCCTTCCTTGACGTTGTTCCGTCCTTTGTCCTCCGTCATTGGATTGTCTAGGCTTCGACCCACTGGAAGCCATAGAACTAGCTCCTTGCTGAGGATACTTCATCGGGCAATCCCTGGCTTGGTGCCCAAATACTCCACAATCATAACACTTGCCTCTCATGTCGGGTGTTGAATTTGCACTACCCCCGCCTTGGCTCCTGTTCTGGGGTTTGGTCATGAAACATCGGCCTGAGTGTGGTCGGTTGCAAAGTGAACACAACGGTATGTTACTTGGCGTCCTCCTGAATTCACTGAAACTAGAACCAGAGCCTCTTTGAAACGGCCTCTTGAAAGATCCGCCTTGGTTCCTATCCCCACTTTCATTGCTTCGTTTTCCGTGCTGATTCTGCCTCGACCTTTCCATCCCACTCTCGGCCACTAGCGCCGTTTGTTGTACTGCTACCACAGTCGAATGTTCGTAGGTTTCCACCCTTAAACGAATATTTTCCCTTAAACCTTCTTCGAATTTCCTTGCTCTATCTTCCTCCTCTGGTACTGAACCCTTGCTAAACCTCAACAACGCATTGTACTTGGAAGTATATTCGGTTACAGTCATATCTCCCTGCTTCAAGTTATCGAATTCTCGCTTCTTCGCATTGTAGGCGGCTCGCGGAAAGAATCGGCGATTGAATTCTGCCTTGAACCCTTCCCAAGTAATCGATGCCCCTTGATCTAGTACATTTACCCACCAGTTCTGGGCTTCACCCTTCAGTACATCACTTGCATTTTCCATCTTCTTCCTATCAGTCATCGGGATAGATCGGAAGATTCGTTCCATATCCATTATCCAATGTTCTGCGAGCGTTGGATCGGGTGTCCCATGAAATTCCATCGGTTTCTTGCGAGCAAACTGTTCAGATATTGATCTCATACCCCTATTTTTGGGTGTATGTACTACAGTTATTGGTTCCACTTCAATGTGAGGCGTGGGAGGCGGTCGCTATGATATATTCCGTATCATTTCCCCCATGTTCCCCATCATCTCTGCCATTTCATTCATTCGTCGGGTATGGGGTGATAACTCTCGGTCATCCATGATTACAATCCTGTAGTTCTCAATGCATAAACACTATGCATGTACAATAATAACAATGTCATGTATGTAAAACAACATCCATATGCATCAAACATCTCTAAGATGTATGAATGAAATTGAAAACATGTGGCAATTCACTCAACACTCCACTCGTCGTCGAACGTTCCCAAAGTTTTGTTACCTCTAGCTCTGATACCAATAAATGTCACGACCCATCCCACTACGCGTGGAAATAGGACACGTGGCACGCCACCAAGGCTCAACCAAACATCGTAAACCTATACGCAGCGGAAAGAATTTTAAAACAACCCTGAGTAATTTAAAGCTTTAGGAAACATTTCCCTCTAAGTTGAAAAATCCAATAGAATCAGAGTTATAAAAAAAAGTTTTGGCCAAATGAAACCGATAAAAGAAAACAGTTTTGAAAACAGAGGACCAGTCGACTGATCGAGGGTCCGGTCGACTGGTGATCTCAAACAGAAAAGGGTTTTCAACCTAACAGCCCATCCAGTCGACTGTGTCGGGGACCCAGTCGACTGGTGCCTAAAATTTTCAGTCGACTGAAGAAGTTCGGTCGACTGGTGCCCAATCCAGCAGAATGTCCAGGTCTGGGGCTCCATCCAGTCGACTGTTTTCTCAACCCAGTCGACTGAACCCCAGACGAAACCAAGCAGTAACTAGTTCAACACACTGACCCAGTCGACTGGATCAAAAACCAGTTGACTGGTTTTTGTCAGCAAACCCAAAAAACTGCAGCTTACACTCAAGGTTGTTCCAATTCCAAACCAACATACAACCACTCTAACCCATCATTCAAAACATAATTACAAGAGCGTTTACTAGGGATTACAAGTACTACGAACTACTCCATGGTCCGATTACAACATATAACAAAAACCCAAATCCTTATACAAATTTTAGGATTTAAACAAAAACATAAACAAGTGATTTCCCCGGCGTTCTTTAACGTCCTCACTCATCACGCTTCTTCTTGTCTTTCTTTTTACCTGCAATGGAGTACATCTCCACTGCTCAGCTATATGCTGAGCGTACAAGTTCCAACATATGCAATATATGACAAAACATGCTTTAATCTCAAGTCATAACAATAGTCTCTAGGGAGAAAAATACGCATTCATCCGGTAGCGGCAAGTCCAAGCCTTAAACCGCGATACCAATGGCAAGTCCAAGTCTATCAACCATTGTATCCACAAGTGCCATGGCAAGTCCAAGTCTATCAACCATGCACAGTAGCCGTCGCTACTAAATTCTCAACATATCGAGAAGCTTACTCCGGCATGAATTTGTATAAGACTCCCCTTTGACCCACATAGACAACTTAACGTGCTCGCATAAATTTAGGCATGCTTTTCACAATTTAGCGCGTGCATAATTAACGGGCCTACAATTAACACATGGATTTCGCCCGGATCTCAATTTTGTCGTTGAAACATAAAACATATATTTCTCTATATTTCACAAGTTAGGACTTCATACCTCGTGCGATTTCCCCCAAACTTTGAAGGATCGACTAGGAGGCTAAATAAACGTCGGATTTCGAATTTGAGAAAATTCCTACAAGTTTATACCTGTTTTTTTTCTTTCAAAAGTCTAAAATTAAGATCTTTACAAAAACTTGGCCAAACACGGCCTAAGTGGTATCAAAACGTGGATCTTACCTCCACGAGTTCAAATCTGAAATCTGGAGAAAATCTGACGGACAAACGATCGTCGATCGGCGTCGCAAAACCCGTTGGCTCCAAATCTCCTTTCTCTCTCCTCTCTCTAGATATTTTGGAAAGTTTGGATGAGAATGAATCTCATCCTCATCTATATATAGACAAAAGTTCTGGAAATTACGTTTACCTCCCCACGAGTTCCTCAAACTTTAATTAGTTCTCGAAACTTCGCGCACATCCATTTTATGCCTTTACGAGTGAAAACTATAAATTTTAAAAGTTTCTGACTAAGTTTCGTTTGGGTCCAAAATATCGTCCGAAAACTATATTCTGTGAAATCTCTACACAACCTACCTTTTTAATTAACGTATCTCTCACGTTCTCACCACAGTTCTCAAAATGACTATCATATCCAAATTTACCAGAATTATACTACACAGGTATAATTACTATTCATAGAAATACCAGATAAGGTCAAATAACATTTAAATCATATAAATGTCATTTACTCATGATTATGCAATATGAACTTCCATGTTCCCGTGTCCTCACTGACACCGTACCGTTGACTCACAGTCAACCTCATCACCATCCAATTATCAAATAACATTGATAACCACAACATTCAATATGCATGATAAAACAATGATTTTATGGAACGGGTGTGACAACTCTCCCCTCCAAAAAGGAAGTTTGTCTCCAAACTTTACCTCATACGTCGAATAAGTATGGATACTCATTCCTCATGTCTTCCTCACTTTCTCATGTAGCCTCTTCCACTATATGACTACGCCATAGCACTTTCACCATTGGAATAGTCTTGGTTCTCAAAACTTGTTCTTTGCGATCTAGAATAGGGTGTGTGTATGTGTGTCGAACAGATATGGTACAGATCTGGGGTGTGTGCGTGTGTGAATCTCATACCAGATCTAGTGTGTATATGTGTGTGTGTGTGAGAGAGAGAGAGAGAGAGAGAGAAAGAGAGAGAGAGAGAGAGAGAGAGAGAGAGAGAGAGAGAGAGAGAGCTAACCAATTCCAACGGTGACAAACTACGGCTGCGGCAGCGACAGCGACAACGACGGTGAGAGGGAGAGAGGGAGGGAGAAGGAAAGAGAGGGTGTAGTTAGGGTTTGAGATTAAGGTTAGGGTTCATGGAGAAAGAAGAAAAAGATGCATATTAGAACCAGATGAGGGAGATCCGAGAGAATACACTGAGATGAGGGGGGAAATTTTGGTGGTAATTTGATGAAGTGAGAACACATTGAGTAATTCGTTGGTTTATTAGGGGGGAAAATTTTGGGGGTAAAGTTTTTGTGAAAATATTTTAGTGTATATTTACAAAATTGCCACCGTATTTTCATTTTTTAGATTTTATTTACAAAAATGCCACCGATTTTCATTTTTTATTGAAAAAAGTTCACTAAAAGGAAAATACTAACGTATTTTTAATATTTCTAACGGATATTTCTGTTACTAATTAGTAACGGATATATCCGTTAGAAATCTTAATAGTTGTATGTTAGAAATATAGCCATATGGTGTAGTGATTAGTACCATTTTATTTATATTTTCTTAGTAAAACATACTTGGTTTTATTGTAAATATAGGGTATAGGAAAAATACAATTAGTACCCCTCTCTTTCCCTTTATAACAATAATAAGATCTAGTACTATTTACATAACTAAATCCACATCTTGCTTAAAAAGAAAAATACAATTGGTACCCATCTCTTTCACTTGTTGCTATACAATTGATATTTTCCCACGCAACACTCTATTTGGTTTGCCACAAACAAGAAAAGAATTAATTTGTAATTCTTGTTTGTGGCAAATCATGTGTTTGGTTTGACACAAAAATTAGAAATGAAATGATTTCTAATTCTTGCAAATTCTTGAGAATTGAACTTTTAGACCAAAGTGAAATCCGACCAAAATCGGTCGGATTTGGTGAGAATTCAGTCTGAAAATTATTCTTTGCAAAATACCCTTCGTCTTCATCTTCTTCGTCTACGTCTTCTTCGTCTGAGTCTTCTTCTTCTTCTTCTTCTTCATCTGTGTCTTCTACTTCGTCTTCGTCTTCTTCGTCTGTAGCTTCTTCTTCTTCTTCTTCTTCTTCGTCGTCGTCGTCGTCTGCGTCTTCTTCGCCTGATGCTTCTTCTTCTTCGTCGTCGTCGTCTTCTTCTTCTTCTTCTTCTTCTTCTTAGGTCTTCTAGGTTTTCTTCTTATGCTCTATTTGGGTAATGCTATAAGGTCTGGGGGTATTTTAGGAGATAGTAATAATAAAAGATAATTCATTTTAATTCTATTATTTTCATTTCTGTTTTAAACCAAACAAGAGAATTAGAATTGCAAATCAATTCTATTCTTTTTTTTCTTTCTATTCTACTATGTTCAATTCTAGTCTATTCTATTTTACAATCAAACCAGACGGAGTGTAACACTCCATTCATGTGTGACTATTAAGGGTGTAAACGGTTCGGTTCGGTGTGTTTTTTGGCGAAACCGATTGGTTTCTGTTTTGTTTGGAGTGTGTAATTTCGGTTCGATTTCGATTTTACACTGCACATATTCAAAGAAATTAAACCAACCGAACTGATCGGTTCGATTCGGTTCGGTTTGGTTCGATTTTCTTTCACCCCTAGTGACTTTCATTATAGTAATTAGAGTGTCATAAGCCTTTTGAAATGTCAATATAAATTCCCTAATACTACTTAATTGTATTCCAATATGTGGAAAACAAAGAAACAATAACTCATAAATACTATATATATATATATATGTATGTATTTTAGTATGAAAATTTTGGTCAAAAATCCTATTCTACCAATGTTTTTTATAATAGGCCCACCATTTCGTACTTCATAATAATAGACCCTATAATTATAGTTGTTGTTAGAGATTAGTCCAAATTATCCTATTATAGAATTAGTAGATGACTATTCTACCCCTAACCTATATATATATATAACCATATATATATATACATATACACATATATTTAATTCAGATTTAATGATTGAATCAGTTACCAAATCTGACCAAATCTTATCAAATCCCAATTGATACTGGTTACAATATTTATAGAAATTATATCCCAATATTTTAGGATAATACTTTATAAAACGGTTACAAATAAGTTTCACCATTTCTAATTCACAGTGTATTGCATATTCAATATAGATATCACATCACAAAAGGAGTCTGGACTCAGTGTTACGTTTTGGATTGACGATTCTGAGGGTATTGAATTTTACACTACAAATAGTTCATTTTTATACTGCAACTGGTTTATTAGTGTGAAATTTTACACTGCAACTAGTTTATTAGTGAAATTTTACACTGCGAAATTTTACTGCTTTCATTAAATCTGATTTTGACTTGCCATATATATACATTAATTTTGGTAGTTATGATAGTATTTTGACTTGCCAATATCTCATTTGAATTAATATCCCATAATTATATAGCTTTCCGTTTTTTGTGTTTGTGCCATAAATCAAAATTGTTGAAAAATCTGATCTCCTATCCCTTTATTTTTGGATATCTAATAAATGAAAATAAAATCCCAGGCTTTTACGTATCTACATTATGGGTTTGTCACATCTTGCTAATGTCATCCATGAGTTTTCTGTTCTACCAGTAATCATTCATGATAGTATGTATTATACTGCATTCGGGAGAGTTTTAAGATTGAAGGAGATAACAATAGATCGAAGAGAAGATATTAACTTAATTGGAATAAATGAATGAATTTTTCACTGCGAGTCGTGTGAAATTGAAATTTCACACTGCTGAATAATGTTTAGGCTAAATTTTTCGCTGCGAGTAGCATGAAATTCAAACTGATACTACGAAACCCTATTAAGATCAAAAATATTTTACATGCTGCCACAAATCCAATTTGTTTATCCAAAATAGAAAGATTAAGAACAATTTAATCCAAGAGCCACTTTCAAATATCAGTCAAGTGCACAATACAAACTATTCGACAAAACACCTTGCATGCATCCAATAGGACCACGCTAGTTGCCAAGCACATTCAAAAACAAGACCAATACAAAGGCAAACAAATTTAAAGTTTAGAAAAAACTATCAATCCCACAATGAAACTACAGCATATATCTCCATTTCAAAAGCACCACTATGAAGCCATTACATCCCTGCGAAGATTGTGAAAGACTCCAGCACGTCCAATAGAGAGAAGTAAAAACAGGCTCTGCCGAAAAAAGCTGACAAATCAGTGTTGGTGATCTTCTCCAAGATAGCTGATTCTTTTTGGCCTTCACCAAAACCATGTTGCGAAAGAGCAATAGCGTGAAATTTAATACGTTTGCAGTGTTAAATTTTACACTACGAAATGAACGATCCATCAAAGTCAATTATTGTTGGGGAATTTTCACACCACCGAAAGTTCTTGTGAAATTTTACAAATTTTCCAAACATGCAATAGTGAGTGCTAAATTTCAGACTGCAGTAACATGCAAAAACTGATTTTTCCCCAAATCTTGTCTTCAATTCCACAATGAATGATCCATCAAAATCATACATCAACATGTAGTACCAAAATTTCACACGATTGAAAAAATAAATCTCACCTTTTATCCCCATTGTCGTTACTCATCCGAATTGGACGGTCGAAGTCTCACCGTCACGCTTTTTGGACACCTAGGAAGTTTTTTAGCTTGCAATTGAATGTAGAACCCTATATGTTCTTGGAAGGAGGTTGATAATCAACTGATATGTAGTATATTTTTCTAGAGAGAGAGAGAGTATAAAACGTTGGAGAAGATGATATATATATATATATATAATCTAAATATAGTGTCCAAAATTTAAAAACCCTTGATTTTGGGTGAGTTTAAATGGGAATGATTCTTTTGATGAGTCATAGGGGTGGTTTGGTCACTAAATAAAAATATGGACCTATCATTAAAATGTTGTATGGGTTGGGTCAATTACAACAATCTTAGAGTAGTTTGGATTTATTACTAATTAACTCTTTTAGTATTTATATTTTCGATTTTACAAGACAAACATAACAGTTTATCGTCACAAAATGCTTCTGCTTGGCGTGCTTACCTTAATTTTCTCTGATTTAGGTCCTTGCCCTTGGCCTAGTCTCGACTCCTCAGACTTAAGTACTTTCAATATGTGAACAAGATTGGAGATGCTATGGCCAAACATAAAATTCGACACTATTGCCTAATATTTTCGAAAAATAATCTTCATTTTATTTTCGAAAAATAATCTTCATTTTATTTCACTTGCTTGCTGAAATTACAATATTTGCTTACTTTGGTGTATAAGTGTACGTAGAAGTTTTGTCTTTTAACCAAGGGAGAGGGAAAATTATTTTTTTGGATATTTGCTTAGAGGATTACTTTAGTGCGTGACCAAACAACTACAATGTTTGGTGGTGGGCTGGTAAGAAGTAACACTTTGGTTGGTGAGCATTTATCAAATTCATAGCACATATAAAGGGCTCCAATGTCAAACCCTAGTCTCTTTTGACCAGAGGCAAAAGAAATAAAAAAACAAAAAAACAATATAGTCCATAGCTTTGCACCACCTAGGATTTAGTCAAGGATGAAGACTTTGTTTGGTGTGTCCAGAAACCGAAATATTAAGGAAAAGTTTTGAAAACATGTAAAAAACAATGGAATAAATTGGAAATATTGAAAAACTTGTGAAAATATTACTTTAATTTTAACTTTTTGTACATATAAAGTTACTACTTGATTAATTGAACATTTAAGAGGTATCTGTAATATATTAATAATATACTGCTCATGAGGATTTAGTCGTCAACCTACTATGAAACAGTCTATAGAATATACATAATTTTTTTAAAACTTAATTTGTACTATTCGATATATGTATTTATATCACACACACACACACACATATATATATATATATATATGCATTTAAATATTCACCATATATTTAAATTTTAAATCTAATTTTTTTTTTAAATTTACTGATTTTATGAACAATAGTTGATTGCAAAAACTAATGTTAATATTAATATATGTTTGTTTTAGTTATATATACTTATATTCTTAGTATATTAATTAGTTTTATAATCAAATACTTACTATACTAAATTTAATATACTTATTGATAATAATTATTACTCTTACAATTATATGCTTGAAAACAATAGATGAGTGTATTGGAATCATATGAGTGTTTCGGTGGAAACAGTTGGAACAACTTCGTTTTGGTGGAAATAATATTGGAATTTCAAGATTCCAGTAATGATTTGTTTTCGGTCCCCTGAGAAACCGATTTTGGTGGAAACGAAACGAAATGAAATTTTGATCCTTGGTTGTGCTACTGAGTGCAAATTCCGTGGATTAACTGTCACACCCCGGAGATAATAAAGGATAACATAATTCAAAGAGAGTACAAATAGGAAAGACAAAGAAAATAGTCCAAAGATTTAGAACATATTGTATACAACCCCTATACCTTAACTAAATTATTGAGCAACAATGCTACACACACTATGAAAAGCACATCAAAATGTACAACCTTGCTTAAAAAGGTTAGACTTTGTGCTAAAAAATTTGCAGACACAAAACACCCACTTTTATGTGTGCAGACTTTTCAACACAATGTCCAACTTTTTAAAATAAAATTGTGTATTTTAGTGTGCTTTTCAAAATGTGTGTAGCATTACTCATTATTGAGTACACTAATTAAACAATGATGCTGCAATTACTCCCAGATGTTGTCTTAGCTCCTTAGTCCTAGCAAGCTCTTACCTATGGCGCGCCTTAACTGGGCTCCTAGCCTCCTAGTGAAGAATGACACGCACACTAACTCTCTTTTTAGTTTTTTTTTTTTTTTTTCCTTCCCTCCATATTTTCTATAGATATGCCACCAGTTAAAAAGAATCCAAACAACTTGTTTACTATCCTAGGTGAATCAGCACCAATCTTTGGTGAGTCATTAGCCATGTGTCAAGTAAACATACCACCAGGTGTTTTGTCTACACGTTGCACATTACATATGAAGGCAACACATACACACAGATCACTGAGAGTGAGAGTTTATGACTAACCATTATTTGATTCTATTTATAATTAGATCCCAATAAATAAGGGTATTTCTACACACTTGTCTCCTCTCAAATGGAACATCAATCACAAGTCTATTTATCGAAATTGACATTACTTAGGGTTAGTTTGGCCCCCATGTGGCTTTTTAAAAGGAGCTTATAAAATTTATTACTAAGTTGTTTGATAATTTTATGCAAGTGACACACTACTCTTCAAAAAGACATCATGAAACCAAAAAGCCACCTTGAGCTTTTAAAAGCTCTATTCTAGAGCTTTTAAAAGCTCCCCCAAAAAAGCCCTAAGTTCAATTTTTGCAAAGCTCATAAAGTAGTTACCAAATGAATTAACATGAAATTGTGCTTTAAAAAAGGAGAAGCACCAAAAGGGGGGCCAAACTAAGCCTTAACAATTCCGTGTTCCCAACCGGACACTCAAAATCAACCCATGTGTCAAAACTTACCTCTAATTAAGTATTAATTAACACTAATAGTCTCAATTAAATAATTGAATGTGCAATTAGCTTAATCACGGGGATGTGTATTTTGTCACGCGTGGATCCCACAATTGATGTGAATATAATAAATAATTGTGTAAAAATACGGGTTATCACACTCTATTCTCCTTAAAAAAGAATTTTGTCATCAAAATTACATGTACTTTTTCCAAATCTATATTATGTGTCAAATAAGACATGATGGTTTTTTTTTAATCAATAAAGATTCAAATATTCATTCGCCCATTTTCATTATGGTTAGTGGATAAAAGTGCCAACTATGCTACTAAACTCAATTATGCTTGTCATCTCCCAAATAAATATTCATAAATTAATGTTGAGCCAACTGCTTAGTGATACAATTTCATTTACTCAAAAATGTCATATCCAGAATCAGTTGCTATTTGCACCACAAATCACATCTCACACATATTAGCTTATACTGAAACTCACAAGTCACACCGTCTAATGCATGCATATGCGATAGTTCATGTATTCATCATTCCTTTTCACTGGTTATCAATCAGTTATCAACATATTATCTTTACTATTGAACACACCAGTCCAACTCAAAATGTGTACAATCACATGGCCACAGCACCCCTAGCCCAGCTCGGAAGGTGCATACTATCCACTAGCCCCGCTCGGAATGGATTAATATATTAGTGCACTAACTGTAGATTGAACTATCTTAGTCCCAACCATCAAATGACCACAACACCCCAGCCCCGCTCGGAAGGTGTGTACCATCCACTATCCCAACTTGAAATAGAAGAGTACATTAGTGCGCTAACTGTTGGAATATCTTAGTCCCAACCATCTCAACATACTACGGTTTTTTTTAAACAACTCAAGGCCTTGACCTTATCAAATTAATGTATTATTCACATGAATTCAACATTATGCATCCATTGGACTTGACTTTGTTCTATTTCTTCCTCTTTTCTCGATTACTGGTGTTACTTGCATTTACCAATAATAACTGCTCGAAAGTGATTTTGCTGATACATTCGAACCATAGCATTTAGTCAACACACTTAAACAAACATATTTACAAGAAATTCATGAATTCCAAATAAAAATACAACATAACACCAAATGAGCACAAAGATGGATATTAAAGAAATTCTCCCGAGATTTGGAAGCATATTGCACACAACCCGCACCTTAAAAAATGATGAGCAATTCCCAAACTCTTCATATTTATTTATTTCTCTTTCTTTTATACTTTGCCAAACATGGCCTTAGGGAATCATCCGAATGATTTCTGATGGGAATTATAAATCAAATGGGTTTATATAAGCAAATATAGATAATCAAGGAGTATAAGGGTGTGTTGGGGTAACTTTCCAAAATCAAGGTTGCCACAGTCTATGCTGCTTAAAAGAATTTTGTACTCGAAATTAAAATGTAAATTATTTGGTGAACAACTTCAAATATTTGAAACAATATTTTTTAGTAAAATATTAAACCAAATCTAGTACTAAATAATTACCTTCACTGGCTCCCCAAACGATGTGGAACTAAGTACCGTACCCATTTGTATCACCCAACACTCAGTCCCATACCTCTGGCTAGGGACAGACTCTGATACCATTTTGTCACACCCCGGAGATAATAAAAGGATAACATTATTCAAAGAGAGTACAAATAGAAAAGACAAAGAAAAAATTCCAAAGATTTAGAACCTATTGTATACAACTCCTATACCTTAACTAAAATATTGAGTATACTAATTAAACAATTATGCTGCAATTACTCCCAAATGTGGCCTTAGCACCTTAGTCCTAGCAAGCTCTTACCCATGGCCAAATGTGGCCTTAACTGGGCTCCTAGTGAAGTATGGCACACACAAACTCTCTTTTTAGTTTTTTTTTTCTTGCCTCCATATTTTCTATAGATATACCAACAGTTAAAAAGAATCCAAACAACTTGCTTACTATCCTAGGTGAATCAGCACCAATCTTTGGTGAATCATTGGCCCTGTGTCAAGTAAATATACCACAAGGTGTCTTTGTCTACACGTTGCACATTAAATATGAAGGCGTGCACATACACACGGATCACCATGAGTCTATGACTAACCATTATTTGATTTTATTTATAATTAAACCCCAAGAAATAGAGAAGTTATTCAGTGTGCCCATCACGCCATACCAGTATGATGACGTGGTGTGACCTTCCCAATAAAAAGGTGCCATGTGGCCACTAACACTAAAAGGTTATGACATGTGGTGAGTAGTTTTTATTAAAAAAATTTGATAACCACATGGCATGATTCCCTAGAAGTAGGAGGTATATGTGTGGTTAAGATTGAGAGGTCACACCATGTCATCATGTTGAAGTGGGGTGACGAGCGCACTGAATAACTTCTCAAATAGAGAAGGGTATTTCTATATACTTGTCTCATCTCAAATGGAACATTAATCACCAGTCTATTTGTCACACCCCAACCCGCCCCAGCGGATTAGAACACATGTAACAAGGCGATACACACCCAAAATACACTACTTAGGAATAAAAAGTATGAACTAAACCACCTTTAAGAGCTTTATTGTGACAAAAACCAACCCAAGGGCAAAATAGTCATTAATAAGTATATCAAATTTTTATACCAAAAGATAGGTATTTGAGTCCCGGTTCCAACAAAAAAACGGTGCACGAATCTGAGTTTTTAAGAGAGAGATATGCACGTTTCCGTAAAAGTGGACGGCTGTTGGAAACAGGGGCGGATCGATCCGCTCACAAAAACGGGATCGATCCATATTGTTATTTTTCTAGCAAAATGTCCCTCCAGAACCCCGGATCGATCCACCCTTTGTACCCGGATCGATCTGGGTTCCTGCAGAATGGTTTCTGCTGCAAAATTTTGCTGTCAAACTAGTTTTAAACTTACCAAAACACAACCAAATCACATGGACACTTTATGAAACTTTGGGAAAACATATCCAACATATTTCCAAACACTTTTAAACTTAAATCAAGCATGGATTACACAAACACATTCACCATTTGATCAAATCTACCAAGAACTCATTTCATTTGAGTTAAAACAAAACTTTTAAACTTTGAAACTCAATTCTCACCCAAAAATACATGAAACTCGCTAGATATGAACTCAAGCTACAACCAACATCATTTATACAACCAAATCTTGCCCATAACAGTTGCGACACATCCGAACTTGCCGAGATGGTCTTAACTACCAACTTACACCACTTGAGCAAAATAAGAGAGATAACACATTGGTTCTCAAAGTTACTTCCAACCATCAAAATACAAGTTTTGAATCCAAACTCTTTTCCTACCACTCAAGTGTTATCATTAACATAAAACAACCCATAATTTACATCAGTTTACAAGTTCCAAAGAAATTCATATGTATGAAGCTCAAATCTCCCCCATCTCTCCCAACGCGCGTCATTTCCTCTCTGGATACGGCTCTGAACCTGCGGTGGTTGTTATGTACCACAACAGAAATAGGAAAACGGTTTTCTTAAGCAATTTGCTTAGTGAGCATTCTAAACATGATTGTGTGTTTAACACGTGCAATGCTATATTTAACACATAAAACACATTCGTAGTCGCCGAGTCACCGGTTATATGGTTCATTCATGCCCGAAGCTCCCTTGGTCCCGTGGCCACTTCTATTCCTTGGACTTCCGTATTTATCGGATTCTTCCTCTACACCACCCTTATTACTCCCAACAATGAGCCATTATCCCGGTGCTCATTGGCTACCACATAGACATATAAGCATATATAAACACATATACATGTATCAACATATACATTTCATAGAATTGACATGGAATTCACAAATTAACAACAAAATAACCTCTAGCATAAGTAGTTATTCCTAACATCATCAAAGCCTTGAACCCATTAAACACCATCATTTGGTTTTATATAGAAAACTCACCTTATACACAGAGTTTACCCAAGATTAAGCTAAAGAAGTGCTGAATTTCACCAAATTGAACCTCAATTTCTACTCCAACAAGAATCCTACAAGAATTCGGTAGATGACGTCTCACCGTTTAGTGTGAGCTACCAAAATCTGACAATTAAAACATAAATTAAAGGCATAGGAACGATCGTCTCACCTCCACGAGTCCAAAAATGGTCTCGGATCGTAATTCCGGCGAACGGCGGAATTACAGCGTCGGTGACGGTTCCGTCTTCTCTCCCGAGCTCTTTTCTTCTCTTCTTGTTTTAATTTCTGTAAAATGAGAGTTCTTCTCTCATCAAGACACCTACACATGCAATGCATGAAGTGTCTTGACCACATTTTGCCATATTTTCGCTTAGACCCCCAAAGTTTCTTAGGTTCTTATTATAAACTCTCCCAAACATTCCATTAACCACCTAATTATCTAATGAGTGTTTGTCTAAGTTCCGTATGGGTCCTAACGTGGGTCCCACATATTTTGTGAAATTGCTATCGCACCTACAAATTTTAAATCCGTTTCATTTATACCCTTATAATATAAAAGCATGTAAGCAAATATTCATGTAATCACATAAAATGCATTTAATCATTTAAAAATGCAAATTACCAATTTACCCTTCGCTGGGTTCCATTTCAATACATGTCTCACCTCACTGGGGACTTTTCCAACTAGTGTCCCTCTCTGAACACTTTTTACATGGGCGAGTCCAAGCCTCCCCTTAATCCATTTTATACACTAATTATATTAATTAATGCATATTAACAAGTAATTAACCCGTTTCCCCGGGTACGGGTGTTACACTATTCATCGGAACTAACATTACTTACCAATTCCATATCTTCAACCGGACACCCAAAGTCAACCCTTGTGGCAAAACTTACCCCCGATTAAGTATTAATCAACACCAATAATCTAAATTAAATAATTGAATGTGCAATTAGCTTAATCACGGGGACGTGTATTTTGTCACATGTGAATCCCACAAGTGATGTGAATATAATAAATAATTGCGTTAAAATACAGTTTATCACATTAACTCATTCAACATTCGCAAAAAATAAGATATGACTTGTGATTTCTACTTCTTTCGGGCCGTGTCGTGCGAGGGGTGACCCAACCCATTAAGTGTTTGGGTCATAGCGGGCAAGACACATTGCATGCACTATTGTGTAGGCTCGGTACAGTTTACTCCTTAATTAGTCGAAAGGGTAATACTACACCCACACCCAAATCTCACACCCATTCATCCACACCCTGAGGTTGACTAATGGGTAGAGGACAGAGATTGTGGTGTCCACTGGGATCCACACTACTTTACAATCTCTCTCCTCTCTTCATTGGTCCACGTCAGGGAGGGTATGGATGGATGAGTGTGAGATTTGGGTCTGAGTCTAACATTACTCTTAGTCGAAAATATATGGGGTCATGAAAGAGGGACACCAGATTTGTTATCTCACTTTTTGTGGGAAAAAAAAAAATTGCAAATTGAGGAGGAGGGTTTCTTCAAACAACTCTTTTAAAGGGAAAACAAATAGAAGTTGACAAAGTCGAAATTCAATTATGAAGGGTTTTTGCTGCAATCAATGAATCAATAAAGAATAAAATGATCAAAATGATGAGTATAGACTTGTTGAAGGTGAAGTTTGGAAATAGAACACCTCCTTAATTATCCAGTTGATTCGCACATTGGCTGATTGAACCACGTGCAAAGGCATAATTTTTCTCCAATGGACTATATAAACAGTTGGACAATGGTATTAAAAGTAATGTGTTGTTAATTTTAATAAAACTATTCATAAACCAATCCAATGCAGGCGGAATTTGTCAAAAAGTTAAAAAAAAATCATAAATATTAATGAAAAAAAAAATATTAATTAAACTAAAATGAAAAGCAAAAATAATAATAATAATAATAATAATAATAATAATAATAATAATGAATATATATACTATTATAAAGGATAAGGGAAGGGTACCAACTACATTTTACCTACACCCCATATTTATAATTAAATCAAGTAAGTTTTATTAAAAAAAAAAAACAAATAAAAGGGTACGTACTGATTTGTCATACAAATTATCACAACAAAATCAATTAAAATTGCCAAAAATCATCTTTAAAAAATTATAAACTATTTTCTCCACTCACATAATAAGTGGGCTCCTACTAGCTAGTACATAATAAAAAATGAATAAATAAAATGTGAAGCAGTTAATTATGTAAAAGAATGATCTTACAAACTCCCACTTACCCAACTTTCTTGGCTCACACAATGACTTGATCACTTCACATGCATTTATAGACATCATCTACACATTTAACGAATCATTTAACTCGGACACATGATCTTTAAGAGTTTAGCAAATAAACATGAGCTTAAGATTACTCTAAAATTAGAGACTTGTTGTTTGTCAACTTTGTTGTGGAGAAAATATCTCACCTAGTGAGAGCCCCCCCTCCTTGTGAGTTCTTCCTCTTCCCCGAAGATTCCTCTGCCTTCATCTTCTCCTTCTTCTTATCCTCCATCCCTAAACCCTAAGTTACCTCCTCCTTCCCCTTTTCTCTTTCTACCCCCTCCCTGGTCTGTTTTGCCTCTATTTTCACCATCCCCCCTCCCCCTCCCTTTCTCAGCTCATTCACCATGAACCCAAACACTAAGCCTACCCAAAAGACCCTAACTATCAATCTTGCATGCCCAGAGAAATTTGATCCAAAAACCTACTCACATTATCTTATCGGCAAGATACTACTAGAAAAAACCCTCAATAAGCAAGGAGTTATCAACAATATCAATAGATCTTGGAAGCTAAAGAAGAAGATTGAAATCCATCCCTGGGGAGACAACATCTTTCTATTTGAGTTCCAGGGCTTAGAAGACCAAGACAGAATCGCCACACAAGTACCTTGGTGAATCATGAAAAACTTGCTTGTTCTCCAAAGCCTTCAACCAGAGGTGATGAAAGAGGAACTCAGCTTCAATCATTCTCCATTCTGGGTCCAAGTCCATGGACTCCCTCTGGAAAATATGAATGAGGCCAGTGGTACCATTATTGGAAACAGAATCGGTAAACTTCTTCAGATTCATGGAAGTGAATCGGGGAAGTTGTTCACCAAACATTTTCTCAGATTACGAATCATGGTAAATATTACTAACCCACTCCCCCTTGGCTTCTAGTTGGATAGAAAAGACCAATCCTAGGCATGGATTAATTTTAAAATTGAAAAACTCTCAAACTTCTGTTATCGATGTAGGAGAATCGATCACGAGTAAGAAAATTACCTCTTTAATCTTAAAGAGTGCTACAGCCCTAAGCTAAGAGCGCCGATTTACAAACCATGAATGCAGCTGACTCCAATGACCAGACGGAAAGGGCATATACCAGACAAACGTGGGAAGCCAGTGCATGAGGCCCAAACTCGAATTGTTCCACCAGTTGGTATCAATGCGAACCTAGAATATTCATCATCTATGATCCACGACGCAGGGGATTCGGTGCAGGAACCCCTGACATCACCAGGACCTGAATCATCTACGTGTCATTCGGTCACCCATGAGTCTTCTTTTAAGAGGTATGCTCTAACCCCTAACCCTCATAAGCTTGTGCTAGCTGTCGAAGCTCTGCAACCCCCTTGCCCTTATACTGTTGAGGAACTAGATAAGACCATCCATATAACCACAAAAAAGCCCAGCCCATTATTGCAAAGCCTTTACACCCCCACAAGAAATAACTCACCTTATACCCAAGCCTAGCCCAACTATCTCTGACCCTCTCCCAACTGACTCATGGCTAAAGGAAACCCAAATTGCTAACCCATGTCACTTCTCTCCCTAAAATCCCATGTCAACCAACACCTATATCCCTGGATCCACCATATTACCAACTAGGGGTGTAAGGATTTTTCGCCAGACCGCACCGACCGACCGGAACCGACCGGTTCTGACGGTTTTGGTCGGTCTACTTTTGTTTTGGTCGGTCTGCGATGTTGAGTTTTAAAAAACCAAAATTAGTGGTCGGTTTTCGAAATTCATCAATATAGGCCGAACACCGACCGAACACCGACCGAAGATGACTTAATATATATTCTGAATTTTTTATATATAAAATATATTACCTATAAATTGTAATTTATAACTCTCTGTACATATTTATTTTAAAAAATTAAAAGACATGGGACAACGTGCCCTGTGACTGGTTAAGTGGGCACAGTCTTTAAAAAGATAGAATCATGGAAGATTTGAATCTTTTATACTGTACATATTTTGAGTATATATGTATATAATATAACAATATCTATTATTATATCATATCCCTATCTAATCCACTGAAAAAGTCTGACACTATATAATATTAAATTTTTTTTTGAAAAGACTATCCATATTCTCGTCTCTTTCTTTCTCTCTACTCAAAGAGCCAAGTCCACTTCTCTCTCCCTACTCCCGTCTCTCTTCGGCTCTTAGCTGTAAACAATTTTTTTTTTGAGCTATAGTCATACTCAGCAAGAAAAAGAAAAAAAAAACCCTGAAGTCTCACCCTTCCACCTCTCTCTCTCTCTCTCTCTCTCTCTCTCTCTCTCATTGACAGTCCGCCACCAATTCACCATCATCGTCGGTCCGCCACCACTTTCACCATCTCTCTGTCCTCTCTCTAGTCTACATTATCATCTCCTCTCATCTCTTTCTCGGTCAAGCATGGAGGACAAATCTATGGACGAGAACAAAGCTATGGACGAAGCCAAGGACGAATTAGTGGTCACATACTTGATTCCGTCACCGAATCATCGGTGAATATATTCTCCTTGCTTCAGTTCTGTTAGTTTCCTTCACAAATTTCAGATCTATATTTATTTATGTAAAAATTTTGGTTTGTTAAACTGAAAAATTTGTATTCTAGTGACGATCTCTAAGGGATATTGAATGTACTTTTTTTTACTCTTTTGATATTTTGATTGTATTTTGTATTTAGAGTCCCAAATTTTAGATCTATAAAGGATATTTTTTGTGTTTGTGCTAATCAATCTCAAAGGATTTGTGTCAAAGTTTAGATCACTGTTTGTTTCCTTCTTAAAATCTCAAATCTTTGTTAAACCGACCGAAAAAACCAAAACCGACCATTGTTTACCTCGGTCGAAATGGACCGACCGTTTCAGTCTATGGTCGAAATCGGTTTTGAACTACAGAAAACTGATGCTTTCGGTTCGGTGAACTTTTGAGGCTATAAAACCGACCAAACCGACCGTTTACAACTCTATCACCAACCATGGCCTCCCCTATCTTTTCCAAAAGTGCGTGAATCTTAAGAGGAAAGCCCTGAAATTCTCAGAGGAAGATACCCCAATAGCCAGCTAGTAGAGACAAGTCAGGGAAGAGCATACACAATCAGACCAGCAAGAAGCTCCCATGAGATCATGCAGCATAATGGATCAAATAGAAAGAAGAATAGTCCGAGTTAAGAAGGTAACCAAAATAATCCTCAACAAAATAGAAATTAGGGAAGAAGACCTTATCGAAGTCTCCATTCATGATGAAGAAAGAGAGATTTGCCTTGCAGATCATGATACTCCATCCTCCCCTAAATGGGTTCTGGTGAGTACTGTCCCACAACATCCCCAAGGGGCCAGATGACGATTATCTCTTGGAACTATCAAGGGATGAGGAAACCCAAGATACTTTGATCACTCAGGGACATTTGTTCCTCCAAAACCAACCATCTTATGTTTGTTTGAAACTAAGATGAAAGATAAAAAAAAATCTCGCTTCAAAAAATTATTGAACTTTGATAATCTAATCATTATTTCCCCTGTGGGTCGATCGGGTGGCATTGCCCTTTTTTGGAAGTCCTTTTTTAATCTCGATGATCTTGTTTATAATAAGAACTAAATTGATGTTGTGTGCCCTGGAAATCCTTCTACGCTCTCTTGGAATTAATTTCATTTATGGCAGTCCGGAGTTTAAAGACAAAATTCAGTTATGGCGATCTCTATCTAACTATGCCAGCTTTACTCCCTGGGTGTGCATTGGTGACTTCAATGACATCCCTAGTGATGATGAGAAGGAAGGAGGGAGGAGGAAATCACAAAACTTGTTTCAAAAAGTAAAATTTTTTGGATTTTCTTAACACAAAAAAGCTTATGGACATTGAATCCAAGGGATGTCGATACACATGGTCCAATAATAGAGAAGGTGAGGCTAATGTCAAGGAAAGGCTTGACCGAGCTGTTGCTAATTGGGAGTGGCGAGCTTCCTTTCCAAATGTAATATGTGAAGCCCTCCCAGCTATTGGCTCTGATCATAGCCCTCTTGCGCTAATCCCCATCCCCCTGAGAATGCGAAACAAGAAGTACTTCAAATTTGAGGCTTATTGACTTGATGATGAAGATTGCAAAAACCAAATCCAGCAAGGGTGGAATGTGTCTAATTCTGGAACTAACAAGGACAAAATCCTCTCCAAGCTTGATTATACTAGAAGCACCCTCGTGCTTATCCAAAGTAAAGCTCATAGAATGGATACCCAAAAGCAAGTCAAAGAAACTTTGGGGAGAATTGATGAACTTTGGAGCAGATAAGAGAAATACTGGGCAATGCAGTCAAGAGTTACATGGCTTCAATGGGGTGACTGTAATTCTAAATTCTTCTATGCTTTTACCATCCAAAGAAGGAACCAGAATAAGATCACTAGGCTCAAAATAAGCGAGAATGTTTGGGTTGAGGATCATGATCAACTCAAGGATCTTTTGTTAACTCACTTTCGATCTATCTTCTCGTCTAAAGGTTTTAGGAATTTCGAGCTCGCCCTGAACTGCATTTTTCTTAAAGTCATCGACTCCATGAATACCGATCTCCTTGCTCTGATTGAAAATCTGGAAATCAAAAATGATGTGTTTGATTTGGGAGCCCTCAAAGCTCCTAGACCAGATGGCTTCCTGGGGCTTTTTTACCAAAAAAAATTGGGATATCATTGAAATTGATTTCTGCAATGCAGTTAAAAGTTTCTTTACTAATGGCTCTAACCTAAAAGGCTTGAACAAAACCAACTTAGCCCTGATTCCAAAGACTAAAATCCCTAAAGATCCCAGCCAATTCTGGCATATAAGTCTTTGTAATTTTGCCTACAAAGTCTTTTCCAAAGTGTTGATTAACAGACTTAAGCCTATCATTGATCTCATTGTGTCTTCTAACTAGAGTGCCTTTATTCCAGGCCGCCTCATCTAGGAAAATATCTTTGTAGCTCATAAAATTATCCATCACCTCAAGCACGAGAAAAAGGGCACTAAATTTGAAATGGCTATCAAAATGGATATGAGCAGAGCCTATGATTGTGTTGAATGGGACTTTTCTAAGGCCGTTCTCCCCAAACTAGGCTTTGCTCTTCCTTGGGTCAATTTGGTAATGCAATGTGTTACGACTATCTCTTATAGCATTATTTTCAACGGGGAACACATAGAGTACTTCCAGCCTCAGAGGGGACTTAGGCAAGGAAACCCCCTGTCTCCTTACCTCTTCATTTTCCTCACGGAGGGTCTATCTCATGGAGCATGCTATTAATGAGCACACCATCTCTGGGATCAAGCTTAATAATGCCTGCCCCCTATCACTCATCTGCTTTTTGTAGATGACTCTCTCTTCTTTGTCAAAGCTTCTATGCAGGAATGTCAAGCTTTGATGGAGGTCATCAACAAATATTTCTATATCTCAGAGCAATGTATCAATTTGAACAAGTCTGGCATCTTCTACAGCGCAAACACACCCATGGATAACGAGAAGCTATTTCAGCTGCCACTAGAATCCCCAATCTTGATAACATGGGTAACTGATTGGGCCTCCCAATTGACTAGGGCAGAACAAAGGAGGAAGTTATTCATTCAATTGTGGAAAGAATCAGTGGTAAAATTGAGGGATAAAAGGAAGCTTTACTCAATGGAGTTGGTAAAAAAGTGTTGATTAAGTCAGTCCTTCAGGGTATCCCCTGCTATGCAATGGCAATCTTCAAGTTTCCTATTTCTATTTGCAAGCTATTCAACTCAAAACTTTGTAGCTTTTGATGGAGTGATGGAAGCAATACATCCCGAATTCATTGGAAGAAATGGAAGGGCATTGCCCTTAATAAGTGGGCTGGTGGATTAGGTTTCAGAGACTTTGAAAGGATGAATTTGGCTCTCTTAGCTAACCAGGTTTCGAGGTTAATTCATAACCCAAACTCTTTATGGGTGCAGATTCTTAAAGGTCTGTATTTCAAATACTCGGATATTTGGAATGGGAATTGTAGGAGGAACCCTTCATGGTGTTGGAGAAGCCTGCTGTGTGGTTGTGATGCACTTAAAAAATACTCTCATTGGCAAATTGGCAGCGGACACAGAGTGAATATTTGGCACAACAAATGGCTCCCCTCCCACTTATGTTTACGGGCCTTCTATACCCCTGGCTTCACCACAGTCTTTGACCTTATAAGATAGGACTCTAAAATTTGGGATTATAAAATTCTTAATCACACCTTTCCCCCTTTGGTAGCCGAAGCCATACAAGTTATTCCTTTACCTGAGAGCCCCTTCAAGGACAAAGTCATCTGGCCTCACACTCAAAATGGCTTGTTCACGGTGAAAAGTGAATACCATCAACTCCAGAGCTCTAGGAACTTATCACTGACTCATAGATGCAGCTCCTCAACTTCCGAATTAGATCAGCTCTGGAAAGTACTTTGGAACATCAAGGCCAACCCCAAAATCCTCCACTTACTTTGGAAAGCTTGGATCAATGCCCTCCCTACAAAAGCCAACCTTTTTAAATGCAGAGTGAATCCTGACCTATTTGCCCCCTTGGTTTTTCCGACGCCGAAACTGTTGAACATCTTTTCCTTTTCTGCCCTTGGACTAGGCTTGTTTGGTTTGGATCAGTGCTTCAGCTCTCTACATCCCCTCTCAACGTTACTTCTTTTGATGCTTGGCTCCTTGCAACCTTCATGAAGATCCAATCCGAAAAATGCTATGTTGAGAACCTTTTATCTACCCTTGCCTTTATGCGCTGGTCCATTTGGAAAGGCCGAAATGATTTCCTGTTTGAGAACAAAAAACCCAATCCGCTGGAAATTATTTCTCTTAGCTTTGTTGTCAGCGTAAAATTTTTGCTTGCTTTGGTAGCTAAGAAAATTAGCTTTTCCTTCCAGGCCGGGATGATGTTACGCCCAGGGATCGCTGGACGATGCCTATGCTAGGAGCCATTAAAATCAATAGTGATACAGCCTTTGTTCCTAGGTCTTTTACTGGTTTTTCAGGGATTATTGCTAGGGATCATTTGGGAAAATATGTGACTGGCTCTAGCTCCAAGCTTTGGTGTAACTCTATCCTCCAGGGAGAGGCCATGGCACTCAAAGAAGCTGTAGCTCTGTCTGTTTCTCAAGATTTTCAAAAGGTGATCCTCAAAAGTGATTCCCACACTTTCATTTATGCCTTGAACCACCGGTCCCTCCGCCCACCTTGGGTTGTTGAAGGACTTTGCAAAGACATTCTCCATATTTGCTCCTCCCTGACTGAAGTTACTTTTAACAACATCAATAGGCGACACAATTTGGCTGCCGATTGGGTAGCAAAGCAAGCTAAACAGGGCACCTTGGCCCCAAATTGGTTTAATATTTGTCCACCACCTCTTTTTTTTTTTTAATTCTTAAGAGTGACTTCTCAGAACTCGGGATTGGCTAATGTTATTCAACAGTCTTAATACAATTCTCTTTTTTGGACCAAAAACAAAAAAAGATAACTCTAAAACTATGTACATAGATAACTCTTCAGCCTTCTAAGTCTGATCATTTAACATATCATTTTACTTGGATACATCTTTTAGCACATGACATACATAATCTACGATAGACTCTTAAACTCTGTACATAAAAGATAACTCTTATTAGTCCAGTCACGTATTTATAGACTTCATATATCACATGCATTTAACAATGAAGGCTTCGGCCATAGCCCTTTAAATAAAACTCTTTCAAGCTAAAATTCATGTTACTTTTTTTTTTTTTTTTTTTAACTCGTTAGGTTATTTTTATGTCTAAATAACTTCAAATTGCTATAACTTTTGTTCTACAAGTCCATTTTTGTAACACCCATATTCGAAAAAGAAGGATAATGTGATATTAATACGTGTTGTTAGCCTTGAATTCCTTTAAGGCATTATTGACATTTGTTTTGATGATGACAAATCTTTTGATAATAGCATGTTTGGAATTGTTCTATTCTAATCTATTATCAAGTCATTTTCTTTGTGCTAATCTCTTGACTAATACATTTATATGTTCTAACCTTGTTTAAGATTATGAGATAGCATCTGGTGAAGCCCAATAGTGATGGAGTTCAACAAGGATCAAGCTTGAAGACTTGGAGATTTTTCTATCCTTGGTTGAAGACTAGGATTTACTTATAAGCATTATTGATCAATCTCTCATAGGGGCTCAAGTAACTTAGTTGGACTTTAGGATCCTTGATCTTATACTTTAAAATACTTTCAAGGACCTAAACATACTTAGACCACTCAATTTAATTCATTTCACAAAAACTTTCAAGTGGCTAAGTCAAAACATAGACCTTTGCGCAGATAGGTCACCTTTAAAGCCAAACCTGATCTAATTGGTAAGGAACTAGATGTTGAGTTTTATATGGTTAGAAAGGTATTTGAATCTAGTTTCCGAATCTTCAAACGGATCACAAAAAAGAGTTTTGTAGAGGGAGTTATGGCCGTTTTAGTGAAGAGGTGTCAGGCTGCCAAAAAGCAGCAGAAAACCAGTCGACTGATTTTTGAAGGGTCCAGTCGACCGGAGGTACTGTTCCAGTCGATTGGATTGTAAAAAAGTTGACTGTTTTTAGTTTTGAAAGGTAGACACTGCTACAAATTTTCCAGTCGACTGGGGCATTTTTTCAGTTGACTGGATCGCGCTGAAACACATAACGGTAAGTTTTCTAAACTTTCTGAAAATTGTTTTTACACCCCCCAAACATCCCCAAACGGTCATATATGTTTAAAAGCTATATATAGGGGTGATTTTAAGGGTTGGGCAATGAAGGAAAATCATTCAAACAACTTGTTTAATCATCATTCACAATTGACCCCTAGTTTGAGTGAAAAATCAATTGCTCTAGATATCAATTATAATTCTTGAGAGAGTAAATTGTAGTGAGCTTTCATTTGTATTATCTACTCACTAAGGAGTTTTTGTGTGACTTTTAAATTGAATTATCCACTCTAGAGAGAGAGAGAGAGTTCAATTTGTATTTCAAACATTTGTAAAGAGTGAGAGTTAGTAACCCTTGTATGCAAAGAAGAGGTGTTCTTCTTTGGGAGATTTGAAGACTCTTGTAACGGTTTGATCTACACCCTTGAAGTAGATCGAAGTAAAGTAATCCTCAAGAGGTGTTCTTGAGCGGTGGACGTAGGTTGCGGTGTGCGGATTGCCGAACCACTTGAAAACTTGATTTGCAAGTTTCTCTTCCCTTCTATCATTACATAATTATTTGTGATTGTGTTTAATTTTGTATTAATTTTTAAAAAGGTTAAATTTCCGCTAAAACCTTATTCAGCCCCCCCCCCCTCTAAGGTTTCCATATTTGGGCCAACACGTGTTAATTAAAGATAATTAATGCATAAGATGGTTTAAGGTAGGATATGAACCCATATGTGAAAAGATGTTCAAATGCGAACATGGATGAAAGTCCTGTGATAAGTAGGACTGGTATAAATATGGGGGCCCAAGAAGGTCTAATTAAAATATTTTACTTTTTGATGTCATTATATGTTTATATGAGTACTTGTTTAAATGTTTAAAGATATTATTATGTCTTATGATAGGTTAAGGGGACCAGTTTGGGAACCCAAATGAGGGTGTATTTGAATATGGTTCATACCTAGTAGGTTTAATAACAACCTCATCTCATATGTGGGACCACGTTTGGGACCCAGGGACATAGATTAAATCTATTTAAAAAATATGGGTAATTAATGTAATTACCCATATGCATGTAGCATATGTTGTCTCATTAGCATCAATACACAGTTGGGAATTGAGTTGAAGAGAGAACGAGAGCTCTTGAGTCGGTGACATTGATTCCGACACTATTTCCTTACCGTATCTTCGTCGTCCGACGATCATTTTGCGAACTGAGATCATTTTCGGACTCGTGGAGGTAGAGGATCACATGTATGTCCTTTATTTTCATTTTCGGCAATGTTATTTTCGGCGACCATTCTTGATAGATATTATTTAATGTATCAAAATTGTGTAGGATTCTCACTGGTTAGAAAGTGAGCTGGAATTTGGAAAGAATTGGGGTTTCTAGGCTTAAATTGCTAATAAATTGAAGAGGTGAGTGTTCTAATCCCAAAATTGGGTGTTTAGCTATGTTAATGTGATAATTGTTATCCTAGAATACTTAATTCATGTTTGTATAGCTATAATTATGATGAATTGAGTAAAAGCATGTTAATGGTATGAAAATTGCTATGCTTATATGCTAAGTTGCTTATATGCTTACATGGATCAAAGGGAAGTCAAGTAGCGGTCACCATTGATAGGTCCCATATGTAAGGGATAGGAAGCCCTCAATGAGTGAGGCATGATGACGACCACAATGAAATGCTGGTGACGCCTTCGGGGTCATAAAGGAGAGATACACTATATGCGTCCAAAAGTGAGAAAGATCTGGGGTGAGAAGGACTCGGGGGTGGTGGCTGGAGTAACTTGACTTTCCAGAGATCAATTTGTTGATATTTATGATAATTGTTGCATTTACATATTGAGCATTCCAATACCATGATTAGTTCTCTCACTAAGCGAAAGCTTAAACGAAAATATATTTTCTGTTATTGTTATTTTATAACCATCGCAGGTACCGAATGGGAGAATAAGAGGAAATGATCCTCATGACGGGTTTGGCGTGGGGGTTACGAGTTGTGTTGATATGTTCACATGTATAGATGTTTTGGTTAATTGTAATCCTTGTACTCCAGGGGTTATAAACAACTTGTGTTTTGAAAGTGTTGGGATCACCTTGTATTTTGGAGGACTTGTATCATGATAGATTCGGTTGATGTTAGTTATATCCTATGCTATGAGTGACTTTTACTAGTCACAAGTTATACAAGGTTGGGAAGCAACTTAGACAAGTTGGAGAAGTCTTTTTTATTGTAAATTTAACTTAGCTTTTGTCACGCCCCAGATCCACACATGTGAACCTAGGACATGTGGCATGCCACCAAAGCCTTCAAACACCAAGTTACAAATGAAATGAGGGAAAACAAACACATTTATACCATTATGTTAGACAAATCAAGCCCAAGGAAAAATGGTCATTAATAAGGTATAGCAAATTTTATACCAAAAGATAAGTTTTTAAGTCCCAATTCCAACGCAAAAAATGGCGTGCGAATCCGAGTTTTCTAGAGAGAGTTATGTCCGTTTCTGTAAAAGTCAACAGTGCAGCAAAATACCCTGCGAATCAATCCGCCCCAAAACCGGATCAATCCGGTTTTAACAGAACCTCATTTTTGGCCCTCCAGAAGCACCGGATCGATTCACTCAAGACCCGGATCATCGATCCGGGTTCTGCAGCACTCATTTTGGCAGTAATTTTTCTTGTTCTGCAGATTCCAAACACTTCCAAACATTTTCAAAACCCAACCAAACTTCATGAAACTTACCAAAAATATTTCAAAACCATTCCAAAATCTTTTCAAACCATTTCCAAGATATATTAACATGTTTCCAAACATTAAACAAGATCCACAAATGCTGCAATACTCAAACACCCCCAATTCTCACAAAATCAAACAAAACATATGAATTTTGACCCAAACTCACAACTAACATATCCAAACCATGGAAACAAGAGTTTGAAAAGTCCCAACATGATTTTAAACCATGAATAAGATATGCAACGCCGTCTCTCTCAAATACACTCATTTCTCTCCCAAATACTCCCAATTCCCTCAAGATCAACCAAAACATGTTTTCTTAAACCAAACTTTCACTCAAACATGCTCCAAACTACATTAGCAAAATATGAAAGGTACCAACAACTTTTTAAGCTCCAGTTACAAGATTTACGTGAGTCTTAGAGCGATTAAACCAAAACTAACATAATCTACTAAGTTTTAATACAAACCCAAGTTAGCTATTACAAACTACAAGTTTTTTTCAAAAACAACTATGGATATAAGCTACTACATTTACAAGCTTCCTCGCCACTACGAACCCCACGTTCATCTCCCCGAATTCTCGCCGCCGTGCTCACCTACAATGGTTATTCAATAACCACTACAATATATAAACTATATGCTTAGTGAGAGATGTCAATCAAACACACGGATGACATATCAATGTTTATATTCAACTCAACAAATAAAATGATCTCCGGATAAGCAAGTATTTCCTCTACCACTACCCGCAAGTCCACGACTCCCCCGATAGTCCACGGCATAAGCCAATGACCAATGCCACACACGTGCGGTCTAATGTCGTTGTCGGCAACAAGTGGTCATTACCACAGAATAATCTCATGGCGGATTCATACAAGCTTTCCTTTTACTCACATAGACAACTAAACATGCTCACATAACATATCACCATGTCCTTCACAAAATCATAGCTAAACATGAGTAATTAAGCTAAATAGGTATGTTATTAACACCCAAAGAACATAAACATGAATCTCATCCCAAAACAAGATTGAAACCATTCACCTCTTCGCAATTGGTTCCTAGTTGTGAAATTAAAGCCCAAATCTACTCCGGGTTCAAATCCTACATGAATTCGGCAAACTACGGATTACCGCTCTAAATTGGGTTGCGAGAAATACGACGATTATACTCAATAAAATCAGTACCAAAATGTAGAACTCACCTCTACAAGTTCAATCCGGTCTCGGAATTGAAATTGGGTGTCGAACAGCGCGCCAATCGTTGCCGAGAAGCTCCGGCAAACCCCGTCTCCTTTTTCTCTCTCACTGACTAAGAATGAAGAAGAAGAAGTAGTCTTCTCTTTGATTTACAGCTCATGTATATAACTTAGCTTCTCTATTATGAAACCTCCTAATTTTTTGTTATTTCCATTTATACCCCCAACTAGTTTTATAACTAACTATTTAGCCCTCCAAACTTAAGTGGTTATTTGTTTATGTCTTGCGTGGGTCCCATAAGTGGTCCCACATAATTTTATGAAATTGCTAATTAGCTTACTAATTATATAACGTGTTCAATTCGTCCTCACCAATGTATGCTAAATGACCATATAAATGGTCTCTAACAATCAACAATGTATTTAAACAACATATATATATATATATTTCACGTATGCCTTAATAATCATTTAAGCATATAAGGTTGATTCCATAATTTTGTCTCATCATAATGGAACTTCATCAACTCATGTCCCAAATTGGGACTGCCACATTGGCCAACATTGGGTTCCCAAACTGGACACCCACAATCAACAAGTGAGCTAAAACCCACATAAACATGTGTTAATAAGCACCAATTATGTATGTTAATGCATGCTAATTAATCACGTTTAAAGATTAATCGCTGGAGCGGGTGTTACAACTTTCCCCTATGGTGAATGGTTATGTACATATATATTGGGAGAAATGTGATTTTTGATACAAATTCATGATCCATGAGAGGAATATGTGTGTTTTATTGTTATACCACACTTGGATATGTTGTACAAATGTTTAGAAATGCTTGGAAATGTTTTTGAAATGATTCTTGAAGTTTCCATATGGATTGGTTTGATTTAGAAATGTTTTAAACTTGTAAAATGGTGTTTTTAGCAGTAGGAATCTGTTCTGCAGAAGCCGGATCGACCCGACCTTTGCCGCGGATCGATCCACCCATTTTCGGAGGCATTTTGCCAAAAACTGCTAAATCGGATCGATCTGGCCTCAAAGGGTTGATCCGCTCCTATTTTTCGCTGCTATCGACTTTTACAGAAACAAGCATAACTCTTTCTAGAAAGCTCGGATTCGCTTGTCATTTTTTGCTTGGAAACCGAGACTCAAAGATTTATCTTTTGGTATAAAATTTGGCAATACTTTATTAATGCTTGGGGCTATTTTGTGTCAAGAAAGTTCTTTTGTGTTATCCAAATCATGTTTTTCTTGATAATTAGTGGAAGTTTTGGTGTGTGGACTTTGTTACATGTATCCTAACTCACCCGAGGTAGGTTGAGGTGTGATAGTTTTTCGTAAAATTTGATGTTTTGGAATCTGCAAAATGAGATCTATCAACTGAGTTCAACATTGACCATGAAATATTGGAAAAAAAAACCCCCAAAACTAAGCAAATATAAAAACTGCATTTTTTTTTGCATAAATATTATAAAAACATAATCCTTTCATAAAATTGGCACCATAGGTGCATGAATCTCAGAAGAAAAAAAAAAGGAAATAAAAAAAAATCACCCAAAAAGCCTAAGAATTGATAAAGTTATCCGTTAATATAAACAGATAATATTATCTGTTAGACAGATAAAATCTCAAAACTAGGCGGCAACTTATCTTTTTTTTGTAAAATTTTCATGCCATTGCGTAGATCTCGAAGAAATACATGAAATACAATTAAAAAAAATAATCCCAGAGTTCCAAAAAATAAGAAAATTATGTTTGTTTACCTTAATATTAGATGTTTTATCTGTTTTTACAAATAAAATAAAAAAAAAAGGTTCCGAATTTCTTTTTTTGGTACAATTTTCAACTCCATTGCATAGATCTTGAAGAAACACATGGAAAAAAAATCACTCACAAAGACTAAAAAAACAAGAGAGTCATGATGGTTTAAAGTTGGCAGATAATATTAATATCATCTATCAAAACAGGTGAATACGAGAAACCTTATAAATAGAGACCAAGCGGGCCTGGCCCAATTGGTACGACATTTCTCTCCCCAGCGGGGAGATTGAGGGATCGAATCTCCTTCGGGGGATTCATTTACTTCCCGCCTGTTATTCGTCAGTCAGAATGAGTGACCTTTATTGGACTTTGTTGTGGGCCATTGTGGGGCATGGGAGTTGGGTTGGAGTGAGATCGATGGGTTTGTGTATGTCTTACCATAATCCAGGTAAGTATAAAAAATAAAAAATAAAAAATCAAAAAATGAGGTTCTAAATTACTTTCTTTTGTATATTTTTTTAACTCTACTGCGTAGATCTCGAAGAAGTACATGAAATAAAAAAAAATTCACTCAAAAAGGCTTAAAAACGAGTGAGTTGTGGTGGTTAAACTTTAAAGTTGATAGATAATAGCTTAGCCATTTTTCTGTTCTAGCGAGGGATTTTTCACCAAATTCAAAAATTAGCAAGGAACTTTATAAAAAATGGCCAAATCATGTTTTTATTCTTATTTTTATTTTTTTATTTTTATGCTAGAATACTTAATTTTAAGGGATCTATAACCAAATATCCCTTTTAACAAACACTTATAACTTGTACACATCTTTTAGCATACAAAGTGAACTAAAGATGGCTCTTAAACTCCTTACACAACTCTTCAAACTCTTTAACTAGTACACATCTTTTAGCACACAAAGTGAACTAAAGATTACTCTTAAACTCCTTACACAACTCTTCAGTACAATCTTGCATTTTGTACGAAGAAACTTTGAATCCAACACAAAAGCTTAAGTTATTAGGTGGAGATGTCCAACATGTATATCTAGCCATAGCCAACCCCATATTTATTTGATGTGGGCAGGGACGGATTCAGGAATCTAGTTTAGGGAGGGCAAAAACATACGGGGTTTTGGGGGTAGTGGCCCCGAAAGAAATTTTTTTGGCATTTACTTATACATTTTTTATAATGAGATAACTAAATAAGGAGAGAATAATACAAACTATTTGAATCAACAATGTATGAAGCAATTTGTAAACTAAATTCAGAATTTATATTTATAAATATACCAAACTTTTTCAAAAATTACATATTACATCATTTTAAGAAAAGAAAATCTAAGGGGGGGCGAGTTTAATAATTTAGAAAAAAATTTAGGGGGGCGAGTGTTTATACTTAACGTGTATTTACGAATAATACTAATATAATTTAGTGTTTTTTTTTTTCCAAATCTACCGCCCCCCTCTAGATCCATCATTGGATGTGGGACATATTATCTAACACGCCGCCTCACGTGCAGCCTCTTCTTGGGTCTGTCACGTGCGCCACTTTGGGTCTTATCATCGTGCAACCTTTTGTTGGGTCTGTTATCGTGGGGGTGTGGGTTATTTTTTTTTTTTTTTGAAGGGTTGGGAATGACCTGACTATGATACCATAAAGAAACTTTGAATCCAACTCAAAAGCTTAAGCTATCAGGTGAAAATGCCCAACATGTATATCTAACCATAGCCAACCCCATATTTATTCGATGTGGGACATATTATCTAACATTGTGTGTGTAGAATTAGCTTAAAATAGTCACCTGGATAATTATTAGTGAACTAAGTAGCAATTTCTTATTATATCAAATGGTATATAGGGTATATGATGTTGACATATACGAATAAAAAAAATATGATTATAGCACGTATCAACCAATTTCTTGACTATCGTATATATCAAGATACGCTGCGCGCTCAAACAAATTACACCTAATGTTATGAAATGAATACAATAAGTACAAGTTCCACCAATTAAATTTCTTGGATGTAATTGTTGGTTAATTGCACAATGAGATAACAAAACTTTTTAGCACATGTGCTTCAACATATGAATATTATATGTAGCCTCGTGTTTCACGAAATGCATGTTGCACCATTGGTTCCAAGATTCAGAAAAGTTGTAATGTATGACAACATATATATGCATATGCGTGTATGAGCCATGAAATTTGAACATATATTGGGCCTTTACCCTAAAGTAGCCACCAAAATAAGATTTGGTGAAAGTGCTTATATATTTTATTGATACAATTACTCCAGGCGGAGTCATGATTTTATTCTTTTGGGAGGGGCTAAAGAAGAGTTATACGGGGGTATTTGAGGGTAGCGCTTTTGAAATATTTTTTTTTGGTCTATTTATACATATTTGATAATGAGATATGATGTCGAATTGGGTCTATTTAAGAACAATATTATTATTTGGAGTTATATTTATACATTTTGGGGTTTATTTATCAATAATGTATAGTGTTAAATTGGATTTGAAACACTTAATTGTGGTGGGATAAACTACTTTTAGACTAAAATATTACATGTACTACTTTTTTTTTCCAAATGTGTGTGTGTGCCGGGGGATGGGCGGGTTGTATAGCCCACCCCAGCCCTCCTTTTGGTTCCGCCCTTGCAATATTACTTCTGTATAACCTAATATGAGCACAACTATATGGCATGTTGAGATCAATTTTGAAGAATGTTGTGAGCCAGTGATTGAGTCGTAGAGAATTAATGTTGAAACATATCTTTGCTCCTCATCTGTTAGCCTCCTATTATATTCCGCTTCACAGTAGGCTGCATTGGCATCATGGCAGGTTCCGAGTATTTAGAGGTTGGGACGAACTATTAAAATAGAGGCCCTTATACGGGAGTTTAAGGGTAGTGCTCTTGAGATAATTTTTTTTTGGGGTCTATTTATACATAATTGACAATTTTTTTTAGGGTTTACTTATACATAATTGACGATTTTTTTTGAAGCCTACTTATAATATGTGTCTATTTGTGAAACTTAAACATTGTATGGTGTCTTTCAAAATTCTAGAGAGACCTATTTCTAAAACTCAAAATTCTTACACTAAAAGTGCAATTTTTAAAATTCTAGGGTCTTTTGCTTTTGAGTTTTATATACATCTATATCAATATATATATATATATATATAGTTGATGACACTAAATTGGGTCTTGGGGAAGGCCTAGATGTAAAACACTAAAAAATCTCAAAGTAAAAATGTAATTATAAAAATTTCATCGAGACCCTCAAAATTTTGTGTTACGGTTGCCTCTTTTGCCCGGCTTTGGGCTGGCCATGATTGGCATCGCTGCCAGAATACAACATTAATAGATTTGCCTTGTTAATTTCTCACCTCAACAATACATATGCTAGGCAAGGCAAGACAGTGATCGTGCATCTTATTTCATTTGGTCACACAGACTCATCACAAACTTCTCTCGTTGGTCTTATATGTTTCTCGTCCGTTTTCATGCGGAACTACTCAAATCAAAACCACCATATCTGGTCACACGCCAATCGTCGGTTTCGATGGTTCTTGTCCTAGTATGCGTTCTCACACGATGTCAGTCAAATCGAGTTTCTACTGGTTCGTCCGATCGCGTACTTATTTTCGTTCGCTTGGTTCTCATGACCTTTACATGTGTTTCGACACGCGACTAATCAAATCAGCACGTATTGGTTACACACCCATCATCAGCTCTCGCCTTTAGCCATTAGCATGCGCGAGCTAGGGGCTAGTCAACTCAATGCACATAACATTCCCTTCTACGTCTGGCCACGCGATCAATTGCTCTCCTATGATACTTTAAACACATCTTCGACATGTAAAATTCTTATCTTATCGATCAAACAGAGAAAAAGATTGCTATTTAAACTTCAGTTCATTGATTGAAAAAAAAAAAAAAAAAGCCCCCTCAGCTGAGGCTAACACATATGCTTGCATTTTGACTGTATGTATACATATACACAGATGCAAAGCAATTTAAATGACTTCCATTGTGCCAAAAAAAAAAACCCTTCCATTTGTGCAAAACCGTAAATATGTACATGCGATATTTCATAGGAAAATTATTGGCTAGTGCTAATGCCAAAGCAGAAAGTGCAGCTAAAATGTAACTGTCGCTAAAACTTTTAGGGACACTTTCTGCTTTGGCATTAGCATCACCCAAATTATATGATACATCTCGTAGTTTTGGTAGTATCATAAAATTACAGTAATTTTGGTCCCAACATACTGTAACTTTGTACACTTTCGTTTAAATAAAAGTGGTTTTTAAAATTACAATATGTTAGAACCTACTTGTAACATTTTAGAATCAAATTACTGCTATTTTTTTCACCAAATTTAAACGTATGATACTATCAAAATTACTAGGAGGTATCATACAAAGATCCCTAATGAGTGATAAAGTAATAATTAATTCAGTGGATGAGGATTGTTACTTTTTGAAAGTTTAATTTTAGAGAAGATATTTAATCTGTACAGTTGAGTGTACAATACGTATAATGCAAACTTTCTATGACATCCAGAAGGATCATAGGCTAGTGGTCACTAGTTTTTCCGAAGTCTCAATTCATATTCATCATTCACGTTGTAGATGAAAAATATTGTTATTATTGTGGTAGAAAAAAAAAACGTACACTTGTGTTAATATTTACTTACCCATCATTTGATTGACATGCTTAGAGAAGGAAAATAAAAGGAAAAAATGATGATTATTTTTTTTTCTCTTTACTTAAATAATAATAGAAATTTAAAATTTTAACAATACAATTGAAGTTAAAGAAAAGATAAAGGGTTTTGATTTTAATAATAGAAATTTCGGTTTTTCTTTTGGCTACCAAACTTCATAAATCAAAGGTAGTCTTTAGTAACTTAAGAAATAAATGTGTTTTCTTTTACTAGTATTTTTTCCCCCCCTTGGGCCGCTATTTGAAATCTTAGTAAATTACTGAATGAATTTGTTATCTCATGTCTGCTTTTTTGTGAAAAACTGAAATCAGGAATCAATACAAAGCTTATAGATTGCATGTACCAATTAGGAAAGCCCAAACATAAAGAAATCAAAATATATTATTTCTCAACATATCCATAATTTGCATTACTGCCATTGAAGCAACCAACAAACAAGACAAAACATAAACTGCCATAAATTTGAAGACCCAAAGCTCAAAATCAAACCATAACACTAATTGGGTACTCTTCATCTCCAATAACCAAGAACCTAGACCCCTCTTCAATCACCATTAAACCATCTTCATTAGCTCCACTAAAATGCTCACAAGGGCTCACCAAAAATTCAATTTCTTTTCTTTCCTCTGCATTCAAACTCAAGCTTTGAAACCCAATCAATTGTTTCACTGGACTTCCATTTCTAACCTCGGCGTGCCTCACAAATAACAAAACTGGGTGCTTACCAGCCATTTCACCATGGTTTTTAACTCCAATCACAGCAGAGAACTTCATCTTATTACAGAACTCTGTCCCCAATTCTGATACAGACATGGAAGGAATGGATTCGGAGTTGCGAACCATATGGGTAGTTGATGCTGGGTTCAAGTAGCGCTTGGTTTGGGTGACCGAGACGAAGTTATAGGTATAGGTTGAGTAGCTGAGACCATAGCCGAATTCGAAAACTTTTCTTCCATTGTAGAACCGGTAAGTGCGGCCAGGATAGGATGAGGATGGATCGGACCGCATTCTCATGTTTGTCATTGGTATTTTGATGAAGTCTTTTGGATACCAAGTAATGGGTAATTTTCCACCTGCATGAAAATATGAAATTATTATTTAAAACGCTGTCCACGATCTGTGAGAGATGAAAAACGAGAAAATAAAAAAAATAGAAAGTACTAAATTTACATGGTTTACTGAAAACTAAGCCATGTCTACGGAGTTGATGAGATTTTCATTGTTCTCAGAGGCAAAAAGAATTCTGTAGTTCATCAATTACTGCCATTGTGTAGGAATTAAGGCTATAGGTAATTAAGTACGAAATTACCAAAATACCCTTTGAAAAACACGCCTTGGGAGCTGTGGTATACAATACTATCAAGCTTTTCATACTACCTACCATAAATGTGCCATTGAAAGGAATTATTTTTTTACGGTGCTTAGAATCAAATTTATGGATTCAAGTGTTTGTTGGATGCCTTTTTAGTGCACATGAGTCTGTGTTTGATGTTAGATTAGTCTAATACAGGTGCATCGTCAAACCAACACAACGTTTACTTTTCACAAGAATTAGACAAAAATCAGTGCGACTGAAACTGCTCCTATTTAAATTGCGTTTGAACATGTTCCTTTCCGTAGTCATGATCTAATAATTAATTAGATGTGATTGTAGAAAAAAATGGTCAAAACAATTCACCTGGATTATGATCACCAAAGATGATCTCTGCAAGTGCAACGCCTCCAGCTTCACCAGGATAACCAGCCCAGAGTATGGCTCCAATTTTAGGGTCATATTTGGCAAAAGAAATATCAACTGGACCTCCACAAAGCAGCACCAACACAACTGGCTTCTTTGCAGCATGAGCTACACTCACTATCAAACTTTGTTGCTTCCCCGGCAGCACCAAGTCCACCCGATCGTGATCCTCTCTCTCCTGCCCTTGATCCAGTCCCATAACCAACACAACATAATCCGCTCCCTTTGCGATCCCCACAGCTTCCCCAATCGAAGCAGAGGTACAATTCACCGCATTGCAACCCGGGTGATACGCCGCGTCTTTCACATAGTTACGCAACGTCTGGAGCGGCGTGAGGGCATTGCAAGGCGGGCCCGCGTAGTTTCCCAGGAGTGTTCTCGCAGTATTGGCGTTGGGGCCTATAATGGCTAGTGAAATGGCTTTTGTTTTGGGGAGTGGGAGTAGCTTGGCTGAGTTCTTGAGGAGGACTATGCCGTTTCGGGCGGCTTCAAGGGCTAGCTCTTGGTGCTCTTTGGTGCACACTTGGTCTGGACCGATGGTGCCGTATAGCTGCTTGGTTGGGTCACCGTTGAAGAGTCCTAATCTCATTCTGACTGAGAAGAGGTTGTGAAGTGCTCTGTCTATTTGGGACTCTGGCAGTTTTTTCTTTTGAACTGCTGATTTTGTGTAGTTCTTCAAGTAAGAACCACAGTTGACATCCATGCCTGTGCATTGATTGTTTTGAAGGAAAAAAAAAAAAGGATCATAATGTGTTAGCCTTTTAGACTATAATTTTTTTTAATTAATTCTTTTTTGTAAATTAGTCTATAAAATAATTGGAAGGCGTTAGAACTTTACAGTTTTACACACACACCCACACAAACCATATATGGCAATTTAGCATCTTCTTGTTTACCAAATTATTTTTTTTTGATGGGTCTTGTATATCAAAAGTTTGACACCAAATGATTTCACTACATCCTATAATAAAAAGTTAAAACTCCATAAAATAAAACTATTGCTTTCCTCCAAGTTAGGGTCAGTCTGTTACTAACAATAACCCCGTAAAATTCTTTTGTGTCGGTCAGCCATAACTCGGGGAGGTTATATGGTAGAAGGGTGTATAATTGTTGATTCAAGCCAAGGTTGGCTTGTTTATTAAATGAGACAGGGTCTAGTCGAGCCTCGCAAGGATTAGTTGCAGGGGCGGATCCATGAGTTTTTTTTTTTTTTTTGGGGGGGGGGGAACTTATACAGGGTTCGGGACCCATTTTCTTTAAAACTTAAAAGCATTTTTTTGAAAAGTTGGGGGCAATTAAGGGGTATAAATGGATAAAGTATAAAATATGTAAGGTAAAAGAATTATTTTAAAAAGTTGAGGGGGGCAATTAAGGGGCAAAGATGAATAAAGTATGAAATATATAAAATAAAAGAATAATGTGAGAAATTTATACGGTAAAATATTAATTTTAAAAAGTTGTGGGGGGAGAACTACCCCCTCTTGCTCCATTGTGCATCTGTCCTGACTAGTTAAGCAGTTCGGCTGTATACATAATACGCCCCTAGGTGGGACTGAATACAGAGCTACATCTTGAATTAGGGGTGAAAGCAAAACTGAACAAATCGAACCACTGAACCGATCGGTTCGGTCGGTTTTCGTAACGTAGGTACAATGTAAAACCGAACCGAAAATTAAGCCAAAAATCGAAAAAACCGAACTGATCGGTGGGTGGAAAAACTCCCCCAAAGCCGACCGAACCGAACCGATTTCATCCCTAGCTTGAATGGTCTAGAAGTCTAGAATGGGCTTGACATCGTGCTTTTGTTCACTGTCTATTTCAAACCCAACTGTCAATCATGTCGAACTTGTGATTTCTAAGGCCCCAAATTATTTAAAGTTGCCAAATCCAGTCTAAATTAGGCTAGGGCTGGAATTGGATTAGCCCACTCTAATTGCAGTCTACTGACCGAACCGAACCAATTTCATCCCTAGCTTGAATGGTCGGGAAGTCTAAAATGGGCTTGACATCGTGCTTTTGTTCATTGTCTATTTCAAACCCAACTGTCAATCATGTCGAACTTGTGATTTCTAAGGCCCCAAATTATTTAAAGTTGCCAAATTCAGTCTAAATTAGGCAATCCAATTGCAGTCTAGCTGAATGTGGTACAAACTAACTTAAAAAATAAAAAAATAAAAATAACTACAATATTCTCGCTCTTAGAGCCCGAGTTTTCACTATTAAGTAGTAAAATTAAATAAAAATAAAGTGAAATATGCATATATAACGAATTTAATGATCATAAAGTAGACTCCCAGATGACCAACATTTGCATATTTTATAGATATATTCAGGCCATGGGCCGCCAAAACTTTACATATCTCCAGAGGCGGATTCATTCAATAGCAAAAGGGGGTTCAAGCCCCCTGGATTCAAAAAATTTATAGAATTACCCTTAAAAAAACTACTGTTTTACATTTAAGCATCCTTTAAAAAATCGAAATACTCCATTTTTATTTGTAGTTGAGTGTTTGTGTAAGATTTTTGGCTTTAGGTTATATTACTTACACCGAAAAATAGATAAATAGACACAAAAAAAAAAATAATAATAATAATAATAAAAATAATAAAATAAAAAATCGCATCCAAGGCACTCCCTACGAACCCCCTAAATTCAATGACCAAATGTTCAACGTTCTAATTCCTCCCCTTTCATACCTCCCTACCATAAAATTTCTAGATTTGCCCCAATTGATCTCTATTGGATAACAATAATGTTAGGGACACTAACAAATTCCACTAACACTTATATCCATACTCTATCTCTCTCTTAGTGACTCCACAGTGCCACTAGGAGAGAGATAGAGTATGAGTATAAGTGTTAGTGGAATTTGTTAGTACCCCAAATATTACTCGTTGGATAACTAGTCAGGATTCTCTCTCATTCTCTCCTCTCTTTAGCCGTGAACTGCGGCGATAGTGTTGTGACCTTAAGTCAATTAAATCTAGTAGATCCAGAAACACAACAGGAGAAAAAAAAAAAAAAGAAAACTGGAAAAATGCATATGCATCATCCAAGAAATAAGTCCCCATTTTGTGTTTTTCTTGAGGCCCCACTTGGGTGGACTGATTGTCTCCCTATGAGCCCAAATGTCTTTTCCAATGTGGGCCCACTACTCCGAATGGTCCATGTTTTTACCACGCGCAATCAGGGCACGGTTGGTTGTTTATGCACAACACAATGATGTAAAACGAATTTGACATTTCGTCTATTTTGATCACACTAGTCATTACTCCTATTTAGGATTATTCAGCTCCAACCCGGTTACCCAGATATTAAAATCATTTGTAAAATTTAGTCTAATTTACTACTTAAGGTAGCAAATTTGACCTTATACTGTTCCAAGGTAGCTAAATATTATTTAAAATTGATTTACACTGCATGAATGTCGGCTTTTAACATTTACATTACCACCACCACCCACCGCGTTAGCATCACCTTCACCATCGTCGCCTGCACTGCCGCCCCCATTCACACCAGGTTCAGCCCCACCGCCCTCCTATTTCCACCACCACTCAATACTAGTCCTATTTCGACTACCACTCAATACTAGTAAAAACAGAAAATAATAAAATATCATACTTTGCTACCTTGGATTGGAGTATAAAATTTTGAGGTAATAAATTTGACTTTGAAAATTTGAAATAACAAAAGACTCAAATTGCTGTCTTGATTAGAGTGCAAAAGATTGAGGTAACAAATTTAACTTTGATATAGTAAAAATCTGAAATTTACAATCCTGATTGGAGATGATCGATCTAAGGTTTTTTTTTTTTTTTTTTTTTTTTAATCCCTCTCAAATTTGCTACCTTGGTCGGAGATGATCTAAGTATATGATTTTTTTTTTCTCTGAAAGGGGGACAAATCCCCCTAAACTTGTCTTCTACATCCCCCTAAGTACATAGTATCTGTTATGGTTTATCTATGATAGGTTAGAGAAGAAAATCCGAGCACATGCTGAATAAGTAGTACTCCATGCAATAGAGGTAGTAAGTACTATTATATCTACAGCCAGTGAAGCGTAATGTCCATTTTCTAATAGGATGGGGTCCACATACCAGCTTTAAGAACATCAGCTACTGCGTCCTCCGGTGACTTAGCATATCCTTGATTATCCTTCATGATAGATACAGCGTCACAGTCAGACGTGATGTACCTGATCATATGTTCAGTAAGGGCCAGTCTCAAAAATTACCAAAATACCTTCTCGTTATATTTTTCAAATTTTATGTATTTTTTTTTTATTTTATTAAAAATAAAATAAAATAAAGATTACCCTTGAAAATCCCACAGACCACGTGCTGTGTTGGATAGGAGATTGTAATCGGCACAGTTAGGGACCCCATTCACGCGATTGTACGCACACATTATACCACTGGCTCTACCCTCTTTTATGCAACTCTGGAATGGTGGTTGGTACGTATCTGCCAAGTCCTGCTTACTCACCTACATACCCCAAAATGACCATCAAAGTGGAAGCATTACAAACATACATACATGTATATATATATATATATGGAATGACAAGGGCGGATTTAGAAAATCATTTTAGGGGGTTTGATGTGGCCCCAAAAATTATTGTTTTTTTTTTTTGGACTTAGTTGTACATATTTTGCATATATTTTAGACTTAATATGACAAATTTACAATATCAGAAGGGGGATTTCGACGTATTTATACATATTTTGTATATATTTTAAACCTAATATGACGAAATTTATAATGTCAGATAGGGCTTTTGACTTTTTATACATATTTTGTGTATATTTTTAGACCTAATATGATAAATTTATAATGCCAGAAAGAACTTTTATAATTTTCAGAAAGAACTTAACTGTAAAAAAATATATATTTTTTAATACAAATATATAATTTTCAAAAAATCTAGGGTGAACTTGAGCACCCCTACCCTAACACATACACCCGCCCCTGTGGAATGGTGGTCCTAGTAGTATCTTCAAAACATGCGATAATATTTGTCAAATAGCTCAACCTCCCCCATGTGTTATATATATATATATATATATATAAACAAAAACAAAAAAAAAAAACTTGTAATTTTACAAAGAATTCAAAGTAAAATTATACAAAAATTTTAAATTCTCTCACTTCATTTTGCTTTCTACACCCGCCTCTTGTGTCAAAGAATTGTACATAGGTGTATAGAGAAAGTAAGTGAGTGTGTTTTGAAATTTCTCAGAATTGTATTATGAGTATTATATTTAGAGCATCCACACTGGGTATAGCAAACTTAAGGCTAATGTTTGCTAAGTTTAGTGTACAGATGAAATACACTCGCAATGGTTTTTGTTCAAACGGCAAGGAAAAGGCCCTGTGAGATATCAAACGGTACACAGTGTGCCGTGTGTGATATCAAACGACGTCGTGTGGGAGTAAGCGGCACAATGTGTGACGTGTGATAACAAAAAGTGGCAACTTCACACGGCACACATTGTGCCGTGTGATATCACACGGCTCATATAATGCCGCCTGGACATTACACGGCACAATGTGTGCCGTTTGGCTCCTCACGGTCCTCATTGTGCCGTCAACCTTGTACAATAGCTGAACTTAGTGGTACATTAAACTTATGTTTCCTTAAGTTTCAGTGTTGTACGTTGTTGTACCATCGACCCATTGCAAGCGTCCCACATCCAAGCTATGCTTAAGTTTATTGTATGAGCAACCCACTGTGGATGCTCTTACTATAAAATTACTTTAGTACCCAACTAACAAGAGTGGCAAATTTTAATTTTTTTGGTACATTCAAGTGTTGCATGACCATATAAGTGTGGAATGTAGACATTAGACACATACCACTATATATGAAGTGTGCCACTATTGCCAAAGCAACAGGGAGTGTTGCCAAAGCAAATACCATTTTCAACAAATGAAGTTTTTTTTTTTTGATAATCGGGGGTGTCCGGACCAGCTTGCGCGCACCTCGACTAATCCCCCGAGGCCTGGAGGCGCCAGGTGAATAATCCAGTGACCACGCCCCCCATGACTCGAACGCTAAACCTCTTGGGTAGTACACCCAAGAAGTTTACCACTCGATCACAAGGGACTTGATTTCAACAAATAAAGTTACTTTGACAACAACCATTGTTGCTTTAGCAATACCCTTATGAAAATTTGGAGCGATATTCTTGAAGTGACCAAGTGAGAAAAGTAATATGCAAAAGTCCCACTTTATCACAACTATATATCTATCCCAAACAGAGATTATTATTTTTTTTTTAACTCACTTTTCATTGTACACACATTATTTAATGGGCGTGACTATTTGCACTCCATAGATTACTAATAGCACTTCATATGGTGCATTAATTATATGGTCTTACATGTACTAGATATGGTACTATATAAGGTTAATGGTAACTTTTAAAGTGCTTGCACAAATCTTTATCCGGCAATATCTAGTCAAAAACTACCACTCAATTGGTGTAAATTTGTAAAATGCTCTGTTTTCTTGAGCTTTATTACCTAATCAAATTTTTTTTGGTACACGTGCATTTTATATATGGTCTGAACCATCATCTCAGCTTGCTACCGGGACCATCCAATAATTGTCTAGTAGTATTATTAAGAGAACATTTTTGCACAGTTATTTTTGGTCACCATTTGCTCTCTCAGACTCTCACTGGATAACATGTATTTTATTCTAATAATTATATTAAGAATAAATGAACAAAATGAAAATAAAACGTGACCCATATTTAATTAATGAAAACCCGAATGAACAAAGTGTGACAAAAAATAGATGATAAAAAATCTCCACTATTAGTAGTAGTATTAAAGACTAAAAGTATTCAATACCCGTGAGCAGAAACAATCAATCACCACCACCACTAAAGACATTCCCATTGAGTAATTTTTTATTCACAGCCAACACCGACATTAACAATGCACCAATATCAACATATAACAAGGCACCAATTCCAACAAGGAATCTCTGACATATTGTAAATTTTACTGACAATATTTAGGTGTTTTTCGTTCAATATTTTTTGTGTTGTTTCTTTTTAAAAAAGTGAGACTCTGTATTTTAAAATATTTTTAAAAAAACTATTACGGGTCCTACTTCTGTGAGAACTGAGAAGGAATAATACAAAAAAACACTAAAGTGCACCCAAATGCTGTCCAAATTTCACAATAGTACTATAGCCCCAGAATTAAAAAATAAATAAGTAAAATTTAAAAATCCAGATATTGGAAACAGTTTAGCAAAAGAAGATGAGTAATGATATAATTTTCAAATTTTTATTTCAAATTTGATTTTACGTGATGGTAAATTCATCCTCTCATCGAAAATAACATTAATAAAAAATCTACAAATCTCACAAAAATTTAATGTAACCCACCCTGACCCAACATATGAATTGGAAACGGATTTGTGAAGATAAATTTAAAAATTATAGTATTATTAAAAAAATTGAACATAAGATAAATTACTGGTTGGTTGGGTAACGTGGTGGTTCTAGCTAATATATGGAGTCATGTGCAAAAAAAAAAAAAATCACAACTCTATGACCTATTATTTGTACTAATTTTGTCAATTAGTTAACTATTAGCACGGACCATCACGTCGGATTGGACAAGTCAAAAATTCACATAAACATAGTAGTATATAATAGCAAAGAGAGACTTACAAGAGCATTAAATGCGAAGCGATTAATGCCCTTCCAATTATCCAAATCATAAGCAGTGAAGTGTTTGCAACAAGCAGAGGCTTGAAGGTGTCCATCTTTTAGAAACCCACCTTCAAAACTGTCCCCTTGAACACCTCTCACATATGACACTGCATATTTACTAGTAACCAATGGGTCTTCGCCAGGTGTCTCTTGACCTCTCCCCCACCTTGGGTCCCTAAATACATTTATATTTGGTGCCCAAAATGTCATCCCGGCCGCCTGCCCTTCATTGTACACCGCCCTTGCTTCCTTCCCAATCACCTATACACACACCCCAAGTTGCATATCTATCATCATTGTATATAGATACAGGTAACAAAATCAATTATTTAGACAATAAGATTAGTGCCATTGAAATGATTTTTTTTTTTTAGGTCTATTTATACATAATTATAGAGCATAAAATTAATTTTTTTTATCATATCTACAATTGAATTTGGAGAACCCTTTGGGAGTGGGGGTTTGTTTACCCAGGACCGGCCATCAATAAGATAAACTTTTCTATATGTATCAAAAATTCAAAATGTGTGTGTACAACGAAATACCCAAAATAACATTTTATGAATTCCAAACATGCCCTTAATAAACGAATATAGTAACAGATAAAAAGTGGCGGCCGACACCAATTCCCGTTATTACGCCTTTGACGCAGGGTTAAATCCCTTAACTCATTATAATTAAAAGAAAATAAAAATAATTTAAAAGTGAAGTACTAAATTACTAATACAGATGTTGGTTGTTGATTAAGTGAGGTACTGAGATAACTCAGTTTGGACTCACCTGACCGATTCTATACCAGAGATGGGCATCGAAAGTGGCGGCAGTGAGGATGACTTGGGGGAAGCTGGTGGCGTAGTAAATTGGGCCATTGAATTTGATGCCAAATCCGGCGTTGGAGACGCCATGTAAGGCTTCCGACCACCACTCGTAGGAGGGGATGCCGAGTCGTGGAATTGCCGGTGCTGTGTTAACAAGTTGGGAGATTTTCTCATCTAGAGTGAGGCGAGAGACGAGGTCTCTGGCCCTTTGGGTGATTGGTAGTGTGGTTTTGCAGAATGGGTAGGATTTGGTTGATGGGTTTGATGAGTCGCATGCAAATGGAGGCTGAGTCGACTCAGCCTGAACCAGGAGTAGTGTGATGGAAATCAGACTTAGGAGACCTATCCAATGGAGTCTCATTATGTGAAATTGTTGAGTGGTTGAAGAAGAGGACTGGAACATTATGAACTAAGTAACAGACACTGGTGAAGTTGTACATATAAAGCCAAAAAGGGTACTAAATTATCTCTTAGAGATAAGCTGTCATTATAAGGAGGCCGATCCACAATGCGACTGCGCGGGCTCTACTTAATTTTTGGGGGAAAAAAAAAAAGATTATATATGATTTTGTTGTCAAAATAGTACAATTCGCGATACAAATATTGCGATTCGATACGATTCATCATAAAAACGATATGTATCGATGCATGAATCAAACATGTACAAGAATCGAATGTAATCTTACGATTCACAAGTGAATCTTACTATTCGATTCGTGATTCTTACGATTCACTTGATTGCTAGGCACAAAATTTAATTTTTTCAATTTTTTTGTTTTTCAATTTTTTTTTTAAAAAAAAATTGATTACCAACTCTCTTTTAAATCACTTAAGATATGTTTATACAAGCTTCGAAAAAAAAGATATGTTTATAAAAGCTTAGAAAAGAAAATGATATGTTTATAGGTTTTTTTTTTTTTTTTACCGAATCTCGATTCGATTCACATGTATCATTTCGATTTACTATACGAATCCCGATTTGACAACTATGTATATGATAGTTTTAAAAAATATGCAGTCTTTTATTAATATTTTCTGTTAATTCAAGGGCTTTGTAAAGAATAATGATATGCTTTCTAAATTTCTATTCCAAAAGCGCTTTTTAAATGATGTTGCAATGGGGTCAAGTCAAATACAGTGAGACCAGTTTAATTTTGATTGGAATTTGTTAACTAGCCTCACTGCTAGGTCATTTAGGAAGCACATTAGAAGTAGAAATTTGAGAAGCATAGCATTACTCTTTTGTAAATTTTAAAACTTTGAAGAACTTTCACCTAAACTCGGGGGTTGGTTTAATGAACCCTTTTATATATTAAAAATAATTTGAATATATTTTTCTTTTTAACAATAACATATTTAGCATAATAAAAAAAGGATATTTTAAAAGGATTCTTTATCTTGTGTTATTTATACTATGTTTGGTAGGAGGGATGGAAAAGTGGAAGGAATGGAAAAGAGGAGGGATGGAAGAAGTCTCTCTAGGGAAAGAAAGGAAGTACTCCCTCATCGCGTTTGGTTAAACAGGACGGAAGTGAGGAATGAATGATGAAATATCCTATATTTTACTTTTACACCTTTACATTAAATTAAGGGAATTGCTATGTACATCCGTGTATTTGTTATGTACACCAAATTATTTTATTCTAATCACTTTTCTTCTAAAAATTCTCACTTTTGTGAAAGTGAGCGGTGTACATAGCAAAATTAGCGGTGTACATAGCAATTTCCTAAATTAAATGTCATAATTATTAAGAACAAAAAAGTTAAAAGATAAGGAAAACATTTTCTCTCTCATAATCCGTCTACTTTTGGACGGATTGAAATTTGTGGGCCCAAAGGAAAGTAGCATCCCTTCTCCCTTCCATCCTACCAAACAATTGATTTTAATCTCTTCCTTTCTCTCTTCCCTCCACCCCTCTCATTCCTTCCCCTCTTCCAGTTCCAACAAACCAAACATAGCATTAGTCCAGCCATTGGAAAAAACTTTAAAAAAAAATGAAAATGGCTGTATTGTTGAAAGGGCCAAACAAGACATGGGCCTTACAAAACACAACTACTAGACCCAATCCTGTCCCAGCTCATAACAGGCCTGATCTGGGATTAAGCCTAATAAGCTCCAAGTCTACCAAAATCTCTTTATCTCTCTTGTTTTGTACTACTCCCTCCGTTCTCTTTTTTTTTAGTCATATATTCTATTTTGGGATGTTCTAAAATTAGTGTCCACTTTTCTAAATTGGTATACAATTTTTACTTACTTTCCAATACTACCCTTCCTTGAAATCTACACCAAGACAAATCTAAAAAAGTTATTGCAATGATTATGAGCAATTGTAGAAAGTATGTATAGATTCTTTTTGTCTCCTTAATAAGTTGAATTCCCAAAGATGGACTAAAAAAAAATGACGGAGGGAATATACTACTTTTTTTTATGAGAGTTGTTTTGTAGTACAGTACTACTCTATAAGAGCAATGGCAGGTATAATGAAATGTATGATTCAAGTTATTTTATAATCCAACTAATTTTAGCCAAAAAAAAAATTAAATAAAAAATACTCCAACTTAAATCTATTTTAAGTGGTGCTTAGTCAACCAAGTCTCTTGTGGCCGAGTGGTAAGCTTCTTGGGTGTACTACCCAAGAGGTTTAGTGTTCGAGTCATGGGGAGCGTGGCCATATATGACGTGACCCAAAGAAAATCCAAATAATAAGCATTTTATTTATATTTATTGATAAGAACAAGATGCACCAATACATATATTCTATTGTTCTTGAGAAAAATAAAAGAATATTTATATAAACATTTTTTCCTAATAAGTGTATATGTGTGCTCTATTGAGTTTGTACAAATTAATCTAGTTTCTAAATAGGAACAAGAAGGACAAAGATAAAAGGACACATTTATGAGTAATATTGCTAGATGCACAAAAAAAGTGCACAACCTGCTTTAATTTATTGGACCTCGTGCTGAAAAAGTTGTACACTCCTATTTTTGTCTTTTTCTGTATATAAACTTTTCAGCACGAAGTCCAACAATTTTAAGCTGGTTGTGTATTTCGTTGTGTACTTTTTTTGTGCATCTAGCATTTTCGCACATTTATTAAGACGTCGTTGGAGCTAATTGGACACACATCGAAATACATTGCTAAGGTTCCCTCTTTTTTATTTTATTTTATTTTATTTTTTCCCTGGGCCATTGGTAAAATACTTAGTTAAAAATAAATAAAATAAAAAATGCACTACAGTGTAATGAGCTGTAACCGAGTTGGGAATTTTGTTGTAACCGAGTTGGGAATTTTGTTGTACAGAGCTATTAGTGCTTGTATTTCACTCATCTAATAGGATAGTATATCTCTTAAATTTACTTTTTTTTTTTTTTTTAATCTTAATTTTTTTTTTTGTCACAATAAATTTACTATAACAAAGGAAATATTTTCACTTGAAGTTCACTTAATTGCTAGAAGGGGAAAAAAAAAGTGCAAGTAGGGAAATCGATTGCTAATATATATAAGCTGACTCCCAACACAATACAGAAGGTAAATATTATCACCATCAACAGATCATATAATATTAGTTTATTTTGTCTTAAGCAAATACTGATACAGCTAATACGAATTTGATTTTGGACCCTTAATTAAACGTCTTTTGTTTTTTACCTACATCGCTCCATTGTGCTCCTTTGTGCGACAATTACTGTGATTTCTGTTATGAGACTCACAGTCTCACAAGAGACTCATCGAAGATACAAATCATGACAAAATAAAGTCACACGTGTGTGATAATCACATAAAATATTTTCTCATGAGATAGGTGTGATAGTATATAATCCACATGTGGGTAAGACTCTCTCCATCTAATACACTATATATTCTTTTGGGAAATATTATTCGGACTCCAAAAATTATGAAATGCACTCCATGATACGTACCATTTCCCAAAGAGTATCATGCACAATATGCGGAGTGCATTTAGTGATCCATGGAGAGTGCGAATATACAGCACTTCCCTTATATTTTTGTGAAATTTTTGTTACATCCATAACACATGTATCTGTATGACGGTAACATTGCAGTTTTTTTATTTTCTAAATTATAAATGGAAACTAGTTTTGGTCTTTATAAAAACATCAAAACTGAAAAATTAAAACCACTTTTTTATTTACACTGCTTAATATTTTCGTTTTCTAGCCCAATTTCATTATCGTTTAAGAAAGACGACAATATTACTAAACACGTTTTCCAGTAGAAGTAGAATACAAAAACACAACATTACGAAACGGACCCTTAAGTGAGCGGGAATATACTAACTCACCTGGCCAATGCGATACCAAAGATGGGGATCAAAGGTGGCAGCAGTGAGAATGACTTGAGGGAAGCTGGTGGCCGATTTTATGGTTCCATTGAAACTAATCCCATAATTTGGGACCTGAGACAGGTACGCCACGCCGTGCAACGCCTCTGACCACCACTCGTACGCCGGAATGCCTAGTCGCGGAATGGCAGCCGCCGAGTTGACCAGTTGGGAGACTTTCTCGTCGAGTGTGAGTCTAGAGACCAGGTCTTTGACTCGCTGGCCTATTGGAAGTGTGGTTTTGCAGAAAGGGTATGAGTTGGTTGATGGGTTGGACGAGTCACATGAGAAGGGGGGTCGAGTTGACTCAGCTCCAAACAGGAGTGGAGTTACACAAATGATGAAAATGCTCAGAGTGTTGAGGTGAATATGGAATCTCATTTTGTGATGTTGTTGAAGAGAGAGAGAGAGAGAGAGAGAGAGAGAGAGATTGATGTATATATGGAAGTGTGGTAGTGAAGGTTAAGGCCGAAAGATCACACTGCTAGTTGATGTTAATTGTAATATTCAATTGGCTGTTGAATGGCAAAATTGTCTGTGTGTATTTCTATATGTTTATGCACTGTGTATGCATGTGCTAAGCTAATAGTCTTGGTGGATGTATCTATGGCGCCTTGTGTCATCAAATTAGCGTAAATTACAGTGACCTCCCTTGAGGTAAGGTCTCATTACACAATCGACCTCTCTTGTGGCATTGATAATTACACTAACCTCCCTTAACTAGAGTTCATAATTATATAACACTTATCTCCACTCCGTTAGTCAACAGTTAGTTGACTGAACAAAAAGTACTTTCTATCTGAAATTTTAATATATTTGACAATTTTACTCTTATAAAACAAGAACAAAATTAAAACCAAAAGTATATTTTCTCTCTCCTCTTAACTTTCCATCTCCCCCTCCCCCCCTAAAAAGAAAAAGTCTCCGGTGGTGTCTCCCTTCCCCTGCCCCGCCATTGCCACCCATTACCCCCTTGCCATTGTTTGGTTGGAAAATTTATAAGTGTGTGCGGGCGTGCCAGGCAAGCAAATTGCCAATGTGTGTGAGTGATTATCCAAACTGCGCCTTACCAGGGAATTGTGGTGACGTTCGATGCCTTGAACAGGACTTTAATTGTGTAAAGATGTAACTAACTGAAGAACTTCGAACTGATTAAATTAAAATCTACTCCTAAATAAAAACAGTAAAGTAACTAAAAGTAACAAACTACTTTTATTAAATTAAAGTAACTACAATCTAACCTTGAAGATGACTTCGAAGGTGTTCTACTCCTAATTCTAAGTACCTAGATAACAATACAATTGATGTATTGAGAGATATATGTTGATGTTTGATCGAAGGATCTTTACAAAGGAGCACAATCCTTCTATTTATAGACATCGAGGCCTCAGTAACTCAATTCGAATGTTCCCTCCTATTTTCAAACTGATAACTGCCTTTATGCGTGGCATTCCCTCACACTGACAACTGTCCTTCAGTTATCCCATGACGTTCAACACGTGTCTTCTATTAACAAAAATGGATTAACTTCAACTGCCTATTAACGGTTTTCTTGTCAATCAATTTCCACCAATTATCTTGCCACATCACATCCTGCGTGTCAAACTTGTATTGGCTGAATATTTTTATCATAAACATTACCCCCCGCGCCATTTTCCTTTTTGTTTAAAAAAGATAATGGTGATCGTAGTCAAACCATATTGGGCAGTTACTACCTTATGCAGTACTTTAAATTTCATAATCAATTTCTTCAATCCATTCCAAACCATCGCTTTTGCTTGATCCTTGATCATGTCTTCTTCTCAACCTTCCTTCAATGTTAGCGATAACTTTCCTATTGATCTTCCCGAAGAAGTGATGTTGTTAACCAAACGCCCTGATATTCCTCTTCGAACAAATTGGGATCCTCTTGAAACTCCTCCCGAACCTTTTACTTACTCGAAATGGGGAAAATGGCATAAAATGTTGAACAAACCAAGTGTTTCATCAAGGCAAAATTCATCTTCGACTTCTTCCAAATCAATCTATAATAATCAAACGTTTCCTCCTGCTTGGGAACAACATATTTTCCATGGTGAAGGTGTAGGATATTACAAGGGAATGAAGCTCGAAACTCCAATCACAGTACCTTCAGTTGTTCATCCAAGCTTCGAGTATCTTGAAACTGAAGGTGTTATTTGAAGTAGAACAATAAAACCATATTATCCATTTTCGAATCATCTTTCTCGAGAACAAAATTTATTGAATGCCTGGATGATCTCTTCAACCAGTCCTCCTGGTGAAAGATTCCAGAGAGGTAATATCTTAGTTCCTCAAGGCAGACCTCCTATTCATACATATGTAAGGACATCTCATGAAAATTTTTCCAATGAACATTACTCCTCAGCCTTCCTTTCAAAATGCAAACTTTTTGAAAAAGATTATGAAGAGAAAGTACTTCTCTTTGATCATTCTGTATTAGGCTTTCCTGATACCAAAGTTCAGGTAATAGATCCTACTGAGGACATTAATGATCCTTTTTTAAAGCTAGACCAATTGTGTAGATATGGTCCTATATTCGAGCATACTCCATCTATTACATCACCTTCCCCATGCTTGATTATTTAAGCTCAAAGGCTATTAGTTGCTTTTTCTCATCTTCCATTTTCTATTCTGCAAAATTCAAGGGCTCGAATCAATTTTGAATGGAGCTGTCATGTCTTATGTCATGAATGGAATATATCCACGCTTGTTCGAACTCAAATAGATTTTACCCTTCGAACTTTGGCTTCCCACATGAGATGGTATTCTCATCACCAAGAAAGTATCCATCATCTAAATTATCTTTTAGATCTCTATGAAAAACTCAAAGAAACTCCCAAAGCACTCCTTGATGAAGTCCTAGAATTCAAAGAGAAGTACATTTATGGTTGTGGTAGCTCTGATGAAGAAAGCATCATTTCTCATTATTCGAAGCCTGATCTCGAAAGTCGAATTGCATATCTCAAAGATGAAGCCAAAGTTGTTGGTGTTTCTCTTCGAGGCAAAACTCCATTGGCCAAAGAACTTCGAAGTCTCCGCAAAGCTCTATTCAAGATCAATTTTCAGTTAAACCAATATGAAGAACAACTTAAGGAAGCTTACATTACCCTTCGAAGTGAAGACAAACTGGCATTAGAAACCAGAAACTTATGTTTCGAGATAGAACTAGAGGCAGAGTATTTTGCCTATTATTGGGCCATGTTTCATAACTTAGTTACTTATGGGTTTTCCCACTTTTATCAATTATGTCTTTGAATTGTAACTACACTTTCTTCTTAATGTAGTGAACAATGAAACATTCTCATTCTTTCAAATAGATTAGTTCATTCTGAACCAACATGTCTTTTATCTTTGAAATAACGGTCCAAAGAAGGTTAACCGAATCTAACGGCTACTTTTCAATAAATGCAACTATTTCCAATCGTCACCAAGGATTCATCAAAGGTTATAAATAGATAAACACAAAAAGAAAATAAACCTTCTGACTTCACCAATTTGCTTTGCCCTAATCTATTCATCTCGCACCTTTGCTTTTCTTTCTTGTTTACCTCTTCGTAATCCAAAGAATGACAAAATCTGATGATAATACCCAACTTCAAAAGATTTGCGATGATTTCGGAAAGATCATAAAAGATGAGCAAGATCGCTATTCGAGTGGGCAAGAAACTTCTCTGGTTCACGAAATTCTTGTTCCCATTACTCTTCCCAACCAAGAATCTTCAATTGCTGTAGGTCCCTGCCTAAGCATTCCAAATTTGAGACTCCATGTCTATTACCCTAGATTAGGGGAACAACGTCTGACTTACCAACGAGAACTCCCAAATCCCAAATATGACTGGAAATTCAGGCACTGGCCTAAACCTGCAAAGGATTGGCCTGAATGGGTAGATAGAATTTTAGAGAATAGGAGAGAAATTTTGATCACTACGGGGGTTTACCATGCTATCAATCTTTCAAAATTTCCCATCGAATCCAGTCCTAATTTAATAGCCGCAACTCTCTGTTTTTGGAACCCTATTTTTAATCACTTTCAACTTCGATTTGGTCCAATAGGTCCAACTATTCTAGATATTTGTCATTTATTAGGGTTTCTATCTCATGGGGAAGATGTTCATCCCTATATGGCTGAGTCTGATAGTCCTTCAATTAACACTGACTCAAAATCATTAGGATACACCAACTTCTTAACTGCTCACAGAAAAACATCAGGAGCAGTGACTGATAAAGAATATTACTGCTTTCTTCTGTATTGGCTTTCGAAGCATCTATTTTGTACCTCTTCTCAGAGAGTTGTCCTCGAATATTCTAACATTGCCAAAGCTCTGGATGCCGGTCGAAGGTTAGCCTTAGCACCTTTTGTTCTAGGATCTCTCTACAGATCTTTTCTGATTTATGCTTTGATCCCTTCATTCTCACCCAAGGTGGTCCTTTTTGGATTTTACAATTATGGTTGTATGCTTACTTCCCAGAAATTCATAACCTAGGACCCCTATATAATACTGTGGCCTATGGGATCTTTTTTGCTTTATTGCCAAGTACTGATAAAACTTTCAAAGAATGCCTCTCTCTCTTTTTCAAGCTTCCTGAAATAAGATCAAACAAGCTATTCCAACCATTCGAAATCCTTTACAATTCTGAAGACAAAACTCCTCTTTCTCCCCATTGGCTTTGTCAAATTTTGGATATAACAGCAAATGCTCTCGAATTAAAAGCTGCATGGGGAAGTTTTCTAATTAGTAGAGACTTATTCTTTGGGAACATTCTTAGCTTCAAATCTCAGGGTGAACTTTACCTTCCCAATCAATTTTCAAGGCAATTTGGACTTACTCAGTCAATTCCTTTCCCAATCAGAAGTCAGGCCAATATACTCATGGCCTATAAAACTCACTCGAAGGTGCCAGAATCTGTGATAACTGCCGCATTAACAGTTTATCAAAATAAAGTCAGCAACTTGGAGTTTACTTCTTTACCAGTGTATACCACTTGCACTCCTGCCTTTTCGAGCTGGTGGGAAAATTTAATGTCAGTAGAGATGGACAAATGCCATCTTTTGAGATACATTGATTCGACGAATCAAACAAGTAATCATAATTCTTATCAAATCCTTTCCCAAAATGATGAAAGAAACTTTGATTGATGACCATTTGAATTTCAAAACATAGGGAAAACAGCTGGAGAAAGCTCTTCACCAATAACCAGAGCTTCAAAAGCTAAACCAAGCATTCAAGTCTCCTCAAAAGCTTCAAAAGCTCCTGTTCAATCATCTCCTAAACCAAAGAGGAAACTAGTCCTATCACCAGAAAGTTCTCCTATAGCCTCTGAACATGCTGATTCTGAAGAAGAAAAAGACACCAGTCCAATCTCTTCACTTGTTTACAGGAAAAAGAAGGCCAGAAAAACCAATGATCCTCCTGCCAGTACAGAGATTACTAAAACAGTACCTATCTCAGCAATTCCTATTTCGAAGGTAGCACCCCATCCTGAGCCTAAAACAACATCAACAATTCCAGAAACAAAAGCTCAGAGTCCAAAGATCCCAGAGATTCCAAAATCTCCTTCTTTGTACACTCATACTCCATTACTTGAATTCCAACCAATGGTAAGACATTCAAAATCCTCTCAAAAATCCTTTGATTCCTGATTGCTTTTTTAAAAAATAAATTCTGAACTAAATTCCCAACTTTTTGTTGAACAGGTTGAATCTGTTCCTGAAACTAAGGCTAGCTCTTCGAAGCCAAGTGCAAGCCCTGATCCTAAAGCTGCTCCTACTTCCACTTCATTTAGACCTCAAGCTACCTCAAGGGTCTCAAGCTCTGAAGAATTTCATCTATCTCTTCCTCCTAACTTGACCCCTGAAAAAGTCAAAGATTTTAAGAAAAATTTGAAATTTGTTTTGAAGATGGAAGATGTCGCTTCGACCAATGTTCAAGAATTCTTTCATCGAATGACAGGTCGAAGCAAACCAAAATCTCCTTCAATAGATCCGGTGGCTGCTCTTGCTACCTTGAGGCTTTTTAGTCAAGTTTCTTTTGAGGTTTTTGAAGACAAGGAAGTGCAAAGAGCTATGAAAGTCTTATGCCAATTTATGTTGGAAAGCTCTAACATCTCTGTTCCAGACAAAGAAACAATTTCTGCAATCATGTCAACTTTTGATTTCAATTGCTTTTTGTTGGAAAAAGTTATCGAAGAAAGAGAAAAATTAGAGATTGACATGGAGTATACAGCAGAGAAAACTCTTGAGATGGATCAAACTTTGACAGAATTTGAAGGAAACAGCATATCAATTGAAAAAGCATCTGCCAAAGTGAATCAACTAAAAAAGGATCTTATGCTTGCAGAAACTGAATTGGCAAATCTGAAGATCAAACAACAAGGTGTTGAAGCAAAGCTTCTAGTTTTGAAGACAGAATTTGAATCAAAGCCTTTAAAGACTCAAGAATCTATCTCAAGGCAGAAGTTCATCCTTAGTCAATCAAAACTGTACACCAGATCTTGGGATAACTTTAGGTTAAAAGCCCAATTCATAAGAAAGTTGGTATAAATTATTTATACCAATGTAAATTTTGTAATTTACCAATAGTTGGTTTTTGTATTTACCTTTCTATGAAATATATGTTCTTGCTTCGAATGCTTTATTCTAAATTTCTTGCCTCCCAAATAGTAGGATAATATTGCTTGAGAAATTTACCATTGATTTTCCTTAAATGAACATATCCATTCATATTTTTCAAATGATAGAATCCACCTTTAAAAACCTTATTAACTTGGAAAGGTCCTTCCCATTTAGGTGACCATTTTCCAAACTTTGGATCCTTAGATCCAATAGGTAATATGGTCTTCCAAACCAAATCCCCTTCATCAAAGGTTCTTGGTTGTACTTTTTTATTATATGCCTTTGATGCTATTCTTTTTTGTATCAAAATATTATTGAGAGCTTTGATTCTCTCTTCATCAATATTCTCTAACTCAATAGCCATGGATGTTTGATAATCATCTAAAGATAACTGATTCTGCTTCATCACTCGAAGAGAATTAATCTTTATTTCAATAGGTAAAACTGCCTCATGTCCAAAAGTCAAGGCATAAGGAGATACACCTGTACTTGTTCGTTTCGAAGTCCTATATGCCCATAAAACTTCTGGCAAAACTTCATGCCATATTCTTGGATTATTCTTTATGATTTTAGCCATATTTTCTTTTATGACTTTGTTGGTGGCTTCAGCCTGTCCATTTGATTGAGCATAATATGGGGTTGATTTTGACATTGTAATTCCTAACTTATTTGCAAAGACAACCACATCCCCTTCGAATATAGAGGCATTATCAGATACAAAAGTTTGAGGAATACCAAATCTATACACTATATTTTCTAAAAACTTTACAACCATTGATTGGGTTACAGTTTGCATAGGTTCTGCTTCTACCCATTTAGTAAAATAATCTGTGGCCAAAATAATAAATCCATGACCCTTTGATGAAGGAGGATTGATCTTTCCTATTACATCTATAGCCCATCCTCTAAAAGGCCAAGGTTTTACCACACACTGAAGATCAACAGTTGGTAAATGCTTTAAAGGACCATGTTTCTGACACTCTTGACATCTTTTGGCAAACTCAATACAATCTTTCAAAATAGATGGCCAATAAATATTGTGTCTTCGAAGTAGCCATCTCATCTTAACTCCAGATTGATGAGCTCCACATAATCCTTCATGAATTTGAGCTATAGCTTCTAATCCTTCGAGGTTACTTAAACATTCTAGTAATAACCCATCACTTCCTCTTTTAAATAATTTCCCACTATATAAGATATAATTGACAGATTTAAGCCTTATACCTCGATCAGGCTTTTCATTGTATCCTGAGAGATATTCTATGATAGGCTTTCTCCAATCATCATGGGTTTCTATATTTAATATACCAACAAAAGATAATCTATTTACCAATATTGGTAATAATTTCCTATAAGTCACTTGCTCCATTTCAACATCCTCATTATTTGTTTTAAATCCAGATGCCTTTTGAGCTACATCATTAGCTTCTTCATTAAAACTTCTAGGAATATGCAACAAATTCACATTATCAAATTTGGATAATAAATCCATTGTAGTGTCATAATATATTTTCAATGTATTACTCATACATTTATAAGTCCCATTCATATGATTTATGACTAACTGGGAATCTCCAAACACATCTACAAATGTAGCTTTAAGATCTATCAAAGTTTCAAGACCCATGATAAGAGCTTCATATTCAACTTGATTATTGGTACACTGATTTGAATCTAATTTAAAACCATATTTAGTCTTAATCTTCTCAGGTGATTCAATAACAAAACCAATACCTGCAGCAAATTCAGTTTTTGAACCATCGAACCATAATTTCCATGGACTAATAATTATTTGTCCAATTTCATAATTCCCTTATGTTTCAAGGCAATTTGGATGATCAGCCAAAAAATCTGCCAAAGCCTGACCTTTTACTGCTTTTTGTGGCACATAAAATAAACAAAATTCTGACAAGGCCAGAATCCATTTACCAATTCGATTTCTTAGAATAGGTCGAGTCAACATATACTTAATCAAATCAAACTTAGCAATCACATACACTTCAGTGGGAAGAAGATAATATCTTAATTTCATAACTGCAAAATACAAAGACAAACATAACTTTTCTATAAAGGAATATTTGCATTCAACAGAATTTAAAAACCTACTAAGGTAATACACAGCTTGTTCTTTCTTATCATCATTATCTTGGGCTAACAAAACCCCAATCGATGCTTCTGATGCTGAGATATATAACTTCATAGGCCTATCTTTTCTTGGAGGCATTAACACTGGTGGCTTCACCAAATAATCCTTCAAGGCTTGAAAGGCAATCTGATGTTTATCTTCCCACTTCAATTCTTCATGATCCTTCAATTTCAAAAAGGGAGAAAAAATCAAAGTTTTTCCAGCAGTATTGGAAATAAATCTTCGAATAAAATTGATTTGTCTTAAGAATCTTTGCAATTCTTTTTTGGTTGAAGGAGGTTTACTTCGAATGATTGCTTGTGCCTTATTCTTATCCACTTGAATTCCCTTTTCATGTACCAAATATCCCAAAAAATTTCCAGTGCTGACTCCAAATGCACATTTTAATGGATTTAACTTAAGTTTAAAAAATCTCATTCTCTCAAATGATGATTTCATATGAATAAGATGATCATCGAATGTTTTTGATTTAACAATTATATCATCAATATAACATTCTAAAAATGTTCCAATCATGTCATGGAAAATAGCATTCATGGCTCTTTGATAAGTAGCCCCTGCATTTTTTAAACCAAAAGGCATTTGTACCCACTCGAAGGTACCTATACTACCTGGACATCTAAATGCAGTTTTATGAATGTCTTCTTCGGCAATAGATATTTGATTATATCCTGAATGACCATCCATCATGGACATTATAGTATTTCCAGCAGATTTATCAATTAATAAATCAACTATTGGCATAGGATATTCATCCTTAGGTGTAGCTAAATTAAGGTTTCTATAATCAATACAAACTCTTAATTTACCATTTTTCTTCATTACTGGAACAACATTTGATAACCATTCAACATACCTGGCGGTTCTAATGAATCCTGCCTTAAGCAATCTTTCAATCTCTTCCTTAACCTTCAGAGTAACTTCTGGAGTCATCCTTCGAGGTTGTTGTTTCACTGGTTTGTAGCCAGCTTTGATAGGCAATTTGTGTTCTACTAGACTTCTTTCGAGCCCTGGCAATTCATCATAATCCCAAGCGAAACAATCTTGAAATTCTTTTAACAATTCGACCAATTTATATTGGTCTTCCTTTCCAAGTTTGGAACTTAAGTAAGTAACTCTCTTTTGTTGATCGGATCCTAAATTTACTTCTAAAAGAGGATCTTGTGATACTTCCTGTATTGAATTTTCTGGCAATACAGATAATTCTTCTCTGCCACCAATTTTTAATTCTTGTGAATCTTCTTCAAAAACATAATCTGACCAATTTATGGTCGAATCTTTTTCAATTTTTGACTCTAAATCTGTTATCATTAACTTTTGCAAGACCAGTCGAATGGTCTCTTCCATATCTTTCATTGCCATAGATGTATGAGTCATCAAATTATCTTGTCATCACCCAATGGTTCCAAAGAACCAAATGGCATTTCAGCCAAAATGTCCCAATTTTCTTCTGAGGATTCGTCTTCTGACTCTTTTAGGTCAATTGGCCTGACATCCTCTTGATACAATTGAGCTTCGACACAATTAGAACTTGCATTAAAAGGCTGGACATCAGCCTTCACTGTTTCAATTTCACAGTTTTCCTTCACTAGCAACAATTTCTGATGCATTGAAGAAGAAACACATTTATTAGCATGAATCCAATCTCTTCCTAATAAAGCATGATAATTAGGATTTGCATCTACCACAAAGAAAGCAGTTTTAGATTTATTCGAACCTACTATGGTTTCAATAGGTATTACACCTTTGGTATTTTTCTTATCACCAGTAAATCCTGAAATCATAATATGGGTTTTTATCAATTTTGCATTTTGTTTATTGATCTTTTTCAAAGTATTCTGAGGAATAATGTTGACAGCAGCACCATTATCAACCAATATCTTGTTTAAAAGAACACCATTTAAACAAGCCTTTATGTATAATGGTTTAAGGTGTCTAGTCATTTCTGTGGATGGCTCTTCGAATGAATAAACAAGATTACAATCATTAAAAGTAAACTCAGGAAGATCTACCTCAGAAACATCCTCAGTAAATGCTTCCACTTCCATTTCTTCAACTAACTGTTGATCCTCTGCTGCCTCGAAAATTTTTGGCAACATAAATGTAGCAGTGTTAACTTCCATTTGTTCAGGAAATGTACAAAATTGAATGAGCATATTCTCATCATTTACCATCTCATTTTCTGGTTTCATTTCAGCATTTCCCAAATCTTGAGATTTCACCATTATCATTGCTTCACTTTCATCTTCAATACTCATTGCCTTTTCTAATTCTAATACTTTGGCTTTAATAATACTTTCCTCAGACATAGTGTCAGTATCACCTTTTGAATCTCGATCGAACCTAGGATTAGGCTTTGAATCATCACTGAACTCTTTCTTCATTTCATTTCCTAATTCCTGGTTTCTATTTTGCATATTAGAAAATTCCTTCCACATGGTAAACTTCCTCTGCAATCTTCTCTGTTGAGTCCTATTTATCATAGGGACCATGTTCTGGTTTTTTCCCTTAGGATGTTGAAGTACATGCCATGTATTCTTTTCAACATGAGGAGGTTTAACCATCCTATTTTTGTTTTGAAGGCCTTGCTGTTCGATCATATTTTTTACCCTATCATCTTGTAAAACAAACCAATTTGGCACTCCTGGTACCAATATAGACTCACCTGATTGTGATGTTTCACCATCTTTTGGTGATTTCTCTACTATTTTCATATTTTTCTCAGCCTGCACCACATGTGCTGGTACCACTTTCGATGATATGGACTGAATCTGCCTTTCTCTCTGCTCCCCATAATATTTCTTTGGTGTATGAAGGAACCCTGGTCTCACATATTGCATGTTCCTCGGTGGTCGACCATGACTACCAAAATGAAAATTTCTTGAAAAATTAGCTTTAAAAGGAGCCACTGGTTTTGATACATACCTTGCTGTCATAGGTCCAGAATATGTTGAAGCTTGATAAATTGGTCCTCTAAACTGTCCTCTCTCAACATTCATGATTGGTTGGAAAGGAGGTCCACCAAAAGTGCTTGGTTTCTTTTGTTCGAACAAAGACTGTTTGTTTTTCCTGCCTGCTTTGATTCTAACCCTTTCATCATAGATTTCAGCATATCTTTTTCCACAACCAATGCATAAATTCTTTGCATATTCATGGTTGAAAACCGATACATCAGGTTTTTTCCTTGTTATTTCTTCGATTCTTTTCATATGGTCTTCTGACTTTGCACTTTCTCTTTCTTGGACCACATCTTCGAAGGAAATGTCATGAACATTGATTGACACCTCCTGTACTGCCGGGAATGGATCTTCTTCAATCCCCATTTGTTTTTCAGGGAATTTCAATTTCCCTTTCTTGATCAAATCCTGAATCCTGTCTCGAAAAACAGTACAATTATTAGTCGAATGAGTCCCAGAACTATGCCATTTGCAATATTTCCTATCTTTTAATTCATCATTCGAAGGTAATTTTGTCCCATCAGACAATTTAATAATTTTTCCTTCTAACAGGTGATCAAATATTTCATCCAATCTATAAACATCGAATGAATACTTCTTAAAAGTTCCTTTTGATTTATATACTTCAGCAGAAACATTTTTCTTTACAAGACTCTTACATGTAAAAGGCTCTTTGCCTATTATTTCTGCAGCATCTATCTCATAATTAGGATCCTTATAATATGTTTTTATTGAAGAAGCATTTCTTTCATTTTCTTCTTCCAATAAAGCTTCGTATCTAGAGACTCGAGCAGTCAATTCAACAAGATCTCTAAATTCCAAAGCATCGAATTTCTTTCTGAGTCTAAATTCGAGACCATTTTGAGCCAATTTAACAAATTCAGATTCAGGCAACATGATTTTACATTTTGTTCTAGCCCTTTTAAACCTATTTATGAATTGAGTTGCCTTTTCATCAGACTTTTGACATAATCTGGCTAAATCAGCCATTGATACTTCTGGTTCTGTCTGGAAAAACTGAGTATGAAAAGATTCTTCCATCTGAGCCCAACTATAAATCGAATTAGGGGCTAGATTAGTAAACCAAGCAAATGCAGTATCTGTTAATGAACTAGGAAACAAACGAAGTCTAAGATATTCATTATTTCCTGCATCAGCACACTGACTGACGAATTTTGCTATATGTTCAACTGTGGATTGACTTCCATCCCCTGCAAACATAGCAAAAGTAGGAAATTTAAATCCCCTTGGGAATTCAATCCTATCAACCCAATCAGGATAAGGCTTCCTATAAACTGGAGTTTGTACCCCCCGAGCCATAGGTCCACAAATCTCATGGATTAAATTAATCATATCATTCCTATCAACCATATTAAATGGTTGTTGATGACCTGGTTGGCCAAAAAGGTGATTTATTGGTGGTATTGGTGGTGGTTGAGGATTATTATCTATCCTTCTAATATTTTCATTCCTTCGACCCATTCCTATCCCAGTAAGGTCTGGTTCGAACATAGGATTATTATTTACTCTCCTATTTTGACCTATCATGTTTTCTCTAGGCCTTGGTTCTTCAATATTTATTGTTCTATGACCATGATCTTGGCCATTCACATGATTTCCTTGGGTTCCTTCGAATACTGGGAATGTATTATTAGGGACAGACATATAAAAACTTTCTTGGGAATTAGGCCTGATAGAAGGCCCATTTATATGATTAATAGAATTTGGCTGAAATAAGCCATGTCTATAACCCCTTTCATTCTGTCGAATCGTAGAAGAATTCCCACTTGACACCATTGTTGGTGCAAATTGTGGTAAACTATTGTTAAGGGAAGTAATCAGAACATTAACATTCTGAAGCATATTTCCCAAGTGATCAAATATTGGTGTCAATTGACTCACCAAATCATGTTGATTCTCTGAATCAACATTCCCATTATTTTGAGTCGAACTTAAATTTTCAACTCCCACTTCTGGGTTTTCATTGGTTGTATGATTTCCAGTATTGCTATTCTGAGGATCTTGGTGTGAAGAACCACCAATCTCAGCAATATTAACACCAACTTTGGCATTATCAACAGACCTATTACTTCGAAGGTTTCTGTTTGCCATCCTTTGACACTAGAGTCCCACCGGGCGTGCCAAAAATGTTTGGTTGGAAAATTTATAAGTGTGTGCGGGCGTGCCAGGCAAGCAAATTGCCAATGTGTGTGAGTGATTATCCAAACTGCGCCTCACCAGGGAATTGTGGTGACGTTCGATGCCTTGAACATGACTTTAATTGTGTAAAGATGTAACTAACTGAAGAACTTCGAACTGATTAAATTAAAATCTACTCCTAAATAAAAACAGTAAAGTAACTAAAAGTAACAAACTACTTTTATTAAATTAAAGTAACTACAATCTAACCTTGAAGATGACTTCGAAGGTGTTCTACTCCTAATTCTAAGTACCTAGATAACAATACAATTGATGTATTGAGAGATATATGTTGATGTTTGATCGAAGGATCTTTACAAAGGAGCACAATCCTTCTATTTATAGACATCGAGGCCTCAGTAACTCAATTCGAATGTTCCCTCCTATTTTCAAACTGATAACTGCCTTTATCCGTGGCATTCCCTCACACTGACAACTGCCCTTCAGTTATCCCATGACGTTCAACACGTGTCTTCTATTAACAAAAATGGATTAACTTCAACTGCCTATTAACGGTTTTCTTGTCAATCAATTTCCACCAATTATCTTGCCACATCACATCCTGCGTGTCAAACTTGTATTGACTGAATATTTTTATCATAAACAGCCATGACCTAGTTTTCCACCTCACCACTAACACTACTACCCACATCCCCAACCCACACCCACTGCCCCTACGTACTCACAAGACTCGCGACCCAACATCTGTCCCGTACCCTAATCCGCCCATTAACAACAACTAAGAATATAGGAGAGAAAAATACAGGGTGACAATTAATTACCGAAATTCAAAAAATTTGCAACTGAATATACCATGATATATATATATATATATGTTGCAACTATAATATACCATGATTCTATGGCTAGCTTGTGAATTGGAGAGAGAGATGGGGAGTGGTGTGCAGTGGCGGCAGTGAGGATGATTTGGTTATAGGTGAGTTGGCAATGGCAGTGAAGTAGGAAGAATAAGATAGTTGGTGGAGTTCCATTACTTTGGGCCTTGGGGCTCTATATATATATATATATATATATTTATTATGACTGATATAATCTAAAATAAAAGGAATGAGGGCAAAACAATAAATGAACCATCTCTGTTAGGGCAGTTAGTTGACAAATACAACAGGGGAGGTCAGTGTTATTATGAATACCTCGAGGAAGGTCTCTGTAATTAAACCTTACCTCGAGCGAGGTCACTGTAATTTGCCCTTCAAATTAATATGTAAATTGTAAATACATACAACCATCATAGCCCTTACACTAGTACATAGTCCCTTGATCTGTGTCTCTCCCCTACGATTCAATCGCAAAATAATTTTTTTATTAGTTTTTTTTATATCCAAAAGCGCATTCTGCGATTACTCCCCCCCCCCCCCCCTTCTTTTTTTAATTACGATCCAATCTGATTTATCAAACTGTTTTATTTTAACTTTATAAGAATTCCCTGCATGATCACTTATGAAATCAAGAAATTGTTCCCAAACACACCCTCTATACATATTTTGTTGTGGCTAAATGTTCCACTTTATTAAGACAAATCTGTTTGGGTGGGGTGCAAAATATCCTAACTATATATAGTGCTGCTAATAGGACCACCATTTTTCTCTCTATGCCCTGCCATGCAATAAGAGAGTGCATATATGATGCATCTTATATTGTACATGCACGTGTGTTATGCAATTAGGCGGAGTACATACAGCAATTTATGTTGTATATATGTGGGTGCAAAAATTATTTGATGGGTACATTTAGCAACTCTCACTAACTTCCGAATTAGAACTTCGCGTAGATGATGGGTCTACTGTGATATGCCACATACACACTCAAAATAATATGGAGCAAACCACCAAACTGGTATCGGTTATTAATGTACTAAACTTTTCAAATTAACAAACCAGGAAGGAAATGTAATACATTCTAGTGGTTCATACATTTTAACGATTTTGATTCCAAAATATTGTAACTTTTAAAATCAATTTAATTTTAAAATCATAGTAATTTTCAAAGTTACAAAAAGTTTGGACATACTTCTAACATTTTGAGAACATATTATAAGAGTTGGCAATAAATTTAAACATATATTGTATAATACAACTTAAACCATTAAAATGTATCATATATAGATGATTCCATACACATGAGAGACCTCGTGTATCATGTTGGGTACGTAATATCACTTTATGGGAGAAATTTCATAAAATTAATTGGCATGCAATAAAAAATAGCCCAATAATAAGATATAAAAACAAAACACTTCCTTCAATGCATGATTCTTGGTTTGTCCCATCGATCCCATGTAATTATGTCTACTAAAAAAAAAAAACAGATATACTACAGTTATATTACATGACTCCCAAAACCAAAAACTTTGTTTTGATACATTATTCCGTGTTCCGTGGTATCTCATAAGAGTCAATACTAGTTTATTTATGTGACATGAAGTATTTTGATTGACAATTAGGGAAAAAAAAATACCAAAAGTATTTCTTTACATACAACATTGGGTGCTGTTTCTGAATTACTTTTAGTGTTGCCTTTGAATATTATTGGCACATATTTATAAGCAACAATCAGGAGTTCCGCCTCTTTCACCGCAGCCCCTCCGGGCTCTCTCATGGATTTGCTCCATGGGAGAGCCAAGTCTTTTTCTTTTCTTTTTTTTTTTTTTTTTTTTTTGTTTCTCGTTAGGAGAATTTGTCCTTCGTTGAGAGTTTGTCCCCTCTTTGTGGGTTTTTTTTTTTTTTCTCTTGGGTTCCCCGACGAGATCCTTTGATTTCATGGTTTCTATGCCTTGATCCAGCTTTTTTTCTTCCAGTCTACCGTCTTTTTGTTAGATCTGGAGCTTGAGGGGGTTCTTGTTGCAAACTCAATGTTATTGAGGGAGATCCGCGTTGGTGGGGGTTTGTTTGGCAGTTTCCTCTCAGCCCCAGCTTGTTAGCAGTGCCACAGTTCAAGATATTTTTGGATGAGAGACTGCAGTGCGGCTTCAGGAAATTTTTCTGTGTTTGTTTTTTCTGGTATTTGTTGTTATTTTTTCTTCTGATACTGTACTGGTTCCGCTTGGAATCCATTTGTCTGTTTCAATGAAATGCAATTTGTTTGTTGGTGATAAAAAAAAAACATTAATGAAAATACATAAAGAACATAATGTCCTTTATTTGAACACATCACACACTACAACAAAATAGGCTTTTTTAAAGACAGAAAAAAAATGTTGTAATTGGTTACAAAATGTGTCACTAGTTGTTATACTAACACTTGCCTAAGTTTCATAATAGGTATTGTCGCTAAGCCTTGTTGAGACACTTACCCGACCAAGTGTTGATATACCTGTTGGTAAATGTGTTTGGACCACAAATTATCTTTATATGTATTAGTGTGTAAAGTCATATGATATTAGATTATTATATATTATTATTATAATTGTCACATGGAAAACCAAATCAAATTGGTTGGTGGTTATTTGAAAGTTGAGTGAAGGACACTTGGCATTATAAGGGAGGATCAAAGGTTGATTACTTGAAGATCAATGGTGATGATGAGGATGGAAGTTACTTGAAGACACTTGTCATTGTAGGAGCATCTCCCACTAATTGGTAGTTAACTACTTGAAAGTTGTAGGAATTTGAATTGTTAGTTAATGTAATAGGAGGATTATTTAAATTCAAATGGGTAGTTATAGGTTTCTTCTATAAATATGTTGTTATGTGTTCCTTATAATGGGTCCTTGACCAAAACAACTATATCAATGCACTATGTAGTTCTTCACTACAATACATAACTCCTCTCCTTCATTTGGCCACCATGGCCATTAGTTTAGGTAATTTAGTTTAGCCTAGTTAGGAGTAATGTACCTTTACTTTCCTTTACTCTGCTGTGGTTTAGTGTTACTTAGTAATTCATTTAGTTTTGTTTTACTAGTTACTGTTCGAAGTAGATAGGTTACTATTGCTCTGTTTTGGACTTTCATTTCTTTAGTTCTTAGTTCAAGATTGTTTTTACTTTCCTTTATTTGATCTGTGTGTACATAGTATTGTGTCTTCTGAGCACTTCGAATTGTACTTAGGATGTGTAAAGTTATTTCCAAAGATCTGCTTGAATTTTGAGGCAGAATCTATTGATTCATTTTGGGCTTGACTTCGAGCCTTCTCTTTTTCTTAACAAATTTCTATTTCATCTCACATGATAAAAGTCCTTGTTAAGGCATCGAACGTCACCATAATCTACCTGGTGAGGCGTAGTTTGGATACTTATTACATCACACACATTGGCAACTTGCTTGCATGGCATGCTCGCACTTACAAAATTACACAAATATCCTTCGAAGGATAAAATAACCAAACATTTTTGGCACATCCGGTAGGACTCAAGTGTCAAGATGAATTTTGAAGGTTTGTATGTTTTACTACCAACAACACCAAATTTTGGTGGTGAAATTTGGTTAAATGATTTTGTTCCATTGTTGGAAGAATTAAAGGATCAAGCATTTAGTTTGAAAACTAGAATGTATGAAATGGTTCAGGGGGTTTCAACTATTCTTCAAAATTACGAGTCAATGAATGAAAATAAATTAATTATGAAGAATCTTCAAGATCCTTTAATGGTGGAAATAAAAAATTCACAATCACCCTCATTACCCATATTGGCTAATCAACCAAGTAATTGTGGTGAAAATATATTCGGGGGGTGTATTTTTCAACCAAGTATGGTTGAGGACCATGAACAAATTCTAGTTCATAGATTTGTGTTTTTCAATATTATGCAAAGTATTGAAACTTGTGAATTATTTAAGCCACTTATGACTTTAATTGATCAATACCCATTTTGGCTTTGTGGTGCTCATCAAAAATAAGTTATGACCATGTGGTTTCTTTCTATAGCAGTTTTATATGAAGAAAAACTGCTTACTTTCGAAATTATAAATGATGATTTCGAACTTGTGCAATAGGGATCTAATGGTCCATCAATGGACTTGGAGTTCAACGCCAACTCCAACACAAAGAAGCATATTGAATCAACTTTTGGCATTTCGTGGGCCCAAGTTGTTGAGATGTGCATGATCTCATTGTTCAATTTAATTCATATGACAACACTGGTTCGAAGAGAGAGAGAGAGAGAGAGAGAGAGAGAGAGAGAGAGAGAGAGGTGCTTGCATTAACAACCAAATGCAAGAACTCTCATAATATTTTCTAGTGGGACCCGGTTTAGTGGCAGCCTAGAGTTGTGAGAGCAATATGGTTCATTCGAAGACAAGTATTGTATGTTGCTCATAGTGAATTATAATTACATTTAAGCAATGTGGTCCCGGACTAAAAGCTTTACATATTTCCCATGATGATGGGATAGCACTTGGTGATTCGAGCTCATTACAAAAGCATCGATTGGAAGATCGATCAGCAAGCATGCCTGATGAGAAATGTCCAACGTACACTATGGGTCCAAACAAAAATTGGTTTCAGTTTTGTGACCAACATTTAAAAATACTACTCTAAAAAGAAAATTTTGGCTCTTCAAAAGTTACAAAATTTAAATTTTTAAAGAGTCATGGAGCAATGTTTACACCAAGTTTATTCTTTGATTAGCAATGTACCAATTTTGCCAAAATATCTCCACCAAAAATTTATTTTGATTGGTGGTATACCATGGTGATTAGTTAAATGAAAGTGATTTCGAAGAAACTTTTATTGATTTCAAAGTCATTTTAAAATAATTTATTTTATATTCGAAGTTATTTTATTGGCTTCAAATTAAGTCTAAAGCCATTTTTTGGTGTGGTGTTTAAAGTTAATTTATTGGTTTTGAACCAAATTAAAAACAATTTATATTATGTTCAAGGCTTTTAATTTGGCTTCGAAGCAAAATTAAAGTCCTTTATTTGTGTTCGAACCCCCTATATTTACTTCGAATACAGTTTTAAGCCATCATTTTATGTTCAAATCCTTTCCATTGGCTTCAAAGCAACTTTGAAGCCATTGTTTTGTGTTCAAAGCCTTTAAATTGGCTTCAAAGCAAGTTTAGAGCCATCTACTTTGAGTTCGAAGCTATTCTATTTATTTCAAAACCAAGCATTTCAATGTTTTGTGTATTCAAGACTTTTATTGGCATTAAACCAGTATTTAAAAGCAGTTTGTTTTGTGTTCAATGTTATTATATTGGCTTTGAAACCCATTCAAAAAACTGCTTTAGATTGTTATTTTGGTCCATTTCGAACCTACTAATTGGATCGAACAACGTTATCGTGATAGTAGTTTTACGTCAAGGTTTTGGGAAAGTTTGCAAAAGGCTATGGGTACGAAGTTAAGTTTCAGTACTGCATTTCATCCTCAGACCGACGGACAGTCAGAGCGTGTGATTCAGACCTTGGAAGATATGTTGAGATTGTGTGTGTTAGACTTGGGGAATGATTGGAAGCACCACTTTTCGTTAATTGAATTTGCTTATAACAATGGATTCCAGTCAAGTATCGGAATGGCACCATATGAAGCTTTGTATGGGCGTAAATGTCGATCACCGGTTTGTTGGACCGAGGTTGGAGAAAGAAAGTTGTTAGGACCTGAGTTAATATAGATGACTACTAAGAAGGTGAAGTTGATCCAGGAGCGACTTAAGGTAGCTCAGAGCCGTTATAAGAGCTATGCGGACTCTAAACAACGACCGATGAATTTTGAAGTTGGAGATTTTGTATACTTGCGAGCATCGCCTTCGAAGGGCATTGTACGATTCGGAAAGAGAGGAAAGCTCAATCCGAGATTTATAGGACATTTTGAGATCCTAGAGAGGGTAGGACTAGTGGCTTACCGATTAGCTTTATCATCAAAAATGGAACATGTGCACAACGTGTTTCATGTATCAATGTTGAGACGTTGTGTGACGGATGCGAGTAAGATTATAACGCCAGAACCGTTACAAATCCAAGGAGACTTAACCTATGTTGAACATCCCGTAGAGATTTTGGATCTCAAAGAACAAGTTTTGAGAACCAAGACTATTCCAATGGTGAAAGTGCTATGGCGTAGTCATACCGCGGAGAAGGCTACATGGGAAAATGAGGAAGAGATGAAGAATGAGTATCCGTACTTGTTCGACGCATGAGGTAAAGTTTGGGGACAAACTTCCTTTTTGAAGGGGAGAGTTGTCACACCCGTTTCAGAAATTCATGGTTTTAAAAATGCATAACTTGAGATTGTGGAATTATTAATGTTATTAATAATTTGAGTTGAGTTGACGTGGGTCAACAGTAAGGTGTCAGTGAGGACACTAGAACATGGAATTTCACAGTTGCATTGGCATGACTAAATGACATTTATATGATTTAAATGTTATCTGACCTATCTGGTATTTTATGAATAGTAATTTTATCTGTGTTGTGGAAATTCTGGTAATTTATTATATTGTTATATCATTTTGAAAACTGTGGTGAGAACGTGAGTGATCGTGATATAAAAAGGTAGGTAATTTAGAGATTCCACGAAGATTTGTTTTGGATCCTTGTTTTTGACCCAAACGAGACTTAGTCGGAAACTTCTGAAATTTATAATTTTCATTCGTAAAGTTATAAAATGGACGTGTGCGACGTTTCAGGACTTAATTTGGAGTTTTGAGAACTCACAGAGAGGTAAACGAAATTCCCGAGAAGTTTTTCTATATATAGTAGTGGATGAGATTCATTCTCATCCAAAACTTTCAAAATATCTAGAGAGAGAGGAGAGAGAAGGGAGATTGTTGCCACAGACTTTGCGACGCCGATCGACGACCGTTCGTCCGGCAGATTTTCTCCAGATTTTAGATTTGAACTCGTGGAGGTAAGACCTACGTTTTGATCATACTTAGGCCATGTTTGGCAAATTTTTATAAAAAGCTCATTTCTAGACTTTTGGGGAAAATCCAGTAAAACTTGTAGGAATTGTCTCAAATTCAAAATCCGACGTTTATTTAGCTCCCTAGACGCTCCTTCAAAGTTTGAAGAGAATCGCACAAGGTATGAATTCTAGATCTATGAAATATATGGATTTTCATGTTTTGAACATCAGTTTTGATATCTTTGGATTCGGGCGAAATTCATGTATTAATTAGGCCCGTTAATTATGCATGTGAAATTATATGAAAAGCACGTATAACTGTTTATGTGAGCATGTTATGTGTCTACTTGGGTCAAAGGGGAGTTTGGTGCAAATTCATCCGGAGTAAGCTCCTCGAACCTTGAGGATTTGATTGAGATAGTAATTTGTGATTGTGGTGGTGTCTGGATTAGAGGTGGGCCCAACCAGGACACGGTACCTGGTATGGAGGAAGGCCCAACCAGTGTACGAGATGCGTGGGAGAGGTGGGCCTCCTACGGCATTGACCGGATAAATGCGTACCACTCACCCTGGAGACTATTTCTATGTGTTTTAGATGCTTAAACCATGAATATTGTCATATATCATACATTTGGAATTGTGCACTCAGCATATAGCTAAGCAGTGGAGATGTACTCCATTGCAGGTAAGAAGAAAGACAAGAAGAAGCGTGAGGAGTGAGGCCGTTGAAGAACGCCGGGGAACCACATTTGTATATGTTTTGTTTTAAATCCTAAAACTTGTGTAAGGATTGGGAAATTGTAATATGTTGTATTAGAACCATGGATTAGTTTCGTAGTATTGTAATCTTGTAAATGAACGTCTGTAGTTATGTTTTAAATGTTGTAATTGGTGATGGTCGTGGTTGTTTGTGGATATTGGAGAAGCATGTGTTAGTATTATCATCATAGGGCTGCCCAGCACGAAAGCAGTCGACTGGATCCTGGATCAGTCGACTGGATCCCGTGGGGTTTGGACACTGAAAGTGAATAGTATCAAGATCAGTCGACTGGACCATCCTTCAGTCGACTGAACTACTGTAGATTTTAGCTACTGATCCAAATTGTAACCAATGCAGTCGACTAGGTTCCCTGATCAGTCGACTGGACTTCTGTTGAGAATTTTGGGTTTTGGTTTCTGCTTGGCACAGTCGACTGGACCCTAGGCATAGTTAACTGAATCTCTGTTTTCAAAACTGATTCTGTTGGACGTGTTTCCAATTGGCCAAAACTTTTTATAACACTGATTCCAGTGGCTTTTTTCAACTCAGAGGGTAACGGTTCCTCAAGTTTTAAAATACTCAGGGTTGTTTTAAAGTTCTTTCCGCTGCATATAGTTATATGATGTTTTGGATGAGCCTTGGTGGCGTGCCACGTGTCCTATTTTCACGTGTAGTGGGATGGGTCGTGACAGAAGTAGGGGTGGCAATTTGGGTTATCGTGTCATAATCGTGTCATTAATCGGATTGCGTGCTTTGGGTTTGATTTCTAGTTTCGAGTGCTATTCATCTATAATACAAACTATTTTAAATTAATCGTGTCATGTCATGTCATGTCGTGTTGTGTTCGGGTTGCCTTAGTAAAACGGGTTGTCGTGTCAAAGATTGTCACCCCTAATAGGAGGGAATATTCAAATTCAAATGAGTAGTTATAGTTTTCTTCTATAATATGTTGTTATGTGCTCCTTGTAATGGGTCCTTGACCAAAACAACTATATCAATACACTATGTAGTTCTTCATTACAATACACAACTCCTCTTCTTCATTCGGCCACCATGGCCATTAGTTTAGGTAATTTAGTTTAGCCTAGTTAGGAGTAATGTACCTTTGCTTTCCTTTACTTTGTTGTGGTTTAGTGTTACTTAGTATTTCATTTAGTTTTGTTTTACTAGTTACTGTTCGAAGTAGATAGGTTACTATTGCTCTGTTTTGCACTTTCATTTCTTTAGTTCTTAGTTCAAGATTGTTTTACTTCCCTTTATTTGATCTGTGTGTACATAGTATTGTGTCTTCTGAGTACTTCGAATTGTACTTCGAATGTGTAAAGTTATTTCCAAAGATCTGCTTGAATTTTGAGACAGAATCTGTTGATTCACTTTGGGCTTGACTTCGAGCCTTCTCTTTTTCTTAACAAATTTCTATTTCATCTCACATGATAAAAGTCCTTGTTAAGGCATCGAACGTCACCACAATCTACTTGGTGAGGCGCAGTTTGGATACTTATTACATCACACACATTGGCAACTTGCTTGCATGGCACGCTTGCACTTACAAAATTACACAAATATCCTTCGAAGGATTAAATAACCAAACAAATTGTTACTTTGTAACAACAGAAAAAGTGTCATTAAAAATGTCGCTAAATGTTACTGTTGAAGTAACATATATTTGTGAGTAATGACAAAATAAAAGTGTCATCAGAACTGTCAGTAGAAGCTACTTTATTAACACATATATACTTGTGTCACTATGAGTGTTACTAGAAATTACACCAATTTTTTTTCCTAAAAGTCTATCAAATTTTGAGCTTAAGACCTCCTTGAATGTGCACCAGTCTTGAATTTGCTTGACCAAATAGCCAACTATCATCTACAATTATGAAAATTATTTATTTGTATATAATAAAATCATGTACTATTAACATATATTTAAAGTATTAAACACTATTAGTAATATATTTACATATTTTTATATTATATATTACTATAGTTACTATTGTCGAATACATTTATCTAATTTATTATTTAAGTAATTATTTTTTATTAAATTTAATAATATGGAGCACTAACAAAATAACTATGTATCTAATACTAATAGAATATCACTACAGTCTAGGGGCATAATTATTTTTTGAACATTTAAAATCACCTTATATTTATGTACCAAACACCTACATAATATATTCTTCCATCGTAACTACTTTTGTGATACATTGCCCAAACACCACAACTATTATAATCTATTCGGACAATTGCAATTTCAAAGCTATCGTAATTGCAAAGCGGAAGCTACCCTAAATTGGACTGTATATTTTCCCTTGTGTTTTCTATAATACCCTGTATTTTGTTATATAAATAAGACCTACTATTCGTTTCTATATCCTTGTATAACCCTTACCTTTCATTTGGTAATTTTGGTCATCAATCGATTGCCTTGTTTCCTAATCGATTGCTGCTTTTAGTATACTAATCGATTGCCATATTTCCAATCGATTGCTATTATGTCGACTTGAATTCATTACGTGGCAATATACCAATCGATTGTCATCTTTTCCAATCGACTACCATCTTTTCCAATTGACTAGGTTCAAATATCTATAACCAATCGATTGCCATCAGTTTCAATCGATTGGCATCTGCAGAGACAAGTTTTCTTCTTTGCTTCGTGGGTTGACATGTGGCACTCTCAAATTCTATATGTAGGGATTCATTTCAGGCCTTGGGTCTGTTTGGCTTGTTTTGGTTGAGAGAGAGATTGTATATTATATATATACACACAAACATACATATATATACACCCACACAAACACACACACTCTCTGGGAACTGAGAAGAAGGAAGCAAAAGAAGAAGAAGAAAGAAAGGAGAAGAGACAGAGGAGATAGGGAGAGACAGAGACTTAGCAAGAGACAGAGAGAAGGGAAGCTTGGGTTCACAAGCTCATATGCACAACTAAATGCACCCTAGGTGAGTTGTAACTCACTTGGTTCCCCTATTTGACGTTTTCACAAGTTGTTATGAAGTTTAGACATATTAAATACGTCCTTACGACGTTTATATATGCTGTTTTATAAATCAGTTGGAGAAGACGAAGTACCAATCGATTGGATAGAATTCCAATCAATTTACATCAGTCTGGACCCAATCGATTGGATAGAATTCCAATCGATTGTCATTATTTTGGATCCAATCGATTAACATGTTTTCCTAATCGATTGTTATAATTTTTTTCCCAATCGATTGGCATTGGCAGAACATGGTTTCCTTTGCCTATATATTATAAGAGGTTCGATTATTCGACTCTCGATTCGGACTTCCGTTATGCGAATATGGGTTACGCAAGGATAATGTGATACCAAAGAATAATGGGTATTTAATAAATGAAAGAATATGACGATGTGGGCAACATGTTGATTCTTGTATGAGTTTGATATCCGTTTCTTTTAATCTGAGTAGTTAGGCCACATTGGGAATTGTCATGTGTCGATGATAGAACATAACTTAGGTAGGTTTGGTAAGTTCTGGGAATGGTACGTGGACGGTTGTTTGGTCGTGATATGCTCTTAAAAGCGGTGAGCTGTGTATAAGCTCTTAAAACCGGTGACCTGAACCCAGTAGTCCTAAGATAGACTAAATGATTTATGATATGCTCTTAAAAGCGGTGAGCTATGTAATATGCTCTTAAAAATGGTGAGTTGGGATCACTAGTAGATGACATTGAGTCATGGCAATAGATTGGTATGCCTTATTGGAAACGTTGTGTCCTTGTAAAGTGGTGAGCTGTGCATATGTTCTTAAAAGCTGGGGATGGATTGACGTGGAGTCTATGACCTGCAGTGAGTTGTGAATATGCTCTTTAAAGCAGTGAATGGAATGAGGGTGTATCCCTAGAGTTAAACGATTGAGTCTATTCATTCAGTCACAGTATGTTGAATATCGGTCTTCGAGTAACAAGACGACAAGGGTTGGCTAACGACGTTGAGTAAAGGAGAACGATATTATTATAGTAGAATTTAACTCGCGTCTTCATAAACTTGTTATTTTATTCATATAACTGGTACCTTGTTAGTTTATATTCACTTAGCTCTCAGTAAGCTGACGACCTTTATTGCCTGGACTTTCCCCGTCCAGACTATCCTGTACCTTATTCTGCAGGTGATGGAGTTTACAACAACGATTACTATCCGGGAGGGGAATACGCAAAGGGTGGCCCCATTGATGCCAGTTGTGCCGGAGAAGGCTGTTATACTGATGACTACCCTTATGCCAGCTAAAGACCTGAAGATAGTTATCTTGTTTATTTTCTATTTTTCTGTTGCACTTTATTAGTTTGATGGGTACTTGGGCATATGTTGTCTCCAAACATTTTGTGATCCTGAGCACTACTCTGATATTGTAATGGATAGAATTGTATTATTATATTCAATTGTTTACTGTTTATGTTTATCGTTTGGACTAGTACTGTGTGGTGTGCATAGTTTAGTAACTTTCACCCGTCATTCCCTGTAGACCCAAATAGAAATTTATTTTTCTCTATTTTTGCTGCTCCGGGGTGTGACAGGTGTTTTGGTATCAAAGCTCTAGGTTTGTGATACTTTCATTCACTAACGCTTCCACACCATCTGGTCCTATTATTTTAAGATCCCTGAGATGAGACATGATAAGATAAGTTCGTCCTCCTGACGATATATAGTTTTCCTTTACAGGTTAGCATGCATCTGGATTTCCACCTATTTGTGGATGATTCTTTTGGCGGACATGTCATTCATGGCAACACCGTGGAGCCAGCCATTCAAGAGATATACCAGAGCCACATTCGCCAGACCGCTAATCGATATTTGGAGGAGAGGTTATGGACTTCTTTCTATGTTGTAGGCACGACACATCCGACAGAGATACGTATGAATGTGTATCATTACGCTATGACCCGAGCATCCATGTATCATGAGATGGTTAGATTGATTCTGAGTAAGTCTGAGGCAGATGAGATCGAGTTGCGAGCTATTTTAGCTGGGCCTGTTCCACCAGAGCCTGTAGCTGCAACTGCACCAGCACCTATAGCCCCACCATCACCGGTACTCGATGTACAAGTTCCTGAGCATAAGTCGATTCAATGTGAGGAGGACCCAGAGCCAGAGAATGAGCATCCTGATGAGAATATTAACGGGGATGGAGAGGAGGAGCCTATGGATGATGGGGACCCCGCAGAGGAGGAGCCTGCAGACGATGACGATGATGATGAGCCAGAGGATGACTCAGAGGAGCCAGAGTTTGTTCCTGGTGAGGAGCCGGAGCTGGAGCCAGAGCCAGAGCCAGAGCAGGAGCCAGAGGACCCCGAGGCCATTGAGGCAAATTTAGTGATTGGAGAGGATGACGCAGTGGTAGAGGGAGACATGATTATGGATGTAGTAGAGGAGGATATTCTTGACGTAGAGGTAGTTGTGCCAGAGATACCCGTTCTGCATAAGTTACCTACTGCACCTATTGTACACATGGCATCCATGGCTGATATGGCAATAGATGGATAGCTGAGATGCTAGGACATCCAGCTACATTTATTATGGGGGAGGTTACATTAGTAGGGGCATTGGACATAGCTGACAGATTTGCTACTGTAGCCGTCGACATCGCTAATCAGGCGATGATGTCGGAGGACGTAGTTGAGGATTGGAATATCAGAGTAGTAGCTAGAGACCTTGCTGCACCAGTTAAGGATGCTCCCCTTGAGGAGATGGATATCATTTCAGAGGATGAAGCACCACCAGCAGGATCAGACACTGACGATTTTGAGTCAGGATCTGTAGGGGTTCAGTTTTTGTTAGTTTTATAACAGGACATGTTGTCCACCAGATTTTTGGGAGCTTGAGGGATAGCTATTTGACCATAGCTTGTATAAATATTAGCAGCAGTAGTAGTATTGTAAATCGTTGACCTTAGTACTATTTTAGCTTATGTCCCACGTGGTATATGGTACGGTTACTGTGTACTCCATGGTACATCTTTTGATATATATATATATATGAGCAGTACTTTTGATATTGATTGTATGTTGGTGTGATATGTGCTGACTAATAGAATTGTTGGTTCTTGTTGCTCCTAGTTCTATCTTGCTTCGTTTCTCTGAGAAGACTTCCTGCTAATTGATAGGTCTTTTGTAGGTACACGTCACACATTATCATTATGGTTAGACCAAGGAATCAAGCACAATCAGGAGCCCCTATTCCAAAAGGTATGGATCTAACGGGAGTTTTTGAAGCCTGCATGCAGAGGATGGAACATGTGGGAGATGCTTATAACCACTCTACTCACCAAAGACCTGTTGCACCACTGCCACCAAGATAGACTGGTGATAATTTACTCGAATGTTTTTCGTGGGTTACGCCCAGAGAAATTTGGTGAACTAACGGAGTCATGGAAGGCGGAACAATGGATACGGGAAATGGAACTAATTTTTAAAGTTTTGGAATGTACCGAGCAAGATAATCGTCGTCTTGCCACATTTCAGTTGACTTACGCTGCAGCAGATTGGTGGGAAGCCGAAAGAGCTACATTAGGAGTTGAAGTTATGAGGAGAATGACTTGGGGGATATTTCGAGAAAGATTTTTGGAAAAATATTTCCCAGAAGATGAGAGAGATCAGCAAGAGAAAAACTTTCTCAATTTGGTCCAGGTAGGATGGACTGTGCGAGAATATACAACACAGTCCGAGTGTCTATCTCATTTTGCTCAACATAATAAATACTCCACAGAAGAAGGTGAAGTGATTTCATCAAGGATTGAACCCCCACCTTAGACATATGATGGTCGGTCATCTGAATTAGTCATTTGAGGGAATTGTCAAATTCACTGCAGGATTGGAAAAGGACGCTTATCCTGCACAGCGACAATGAATGAATCGACCCCAGCCATCGAGGAATTTCCATAACCAACCGCCGAGGAATACCCAAGGGTTGGAGACCTCAAGGAAACTTTCAAGCCAATACAAGAACTTGGGAAGGAACCAGGAAACCCTAGAAGAGTTATCTTTGACCCCAGCAATGTCAACAGCAAGGACCGCAACCTCAGGCACTGCTTACAGTTCTGCCACCAAACAACGGAGGATATTTTAACTGTGGACACTCGAGATATATTGCCAGAAACGGAATCGCCCCCAGAATGAATTGCAGGCCGGATATTGTTTGTTGCAACTGCAACAAGCCAGGGCACTTGAGCAGGGATTGTCATACACCATGAGGAGGACACTATAGGGCCCCAGTTCAAGGAATACAAGGACCCCTAGATCAGACTCGGGTAAATACTATAATCCCAAGAGAAACAAGCTTTAACGCATATGAACAACAACATTTAGAAGGTACACTTGTACTCTTTCACAGTCAAGTTAAAGCTTTATTTGATATTGGCGCCGCATGTTCATTTATTGTTGTTAAGATTGTGCATCAATTGGGTTTAGAACCCCAGATACTTGAGCAAGTGCTTATTGCTATATCACCATTGGGAGTGACTGTTAAGTTGGGTAAGATGTGTAAGGATTGTCCACTAACCCTAGGAGATTGGAACCTTCCGGCAGACTTGGTAGTTCTGTCAATGTCAGAGTTCGACATTATCCTAGGGATGGATTGGTTGACTAGGTATGGTGCCAATTTGGACTGCCCTACTAGGACGATTGTATTTCCAATTCCAGGATGTCCGACGATTAGATTCCAATGTCACCCGACAAGCGACATGTTTCTCACAAATTGTGTAGCTACGATTGAAAGTACGAGTATGGAACTCATGATGGATCAGATTCCTACTATACGAGATTTTGTAGATGTATTCCAGGATATTAAAGGACTTCCACCAAAGAGAGAAATAGACTTGTGTGTAGAACTAATACTTGGCACATTGCCAATATCTAAGACTCCGTATCGGATGGCGCCAACTGAGATGTTAAAATTGAAGAAGCAAGTTCAGGAGCTTAAAGATCTAGGATTTGTGCGTCCTAGTACATCGCCTTGGGGAGCACCAGTTCTATTCGTGAAGAAGAAGGAAGGAACACTTCGACTCTGTATAGACTATAGGGAGTTGAACAAAGTTACAATCAAGAATAGATATCCACTTCCTCGGATAGATGACCTATTCGACCAGTTACAAGGATCGAAGATCTTCTCAAAGATCGATCTGTGTTCTAGATATCATCAGTTGTTAGTTCGACCGGAGGATGTATTGAAGACTGCATTTCGGACAAGATACGGACATTATGAGTTTCTCGTTATGCCTTTCGGATTGACGAATACGCCAGCAGTATTCATGAACTTAATGATTAGAGTATTCAGACTATATCTGGATCAATTCAAAATTCATCGATGACATCCTGATCTACTCGAAGACAGAAGAGGATCACAAGGAGTACTTACAGATTGCCTTGTAGATACTCAAAGATAGCAAGTTGTATGTAAAATTCAGCAAGTGTCAATTTTGGCTACAGGAGGTCAAATTCTTGGGACATGTTATATCTCAAGATGGTATCTCTATGGACTCATCTAAGATCGATGCAGTCTTAAACTGGAACAGACCAACCAATGCTACAGAAGTTAGAAGTTTTCTTGGTCTAGCAGGATATTATCGAAGATTTGTAGAAGGATTTTCCAAGTAGCAGGGCCATTGACAAATTTGACAAGGAAGGAGACGAAGTATGAATGGACAGACAAGCACGAAGGTGCATTTCAGGAGTTAAAGGAAAGATTGACTTCTGCACCAGTACTCGCAATACCTAAGAGTGAACAAAGAAATATCATCTACAATGATGTATAACACCAAGGACTTGGTTGTGTGCTTATGCAAGACGGGAACGTCATTGCATATGGATCCAGACAATTGAAGATACACGAGAAGAACTATCCTACGCATGATTTAGAGTTAGCAGCAATAGTGTTTGCATTAAAGATTTAGAGACACCATCTCTATGGAAAAAAGTTTGAGCTGTTTTCCAATCATAAGAGCTTGAAGTATTTGTTCTCTCAGAAAGAATTGAACATGCGACAACGAAGATGGATGGGGTTACTCAAAGACTATGAGTTTTCATTGAAATACCATCCAGGTAAAGCAAATGTCGTAGCAGATGCTTTGAGCTGCCGACCTCGACTAGTAATCGTTGCATTACTGATGAAAGAATGGAAAGCACTGGAAGTTTTAGCTGAATTCGATCTTCAGCCAGTGGAACCAATGGAAGGACAACATTTTGGATTCCTTGTGGTATAGCCAACTTTGATCAGTCGTATCATAGAAGCTCAACAAACCACGGATGATTTAAAGCTATGGTTTTCCAAAATGTCAGCCAAGGAACCAGAGGTCTGGAGTATCGGTATAGACGGAGCCTTACGATGTAAAGGTAGATTCTATATACCTGACAAAGAAAATATCTGGAAAGAACTATTAGATGAAGCACATAAGTCACAGATAACTATTCATCTTGGAGGTACGAAGATGTACAAGGTTTGAAGAGGAATTTCTTGTAGGAAGGAATGAAGAGAGAAGTAGTTGAGTATGTAGCTCAATGTCTTACTTGTAAACAAGTAAAAACAGAACATCAAAAACCACCAGGACTATTACAAGCATTACCGATTCTCCAATGGAAATGGGAACACATCACCATGGATTTCGTAGAAAGATTGCCGAAGTCACAACAGAACCACGAAGCCATTTGGGTAATCATGGATCGACTTACAAAGACGACACATTTTATCGCCTATAGCATGACGTATCCAGTGGAACGTTTGAACCGGATGTATCTACAGCACATGGTTTGATTACATGGAGTACTTGTTTCTATTGTGTCAGATCGAGATTCGCGCTTTACTATAGAATTCTGGAAGAGTCTCCAGACAGCGATGGGAACAACACTAAACTTGAGTTCAGCCTTTCATCCATAGATCGATGGTCAGACTGAACGAGTCAATCAAGTGATGGAGGATATGCTACGTGCTTGCGTTATTGATTTTGAAAATTCTTGGGAGACACACCTACCGTCGATCGAGTTTGCCTACAACAATAGCTACCATACGAGTATAGGGATGGCGCCATTTAAAGCTTTGTATGAAAGACCTTGCCGATCACCATTATATTGGGATGAAGTCAAAGACACTCAACTTCTTGGGCCAGAGATGGTACGAGAGACAAGTGAGAAGATTTAGATTGTACGTGAGAAGATGAAGACAACTCAGACCCAACACAAGAGTTATGCTGACCAGTGACACAAAGACTTGGGTTTATAGTTGGAAATCACGTGCTACTTAAGGTTTTACCTGTTCAAGGAGTTGTTAGATTTGGTCAGAAGAGAGGCAAGCTATTGCTGTAATTCATCGGACCGTTCGAAATTCTAGAACATGTTGGGAAGGTTGCTTATCGCCTTGCATTGCCACTAAAGATGTTAGGAGTTCACAACATTTTCCACATCAGTATGCTAAGAAGTGTGCTCATAACCAAGCGCACGAGATCAACTTCGAAGATATTGAGATCAACGACAATGTTACATTCAATGAAGGACTGGTTCGCATTCTGGATCGAGGAATCAAGAAGCTCATAAACAAGGAGATTCTGTTGGTGAAGATTCAGTGGAAGCATCATGATGAAAGAGACAAGTTTTCTTCTTTACTTTATGGGTTAACATATGGTACTCTCAAATTCTATATATATGGATTCATTTTAGGCCTTGAGTCTGTTTGGTTTGTTTTGGTTGAGAGAGAGATTGTATATTATATATATACACACAAACATACATATATCCGTATATATACATACACCCACATAAACATACACACTCTCTGGGAACTAAGAAGAAGGAAGCTGAAGAAGAAGAAGAAAGAAAAGTGAAGAGACAGAGGAATAGGGAGAGTCAGAGACACAGCAAGAGAGAGAGAGAGAGAAAGAGAAGGAAAGCTTGGGTTCACAAGCTCATACACACAACCAAACGCCCCCTAGGTGAGTTGTAACTCACTTGGTCCACCTATTTGACATTTTTACAAGTTGTTATGAAGTTTAGACATATTAAATACGTCCTTATGACGTTTATATATGTTGTTTTATAAATCTGCTGGAAAAGACGAAGTACCAATCGATTGGATAAAATTCTAATCAATTGACATTGTTTTAGATCCAATCGATTGACATGTTTTCCTAATCGATTGTTATAATTTTTATCCCAATCGATTGGCCCTGGTCCCAATCGATTGGCATTGGCAAAACATGGTTTTCCTTTACTTATGTATTATAAGAGGATCGATTATTCAACTGTCGATTTGGACTTCTGTTATGCAGGGATAATGCGATACCAAAGAATAATGGGTATTTAATAAACGAAGGAATATGACGATGTGGGTGACATGTTGATTCTTGTATGATTTTGATATCCGTTTCTTTTAATCAGAGTAGTCAGGCCACATTGGGAATTGTCATGCGTCGATGATAGAACGAAACTTAGGTAGGTTTGGTAAGTTCTAGGAGCGGTACGTGGACGGATGTTTGGTCATGATATGCTCTTAAAAGCGGTGAGTTGTGTATATGCTCTTAAAAGCGGTGAACTGGACCAAGTAGTCATAAGATAGACTAGATGATCTATGATATGCTCTTAAAAACGGTGAGTTGGGATCACTAGTAGATGACGTTGAGTCGTGGCAATAGATTGATATGCCTTATTGGAAACGTTGTGTCCCTGTAAAGCGGTGAGCTGTGCATATGTTCTTAAAAGCTGGGGATGGACTGATGTGGAGTCCATGCCCTGCAGTGAGCAGTGAATATGCTCTTTAAAGCGGTGTACAGAATTAGGGTGTATCCCTAGAGTTAAATGATTGAGTCTGTTCATTCAGTCAGAGTATGTTGAATATCGGTTTTTGAGTAACAAGACGACAAGGGTTGGTTAACGACGTTGAGTAAAGGAAAAAGATATTACTATAGTAGAATTTAACTCGCGTCTTCATAAACTTGTTATTTTCTTCAGATAACTGGTATCTTGTTAGTCTATATTCACTCAGCTCTCAGTAAGCTGACATCCTTTATTGCCTAGACTTTCCCCATCCAGACTATCCTGTACCTTATTCTACAAGTGATGGAGCCTACAACAACGGTTACTATCTGGGAGGGGAATATGCAGAGGGTGGCTCCACTGATGCCAGTTATGCCAGAGAAGACTGTTATGCTGACGACTACCCTTATACCAGCTGAAGACCTGTAGATAGTTATCCAGTTTATATTCTGTTTTTCTGTTGCACTTTATTAGTTTGACGGGTACTTAGGCATATGTTGTTTCCAGACCTGTTGTGATCTTGAGGACCACTATGATATTGTAATGGATATAATTGTATTATTATATTCAGTTGTTTATTTTTTATGTTTATCATTTAGACTAGTACTTTGTGGTGTGGATAGTTTAGTGATTTTCACCCGTCATTCTCTATGGACTCAAAAAGGAAATTTATTTTTCTCTATTTTTACTGCTCCGGGGCGTGACATTTTCCTTCATGCTTAAATAATATTAAAGATTAGAAAAATTAGATAGAATTACCGACGTCGTTTTATTAAAGTAGGACAGAGGGCAAACGTTTAAATTTCATACGCCATTAATTAACGGCATTGGTTTACAAACAGCGTTAATTATCGGCATTTTGTATGAAAACGATGCTAAGTATCGGCATTTAACTACCAAGTTGGTATTTGCAAGCGCTCTTTAAAATCTTGGTAATTAACAACACTCATTTTTTAAATGCTGGTAATTAAAGGTATATTTTTAAACGCCGGGACACATGTCGTTTTACTTATTATGTTAAATTTTTTTTAGACAATTTTGTCTTTATACAGGAAAAAATTAATAAGTGTCAATAGTTTGTACTTTTGAATACACTTATTTTCTTTTATAGAGACTGAAAATTATGTGTTTTTTAAGTAACTTCTAAAACCATGTTTTTTTAGAGACGGACAATTATGTGTCATTACAAGTTAAGTTCTAAAGACACTTATTTTCTTTTTTAGAGACCAAAAATCATATGTCCTTACAAGTAACTTCTAAAGACAATTATTTTCTTTTGTAAAGACCAAAAAATATGTGTCCTTACAAGTAACTTTTAAAGACAATTAATTTCTTTTATAGAGACGGAAAATTATGTAGCCTTACAAGTAACTTCCAAAGACACTTTTATTTTTGTCTCAAAACAAATGTGTCTGTAAGCCATTTTTGTTGTAGTGACAAAAAAAATATGTTTAACACTAAATTTATCTTATTTTTATAATTTCAATATTTACACACATAATAGCTTAGCAAGAAATAGGGTGTTTAGTGAGGGGTTGATATATAGAGCGTCAAGAGAGCAAAATCCAAAAGGTTTAAAAAAATGTGGAGTGTTTTAAAATTTTCAAAATTTAAATTAAGAAAGTGGTGAAGAGTGGAAACAATATTGGAACCATAGATGACACACGTCAAGGGTCCAAATCTTGCTGTGTCTGTTCTCAACACATCTCGATTGAAGATGCTTTTAGGGGCCATTCGGAGTATTTTTAGATATTTTTTGCATTGTGGCTCGCGCGATTTGGTAGCAATTCAGAGTGATTTTGTAGTTTTTCATGTACACGTCTAGAAGGCATCCAAAATTCAAACAGTCGTTTGGATGCATAGACATCTTCTGATAGGCGTTTGGACAGTCCATGCCTTTGAGGAATTTTATTGTTACTGTCCGATAAGCATCCGGACGGTAATACGCAAAATTATAAATTTGGTAGAATACTATGCTAATTAGAAAGCCTTTGCAAATACAATAATGATACACCCATATCTCCAACTACACCTCCAATCACATCTTTGCTTTAAATGCATGTACCATGTGCTGTGTAAGTGGTGCACAGAAAAGTGTGAAAAAATCAAATAGTAGAGGATACATGCATTTAAAGCATAGAATGTGGTTGGAGATGTGAATGTATCATTATTGTTGCAAATATGGAATGGGGAATGTGAGAGATCCTATATGTAAGATCTCTTTTGGATCATAGTAGGCAACTTAGATCTCTTGAATTTTGGGTTTATTATATTGGTTATCTGGAAAACCTAGCTCTTCAGTTCAATGTTGAAGATTTTTTGGAGAGCCTTTAATATGTTCGGATTGTTTTGTGAAATTTTTGAAGATATATATATATATATATATGTGAGTTGGGGAGCTTTTTGTGAGAGATTTTGAGACGATTTCTTGTAAAAACACTCTTGGTATACTGAATTATCCGTCTGAAGTAATGAAATTGTTCTTTTGCTCTCATGGACGTAAGTTTGCACCGTACCTAGTACAATTTTGTTCTTATGTACTGTGGACACCGGACTTCGGACCACTTCTCTTGTTTGAGATTGTTTTGAAATTGATTTGAATCAAAGAAAGAAAATAGGTCTGTTGAAAACAGATACAGAGTCGCCACTTGGTCTTTAAGGAACCAAGAAACCTAATTTGACTCACCCAAATGGATAAAGGGCACCGGCCCTTCATAACCAAAGAACTTGGTTCGGGGTTTTGGTACGAGAGAGGAAGGAGCCTTTGTCGCGACTAAAACACCCTCAACTCGCCCCGTCTTTCGACGGGCCTCAATTAGCATCCAAATAATCATCTTATACTATGTATGGTTCGGCAATTAATACTATGATAGTATATTACATCACATAAGAAACTTGAAATGGAAGATCTAAAGATAAGATATCATTCATAAGATCTAAGTCAAATATCATACAATGTAAAGTGAAAGATCACACAAATAAGCTTAGGAAAAATAGTCTAATCATGTATCAAATAATCAAGACTTCCTAATCTAAAGGGGGACATGAATTGTTCAAATAGTCAAAGAAAACAAGGATGCTTAGCAAGCTAGGATGATGCATGTTAATCTTTGAGAATAGAAGATCTCTCAATCCCCGGGACGGATGAGAAATGATGATTAGGTCGAGGGAAGCATGAACGTGTGATCATGATCATTCCTTATAATCTTCTTAGATTAAGAGTTACAAAAACCCCAAATCTTGCATGAATGCAATGTATGTATCTAAAATGTGCAAAGGATGTAGTGTGTTTTGTGTACATGGATTTCTAGAATGACTTAGAAGTCTAAAATGTGTATGAATGGACGGATGAAATCAATATGGGATATGTACAAATGTAGTATGAACTACTTCCTAAGATATGAACTAATTTGGAATGCATATAAGCATCAAATCAAAGAATGAAAGTTAAAATGTGCTTGCTGTGAATAGTGGACAGAACAGTAGCATCATCTTTTGGAAATTGAAAAGAGGGGTTAGGAATGTTTTCAATGAATGATTTTTTATGGAGATGTTCCTTATTGTGTCTAGAACACAACCCAAAAGGCCAATCTTGAATATCTATCACATATTGAGAGAAATCATATAAACAACACAGGTCACTCAGAAACAGTGTCCGTACTGTCGACTGAAATGTTAGAAAATATTAGAAAATGAAAAAGAATGATCTAAGGGCCCATTTTATACAGAAAGTTCCCTAAGACATTGAATTTTAAGGAAAAAATAAGTTAGGACCACCCCTTTTGGAAAAGTTTTCTGTAAAAGAGGTTGGAAGTGGACCTAGATGCTGTGACAGCAAAATCAGAATGTTTGGAAGGAATATTGGGATCCAAATGGACCATTTCCAAGTACTTCCAAGTCAAACCAAAAATCATGGGTGTTCTCCAATGAGTTAGGAAGACTTTCCAAGTGGCCTTGCATCCATATGTTGAGTATTGAGTTCTAGAGAAATCTTTGAACTCAACTCACTCACTGTTTTGACTCATTGTTTTGAAGATTTTGGAGAAAACAAAGTTTAGTTTCTTGAAACCAAATGAGAGGGATTGAGAGGGGTTTTGAAATAGATGTTTTGAAAGCACATTTTCAATACTCAATAAGGATTACAGCCACTTAAAATGTCAACATTAAACTCATCATCAAGAACCTCCAAGATTGTTGGAGAGATTTATTTTTATTTTTGAACATAACTTCAATACATTTCAAGAATACCTTGGAAGTATTGAGGTTATGATCATCATCTATCAAACATGTTTTTGAGGTCAAGAGCTACTATCCATAAGGATTCACTCACCCCAAACTTCATGTCATCACTTAGATGATGATGAACTAGTAAGTAAATAAAGAAAAGAAAAAGAAATGAGATAAGGAGAGATGAACATATATATAATCAAAGCAAGTAAATAGCAATCAATAGATGATAATCAATGTGATTTTGGACTTGTAGCTTGGTGTTTCACTCATAGATTTTGACATTTGGACATGGAAGTAGCTTCCTATCTCATGAATGCTCAAGAATGAGGGTTGGAGTGGACTTTGAATGTGAAGTATATAGAAGGATGATGGAAGAAAACAAGAATAAAACTCACTTTCTTATGGAAAATCAGTGGGAGAAGCTCCCTTTCTCTCTTCTAAACCTATCTTTATCTCTCTTCTTCTCTACAACTTTTCAAGCTTTGCACTTGGCCCCCCTCAATATGAAGAGCAATGGGGGGTTTAAATAGGCCAATTTGGGGTGGTTTTGGGGTTTTAGAAGTACTCCCATTGGTCCCAAACAACTGTGAACATAAAACTATGTCGTTTTGGCTTTCAATTAATCAAATTGGACCCCCAAAAAAATTACAAAAATGGACTCTGCGAGGGATGAGTGCCGCGGCGGCACTGGGCCAGTGCCGCGGCGGCACTGCTCCTCAGACGCCCAGAAAATTACGTTTAGGCCCCCAGAGGTTCCGGTATTCGCGAAAAGGCCCTATTTCGTCCGAAATTCACAGAAAATGCATACGAACTCCAAATTGAGGTTGTGATATACCGTTGGAAAGGTAATGGAGTCTACTCTACATAAAAAATAGTTTGGGGATAGGTCACTTTGAAAAGTTTTACGGTATTCGCGATAAAAGCCGATTTGATCGCCTTTTTCGCCTTTGGAAATTCATAATAAACTTGTTTTAAATCCGAAAATTATGTGCGATATACCGTCGGAAAGCTGTTGACCTCTAGTATCCATGAAAAATATTTGAAAATTGTTTCGGTGCCCCGATTCCAAAGTCAAATCTTGGTCAAACCGGTCAAACCTGGGATTCCCGGGAAGTTCTGGGAACCTCTGGGAGCTCCCCGGAGCTGATGTTTTCGCTCGATTTTCTTTTGGAACTTGTTTTAATACTTTTCTCATGATTTAGAATGGTTCTGGTGAATTCAGATAATTTCGGTCAAACTTGGTCAAACTTGGTCAAACTCTGGTCAAACCTGGTCAAACCTTGGTCAAATCGGTCAACGGGGACTTTCGGGGAACTTCCGGGACTTTCGGGGGTCTCTGGGAGCTGACGATTTCATCCAGTTTTACTTAAAAACTCATTTTATCACTTTTCTTACGACGTAGCATGTTTTCAGAACTTTGGGACCAAATCTGGGAGTTTTCGGGCTTTCAGGGGCATTTTGGTCATTCTGAGCATTCTGAGAGATAGAGCTGACTTCCGAGAGTCCTTTTGAGTCTTTTACGATCATTGTGAACCACCAAGCTATGGGTCTCCTAAATCTGATAGCCGACAAAATAGGGTGTCTACAGTTTGCCCCTCTTTGGCATGAACTTGCGAGGCAATGCATGTCGCAAGCGAGTGCCAAAGTTTTGAAGAGACAGGACTTTTGGAGGCTATAGATTTAGGATAAACAGCGTTGCAAAAGATGAAAGGATGATGAGGTTAGTGCTGGTCGTGCTCCGCGTGAGCTGCCTACGTATCCCAAGGGGAATCAGACCAGGACGTAGTTCAGGGCACAAAGGGATAAATCACATATGCACATACACAACAATCAGGCGGATGCTATGCTATATGAGGATGATATGCAATGTGTGGATGTGATATGATCTCGTACATGAGTCCTATCATGCCTAGCTTTCTGATCCTAGAATGAGCAGGTGCTGTGGGGTGTACCACTCCAAGTGGACTTGTGTCGTGCTAGTGTTTCTAACTGTGATGCAGTTATTGACCCGAATAAGGATACCAAGGTGTGAAGACCCTAGGTCTCGGAGCAAACTTCTGAATTTTGGAAAGTGTGCTTCGTAAGCGAATGTAATTGGATGTGGGGTCCCGGAGGACTATATTCGGAGATGCCGTTTGACAGTTAACCGACGGACACGGAAGCCCTGGAAATTAAGAGACGGACACAGAAGTCAAGAGACGTCAAGTGATGGACATGAAATCCCGAGATGTCAAGCGATGAACATGGAAGCCCCATTAATGGACATAGAAGCCTAAGATTTTGAATGAGAATGATGAACACGGCATATTTTGAATGAGAGTGATGGTAAACCAATGATGATTAATGAACTGACGATGTACGAATCGAGCTGATGAGTCGACAATGAACTACTGTGACTATCATGGATTGGATCAACAGTTGGGCTAACCGTGACCGGAAGAAGTGACGATGCATGAATCGAGATGATGAGTCAACAGTGAACTACTATGACTATCATGGATTGGATCAACAGTTGGACTAACCGTGACCAGAAGAAGTGACGATGTACGAATCAAGATGATGAGTCAACAGTGAACTACTATGACTATCATGGATTGGATCAACAGTTGGACTAACCGTGACCAGAAGAACTGACGATGTACTAATCGAGAAGATGAGTCGACAGTGAACTAATGTGACTGTCGTAGATTGAACTGACGATGTACGAACTGATAAGACGAGTCGACAGTGAACTACTGTGACTGTCATAGATTGAACTAACGATCAAACTAATCGAGAAGACGAGTCGGCAGTGAACTAATGTGACTGTCGTGATTGAACTGACGATGTACGAATCGAGAAGACGAGTCGACAGTGAACTACTGTGACTGTCATAGATTGAACTGACGATTGAACTAATCGAGAAGACGAGTCGACAGTGAACTAATGTGACTGTCGTGATTGAACTGACGATGTACGAATCGAGAAGACGAGTCGACAGTGAACTACTGTGACTGTCATGATTGAACTAACGATGTACGAATCGAGAAGACGAGTCGACAGTGAACTACTGTGACTGTCATGATTGAACTAACGATGTACGAATCGAGATGACGAGTCGATAGTGAACTTACTATGACTGTCATGATTGAACTGATGATGTACGAATCGAGATGACGAGTTGATAGTGAACTTACTATGACTGTTATAGATTGAACTGATGATGTACGAATCGAGAAGACGAGTCGACAGTGAACTACTGTGACTGTCATGATTGAACTAACAATGTACGAATCGAGATGACGAGTCGATAGTGAACTTACTATGACTGTCATGATTGAACTGACGATGTACGAATCAAGAAGACGAGTCAACAGTGAACTTACTGTGACTGTCATGATTGAACTAACGATGTACGAATCGAGATGACGAGTCGATAGTGAACTTACTATGACTGTTATAGATTGAACTGATGATGTACGAATCGAGAAGACGAGTCGACAGTGAACTACTGTGACGATGTACGAATCGAGATGACGAGTCGATAGTGAACTTACTATGACTGTTATAGATTGAACTGATGATGTACGAATCAAGAAGACGAGTCGACAGTGAACTACTGTGACTGTCGTAGATTGAACTGACGATGTACAAATCGATATGCCTGCTGGGGATTAAACTGAATCTGTTGGGGATGAAGCGACTCTTTCTGGGATCTCTCTTCAACTACTTCTCTTGACCGGGAACCAGGATTCAAATTCGAATCTCTCATAGTTGATCAAATCTTGCTGGCCCGAAACCGGGATCCATCAATAGCCACTCATGGACTTATGTTGCATGGACGAGGGAAGGTAATCAACAGCCACTCATGGACTTATGTTGCAAGGAGATGATGGTCAACTTTCGATGGTTTGGAAAGGGATGAAATTCGCATTTGCCCTAAGTTTGGACGCTTCTCATGCTGACGCCTTAACCGGTACAGTAATGGTGTTTGGTACTCCTGCTTGTATTGGCATGCTCTTTATAACTTGATTTGAAAATTTTATTAATCGCTGTTGACTTACACATTTGAGACTACAACAGACTCAAAAACTTGACAGACATTGACGCACGAGGATGACATATTTGACACAAGCTCGTTTTGTCAAAACTTGATGTGCTTTTGTTATAAACGATGTACCATTTCTCTTTTGGTGTTCACCCCTCATCTTAACATGGTAGCACTTTGCTGATAAATCTAATTTTTGGAAATTCCTCCTTAGTGATCTAGTCAATTTTCTGCTTCTTCCAGGAAGTGCTTTGAATTAGTGCCTTAGCTTTTAGAGTAAAAGGTGCTCTATTTCAAAATTTTCAAAACAACTTGGTAACTTGAAAACTCGCCCTTGGTGTGAAGGGATTGTGTTAGGCAAACGGAGTTTGCCCCTAGTTTGAGGTGTATAAAGTGGGATTCATAAGCAAACGAGGTGGGTGACCGAAGTTTGCCCCTAGTTTGGATGATGGTTTATTGGAGGTTTTGGGCAAACGAGGTAGGTGACCAAAGTTTGCCCCTTGTATGAAGGGTAGATAGTAAAAGTCAGGCAAACGAGGCGGGTAGCCGATGTTTGCCCCTAGTGTGGAAGGTGATTTTCTGGCTTGAGGCATGGACCGTGACTTTAATCTCTCAAATGCTCATAACTTTTGCCTAGGCACCAGTGAGGTGACCTAGCAAGCTCTTTTCTTTCTTTTGTTATTGCTCACCTTGGATTTAACTCTAATTTTGCCTAGGCGTCCTTTCGGATTTTCGACCTAGCGAGTCATCCTTTTTTTCTTTTTGTAAGTCTGCCTACGTACCCCCAAGTGGGGATCAGGTCCAACGTAGTTCGGGCCATGGTCGGAAAGAAGCGGGTTGATTTTTAGGTAGGTGGGTTGACCGAACCGTGGTGGTTGCCTACGTATCCCCGAGCGGGAATCAGGTCGAGCGTAGTTCAAGGCAAGGTCTTGAAAGAAATTGGTTTGGTTATGATGGTGTCGACCGAACCGATGTGGTTGCCTACGTATCCCCGAGCGGGAATCAGGTCGAGCGTAGTTCAAGGCAAGGTCTTGAAAGAAATTGGTTTGGTTATGATGGTGTCGACCGAACCGATGTGGTTGCCTACGTATCCCCGAGTGGGAATCAGGTCGAGCGTAGTTCAAGGCAAGGCTTGAAGGAAATTGGTTTGATTATGGTGTTGACCGAACCGATGTGGTTGCCTACGTATCCCCGAGTAGGAATCAGGTCGAGCGTAGTTCAAGGCAAGGCTTGAAATAAGGGGTTTGAGGTATGAGGATTTTTCAAACCAATCGTCAAAGAAGTTCAAACTTGAGCCACTTGTGGTAGCTTTGAATAAAGAAGATTCAGTTTCAATCTCCCTTTCTTTTCTTTTTCTTTTTCTTTTTCTTTTGTTTTGAGGATTGATCCTTTTCACTTTTGCCTAGCTAGTCAATTTTTGCTTTTCATGTAGTTGATTCTTGCAAGATCCTTTAATCGCAATTCCAGAATGTGCATGTCAGCTCTCGGAATTTATTTGTGGTCATTCCGTGCCTTTTGAAATGTGATCTTGGCACGTTCTTAAGATGTATCTTGAAGCGTATGATTCTCTCATTTATTTCATCAAAATTTTTCTCCAACATTTTGACTGGCTAGGGTCAGATTTTGGAAATCAACACCTTTTTCAGCTCTAACTTTTGCCTAGGTGCCCTTTCGGGTTTTCAACCTGGCGAGCTTTTTCTTTTCTTTTCCTTTCTTCTTTTTTTTTTGAAAGTGGAGATGAAACTCACTGAAATGTTTGGCTACCATCAAGGGCTAAGTTTGCATTGCTTTCAATCGGACAGATTGCGTGGCTCCCAATTGGATCAGGCTTAAGGCTTCGAAATGGTGGAAAAAAGGGTGTTGGGCAAGCCCCAAGTCAGTTTCAAGTATGTCTTTTCAAGATTGAGGTAAGAGCATCTTTAAATTCTTAAAGTAAGACTATCAATTCTTAGCTCTTCATCAGTGTCAGCGTGAAATCGACTTTAACCTTTTAGGATTCTTTTTTGTTTTGTTGTAGAAAAATTATTAGCAGAGTAATATCCATGGTAATTTGAAAAGTGACACTTCAGTTTAGTGATTCATGCATTTATGACTAGGCACATCAGATCAAGCAAAATGAGATTTCATTCCATCAATAGAGAAGGTTTACAGACTTATTAACAACTCGATGACAGACAGACTCGATCACAAGACTAGAATTGAAATGGACTCGGAGCATAGAACAGACTCAAATTGATTCGACCCGGTCTCAAATGGAGTGTCTTTGCGACCCATTTATTAAATTTTTTTAGCAGAAGTTCCAAACACCATCACTTTACTGCGTAGCTTCGACATTCATTAGCATCGACGGAAGGGATCATTCGATCGGTTGGTCCAAGCCAAGATAGTGGATTGGATTAGGATGGGATACATCCTCTATGAGGTTCTGAATGTCATGGCGGAGGCGGATGCATTGATCGGTGGCATGGCCTAGATTTTGATGGTAAGCACATCGTAGGCTCATGTTGTAGTGGGAGGGTATGGGATCCGGTAGCGGTTTGTGAGGGAGGAGCTGTAGGTGGCCCTTTCTGAGTAAGTGGTCCAAGGCTGTGGAAAGAGGAACATCAAGTTTGGAGAATTCGCGAGGGCCTTTTGGGCGATTTGGCGGAATGGACTGGTATGGACGAAGGGCGCAGGCCATTGATTGGTTGCTAAGTGCATTGATATCCGGGGAGTCCAGGGAGTAGTTAGGTCTCTTGGACTGGTGTTGGGGTTCATCCTTTTTGAACTTTCCTTCTCTGATGGCATCCTCTATTCTGGTGCCTATTTCAAATAGCTCTTCGAATGTGGAGATGGATTGGTAGAATAGCTTGTCATGATATACTGGTTGCATGTTCTTGACCAGCATACGTACTTGCTCTTTCTCAACAGGTCTGTGGATCATTTGAGCCACTTTATTCCTCCATCTGCTCAAGAACGCAGTGAAGGACTCATTAAAGTTCTGCCTGGTAGTCTCTAGATCCCGGATGGTGATATCAAACTCTTGGTTGTAAGAGTAGTGATCAATAAAAGTTCTAGCAATGTCTTCCCAGACTCGGGTCTTGGAGGCTTCGAGGGTTAGGAACCAGGATAGTGCGGCATTCTTAAGGGTTTGCGGGAACAACATCGCAATGTGCTCATGAGTGCAGCCCATCGATTGGAAGATGCTCATGCACAGCTTGATGTGACTTTTTGGATTCCCTGTTCCATCAAAACGGTCAATTTCAGGCATTTTGAAGTTCTCGGGCAGCCTTAGCTTGATGGGCTCAAAGAGGCCTTCCAGGTCTAACATGTAATCATCAACCCCTTTGCTCTTCCTCAACACACTTTCAAGCTTGTCAACTTTGTCCATTTTCTCCTGGAGCTTCTTCTCATATGCAAGCGGCGGGACTCCTTGAAACCAGTCTTCTTCCCTATTATTCTCGGGAGGCGGTCCAAACCCAGGCGGTGGTGGTGGGAACCCATGTGGGTACTGTGGCTGCTGCTGTTTCAGTTCTTCCATGAAACTCAAAACTTGGGCCATGCGATCAGATTGCTGGTTTATGGTTGCTCCCAACTCAGTGACCTTGTTTTCTAATTCTTCCTGATTCATGTTGGAATGACTTAGCGGGCTAATTTTGACCAAATGACTGTTCGAACTTCTGACTCAGGACGAGGATCCCAGTTGCTGACTTCGGGAATCTATACTGACCTGACAGATTTCAAGAGAAAAGGGTGTATCAGGTCCTGATAGTGACGACTTTAGACAGACAAAGACAGTGATGTGGACTGACTCGAGGCAGTGCGTGCAGATAGATGGTGCATGCATGTGGGACAAGCAGGCGGATGTAAGGCCTAATCTATATGATGCTTCTATTTCTAACAGATAGCAGTTAAACAAATAAGGCCCTAACCATATGGAGTGTGCCAACCTTACTTTCCAGTACGATCACCAAGGGATAACAGGGGTTTCCAGGTTTTTATGAAAGCTTCTAGGAGGGATTGGGCATTTCGGGGAAATTTGGGCAGAGTTTCTGGGAGAAACTGGTTAATACAGTTATATCTGGGATATCTGGGCAGAGTTTTTGGGAGAAACGGGTTAATACAGTTATATCTGGGATATCTGGGCAGAGTTTCTGGTATATCTGGGAAATTTGAGCAGGGTTCTTGGGAGAAACTGATTAATATGGTTATAGTGATCGTACTTTCCAGCAGGTTTTCATACTCCTATGCCTTAGGACCGACAAACAAGGTTTGCGGTGTATATCTTTGCGAGCATGGAGCAGACATCCTTGTCATGATGCTTAGGCAGGTCAACTCAATGTGAGTGATTGCCTTGGGAATCATAAGAAAGAGGTTCTGTTCTATGCCACATAAGCGTCTACACCGCGCAGGTAATCCCGTCAGGGCATACAGCAGTTATATCGCATTGTCCTATCTGGAAAGATAAATGAACAGTCCTATGAAAGGTTCTACGGGAATCTATATGCAAAGGCTGGGTTTAGTCAAAGAGGGTCCGTTGACGAGAGTTCCAATATACCGTCAGGGAGACAGTGTCACGCCCCAAAACCCAATTGGTGGATTTAAGGTGCGTGACCGGCCACCAAGGCCTCATAACTTGTTCAGAGACTAGCGGAAGCAACATAATTAAATTTTATTACAAATATAGGTCATGAAGACCATAATATTACAAGTCATTCCAAATTTATTTCATAATATTATGATTGGCTAACTTGAACCTTTAAATATTGCCTTTGAGAATTCCATTGGAATTACTCATATTATTTAACTAGGTAGCTAGTATTTTAAGTTCTTCTTCTTCTATATGTCTTCCTCAACCAGGTTATCTCCCACCTTCTTATACTTTTCATCACCTGAAAGGGGTTAAAAAGATTTGGAGAGTGTGAGTAGAAGACTCAGTGAAATAATCATAATCCTGGATGATGAACATAAAGAGAAATCTATATATCAACGGTAAATAAGATAAACATAACAATCGATATATCAAGAGAGTAGAATATCATCAGGACAGGTATAACGAATACATTTTTAGAAGGTCAGATTACCAACCACCCATTCACGTACTCATACATATACATATACTGCAATAGCTAACTGATCAGAAGCACTCGTAGACCCAACAAGGAGGGTCGGCCAACTTTGGGCCACTCGTAGATCCAATATGGATCATCCCACATAGGGGCTCGTAAGTTCTTAATAGAACTAATATATAATTCAAGTAGAATGGTGGTAATTGACACTGGAATCAAAGAAATATGGAACTTACAATAACATCAAATAAGATAACCTCTTTCAATGGAACGAATCGAAGTGTTCCAGAATAAATGTAAGAACGATCTCATAATTGAAATAAAACTTGTTCAAGTAATAGGACAAGATTCACCCGTGAGGAGTTGAATCAGTAAAAAGGAAATACGATCACTCACCTTGGTAGTTTAGGGGGTTAAAGAATTTCTTTTGAAATTAACCTTCAAGTCCTACACAAAATGTTTATAAAACCTGTCATTTATTCTAATTCAAAGCGTAGGGGTAAAAGGGTAATTATAGGTTTTAGGGTCATTCTCGTAATTTTACGAAACATGATTTTTTTCTTACTAAAATGGTCCTTGTATAGTTTTACTATAGTAATTTGAGCTTCAGAATTAGTAGTAAATTTCCGTCTCCAAAAACTTACAAAGTTAGTGTCTAAATATTCTAAATATTATTCTGGTCACAAAGGTACTGACCATTTATTTGTTGGAGTTTTACAAAATTTTAGAAGTAATTGTAAAGTTAAAAATTCATATCATGTAGTTGTTTAATAAATTCGAAATTAAAATGAATACCAGATAATGTCCAAAATTCACCAAATTTTAGAAAATGGTAGGAAATAATTTATAATGATTTTACATATTTTTGAAATACCAAAAAAATACCCTTTTATTTATCCAAAAAGTTAAGTTAGATTTGAAACTTGAATTTGCCATTAATGGCGATTCAAGGTCTATTTGACTTAACTCAAGCTTTAAGCTTTGAGAAGGGCTTAAGGGTCTAATACAAATTATAAAAGTATATGCATAAAAAGGTACATGAAAATGCATAAAAAATAGAAAAGAAATATACCCACTAATGACGATAGAGTTTGGAATTTTGTACCCACCGTCGCTGGCCAAACACCACTGAAACTTCCACCACTATTCCTCCAGACTTTGTGAGTTTACACGAATTCTTGAAAACTCTCTCTATAACACTTATTTTTCTCTCCTAGAAATAACTCTCTCCCTCTTTCATTAATTTATTTTTTTATCTAACTTCTCTCTTATCTCTTTAACTATCTCTTCTCCTACATTGTGTAAACTACGTAGCATTGTTTCCTATTTATAATGTGAGTTGTGGAAGAAGTTTTACATTATATTTATTATACATTTGATTAAACAGTTGCATTAAAGAAGCCACATACATTAGAGGAAGCATATGCATTAACGGGAGAGAGTTAATGTTATACTTCAATAAATGAAGTATAACATTGCATATGGCATATTAAATATATTGCATACCAAATACGTATGTTAAGAGTAACAAATATATTGTATATTAAACACATATGTTAACATGTATTAGTCTTACTAACTGTTTCATTTTGTGTGTTATACATAAAATGATGTAAGGTTCAACTACATTAGCTGGGTAATAAATTGGGTACATTTGTGTTGGAAAAGTTCTCCTGATTAGATCATTGGTTAGAGTAACCATATGTAAGTTAGTTAGTTAGGTGAAAGACCAATGAGATTTTAACACATGGCTAAGGTTGATTGGTTAAAACATAAAAATGTGATGATATTTTACGAATTTTAATAATGAAAATTTGGGTCTTGACATTCTCCCCTACTTAAGAAAGTTTGGTCCCCAAACTTAACTTACCTTATTAATTGAAAAGTTGTGGGTATTTGGTTCGCATTTCATCTTCTCTTTCCCACGTAGCTTCTTCTAATACGTGATTCCGCCACAGAACCTTAACTAACGGAATGACCTTAGTTCTTAGAACTTGGTCACGACGATCCAGAATTTGAACCGGTTGTTCCACGTAGGTAAGATCTTCTCGCACATCCAAAGGTTCGTAGGCTAATACATGACTGGGATCTGATATATAACGACGAAGCATCGACACATGAAATACGTTATGGACGTTAGACAGATCCGGAGGCAATGCCAAACGATAAGCTACAGCTCCAACTCGATCTAAGATCTCGAACGGTCCAATATAACGAGGATTGAGTTTACCCTTCCTGCCAAAACGAATTATGCCCTTTGAAGGTGAAACTTTGAGAAACACATGATCACCTTTCTCAAACTCTAGATTTCTTCTATGTGTATCTGCATAACTCTTGTGCCTGCTTTGTGCTGTCTGAAGTCGTTGACGAATGAGTTGAATCTTTTCTGTCGTTAGCTGAACAATCTCTGGTCCCAAAATTTTCCTTTCACCAACCTCGGTCCAACATATAGGAGATCGACACTTCCTTCCATAAAGTGCTTCATACGGTGCCATGCCAATGCTAGCCTGAAAACTGTTATTATACGCAAATTCTACTAAAGATAGGTGTTCTTCCCAGCTACCTCTGAAATCTAGAACACTAAGTCGAAGCATATCCTCCAAAGTTTGAATTACTCGCTCAGATTGTCCATCTGTTTGAGGGTGAAAAGCGGTGCTGAAATTAAGAGTAGTTCCCAAAGCTCTTTGTAAGCTCTTCCAAAATCGTGATACGAATCTTGGATCTCTATCAGAAACTATAGTAATCGGTGTACCATGAAGCCTGATAATCTCATTAATATACAATGCTGCTAACTTCTTTAGTGAATGAGTGACTTTGACTGGTAGAAAATGTGCTGATTTTGTCAATCTATCAACAATTACCCAAATAGCGTCATTTTGCTTCGAAGATCGTGGTAATCCAACTACAAAGTCCATGGTGATATGCTCCCATTTCCACTCTGGGATAGGAAGTGATTGAAGAACTCCACCCGGTCGTTGATGCTCTTCCTTAACTTGTTGACAATGCAGACAACGTGATACAAAGTCAGCGATCTCTCTTTTCATGTTGGGCCACCATAAGTATTTTTTCATATCTTGGTACATTTTAGTACTGCCTGGGTGTACTGCAAATCTGCAAGAATGTGCTTCTTCCATTACTCTTCTCTTAATCTCAGGAAGGTTTGGTACACAGATACGGTCCTGATACAGTAGAATATCATCTCGTGATATAAATTCAGGTCTTTTCCCTTCTGATATCTCCTTAGAAATCTTGTTTAGGTAGTCATCTTGCATTTGAGCTTCTTTCACCTCATCGATGACGGTTGGTTTTGCAACAAGAGCTGCTAATATACCATTGCAATGACGGGAGGTAACTTCAATTTCTAATCTTACAAAGTCTTCAATCAATTGTTGTTGTGTAGTGAGCAAGTAAGCCAGATTTCCTGAAGATTTTCGACTTAAAGCATCAGCTACAACATTAGCCTTGCCGGGATGATATTGGATATCAAGATCGTAGTCTTTCATCAATTCAAGCCATCTTCGTTGCCTCATATTCAGTTCCTTCTGAGAGAATAGATACTTTAAACTCTTGTGATCGGTGAAAATCTCACATCTTTCACCATATAGGTAATGACGCCAAATCTTTAAGGCGAACACTACTGCGGCTAGTTCCAAGTCGTGAGTAGGGTAGTTCTTTTCATGAATTTTGAGCTGTCGGGATGCATATGCAATAACTTTACCATGTTGCATTAGAACACATCCCAACCCTCGATGGGAAGCATCACTATAGATCACGAACCCACCTTGTCCAATAGGTATGCTTAAAATTGGTGCAGAAACCAATCTATTCTTCAACTCTTGGAAACATTGCTCACGATCATCAGTCCATTCAAAAGGTATGCCCTTCTGCGTTAGTTGAGTCATTGGCCCAGCTATCTTGGAGAAGTCTTTGACAAATCTCCGATAATATCCTGCCAGACCTAGGAAACTACGTACTTCTGTCACAGTTGTTGGTCTCGGCCAAGACATGATTGCCACCACCTTTTGTGGGTCAACTGATACGCCTTCTTTTGAGATCACATGCCCCAAGAAAGAAATCTTTGGAAGCCAGAACTCACATTTCTTGAATTTGGCAAATAATTGACGATCTCTTAATGTCTGTAGTACTGTCCTCAAATGACGTTCATGTTCCTCAAGACTCTTAGAATAGATAAGGATATCATCGATGAATACTATTACAAAATCATCGAGATAGGGTTTAAATACTCGATTCATCAAATCCATGAATGCAGCAGGAGCATTAGTAACACCAAAAGGCATTACTAGGAATTCATAATGACCATATCGAGTTCGAAAAGCCGTCTTTTCTACATCTTCTGCTTTAATCTTCAATTGATGGTAACCTGATCTCAGGTCAATCTTTGAGAACACTTGTGCTCCTTGTAATTGATCGAATAGATCGTCAATCCTTGGAAGAGGATATCGATTCTTTATCGTTACCTTGTTCAACTCCTGGTAATCGACACATAACCTCATAGTCCCATCTTTCTTCTTCACAAATAGGACAGGTGCACCCCAGGGAGAAGTGCTAGGTCTAATAAAACCTTTATCTAACAATTCCTGTAACTGTGTCTTTAACTCTGTCAGTTCCATTGGAGCCATACGATAAGGGGTCTTCAATATTGGTTGGGTATTTGGAACGAGATCAATAGTGAATTCAATTTCTCTATCGATCAGAATGTTGGGTAAGTTATCTGGAAAGACGTCTGGAAATTCCCTTACCACCTGGATATCTTCCAAAGTTACTTCTACAGGCGAATCTTCTAGAATGGCACAGAGATAACCTTGACATCCTTTCCTAAGTAATTCATTGGCTTTCATCAAGGAGATAAGACACATGGGAGGTAACATTGCACCTTTTCCTTCAAAAGAGAAGTCTGGTCGATCAGGAATTTGGAAAATGACTCTCTTTGAAATGCAATCAATGGTAGCATATACCGAAGATAACCAATCCATACCTAAGATGACATCAAAACCTTGAATCTCTAAAGGTATCAGGTCTACAAGTAATGGCACATTACTTATTATGATTTTGCAGGATCGATACACTAAGGTACCAATCAAAGAATTTCCAGAGGGAGTAACGACGGATAGGTCATAACCTAAATGCTCCGGTGACTTATTGAATTTTGAGGCAAAATGTGGTGATACAAATGAATGAGTAGATCCTGAGTCCATAAGCGTACGAGCATCAATACCACAAATAGAAATAGTACCTGCCACCACAGTATCAGTTGTAGCCTCGCCACTTGGGACTAAGGCAAATACACGTCCTTGGCGTTGTTGATTCTTCCCTTGGTTCCCCTGATTTTGAGCCGGACGTTGGTTGGTTGGAGTGGCAACTGGGACAACTTCCTTCCCAATCTTCCACGTTGGGCAGTCTCGGATCATATGACCCATTTCCCCACACTTGTAGCATGCTCCTGTACTCAGTCGACAGATACCCCAATGCATCTTCCCACATGTTTTGCATGGAGATATGGTTCCACCCTGTGGTCTACTCTTGTTCTGAGAGTTAGAACCTGCACTAGACGTTCCTGTGAACTGTCTCTTGGTATTTCCTTGCCCCTTTCCCTGGTTAATTGATTGCCGTTTAAAATTATCTCGATTTTTCTGAAGTTCCAAGCTTGTTCTTTCAGCCACGAGAGCACGGTCCAGCACCTCCTTGTATGACTTGAGCTTGAACATCTCTACCTTGCTGCGTATGTGGATTTGCAGACCATCTTCAAATTTCTTTGCCTTTTTCTCTTCTGTGGGGATTAGATACATAGCAAAACGGGATAGGGTAGAGAACTCCGTAGCATATTGGAGCACCGTCATGTTTTCCTGCTTTAGGTTCATGAAATCCTTAGCCTTCTGTTCCTTCATAGAGTCTGGGAAGTACATGCCGTAAAATACCTCCAAGAATTGCTGCCAGCTCATCTCGGGCTCACTTTCCTCCATTGCAGTCCACCAATGATCTGCCTCCCCTACAAAGGTAAAGGTGGCATACTTCACTTTTTCTTCCTCAGGACAGGGAAAAACTTTGAAAATCTTTTCCATTCGACGGACCCATGCTTCAGCCTTAGCAGGGTCTGCACTGCCATCAAAAGTTGGTGGTCGTAGTTTCTGAAATTGCTCCACCGTTATCTGCATTCCCCGCTGTCCATTATTTTTACTTCCATTACCACTATCCTCAGAATTAGTTACTCTATCTTGGGCAGCGTAAGCCAGTCCTTCGATGATTTGTTCGACACGTTCAAATCTAGCATTCGCTGCTTCATCCATGTTGGTTGAGCTTACTCCTTATTAGTACTTCTTTGACTACATAATAATAATGTAATTAGTAGTATTTTTTTTTATTTTTTTATTTTTTTACCTTATATTTATACCCAAATAGAAATTACCATACGTAAGTATAAGTATTTAGCGTACGGTCCTACTACATAGTTAAGGCTTTCAAACGGCCCTAGAACTATTGCTCTGATACCAAGCTTGTCACGCCCCAAAACCCAATTGGTGGATTTAAGGTGCGTGACCGGCCACCAAGGCCTCATAACTTGTTCAGAGACTAGCGGAAGCAACATAATTAAATTTTATTACAAATATAGGTCATGAAGACCATAATATTACAAGTCATTCCAAATTTATTTCATAATATTATGATTGGCTAACTTGAACCTTTAAATATTGCCTTTGAGAATTCCATTGGAATTACTCATATTATTTAACTAGGTAGCTAGTATTTTAAGTTCTTCTTCTTCTATATGTCTTCCTCAACCAGGTTATCTCCCACCTTCTTATACTTTTCATCACCTGAAAGGGGTTAAAAAGATTTGGAGAGTGTGAGTAGAAGACTCAGTGAAATAATCATAATCCTGGATGATGAACATAAAGAGAAATCTATATATCAACGGTAAATAAGATAAACATAACAATCGATATATCAAGAGAGTAGAATATCATCAGGACAGGTATAACGAATACATTTTTAGAAGGTCAGATTACCAACCACCCATTCACGTACTCATACATATACATATACTGCAATAGCTAACTGATCAGAAGCACTCGTAGACCCAACAAGGAGGGTCGGCCAACTTTGGGCCACTCGTAGATCCAATATGGATCATCCCACATAGGGGCTCGTAAGTTCTTAATAGAACTAATATATAATTCAAGTAGAATGGTGGTAATTGACACTGGAATCAAAGAAATATGGAACTTACAATAACATCAAATAAGATAACCTCTTTCAATGGAACGAATCGAAGTGTTCCAGAATAAATGTAAGAACGATCTCATAATTGAAATAAAACTTGTTCAAGTAATAGGACAAGATTCACCCGTGAGGAGTTGAATCAGTAAAAAGGAAATACGATCACTCACCTTGGTAGTTTAGGGGGTTAAAGAATTTCTTTTGAAATTAACCTTCAAGTCCTACACAAAATGTTTATAAAACCTGTCATTTATTCTAATTCAAAGCGTAGGGGTAAAAGGGTAATTATAGGTTTTAGGGTCATTCTCGTAATTTTACGAAACATGATTTTTTTCTTACTAAAATGGTCCTTGTATAGTTTTACTATAGTAATTTGAGCTTCAGAATTAGTAGTAAATTTCCGTCTCCAAAAACTTACAAAGTTAGTGTCTAAATATTCTAAATATTATTCTGGTCACAAAGGTACTGACCATTTATTTGTTGGAGTTTTACAAAATTTTAGAAGTAATTGTAAAGTTAAAAATTCATATCATGTAGTTGTTTAATAAATTCGAAATTAAAATGAATACCAGATAATGTCCAAAATTCACCAAATTTTAGAAAATGGTAGGAAATAATTTATAATGATTTTACATATTTTTGAAATACCAAAAAAATACCCTTTTATTTATCCAAAAAGTTAAGTTAGATTTGAAACTTGAATTTGCCATTAATGGCGATTCAAGGTCTATTTGACTTAACTCAAGCTTTAAGCTTTGAGAAGGGCTTAAGGGTCTAATACAAATTATAAAAGTATATGCATAAAAAGGTACATGAAAATGCATAAAAAATAGAAAAGAAATATACCCACTAATGACGATAGAGTTTGGAATTTTGTACCCACCGTCGCTGGCCAAACACCACTGAAACTTCCACCACTATTCCTCCAGACTTTGTGAGTTTACACGAATTCTTGAAAACTCTCTCTATAACACTTATTTTTCTCTCCTAGAAATAACTCTCTCCCTCTTTCATTAATTTATTTTTTTATCTAACTTCTCTCTTATCTCTTTAACTATCTCTTCTCCTACATTGTGTAAACTACGTAGCATTGTTTCCTATTTATAATGTGAGTTGTGGAAGAAGTTTTACATTATATTTATTATACATTTGATTAAACAGTTGCATTAAAGAAGCCACATACATTAGAGGAAGCATATGCATTAACGGGAGAGAGTTAATGTTATACTTCAATAAATGAAGTATAACATTGCATATGGCATATTAAATATATTGCATACCAAATACGTATGTTAAGAGTAACAAATATATTGTATATTAAACACATATGTTAACATGTATTAGTCTTACTAACTGTTTCATTTTGTGTGTTATACATAAAATGATGTAAGGTTCAACTACATTAGCTGGGTAATAAATTGGGTACATTTGTGTTGGAAAAGTTCTCCTGATTAGATCATTGGTTAGAGTAACCATATGTAAGTTAGTTAGTTAGGTGAAAGACCAATGAGATTTTAACACATGGCTAAGGTTGATTGGTTAAAACAAAAAAATGTGATGATATTTTACGAATTTTAATAATGAAAATTTGGGTCTTGACAGACAGTACGGAGGTTTTTACTCTTTTTGATATACCTTGGAAGGTACAGTATCAACGGTGACTTGTGCCCTGGCACAGCAAGACCTGAACAATGTCAGCGCCGCGTTTCAGACACAGTCGGAGGGGGGAAATGCAAGAGTGCAATGCGGTGAACCAAACACAGTAAAAAGATGATTTTAAGGATGCTTCTTATGAGTCAAACCTCTGTATTATTTTGTTTTTAAAATAAAAATCCCCAGTGGAGTCGCCAGATTGTGGACACCGGACTTCGGACCACTTCTCTTGTTTGAGATTGTTTTGAAATTGATTTGAATCAAAGAAAGAAAATAGGTCTGTTGAAAACAGATACAGAGTCGCCACTTGGTCTTTAAGGAACCAAGAAACCTAATTTGACTCACCCAAATGGATAAAGGGCACCGGCCCTTCATAACCAAAGAACTTGGTTCGGGGTTTTGGTACGAGAGAGGAAGGAGCCTTTGTCGCGACTAAAACACCCTCAACTCGCCCCGTCTTTCGACGGGCCTCAATTAGCATCCAAATAATCATCTTATACTATGTATGGTTCGGCAATTAATACTATGATAGTATATTACATCACATAAGAAACTTGAAATGGAAGATCTAAAGATAAGATATCATTCATAAGATCTAAGTCAAATATCATACAATGTAAAGTGAAAGATCACACAAATAAGCTTAGGAAAAATAGTCTAATCATGTATCAAATAATCAAGACTTCCTAATCTAAAGGGGGACATGAATTGTTCAAATAGTCAAAGAAAACAAGGATGCTTAGCAAGCTAGGATGATGCATGTTAATCTTTGAGAATAGAAGATCTCTCAATCCCCGGGACGGATGAGAAATGATGATTAGGTCGAGGGAAGCATGAACGTGTGATCATGATCATTCCTTATAATCTTCTTAGATTAAGAGTTACAAAAACCCCAAATCTTGCATGAATGCAATGTATGTATCTAAAATGTGCAAAGGATGTAGTGTGTTTTGTGTACATGGATTTCTAGAATGACTTAGAAGTCTAAAATGTGTATGAATGGACGGATGAAATCAATATGGGATATGTACAAATGTAGTATGAACTACTTCCTAAGATATGAACTAATTTGGAATGCATATAAGCATCAAATCAAAGAATGAAAGTTAAAATGTGCTTGCTGTGAATAGTGGACAGAACAGTAGCATCATCTTTTGGAAATTGAAAAGAGGGGTTAGGAATGTTTTCAATGAATGATTTTTTATGGAGATGTTCCTTATTGTGTCTAGAACACAACCCAAAAGGCCAATCTTGAATATCTATCACATATTGAGAGAAATCATATAAACAACACAGGTCACTCAGAAACAGTGTCCGTACTGTCGACTGAAATGTTAGAAAATATTAGAAAATGAAAAAGAATGATCTAAGGGCCCATTTTATACAGAAAGTTCCCTAAGACATTGAAGTTTAAGGAAAAAATAAGTTAAGACCACCCCTTTTGGAAAAGTTTTCTGTAAAAGAGGTTGGAAGTGGACCTAGATGCTGTGACAGCAAAATCAGAATGTTTGGAAGGAATATTGGGATCCAAATGGACCATTTCCAAGTACTTCCAAGTCAAACCAAAAATCATGGGTGTTCTCCAATGAGTTAGGAAGACTTTCCAAGTGGCCTTGCATCCATATGTTGAGTATTGAGTTCTAGAGAAATCTTTGAACTCAACTCACTCACTGTTTTGACTCATTGTTTTGAAGATTTTGGAGAAAACAAAGTTTAGTTTCTTGAAACCAAATGAGAGGGATTGAGAGGGGTTTTGAAATAGATGTTTTGAAAGCACATTTTCAATACTCAATAAGGATTATAGCCACTTAAAATGTCAACATTAAACTCATCATCAAGAACCTCCAAGATTGTTGGAGAGATTTATTTTTATTTTTGAACATAACTTCAATACATTTCAAGAATACCTTGGAAGTATTGAGGTTATGATCATCATCTATCAAACATGTTTTTGAGGTCAAGAGCTACTATCCATAAGGATTCACTCACCCCAAACTTCATGTCATCACTTAGATGATGATGAACTAGTAAGTAAATAAAGAAAAGAAAAAGAAATGAGATAAGGAGAGATGAACATATATATAATCAAAGCAAGTAAATAGCAATCAATAGATGATAATCAATGTGATTTTGGACTTGTAGCTTGGTGTTTCACTCATAGATTTTGACATTTGGACATGGAAGTAGCTTCCTATCTCATGAATGCTCAAGAATGAGGGTTGGAGTGGACTTTGAATGTGAAGTATATAGAAGGATGATGGAAGAAAACAAGAATAAAACTCACTTTCTTATGGAAAATCAGTGGGAGAAGCTCCCTTTCTCTCTTCTAAACCTATCTTTATCTCTCTTCTTCTCTACAACTTTTCAAGCTTTGCACTTGGCCCCCCTCAATATGAAGAGCAATGGGGGGTTTAAATAGGCCAATTTGGGGTGGTTTTGGGGTTTTAGAAGTACTCCCATTGGTCCCAAACAACTGTGAACATAAAACTATGTCGTTTTGGCTTTCAATTAATCAAATTGGACCCCCAAAAAAATTACAAAAATGGACTCTGCGAGGGATGAGTGCCGCGGCGGCACTGGGCCAGTGCCGCGGCGGCAGTGGGCCAGTGCCGCGGCAGCACTGCTCCTCAGACGCCCAGAAAATTACGTTTAGGCCCCCAGAGGTTCCGGTATTCGCGAAAAGGCCCTATTTCGTCCGAAATTCACAGAAAATGCATACGAACTCCAAATTGAGGTTGTGATATACCGTTGGAAAGGTAATGGAGTCTACTCTACATAAAAAATAGTTTGGGGATAGGTCACTTTGAAAAGTTTTACGGTATTCGCGATAAAAGCCGATTTGATCGCCTTTTTCGCCTTTGGAAATTCATAATAAACTTGTTTTAAATCCGAAAATTATGTGCGATATACCATCGGAAAGCTGTTGACCTCTAGTATCCATGAAAAATATTTGAAAATTGTTTCGGTGCCCCGATTCCAAAGTCAAATCTTGGTCAAACCGGTCAAACCTGGGATTCCCGGGAAGTTCTGGGAACCTCTGGGAGCTCCCCGGAGCTGATGTTTTCGCTCGATTTTCTTTTGGAACTTGTTTTAATACTTTTCTCATGATTTAGAATGGTTCTGGTGAATTCAGATAATTTCGGTCAAACTTGGTCAAACTCTGGTCAAACCTGGTCAAACCTTGGTCAAATCGGTCAACGGGGACTTTCGGGGAACTTCCGGGACTTCCGGGGGTCTCTGGGAGCTGACGATTTCATCCAGTTTTACTTAAAAACTCATTTTATCACTTTTCTTACGACGTAGCATGTTTTCAGAACTTTGGGACCAAATCTGGGAGTTTTCGGGCTTTCAGGGGCATTTTGGTCATTCTGAGCATTCTGAGAGATAGAGCTGACTTCCGAGAGTCCTTTTGAGTCTTTTACGATCATTGTGAACCACCAAGCTATGGGTCTCCTAAATCTGATAGCCGACAAAATGGGGTGTCTACATGTACGTTTATGCGTCCTTGTTCTTTCTCATTTAGATTTAATTACAAATTGTTTTTTTTTTTGGTTGATTCCACACAACACTATCAATTTCAACAATAGACATTATTTAAAATTTTAAAGCAAACAAAATGAAAATAATTTAGTATCAATGTGTCATGTTTTCTGCTATTTGGGATCATTGAATCTGGAGCGATTTTGACTTTTCTGCTATTTGGGGTCATTGAATCTGGAGCGATTCTGACTTTTCTGCTATCTGGGGTCATTGAATCTGGAGCGATTCTGACTTTTCTGCGATCATTGGGGTCATTGAATCTGAAGGGATTCTGACTTTTCTGCTATTTGGGTTCATTGAATCTGGAGCGATTCTGACTTTTCTGCTATCTGGGGTCATTGAATCTGGAGCGATTCAGACTTTTCTTGTTTTTTTTTTTTTTTTGATTTCTCAAGGTATCCCCAAGCCTTCCACCCAGGACTAATCCTCTGAGCTACGGTTGGGTGCCGAAGTGGAGACCTCTCCCAAGATAGTTTTCTGCATCCACAAGGACTCGAACTTCAGACCCTTACTTAAGCGACCAGAGCCCTTTTCACTCAGGCCAACTGATGTGTTGTTAGACTGCTTTCAGATTCGCCTTTATCACTTGCACCCACTGATATGAACAAAACTGTGTAAAGAGAGGGAGAGAAAGAATGATAAGAGAAGGAAGACTTGTATTATTTTTTTTCATATCCTAGCTCAACCTATTCTGGCTGTATATATAGCCTTATGGAAATTGATGCATCAAAAGGGAAAATATGGAAACATGCAATCATGCCTATTGACTTGAAATTATGTTTATTACATAGTAAATGGAAATTGACTAATCCCTAAATGTATGCATGGTAAGATAGAAGTCTTGCACGTATCAATCCCCCATGCTTGAAATATCCTCGACCGCAAGGATGAAATATGACTTTAGAAACCCAAAATTTTATAGATAGGATCGGGTAGGTTTGGTTTAGAAGGTGGGTCGTCGATGAATGGGGAGTCTTTAATCATGAGGAGCTGGGGGTCGCTACAGCGATGGCCAGGTATGTACTTTTCGTCACATTATTAACATAGGCCTTTTTCCTAGCGAGCTCGAGCTTCTGGCCGGTGATTTTTTTAAATATAGAGGAGGTGGTGTTGGAAGGGTTCAGTTTGACAGTGGGTGATGGTTCAAGGATACCGGCAATGGTAGTAGTAGGTGAAATACCGATTTGGGGTGTAGTGGTGCGAGTTGATGAGCGGGGAAAAATAGAGGATTTCTCTTAGAGGATGTTGTATTCTTCAATTAGTCGGATCACGTTAATGGCCTCAGATAAGGCTCGAGGTTTCTTGAGTTTCACGTCTAGACGAACTTCATCTTTGAGACCGGCTATAAAACACCCAATCAAATAACTCTCGGGTAAAGCATCAACGAGCTGGGAGAGTCATTCAAACTCCTCCTGGTAAACATGCACCGTGGTGGTCTGTTTAAGCTGCGTGAGAGCTTCGGAGGGGTCATCGAAGTCAGTAGGACCGAATCGAAGCAATAACCCTTGGTGAGATCTTCCCATAACAATGGGCCCTTGAATTTGGTCAACCAACGATGCCATTATAAGTCAATTCCTTCCAAGTGAAAGGATGCGAGTTATACGCGTTGATGTGGGGCAATATTTTGGAATTCAAAATATTGTTCAGCGCGTTAAATCCACCTAGTTGGGTCTTCACTGGAGAATTTTGGAAAATAGAGCTTGAGGTTAGAATTTGGAATGAGGGGTTGAGGTGTGTGGGTCGCGGTTTGGCATTTCGGTAGCTGGGATGCTTCACCAACAGCAAAAGGGTTAACGTTGCCCACATCGGGGACTTGGGATTGGTTGCGAGAGACTTTTAGTGCTTGAAGCTCAATTAGGATAGTTTGGAGGGTATTATGTACTTGATCGAAATTCGACTCATGACGAGCCAAAATTCCGTTCACTTCATTGTGGAACTCAGTGTTGGTTTTACCACAGGTGTCTATGGAAACCGGCTCTGATACCACTGATATGAACAAAACCGTGGAAAGAGAGGGAGAGAAAGAATGATAAGAGAAGGAAGACTTGTATTATTCTTTTCATATACTAGCTCAATCTATTCTGACTGTATATATAGCCTTATGGAAATTGATGCATTAAAGGGGAAAATATAGAAATATGTAATCATGCCTATTGACCTGAAATTATGTTTATTACATAGTAAATGAAAATTAACTAATCCCTAAATGTATGCATGGTAGGATAGAAATCTTACACGTATCACCCACTACCTTAATTAGCAGTCAACAACTCCAACTCCTTGCCATTTCCAAAAAAAAAAAAAAACAACTTAAAACAACTTTAAAAGTTTTTTTATTTTTGGCTGTAAGTTGTTTTGATGGCTTGTGTGTGGTGATCAAAAAGTTTCAAAGCATTCCATGACAGAGACATTTTAATTTAGGGTCTTGCTAGGGGCACAAACAAATCTCACTAACACTTACTAACACACTCTATCTCTCTCCTAGTAGTATCGCGGGGTCCACTGCGGACCCCACAATGCCACTAAGAGAGAGATAAAGTGTGTTAGTAAGTGTTAGTAGAATTTGCTAGTGCCCCAAATATTACTCATTTAATTTCTCGGACGGTCCATACTATTACTTACCTCGTTAAATTCATAATTTGTAAATTTAAAAGCGATGAAAAAATAAATTCATTTTTTCCCTCTTTTCTTTCTCATTCAGTTAAACGATAGTGGAAATAATAATTTTTATAAAATCAAAAAACAAAGAAAAACGACAAATTAGATGAGTGTGTCTGGACATTAGGGAGTGCGATTGGAGCTTTTTTTTTTTGGTTATATTCTTTATTAAAAAAATAATAAAATAGAAAATATAAGTAAGAGAAAATATAATAGCAAATATCTAGGATATACACTAAATTACTAATGCATTTATAGATTTGTCAAGATCAATGCATTAACTTTGTTTTCTTGTTATTTTCTTACATTGCATCAACAGTATATGTACTGCAATTTGGGGCCGAGTTTTCTTGTTATTTTCTTACATTGCATTGCTTATTGTTCAATTTTTAACAGTAGGGTCTGTCAAAATGGTTTGTACTGAGTAATGCCATGTTTTTTAAATTAGTTTTTAAATATTTTATCAGTTGTAACTTGTATCATATGTAATGACATATGAAACCACCAATCACGGTCACACTAAAAGTACCCATGCCTACTTTTATAGTTCGTGAGCAACGTTTGCTTGATCCGCTAAACTTGGGCCTGTTAGGGCTTAGCTTGACTCTCCAACATGGCTTTGTTATAGGCTGGGAAATAAATTAGAAAGATCCATTTCCTGGGCTGGGTTCAATATAGTGATGTGGACTTTGCTACACACAATGAGTCATGGCTCTTGTGATGAGCCCAATCTTGCTGAGAATAGATAAACTGGGTTTGGATTGTTAGTGCCAGCCCAAGATCAGGAGTAATGTTGACTCATTTGGTTCAACAATGAATTTTCATGGCCTTCCATAACTTTAAAAACTAAAATGAAACTGATAGACAGACTAATTTTTTTAATATTATATATATATAGTTAGGTTCTGAAGAGGGCGTCTTCTTTTTATTAAAGAGAGAGCCTTTGTTTTGGTCGTCGGATCGTATTTAAAAACTGTGAAATGACAATACTGTTCTTAATAAAAACACGATCCGACGGTCAAACCAGAAGCCCTCTCTTCAATAAAGAGAGGGCGCCCACTTTAGAGAATTTCCTTATATGTATATATATATATATATATAAGTCAAACGCAAGTATTTGTGATTGGCCAAAAAGATACATTGAAAAGTTTTTTTATAGGGTTAAATGTATTTTACCCCCTTGTGGTTAGGTCTATTTTCACACGCCCCTGTAGTTTAAAAGTAGACAATTACTCTCCTGTGGTTTGGGATTGAAGTGAAACTGCCTCAAAACTAATAAAAAACTCTAAATTTGGCCAAAAATATTTGTAATTAACCCTCTTTGCGAGGTTAATTAAAGTGTTAACCCCATAATTGGGGATAATGATACAATTTAACCTATCATTTAGAGCTAACTTTGAATACTTAGCCCTTTTTGTGTGCTAATCTTGAGATTGACTGTCGATATAAGGTTAATTTTGACATTGAAATTCTCATATATGGGTTAATTTTAATAATTAAATTCCATGTGTGGCTATTTTGAGATAAATTTTAATAATATCACTTTAGTCCCAAACCACAGAGCGGGTTAAGTGAAAATGGACCTATCAACAGAAAATAAAATATATTTAAATTTTTTTTTTACAAATGAAACCCAGAAACAAAAGCTCAAAGTGTTGACAAACGATCCCAAATATGTGTACATTCAGCTAGATAATTTATAGACAACCTACACACATTAGTCTATAAGTAATTTTCAAATTTTCATTAAGTGGGATTTCTCATTATGGAAAACTTATCCAACTACAACTTTTTTTCCTCCTTTTCTCTTATACCAATATGGGTATGAATTTGTACACATAGCTCTCTAGCCTCTTCTATGCTTATCCATCTCAACGGTAAATTCAACACATAAATAAAATTAAAAATGGGAAAGAGATATACTTTGAGTGAAGAATCAATCTCAAAATTGTTGTCTTTCACTTGAGTAGTTGAGTGTTGCGAAAACAAAATAATAATGCTACAGGCATCGAAAAGGTGCACTAAATAGCGCACTTAAATGGTGCACTTAATGATCGATGTCCTCCAACAAAATTGAAGACACCGATCATTAGGTGCACCATTTCAGTGCCGCAAGGCTTGCTCAAAACAAAAAGACAATAAAGAATAGCATCGAAGTGTGGGGGCCAAGAATGGGATTGATTAAAATGTTTTTTATCCACTTTTTAGGTCACGGACCACTTTAGCCCAATCCCATTGGTTCATGTCCACAATTGGGCCTATGTGTACCATTTTATTTTATTTTTTATTTTCTTTACCTGCATTCGCCTCACATTTCAGAAAAAGAAAAGGTTCGGCCCGAGACCCCAGCTCATCACTAATGTTTAATTTAATATTCTTTTATGAGTAATGCTATATGGGTACTTTTTAAATGATGTGACAGTGGGTTCAGGTAAATAACTTCTAATCAAAATTCAATTAGTTCCACTGTATTAGACCTAATCGTGCCACATCATTTGAGAATCACTTTTGGAAAAAAAAAATTTTGGGAAGTATAACATTACTCTTCCTTTATTTAAAAGAGAAGGGATTGTTAATGTCTTAATGATTAAGCAATAAGCCTAATCTGCCACCTTTAATCTAGAACATCTAGATCCTAAATTCATTTGTTGCAAATTTTTTTTGAAATTTTTGAAAAAATCATATTGATTAAGCTCCATTATTTTTTAATTTAATTGTACAATACAATTTGAATATATCTTGATTTAAATTGGATAAAGAAAATAAAAAGTGATGAACAATATTAGTTAGCATTGAAGTTTAGGTTCGTATAACACTGCTCTTAATTAGTGTTAAATTTGGACATGGTAAAAGTTAGACAAGGAAATAAACTAAACTAAAATAATTTTTATAGAGTGAAAAAATAATTTTGGGGATTTTTTTAGTGACAAAATCAAAGACTAGAGAGTGAACATATGAAGGAGATATTATATGGCAAGAGCGCTTAAAGTAGGGAACTCCAAAAGTTTGAAACTATCTATTAAATTAGTTTATGCGAATCAATCATTAAAAAAGGGTAAAGTAATTGTGAAAAATTTCTCACATGAGAAAACAACTTATGACACTTGGGTGAGAAAGCAGTCATTGGATTTTGGAGGATCTCGGGATGCATTTATGGCTACTGGTTCATCCAACAGTTAAAAAGTACTTTCTCATATGAGAAGCTGCTCACTATAGTCTTACCCTAAATAAAAAATAAAAAATAAAAATACGAGTCATTGTCCAAAAGTCAGCAATTGGCTAAGAGCTATCTTTGATAACTTTTGGTCATAATTAATTGCTTTGTGTTTAATTTGTATAGACAAAAACTGTTGACAAACGTGCCCTAAGTCTCCAATTGGTCACTTCTTTGTGGAGAACAAAATTGACCGCAATAACAAAAAAAATCAAGAAAAATAAATGATGTTCCAGAATAATCAAAGCCTGGACCTCGTCAACAATTAACACCTTCAAGGGAATTTCTATATAAGACATAAGAGGAAAAAAGGTGAATGTATATATATATATATATGTGTATATATATATAGCTGTCTTTGCAAATAGTTGAATTCCAAATGATGAATGGTACTCCAATTAGTAGCCACGGGTACTCAATTGGACAAAATTTCATTGTCATTGCTCATACAATAACCATCTAGAAAATGCTATACTTTTAGAAAAAAGTGAACTTGAAGCTTTACTTAAGCATATTAAAATTGAATTTAAAAATATAAAAATAAAAAAGAGAACAAATTAAAACAGATAAGATAAAAGATTATGACAACATTGATGTTAATTAATTTGGACATTTGACCCGACGAAAAAAGCAAAAAAAAAATAAAAATAAAAAAAATACATTCAAACACGCTTTCGAGATTCCGAAACCCAATTGGTGAATGACATCTGCAGATTAGTGATTTTGACTGATTTGAAAACCATTGTCAAATATTTTATCAGTTGTAACTTGTATCATATGTAACGGTATATGATACAACCAATCACTATCAGACTAAAAGTACCCAGGCGTACTTTTATAGTTTGTGAGCAACGTTTGCTTGATCCGCTAAACTTGGGCCTATTAAGGGCTTAGCTTGACTCTCCAACATGGCTTTGTTTTAGGCTGGGAAATAAATTAGAAAGATCCATTTCCTGGGCTGGGCTCAATGTGATGTGGACGTTGCTACACACAATGATAGTAGAGACTTTGAGTCATGGCTCTTGTGATGAGCCCAATCATGCTGAGAATATATAAACTGGGTTTGGATTGTTAGTGCCAGCACAAGATTATTGGACTCATTTGGTTCAGCAATGAATTTTCATGGGCCTTCCATGACTCCAAAAACTAAAATAAAACTCCTACGCAAACCAACTTTTTTAATATTATATATATACAAGAATTCTCAAGAAAGGACGCCCTCTCTTTATTATAGGGAGGACCTCTGTTTTTACCGTCGGATCGTGTTTAAAAATTGTGAAATGACAAGACTGCCATTAATGAAAACACAATCTGACGATCAAAACAGAATCCCTTTCTTTATTAAAGAGAGGGCGCCCTCTTCATAGCCTAACTGTATATATATATATATATATACGAAAATTCTCTAATGAAGGTGCCCTCTCTTTATTAAAGAGAGGGCTTCTGTTTTGGCCGTCGGATCGTGTTTTCATTAAGGACATTGTTGTCATTTCATAGTTTTTAAACATGATCCGACGGGCAAAGCAGATGCCCTCTCTTATTAAAGAGAGGGCGCCCTCTTTAAAGCCTGACTGTATATATATAAGTCAAACACAAGTATTTGTGATTGGCCAAAAAGATACATTGAATAGTTTTTTTTATATGGTTTAAAATATTTTACCCCTTATGGTTAGGTCCATTTTCACACACCCCTGGGGTTTAAAGTAGACAATTACCCCCCTGTGGTTTGGGACTGAAGTGAAACTGTCTCAAAACTAATGAAAAACTCTAAATTTGGCAAAAAATATTAGCAATTAACCCTCTTTGCGAGGTTAATTTTAATGTTAACCCCATATTTGGGGATAATGGTACAATTTAACCTATCTATTTAGGGATAACTTTTAATACTTAGCCCTTTTTGTGTGCTAATTTTAAAATTAACTGTCTATATGAGGTTACTTTTGACATTGAAACTCTCATATATATGGATTAATTTTAATAATTAAACTCCATGTGTGGTTATTTTGAGATAAATTTTAATAGTAAACAGGGGTGAAATAGAAATGAACCTATCCATAGAGAATAAAATATATTTAACTTTTTTTTTTTTTTTTTAATTTTTATAATTGAATCATAGACGACGTGCGACAAACGATCCCAAATATGTGTACACTCAGCTAGATAATATATAGACAACCTACACACACATTAGTCTATATGTAATTTTCAAATTTTCATTAAGTGGGATTTCTCATTATGGAAATCTTATCCAACTACAACTTTTTTTTCTCCTTTTCTCTTATACCAATATAGGTATGAATTTGTACACATAGCTCTCTAGCCTCTTCTGTGCTTATCCATCTCAACGGTAAATTCAACACATAAATAAAAACAAAAATGGGAAAGAGATATACTTTGAGTGAAAGAATCAATCTCAAAATTGTTCTTTCACTTGAGTAGTTGAGTGTTGCAAAAATAAAATAAAAATACTACATGCACCGAAAATGTGTACCGAAATAGTGCACAAATATGGTGCACCGAATGATCGATATCCTCTATTTCGGTAGTTGAGTGTTGCAAAAACAAAACAAAAAATACTACAGGCATCGAAATGGTGCACCCAATGATCGGTGCCCTCCATCCGAAATGGAGGACACCGATCATTCGGTGCACTATTTTGATGCACATTTTCGGTGCCTGTAGCATTTTTTATTTTGGAGGGCACCGATCATTCGGTGCACCATTTCGGTGCCCAATACTTACTCAAAACAAATAGACAATAAAGAATAACATCAAAGTGTGGGGGCAAGAATGGGATTGATTCAAATGTTTTTTATCCACTTTTTAGGTCACGGACCACTTTAGTCCAATCCCATTGGTACATGTCCACAATTGGGCCTATGTGTACCATTTTATTTTATTTTTTCTTTTCTTTTACCTGCATTCACCTCACATTTCAGAAAAAGAAAAGGTTCGGCCCGAGACCCCCAGCTCATCACTAATGTTAATATTCTTTTATGAGTAATGTTATACTTTTTAAAAGAAGTGGCAGTGAGTCTAAGTGTATGTTTGATAACCTAATTAAGTGATGAAAATGAAAAGATTCAGCACTTATTCCTTTTCAGTGCGTTTGATAACATACTACTTAATTGAAAAAGTAGCCAAAAAATCACTGAAAACTTTAAGTGAAAATTTTCTATTGAAAATAATCACTGAATGCATTCTATTTCAATAGTTGAAGCACTGTTTTCAGTATTACAAATTCAATCACTTAAAAATTTCAGTACTTAAAATTTAGTACTTAATTTTCAGCACTTAATTTTCAGTTTTATCAAACACACCCTAAGTAAATAACTTTTAATCAAAATTCTACTATTTTCAGTGTATTAGACCTAACTTCACTGCCACATCATTTGAGAATTATTTTTAAGAGAAAAAAAAATAAAAATTTGGGAAGCATAACATTACTCTCTCTCTCTCTCTTTTTTTTTTTTATTTAAAAGAGAATGGATTGTTAATGTCTTAATGATTAAGCAATAAGCCTAATCTGCCACCTTAACATCTAGATCCTGACTTCATTTGTTGCACAAATATTTTTTAAGATTTTCGGAAAAATCATATTGATTAAGCTCCCTTATTTTCTTAAAATAATTGTACAACACAATTTGAATATATCTTGATTTAATTTGGAGAAAGAAAATAAAAAGTGATGAACAATATTAGTTAGCATTGAAGTTTAGGTTCGTATAACACTGCTCTTAAATAGTGTTAAATTTGGACATGGTAAAAGTCAGACAAGGAAATAAACTAAACTAAAATAAATTTTCTAGTGACAAAATAATTTTGGGGATTTTTTTACAGCGACAAAATCAAAGACCAGAGAGTGAACATATGAAGGAGATATAGCAAGAGCGCTTAAAATAGGGAACTCCAAAAGTTTGAAACTATTTATCAACTTATGCGATTTAATTATTAAAAAAATAAATAAATAAATAAAAATATGAGTCATTGTCCAAAAGTCAGTAATTGGCTAGAGCTATCTTTGATAATTTTTTATCAAAATTAATTGCTTTATGTTTAATTAGCATAGACAGAAACTGTTGACAAACGTGCCCTAAGTCTCCAATTGGTCACTGCTTTGTGGAGAACAAAATTGACCGCAATAACAAAAAAATAACGAAAAATAAATGATGTTCCAGAATAATCAAAGCCCGGACCTCGTCAACAATTAACACCTTCAAGGGAATTTCTATATAAGACATATAGACATAGGAAAAAAAGGTGAATGTATACATGAAGGGAGTCTCTAAAGAGGATGTCCTTAATTCTTTTAATAAAGAGAAGACCTCTGTTTTGGCCGTCAGATCGTGTTTTTATTAAGGATATTTTTGTCATTTCAGACAATAAAAACACAATATCACGGGCAAAACAGATATTCTTCCTTTATTAAAAGGAGGGCGCCCTCCTTAGAAACTCCTTATATATATATATGTATATATATATGTGTGTATATATATAGCTGTCTTTGCAAATAGTTGAATTCCAAATGATGAATGGTACTCCAACTAGTAGCCACGGGTACTCAATTGGACAAAATTTCATTGTCATTGCTCGTACAATAACCATCTAGAAAATGCTATACTATTAGAAAAAGTGAACTTGAAGCTTTACTTAAGCATATTAAAATTGAATTTTAAAAAATAAAATAAAAAAAAGGATAAAAAATTAAAACAGATAAGATGAAAGATTATGACAACATTGATGTTAATTAACTTGGACATTTGAACCGACGAAAAGAAGCAAAAAATAAAAAATAAAAAATAAAAAATACATTCAAACACGCTTTCGAGATTCCAAAACCCAATTGGTTAATGACATCTGCAGATTAGTGATTTTGACTGTTGTTATAAGGAAATTTTAAAAGCCATCACAATCAAATACCATACCTGCTAGTATATTGTTTAATGAGGATTTTAAGATGGGGGAAAAAATCAAACAGTTCACACTTCTTTAATTAATAATAATATTATTCACCTTGATGATGCTAGAAAATGGACGGCTCCCACTTGTCCGGGTCTTAATTTCTGCTTGGTTGGAAATTTGGAATTAAGAGGTAGACCTGCAAAAATAACTTTGGTTATTAGACCAAAATCGATCCATCCAATGCGAAAATTAGGTTAAATTTCAAAGAATAACAATGCTCAATGTAAACATATTGTGTGTATTTAGTAATGATGAGCGGATGAGCAGTGGCGGACCCATAAGTTTAGTTGAGTGGGGATGGAAGCTTAAACAGGGTTATGGGGGCAACGTCCCTGTCTTGACTTCTTTATTACGTAGTATTATTATTATTATTATTATTTTAGTTTAGGTTAAGTACACGGATCTCCCTCGCATTTTGAAAAATTACACAGACCTCCCTTAAAATTAATATTCTGTAACACTTTTTTCCTTTAAAATTAATATTCTGTAATACTTTCCCCTCTTAAAGTGTTACAAAATACAAGGTATAAGGGAGGTATGTGTAATTTTCTAAAATACGAGGGAGGTCTGTGTAATTAAGACAAACCACAGGGGAGATGAGTGTAATTAACCCTTTTAATTTTGTAGACATAGTATAATTTTGTGTGGTTTTTTGGTACAAACTAATCTCTCCCATAAATCTTTAACGAAAAATTTGTGTTATATGCTTAATTAGTTATTTATATTTATCACTTTCACTTATGTTAATAATCCTTACGTCAAATGTTAATAATATCTTATGCATAATGTGTAAAGCAATCGAATACGCTTACTGCCAGTCTGCTAGACAAATATCAAAATAAAAGACAAAACAAAACAAATCACAAGCTAATTTGTTTATAGCAAACAAGTTTCATATAGGGTAAAAAAAATATGTGATGTATTCAGTTGGGGTTTTTTATTTTTGATTTTATTTTTCCTCCTAATCCAAAAAGAAAGAGAAAGTGGGAATGAGGGGACACCGTCTTCTCTTTTTTGGGAAAAATGGGTCTATCTTGGGTAGATTAGATTAGGGTAGCTTGAGCAAGAGGAAAAGTCATACGAGTGGTTGAGGATACATTCGTGTCTATATCTATACTAGAGCTTCAAAAACACCCCTTGTTAACAAATACTTCACTAAATCCCAAATTTTTTTTTTTTGAAACCATCACATATAACCTAAATTTTTTTTCTTCCAAAAGTTCAATGTTATTCGCCCACAGTGTAGGTCCTCCCGTGCGGACGAGCCATAAACTCAGACATCTTTCTTCTCCCCCATAGGCGTCACCTAGACTTAAAATGATATGCTTGATGTGTGAGTAATAAGGTGGATAATAAGAGACACTACTGCAATTTAATTTGTTCAAGATTAGTATGTACTCTTTGAAACATAATTGGTTTATGTGCGCACAATGTTCTCCATGTGAAGTGTGAACACCATAGCCTAGTTACAAAGTAAAACAATATTGAATATTGTTAAAATAACTTTATTGAAGTCTTTTTAGTGACGAATTAATAATCAAACTCAGTCACTCGTCACTAGTTAAATAGTAAATAAAAAAAAAGAAACAATCGAGCATGTCATTCAAGTAGCTCATTTCAAGTAAACATAACAAAGTACATAAATGATAATTGCATATATATATATATATATAGTTGTATGCAATTTGTGTGCCGTATCATATGATTCATATTAGCAGTATTACAAGGTATGACAGATCCCCTTGAATAGTTTCTCTTTGCACCAACAACATATTTAGGCTTAGTTTGGCCTCCATGTGGTGTTTCTCTTTTTTTAAAGCTCAATTTCATGTTAATTCACTTGATAATTAGTTTATGAGCTTTGCAAAAATTGAACTTAGGGCTTTTTTGGAGGGAGCTTTTAAAAGCTCTAGAATGGAGCTTTTAAAAGCTCAAGGTTGCTTTTTGGTTTCATGATGTCTTTTTGAAGAGTAGTATGTCACTTATATAAAATTATCAAAGAACTTAGTAATAAATTTCATAAACTCCTTTTAAAAAGTCACGTAGGGGTCAAACTAAGCCTTAGTCTGTTTGACTTAATATGGAAAACAACATACGTGTTAGCCAATTCGTTAATTAGCTGATCTAATATGTTCAAGATTTCAAATTCACACAACTTTTTTGTTATATATATATATATATATGTGTGTGTGTGTGTGTGTGTGTGTGTGTGTAGCCCTTCTTATGAGGGATCTCTTATTTTATTAAAATGAGGACTTCTATTCCTGGCCGTTGGAGATCATTTAATCAATGCAGTAAAAGTGAAATTCACTGTGCAGTAAATGATCTCCAACGGCCAGAATTAGAAATCTTCATTTTAATAAAATGAGGGATCCTTCATAAAAAATTTTCCCATACATATCAAGAAGTTGGCTACTTGCTCTAAATTTTCTTGAGTTTTAAATGACCGATATTCTGTTGGACTAAATTAAGTATTTAAACTAATTGGAAAATAAGATTTCATTTGCCTCAGTCATAGCATACCAAGTTACCCACTGATAATAGGTAGCTTGTAGTTATAGTGACAGGTATAGAATCAGTAAATTAATTCAAAGATAACTTTAACAATTACGGTAATGAGATGATTTCATCATTAATATTTAATTCCTATAACAAAACAAAATTTATAGGTGATATTAAATAACTTAATTTTCAGTTTTTGTTTGATAAAAACATTCTGTTAAGACCGGAAATTCCAAGGTAAAAACAGAAGTTACAACCTTTTCTTTTGTTGTTTTCTTCCTTGATTTTTCTCTTTCCTTTTACCCTCTTTCATATCATAATTTTTAACGTGGACCAGTGGATGGAACATTTCAGACAATGCCCCATAAATTTATTAACGCTATCTTTCAGATAGGCCACGGAAGACCACATAAGGCAGCTACCCCCACTGAAAATTTTAAAAATATATAATTTCATATACTATAAATTTTTTCACAGGTGCACGCTCTTGTTTCACTTTTGCGCTAATGTTCCCAAAATTCTTCAGATGAGGCGATTAATCATAATTTCAATACTTTTGGGATTATATCACATGTAAGATAATTCCATTAATTTAGAAATTATAATTTGACTAGATTTTTATTGCAATTTGATTTTCTTGAGTTGTATTTTGTTTAATAAGTATTGGGTCGTAAACTCTATATATAGGGATGCTGTATAGGATTTTAAGAAGCCCTTGGTGTACCAAGTTGAGGGGTCTTCCCTCATGGGGGTGCATGGTCCAGGATGAGAGAGTGAGTATACAAAGGGTGTGAGGGTTGGGTTATGTAATTTAACTCTGTTGTATCTTGTACCAATTGTTTATTCTCAATAGTGAAATAACTGGTCTCTCGGGTGTGGACGTATGCATTGTTTGGCCGAATCACGTAAAAATCTGTGTTTTCTTTAATGTGCTTGTTTATTACTATTTGTGTGTTCCTATTTATTGGGAGAATTTAATTCCGCATTTTTAAATTCCTAACAAGTGATATCAGAGGCAAATTAGTGAGATCTATGGTGGGCAAAGCATATGGTGACAGTGGAATAGGGGCACGGTGGGGAAAAAAAAAAAAAAAAAAGTTAGAAGAAGAAAAAAAAATATCTGATCGTAGCAGCAAGTTAATGACATGTTATGTGCGAACGTTGGCGGCTAATGTTGATATTGGCATTTGTGAAACAAGCTGTGCGAATTGGGACTTGGATAAATTTTGGATGTGGGCCATATGATGCTGTGACTAGCAAGAAGCAAAACTGAGGTGATCAATTGTGATTGAAAGTCTGTTTTGGGTACTGTTCTCATGGAAGGAATCCAGTGTGGCAAGGTCCAATAAATGAATAGTCCTAATTGGTTAAGATTTCAAGTAATTAGTGGACAAGTTGTGTTACTTGAAATTAAGGACCAAGATGGTTCACAAGGTTTTCAGGTGCTCCGAATTCACCAATAGGTGCAGATTTGTAAGATTTTGTACGGATTGAAATTTATTTTTCTTATTGATAGATCCTATATATATTGCAGCAGATTGAGATCTATCACCGAAAAATAATTTTGATGCTACTGTGATTGTAGCATGTTGTGTATGGTGGAGAGATTCTCATATTCCACTCATATGAGCATTTCTCTTGGGTTGTTAGATTTCGAGTACAATAAGTATATGCTTCTGGAGAAAATATTTTGATGGCATCCAAAAAGATGGGGGCAAATACAGACGCAATTATCCAACAAATGTAATTGTTAGGATACTGCACGTAGGAACGTTGATCAAATATTTTTTGGAGCAAGTTCGCTATTTGGGTGGTGTGATATTGATCCCAAATTTGCGGAGGAATCTAATATTGTTGCTGAAATCACACACATCGGTTGAGAGAAGTGTGGATGGTTTATGTTGTCTGTTTGGTAGAGCTGTACTCCCAAGTCCTTGATGAAAAATTCTTATATAAGTGAGTGCGTGAATGGTGTGATATTGATCCCAAATTTGCAGAGGAATCTAATATTGTTGCTGAAATCACACACAGCGATTGAGAGAAGTGTGGATGGTTTATGTTGTCTGGTTGGTAGAGTTGTACTCCCAAGTCCTCGATGAAAAATTCTTATATAAGTGAGTGCGTGGATGGTTTGTTCACGGTTCAGACCATGGTGAGTGAAAATCCTGTTGGGGAGAAAGAGGGATCGAGGCTCTTCTCTTGTGGAGTCAGTGGATATAATTAACTTCGGGCTTGCACATGTATTGGCCGTAGTTTGACAAGTCGGGGATGTTGAGACTTTGTTGATTCGGGGTGTGCATGATGGTACGGAAGACGGTCAATGGTAAATGGTAGCAAAGTGGTCGACTTTGTGGGTGCTCCGGTTAAGGGGGTGCTGAAGCGATAGAGGGGATGATTGTTCGGATTATATCACATGTGAGACAATTCCATTAATTTAGGGATTATGATTTGGCTAGATTCCTATTGTGATTTGGTTTCCTTGATAGAGTTGTATTACTTGTCTAACAAGTAATGGGTCATAAACTCTATATATAGGGTTATATGGGAATTTAGGAACCCTAGGTGTACCAAGTTGAGGGGTCTCGTCTCATAGAGATGCATGGTCTAAGGTGAGAGAGTGAGAGTTTTTTGGGATATTGAGAGTGGGTATACAAAGGGTATGAGAGTTGGGTTATGTGATTTAATTCAGTTGTATCTTGTACCAATTGTTTATTCTCAATTGTGAAAGAACTGGTCTCTAAGGTGTGGACGTAGGCATTGTTTAGCCGAACCACGTAGAAATCTGTGTTTTTTTTGGTGTGCGTGTTTATTATTGTTTGTGTGTTTCTGTGTATTTATTGGGTGAATTTAGTTCCGCGTTTTTAAATTCCCAACAGCCTCCACCAGACCAAACTGCAATATCCGCCCTTACTTTCATATTGTTTCTTTCTCATGTTAGTATATCCATTTTGTAGTTCAGTCTGTGTGTAAGGGTGTAAACAGCTCGGTTCGGTTCAGGGAATTTTTTGGTAAAACCAATTGGTTCGGTTCAGTTCGATTCGGTTCCGTTCGGTTCGAAATATGTAATTTTTTCTGTTCGATTTCGATTTTACACTTCACACATTCAAAGAAAATCGTACCGACCAAATCGATCGATTCGGTTCAATTTTTCAATTTTTTGGTTTTCCCTTTTCAGCACTACCTGTGTGTATTAGACACTGTTCTATTTTAAGTCCTATTTTAGGTGTTACCTCATGAATATGTCTCTTAAGTCTCATGCATTAGTTATTTAAATTGTAGAACTTGAACAAAAGGATGGGCATAGTGAAGTCAAGTTACAATGTGGGAGAGGTTTTTTTTTGTGTGCGTGTGTTATTTCCATAACTTTGCAAATGGAATCTAATTTTATCTAATTAAAAATTGTACACTAGACAATCCATTGTCATCTTAATAAAATGAGAGAATTAGAGTAACTTTATAATGAGGGTATCACAATAATGAATTTATTTTAGGTACTTGGTAAATTAAATTATAGTCATCACTTTAATGAGATGACACGAGCTTTTTGTCCTTACGAAAGTGTATACTTTAAGATATGAAGTAATTTAGCAGGTCCCATTTATTTTACACATAAAGAACTATTTGCATCTTTTTTAGGAAAAAAAATCACATGTCACATAACTGAAGTGATGCATGCTATGTACCTAAGTGTTTTTTTTCCCCCTCTTTGTTACAATGGGAGGGGGTTTTTAAACCTTAGCAATGTCAAAGGAGTGGAGAAGTTGGTGACGACCAACTTGAATAGGACCTCCAGATGTACGATACTAAACTAATCTGTCACGACCCATCCCACTACGCGTAGAAATAGGACACGTGGCACGCCACCAAGGCTCATCCAAACATCAAATAATTATACGCAGCGGAAAGAACTTTAAAACAACCCTGAGTATTTTAAAACTTTAGGAAACATTACCCTCTGAGTAGCAAAATCCATTTGAATCAGAGTTATAAAAAGATTTGGCCAATTGAAAACACGTCCAAAAGAATCAGTTTTGAAAACAGAGGTTCAGTCGACTGTGATAGGGTTCAGTCGACTGAGACCTTCAACTTTCAGTCGACTGAATTCCTTCCAGTCGAGTGTGCCTTGCAGAAACCAAAACCTACCTTTTGTAAAGGGGGTCCAGTCGACTGATCGGAGAACCCAGTCTACTGGTTTTACCATTATTAGAAGCAGTAGCCAAAATCAACAGTGGTTCAATCGACTGATCAAGGGTCCAGTCGAGTGTTTCCAATACTATTCACTTTCAGTGTCTAAACCCCACGGAATCCAGTCGACTGATCTAGGGTCCAGTCGACTGCTCCCCTGCTGGGCAGCCCTGTGATGCTAATACTAACACATGCTTCTCCAATATCCATAACCAACCACGACCAACACCAATTTTAACATTTAAAACATAACTACAAATGTTCAATTACAAGATTACAATACTACGAAACTAATCCATGGTTATATTACAACATATTACAATTTCCTAATCCTTACACAAGTTTTAGGATTAAAACAAAAATATATACAAATGTGGTTCCCCGGTGTTCCTCGACGGCCTCACTCCTCACGCTTCTTCTTGTCTTTCTTCTTACCTGCAATGGAGTACATCTCCACTGCTCAGCTATATGCTGAGTGCACAATTCTAAATGTATGCTTATATGACAGTTCATGGTTTAAGCATCTAAACACATAGAAATAGTCTCTAGGGTGAGTGGTACGCATTTATTCGGTCGATGCCGTAGGAGGCCCACCTCTCCCACGCATCTTGTATACTGGTTGGGCCTTCCTCCATACCAGGTACCGTGTCCTGGTTGGGCCCACCTCCAATCCAGACACAACCAAAAGTCCAATTCCATCACAATCACAATCAAAATTTCCAATCCTCAAGGTTCGAGGAGCTTACCCCGGATGAATTTGCACCAAACTCCCATTTGACCCAAGTAGACACATGACATGCTCACATAAACAGTTATACGTGCTTTTCACATATTTTCACGTGCATAATTAACGGGCCTAACTAATACATGAATTTCGCCCGGATCCAAAGATATCAAAGTTGATATTCAAAACATGAAAATCCATATATTTCATAGATCTAGAATTCATACCTCGTGCGATTCTCTTCAAACTTTGAAGGATCGTCTAGGGGGCTAATTAATCGTCGGATTTCAAATTTGGGACGATTCCTACAAGTTTTACTGGGTTTTCTCCAAAAGTCTAGAATTAAGATTTTTACAAAAATTGGCCAAACACGGCCTAATTAGTATCAAAACGTAGCCCTTACCTCCACGAGTTCAAATATGAAATCTAGAGAAAATCTTACGGACGAAATGTCGTCGATCGGCGTCGCAAAGCCTATAGCACCCAATCTTCATTCTCTCTCCTCTCTCAAGATATTTTTGAAAAGTTTTGGATGAGAATGAATCTCATCCACTACTATATATAGGCAAACTCTTGGGAATTGTGTTTACCTCCCCACGAGTTCCTCAAACTTCTAATTAGCTCTCGAAACTTTGCACACGTTCATTTTATGCCTTTACGAGTGAAAATTATAAATTCCAAAAGTTTCCGACTAAGTCTTGTTTGGGTCCAAACATTACATCCGAAAACTAAGTTATGTGAAATCTCTGCACAACCTATCTTTTATTTAGCGTGACACTCCACAGTTTTCAAAATGATATAACAATATCATAAATTATCAGAATTTCCACGACACAGATAAAATTACTATTCATAAAATACCAGATAGATCAAATAACATTTAAATCATATAAATGTCATTTAGTCATGCCAATGAAACTGTGAAATTCCATGTTCTCGTGTCCTCACTGACACCTTATCGTTGAACCACGTCAACTCAACTCAATTTATTAATAACATTAATAATTCCACAATATCAAATTATGCATTTTCAAAACCATGAATTTCTGGAATGGGTGTGACATAATCTTACAAAGAACTAAAAATTTTACTGCAAAAATAGAATATTCAATTAACGTTGGACATACACACTTAAGAAAACTGAATATAAATTTAGATATATAGATAATATCTCACTCCAATTTTTTGACAATAAATTGTAACATATGTGATAAGTATATAAATGTGCACCATTTCACAAGAGTGCTATTTCAACCAAAGATTAATTTTTCCATCAAAAAACTAAGTGGGTGAGAATTTGTCACAGTCCGGTCCCACAATAGCGGAACCGAAGCCCGTGGCACACCACCAAGGCTAAACCAATTCATTAACGTTCCCAAAAATTTGTTTGAAGAACACACGCAGCGGAATAAAACAAGTCATTTTGAAAACCATCCGTCTAGTCGACTGATCCTCGGATCCAGTTGACTGATCCTGGTCCAGCAGAAAGTTGGGTTTTAAAACACCATCCAGTCGACTGCTTTCTACATCCAGTCGACTGGGGCTTCAAAGCTTCAGTTGACTGGTAAAGTTCGGTCGACTGAAGTCCAGCCTGGCCAAAAATATCAGTTTTGAAAACCATGATCCAGTCGACTGTGTCGGCAGCCGACTGATCCTCCATGAAACGATGCAGAGAGTTGCAGAAAAGGAGGCTCCAGTCGACTGTTCAACAAACCAGTCGACTGATCCCCTGGAAGCAACACATTCTGCAGCATTTTCAAGTTTAAAAGCTTTTGAATTCAAACGGGGATCAAACACACACTTCCAAAAGTACTCCAAAGCAATCCTAACTGTATTAACATATTACCGAAGCACAGTTACAACATGTTACTAACTATTACAACATTTTAGATTCGTTCTAACATACCAAGTTAAACATAACTAAAAACCATAAGAATTCTTATTACAACATTCCTATTGTCCCAAAACTACAAGATTAACGTTCAAGTTGCCTTCTAAAAGAACTCCCAACCCACGTGCTCACTTCTGCGATTCCTCGCCAACATTTTATACCTGCAATGGTTATTTGAATAACCACACATATTCGATTTGTTTAAGCTAATGCTTAGTGAATAAATCAACATATGTACATGAATGATAAACATGTTCGCATTCACATCTCTACATTTCATACTACTCGCCGGAGACTCACGTGCCCGTCCATACTCCCAATCCGCGACTCCTCGCCAATAAGTCCACGCGAAAGGGTAAGACCCACGATTCTTCTCTTCAATCGTGCGACCTTAATGCCTATATCGGCTCCACAAAAATGGCACGGTGACCACGTGCTCCTTCTGACCCAAATAAGCAACTTAACATGCTCGAATACATATCACCATGCTCGCGGTAATCAAAGCATTTCATCGTGCTATTGGGCCTACTTATCAATATAAATGCCCAATATGAACTACACAAGATATCTCTAAGTATTAATACATGCTATTCAAACACAACATGAATACATATCAAGAAACCATTCCAAAAACATAGTTGAATCACTCACCTCCGATTAACACTCCTATAATTCAATCTGAAGAAAATCCGTGTACAAAGAACGTGCAGAAGTCCGTCTAGTACAATTCCTATGGATCAAAATTCCATTTATCAACTTTTATGAAAAATTCTAGAAAACAACTTTTCGAAAAACTTAGCCAAATAGACCCTTATAGATATCAAAACGAAGCTCTCACCTCTAGGAGCTCAAATATGAAATCTGGTGAAAAACCAGCGGGCGAACGGGCGTCGTTTGGCGTCGAGAAGCTCTAAGCTCCTAATCTCCCTTATGGCCTCCTTTGAAACTTATGAAGAAATCTTTGTAAAAAATATCTCATCCATCTCTATTTATATATAGGCAAAACCTTTGAAAATTACGTTTACCTCCCCACTAGTTTTCAAAACTCCTAATCAGTCTCTGAAACTTTCTATACAGCTTATTCATAGCTTTACAAGTGAAACCTCAAAATTACAAAAGTTTTCGACTGAGTTTCGTTTGGTTGCTAAAACGCGAATTTCTACATGACGTTTTCGAAGTTGCTAATTAGCCTACCAAATTAATAGCGTGTTCATTCGTCCTCACCAGGATACTAAATCTAAGAACAGAAATATATTCTAAGCCAGAAAATAATACAGATATTGAAATACACAGGTAAACATTTATTTCCAGATAAACAATTAAAATGTTCCTCAGTAACCGTCTCATACTCGGAGAGACGTCGCAATAACAAATCTTCAATCACCACAGTTTCAAAGGGTTCTATAATACAGACACCCAAATCAACTCGTGAGTCAAAACTCACTCAACCATGTGCCAAAAGACACGCCACATCACATTATCATGCATGACAATGAAATGCAAAAGCAATAACACAAATACGGGTGTTATAGAATTTATTCGAGAAAACTTAACTGTTATTTAATGCAATTAAGTTTTTAAAAAATGTTATAGACTCTAAGGCCTTGTTTGGTGGTCAGGATAAGAGGCAGGACAGGATAACTTTTATCCTATCCAGCGTTTGGTGGCGTCATTGGACATTATAAAATAGTCTTGAACTAAGTTTTTATCACATAGAGAGTGGGATAACTCTAACCCATGGGAGGAAGTGGGTATTAGGTGGGATTAGAAGTTTGGGATAACTTATTGGGACAAAAAAAAACTATTTTTTTTTTCTTCAGATCCAGCTGTTTTTCAGATCTTTTTTTTTCTTTTCTTTTTTATTTTCAGATCTACCTTCTTCTTTTTTTCTTTCACATCTTTTTTTTTTTCTTCAAATCTCCTCATTTTGTTTCTTCGTTGAGATCCTTTTTTTTTTTTGCCCTTTTACATTCTCTCTCTCTCTCTTTAATTTTTTTTTTTTTTTAGATCTACTCTTTTTTCTTTTCTTTTTTTTTTCTTCAGACCTCATTTTGTGTTAAAAAACAATAATTTAGTTATTATCCAGAAATTATATCCAGGCACGACCAACACACAGGATTAGAATATAACAGCTTATCCAGCAGTTTTATCCAACACGTTCCAAACACAGAACATCATAGCAGCTTATCCGACAGGATTACTATCCTATACGATCCTGCCTTAATCATGTCCTATCTGATAGTTTTATCCGGCCTGCCAAACGAGGCCTAACAGAACAAACCAAAAATAATCCAACACTAGATTGAATGGATCCAGTTTGGATCATATTCGAATCAAAATCCAATCCCACTGACATTGCCTTGACAATATCTATATCTATATATCTATATACACATATAAAGGGAAAGAGAGGAGTACCATAAAAAAAAAATTCTACCATTAATAATTATACAAAAACCATTACGTATTATTTTCCTAATAAATATATATACAATGGACAAAAATGTCACAAAAATATTACAGAGAAACTACATTTAATTTCCCCTGAAACCTCTCTACTTACAAAGTAAGTGAGCCCCTACTAGTGTGTGTATATATATATATATATATATAGTAGAAATCATGAGAATAGAGCATTCCAACTATTCAATTATATATGGGTTCTTTTCACACACATGACTAATAATTGTTTTGTGACCGTTCGGGCCCAATTCCTATTGATAATATCTTCCTTTTGTTTTTTCTCTTGAGGATTTACATCAATGGGGGAAATGTGTCGTTTTCTTTTGCTCAAATAAGTTTTTGATTTCAGTGGGAAAAAAAAGAGACTAATAATTGTTTATAAATAATTATATTGCATACATGTCCAAAAAATTATAATATAGAATAGTTGCATAAATTCATATGCGTGTGAATAAAGTAAAGCATAAAAGCCACCTTTTGACAAGGAAAAGAGAAAAAAGAATGAAATAATTTCATTGATAATGGAAGAAAGTAAAAGAAAAACACAATGGCACATAAATAGATGACAAGATAAAAAAAAGAGTGAATCATTCAGAAATGAAGAGTAAAGGAAAAACATAATGAAACATAAATAAATATATGATAAAATGCTTCTAACAAATAAAAATTGTTAATAAAATCCATGTAATTGTCAAAGTCTCATATTCGACTTTCTATTTAATTTATGTATTGTTCTTTTGGATATGAGGATAAATTCTTCAACCTATCCTCAGCGACTTTGGGATCTCTTCACTAGACTGTTACCTGTTGCTGTTTTATCGGAGAAAAATACGTGACAAACTCCGGATAAGTGTACTAACCTCCCACAACACACATTAATTAAGTCAGAAAATGAAATTAGCAATAGAATACGAACCCAATCCAAAATAAAAACTTTTTATGACTAACTTGAGATCCGACCTTCTCAATAATTTTACTCCAACCCTCGGGGGTTTTGAACCCATGATGTCCCTTAGGCAAAGGCGGTTGATCTTTTATCATTTTATGTATGTAATATGTTGGGTCCAAACTAGTGCAAAAAAGGAGGGTTTTTTTTTTTACTAAATTGTTGCCAAAAGGAGGTTACTTGGCAATGAAGCCCATATTTATTCTACGACCCTACAACCATAATGTAGATCTTTTTGTCGTTTAGCTCGAAATTATCTAGAGGCTTCATAACATTATAAATCCTAACAGAGGCTTCTGGCTTCCTTTCTTACTTTGGATTCACATTCTGTGCATCTGTTTGGGTTTCGGACACCCTCATTTGTGAAGGAAGAGATCTTTTATATATCCCGGTTTTTGGTTCTTGGAATGTTGTTTTTGTGTCTAGATCTGCTAATTTTATTACCCACAATATTGGAAGAGACAAGCAATTAGAATTCTCTATGAAGAGTTTCCTCCCTACTGAAAAGAGAAAGACTATGCTAATTGGGCAATAACCCTCTTGGCCCCTTTAGTCCTTTAATGAATTGCCTTTTTCTAGCAAAAAAAAGTGTAGCATTTGTTTGGAAAATGCTTGTAAAAGACAGTACTCTGGGAGTCTCCTATATTTAGAGTTCTGTATTTTATTTTAAGATGTTCTAAAATTATGTACATCTTTAGAAAATTAATGGTATTTTATACTCTCTCTATCTCAAAATAAGTGTCCACTTTTATTTTCCATATTTTATAAGAAAGTTGTATTATATTAATTTTATTAGTTCACTAAAGAGTCATTTTCCAATTTTATCCTTGGATGTGATGGTTGTTTGCTTTTTTGCTTATTTTGGGATTACACATAAATGATATTTTGTCTTTATTATAAGGGTAGTTTTGGAAAGTAAATAACAATTATATTTTGGAAAGTAAATAACAATTATATAAGGGTAGTTTTGGAAAGGAAAGTATACACTTATTTTGGGACATCTAAAAAAGGAAATGTTGATACTTATTTTGGGATGGAGGAGTACTATTTTACCAATTTTACTCTCACTAATTAAGGTGTGGAAGATTTTATGAAAAAAAAAAGAGTAATATTTGGGACACAACCTTCATACAACTTTCAACAACCTCCCCAAAAGATGTGTCTATCTCTCTCCTGTGATGTCACTGGACCCCACAGTGACACAGGAAAGAGATAGACACATCTTTTGGGGAGGTTGTATGAAAGTTGTATGAAGGTTGTGTCCCAAGTATTACCCAAAAAAAAAAGAGTAGTGCTAGACACACTCCTAAATGCACAACCAAATGCACAACCCTGTTTAAAATTATTGAACCTCGTGAAAAATCTGTACACAAAAAAGGAGGTGTACATAATGTGCATATTTTTCAGCACAAGGTCCAACCTTTTTAAGCAGAGTTGTGCATTTGGTTGTGCATTTAGGAGTGTATCTAGCATTACTCAAAAAAAAAAAAAGTGTCATTCTTTTTAAGCAATTATGAGGTTCTCTTAATAAATTGATTTTCTAAAGATAGACTCTAAATATTATAATGTTAGACCCACACAAAATTCTACAAAAAACGATCTTAGCCCATGATTCCAGTGGCCCCATGAGGAGAATACATGGGTCCCATATGGAATCCACCGAAATCAATAACTAAAATTATTTTGTGTGAAATTTTGTGTGAACCTGCCATTACCCCTCTAAATATAAGAGAGAGAGGGAGTAAAATATTCATATCGTGTTGTAAATAGTCAAATATTAAAGAACTTTATTCTCTCTCTCTCTCTCTCTCTCTCTCTCTCTCTCTCTCTCTCTCTCTCTCTCTCTCTCTCTCTCTCTCTCTCTCTCTCTCTCACACACACATAAATATGGGGGCACATACACTAGTTTTTAGAGATCAAAAAATACTTTTAGTGACAAAATTTTTGTCGCTAAAAATCTCGACTTTAGCGACGAAATTTCATCATTAAAAATATTTTTTCATCACTAAAAGAGTATCATGTTGTAAATTAACATTTCCACATATATATATATATATATATACACACACAAATATAGGCACAATTATAGGCATTGTATGCTTGTATTATGAACGTTACATTGATCTCAATCCCTTTGGGATGATTAACTCCATATATACATATATATATATATATAGCGTCACACTCTAAAGTTCATTGGGTATGCGCATTGAAATACCACAGGCTAGCGGGGCGATGAGACGGGGAGCAAGATAATGGGGCGGCTCGCGATTTTTTTTGGCTAAAAATCCTTATGCGCATACCCAGTGCGCTTTAGAGTTTGATTGTGTATATGTATATATATATATATATGGAGTTAATCAGCCCCACTGGCGAACCTATGTACATTTCAGGGGTGGCACAGCCCCCTCCTGAATTTTTGAAAATTACAAAATTATATGTAATAGTTTAGAGATTTTAGAATTAATAGCTCCTCTTAAATATCACACAGCCCCGCCCCCTAAACTTCTGAAAATTTTAGATTTATATGTAATACATATTTAACAAGTTTTAGACATAGGTCTCCTTGTACTTTTGAAAATTCTAAATTTACAGATAATATTTAATAAGTTTTAGACATAGGCCCCCTTGTACTTTTGAAAATTCTATACTTACATGTAATATTTTAAATGTTTTAGACATAAGCCCATAAAATTACATGATTTACCCCAAATTATAAGTGTTAAACCAATCCTATATGCGATTCTACCATTTTACACATAATTATGTATAAGTAGACCCAAAAAAATTCGCCTCAGAGGACGCTGCCCCTGAATCCCCGTATAAGCTAGGCCCCATGGCTAAAAATTCTAGGTCTACCCCTGAAAAAGGATTGAGGGATGATGAATCTAGAAGGCAATTGCAAGATTCAAAGTGATAGAATTATTCTTCTTCTTCTTTTTTTATATATATTTTTGATAACCAATAGAATTATTCTTCTAAAGTAGCAAAAGCCAAAGTTGATTTAATAGATCATATTTATCATCATTTAAAGTAAGCCATAGTTACGTCAAACAAAATACTATTAATGAAAATACAAAGTATTCAATAATATATAATGTTTCTTTTGTTATTTCTCACGTTGGAAATAAACAACAAAAGTATTCCATACATGATACATATATTGTTCCTCAAGCCGGCGACTAGTGGGAGGATTTGTGATTTTTTTAGGTTAAAAATTTTAATGCGTAAATCTAATACACATGTTTAGTGCGCTTTACAACCTGATTATATATATATATATATATATGGAGTTAATCATCCCAAAGGGATTGAGAGATGGAGAATCTAAAAAGCGATTGCAAGATTCAAAGTGATAGAAGTGTTCTTCTTCTTTTTTTTTTTTCTTTTTGACCGATAGAATTATTCTTCTAAAGTAGCAAAAGCCAAAGTTGATTTAATATATCATATTTATCATCATTTAAAGTAAGCCATAGTTGCGTCAAACAAAATACTATTAATGAAAGTAAGAAGTATATTTAATAAAATAATGCTTGGGATACAAAGGACACAAAGAACTTCCACAAAATGAGTAGAAAGTCTATGTGGTATACCGGGATCCGCCAACAATTAATCATTATTTCCATTAATTGCTGGCGGGCCCAGTGTACCACATGGACTTTTCACTCATTTTATGGAAGTTCTTTGTGTCCTTTAGTGCCCTAAGCATTATTCTATTCAATAATATATAATATTTCTTAACTTCAAAAATAAACAACAATAGTATTTCATACATTGTTCTTTAAGCGGGTTGTGGAGACGGGGCGCGGGTTAGTAGGATGGCTTGTGATTTTTTAGGCTAAAACTTTCAGTGTACTTCAGAGTCTGATTCTATGTGTATATATATATATGTATATATGGTGAGACTTTTAAGTGAACATGGTTGAGTGAATTTACTCAGTGAATATGTTTTTTTATTCTAAAAGAACCCGTGGGCCGGGGAGCGTGGGTCAGCTGGGCAGCCCAAGAGTTTGTTTAGGCTGAAAAATATGTTCAATGGGTATGTTCACACAATCCGGTTCACTTAAGAATTTTATCATATATATATATATATATATATAGTCAAGCTCTAAAACGCACTGAGTATTCGCACTAAAATTTTTAGCTTAAAAAAATTGAGAGTCGTCCCCACTAACCCGCTATATTTATTGAGAGAGAGAGAGAGAGTTAACATTCCAAAGGGATTGAGATCAGATGGTGAATTTAGAAAGCGATTGCAAGATTCAAAGTGATAGAATTATATTTCTTTCTTTCTTCCTTTCTCTTTCGTTTTTTTTTTATTATTTTTTAATTTTTTATAATTTAATATTTTTGATAACCGATAGAATTATTTTTCTAAAGTAGCAAAAGTCAAAGTTGATTTTTTTAATTAATCCTTCCGTCCCTTTTTTTAGTCCTATATTCCATTTTAGGATATCTCAAAATTAGTGTCCGCTTTCCTAAATTAGTATACAATTTTTACTTACTTTACAAAATTACCATTCCTTGAAATCTACACCAAGACAAAACTAAAAAAAGTTATTGTAATAATTAGGAGTAATTGTGGAAAGTAGGTGTAAATTTTTTTTGTCCCCCTTAAAAAATTGAGTTCCCAATGGTGGACTCAAAAAAAGGGACGGAGGGAGCATTTTTTATTGTTAGCTAGATTCAGACTAGATACACACACAGAGAACTCCATACACTCGCACACATCTCAGCCCCAACCCAACCCTAAAGTCCCACACTCGCTCATAATAAAGCCCAACAAGGCGACTCATTCTGACTGAAGAATAATTTGGGAGACAAGCAACTAAAATCTCCTAAGAGAATTCGAACCATCTCTCCCCCTCATTAAAAAGAGAGAGACTATACCAATTGAATTACAACCCACGTAGCAAAACCAAAGTTGATTTAATAGATCATATTTATCGTCATATAAAGTAAGCCATAGTTGCGTCAAACAAAATACTATTAATGAAAGTACAAAGTATTCAATAATATATAATGCTTCTTTTGTTATTTCTCACTTTGAAAATAAACAAAAGTATTCCATACATTATTCCTCAGGCGAGGAACATGCCATCAGTTGAGCAAAAAAAAAAAAACAGGAACATGCCATCGTGATAAGAGGATATGTAGCAGTTGATCTGAGCAATATTGCCAACACCAGTAGGGCATATATATATGTCCAATCCATTACCAAAAAGATAAAAGATACAAATGTGTGTGTGCCTGTGAGTATACACATAGATGCACATACATAAGGGGCCTAGCTAACTTTTTTTAAGTACCCATCTGCAATCAATTATTTGAAATTATTAAAAAAAAGTTGAGTTTCACCAACATTTTTCTTATAATTGTTATAAAAGGTTCGATTTTTCAAAAAAATGAAAAAAAAAAAAAGGAGAGTAGTTTAAATGCAGCAAATTGAAGCTTCTTAATAAATAAGCTGAAAGTTCCAATTCCCATAGTAATACTAAGCATTAAACAATTTTTAAAAAATCTCTAAATAAAAAATCTTTTTATCCCATAAAAATTCCGAAGGGACTCTAGTTCTCTGACTTTGTTCCTGCAATGTATGTACAAACTGAATTCATTCTTTTCTTCTAGCTTCTTGATTTGCATGAAGTTCACTACAGGAACTATTACATGTCACTTTCATACCGTATGACGGCCAGTCGGCCACTGTGATATCTTCATTGATGTAGGGCTCATATGAAACTTACATTATACTCAAATCGCAATAGAAGTACTCACACAGGCCAGGGTGTGATGGTTTTATCTCTTCCACTAGTTACATGGTAGCACATTTAGCAGCAAAAACAAGAAGAATTCATAGTGAGTCCTACACAATAGCAAGTTCTATTCATAGCCTTTTGATGTTCTCTAGCTTGATAATAGTTTTGGGGAATATTGTGGGTGGGTGCTGTCTTTCTGAAATTCCATTGTGTTTTACCCCGGCTTAGAAAAATTAAAACACGTTTTCAATTAATTGTCTTTTGTAGCCCACAGATTCATATTTTATTTACTATATGTGTAGAAATATGAAAGTGAGAGTTTTATTGATAGAATTGTTGGAATACAAGCCTTCAAGCCTTCAGACTTATATATATATATATATATATATAAGATAGTACTCATGTTATATTATAGGAATATAGATATGATCTCCTTAAGATAGAAATCATATATTCCTTTTCCAATACAGCTTGACACAAATTATATATGTTTAAAGAGAGTTACTATTAGCACTCCAAAAATGAATTAATGCACTCTATGGTACCATTCTGACAATCTGTTGTAACATGCACTCAAAATGATATTGATGTTTCAAACATAAAATTATATTTTAAACATAGAAAAGAATATTTAATAATAATAATAATAATGTAATCTTTATAATACACATTTTAAGCATTTAATAATATCTAGTCTCTTATCTCACATACTGCCAAACAAAGAACAAGATATATTCTATATAATTTCTTGTCATGTCTGATATAGTGGACAGTTTAATTTATTCGGATTGCCAATCATGACCCTAAATGTCACGTCAATATAGGACTGCCCTTAATGGTAAAAAAATCTTCCAAAATACAGGTATTAGTGGGACACCTTTAATAATGATGGGATTACTTTAATATCCTTCAATCTAAATTCAAAGGGTCAACTGTCACATCTTATTATATTATAATAATATGAAAACCCCCCATGTGCCACTTGGCATAAAGAGAGGTAAGGCTAGCAAAAATTTATAATTTTGCTCATTAAATTACTCTAAAGACCTTTTATTTAGCATTGAATTCCTAATAATAACTCTACTACTTTATTAATATGGGTGTTGAATTTGAAATGTTTAAAAATTGAGATTTTATGTTATCTATCTGATTGATAAATTTTGATTATTTTTTGCACTATAATATATATCACAGTTGTAACTGATAATAGTTTTTCCGTGCATTGTACGAGTAAAAAAATTAGTATATTTGAAAAGAATGTGAGATTCAAAATTTGGGAAGCAACACTCCAATGGTAAACGATAGAAAATCAATTTAACTTTCTAATTCTAAATCATCATTCCTTTCTAATTCTAAATCCAGACGACTTACATTTCATTATCAAAGCTGGCAATTAGTGTTGAAAATTTTAAGCTATTAAATTTATAGTACTAAAAATAATGTTTTACTTAGATTCTATTTTGTTTATGAATTTTGTGAGGAAAAATAATAAGGAGAGAAAAATAATAAGGAAAACTAGTTTTCTCATAGTTTCCCTTTGTTTTCCTAATATATGGACAAAGAAAGAGAAATAACTTATAACATTCACAATTTTTAATTGATTTCTCAACTTATTTCCTTTTTTTTTTTTACTGTTTTCCTTATTAACAAAACGTATGAAAAGTTACCTATGTTTTTCTTTTTTTTTCCTCACTAATTCCAAGAAAAACAAAGCCTTAAAGTGTTCAGAAGATTTTTTTTACTCAAATTTTTTTGGCTATTTTAAATTCACTGAAAAAAAAAATCAATATACTTAGATTGAATTATCAAAAACGGTCTAAATCCGTGGTCCCATGGAGGACAAAATTAATTGACCGAACATCAGAAGGAAAGAATGATTGATGTTTAGGATGAATCAAATTAAAGTCGGGTCCTCCTCACTAATATCACCTTCAAGAATAATTTTTCAATATATTGACACAGACGGGGGTGGATCCAAGAGTTCTCGGGGGACAGAAACTTATACGGGGTTCAGGGCAGTACCCTGATTCAATTTTTTGAAAAGTTGAGGGACAATTTAAGGGTAAAAATGAAAATGAAAAAAAAAAAAAAATATATATATATATATATATATGAAATATATAAGGTAAAAGAATTATGTTAAAAAATTGTTGGGAGTGGCAATTAAGGGGCAAAAATAAGTAATGTATGAAATATATAAGGTAAAAGCGTGATTTTGAAAAATTGAGCGAGCAATTAAGGGGTAAAATAAATAATGTGTAAAATTTATTGAGTAAAATAATAATTTTGAAAAGTTGAGAGAGGACAACTGCCCCTCTTGCTCCTATGTGCATTCGCCCCTGGACACATAACTACAAAATCATGCGTGCATATATGCATAATTATATATTTGTGTATGTAGAGTTGTATAAAGATTTTTGATCGATAGAGAGAAGGGGAAAAAAAAAAAAAAGGGGGGGCTTGGCATTGTCACACTGACTCACACCCACGTCGCCGTCTTTGCTTTTGAGAGAGAGAACTTCCAAAGATGATGACCTGTAATTTGTAGCGATGGACTTCATAGGACAAAATTTCATTTTCTTAATTTTCCCTCAAACATCCTACGTATAATGATAAATCAGAAAGAGCTTTAAATATTGTTATATTTTCATTTCAAGTTTATAACGTAAGGTTTAAAGATATGACAAAGGCAACAGTTTATTCCATTGATAACTGAACATATTTTTGGGAAAAAAAAAAAGAAGAAGATGAAGAAGAAAAAAGAAGAAGTTGGTTTGGCGTTCAAAATGCGCTTTTTAATTTTTTTTTTTTTGGTATAAAAGTAAGAAACAAAAACTTATTGATCAGTGATATTTGCAAGTTTAAGAATCTAGAACATTTAGGGTGCGTTTGATAAAACTTAAAATTAAGTGCTAGATTTTAAGTACTGAAATTTTTAAGTGATGGAATTTGTAATACAGAAAATAGTGCTTCAACTACTGAAATAGATCGCATTCAGTGATTATTTTCAGTAGAAATTTTTCACCTAAAGTTTTCAGTGATTTTTTTTGTTACTTTTTCAATTAAGTGGTTCATTATCAAATGCACTGAAAAAGAATAAGTACTGAATCTTTTTATTTTTAACACTTAATTGGGTTATCAAACATACCCTTAATATAGATTTTCCAAAGCTATCACAATCATACAAATCTAAGTACCATTGATGCTATTGTTTTTTTAGTGAGGAGTTGGTTTATTGTGTTTGCACCCAAAATATGTGTAATACATGTACCCAAAAAAGAAGCTTAAATGATATTAATATATGCATATGATAATTTAAGGTGGAGTTATGAATTCACAGTCGAAAAGGTGTTCAGATAGATGGGAACACATACAAAAGTTCCGTATCAGATAGAACTGGTATAAGAGTGGGACTTGATGAAAGTCTAAATGATGTAGATTGCATTTTTGTTGTGGAAATATGCTTAAATGACTACTTGTTTAATGGTTTAATATTATATTGATTCCATACGTCAAGTAATGGGGACTAGAGTTTGGGTACCCGTGTGAGGGCATATTTGAATACGGTTCATAATTGGTAGATTTAATAGCAACTTCACGAAAGATGTGGGACCACGTTTGGGACCCGTACGAGACATGGACTAAACCCATTTAGAAATATTGGGTAGTAATTATAATTACAAGGGGTTTCATAATAAAACTTGACAAATAGTTGGAGGTGTTAAAGGAAATAGAAGAATAAGAGATGTATATCATCTCTAACCATGCTAGGTGAGTCATTAATGACTCATTTGTTAGAAAGACATTAGCATAAAGAGTGAGAGACGCGTGGAAGAAAAGAGAACGAGAGACGTCGAGGGTTTTCCGATGACGTTTGACACCGTACCTTCGTCGTTCGGACTCTGATTTGACCGAGACCACGTTTGGACTCGTGGAGGTAAGAGGATCACATGCATGCCTTGTAACGCCTCAAATTCCTAAAATGGGGGTTAAGGTGATTAGATGGTTCAATAGTCAAATTAAAACATTTTTAAAATAGGAAGATTTGAAAATCTGTAGATCCAGTTGACTAATCGAGACATCGGTCGACTGGTTTTGCAAGATGCTAAAGCATAACTTTGAACAGTCTAATCCACTCGACTGACAAAAGATCCGGTTGACTGGCTCTCAAACAGAGAGTTCATAAAACATCTGTCCTGGTCGATTTGAGCAAATCCAATCAACTGGGGCATAAAATGTTCAGTCGACTGGGGCCACTCGGTTGATTGTTTGTATAAATATAGAGAGTCCACACCTCTTGGTTACAGAATCCAGTCGACTAGACGCCCAATTGGTCGATTGGATAGTAGCAGCAGAAGACTCTGTTGCACAACAAACTATATGTTCACACAATTTGCTCTCAAACGGGTTGTTCTAACTTAATAAAAGGGGAAGTAAAAGCTATGGGACACCCTTCCAATCCAAGCATAACTAAAAATGAAAACGAGTTGTTCCATCACAACATATATGCATGCAATCTTAAGAAAATGAGTGACTTATGTCACGATTACATGCCAATACGAATTTAACGAATCCTAACATGATTTAGGAATCCAAATAACAAGTTTAAGTTAAAGGAGGATAACATGCACCCCTATACAACCACGAATACTAGTTTAAAAACGAGTACGGACTAACATGCGTCTGATAACAATCTACTATGCGAAAGCATAACTTACAAATCTAAAACATATAACTATGTAATTATATGGTTTCTAGAATCTCCCCACAAATGGGGTTTTTAAAAGGGCAATTACATGCCAATCACTATAAGGCCTTACCCTTATCCATTTTACCTGAAAAGGTTTTAAGAACAGCCTATGAGCACGACATCTCATATAGTCATACGATTCAATAATATCATGAGTTATATACATGAATGCGTGAATGTAATGATTTGTTGCCGAAGCAAAACAATGTCACCCGTAGGCCTTTTTATGAACTTTCCAAACTCTCACTCTTAAACACCACACCCGGTCTATGGGCCACCACGTTATGGAACCACCTGATATGGGTCTTTTGCTTACAATTCCTATGGTTTGCAAAACCAGGAGATCGAGTTTCTTATGGATCCAATCCTCACATTTACACCCATAACCGGGATTATCTATACTTCAAATCAAAATCCTCTTGCAGAGGTTTTTCATGATCTTTAAAACCCAGAAATCCCACATATGGAGATCTTCCCCTTTTTAAATCAAAAGCCCCACACATGGAGGTCTTTCACCCAAAATCCTTTTTCGTGCATTTTCATTTTTCATGTTGATGCACATGTTCATGCCTAATTTCCTAATCATGCTTATGAAATGCAAATGAACAATATTATGCTAGATGAACAGGCATATTAATAGTCTTTCATAAAACTTAAGCATAGGCAAGAAAACATGGATTTCTACACAAGCATGTTATCAAACTTCTATGAAAACAAGTAGACATGTTTTCAACTTTCATTTAAAACACAAAAGCACATAAGCATCTAGAGGAAAGCACATAATTTCAAGCACATCCTAAGGTAACATTTCATTGTGGCGTATTATCAAACACAAGGAGTGCATCTATGTGATAGATAAAGGAAACTTTGAGATTTCTATAGAAACATATTTAAAGCTAACGTTTGACTGTCAAGGATGCATGACATATATACAAGATGAAGCCTCTATGGCTTCTCATCCGAATGATTTGTCCAACCTACATTAACTAATCTACTTGGTGGACAAATCACCTATGAAGCCTTCAAAAGGTAGTATTTAAAACCCAAGAGTTTGAACAATCAAAGATGCTTAACATCAAAGATGAAGACTTCAAGTTTTAAATCGATTGGAAAACATGACAATCGATTGATATGCAAAAAGAGGCAATCAATTGGGGCACAAGGGCAATCAATTGGGAAATGAATTAGTGTAAAGTCTTATTTATTTAATACAGTCCAAAAATACATGGTATTACACTATTTAATCATATTTTATGTTTTTATTTTTTTATGCCACTTTCTTTTTGTTAAAAGGGTTGGTTTTCTTATTTTAATTTATGAAGCTTCAGTAATGGTAAATTAAGTTAGTTTGGACTAAATTGAGAAATGATAATAAAATAGCATATATGGGACAAATATTTAAAGTGTGTTGAATTACAATTAGGCCAATATATCATACATCATTTGTTTTTTTGTTTTTTCAAAATTTGGGAGGGTTAATTACACACACTACATATAAAATTATTATTTTATCATATATAAAAAATCTCACAAAATGGGGGATTATAGCCCACCTCAGTCGTCAAGGGGCTCCGTCCTTGATTACAAGTTAAACTTCTAAACGGATCCACGTGGTACTGTTCAAGGGCAATGCCCTTGTGCGATTTTTTTGGATTCATTTATACATATTTTTAGATGTGATTTTGTATAGTAGAAAGATTATAGTTTTGTTAATTACAAGAGATTTGCTACCCCATTTTGAGAGTTGAAAATTTTTTATGTTTATAACTATAATTCTTTGGCTTATAGTTTATATATGACAATGATTGTTGCAATTATATGTAAGCATAAGCCATTTTTATAAATGTTAAAAATTTGGAGGGGCCAACATCTAAATTACTTTGAGAATTTTTCAAATTATAAATACATAATCAAACTTCTTTAAAAAAATTGTTGGGCCAGTAAGTCTCCACATGGTTCCGCCAGGGTGACAATCTAACAAACAGCCCTTGTTAATTAGTCAACAAATCTAGAGATTTACGTTAATCCCATGATTAGTCCCTTTCACTTTGAATTGTGTTTGACTTAATCTTGTTCTTTAATTGTATAAGTGTCAACCAATTAATTCTATTTCTTAATTACCTAATTCTCTAGCTAACATGCTCAAAATCTTGAAAACATGACTTATTTACGTACTAGATTACTGGTTCTATGTTTTTTCCAACTTTTTTAAGAAACCGACCATTTTGATGGATTGACTTGTATAGATTATTGAAATTAGGTTTGGAATACTTAATTAGTTTGCCTAAACCATAGCCTATTAGGTGTAAACAAGTAGCTGGGGTGATAATATTATTTTCTATATTTTATTGACGCTGTGGTGATAGTTTGAGTATAAGGCAACAATATTAGCTACAAATACTTTTCCTAATCAGACAATACTTAGAAGATTTTATCACCTTTATTTAATTCGAGATACCTAAATATGTACATGTATCTTTATATAATTACTTGGTCTTCTCATAACAAAAACCAATAATATTTAGGGGAATGAGAAAGTATCACGAATATTCACTAGGAAAAATAAAAATAAAAATAAAATTAAAAAAGAAGAAGAAGAAGAAGAAGAAGAAAAATAAGAAAGAAATGAAGGAAACCAATAGGTGATATTTATGGAGCTTGTCATTTTTGGTTGACAAATGTTTATTTAAATAATGAAAAATCCAAAGCAAGAAAGGGATAGAAACTTTTTTGGTTGTCTTCTTTTTATATAGGTCCCTCATTTTTATTCCTAGCTTTGTTATCTTTCTACAATTTGGCCCTCTAAAAGAATCGGGATGAATGGTCCTTCACTCCCTTAGCTGTAATTGATGTTTGCCTTTTCAGATATTTTCTTGTTAAAAAATCTTTGCACTATTATACGAAAACAATAATGCTAGGCATATATACTTTTGCACATACTATGTTTTAAATGCATGTATCTTGTGTTGTTTAAATTTTTTATATTTTTTTGAGCATCACTTACACAACACAAGGTACATGCATTTAAAGTTAAGTGTGTAAAAATGTGTGAGTGTAATAGTGCTCATATGAAAATATGTAAAATAGTTGACTGTCCTTTAAAATGTCATATAAAAGTTGACTGAATTTTAATGATCTTTTTCTTTCTTTCTTTTTTGGTGTCAAAATAATCATGACTTCACGAGACATTAGTTGCTCTTACAAAACTCCTTTTATGTCCGACTTTTCTGAGCCCATATTAACGCAACCTCATTCAATGTTCTCCAAAATCATGTGTCTGATAGATAATACGTCTCACATTGAATAAATATGAGATTTATTATGGCCAGATATATATATATGTATATATATGTTGGACTTCTCTATCTAATAGTTTAAGCTTTTAAGTTGAATCTAAAATTTCTTTATAGTATCAGAGCCAATTACAATAATTAGACCGGTACCTAAACAGGCGCACGTGATAGACTCAAGTAAAAGCTACAGTGAAAAGGCGTGTTAGACAATACGCTCTACATTAAATAAACATGGGATTGGGATCCCACAATAAATTAATTTAGGTTCATGCATCTGGAGAAAATAATGTTATTTTTAACATTTTTAACACATGCAGTGTTGTTAGTGGGGTTACTGCTTAATTAATCCCTTTTGTCCTTTTAGTTTCAAATCAATCAATTATAATTAGTGATTAAATTTAAGCAATTGCCTTTTCTATCTTTTGGCGTGAAGGGTGGAGCAGGAGGTTGGATGAGCTAGTAGTGTCAGCATTTTTTTTTTTTTGGGTGAGTAATGGCCAACTTTCTAATTTTTTTTTTTTTATTTTTTTTTTTCAAAAAGTGTTTATCAACACATGTGATAGTGGGTTCAATTGATTTTGATTGGTTGATATTGAAGTAATCCCATCATTACTTAGGACTTAGGAGGATCCCACTTTTATCTCATGTGTTGAAAAATACATTTTTCATAAATAAAAAAAAATAAATAAAAATAAAAAAATAATAATAATAATAAAATTAAAAAATATAACATTACTTTTTTTTTCCCTAATTGGAGTAGTACCAAGTGTACGTACTTTTGGGGGAAAATTAGATTATGTGATGTGATAGTCTTATATGTGTGACATCTGTAATGGAGACAGTTACAATAGTAGTAGCCGTGACACAGTATGACATCCAAATAAATAAAGATTAAGACTATCTCCAAGGAAATGTCATTTTTAAGGGACTTGTTATTTCTAGGGTTAAATACATTTACAACCCTTTTCGTTGGGCAATATTAGGGGTACAAATAATTATCACTAATACTCATTAACACATTTTATTTCTCTTTTAGTGGTACTGCGGGGTCCACTGCGGACCCCATAATGCCATTAGGGGAGAGATATAGTGTGTTTGTAAGTGTTAGTGGAATTTGTTAGTTTCCCAAATATTACTCCTTTTCGTTTGACCGATTTACATTTATTCCCTTGTGGTCTAAATTTTGGAGTTAATACCTCTTATGGTTCAGACTAAAGTGCAACCGTTAAAATTTGCTAAGGAATTGAAAGGGGTAAGTGCAAATTGACCAAATCACAGGGGGTATTAGTGCTTAAATTATCCACAAACGGCTGCACTTTAGTCCGAACCATAAGGAGTATTAGTGCCAAAATTTAAACTACAAGGGGGTAAATACAAATTGGCCAAACCATAAGAGGTGTAAATGCATTTAACCCTTATTTCAAATATGGCATGTCAAATGAAAAAATTTGACATTTTGTTCTCCTTAAATGAAAATATCAAATGTAGATATGATAAATGGCATATGCCAGTTGTCATTCTAGCTTTACTCTTACAATAGAAACAAGTAAAAAGATCAGTAAATTCCCTCCAATTGTCAATGGCCTAAAATGGAACATAGAAGAAGATGAAACCAAAATTGCTCAAATTCATAAATTGAAACAATAAAATACAGAGGAAAATGACCAAAAAGGAAATTCCAATCCATAAAATTCACCGCAAAAATACCAATTTACATGAGAAAATAGAAAATATTACAATCTACTACAAAATACTTTAATCTCAAGTGACCACGTACTTGAGGGACATTGGCCAGAATCAGCTCGGTGCCCCGTGAGTAGCTATAGAGCTTGAAACCCTTTAAATTACTCCAGCCAAGCTCCAACAAACAACTAGGATCGCCTCATTAACATCCCTATCTGAACGATAGGTGTTAAATTAATAATTCACGGGGTACAACTCTTAAGTTTAAGAAGAAAAAAAACAACAATGTTATGGGCACTAACAAATTCCACTAACACTCACACTCACACCCACACCCACACCCACATTCTATCTCTCTCCTAGTAGTACTTTGGGCGGTGTGATGGTAGTGGCAATAGGAGTGGTGGCAATGGGGGTGGAGGCGATGGTGGTGGTCTCGCTACGATGGTGGTGGCGATGGTGACGGTCGTGGTGTGATGGTGGTGGCGATGGTGGTAGGTGCGGTCACCTGCGTTGGACTGATTTCGTCGATGTCGGGGGCAACGTTATCATTAAAATAAAATAAAAAACAAAAGCGGGTTTTTGGTTACAAACTAAAAATACGCATGGGCTTTAGATTAAACAAGAATTTGGCTAAGTTTTACACATTATTGACTAATTCTAAGAGGTTTATCTCCAAATTACCCTTTAATATATCCTTACAAGTACGTAGTAATAACATTACTTACCTCTACACGACGTAGTTTTAATATTTTATTTCTTATTTTTATTACAAAACGATGTAGCTTTAGTATATATATATATATATATACATAAGCAAGTTAGTATAGAAGCTATTAACTAGTCTGGTCGCGAGCTAATTTCAAACCTACTTACAAGCCTCATTCAATCATTTTTACAAGTTTTGTTTATATATATATATATATATTTATACAAAAATTCTTTAGAGAGAGCGCCCTCTTTTTAATAAAGAGAGGGAGCCCTCTCTTTATTAAGGAGAGGGAACCCTCTTTAAAACCTGACTGTATGTATATATATATATATATTATTGCTAATGTGGGATTAGTTAAGTGTGATCAATTATGCTGTTGAAATATTTTCTTAGATTAAATATATGTCAAGTAAAATCTCAAGTTAATTGCCATATATACTAAATTATATAGGGCTTTAGAGGAAGATGGTGGATCAATCACCATAGAAGAGATAAGTCTCATTTGTTGAATATAAAATGATTAGAAGATCCAAAGTGGTAGCATTTTCGTTGAAAATTAGCAAAAAGCTATGCTTTCTAAAGGTAAAAGAATTAGTATAAAATTGATGAAATGAATCATTGTGTGCAGCACAAACCAAAAAAGTGTATCAAACTATAGACTATTTAACAAATATCTTCGAACAACATGAGTTTTAAATAACACAAAGATATTAAAAACCTTGTCCTCAAGTGAGAAGATTTGGACACGGTTCGCACAAAATCTACTTTTGCATTCACTCGCAAGAAAATTAGGCTTAGTTTGATTCTCATGTGGCTTTTTAAAAGAAGCTTATGAAATTTATTACTAAGTTATTTGATAATTTTATACAAATAACCAAATAAATTAATATAAAATTGTGATTTAAAAAAAAAAAAACACCAAAATAGAGCCCAAAAAACTGGCCCGTCACAAATTTCCACAGTTGATTACATTACTTTTGATCGAATGGCAATATGCATGTGGTTTGTCAAAGGCTTTCATCTTATTTTTGAACTTTCATGATTATTCATTAACTTCATAAATTGTTTCAAAAGGGTGATTGGCATGCTATCATCTAAAGGGAATGGCCGGGCGGACCGTAGGAGGGATCCGGGGGAGTAACGGTCCTCCAAAATTTTGAAAAATTATGGTTTAGCCTACAAAGTTTTTAAAATTTTAGATATTATATATATTGGCCCCTGTAATATTTTGAAAATATCAGTTATGTATATGTAATTGTACAAAATTAAAATTAATTTACACATTGGTCATTTAAAATTTACTATTTTTTTACTTATATATATGAAACAATGATTGTAATCAAACTCATCTCAAACTATCAGTTAAGTCATGATATCTAAATAAAGAGAAGTTGAAATATATTACCGCAATCGTAATCAATCAGACCTTAAATATTTGGATAAACACATTTTCTTTTCAATTCAAAGTTTAGCCCAATAAAAATTGTTTTACCATCAACCCAACCCTTTATTAATTAATTAACATCAACGATCACTGATTATTTAATAAAAAAATTGATAATATGCACATAGGGGCGTAATTATAAAAAGAGTCGGGAGACAGGGAGATCAAAATCATTTATACACTATAGGAATTGCAAAGCACTAAAACTCTCAACTCTCGAAACAGCAAGAAAACATCACAGAACAAAAGCTAATTTTTTTTTTTATATAAAATTATGTATAAATAGACCCCAAAAAAAGTTTTCTCGGGGGCAGCCCCGAGTAAACCTAATTCCCAATGGATCCAAGCCAATAAACTTGGCCCCCCCAAATGTGCATTCCTGGGAATGGCAGTGATTACGTCAAAATCAAGTTCTTTGTTAACCCTATTAAAAATGTAATATTAGAAGTAGGGTGTCGAGTGTCCACAGAAATTGGAATGCAATAACGATTATGGAAGTTTAATAACCAATTACAATGCGATGAAAAAGAAGAAAACTAACAATGTAACATTGACTTTTCGTCTTTGTTTGAGATTGATTACTACTAAATATACTACAATGACAATTATAAAGTGAAAAGTAAGCTTTAATCAATGATTGGTTTAACTAGAGTGGGATTGTTCAAATGAAAAAAAAAACAAAAAACAAAAAACAAAAAACAAAAAAAAAACGAGGTTGGGGAGCATTCTCCTACCTTGGACCAAACAACAAATGGATTCAAAATTTGTGGTATTTTCTAGGATAGAGAATTTCATTGAGGTAAACTATCAACCATGCGGTATTCTGTAATACCCGCTTCCGCGATATTTAATTATATTATTTTAGCATGCATGATATGCTCACTGTGGTGTTAATTACACGTGTGAAGTGAGTGATGACTCACTAGTTGTTTGGGGTGTCTTTTGTGAACCCAGTTTTGGCCTTGAAGGCAGTCCAGAAGTTGGGCAAGTGAGAATTCCATACGATTGAAAAAATGATTAATAACTCATTATTATGTGCTTAAATGTTTAATTAGGCATATGTGAATATAATTTATTATTATATTATTGATAGCGACTCTTTGAGGTCATTAGATACCTGGTGCGGACGAAATTGAACACGTTGCATAATTTGGTAAGCTAATTAGTAATTTCGTAAAATCATGTAGAAACTTGCATTTTAGCAACCAAACGGAATTTAGTCGGAAACTTTTATAATTTTGAGGTTTCACTCGTAAAGCTGTGCATTAGCTATGTAGAAAATTTCAGAGACTAATTAAGAGTTTAGAAAACTCGTGGGGATGTAAACATAATTTTCGGAAGTGTTGCCTATATATAGATAGAGATGACTTTCATAATTTTGTAAAATTTTAACCTAAGTTCAAGAAAGAGGCCAAGGGGGGGGGGGGGGGGAGATTTGATTGCTTAGAACTTCTCGACGCCAAACGACGACCCTTTGTCCGCTTGTTTTTCACAAAATTTTGTATTTGGACTCTTCGAGGTAAGGCCGTCGTTTTGATACCTATTGGGCATTGCTTGGTTAAGTTTTTCCGAAAACTCATTTTCTAGAATTTTCATAAAAAGTTGATAATCGAATTTTTGATCGATAGGAATTGTATTAGAAGAATTACTAAACGTTTTTTATGCTTGGATTTTCCTTGAATTGACGTTTAAGAGCGTAAATCGGTTGAGGTGAGTGATATTAATCTTGCTTTTTGGATGGTTCTATGGTTTAATGCATTTGATATGCTAGGGACCTTATATAGATACCATGTGTAGTTCATATTGGGCAAAAATTCATGTGTAAAGTAGGCCAAGGTATGTTGAAATGAAAAGCATGGTGATATGTGTTAAATGAGCATGTTTATGTGCCTATATGGGTTAAAGGGAGATTTGTGCTAATTCACCATGAGACGTCCTCTCGAAGGGGGAGGATTAGTAGTGGCGACGGTCACTTGCCGAGAAAGGCAATAACGCGACATGTCGAAGGGGCATGGGTCGTGGTTGAGTCTTAAGGCTTTGTATCGGTGAATATGCACTTATTCCCTAGAGACCAAATAGTTGTATGTTATAATGGATTGGAACATAATTTTCATCTATGTACTTGATTTATATTATTTACTAAGCGTTAGCTTAAACAAATTCATATATCTGTAGTTATATAAATAACCACTCAGGGACAAGGATTGGAGGAGAGAATCGCGGATAAAGAGACAATGAGGGACCAGGAGCTCTTTATGTTTATCGAACTTATTACACATTGGTAATACATGTTTAACTCATGCCGGTTGTTTAACCGTACTGCTTGTAATAAGACTTGCTATATATGCGAGTACGACGCTTGGTTCACCTTAGGACCCAGTTTGCCGAGACATGTGAAGCTTGTACTTTTAGTACTTGTAATCCGGGAAAGGGTTGTGGTTATTTTATAAATGGTGAATATGTTTTTGCAAGTTCTTAGAATGTTTAACAAAGCTTTTGAAATGATTTGGTTTGAAAGGAATTGGCTAAAATAGTTTTGTTTGGTTTGGTTTCTTTTGGTAAAATGGGCATTATTTTATTAGCGGCGTTTATCGTGAAGTGCCGGGAATTAACGACATTTATTAGGGAAGCGCCGGTAATTAACGGCGTTTGCGAAAAACCGCCGGCAATAGTGATACGGTCTTTTGAAGTTTGGGTTCTGCCCAGACCACATCCGACCGGTCGAGTGGGGCAGTTCGACCTGTCGAAATACCCCCTGCAACAAATTTTAAACTCGTTCTTCCAATATTCGAAACAACTTCTAATTAGGTAAGGGGGGTACCTTTGGAACCCATTGACCAACAAAATTGTTACTTTTGAAAACAAAACTCGTTGAGGCGTGTTTGGGCACGTGTTTAATATAACCTTCGAAAACTATTTTGGAAGTTGGTTATCTTGAAACAAAACTTTTATTAAGATCATTTTGGGAAGTTTAATCACTGTTGGTAAGCCTTAATGGCGTGCCACGTGACTCGGGACCACCTTGTTGGTTTCGGGGCATTACATATTCAACCTACAATGTTTGATAGAAACTTTCATGAAATACATATATCATGTTATGCCAATATAACATGCAACATTCATAGATCAACTTTTTTTTTTTGATATAATTCATAGATCAACTTTATATCACAATATTATTATCCATATGTATTCATGCTATGCATCTATTTACTCGTTATAGTCACGTTCACTCAAGTCGTCGTCTCTCATTCCCAAAGTTCTAAGTCTATTACTCTATACCACTAAATGTCACGCCCTGGAATCACACATACGATTCTAGGACACGTGGCATGCCACCAAGGCATGTCCCATGTCATTAAAGTTCTATAAAAACTATTAGTAAATGTTTTGACTCATGAACTCAACACATTTTTAACATTTTCGAAGAAATTTTATAAACGCACATCCAAACATACCCAACGAAGTTCTTTTTCAAAAGTAACACTTTTATGGTTCAAATGGGTCCCAAAGGTACCCTCATATTTAATTAGAAGTAAAACAAAACACCTAAAGTAGTAGAACTAAAATAGATGCTGGGGGTACTTCGACCGGTCGAACTGTCCCTTTCGACCGGTCAAATGATCTCCTGACAGAATCATTTATTGCTACAGAATTTTGCCTAGAGATCACTCAACCACTTCAAAAATTTACAACTCTAATATATTTTGAAATATCAAGTTAACTTTCAAAATATGTACAAACACTAATAAATCAATCCCTTGGGTTCCAAGAGTTCATAACAAACATTAAGACAAGTTAAAGAAAGTTTTAGAAACCAAATCCATTTCAAGTCAAACGATCGGAGTATACTCCGAGTTCACCACCAAACCAAACCAAATAAGATTAAATGAGTCGCACATACCCAAACTCACAACCAACCAATCAAATGCAAGCCATATATTACATAATCCAAAATTCAATATAGTACTCCAATTACACAACTTGAACAACCAAAGTTGAAGCCAAACTACTAATTTACAAACTATGAACTAAGGACTAAGCTAGCACCATAAATCTCAAGTAAAAACCAATTACAACCATATTACAAGTTTAAGTCCCAAAATATAAGTTAACGACATTAACTATAACTGTTCCCAAATCCCACGTATCCTTGTCGACTTCCATTTCATTTCCTCGATGCCTCGTCTTTATCACTTACAATGGTTATTGAATAACCACTACAATATATCAGCTATATGCTGGTGAATGACAATAATTATAAACATGAATAATTAACATGTTCAATCTCATCTTTTACACATAATTATGGTCTCCGGAACGCAAGTACCAACCACTTTTCACGTTAGTCCGCGCGACTAACCGAGAGCCACGCCTCTCTCATTCAGACGTGCGACCTCATGGCCAAATCAGCACCTAGTCACATTCTCAATGGCAAGTACAAGTTCCCCTTTGAACCACATTAACAACTCAACATGCTCAAATAGTCATTTTACCGTACAAGTTCACAAATTATACATGAGCTAGCAAGAATTACTCTAAACATGTAAGTTCTAAGCTAAATCATCATGCTTCGAATCACAATGATAACTTCAAACATCCAATTATTCATTTTTCATAATCATTGTCACTAACCTCAAAGATTTCGCTCCTACTTGTAGAATTAAGGGCCTAGTAAGTTCCACGTATAAATCTTATACAAAATATACAAATTTTAAGCTAAACCCTCGAATTGGGTCGCAAAAATATTGTCTCAGAATTCAATAAGACTAGTACTATCATGTTAGAATCGCCACCAGGAGTGCAAATATGTAACTTATTTAAAAAATGAACGTCAAACGGCACGTCGTTTGTCGTCTTGAGTGTCGTCGAGTTTTTCGTCGATGTAACTCTCGTATCTCCCTGCTGTAAATTTCTTGTCTAAGGAATGAAGAAGAAGACTCATACTTGGTGAGTCATGAGACACTTGTCTCTCATCAAGTAAGTTTAACTTTGTGATTCTATTACGACCTCTCCAAAGTTTTACTAGTTTTGCAATTATACCCCTGCTAGTTATTAAACTTAGTAAAACTATCACAAACTTAAATGGGTGTTTGTCCTTGTCACGTATGGGTCCCATAAGTGGTCTCACATGTATTATGAAATTGCTAATTAATCTACTAATTATGCAACGTGTCCAATTCGTTCTCACAAATGTATCCCTAACGGACTATAGAAGTGGTCTCTAACGATTAACATATTATTAAAAGCATCATAATTTAATGATCACATATGCCTTAATAAAAATTTAAGTACATAAGAATTATTTCTCATATCTGTCCACAGGGGCGGATCCAGAATTTTTAGCCAGCGGGGGCTTAAACTATACGGGGGTTCGGAGGCATCGCCCCCGAGGCGAATTTTTTTTAGGTCTTCTTATACATAATTATGTGTAAAACTGTAAAATTGGTTTAACACCCCTAGTTTGGGGTAAATCATGTAATTTTAGGGGGCCTATTTCTAAAACCTATAATATATTACATATAAATCTAGAATTTTCAAAAGTCCGAGGGGGCATGTGTCTAAAATCTATGAAAAAATTGTATGTAAATTTACAATTTTTAAAAGTCCAGAGGGGGCCTGTGTGAATTTTTAAAGGGCCTATTTATAAATTCTGTAAAATATTACATGTAATTTTGTAATTTTTAAAAGTTCAGGGGGGGCCTGTGCCACCCCTCACTTGCTCCTGGGTCCGCCAGTGTCTGTCCATCACACAAGGACCTCTCATAACTGTCCCAGACTCGGACTGCCACTTGGCCTATCTCTGGATTCCAAACTAGACACCCCTAAATCATCTTAGTGAGTTAAACTCACTTAACACATGTAATCACATTATTATTATAATGTTAAATGCATGCTAAATGCAATTAAATATAACCCGCTGGAGCGGGGGTTACAAAATATTCTAGAAGAGAAAGAGGGTCTTGACAATATAGGCTTGCCCATTATTAGTTTTTGGTACAGGAGAGAAAAAGAATAATGTTATGCTAGCTTCTCAAATTTTGAATTTCAAATGCTTCTCAAATAAATGTGACAGTGGGGCCACTTACAATAATGATAGGCCACTTCAACATCCTCCAATCAGAATCCGATGGGTCCACTGCCACATGTATTTGAGAAGCATTTGAGATCCAAAATTTGGGAAATATAGCATATTCAGAGAAATATGAGGGATTTTAGACTTGAGTAATGCTATGCTTTTCAAATTCTATCTCAAAAATGCTTCAAATGATGTGGTAGTGGGACCAGATAAATAACTTCCATCAAAATTCAACCGGTCACACTGTCACATCATTTAAAAAGTATTTTTGAAATAAAATTTTGAAAAACATAGTATTACTCTTGAACTTAGGCATAAAGTTTTTGGTATGTACAATTGAACCAACAGGAAGATAAACATATAACTAATTGCAATAAAAAAAATTATATATATTTATATATATATATATAAATATATAATTAACTTATTAAACTTTCAAGTTTCACCAATTCAAGAGTGATATCGGGTATGTTTTGGAATGACAACTTTGGAACTCATTTTTATCCGTTTTTTTTTATATATTAATCTTTATTTTAAAAATGTATTGTAATACAATGGTTGCTTTTTTTTACAGAAACAAGTCTTACGTGTTTCTGTTTTTATGATAGAGATGATGTTATACAAATGATTACATGAGTTAAAATTGACGTCATTCTATGCTCCTCAACTTCTATAGCAAATTAATTCCACTACATAATATTTTCATCTATATCCCTCTTCTGCCCTTTTTTTTTCCCTATCTATATATTAAATACACTTACACACATACTTTAAAAAAAGAAAAAGAAAATGTTAAATTACACATTAATCCCTTAAATTAAGCACATGTTTTCAATTGAATCAACAAACTACATTTTTTTTTTATCAATTGGGTCCACAAAGTATCACGAGTGTAGCAATCAGTGTATTTAAAACGTAAGATGTTAAATTCAGTGTGAATTTCAAAATGTGTACAGCACTACTCATCCCAATTAACCACATTCTGGAGCAATGCTAGGCACACTTTGAAATCCACATTGATTTTGACATCTTATGCTTTGAATGCATGTACCTTGTGTTGTGTGAATTTTCACACTTTTTTGTGCACTGCTTACACAGCACATGACACATGCATTTAAAGTTGGGTGTCAAAGTCTGTGTGAATTTCAAAGTGTGCCTAGCATTACTCCCACATTCTGTAATGGACTGCTGAGGTGTTAAACGGAGTTTGCCGATTTGGCATCCTCCTTATGAGATGCACGTGATTTAATCCTTCTCCTACTGTATACAGAATAAGTTAGGTCAAAAACCCCCCACTCCACTCTCATCCCCAGCTTCTTCCCCAAATGGGCAAACCCACTCCACTCTTATCCTCATCTTCTTTCCCAAATTTCAAGACACATACTCATCTCCATCACAATACCCACAATCGATCCCCATCTTTTTTCCCCAAATCGCAAGACCCACAATCAATTCCCCATCTTCAATACCCATAAATTTCTAAAAATCTGATAAATTTCTCTAACAATCTCATAAATTTCTCGCATTATAAAGATGCCGATCATTTCTATCCCCTGAAAATCCTCTGTTTTAATTGATTTACAGATTACATGTGTTATCTTGTGGAATTTGATTTCAATTCCCATACCTCTCACCTCCAAATTCCCATCTGGGTCTGGTGAATTTAAAATCTACTTTCACCTCCAAATTCAATATTTTCCTCAACCTCTCACCGTCAACTTTATGGAGAGGATTGATTGATTAATCAAGAAAGTGAGCATTTGAGAGGGAGACCAGTGAGCATTTGGGTGGATTGGTGTCTCTGTTATATGTTCATGTATGTATATATACATACTAGTTGGAGGCTCACATGTTGCGCGAAAAATTTAATTGTGTCGTTTCGTGTGGTTAAGTGATTGTTAAAAGGTCATAAATAGCCACTAAAATAGCCACTTTATTTGACATTTTTTTGGAGTGAAGTATAAATATTCCAGAACTTAAATTTTAGAGAAGAAGTTGATCAAAAATGTAAATATTAGTGACCAATTCCCAAATAGCCACTATAATAGTCACTTTTTTTTAACCTTATTTAAGTGAATAATAGATATCCCAAAACTTGCTGACTCAAATGCAATTACACATATTACAATATATGAATCCTAAATTTGAGAGAAGAAGTTGATCAAATTGTAAATATTATTGACCAATTCCTAAATAGCCACTAAAATAGTCACTTTTTTTAAGTGAATAATAAATATCTCAAAAATTGTTGACCCAAATGTAATTAGATACAAGATTGTTGATTCAAACCTCATTTGAGAGAAGAAGTTGATCAATTTATAAATATTAGTGACCAATTCCTAAATAGCCACTAAAATAGCCACTTTTTTTTTACTCTTTTTGAAGTGAATAATAAATATCCCAAAAATTGTTGACCCAAATGTAATTAGACACAAGATTGTTGATTGAAACCTCATTATTATATTACATAAAATTTCAAAAGTTGACTTGAATGTACTTATTTGTCTAAAATGACAGATTTACCCCCACACAAATCAGGCACATAAATAGATGTATGAGTAATAATGGTGTAGTGAAGGGCAAAATAGGAAGTTCATAACCGGCCAGTTCACCAAAACCGTGAGCAGCTTTTGGAGTTTTTGGTATTTCAGGAGTTTACATTTTCAACCAAGAGTATAATCAAGAAGTACAAAAATTGGGCATGGACAATTTTGGTAGTTCATAAAATTTGACATGCTTGCTTAAAGAGGGTTTGTCTTCTTATTATATAATAGTAGATATATATATATATATATTTATTTATAGAGAGAGAGTCTGGCTCCAATGCGCATTGGGCTTTTAAGCCTAACAGAGCGGTAGGACGAGTCGCGAGTTAATGATGCGGTCGGTTATTTTTAAGCTTAAAAGTCCAATGCGCTCGCCTAACGAGCACTAAAGTCTGACTCTCTCTATATATATATATATTTTCATTGCTCTGTCGATGTAGATGTATACATGTGTGTATATATATATATATGTTCATGGACTTGTGTGATTGTGCTTTACATGATATCACAAACACACATATATATAGAGAGAGAGGGAGAAATCATAATGTCAAAGTAGTTTCTTTTAGGGAATTGTTATTTTCACTCCATCATTGAATTAAAGCACTCATTAGTGTTTGCAATAAATCTCTGGTGTGGTGTGTGTGTTGGGCGTGCCAGAGTCCGTTTGGACTCAAAGTGGTGGTGGTAACCTAATCTGACTTCTAATCTAAGCGATCTATTATTTAACAATAAAATAACAGGATGTGGGCTTTCTCTACTCTGATGCAAGTAAGAAAATACAAACGGAAACTGTAAAAAAGGAAACTAAATACAATGATTCAGAATACCTCCATAGACAACCTCTTCTCCATTGATTGAAAGACAAGTGATTACAAATGTTTACAGTAGAACAATAAAGAAAAAGAGCACTAAAGAACAAGAGCTCACAGATCACTCAAGAACAAGAAAGGATTGTTATGAGGAAAGATTAAGAGCCTGCTGAGAGCAGAAGTGGCGTGTGTGTTAGCCCCTTTCAAATGTTGCACCACATGTCATATTTATAGACTTGTTTGCATAACCGCTCATGTTAGTGGGGATCATGGAGTAGTGGGGTACGTGGCCCCTAGTTTCTAGGCATATATCAATTTATGCTCCCACTATGTCCCATGATCAACTTCCATGATTTGTGTGATGATCCCACTTCTGCCGCATTCCTCTTTTCTCGTAACTACTTTTTCTTCCACCTCAGCATGTTCTGAAAACTGAAGACCCACGTTCTCATTCCTACTTAACTATTTTCTGAGTAAATTTATGACCGATTGTGTTTCTCTGTGTAGCTTAATCTCTGCTGATGATATTACTCGGCCTTCTTTTCAGTAGGAAGCCTACTCGCGTCTCTCGGTCTTACACCGATGTTGCCTTTGATCCTTACTAATCCCATGGACTGCTGTTATCATCCTATGGACCTGTTACTGCAAGATCTATAGAGAAAGTCCTCGGCCTTATCCGTTAATGCCGAGGCGTTACTGATGTTTTCTGATACCGGCCTTATTTGTTGAGACCGATATTAGGACTCAAGGGTAATAAACAAGTTTGGCATCGGTCCAATTTTACCGATGTTAGGGCTGCAGTTGAGGCTACTCTGCCACTAGCCATACTAGGGTACTTCTCTTAAGAACTTCGTATCAATCGGTCCTCGGTCTTGATACCGATATTCTTATTTGGAACGTATCATCTTTATCAGTAGCTTGATCAAATATCGGTCGTCCTGGATCATCGGCCTTGTCCTCGTTTACCTGCCTATGTGGTCTAGTGATGACGTCCTGAGTCCACATGACCGTCACGTGCCCTGGGAAGCCCTAATTTAGGGTGTAAACAATGCCCCCAAACGTCTTGTCAAACGTAGCTTCGTCAGTTTGATGAGACGTTTTGAATTCAAATTTTAAATACCAACTAGAAATTGGCGGCGTACGGCTCCACGTGGCATCCTCCCAATAGTCCTTCCTGCCTCGTTTCTCGAATCAAGGCATGCCTCTTGGGAACTCGTTCCCAAATCATAATGACCCCCTTCTGTCTTCTATATAAGTCCCTCACCCTGATTATTTTCCATACTTGCTTTCTTGCCTTAATATTTTCTCGAGAAAATATTTTCTTTTCTTTTCAAATCTCCATGGCCTCCTCCTCTGCTCCCAGTGTTTCTCAAACCGCCGGCGCCACTTCTTCTTCTCCCGCTGCTACTGATACTGTGCCGGTAGTAAAGACAAATGCTACCGCCGTTAAACAAGCCCTTGAGACTATTCCTGGGCTAATAAATCCTCAGGTATTGACTCCTTCATCTTCTGGTTCCACGGGACTTGGTCCCTCCTTCGATTCTTTCCCTCCATCTTCGTTGGACCCATACTTCCCTTTAGTTGTAGATGATAACGAATTTCTTTATCGCTCTTCTTCCTTTGATTGGGGCTCCCAGTACGCCCCTTCCAACCCTTTGAGGAATTGGCCTATTCCTTCTCCTGATTGGATTTCATGGGTGGACCGATTGGTGGAGGTGAAAAGGGACTTGTGGAAGGCCCTTGACATCTATGATGCCATTATGCTGAGCCGCGAGAAGTTCCTTCTTGATAAACCTCTCTTCTTTTCTTCTTTATTCTTCTGGTCGACCTCAGCCAATGCTTTCTTCTTTCGTTGCGGCCTTATGAGCCCGACAATTCAAGATGTTTGCTTTCTTACCGGTCTTTCCGCTCACGGTGAGGAAATCACTCCCAGCCTTTCTTCCAATTTTGTATTCGAATACCCCAGGACCACATCGGGTAAGGGTTCCAGGGTTGTTACTGGCTTTGGTCCTTTTATCACAGCCTGTATGGGACAAGGGGATGTCTCTGACCAGGAGCACGTGGCTTTCCTGGTCTACTGGCTGAACCGCTTTGTGTTTTGCTCGGCCTCATACGCCGTTACCCAAGAGTATACCCATATTGCCCTTGCCTTGGCCGAGGGTCGAAGACTTTCTCTTGCTCCTCTCACCCTTTCTCATCTTTACCGGGGTACTCTTGAACTCATCTTTTCAGAATTTAAGAACTCGGGGGGTCCCCTCTGGCTCCTCCAGTGTTGGCTCCAATCTTATTTCCCCGAGAAATGCTCAGTTGACTACTTCGATCCCACCATTCTACCAGAGCATTCCTCGGCCTTCGCTTTTCATTTTGCCGGTATCAGCCCCATAGGCCTTTCTTTTGAGCACCTTTTTTCCTTCTTCTACGAACATACGGGGAACCGATCCCCCCAGCAGTTCCTCCCTTTTCATCCTCGGCTTAGATGTCCGAGCTGGCTTCTCCACAGTCCTGGCCAGGCTCCTGAGGCCGAGACAAAAGAGCATGAATCAATCTGGGCCAGCTTCCTAGTTGGCCGAGATTTATTGTATAGTCCTGTTGTGCCCCTTCGTAATAACAAGTGTGGGGTAGAGTATTATAATGCTCCTGCTTTAGCCCGACAATTCGGGCTAAAGCAACTTATTCCTATTCCCCCTTTCCGGACCTTTAATCGTTCCATGTCAGGGCGGTCTCTCCTTTCCGACCTCGCCAAGGTCGAGAAGTGCCGAGCTTTTGGCAGAATGGCCCATGAAGGATTGGAATTCATCCCCTTCCAAGAGCTTCCTTCAACATCCACCGAGTTTGAGACTTGGTGGTCCAAAATATTGTCGGGCTTACGTTCTGAGCCTCTTTTTTCTGTACTTAGACGTATTTCTCCTCCTGTTGCCGAGAAACCATCCCGTTCCACTAACCCTTCTCTGGTTCAGGCTGTAGGTCACAAAAGGAAAGCGGCCACCTCCAAAGGTAAAACACCGTACCAAACCGTTCTGGCTTTTAAAAAATTCTTTAAATTCAAGTTTGACCCCAGACATCCCGAGATCATGCGGTCCGATATGAAGTGGCATTTGAGGGCACTTGAGCAGGAACACAAGGATAAATCAGCAAGGGCATACAAAAAGTACCTCCAGACGGTTGATTATTCATCTGTCATGCCCTTTGAGCAGTTCCTCAAGCCCTTTGAATGTCGTCCACCTCCTTTGCCCGAGGCCGATTTTGCAATTGCCATTCCGATGGTGGAAAAGCAAGCATCACCACTGGAACCTTGGGAGAGAATTACTTATACCGGATGGCATGATCTCGGAGCGGTCGATCATTCATCGGCCATAAGGGTTGTAGAAACTGGAGCACCCATTTTAGGTATTCTGTCCCTTTTGTTTCATATCAGCCTTCCCTTTCTCTAACTGATTTTATATTTATTCCTATTCAGAGGCCCTTCCTAGAGAGAATCCCTTTGGCGCGACCGATATTGAGTCAGACGAGGATATCCCTCTCCCATCTCGGCAACGTCGTAACGTTGCCACGGCAACCGTTAAATCGACCAAGGTATCGAATTTTCCTCATTTGGTTTGCTTTTGTATATGAAAAATTTTGAGGCTGATCAATACTTATTTTGATGTTAGGGGGCTGGGGGTACTACTGCCAAGAAGACTGGCCAGGCGACGATGAAGCCTCCAACTACTCGGGCTAAGATGCCTCCGCCTCCAAAGTCTCCTCTAAAACCTCCAACTCAAACATCCTCCCCAGCTGCCCCTGTGGAGACAGCCCCTCAAATGACCTATGATCAGCTGATGGCCGAGCTCCAACGGTTAAGAGGGCTGGACGAGGCTAGGCAGGCCATCCTTCGTGGTGGGGCCGATATGTTGTCACCTGCCACTGACAGTACCGGGGCTGGTGATGCCTTGGGAACTACTGAGGATGAGAAGCCCTCTGGATCGGGTCGCGATGATCCCATCGAACTCAGCGATCCTGAAACTTCTCAGGATACTGAGGTCGTTCGTGGGCCATCTGTCCTTGATCAGCCTCCTTCAACCGATGTTTCTCGTACTGAGACATCGGCCTCGCCACCGGTACAAGTCCAGGCACCCGCTGTACCACCACCCCAACCGGCGACTTCCTCGACCAACTCCCCCTCGGCCAAGGTAATTTATTGCTTCTGTTAAGAGTCGTTTTCCTCCATTTGTACAGTGTTTAATGTATTTTCTTCCGCAGGTTTCCAGCTCTCTGCCTATCCCTGACTTCAGCTCGGTCTCCTCAATTGAAGCCTTCTTTGCTTTGCTCAATCCTGAGCAACTTTTACAAGCTGAACCTATCGTTGCTCAGGCTACCGCCGGTCCTTCCGCTGCTGAATACCAACAGGCTGAGGAGTGGTTTTGGACTACGGTCCAACGAAAACTCTCCCAGCTTCCAGATTTTGATGAATTTCACTCGGCCATGGGTCTCTTGCTTTCCTGACTGGACATATCCGAAGAAATGAAGGCCGATCTCCGGGATTTACAAGTGAGGCTACCAGACTATTTGAACCGACATCGGTCTGCAACCAAGCTTATCTCTGGAATCGAAGAGAAGTCCAGGGAACGCAAAGCCCGAGTCGAGCATCTGGGTGCTTACAAGAAGCAGTTTGAGGCATCCAAGGCGATGAAGGAGCGCCTCGTTCTGGAGAAGGCTAGGATTGAGGCCGAGATAACAAAAGCTCCAGGTCGAGTTGAACAATGCTGATGTGGGCCTTGCGCTTTCTGAGAAGGCCATTCTCGATGTTGGGCGCGCCGCGCAAGAACATGTGGATGCTCTAACCGGCACTGCAGCGGCTGCAAGCAGGTGGGAGACCGATAAAGCTACCGCGGAAAAAGAATTGGAATATCTGGACCGGGCTTGGGAGGAGCTTAGATTAAGATTTGCCAAGAAATAATGTATATATATATATCTTTTTATATATATATATATATATGGCCGTTAAAGAATGTGCGGTTAATACCATGTAACAATTTGTATATTAATAAAAATGAGAATTTATATCATTCATCTATTGTTACCGACTTCCAAAGGGATGGTACATATTGCTTTAAATATTTTCCATTTATCGGTCTTGCATGCATCTCTCCATCTAAGTCCATTAACCGATATGCACCCCCCGTGATGACCGATATCACCTGGAATGGTCCTTCCCATTTAGCTGACCATTTGCCATATCGGGCATTCTTTTCACCCAGTGGTAACACAGCTTTCCAAACTAGATCTCCCTTGCCAAACGACTTATGTTTAACCCTTTTGTTGTATGCTCGGGTGACTCTATTCTTCTGTGCCTTGATACAATCCTATGCTTTAAGACGAACGTCATCAAGGTCTTCCAACTCGGTCAACATTGCTTCGGTGTAGTCAGCTGATTCTAGGCCGAGTTGGAATGCTCGTCTTGTTGATCGGACGGTTACTTCCATAGGCAGCATTGCATCATGACCATAAGTAAGCATAAATGGCGTGATATTTGTGGCCGCCCTTTTAGAAGTGCGGTATGCCCATAACGCTTCTGATAACAAATCATGCCATACCCTAGGGTTACTTTCCACTGTCTTCTCTATTATACCCTTGATCGTTTTATTTGACGACTCGGCCTGTCCATTTCCTTGAGCAAAATATGGAGTTGAATTAAGGATTTTGATACCTCGGCTTTCTGCAAATGCCTTAACTTCATCCCCCGTGAAGACCGATCCTTGATCTGCTGTAATTGTTTCGGGAAGTCCAAATCGGTGAATTATGTGTTCGCTTATGAATTTGATCACATATGCTTGATTTACCGATTTTGCTGGTACTGCCTCCACCCATTTGGTAAAGTAATCAGTAGCCACCACAATGAAACAGTGTTGGCCTGATGACGGTGGATATATTTTTCCAATTAAATCCATGGCCCAACCCCGAAATGGCCATGGTCTGACAATCACCTGCATCTCGGTGGCTGGTACTCGTTGTATTGGCCCGTGTTTTTGGCATGCTTGGCATCCTTTGGCATAGTCAATGCAATCTTTTAGCATGCTTGGCCAATAGTAATTATATCTCCTAAGAAGCCATTTCATTTTCGTACCAGCCTGGTGTGCACCACAGATTCCTTCGTGTATTTCGGCCATTACTTTCATGGCCTCGAGTTTGTCTAAACATCTCAGTAAGACGTCGTCCTTGAAGCTTTTCTTAAACAATTCCCCGTCCAATAAGACATAGTTGACTGACGACAGCTTGGTTTTCCTCTCGGTCACTCTATTTGGGCATAAGAGGCATCTTATTATTGAATCTCTCCAATCTTGATCATCCGTTATCACCGAGAAAATCTCTGTTGCCATTACTCGTTGCCTTACTGACGGCAAGATTCTTCTTTGCACTCTTATCAATTTTTCGCTATCGGTTACCTCCAATTTCGTTCCCGATGCTACTTGTGCAAGATTATCGGCCTCGTCATTATAAGCGCGAGCAACGTGTTGGACCCTAACATCATCAAACTCTCGTAATAACTGCAAGGCGATTGAGTTGAAAGGCAGCAACTCCCAACTCTTACACCTAAACTCACCACTTAGTTGGCTAATCACTAAGTTTGAATCACCGATGATATGGATTGCTGATATATCCATTTCGGCCATGATTTCAAGGCCGATGATCAGTGCTTCGTATTCAGCCTGGTTACTAGAGCATTCAAACTCTAACTTGAATGAGAAGACGGTCTTTCTCTTTCTCGGTGAAATAACAATTATCCCCGCCCCAGCTCCTTCAGCATTTCTGGATCCGTCAAATATTAATGTCCATGGGGTCAACGAAATTGTTGATAAGAGAGTGGAATCAATGGCTTCATTTAACTCAGGGCCGACATCCAAACAAGGATGATCGGCCAAAAAGTCAGCAAGGGCTTGACCTTTTACCGATCTCTGTGGGACGTACTGAAATGTGAACTCCATCATCGCCAGAGTCCACTTTCCAACGCGCCCACGCATTATCGGTCTTGATAGCATATATTTAATGACATCTGTTTGACAGATCAAGTAAACCAAAATAGGGAGCATATATACTCTTAATTTTTGCGAAGCAAAGTACAAAGCTAAACACAATTTTTCTATCGGCTTATATCTACGCTCGACATTAGTAAGTACTCTACTAAGATAGTACACCGCCTGTTCCTTTCCCCACTCATTATCTTGTGCAAGCATACATGCTATCGATTCGTCTGAGGCCGATAAGTACAGTTTTAACGGCCTCTGCCTCCTCGGAGGCATGATAACTGGTGGTTCTGATAAATACCGCTTGATGCCCTCAAAGGCCTGCTGATGTTGGTCCTCCCACCTGAATTCTTCCTCGGCCTTGAGTTTGAGTAACGGGGACCACACATGTGTCCGTCCAGCGCAGTTCGAGATGAATCTTCGTAAAAAGTTAATTTGCCCGAGGAGCCTCTGCAACTCCTTTTTGTTACGTGGGGCCTCCGCCGATTGGATAGATCGGACTTTGTTTTTGTCGATCTCGATCCCTCTCTGGTGAACTAGAAACCCGAGGAAGTTTCCGGCCGAGACCCCAAAGGCGCACTTAATGGGGTTCATCTTCAACCCGTGGATTCTCATTCTTTCGAAAGATCGCCTCAAATCGGCCAAATGCTTCGCCTGCGTGGCCGATTTTACAACAACGTCATCGATGTATACTTCCATGATTTTCCCTATCATATCATGAAAGATTGCGTTCATAGCTCGCTGATACGTTGCTCCAGCGTTCTTCAACCCAAACGGCATTACTACCCATTCAAATGTCCCAATAGCTCCTGGACATCTGAAAGCCGTTTTTGGGACGTCCTCTTCAGCTATATATATCTGATTATAGCCCGAGTGCCCATCCATGAAGGATAAAATTTTGTGTTTGGCCGCGGCGTCGATGAGTTGGTCGGCTATCGGCATCGGGTATTCATCCTTTGGCGTTGCCATGTTTAGATTTCTAAAATCTATACACACCCTTATTTTGCCGTTTTTCTTGACCACAGGTACGATATTTGAGATCCAATCGACGTACCTGGTTGTCCTTATGAAACCAGCCTTCAGCAGCCGCTCGATTTCCTCTTTGACTTTTAAAATCACCTCAGGGGACATTCTCCTGGGTAATTGTTTGAACGGCCTACAACCCTCCTTAATTGGTAACCGATGTTCCACCAGACCCCTTGCTAGGCCCGGCATCTGATGGTAGTCCCAAGCGAAACAATCCTTGAATTCTTTTAGCAAGGATATCAATGATGCCTGGAAATCGGGCTCTAGTAATTGGTTTACAAAGGTGGGCTGGTATTCCCCGCTTGCCCCCAGATTAACCTCAAGGAGAGGATCTTGTACCTCGGCCTTCAAGTCGTCGAGTTTTGCCGGGGCTGAGGCCAATTCATCGAGGTTGATGTAATCTTCCAGAACTTCTTGATTCTCAAGTATATCGGCAATGTCTGCCGATGATATTTGAGCTTGCTTATCTGCCAGAAAAGCTTGAACTCTGGCTACACTGGCCTGCACGGCCAGTGCTTTTCTACACCTCGCTGATGATGGGCTCTGGTCCATCGGGTATGTCAAGTTCTTTGTCATCTTCGATCGGCGTAATCACTATCGATGGCCGTTCGAGTTGCTTGTACACCTGAATCAGTTGATTCTTCTGATCCTTCACTATAGTGGCCGATCTCGGCCTTCCATTCTTGTCTGTTCCGCTAAATTTCACGGGGCCGATATCGTCCTCGTATAAGACGGCCTCCGAACAATGGATTCTAGCTACGAAAGGCTTGTGATCAGCCCAAACTACTTCCACCTCGTCACCATTCCAAAAAATCAAAAATTGGTGCAAGGTCGATGGAATACACCAACTGGTATGAATCCAATCCCTGCCAAGCAAGGCATTGTATGAAGCTCCTGAGTCTACCACGAAGAAGGCTGTCATCGTGGTTTTCTTTCCCACCGTGAGCTCTACTGGGAGGATTCCTTTGGTTTTCGCTGGTGTCCCCGTGAACCCACAAACTGTGAGCTCAGTTGGGATTAATTCCTTCTCATCTCGTTGCAACTTCAACAACATGATCGATGGCAGGATGTTTACCGCTGCTCCATTATCGATTAGCACCCTTGAGTACGTTATTCCATCGATGGCCGCGTTAATATACAACGGCTTCAAATGTTGTGACATCCCTACCGCTGGTTTTTCGAACACTACCTTTGCAGGTTTCTTCCCTCGTTCATCTTCGGTCTTCGGTCTGATCACCGAGACCCTTGGTTTCTCTGTTTTTACTTCTTGGTTGATGATCACGGGAGTCGACGAGACCTTGCCATGTGGATCATCTTCCATTTTTCTCTCCTGGTCCGGTTTTGCGCCGAAAGACATCGGCAAAGTGTAGACCATATTCACCGTCAAGTCTTTCGGAATGCTTCCGAACTGGATAAACTTCTCCAATGAATCGTCGTAGTCTGAACCGATATCGGCCATTTCTAAGTCCGATTCGTTCATTTCTGGAATTGGGGTTTCAATCTTCAGAGGCTTTATGTCTCGGTCTTCTGGCTCCACTTTTTCCTTCCCTTTTTGGCTTACTATTGCTTTTGGTACCATGTCCTTTGGTTGCTCCTTTCGCCTTTTTTCCATCTGGTACTTGGCTTCCCAATCTCGAGCTTCTTGCCTCAATCGCTGCATTCTTCTTTTCTGGGTCTTACTGAAGTATGCCCGGTCTGGAAATTTGGGGTGCTCCACTTTTGCCCATCGGTTTACTTCCGTTCGCGGTGGAAGGATCATCCGAGGAGATCGGTCTCGTCGTTGGTAAATCTTCGGTACTTCCCTTGCCACTGGCCTTGCTTTCTTCAAATATTGCTCGCGCTTCCGATAGTCGGGCCTCCTATGGTACTCTTGACTTGGATATGTTAGGCGGCTTTGGATCGGTCTTCTTGATGACCGATCCGATTTCTCCTGCTTATTTTCAGGTTTTCTAGTTACCTCGGCCTTGTACTTTGGGCACAACCCTTGATTGATCAAATCAACCATCCATTGTAAAGTTGAGCCATTATTTGCCTCGGGAGTAACCCTGTCTGCTACCATACTAGAGGCCAGTCTTGTTCCTGATTTTCCTTCCTTCTTTGTGCTTGATTCGGCAACGTCGACTCCTCTGAGATCGATCCTTTCCTTTGGTCTCCGTAGGAGTGTGAAATCAGGTGTCACCACGTTCGCCCCAACTATCTCCGGGAACGGGTTTCCATCAACTCCCATTACTTCTTTCTCCTTCTCGGCGAACTTCAGGTTTCCTTTATCAATCATGTCCTGCAAAATATTCCGGAAAACCAAGCAATTGTTAGTGGTATGACGCCAAGAGTTGTGCCATTTGCAGTATTCTTTTCCTTTCAGCTCGTTGGCCGAAGGTAATTTTACATCGTGAGGAAGCCGAATTTGCCTATCGGCCATCATAAAGTCGAAAATCTGGTCGGCCATCGCAATATCAAATGAATATTGTTTGCCTGCCTCAAATGGTTGTTTTTTGACCGAGGACAACTGTGAGTCGGTCGGTTTAGGCAATGGCTGACATAGATACGGCCGTTTTGAAACTATTTCGGCCACATCCACTTCGGTGTTAATTTCATATTCCGTAGCATGAATGTCAAAATTGGGATCCCTGTAATAGGTTCCCTTAGATGAGTTTTTTCTTTCCTGCTCTTCTTCCAACATGCGCTCATATCGGGCGGCTCTAGTTGCCAGCTCGAAAAGATCACGGAAACCCATGCCCTCAAACTTTTTTCGAAGTTCGAAGGAGAGTTCCCCAAGGGCTATATTAACGAATTCTTCTTCAGGCAATATGACCTTGCAACGATGCTTGGCTCGTTTGAACCTAGCAATGTACACTTCAGCTGATTCACTTGGTAGTTGATACAACCTTGTTAAATCGGCCATGGAGACTTCGGGCTCTGTCCGATAAAACTGGGCGTGGAACGCTTCCTCCATTTGATTCCAAGTATGGAATGAATTGGGTGGTAAGTTAATATACCAACTAAAAGCCACACCGGTCAGGGAGTTGGGGAACAACTTCAGTAGCATGTCCCCTTGGTGACTCACTTCCCCGCTTTGAAGCAAGAAGCGACCGATATGTTCCACAGTTGATTGCTCTCCTTCACCAGAGAACATGGTGAAATTGGGCACCTTGTATCCTCGGGGAAGAGGCAATCTTTCGATAGCATCACTATGCGGCCTCCTATACATGGGCCGCTGAGTCCTTCGGAGAAGGCCGCCGAAGTCTTGATTAATGACTTCGGCGATCTGTTCTCGGTCGACTCTCACCATTTGGGCTGGATTAACCCTTCTTATACCGGCCTCAGGCTCTAGTCTGATTCTCTCATTCCACATTTGTTCCTCTTCGGTGACTACATTATCTCCGAATAACGGGTTTATTCTTCCCCAAAGTCGGTCCGAATCCTGTCCGTTTAGACCGACTCCTGGTTCTCTAATGGTAACGCTTGGTCGGGCCACTACCCGAGGTGGGTTCCCAGTTTCTCCTAAAATCTCTTTGCCATCCCTTCTTGGTGGTGTAACATATTTTTCATTCTGGGAAGAAGGAGCAGTCTGGCTTGCCCCCAACCCAACCCGAGAAAGAGAAGTTGGTGGGATAGAGAGTTGTGGAGGATCATCGGTCGGGTGGTCCTTCCATTTTCTCATTTCTCGGAGCATTTCACCCACTTGGGTGAAGGTTTGGTCTGTCTTAATGGACATCTCAGCTAATCGTTGGTTGAATATCCCCATCAAGTGGTTACTCATATTAGATAAGTCGGCCTGACTTGCTACTGAGCTGATGACCGGATCTATAACAGGTTCAGTGACGGACTCTATGATAGGGTCCAAGAGAGGCTCACGTGAGCCTGCCTCTTGGGAAATCCCCTTGGTTCGGGTTCCTTTTGCGGCCATTTGACACTGGTCCCACCAGGCGTGCCAAAAATTGTTTGCAATAAATCTCTGGTGTGGTGTGTGTGTTGGGCGTGCCAGAGTCCGTTTGGACTCAAAGTGGTGGTGGTCACCTAATCTGACTTCTAATCTAAGCGATCTATTATTTAACAATAAAATAACAGGATGTGGGCTTTCTCTACTCTGATGCAAGTAAGAAAATACAAACGGAAACTGTAAAAAAGGAAACTAAATACAATGATTCAGAATACCTCCATAGACAACCTCTTCTCCATTGATTGAAAGACAAGTGATTACAAATGTTTACAGTAGAACAATAAAGAAAACGAGCACTAAAGAACAAGAGCTCACAGATCACTCAAGAACAAGAAAGGATTGTTATGAGGAAAGATTAAGAGCCTGCTGAGAGCAGAAGTGGCGTGTGTGTTAGCCCCTTTCAAATGTTGCACCACATGTCATATTTATAGACTTGTTTGCATAACCGCTCATGTTAGTGGGGATCATGGAGTAGTGGGGTACGTGGCCCCTAGTTTCTAGGCATATATCAATTTATGCTCCCACTATGTCCCATGATCAACTTCCATGATTTGTGTGATGATCCCACTTCTGCCGCATTCCTCTTTTCTCGTAACTACTTTTTCTTCCACCTCAGCATGTTCTGAAAACTGAAGACCCACGTTCTCATTCCTACTTAACTATTTTCTGAGTAAATTTATGACCGATTGTGTTTCTCTGTGTAGCTTAATCTCTGCTGATGATATTACTCGGACTTCTTTTCAGTAGGAAGCCTACTCGCGTCTCTCGGTCTTACACCGATGTTGCCTTTGATCCTTACTAATCCCATGGACTGCTGTTATCATCCTATGGACCTGTTACTGCAAGATCTATAGAGAAAGTCCTCGGCCTTATCCGTTAATGTCGAGGCGTTACTGATCTTTTCTGATACCGGCCTTATTTGTTGAGACCGATATTAGGACTCAAGGGTAATAAACAAGTTTGGCATCGGTCCAATTTTACCGATGTTAGGGCTGCAGTTGAGGCTACTCTGCCACTAGCCATACTAGGGTACTTCTCTTAAGAACTTCGTATCAATCGGTCCTCGGTCTTGATACCGATATTCTTATTTGGAACGTATCATCTTTATCAGTAGCTTGATCAAATATCGGTCGTCCTGGATCATCGGCCTTGTCCTCGTTTACCTGCCTATGTGGTCTAGTGGTGACGTCCTGAGTCCACATGACCGTCACGTGCCCTGGGAAGCCCTAATTTAGGGTGTAAACAATTAGTACCATTCTTAGGGCATGTGGTACCATGTATGTAATGCATGATATGCATGATACCACATAATTTAAGAGTGGTACCATGAAGTGCATTAGTTCAATAATGAAGTGGCAATAGCATCACCCTTCTTTTAATGTCAAGAGAAAATTCTAACACTTTTTTATTTATAACGGAAAAAATCGGTTAATAATACGAGTAACACATTAAAGAAAATTGCTCGGCTAATATGAGTAATCTATATATATAGAGAGAGAGAGTATTGATCTGGGTGTATGTGTATGGAGCATAGAAAGAATTATGACGAGAAAGAAGACCAAAGTTGGGACTTGGGAGTCACTTCTAAAGTTTCTAAATAAATGATATGGAGTAATATTTGGGGTGCTAATAAATTTTACTAACACTCATATTTATATTTTATTTTTCTCCTAGTGACATATATGGTAGGATTTATACTCTATCTCTCTCTCTCTCTTAATATCACTATGGGGCCCTACAGTGCCGCTAGAAAAAATAGAATATAGGTGTAAATGTTAATAAAATTTGTCAGTGTCAATAATAAATATGTGAATTGGCAAGGAAAATCACTAATAACATTGTCACGTGTCCAAGTCTGTCAAATAAATCATCACGGCGTTAGCAGTTGGGTTTGTTTTGCTGCTTTTATGGAGGAAGTATGTGCATTCAAATGAAAAAAAAATTACTTGGCAAAAAAAAAAAAATGAAAAAAAAAATATTGTCTGTGGACCCCATTGAAAACAGGGGCATGATTTAAAGACTAAAGTGTAATTTGGTCTAAAGGAAAAAAAGTCACCTTCGTGTAGTAAACGAAACGTTGTATGTTTTAGCTTTTGTTATGCTGATTGTATTTTTCTATTGTACATTGAATCAACATAAGAAGACAACTATTGTGATTCACTTTATATAAGTTCATATTATGCATCAAAGTCTGTAATGTATATATATATATATATATACATAGAGAGAGTCCTTCTAACAAGGGATATTTTATTTTAAGAAAGTGAGAATTTTTGTTCTCGGTTGTTTGATTTTATTTTCATTAAGGGTACTTCTGTTATTTCATTGGCGTGACCTGAATTAAATGATGATCCAACGACCACAATAGAAGTCATCACTTTCTTAAAATGAGGGATCCCTAATTAAATAGAGCTCATATATATATATATATATATATACACACACACACTAGTAATAACTCGTGCCTCTGGGCACAGAGGGGAAAAAAAAGAAAAAAAAAAAGAAGAAATTCAATAGTTCAAAAGTTCAAATCTTTTACGTAAAATTGTCCATGGTATTCAAACACATGTGATGTTTAAGTGAAGACATTGGTTCCGTGGACACAATAATACATTTTCAGCTCATTGCTTTTTGATTTTGAATTTAAACTAAGATATGGTTGAAATTTTTACAACAGATTGATAGATATCACAACAAAGACCCAAAAAAAAATGTGGTAAGAATTCTACAACTCAAACAACTGTAAATATTTTATTCATTCAAGACTCTCTTGATCTTCAACAAACAATCGCAAAAAATAGACAAAAATGATAGAAAACTATAATGAAAATAAAATATCATTACCAAAATTGATGAATTGAAGTCTATAGAAGTAGAGACACTCTCTTGATCATATTCCAAGTACATTTATGTCACTAACAAAATTACAGTGGATGTCAACTTCAAGCTATGTTTAGAAAGATCTAAACTTATACCAAAATGAGTACTACAACCTTTAATTGCAACATCAGTTAAATTATGCTGTGAGTTTTCTTCATCAATTTATAAAACTTGTAAGTGCCAATCTCGATATACTTAGCCCAGCCCGGTGAATGCACAACAATCTGAAAAGTAAAAAAGAAAAATTATATTAGTTACATTGACATGGAAAATAGTACAGCGTTGAAAACATAAGTTAGATACATCTGTTACATTGTTATGCATTACTTTGTTGATTCCCCATCTTTTCAAATTACAGATTTTTATTAACTAAAAATCATTTGATGCAAATTCAAAGTCCCATGCAACATCTCTAAACCATTTCTACAAAATTATAGTATGGGGTTAATAATAGTAGTAAGTGCAGATCAAATATCAAATTAATAAAACACACATACAAAATACAAAACAAATATTTACCTGTCAAAAGCACATTTCATTTATCTTTGTTGGCAATTCCCCATTACTCCCTGCTCCACTTGTTCTAATGCTTTTATACAAATCAACTCGTTTCCAATTCTCAACTCATTTTCTATTCTCTCTAACATTGATTCTAAATCTCTTAATTCATTGACATCTTTTTGTAGAGACGCGTGGATTGAGCTTTTAGGCCATGAATTTGGAAGTGTATTGACGATAGCATACATTAAATTAGCAGTGTTAGGCCATGAATTTTTTTCACTAATATGCTCTCACTGTGGAATCTAAATCTAAACTCATAGATTCAGTCTCAAATTTTATCCACAATGGGTGTATATCACGCTCGGTTTCTTCTAAGAAATCTATTAGTTTCTCTGCAATATATAGTTTGTTATTGCTTAATATATCTGCTATAATAGGTCTCTAATAAGATGGGAGAGTTCTAATTATTCCCCATATTATATATCTTTCATCATCAAGTGTATGTTTTCTCTCAATAAAACTATATTCTTCAATTCTGTGTGCACTCCACTTCCATATGGGGTAGCCATCTCTAAATATTATATCATCTAAGTCATTAATTTTATTTCTTCTCCTTATACGTATAGATGTGCATTTAAGTTTGTTTTTAGTGCAATTGCTTTGTTCAATATATTTTTTTAATTATTCGCAATATCAATTTTGGTGTGAGAGAGAGAGAGAGAGAGAGAGAGAGAGAGAGAGAGAGAGAGAGAGAAATCAGTGAGGTGAAATAGTGCAATTGCTTTGTTCAATAATTTTTTTGAATTATTCCCAATATCTATTTTGGTGTGTGTATGTGTGTGTGTGAGAGAGAGAGAGTGAGAGAGAGAGAGAGAGAGAGAGAGAGAGAGAGAGAGAAAGAGAGAGAAACATGATATAGGGAGAGAGAAAGAGAAATCAGTGAGGTGAAATAGTGCAATTGCTTTGTTCAATTTTTTTTAAAATTATCCGCAATATCTATTTTGGAGAGAGAGATATGGGAGAGAGAGAGAGAGAAATCAGTGAAAATGACCCCATCCATCCAAATCTATTTTGAATTGAATTGAAATTTTTTTTGGGAAAGATATTGAAAGAATAGACAGAAGTTAGGGGGGCGTTTTTGTTTTTTTTTGCTTTTGTTTTTTTGTTTGTTTTTTTTTTCTTTTTTTTTTTTTTCTTGGAATAGGAATTGGAAAGAAAGTGCTTCTATTGGCTCAATATATTTAGTTAAGTGACCCATCCCAGAGTGGGTTTAGAGCCATCCAATGTTCTTCGTGGGTTAATTAAGCTTCCAGAGAGTTTTGACCCCAATCAAAAATTCGTCAAATGCTATGTATAATTTTTTTTTCTAATGATTTTAGGGACATTATTTGACCCCAACCAAAAAATAATAAGTACTGACATGAATTCAGTGAGTGGTTAAACTTAAATGAATTTTTTCCTTCAATTCTGGGTTTTAAATTTTGGTAAATTCTTAATAGATTTTCTAATACTAAAGTTTAGATAATGTATTTATTAGTCACATTGCTAAATTGAGGTAAGAGAAAGTGATTATTAATGGGAAAATGATGTGGCAAGCTTATAAATGGAAAGCTTATATTGACTGGAACAATTTTGGCAAGCGTTTGATCCAATGGTTGAAAATATCTAACTTTGTCTCAATGGCTCGGATTAAAAGTCGCTAAGTTAGGAGGGATCCACACCGCTCTAACTTTTTTTTTTTGCTAAAAACACACCGCTCTAACTTATTATATATAGATATGGATAAATATCTCCTAGACCCCTTAAGGTTTGCTCTAATCACACTTAGACCCCTTCATGTTTCAGTAATATCACCTACACCCCCTAAGATTTGAAGCGCATACATTTAGATCCACTCCGTCAATTCACCGCTAAGTCTGTCTTCATTTCGTTCCCAATTTTGGTGTGTCCCATTTAATGCACCAAATATTTCCTAGATTTTTCTCCAATTTAAAATTTTTTTCCTTAAAAAATTTGGAAACTTTTTTTTAGACAACTTTTATTTCAGAAAATTTTATTTGCACAACTTTTTCTTTTCTTTTTTTTTTTTTTTCTGAAGAGTTTATGTTGTGATGTTCCAAATAGCCCCCACAACCCTTACTATAGCAAAGCAACCTCTAAGCTCAACTCTAACCCAAGCAACCCCTAATTCTTAACACTATGCCAAACAAACCCTAACTAAATTTTATAAAAATTTATTTGGAAAATTAATAAGGGCTGTTTGGCCTAATGCATTTTGTCTTAAGAGATGTTTGGTTTAATGGCTTTAACTTAAAGATTGTTTGGATATTAGTTTAAGCATAATTTATCGGGAAGTGACAAAGGCACGCAAAATTATCAAACGCCACAGACACGTAGAATTAGTTATTGGCTAAATAACATGATTAGAATTGTTCGATACTGCATTTAGACACGAGTTACGCCTATTCAAATTAAAAAGGTACACATACAAATATAATTAATTAGATGAATAGCGTGTGAAAATATACTTCAAGAATCTTAGAAAAAAAGAAAAGAAAAGAAAAGAATATAGACTTGAAGAACAAAGTCATAGGGGTTGACATGAACAGAGCCGTTCAACAAGTGATCGAAGTTTGGCTCGATAAAGGGTAGGCTCGACTCGCTCATTTGAGGTCGTGATCATGATCAATTAAGGCTCGCGAGCAAGCTCGTGAAAAAAACTTGTTATTAAGTTTGATAAAAAACTTATATAGTGACTTTTATATATATATATATATTTATTATAAAACTATATAATCTTAGAGAAAATATGACAAACATCGTAAATAGACTTGATAAATGACTGATTTATCATTAAATTATATAGTTTTTAAAGAGCGCGCAAAAAAAAAAACTCATTAAAAACTCGCTAAAAAGCTCACGATCACGTAAAAATTTGACTCATTTAAACTAGTAAACTAATTCATAAACTTGTAAAAAAACTCACGAACAAATTCGACTGGACTTTAGTACACCGCTATACGAAGATGTCTTCAATTCATATTTCATCAAATAACAAAGATAAACCTGAAAATGAGCGCACAACGAAACACAAGAGCCAAAAAAGGAGGAAACAATCAATGGGCCCCAGAAACCGTCCAAAATAGCTGAAGGGCGAGAGGATAAACCTCTTATCTCCCATTCTCACCGAACCCCTCCTACCAACTAAACTATGGTTAGGTTAAATAGATGCCTTAAAACATTAAAATACTTTATAGGTATTACCATATATAGTGCCACGTAGTAATGTAGTATCATCAATCATTGTTGCTACTAGGCTCATGTAATGTTCTTAGGACTGTTAGAGCAATTGCAGTGGAGTAGCGAATGTAGGACAACGTAGGAGAGATAGTATACATATGGTTATAATAGTGTTGCTTAAATATCAACTAGTTAGGTATAGAATAGGTAAATTTAAATTTTCCCTTTCACTAAATTCACTACTATACAGACAGCCGACCCTGACATAGTCGGCCAAAGAAACAACTGGCTTTCTCGATGCCGACCCCTTCTCGGCTGGCTTTCCCAATGCTGACGGACTTTCTCGAAGCCAGCTCTCAATGCCACCTCATATCTCCCCACATATATACATAATTATTTGAGAAATGTTATGCACACTCTCCAAATCACACCCTTGCTTTAAATGGATGTACCCTATGCTGTGTAAGTGGTGCACAAAAAAGTGTGAAAAGTTGAAATAGCATAGAGTACATGCATTTAAAGCACATGGTGTGATTTGCGGTGTGGTTTGAAATGTGTGTCTAGCATTTCTCTAATTATTTTGTTTCTGCCACATCAGCCAGTGGCAGATCCAGAAATCTCAATCAGGGGGGCTGTGTAAGAACTTAGAGTCACACGGGGGTTCGGGCCGAGGTAAATTTTTTTGGATCTATTTGTAATTAGGCCAATGTATAACATATAATAAGCTTTTTTTATTTTTATTTTTATTTTTTATTATCAATTTTTGGGAGAATGAAGTATAATTGGGCTAACATAATACATATAAAATTATTTATTTAAGCCTAACTAATATTTTTTGGGGGGCTATATAATAAGTTTAATTATTTTGGGAGGGCAAAACTTAATAAAATTTGAAAATTTACCTAAAATATATATATAAAAGTGCAATTTTCCAAAACCTAAGAGTGGCCACTACCCCCCACCCAATCCGCCACTGACATCAGCATTATTGTTTTGATGACATGAGAAGGTCGGCTCTCTTTTGGCCGGCCCACACATGGTTGGTTTTTCCAATGCCAGCTCATTAGTTACAGTACTGTGTAATCGTTTATTTTGAATACTAACTTAGCCTAAAATTACACTAAGTTCAAATATCTTACTGTAGTTGCTCTTACTAAAGTCTTTTAAGGGTTGTTTGTGAAGGCAGTAGAAACGATTTTGTGATTCACAGTGATTCTACAAGTTCAAGTATTTGGTGGAGGCACTTTTGTGTACCAAATTAAGGCAGTCGTTACATTTAAAACATCTTATAAATACTTCAGCCAAAGAATGAAAGACACAGTAAATTACGCACTGAATCAATGTACGTTATTCATGTTAACTTAGTATCGAAGGGGCTTAGGTCTCCTAACCAAAGTCTTTGTGCTAGTACACCTCTATTTTTTATTTTTTTTATTTTTTTGGTGTGTGTGTTGAGGGGGGATCAAAGTACACCTCTAGTTCGATTCATTAATAATCAAAGGAAAATAATTTCTTTTTTTTTTTTTTTTTTCTAAGAGGAAAATAATAATTTCCACAATCAGGGGATATGATCGATTTCTGGATGAAGTTGCGATTTTTTGGTATTTAGAGCCCGTTTGGTTTAGTTGAAATATTAAGTGCTGAAACATTAACGACCCGTTTGGATTAGCTTAAAAATTAAGTGATTATTTTGTAAAATGTAAGTATTTTGTTAACTTATAATTTCAGCACTTAAAAAATCAGATGAAAATTAAGTTAAACTCAGATGAAAATTAAGTTAAAATCAACTAAAAAAGGTTAATATTTCAGTTAACACAAGCAGTATTTTAGAAATTAAAGTTTTAGCACTTAATATTTCAGCTATCCCAAACGAGCTCAAAGTGCTGAAATTTTAAGTGATAAAATATTATGTTGTTGGGTGTTTGGGTTAGCTTAAATATTATCACCTAAAAAACAAGAATGCTTAACAAACAAGTTGAAAAAAAAATGATACGGAGTAATTTTTATATAATGACCAAAAAAGACAACAAGTTTATATTATTCTACTATTTTATTTTTAGTCATTTTTGTCTTTTAATAACTTAAAAGTAAAATTAAGTGATTGTTTAAAAAATAAGTTAATTTTTTTCAACTAATTTGTTTAAGTGCTAAAATCTTAAACTAACACAAACACTTCCATTTTACAAAATATTCAAAAAAAAAAAAAATTAATTCTGGAAATTCGCAATTCATCACTTAATTTTTATTTTTCAATCAACCCAAAAGAAGCTCTTAGTGTTTTTTTTTTGTACAGCAAGAATAAAATTAGCAATTTTTACAGAATAATAATATACTTTCTAAATTTGAATAAAATTTAACTTCCAAAAAGTTTGAACAATTTTATCATATATATTGTGATATTAATTCGTGATCTTACAAGTCTCGTTTACATATACAAGTATTATTTGGTAAACAAATTTAAAAAGAATAACATTAACTTGGGGTGATAAATGTGCGGTGCACCGTCATACTATTTTCTGGACGGGAAAATAGATGCAGTGAATTGAAGGGTGTCATAAAAAAAATAAAAATAAAATTTAAAAATTTGAAAGTGGGTGGGGGTGATAAATGTAAATTGCACATCATACTATTTTCTGGACGGGAAAATAGATGCAGTGGATTAGAAGGTGTCAAGGTGCCATAAAAAAAAAATAATAATAATTTGAAAGTTGTGTCATCTTGGGAGCCACGTGGTACTTCGAGACTCTGCCAAGGTATTGGAATGGAGGTCACAGAGCCAACAACGAGGACTCTGCATGTTTGTAGCTGGTGAACCGTAGGACTAAACATTAGTTGTAATACTAGTGGGTCCATCATCTTTATTTTATTATTTTAATAATTTTGGTACAATTAAATACTCCTACTAGTGAGTTCCAAAATTTTTTTGGTATATTAATACGGTTGACTGTTCGGAGTTTGGACTAATTGGTATAGAAACATCTAAGTACATGTGTCAGTTATTTGTGAATCAAACCGGAGAACTTTCCGATAGAAAACGAGAGAGAGCGACAGTCAACTTTTTTTTTTTCCGAATGGTAAGCTTCTTTCTTGTACTAATTAAAATGTTTAGTGTTCGAGTTATGGAGAGTGTGGCCATTAGAGAATTCACCCGATAACTTCAGTACATCGGGAAATTAATCGAAGTACGCGCAAGCTTGGCCGAACAACCCCCAATTATCCAAAAAAAAAATAATAATATTAACTATATGGAAGTTACTCAAGGAAAATAATAAATAAAGAGTACTACTACACCCACCACTTTTCCACACTTTTTTCACACCTAACTTTAAATGCATGTATCTTGTGCTGTACAAGTGGAGTACAGAAAGTGTGAAAATTTCAAACAGCACAAGGTACATGTATTTTAAGCATAGCGTGTGAAAAAGTGTGTGAGTTTAGCATTTTCCATAAAAATAATAAAGTATGTTTGCTCACCCCTTTTTTCTCACTATGTCTCTATCGTCTCACACGTGTCCAATTCTATTTCTAATTTGCCCATGCATTATCACTATAATTACTAGAATGATACACATGTCGGCCAATGAAGGCAAGCAAATGGTGACCAAAAAATAGTGGGCAAAAGTGCTCTCTAAAAATAAGTAGAAAATTTTCGTAAAAATTGTAATTTTACATGTCATTTTTCTTAAAAATTTAATTTTCTTTTATTTATGTTTAAAAAAAAATGCCATTTTCTTCTACTTTTTAATTTCCTTTTCTATTTGGAAAGATTTAGCAACACACACAAAAAAAAAAAAGAAAAAGAAAACCACCTCAATGTGATTCGAGCAATCAGAGAAGGAAAAGAAAAAAAGAAAGAAAAACTACTTCCTCCTCGAAGTCCAAGTGACATCTGACATTAAAAAATAGTAACAGTAACCCAAAAATGAAGAAATAAGTGACTTACAAACTTTGAAATTTATAATTTTCTTTTCACCATATATTCTTTTGCTTGATACTTTCCTATTGTTTTTTTTAACCAAACAAATAACTTTTTTCTCAATGTTTTTAATTTTCATTTTTTCTCACTAAAGTCAAGAACCAAATAGTTTCTACAAAAATACTTTCCTATTGGTTTTGATTTCGGTTTAATTGGTTTTGGGTAAAACTAGAAAGTTTACTTATCTTCTTCTTTATATATTCATTTCCTTAACTAAATTTAGAAGCATAAATCTTTTTTTTTATTTATAATTACGTGCATACAAATTTAAGACCGAATAAATGTTTGTAGGTTTTTGTAGAATGCGTGCCAAAAAATAAAACCAATACAAGTGCTCTAAAATACAAGTGCATACCAAGGACACAAAAAATACGAGACAAGAAAATCATCGTCTAGAATTGTATGAGTATTTATAAAGACTACTTGGTAAGATGTCTTAAAAGATGTGTAATGTTTTTTTTTTTGTTTTGGTAATCGGGGGTGTTCGGATCAGTTTGCGCGCACTTTGACTAATTCCCCGAGGCCTTAGAGTCGCCGGGTGAATTCCCGAGTAGCCACGCTCTCCATGGCTCGAATACTAAACCTCTTGGGTAGTACACTCAAAAAACTTATCACTCGACCTCAAAAAATGCGGTTAAAAGATATGTACTGTTGATCAAATATAAAGGTACCGTAAAAAAGTATGAATAAGAATCACAATGATAAAGGAAAGTTAAATAAATTGAACAAAAAAACCGAGGAAACCAAAGTCGGTCAGTTTACACTCTCTTGTGTAAATCACACAAAAACTGACCGAACAGAACCGCCAAAAATATACTAAATTAATTCGAACCGAAACCAATCGGTCGATTTGAAAATCACACCAAAACCAACTAAACCGAACCAACTACAACCCTGCTTTTATGAAATTGCATCTGATTAGCTAATAATACAAAACAACACTCTAGAAAAACATACTAATGAAAGTTGTAAACAATAACCATATGTATCTTGAAAGGAGAATTTCATTATTAATAAGAAGAGATAGTAGTTGCCCAAAAAAGTTGTTGTGGCCAAAACAATTGTTGTATTATATTATCGCATGATGATTTATTTCGCGCACTATATAAATTTAGTTTTAGACATGTAAGTTTATCATCATTATATTGAATATTTTTTTCAGGTGATTTAAAACCTTACCTCTTTTCTCCTATCAGTTTTCTATCCCCCTTTTTTTTTATTTATTAATTGGATCATCTGTCCTGCGTAAATAAATTTCATTTACATACTATTTCATTTCTCTGCCATTCTTTGACCTTAAAACTTATCAATCAACATTTTTTCTTTTAAAAAAATGAAAGAAAAAAAAAATATGGATTAATTACATTAAATTATACTTACCTCTCCTGAGAGAGCTGAAACCCTAACAATATTAAACGATTAATGTTGAATGAAAGGAGAAGTTTATCATCATCATTATAAAAATAAATAAACTTTCACATACATATAAGACAAAAATATATTAAATGAATTTTTTTTATTAATGTTCATAAAAGTAAATTTACTAATATTTACAGTATCAGTTAACTAGCACAAAGAGAACTACCACTCATAACTTGAAAACTCATGTCAGATCTACATAATTTTTCACACACAAAGATCAGATTTGTAGTGTTATTATTTTATTCCAAAACTAATGTCAGATCTACATAATTTTTCACACACAAAGAAGATATTTGTAAAGAAGATATTTGTAGTGTTATTATTTTATTCCAAAACTAATGTCAGATCAACATAATTTTTCACGCACAAAGAATATTTTTGTAGTGCTATTATTTTTATCAACATTGTTAGCACATAATACATTCCATAACATATTTTATAACAAGATTTTAAACGTATGTACTTTGTGTTACCTTGTGTTATGTAAATAGTGCATAGAAAAATGAGAAAAATTCAAATAGCACAGGTACAACACATTTAAAGATTTGTTGTGGAATATATTATGAAATGTGTTGTGTGTCTAGCATTTTTGTTATTTTATTCCAAAAGTATTCTCATAATTTTTTTTTTTGTTAATACGAACAACTAGTGCTCCGCGATTTTGGGATCAACACCTATTGTCATTTTTATCGGAGTAGAACATGGGCAAACCCCGAGCAAGTACACTGGCCCCACACACAAACACACCAGGTAAATCAATGAGATAAACTAGCGGTAGGATCTGAACTCACACCAAGTTAAACATTGTATATTTTAAGATTCATCCATCCAACTAACTTATACGACCTCTGGAGAGTTTCAAACCCCTAACTTCCCTTCAGGAGTTCAAAAACCCTAGTCAAATTCCTTGTATTTAAACATATGAAATCTCGAACCCAAAACAAGGAGTAGAACACCCCATGTCATGGTCAGCCTACCACTGACCTACATGAGATTTGGTTATATATTCTCTTAATTTTGCCTTTCCAACTTTCCATATACCCTCGCTGTACATACGCTAACTCAGGTCCAAGGAAAAGAAGTTTAGCCCCCCAAAAGAAAGAAGGGAAAATTAGATGGGGATTACTAGTTAAGGAAATATAGTAATTTAAGGACAATTAATTATTTTCACTTTAGTTTAAATCCCTTCTCAAATAAATATCTTAGAGAAAATGACAAAATGAAATAAAAAACCTACATTTACCCTTGCCACGCGCGCGCCATACGTGCGGAAGGCTTCCCAGCTGCTTGCACCGTGTGAGTGCATACACAATATTATCTCCCATTTCGAAAATGTTTTTCAAATTTTAAACCTCCATAATTTTTTGTCTACAACTCCAATTTTTACAAATTTTATATCATTAGAATTGTATCAACGAGAGCTACAAAACTAGTACCATTGTTGATATGTTTTGAGCAAAAAAATAAAAACTCAAATTTTTTACAAGGTTTGTTCCTCAACATACTGGTGAAATTTCATCACTTTGAATGTGGAGAAATTTCATAAATTTCACAAGTTTTGACACCTATAATTAAAAGTGGTGATATACTGATATTTCACCACTGTTTTAAAATGTGCTCAAAATAATGGTAAAATTTCACCACTTTTAAAATGTGGTGAAAACTGTGAAAAATTACATCACTATTTTAAAATGTGCTCAAAACAATGATGAAATTTCACCACTTGTGAAATGTGGTGAAACAGTTGTGAAATCTCACCATGTTAGAGAAACAAGGCATGTAAAAATAAAAAAAACTAAAACAAATTTCCTCAAAACATATCAACAATGCTACTAGTTTTGTAGCTCTCGTCGGCACGATTCTAACGGTATAAAATTTGCAGAAAATTGAGTTGAACATAAAAAGTTATGGATGTTTAAAGTTTAAAAAACATTTTCGAAATGAAATTTTATATGGTACAACAACTTACACGGTGTGAGGGGCTGGTAATGATGAACACTTGTGGTGGGTGGCTGGTAGGCAACCAGATGCAAGAGAAAGAGAGACTTTTGTGTTTTAGAGAGAGAATAGAGTATTTTAGAGAGGGAAAGAGAGTTTATTTTGTGTGTAACGAAAGGTATGTTCGTCCAAAAAAAAATTCGAAACTTAAACCAATATTATTTTTTAATTGTCCTTAAACCAATATATTCACATTATATTGTCCTTATATCTAATTGATCGAAAGAAAGTGAGAAAGTCAAGGATAAGAATGTTGGAGATATTTTTCAATGAGTCCGTTAAACCACATTATCATATTACGTGGTGTAACGTTTCACTCAGATGGTTCCACGTAACCCTTTATTCTATAGAGATTATGACAAATAGTTGCCACTTATCCATAATGGTCAAAGAAAATACTTTTGCTCACCAAAGCGTTCTATTGGCCAATGCAGTGGGACCCAGCTCATGAGATGCTTGGGTGAGCACTGGTGAACTATATTTTGGTTGAGCAAAAATGCTCTCAATGGTCAAATCTTCATTACTTGTCATGTGTGGCCTCCTACTTTTAGAGGGCACTATGCTCAATATGAGTGGAGATCACACTACGTCAATATGCTAAGAGTAATACTTGGGACATAACCATTCACACAACTTAAAAGACGTGTCTATATCTTTCCTGTTATGTCACTGTACCCCACAGTGACACAGGAGTAACACAAGAGAGATAGACACATCTTTTAGGTTGGTAGGAAAAGTTGTGTGAATGGTTGTGTCCCAAATATTACTCATCAATGATGCTAGTGTACACACTTTTTGACATATTGTATTTTAAATGCATGTACGTTGTGCTGTTTAAATTTTTCACACCTTTTGACACTTTTTCTGTGTATCAACTACACAGCACATGATACACATATTTAAAATAAGAGTAAAACTTCAGGCACACCCATTTCCACAACCTCACACCCCACAACCAGATATGTCAACCATGTAGTGGGATGGAACCCACCATTTAACACAACCTCCCATATGATACTACAACTACATGATTGCCACATCAGGTTGTGGGGGATGAGGTTGTGAAAATGGGTGTGCCTGAAGTTTTATTCTTAAAATAATGTGTCAAAAAATATGTAAAAAAATGTGTAAACCTAGTAATTTACTCATATAGTAACGGAAAATGCTAGAGGTGGTGTAATGGCGTTATGAAATAACTTGTCAGAAAACGGGCATAGCCGGTAAAACGTTTTCGGTTCGTGGGTAGAGCCCATACTAGACGTCACCACAGGAACGATTTCTTTAACATCGAGGGGGTCCACGCTGGGTCCCACGAGCTCTTGCCATTTCACTATAAGTACGACACCAGGGTTCAACCTTCCTTGCTCGTTTAGCCGACCACTCTCTCTCTCTCTCTCTCTCTAGTGTTTCCGTTTCTCTCCGTCTCTCTACAACTACAAACACTCCACTTTCACATTACCGTCGCGTCTCCTTTTTCGAATACTTCCGTTCTCTGACCTGTATCGCTTATTCGCCACCCAGAATCTGGATATTTCTGTTTGTTTCCTGAGAAAATTCTCTTTTGCCGTTTTTTGCTGCAAGTTTGTTTGATTTTTGGTTGAAGGACCTTTGTTCCGTTCCGATCTACTCTGCTCACACTCGTGGAACCAAAATTCCCTGAATTTTTAGGTAATTTTTAATTTGTTTCGTTGTATGCCATTGTTTTTTAAGATTCGAGGACTAATTTTTATGTAATAGGCATTCTCTGTTTGCTCCCCCTCTTTTTTTCTGGTGATTTTTTTTTTTTTTTTTTCCATTCTGTGTATAACTTTTGATTGCTCATTCTCTTCATTATTTGAATTTTTTTTTTTCATCTCTGTACAATCATACTCGTTTTGCAACTCGATTGCGTCTCTTTTAGTTTGATGTATTCGTTTACTTTCTATCTTCTACACAAATATTAATATATATATACACACACACACACATCCATTACATCGTATATTCCTATGCACAAGCACAGACACGGACACATACACACGCAAATACATAAATAATATATATAGATATATGTTAATATGTAGTATACATACATGCTACTACAAATTAAGTCTTTTACAGTTATATATTGGCAGATTTGTTGATTTATTTAAGAAGTATATGTTAATTTTGGACTGATTAGAGTAAATTGTTGTGATGGTAGGACAATGGCGCAGTTTCAGAACCATGAGCTTCAGTACATAGCTGATGACTATTACGACATGACTGATTTTGATGACAATCCCTTTGTGGACTCCGAGTCAGAGACGGACGGTGTTGATAAGTCACTGGACTCGGATTTTGAGGATGACTTCGATGAGGTTTGTATAATTTTATATTCAATCATTTAAACCAAAAATTAAAAAATTAAAAAAAAAAAATTGAAGTATTAATTATTTGGGTCTCTGGATCTTCAATTCTTTTTTACTCGTAATAGAATCTGTGATTATTTAAGTATTGTGCATGATCTGTTGGATTTTGACTTCACAGAGCAAACCGAAGACTGATACATCAGCTCTGGAAGCAAGAAATGGAAAAGATATTCAGGGAATTCCTTGGGAGAGGCTCAATTTTACTAGAGACAAGTACCGTGAGTCGAGACTGAAGCAATACAAAAATTACGAGAGCCTCTCTCTCTCTCGCAAAGAGGTCGAAAAAGTTAGTCCCTTTTCCCCCCGTTTTGTTGCAAATTTTTTTTGGGTGTTAGCTATAACATGATGTTAATCATAATTATATTCCTATGTATATATATATATATATGTAGTATACTCGGAAAGGCTTTCCTTAAAACTTCATTAATTTGGAATCGTCATTATGGCCCTGAATCTCTCTGGTCTTGGGGTTTAGTTATGTTATCAGATGGAGACTGTTGGTATTGGATTGTTGTGAAGTCATACAGGAATAAAACTAAGATTCTTAGAAAGAGATAGGAGTAAGCAAGTTGAGTTGAGTTGATTTGATTTGATTTGATTCTCTTTAAAGTTTTGAGATTCCTTTTGTGTAAGTTTCCACTCCTTACAGGCTTTCTCTTCGAATAAATCTTTTTTATCCTCCAATGGTTGTGCTATGGAGTGCTGCAGGCTGCCTGTATGCTCCTAACCTGAATGAAAAATTTCCATTTCATTCTATCTGCGACTGTTTAGAGACTATTTCCGTATGTTAGGATTGGGAGAAGTAGATAGAAGAAAAGAAAAACTAAAAACCCCTTTCTTTTATGTTCTCCTGTTTGTTAAGTTGTAGAGAAGGGAAGGTTAATGGAGAGAGGTGGAGAGAAAGTAAGGGGAAAAAGAATCAATTTTTGTTTCTCACCAAATTAGAGAGATTGAAAGAGAGGACTAAGACTTTGAATCTTGGTATTTTTTACAAAAACACAAATCTATCTCTAAATAGGCCACAATAACGAAATATCATTATTTATTAGAGGAGAATATATTTTCTTTTCTTTTTCTCTTACTTTTATGAAAGCTAACCAACCAGAGAAAGTTGTGTTTCATTTCTCTTCTCGTCTCTCCACTTGTCTTAATCCAGACAGATCCATAGTTTAATTAGGTTTTTTCCTCCTATTAACCTGTAAAACCTTGTAATTATCCGCTCGTCCCTGGAATTACCTGGGTTAGTTTCAGGGTTCCCTCTTATTGATGTGCAGAATTTAATCCACTTTCTAGAGGCTTGCACTAAAGACTTGTGTGTTTTAAGTTTCTAAAATAAATGAAGCCTGCAATTTGTTCGACATAACCAATATTTCAGTTTTCATGTGTGAGACAAATTTTTCTTTGTTGGTATAAACCTCTTTATCATTTGTTATACCCAATAAAATGTTGTGTGCCGTCTGCTGATATGTATTTCTCTTAATTAGATGGATTGATGTATGGAGAGCTGTTTTTCTATGTTAGAGTTTTGTTTGGTTGCTAAAAAATACTCTCTCGACAGGATTGCAAGGATGTTGAAAAGGGCCACAACTTCTATGGCTTCCAATTTAATACAAGGCTTGTCAAATCAACAATTGTGCATTTTCAGGTATAGAAACTTTGAAATTAGTAGTCTTAACTGATTAATTTCTGTAATATTGGAAACTTGTATTCCCCCATCTATGCATATATTGTTTTCGTTTTCACATTTCATCAACGGACATTTACCCGAGTTTCACCAGTCACAAATGTACACTTTATTAGCCAAAGAGTCCAAATCTTTTGTTGAATTCTCCATATAATATTTTGTGCCTCATTGGACTAATAACAATTCCAAAGTTACATTTAGTAGTTGGATTATTATCTCCGGGAGTGTTTTTGACTCCTGATTTGACAAGTATCCCCCTTGAGTTGGAGATCAATTAGGAATTGGTTTTTAAGCATATCGTCAGAATTCCAGTCTTGCAGGTGTCTTTGTGTCGTTAATGCCTTGCAAATAAGTTATTGGTAGCTCCATGCACCTAACCATTGTAATCATACTTTTGGAAGAGACTTAAGTTATTGGTAGCTCCATGCACCTAACCATTGTAATCATACTTTTGGAATTCTCCTTAAGTAATTCGATCTCTATTTTGGGACATGGAATATGTTGCATCTCAGTTGTGGTGATAAGATTACAGGCTCCCTGACGACTAACTGAAGTTTGTGCGGTTGTCCAGATCAATTATGGTCTAGTAGGTTGTTATGCTTGAGGCACTTCTTGACCTGACCTGCAAGCCGATGAGTTTTCATATTTTACATCATCAGAAATTATAATGTCAATGCTTCTCACTATGGAGGTGATTTCCTATGACCGTTGGTAAGGATTTTACTGCCGTAAAGTTCATGATTAGAGACTGTCCCTTAGATTAACTTAGAAACACCAAAAAAACTGCTTCAGCACTTACTTTCCCTTGACGGATGAGCTGGCTATAGAGTTATATATTTTTTTTCCTTAAAGATTTTGGTTCTTAACCCGGTTCAGGTAGCTTTGAGCCGGGTCTTATATTCACTCAATGCTTTTTGTGCAGATTATATACACTTGCCAACTGTCACATGAATTTTAACTAACCGCTGAAAGTGTATGATGCCAAGTTATTGATGTGGAAGCATTATGGTGAGGATATAATATGGCTTTATTAAACTGCAGTTTGTTAGTGATGTGAGTGTAGCTTCCAGATAGCTTTACAATGTTGTGATCTTAATGTACACATTAGCCATTATCAACATCATCATCATCATCCTCTCTTGTTAATGTTGTTATTAATATTATATTACTAGTAGTATTATTATTTTGTTCTTTTTCGGGTAGAGATGTCTCTGAATTCTAGTTGTAAGATTTGGAATATAGTCTCGTCTTATGACCACGATAAGATGATGTGCGGTTGTCTTCTGATGGCGTAGAGATAGATTTTGCATTGAGGTATTAAAAGCCTGTAACATTGGAAGGCATTATGAGTGCTTCAAATTTTTTGTGTCATTGGTATACTTTTAATTGCTGAGTAGGTCTATAAGTATTTTCTCGTGGCATTGCCATTTTTGTCTTTTAACTGCTGAGGTTTATAAATATAGAGGACTTGTTAACATTTGATCCTTTCTCAAGAAGGGTAGGCTAGATATACTGAAATTGTGTGTGCAACATTTGTTTCTACTTTTTTCTATTGTCAAGAGTATCTAGCTTATTAGTGTAGGCTTGTAACTATTTTTGTATACCTTGTCCAGATACTTTGTTAGTTATCCTGACCTGTTTGAAACAAATACAGAGGCTTTTGCAGCCTAGAACCACTTTCATCCAGCCAACAATTGTTGCTCTTCCTTCTATCTTGCGGCTCCATGAAAGTGGTATCTCAGTTTGTTATTTCTCTGAAGAACATTGAGATCTCTATGCAGATGTAGTCCATTTTATAATTTTCAGGAGAGAGATGCAATGATCTTTAAAAGTAGAGTTATTGATTCTTTTTGAACCTCTTCTTTTTGACCGATACATTCATAGCGGAAATGATAGTTTTTTGTTCACAATACTTGTGGCTGTTTTGTATATGTCGCATTGTCTATGGTTGATCCCCTATCTAGTTTAATAACTTGCGTCATGTGTTCACCATGTGTGATCTTGGCCATCTGGCCTTGTGCATTCAAAGAGTTATTGGTGCTCATTTAGTAACGAGAATTTAGGAATATTAGTTTTCTCCCTCGTCCAGCCTTTCATTGTTACTGATTGTAATATGCAAAATGTTCCCATTGTGCTGTTCGTAAAAAAACTTAGTTATTGTATTTTTCCTGCTCATTTATTCTTGGTTGAATTGTTTCTTGTTATGAACTCTTGATTTGTTATGAACTCATGTTGGAAGTTTATTCATGTATTGGGATCTTTACTTTTGATTATGTTCTTATTCTCGACTGTGTAATTTCGCATTTAACTTAACCCATGTGGCATGAAGGACTGCTATTTCATCTTAATTTCAGCATTAAAAAGCAGGGTGGCAAGCAGCTGGCGCGATAAGGAAACCCTGTTCATATGGTATGATAGGGAAACATCTGAACATTTAATAGGCCTCGGTAGAAATTCATGTACTTAGAATTGATGTGTCCTGGTCATCAGGGGATAATTGGAACTATCCTTTTTTATTGGTTTATCACCTGAATAGTCTATACATTCACCGCACATACATGCAATTGCCATAAACTAGATCCTCAGTAGATTTGATTTCTTGTGATTACCTTGACTCAGAATCTGCATCTGAATATTTTTTACATATTTGATTTCATGTGAGACCTTGTATTACTTTCTGTGCCCCGACTCTTAATTACTATCGTATATAGTTGTTAGTATTTTTACTTTTTAGAAGAGCGTGAAGACGACATTTATTCTTTATATCTAGTGGTGTTACATTTCACTGGCATCCCTTTAGTTGTGGATCCTGAGCTGTGGAGTATTTGGACTAAACGAAGACAAAATTTGTTTTTGTTTTTTTTTTTTTGGTTGCCCTTGGTCAAATGTTGATGATTTCTTTTGATTTTGTGGATGACACAAAAATGATGTCCCACAAGTTTTTAAGGATAGGTTAAACTCGCAGGAGTTTTGAACTTACTTTTGAGGGAACACGGATTTTCCTTGTTTCCAAGTAAATTTTCAGTTATTCAAATGGGTTATATTTACTGTTTTAGATTCTATCTAGTCAGATTTTCCCAATTTTCCGCTTTAGTAAAATACTTTGTCCTCGTATTAATGAACAATAGATGTTCTTTGCTAGTTAATCAGTTCCTAGGTAGTTTATCACTGGACTTGGTCAATCGGATGCAGCATAGTTCATGATACGTGTCGCTGATGCAAGAAACCTTTTTTCGTTGGGTGCTTCATATTTCAGGCTTCCAGATTTTTACTAATCACTTAATTTCTTGTTGATCTGGCCATTAAATCTCTGCTTGGTAGTTGTCAACTTGTCATCAGTGTCTTTTAAAAAATTCATGTTGTCTCGAGATAAGTGATTGAGTTCAATCTCCTGAGAAATATTAAAATATAACATAAACTCGTAAACAACTGGAGTGTAATGATATATGTCTACCAGTTGTTTCTTCCACAGCGCATTATTATAATAGTGAAATTTGTGCATGGTTTTTGGTCACATTGTCTGCATTAAAAAGAAAATACGGAGTACAAAAAAATAAAATTTTATTATTATTATTATAATTATATTTTTTTTCACATTGGTAGGTAAAAAAACCTTACAATTAGTTGTTAGTGCGGATGACACCAGTTGGTATATCATGGAGCAATGGAAATAGGTGCTCGGACATCATTTCTGTTGTTGCATGCGGGGTTGCCTGGCTAGTTAAAAGAACTATTTCCTAGTGCTGTAGCTTTGGTAATTGTGAGATTTTTCACTCAGCATAGTTAAATATCATGGAGCAACGCATATAGGTGCTCGGACATCATTTCTATTGTTGCATTCCGGGTGTCCTGGCTAGTAAAAACGAACTATTTAATAGTGCAATAGCTTTGGTTATTGTAAGATTTTTCACTAATCAAATATCCCTGTCAAGAACTTCCCAGACATGACATCTTTCAGAAGCAGGAGGTTAACCCCACCCTGCTATATGTCTATGCACTTCTTTTCTGACCATGTCTTGGGTGCATATTTCACGTGTTGATAGTTTAACCCAAAATTATCTTATGTACATTTTCCACATACATTTGGGTCCTAAGAAAGTATGATGCATGGATGGTAATTTCAGATCTTTGTATTTCTGAATCACCCATTTTCTACCAGTTTTTTACATGTTTTGTCAAAAAAAGGCGAGAGACATTGTTATCATGGAATGCTATATTGTACTCTTTGTTAGATATTTGAATGCTATATGTGAGTTTAGTATCGTCAGTTCATTACTGATTTTCTAGGATTGTGTTTTTTTTTTTTTGCAGCTGCGGAATCTCTTATGGGCAACCTCAAAACATGACGTGTACCTTATGCAAAACTACTCAGTTATGCATTGGTCCTCCCTTCTGAGGAGGGGCAAAGAAGTACTCAATGTTGCCAAACCTATTGTGCCGACCATTGTAAGTCTCGATTTGGCTAGCCGTGAGCTCTTTCTACATAATTTTCCATAGTAGTTATGATTCGAATGTAGAGGGGTATAATCTTGGGCTTCTTCTGTAGACATACCCTGGGACGTTGACTCAGACGCTCTCCAGAGTGCAAATAAGCACCATGGCTGTTAAAGACAATTTAATGGTGGCTGGTGGATTTCAGGGAGAGCTTATTTGCAAGGTACTCAATTGTCTTCTCAGAAAATCTCCTTTTATGATCGCTTTTGGGTTTGCTTTTATAGTAAGTAGAAATTTTGTAAAAAGTTCCTCATTTAAGATTATTTAGTTTAAAGGATAACCCATTTTTTATTTTGATCAAAACTCCATGACTAGGGAAACTAAATCGGATCAAATCCGTGTGTTCTAAAAGTTATGTGAAATTTCACATAACTAATTCATTTCTCACAAAAATTTGTGAATTTCACCTAACTTTTATAACATATGGACTTTTCACTAATCACTAAAATAAAATAAAATAACGGCTTGGACGACCCAATACTAAAAAAGTTTCTTTTAAGGACTTTTGACTAAAATTCCCTTATAATAATTACTTGTCGGACAAGATTTACTAAATAGCTACACATTGGATCGCTTTTTAAAATAATAAAAAAAAAAAATGTTGGTAAGCTGCTAAAAGGAGTCAGGTTTGTTAAAAAGCTTATCCAAACGGTCACAGATTTTTAAAAAGTTGTGAAAGCTATCCTAAATGGGCTCTAAGTGGTATCTGTTAGGTGTTTGCAATTGTGCTTTTTTGATGTGTACTTTTCACTCAACAGTATTTAAACCAGCCTGGAGTTGCTTTCTGCACAAAAATCTCGACTGAAGAAAATGCTATTACTAATGCAGTGGACATCTACCATAATCCTACGTGAGTAAAGCTTAATTAATGCTTTTCCCATGGTACTATAAAATGGGCTAACGGTGTACTCTTAACAATCGTTTTTTTTTTCAGTGGGCCATTAAGGGTGGTTACTGCAAATAATGATGCACAAGTGAGGGTTTTTGACTCGGGAAATTTTGCTTGTATTGGTCGTTTCTCCTTCCCTTGGTCTGTGAATGTAAGTATGCTGTTGCAAGGTCGTTGATAACGTTCTGTGATCAACTCCAAGCTCTCTCTTAACATTTATGATCTTTGTTTACATTCTTCCCGGTTTTGTTTCCAGAACACCTCAGCTAGTCCTGATGGAAAATTACTTGCTATCCTCGGTGACAGTGCAGAATGTTTGGTCGCTGATGCTCAGTCTGGAAAGGTAAGGGTGTGTTTGGGTTGAAATTTTCTGAATGATTTCACACGAACTGTAGTTATATAGTTCTTCTCAGTTTCAACAGTCTAGTACAACTTTGATGATAACTCATGCTCGTCAACTTCTGAAACTATTAACTCTCACTCTATCGTGTTTCTATCTGTATAACTACCCCTCGTGTTTTTATTCTCTCTCTATATCTAAAAAATTTATTAATATTAAAGCCATTTCCATTCAAAAATTTATTCATATCTTTGCTCGTCAACTTCTGAAACTATTAACTCTCACTCTATCGTGTTTCTATCTGTATAACTACCCCTCGTGTTTTTATTCTCTCTCTATATCTAAAAAATTTATTAATATTAAAGCCATTTCCATTCAAAACACAGCATAAGTCATGTTCTTCCTGATTTCTCAAAAATAATCTTTGCTTGATGTTCTGATTTACAAACAATGCTGCAGGTTGTAGGAAATCTCAAGGGGCATCTCGACTATTCATTTGCTTCCGCTTGGCACCCAGATGGTAATATATTGGCAACCGGGAACCAGGACACTACTTGCAGATTGTGGGACATTAGGAAACTCAACGAGTCTCTGGCTGTGCTCAAGGGAAATATGGGTGCTATCAGAGCCATACGGTTCTCCTCAGATGGCCGGTTTATGGCTATGGCTGAGGCAGCTGACTTTGTTCATATCTTTGACACGCGTACCGATTATACAAAGGCTCAGGAGATAGATCTGTTTGGGGAGATTGCTGGAATATCCTTCAGCCCCGACACCGAGTCACTGTTCGTTGGGGTTGCGGACCGTACTTATGGTAGCGTATTAGAGTTCAACAGGAAGCATTATAATCGCTATCTGGACTCTATACATTAGTGGAATGCAGCTAGCTGTGGAAGTAGTTTGAAATTGTATCTGGACTGTCTTTTGCTGGGATAGATAGGTAGATTTGTATATTTCTGGGGTTAAAAGAAAACTGAAGTTCGTTTGAAGCTTGGCTTTTTATAAGATACAAGTTAGTTCCAATGGTGTAGATTTAGTTAGATATATACTCAGAAGTTGGTGTAACCATTGGTTTTGGGAAAATTGTTTTTATGATGAAAATTCCTTCTCAAGCAGAAATGGAAGAAAATTTTGCTCCATGTAGAGAGGTGTCTTTGAAGTTTGATCAGTTTGTTTGTGCTTTTGGTATATTGTTAATGGTTATTTTATTTATTCAGTTATGATCTTTAATCTGATTGCATGTGTAAATTTTCTTGGAAGAGACATTTAATTTTGATTTGTAATGGTAATTTTTCTATCTGGTGGAATTGCAAGTTACGACTAGTAGAGAGCATGGGGAAATATTTATTTATTTCTTGTTATTTGAATTCATTTTGTTACGGATTATCTTGAATGTTCTGTTCTAGGAGATGATGTTACTGATTATCTTGAATATGATGAACTAATTGCCTAAATTTTTCTCAGTACTACTAAAATTGTTGTATTAACTGTAAATTAAGTTTGCTTAGAAGTCTGTATAAAATCTCTGGAGTTCAGAGATTTATATTTATGGAACTGTTCTTAAAAATGGAGGGAGGGAGGGAGGGAGGGAGGGAGGGATCCATTTTCATTGTGTTCCCAAATGAGTACTGAAAAAACAGATGCTACTGGACCTATATATGGCACATCTTAATGTCCTGAAGCAATTGGGGTTGTGCTCTATAGGAGAGGTGATATATTAAGGGGACTATCGGCCTAAACATCGAGGAAAGTAGGCAGTCTTGCCAGAGGGAAAAAAATAAAAATAAAATAAATAAATAAAATTCCCGGTTCTGTCTCATTAAAATGAACAGACTAAGAGCATGTTTGGGATTGTTTTTGGCATTTTTGTAAAATGTAAAATGACAATTTCTTTGGCAATTTTTCAAATGATCGGTTTAGCTTCTTTTTAATTTATATTAATTAATTTATTTTTTTTATACTTACGGGGGCAAGCAAAGGAATCTCTCTAAAGTGATTCGAACCCTTAATCTCCCTACCATTGAAGAGAGAGAGGTCCCGCTTGTTTAGCTTTTTCAATAAAGTTTCAATTTACTACTTTTAAATTAGTCTCTTTTTTTCAGGCTTAAAGTTCATTTCATTCTTAAAATTGAAAAAAAAAAAAAAATTTTTTTTTTGATTGATAAACCGGCTCAAAATTTTCAACAAGAGCTTATATTCTCAAGTAATTTGTTACCTACCGACACTAAGGGTGCGTTTGATAAAATTGAAAATTAAGTGTTGAAAATTAAGTACTGAAAATTTTAAGTGATTGAATTTGTAATACTGAAAATATTGCTTCAACTACTGAAATAGAATGCATTCAGTGATTATTTTCAGTAGAAATTTTTTACTAAAATTTTCAGTGATTTTTTGGCTGTTTTTTCAATTAAGTAATACATTATCAAACGCACTAAAAAAAGAATAAGTGTTAAATCTTTTCATTTTCAACACTTAATTGAGTTATCAAACATATCCTAAATAAATTTTACATCTTAAGGCTTACCCCTTAGGACCAAAAACCAGAAGATATACCTTGTGAACGGGTAAGACTGCCTAGCAAGTTTCATGACTTGCTTTATTATCTCAATACTAGAGATAATAAATGAAAATTTGATAATGTGTTAATTAAGTGAGATATGATTTTGGACTAAGCAGCAGAATGAAAAAAGAAAAAGAAAAAAAAAGAAAAAGAAAAAAGAAAAAAAGAAGAGAATCGCGCCTCAATAATACCAAATAATTTGTACTAAAGACTTAGTTGAGCTGAGTTCACTTATCTCCTATCTCAAAACATACCACTTTTTAATGCAATATTTTAAAATTTCCACTGGTTGGCTCGTCAACTGGTCAAAAAAATAGTACGATTTTGCGAATTCGAAGTAATTCATCGATTAAACCAGTGACTTAGAGCCTGTTTGTCTGTGCTTATGCTTATGCGATCTTGATCGTGATTGGTAGAACTGCTTAAAAATAGAACTGCTTATTATGGTTTCGGTATTTGGTTAATATATTATGAATTGATCAATCATAGAGATAATCTTAAAAAGCACCTCCCACCTGCTTATTGCCAAACTACTTTTTGGACCAAATCTGCTTATATTTTTGCAGAAACAAACAGATCAATAAACAGTTTGAACCACCAAAACTGCTTAAAATAGACAAATAAGCAATGACAAACAGCATCTTAGTCCTATGAACTATTCGATTTTCAAAATATTGCTTTACATCAAATGGGTACACTAATGGAAAACTTTTGAGTATAGATAGCATAAGATTATTGGATAAGTCCACACACTTATCCAAACAGTGATGTCTTTGACACATTTACAAGTGCAAAATTAGACCTTTGACCAAACTAAATGAGCAACCTCTACAAACTACAGTGAAAATGACCCCTACATGCATTTCCATTAAACTTGCAAGTTGCAATGTCTTATTCCGGAATAACTTAAATGACCTTCAAACCTACCGACATGTGCAAGGTTGCTATAAATCCATCTGTAACAATCAACAAAGATTGCCATTTATTGACATTGGGTTATACTTCAGCATACCCAAGGCAGTTAGGTGGTGTTTACATACAACAACAACAAAAAAAAAAAAAAAAAAAAAAAGAAAAAGAAAAAGAAAAAAAGAAAAGAGAAGAATTTGCCATGGCAGCAGCTTCCCCGGCGTGACCCCTATGTGGTTTTGCTCTGTAAATGCTCGAAATACTAAAAATGGTCAAAATTTTAGAAGTGAGAATAAATTTAAACCCTTGGCACAAATCATATTTTAAATGACTAAGACGTATAATTACAATCAAGATAAATCTTAACCCTGCAAAATTTTTAGCGAGAAAAAATATTCCACCCTCATTATATATATTATATGTATATATATATATATATATACAAAGAGAAAGAAGTATTCAGAGTGGTAAACAGATGTTTCGTGAACATTTCTTGGGCCTGTTGATAGTCAATCAAAGGAGTAAGGCTAGATGCACTCCTAAATGTACAATCAAATGAACAATCCCGTTTAAAAATATTGGAGTTCGTGCTAAAAAGTTTGCACACCCTGCACACTCCATTTTTTGTGTTCAAATTTTTTAACACAAAATCCAATATTTTAAAACAAATTTGTGCATTTAAAAATACATCTAACATTACTCATCAAAGAAGAAGTTGATGTTGAATACACGTTGAATGAAATTAAGCTGTCGGTTTTGTGAAATATTATAGTTTGCTGTTTTATGGGTGTAGAGTTGCTATCCTCTGATCTAGTGGTTGTGACACACAATTTTGAATGGTAGATAAATACTTAACAATCCGACAGGTACTGCCTACACACATCATCATTAAATCCACCGTCTTTAGTGGACGGACACATGTCCATTTTTTTATAGGGTAATACTTGGGGCATACCCAAAGATACAATTTTTGAGACACAATTCAAGAGATGTGTCTATCTGTCACACCCCAAATTTTTTTAGACAATCAATTATTAGTCAAGGGAGAACCCTTAACTAATATCCAGTTGTCCAATCATTAAGGTGCTTGCAATATAATAACATTACACGGTCTGTACTGAAAAAAAATCATTACTCACATGAGCTAAAGTAACGGTCAACATCCCACCATAAAAGTCAAACCAAGATTTAAATCCAACTCCAAAACATAATAAAAATCTAAAAAGAACACATCACTAAAATAAAATCTTAGATTGTCAAACGGCCCACAATGCCAAAATCTTATTTCTAAACTCTCTAAAGTGATATAAAAACGAATCAAGAGAACATGTCACGCCCCGACGTAGCATAATTCAGGAAAGCATTTAATTTCCTTTATGGACTCGTAGGTCGTGACAAGTGAGTATGACCAATTGTCCCTGCAACAAATAACTTAACAAACAATTCTAGAGCAAAGGATACTAACAAAAACATAAGCTCTGAAAAAAAAAAAAAACTTACTAAACTATTACAACAGTCATAGTCTTAGGCACAAAACGCCTTATTCAAAAGTCTAAACTAGTTTATTACAAACCCCAAATTAAAATACATAGGAAATATAAAGCAGCCTCCTGGAAAGTCTCCTGACTCTAAGTAGCATAGTCAAAATACCCTGGCTTCTCCTGACCCTGAAAATCTGGACATACAGTCCAGGACGCATCAACGCCGTCAGCTTATGAAAGCTGGTGAGCAAAATAAACAAGTGCTCGCAATGTATATATAAGCATATAAACAACGGTGCAATTTTAACTTAACAGTAACATATTCAAGGTTCCAATTCCAACATAACCCACGGGGGAAAATAAAGAAAGCAATAAATATGTGACCATGCATGAGCAATGTAATATCTCATCTTTCTGACTCTTTTCTCTCAACAAAACTCAACACAAACAAACCATTATCTCAGATACCAGGAATACTATCCGATCAATATCCAAAACAGCACACCAAACTATCGCTTCAGATACCAGGAATAATATCCGATCAATATCTAAGCCACACTCAATACCATCATTTCGGATACCAGGAATAATATCCGATCAATATCCGAAACAAGCGCCTTAGATACCAGGAATAATATCCGATCGATATCTAAGCCGTACACAACACTACCACCATCGCTTCGGATATCAGGAATACTATCCGATCAATATCCGAAACGCGCGCCTTAGATACCAGGAATACTATCCGATCGATATCTAAGTCGTACACAACACTGTCGCCTCCAATACCAGGAATAATATCCGATCGATATTGAGGTCGCACAACTAGAACGCCACTCTTTACTCTTTTCACACTTTCTCACACACATGCATGTTGACACAACCTCAACCCTAATATGTATGTCAATGTTTCATAAATAACACCATTAATAACTCACATGAATGTCATCAAACTTTAAACATAAAGGAATTCACAGAATTAAAGAAATAATACGCGTACGGGGATTGAAAATTCGTAATTCATTGCCTTAATCATTTTAAACATAACTAATAGCATTCTAAAAAAAACTGCTACTGAAATCCTCGTTTTCTGTCCAAACGGTGCAGAATCTGAGAAAATTGCATTAGACGAAAAGTGTGCAGAATCGAGTTTTACTTGGGACAACGCGGGCAGAACTTTAAATTTCATTCGTTTTCCTAATAAAAGTCTGAAAACAAAATTCTGCTACTGTTAAAATTAAAAGAGAAAATATTAGATTGAATTTCTAATATACTTTGAAGTAATGCCATTAAAAATGAGTTATAATTTGTATACATGAATTACATATCAACAGAAAGCTCTTTGAGTCTAGTTTCCAACGCTTCAAACCGTGCGCGTTTTCGAGTTTCCTAGAGGAAGTTATGGCCGTTATACTAAAAGTCGTCAGTGCTGAAAAATGCAACCGGTTGGAACAAAAGTGCAACCGGTTGGAACAAAAAAGGTGCAACCGGTTGTAAAAAATGCAACCGGTTGGAACAAAAAAAAGTGCAACCGGTTGTAAAAAAATGCAACCGGTTGGAACCAGCTGTTTCTTCCCTGTTACGAATTTAGAACCTGTTTTTGACCCATTTCTGAAATCTACTTCAACCAAGACATGTAATATATGGATTTCTTCGTTTTTCCGCAAGGATTACGAATACGCGATCGGTTTTAACTAATTTCAATCGTAGCTCTCGGATTTCACGTAAAACCGAGAGGTGACAAAACTTTAAATCAACGGTACGTCGCGATACGGATGAATTAAGCCGTAGGATTCGAACCGTAGCCTATTGGGATCAATATCTTCCATTCCCAATTTACAGAATCGATTTTGGTTACGATTTTTAAAACTCCAATTCTCAAGCTTTAATGGTGTTTTGATATATATACACATATACACACATATATATACTGAAATTTACATATATAGACATTGAGAGTGAGTTTAAATTACTCACAGAGGCTAATTATACAGAAAATTAAAGGCCGAGAACTTCCGCCGTAGTGATTCGTCGTTGAGAAATTCTTCCCGATCTTGATTTGATCTTGAGATATATATATATATATAGCTATGTATGTGTATATGTATATGTATATACTGTATGTGTGTTATGTGTGTTATGTGTGTGTGTGTGAGATCTGCCGAGAGAGAGAGAAAGAGCTGCAGAGAGTCTGTTGAGAGATAAATGAGAGATGGATCCAATGGGGGGAATTAGTGGGTGTATAAATGCTATGAACTCAATTAGACTCCACTCACAAAACACTACACACACATTCCACTAAACACAGCACACACTGCACTAATTCCTTGGGTGTTTTTCCATGTATACACAAGATACCCTTGTGTGTGTTGAGCTCACGCAATGATACACACACACAGGTAAAAATATACTGCCCATTCCCAAAACTGGTATTTTACGGTTGAAATAAAAATACAGAAAATTATATTAATGTAGGAATTCAATTCCCGGTTATACAAAAATATAAATATCGATTTTGAAACCATAGAAAATGTTTTAAAAATTACGGTTTGACCCCAGATAATTATTACAAAGAGAAATTAAATTAAAATACTCATGGAAATAAAATGCAATATTTATTTATTAATGATAATAAAATACAGGGCGTTACAGAACAGTGCAAGACTCCACACGCCACCTGCTATCCGGTGCCACGAACTCCCTACTAGCCCTGCAAATTATGATCTGCTACGCTCCAATTAGAACGCACCCGCGAGAAAAACTCAACGGGTCAGTCACGTGACTGGTATGAGTTAAACCACACACACACACACAGCTAGGAATCACACGGTGACTCTTACTATCACACCCAACAGGTAATTCGGGCAAGAGGATAGTTCCACTTCACATGTCGGGACAAGCGATAGTTTTCCTCTATGTGGGGGCCATACAGTTCTCGCCCGAATTTAAATAAAATAATCCTTACCTTCCGTCACATGGTGAGTCAATACCTGCAAAATGTTATATAGTGGACCCACCATCCTGCAACCACGAAGATTTATAATGACAAAATACCACAAATTATGCGGAACTACTAGTACTAAAAACTCGTAAGAATTAACTTCATAATTTACTCACTACACGTCCAAAATAAATATATGAGTAAAGAATAGAAGTCTAGGAAATCAACATTTTAGATCCATTGACTCGTCGGGAAATTTATTGACAATAATCCTCTTACTTATGTAAACGATTTATTATTCAATTTCCTAGGTTCACCACTTGGCTACCCTCCATGGTACACCAACACATATATCCCATGTGTGCCCGGACATACTACCAACATCCACTATGGTGCCAGTTTGGTTGGGGTATCAACCAAACCAGGTATACACACAGAAGGCCAGTCAATATGCCTAGACGTCTAACAAAATAAACCGGGCATAAGGCTTAGGCCAGCTTGATCACGAAGCCACTGGCAAAAAGGTACACTCAGCAAGTCGAGCTACCAAAAAAAAATATCACAACTGGGAGCGGTGAACACTAAGGAACTTGAAACCATTTTGCATTATCGGAATTATAGAATTTAATCGGACTCAATGTTAATGACTATCACCTATTTTTTTATGAGTAATATTTGGGACACAACCTTCATACAACCTCCCCAAAAGATGTGTCTATCTCTCTCCTGTGATGTCACTGGACCCCACAATGACATAGGAAAGAGATAGACACATCTTTTGTTGAGGTTGTATGAAAGTTGTATGAAGGTTGTGTCCCAAGTATTACCCTTTTTTTATATATAGCTCAACATTATAAGAGAATTCATGTATCTCCAAGTAATCTTCGTTAAGTCATACGAACGAAATAAATAATAAAAAAAAACAACGAATCATATTTCCCTAATTTTGTACATTTTAATATACTAAAAACTGCTACTGAAATTTTCAATTTCTGCCCAAACGGTGCAGAATCAGGAAAAACATCATTAGACAAAAAACGTGCAGAATCACGTTTTACATGAGACACGCGAACAGAATGTTCAAATTCAAAGCCACGATTTTCTAATAATTTTCTAAAGTTTCTGCAACTGTGTGAATTACAAATGAAACGAATTTCACATATATTTCCTAACAAACATGAATATTTCACGTATGATTTTTATCAAACTAACGATTCACCTAACCCTTTCGAATACTCTAATATCATGATCGCAAAGTCACACGAAGGGGAAGGAAATTATCTAAATTACTTCAACAATGACGTGTATCCATTACAAAGATTTAACCCTAACCATTAAATTAAACATGTACGTACTAATTTAATTACTCCCGTATATACATATACATACGTGTATATATATATATGAATGCACAAAGTTTAACTCACCTAGTTGATAAAAAATGGCAATCACGAATACCCCACGATCTACACGTGACCACGAACCCGGGACCGTTATCCTTTTTCTCCCTTTTCTTCTTCTTCTTCTTCTTCTTCTTTTTCCTCTCTCTCTCTCTCTCTCTCTTTTTCTATTCGGCGGCTGTGCAGTGTGTCCTTAGTTTTGTGTGTAATGTTAACCTAATATTTTATTATATTCATATATGTATGATGCACACATACACAACATTATATTTTATCTATCACACACACATCACACCAAACATACACATACCCACACGTGCACTATACTGTTGATATAAGTTTTAAGTTTCAAGGGTATTTCTTATGGTGTAAAACACTCACACTAATTTTCGTATGTTACCCACATTAAAATTTCAAATAAAATCCTAAAGATACTAAATAAAATACCATAAACTATTTAAAATAATCGGGATATTACATTATACACAACTCAAAGAAAATCTCGTCCCGAGATTTGCAACACGCGCGAACACTAATCAAACAGTTCAGGATGCGACTTCCGAATCTTCTCCTCGAGTTCCCACGTAACATCATTAATTCTCTCACTCCATTACACCTTCACAAGATTCACTACTTTCCTCCGCAAATACTTCACATCTCGATCAACGATCGTGATAGGTCGGACAATATATGTGAGGTCATCGTTAATCTCAAGCTCTGTCGGACGGACAATTTTTGTAGGATCTTTCACACACTTCCTCAACATCGATACATGGAACACGTTATGGGTTGTCGCCAATGTCGGAGGCAGCAATACTCTAAAGGCCAACTTTCCAACCTTTCCTATGATCTCATAAGATCCTACAAACCTTGGAGCAAGCTTCCCTTTCTTACCAAAACGCATCACACCCTTCATCGGAGATACTTTCAAGAACACGAAATCTCCCACTTTGAGTTCTATACCCTTGCGCTTCCTATCAGCATAACTCTTTTGCCGACTCTGAGCAGTCTTAATCCTCTCTCTAATAACACTCACCTTCTCAGTAGTTTCCCGAACCATCTCCGGACCCAAAATAGGTACGTCACCCACTTCTGTCCAACACACTGGAGATCTACACGGCCTCCCATACAACGCTTCGAAAGGTGTCATTCCTATGTAAGAATGGTAACTGTTATTGTAAGCAAACTCTACCAATGACAAGTGTTCTTCCCAACTACCACCGAGATCGAGAACACAAGCCCGCAACATATCCTCAAGAATCTGGTTAACCCTCTCAGTCTGCCCATCGGTCTGAGGGTGATAAGAAGTACTAAGGTTTAACCGGGTCCCCATCGCCCTCTGAAAGCTCTCCCAAAACTCTGCCACAAACAACGAATCTCTATCTGACACAATCGAGACCGGAGTCCCATGCAAACGTACTATCTCCCGAATATACAACTGCGCCAACTTGTCTGCTGTCCTATGCACACTCACTGGAATAAAGTGCGCCGACTTAGTTAGTCTATCCACAATCACCCAAATTAACTCATTTTCCTTCTTGGATCTCGGCAAACCATCCACAAAATCCATAGAGATACACTCCCATTTCCACACGGGTATTTCTAAAGGTTTCAACAAGCCAGAAGATCTCTGATGTTCCGCCTTAACCTGCTGACACACCATACACTTAGAAACATATTCTCCCACATCTCTCTTCATACCTTCCCACCAAAAGGTTCGTTTCAGGTCATGATACATCTTAGTCCCGCCAGGATGTATAGTTTATCGAGATCGATGTGCCTCATAAAGTACTTCCCTCTTCAACTCTTCACTATCCGGTACACAGAGTCTTCCTTGAAAACATAAACTTCCCTCTGTATCCACGGACCAATCCGTCGGACACTCATCAAGCAAATCCACTACCAAGTCATTGAGACGGTTAACTAAAATTGTATCTAACCTCTGCATCTGTCAAACTTTCCCTATTAAAGTCGGTTGGACAACCAAACTCCCAATATATGTTTTCTCACCTTCATGCCCTGGCTGAATATTATGAGAAGCTAACACTTCAAGGGACTTCCACTCCCTAACCATCAAAGAAGCAATCACACTGTGTTTCCGACTCAGGGCATCGGCCACTACATTACCCTTACTCGGATGGTAAAGAATCTCAAAGTCGTAACTACTGATGAACTCAACCCATCTCTGTTGTCTCATATTCAGTTCCTTCTGTGAAAACAAGTACTTGAGACTCTTATGATCTGTATACAACTCAAATCTCTCCCCAAACAAATAATGCCTCCACACTTTCAGTGCAAACACAACAGCTGCCAACTCTAAGTCATGAGTGGGATACCTCATCTCATGTGGCCTCAACTGTCTAGAAGCATACGAAACAACCTTACCTTCTTGCATCAAGACACAACCCAAACCAGTCCCACTAGCATCTGTGAACACTACAAGCTTCCCTCCTTCCGTCGGGATAGTCAACACTGGCGCGGTGGTCAACCGCTGCTTCAACTCCTGAAATGCTTGCTCACACTCATCTGTCCACACAAACTTCACATTTTTACGAGTCAACTTCGTCATTGGAGTTGCTATGAGAGAAAACTTCTCAATGAATCTCCTGTAATAACCTGCTAATCCCAAGAAACTCCTCACCTCTGTCGGATTAGAAGGTTGTGCCCAGTCTTGCACTGCTGCGACTTTTTCAGGGTCTACTGATATTCCCTCAGCTGAAATAACATGACCTAGAAATCTCACTGCGGTCTCCCAAAAATGACACTTACTGAACTTGGCATACAACTGATGCTCCCGAAGTATCTGCAACACCACTTTCAAATGCTCTCTATGCTCCTCCTGAGTCCGTGAATAAACCAAAATGTCATCTATGAAGACAATGACAAAACGGTCCAAATACGGCCTGAACACCCTATTCATCAAATCCATAAAGAACGCTAGAGCGTTGGTTAAACCAAATGGCATCACTGGAAATTCATACAACCCATACCGAGTACGGAAAGCTGTACGGGGAATGCTCTCTTCCACCACTCCCATCTGGTGATACCCGGTCCTCAAATCAAGCTGTGAAAAGACCGTCGCTCCCTTCAATTGGTCAAGAAGGTCGTCAATCCTGGGTAAAGGATACTTGTTCTTGATTGTCACCTTATTCAACTCCCTGTAGTCTATACACATACGAAGACTACCGTCCTTCCTAGATACAAATATCGCCGGAGCTCCCCACGGTGAGTTACTAGGACGTATGAACCTGATTCATACACACCTCAAAAGAATTACACTACTAGAAATAAAGATCAACTAAGAAGAAAAATGAATCTACCAGAAAGAAATAATTAACGCACCCTTTCTGAAGCATTTCATCCAATTGCTTCTTCATCTCTCCCAACTCCTTGGGCGCCATACGATATGCAGCCTTAGAAATTGGTGTGGACCCCGGTACAAGATCAATCCGGAATTCTACCTCTCTCTTAGGCGGCAGTTTAGGGATCTCCTGAAAAACATCCTCAAAATCGCATACCACTTCCACATCACTAATATTCTTCTTCGGAATCTCCATCGAATATAGAAAACTAGACATAACCAATTCTCCACTATCTGGATATGTATAAGAGAAACGAGGTAATCCTGGGGTATCTATATGAATGGTCCTCTTAGCACAATCAAGGACAACATGGTTCGCCCTAAGCCAATCCATCCCCAAAATAATGAAAAACCCTTCAAGCCCCAATACAATCAAATTAACAAGGAAAGTCCTATCCCCAAAGTCTATCACAAAATCTTTACAATGCTCAAATAGAGTAACTGAACCCCCTAGAGGTGTTCCTACGCTCACAGGAACAAGTAAAGGCGTAACAGGAATACTCTCTCTCAAAACAAACTGACGAGAAATAAAAGAGTGGGATGCACCCGAATCAAACAAGACACGAACATCGGAATGAAAAAGTTTGAGGCTACCTTGCACATTCTCATTGCCTGGCATCACTGCAAATGCCCTGGCTGGAGCTGCTTGACCCTGCCTCGCGGCCTGCTTATTCCTAGGAGGGTGAGGACATTCTCTAGCAATATGTCCTGGTAACTGGAAATTGAAACATACTTTAGGAGCTACAACCATCTCTCCCCTTACCGGTGGTGCTCCAATCTGAGGCACTGGTGGACGGAAACCAATCTGTGGCTGCGGGGCCTGCTGACGTTGACCCTGGAAACCCTGATTACGCTGACCACCCTGACCATTCCACTGCTGGTTCTGCTGCCTGAAGTTCCCCTGATTTCCTGGGAACCGCTGACCGCCATATCCTTGTCTTTGATACTGCTGACCTCTCCACCCCTGATCATAAGGCTTAAATATGTTCCCACTACGTCCTGTATCTTTTTGCTGACTTTGAGGCCGAGTGTCTCTAGAATTCTCATTGATCTTCGCCCTTGTTGACCTCTCAGTCTGAAATTTTTGCTCCTTCCGCTCGAACTTCAAAGCCAAATCCACCACTTTGTTGAAAGGTTCACTCTCTGCAGATAGCACTGCCTTAGACAAGTGATGTCCCAATCCGTCAATAAATTTTTCGTTCTTCTTCTCCTCCGTATCAATCAGATGAGGAGCATACTGAGATAGCTCATTGAACTTCTTCACATACTCCCACACAGTCATGGTACCTTGAGTGAGGTCTTGGAATTCCCTAGCCAATTGTGACTTCACTGCACTGGGAATGAAATTTTCCTCAAATAAAACTTTGAACTCTTCCCACGTCATCTCCGCCACGTCATAAGTAGCCCTCAATGATTCCCACCAAAGCAAAGCTGCACCCTCAAGCTATTGAGATGCCAACTCCTGTTTCTGCACCTCTGTGACCTGCATCCTCTCGAACACGAACTCACACTTTCGTATCCAAGCATCTCCAGCTAATGGACCCTTTTTCCCATCGAATGTTCGGCCGCCAATAGAAACAAAATCCTCGTTCCTTTTAGCGAACGGGTCACCCTGGTTTCCTTGCTGATTGTTCTGCACAGCTTGGAGAATCTGGTTCATCATAGCCCCCACGTCAACCTGAACTAAGTTGGGATTTCCTGCCCCAGCTCCTCCAGAACTCTCACCACCTTAGTCTGAGCTCCATGACGGGTATTGTAGCCTCCAGCCATAACCTTCATAAGACAACCACACATACATAAATATCTGAAACAAACTCGTTCATTGTAATTAACAACCCATTCACCACATTCCGAAGATCACCTAGACACTCTCTAGTCTAGGGCAACCATGAGCTCTGATACCAAACTGTCACACCCCAAATTTTTTTAGACAACCAATTATTAGTCAAGAGAGAACCCTCAACCAATATCCAGCTGTCCAATCATCAAGGTGCTTGCAATATAATAACATCACACGGTCTGTACTGAAAAAAAATCATTACTCACATAAGCTAAAGTAACGGTCAACATCCCACCATAAAAGTCAAACCAAGATTTAAATTCAACTCCAAAACATAATAAAAATCTAAAAAGAACACATCACTAAAATAAAATCTTAGATTGTCAAACGGCCCACAGTGCCAAAATCTTATTTCTAAACTCTCTAAAGTGATATAAAAACGAATCAAGAGAACAGTGCAAGACTCTACACGCCTCCTGCTACCCGGTGCCACGAACTCCCTACTAGCCCTGCAAATTATGATCGGCTACGCTCCAACAAGAACGCACCCGTGAGAAAAACTCAACGGGTCAGTCACGTGACTGGTATGAGTTAAACCACACACACACACAGCTAGGAATCACACGGTGACTCTTACTATCACACCCAACAGGTAATTCAGGCAAGAGGATAGTTCCACTTCACATGTCGGGACAAGCGATAGTTTCCCTCTATGTGGTGGCCATGCAGTTCTCGCCCGAATTTAAATAAAATAATCCTTACCTTCCGTCACATGGTGAGTCAATACCTGCAAAATGTTAGTGGACCCACCATCCTGCAACCACGAAGATTTATAATAACAAAATACCACAAATTATGCGGAACTACTAGTACTAAAAACTCGTAAGAATTAACTTCATAATTTACTCACTACACGTCCAAAATAAATATATAAGTAAAGAACGGAAGTCCAGAAAATCAACATTTTAGATCCATTGACTCGTCGGGAAATTTATTGACAATAATCCTCTTACTTATGTAAACGATTTATTATTCAATTTCCTAGGTTCGCCACTTGGCTACCCTCCATGGTACACCAACACATATATCCCATGTGTGCCCGGACATACTACCAACATCCACTATGGTGCCAGTTTGGTTGGGGTATCAACCAAACCAGGTATACACACAGAAGGCCAGTCAATATGCCTAGACGTCTAACAAAATAAACCGGGCATAAGGCTTAGGCCAGCTTGATCACGAAGCCACTGGCAAAAAGGTACACTCAGCAAGTCGAGCTACCAAAAAAAAATATCACAACTGGGAGCGGTGAACACTAAGGAACTTGAAACCATTTTGCATTATCGGAATTATAGAATTTAATCGGACTCAATGTTAATGACTATCACCTATTTTTTTATGAGTAATATTTGGGACACAACCTTCATACAACCTCCCCAAAAGATGTGTCTATCTCTCTCCTGTGATGTCACTGGACCCCACAATGACATAGGAAAGAGATAGACACATCTTTTGTTGAGGTTGTATGAAAGTTGTATGAAGGTTGTGTCCCAAGTATTACCCTTTTTTTATATATAGCTCAACATTATAAGAGAATTCATGTATCTCCAAGTAATCTTCGTTAAGTCATACGAACGAAATAAATAATAAAAAAAAACAACGAATCATATTTCCCTAATTTTGTACATTTTAATATACTAAAAACTGCTACTGAAATTTTCAATTTCTGCCCAAACGGTGCAGAATCAGGAAAAACATCATTAGACGAAAAACGTGCAGAATCACGTTTTACATGAGACACGCGGACAGAATGTTCAAATTCAAAGCTACGATTTTCTAATAATTTTCTAAAGTTTCTGCAACTGTGTGAATTACAAATAAAACGAATTTCACATATATTTCCTAACAAACATGAATATTTCACGTATGGTTTTTATCAAACTAACGATTCACCTAACCCTTTCGAATACTCTAATGTCATGATCGCAAAGTCACACGAAGGGGAAGGAAACTATCTAAATTATTTCAACAATGGCGTGTATCCATTACAAAGATTTAACCCTAACCATTAAATTAAACATGTACGTACTAATTTAATTACTCCCGTATATACATATACATACGTGTATATATATATATATGAATGCACAAAGTTTAACTCACCTAGTTGATAAAAAATGGCAATCACGAATACCCCACGATCCACACGTGACCACGAACCCGGGACCGTTCTTCTTTTTCTCCTTTTTCTTCTTCTTCTTCTTCTTCTTCTTTTTCTTCTCTCTCTCTCTCTCTCTCTCTTTTTCTATTCGGCGGCTGTGCAGTGTGTCCTTAGTTTTGTGTGTAATGTTAACCTAATATTTTATTATATTCATATATGTATGATGCACATATACACAACATTATATTTTATCTATCATACACACATCACACCAAACATACACATACCCACACGTGCACTATACTGCTGATATAAGTTTTAAGTTTCAAAGGTATTTCTTATGGTGTAAAACACTCACACTAATTTCCGTATATTACCCACATTAAAATTTAAAATAAAATCCTAAAGATACTAAATAAAATACCATAAACTATTTAAAATAATCGGGATATTACACTATCTCTTTCCTGTGTCACTATGGGGTCCAGTGATGTCACAGGAGAGATATAGACACATCTTTAAGGTTGTGTCCCAAAAGTTGTGTCTTTGGGTGTGTCCCAATCTTTAATATTCTTTATAAGATCTCCAAAAGGGACTCACTCCGAGATCTCCACCCGCTAGGAAATCGCCATTGGCCATAGATCCACCCGCTACTCGCGACTTGCTCTCCACCCGCTACCCGCGACTCGCTAGAGATCTCCACTCACGAGGATCACATGCATACTATATACACAGGGGCGGAGCCAGAAATTTTAATCAGAGAGGGCTTAGGCTATACAGGGATTCGGGGGCAGCGCCCCCGATACAATTTTTTTGGGGTCTATTTATACATAATTGACGATTTTTTTAGGGTCTACTTGTATATAATTGTGATTTTTTTGGGATATGCTTATAGTATGAGTCTATTTGATGACACATAAATATTGTATATTGCCTTTCAAAATTCTAGGGGGGGCTATTTCTAAAACGCATAAAAATCTCACACTAAAAGTGTAATTTTCAAAATTCTAGGCGCCTTTCCTTTTGAGTTTATATACCTGCATATCAATATATATGTAATTGATGGCACTAAATTGGGCCTTAGATCCTTTGGGTGGCCTAAACATAAGTTGGGGGGTCAGGCCTCCCTCTTCTCTTACTAGCTCCGCCCATGTATATACACACTAAATACATGAACACACACTTGCCACTCAGGACGACCACCCTTGATCAGGAAGTAGTACTTAAGGATGGTCACGTCCATTGAGATCTCGGGAGTTCATAACTAGGTGGTTAGAACTAATGACTTCTCCCTAGCTCACGCCTCATAGGCAAATCTAGAGTTGGTTATAGATAGATAGATAGAGAGAGAGAGAGAGAGAGAGAGAGAGAGAGAGAGAGAGAGAGAGACTTGACTTTCATGTGCCCTACCCCTCCAACCTCACAACCAAGAAGAGAAGTCAATTTCCGCGAAATTTACTAAAACCTTACCTTTGACCCTCATATTGCCGAGTCATTTCAGGCTCGCTTAATTCTCTGCACCAATGGCATTGGCCTTGGTACATTCCCTCGCTTAATCATCTGAGAACCGATAGCATTAATCTCGGTACCCTTCCTCACTTAATCTCCTGCACCAATAGCATGGTATCGATACCGTCACCCGTTTAACCCTCTGCAACAATGGCACATCTTCCCCGATTGACCAACCTGCAATGTTCCTCTGCTATTGAGCGACAATACCTCCTTCCTGTGTGACTCACTCCGCTTGACCGCCTGCCTTGTCAAAATCCCATTTAAAACCCCCCAACTACTTTAAACATATGCATTTAAGTCTCACATATACCTTAAACAGGTGATCCACTCAGAGGACGCCAACTCAGCTTCCTCCAGCTGCAACTAGGGGTGGACACCAGCTGAAAGAGCTCGCGAGCTTACTCACGAGCTCAAATGAGCCGAGCTTTCAAATGATCGCGAGCTTTCTAGCGAGATTTGTAACGAGCTTTTTCGCATGCCCTTTAAAATGATATAGTTTAAAATGATTAATTAGTCATTTATCAAGCCTATTTATGAGGTTTGCCATATTTTCTCTAAAATTATATAGTTTTATAATAGATATATATATATATATAAATCATCATACAAGCTCTTTATCAAACCTATTAAACGAGCTTGATCGCTAGTCTTAATCGATTGTGTTCACAAGCTCAAATGAGCGAGCCAAGCCTAGCCTTTATCGAACTGAGTTTTGAGCTCTTGTTGAGCGGTTTTGCTCATGCTACTCCTAACTGCAACACAAACCCTCACAACCTTCTGTATAAATACCAATTTCATTCAATACATCCAAGAACCCTATAATACCCACATTTATGTTATTTCATTTGCATTACATTGTCATGCATGATAATGTGATGTGGCGTGTCTTATGACACATGGTTGAGTGAGTTTTGACTCACGAGTTGATTTGGGTGTCTGTATTAGAGAACCCTTTGAAACTATTGTGATTGAGGATTTATTGTTTGTGAAGTCTCTCCGAGTATGAGACGGTCACTGTAGAACATTTTAAATGTTTATATGAAAATAAATGTTTACCTGTGTATTTCAATATCTGTATTATTTTCTGTTTTAGAATTTATTTCTGTTGTTAGTTTTAGTATCCTGGTGAGAACGAATGAACACGCTATTAATTTGGTAGGCTAATTAGCAACTTCGGAAACGTCATATAGAAATTCGCGTTTTAGCGACCAAACGAAACTTAGTCGAAAACTTTTATAATTTTGAGGTTTCACTCGTAAAGCTATGAATAAGCTGTATAGAAAGTTTCAGAGACTAATTAGGAGTTTGGAAAACTCGTGGGGAGGTAAACGTAATTTCCAAAAGAGTTGCCTATATATAGATAGAGATGGATGAGATATTTTCTCATAACTTCTAACCTAATTTCAAAAGGAGGCCAAAAGGGGGCTAGAGGGAGATTTAGGAGTTTAGAGCTTTGCGACGCCAAACGACGACCTTCCGTCAGTCTGGTTTCTCCCAGATTTCATATTCGAGCTCCTCGAGGTAAGAACTTCGTTTTGATACCTATTAGGGCCTGTTTGGCTAAGTTTTCTGAAAGTTATTTTCTAGAATTTTTCATAAAAGTTGATAAATGGAATTTTGATCCATAGGAATTGTACTAGACGGACTTCTGCACGTTCTTTGTGCACGAGTTTTCTTTGAATCGAAGTTTAAGAGCGTAAATCGGAGGTGAGTGATTCAACTATGTTTTGGAATGATTTCTTGGCATATATTCATGTTATGTTTGAATAGCATGTGTTAATTCTTAGAGATATATTGTGTAGTTCATATTGGGCATTTATATTGATAAGTAGGCTCAATAGCACGGTGATATGTTTTGATTACCGCGAGCATGGTGATATGTATTTGAGCATGTTAAGTTGCTTATTTGGGTCAGAAGGAGCACGTGGTCACCGTGTCATTTTGTGGAGCTGATATAGGCATTAAGGTCGCACGATTGAAGAGAAGAATCGTGGGTCTTACCCTTTCGCGTGGACTTATTGGCGAGGAGTCGCGGATTGGGAGTATGGACGGGCACGTGAGTCTCCGGCGACTAGTATGAAATGTAGAGATGTGAATGCGGACATGTTTATCATTCATGTACATATGTTGATTTATTCACTAAGCATTAGCTTAAATAAATCGAAATATGTGTGGTTATTCAGGTGTTAATGCTGGCGAGGAATCGTAGAAGTGAGTACGTGGGTTGGGAGTTCTCTTGGAAGGCAACTTGAATGTAAATCTTGTAGTTTTGGGACAATAGGATGTTGTAATAAGACCTTTTTCTTGTTTTAACTTATGTTTAACTTCGTATGATAGAATGTATTTTAAACCGTTGTAATAGTTAGTAACATGTTGTAATCCTGCTTTAGAAATGTTTTAATACAGTTAAGATTACTTTGGTTTGAGTTTGGATTGAGTGGTTGATCATTGGTGATAGTTAGAAAGCTTTTAAACTTGAAATTCTGCAGATTGGGCTGCTGCCAGGGGAGCAGTCGACTGGTCCTGTGTTCAGTCGACTGAACCCCTGTGTTTGCTAGCTACTGCTTCTTATTTTAGCAAAAGCAGTCGACTGGACCCCGCCTCAGTCGACTGGACCCCGCCTCAGTCGACTAGACCCCTAGCCTCAGTCGACTGGAATTGCTATTAAATTCCCTGCCTTCCTCCGTCGACTGAGCAGTCGACTGAGCAGTCTACTGAACCTCTGGTTTGAAAATGTGTTTTGTTTTTTTCCGCTGCGTGTGTTCTTCAAACCAAATTTTGGGAACGTTAATGAATTGGTTTAGCCTCGGTGGCGTGCCACGGGCTCCGGTTCCGCTATTGTGGGACCGGGCTGTGACAAACCCAGTCAAATTAACCCAGTAACAACTTAGTATGAATCTACAGTACTTGAGGCATTTACTCATGTCCTTAACCCGTTTAGACCTGAGTCACCACTCGTTCTCTACCAGTTGCCTTTACTCCATTCAAAATCCTTTACCCTTTCCACCATCTACCTTAATCTCTCCGAGACTCCACTCGAGTCCCACCACATACTCCAACCTCTGTTTAAGGCCTACTCCCCCCCCCCCCCTCCTCTCTCTCTCTCTCTCTCTCTCTCTCTCTCTTGGGGCTACCTCGGTTCTCACAAGAGCCACGTCCTCCCCGAGTCCTACTACTCTGGTGTATTTTTACATAATATCATTCTACCACACTGGCACATTATTTTAGCACAATTTCTTATATTGTTCCACCTATACTAATCTGCTTATGTGTTATACCTCTCTGTGTCTCCCATACACATCACACTATAACCTACCACAGAATGATATATTGATAAAAGCGTAATGGTATGCTTCCCAAATCTAAATCTCAAATCCATATCCCAAATGATGTTGCACTAATCAAAATCCAGTGGGCTCACTGCCACATCATTTGTGATGAAAATTTGGGAAACATAGTATTACTCATTGATAAAAGGGTTAAATTCATTTTATCTTTATATGTGGTTAATTAACCCATTTTGCCTTATATCTCCTCGAGTTTAATAGTTGACACTTAATCCTCAGTGGTTGTGTGTTAAGTGTGAATCATAACGATGTTACGATGTTAACTTTTAACTCATTGATAAAAGGGTTAAATTCATTTTATCTTTATGTGGTTAATTAACCCATTTTGCCTTATATCTCCTTGAGTTTAATAGTTGACACTTAATCCTCAGTGGTTGTGTTTTAAAAGTGAATCATAACGATGTTACGATGTTAACTTTTAACTTAAAATATATCCTTCATTTCAGTCATAAACAGCTGACTTTTGAACCATATGAGGTAAAGCAAAAATTAGTTTAATTACAGGGGAGGCAAAATGTATTTAATATGTTATTTTTCACACACAAAAAAAAAAAAAAAAAAAACCTTAACAGTTTCATTTTAATCACAACATAGAGGATTGCCAAATTTTAGACCATATAGGATAAAGTAAAATTGGGTCTACCGAGAAGGTGTAAAATATTTAGCCCTTCTTAAAATGTTTATATCCTGCCATGAACTGTTCATATTAATCTTCAATGGACACTAAAAAGGCCATAAAAAACACCCAACAAAATTAATTCAATTTTCATGTTGTGGGTTAAGCATGAATGGGCTATTCAAAGCATTTGACCAATTTTGATCTAGTACCCCCTCGGGATAAGGCTGCACTTCACGTATGGCTAGTCTACGCCAGGGCTGGGTTGAGCCCTGAAGTTTACCATTAACTCCTAAGCCCATCCTTTGAGAGCATAACATTGGGCTTAGACTAGACTATCCACTGCTTTTTATTTCCATAGATACCATGTAGGCCCATAGGTCCACAAATGTATTTTTTATTTTATTTTATTTTTTTTTTGACAAGAATTCTCGTGAGAGTTACATATTCTGATACTCCATTGCAAAAGATTTAAGGCTACACCATTTTTGATACTACGCTTAGCCAAGTATGTTTATGATGGAATCCAATGCATAGGGGGTGTAATACAAGGCCTACTTAACAAGTTCAAGTGAAGATATTTGATAGGGGCTCGCCTCTAATTATTTGTATGTGTTGGTATCATATCACATGTGGGACAATAACATTAAAAACTACGCAATGTAATTTTAAGTCTTAGCATACGGTTAGACTAGGGGTGGACATCAGCTTGATGGTCCACCCGGCCTAACTCAGAACAACCACATGGTGATAAAGTGTAAAAGTTTGTAGTGATGGTGACGTAGGTTTTAGCCATTTAGGACAAAAGGCATTGAACGAGAAGAACTCGCTCGAGAGCTCAAGCGACCAAGTTGCATTTTGCTTGCAATCGCGACTTGAAGGCTTGCCCGAGCAAAACAAAGGGTAGCTCGCGCAACTTTTGAACAAGGCAGAATTTATGTTTAGCAATATAACTCCCTGAGGGAGGTACCCATCCATTTTCCCAAGCCAGATCGGTACCGAATAAACATCCTTTTGGCAATTTACATTTTCTAGAAGTTATTTATTTATCTCTATTTGTTTTGTTTAGTTTTGGTCTAACTTAGAATTGTTAAGTTTATTTTCTACCATTAGATTCATTACTAGTTCGGAATAGTTGGTTGTAATCTCCACATATGAGATATTTTATAACACTATTATTCAAGCTGTTTTTCAAATTTTCTTTGTAAGATAATTTGATTCTTGTTGGTGGATTCCGATGTACATAGCTTCCCTCAGTGAAATAGATAACCTGGGCTATGTTAAAATGGCCGTAAAATTTTTCGGATTGAACTTGGGCACACTATGAAAGCTACTTGGGCCCAGGCAGCTTGGTATCCACCCATTGGTTAGAAATATTTTGATGATGTGATTAAAAGAAAGAAGAGATTATAGATGGGTACCTTATACCTTATCACATAGTGACTCAGATCCTTATCACTAAAATGAAATTTTCAAGAAAAGAAAAAACAAAATTCAAATTTGGGGAGTCATGTGAAATGTTTTGTAAAAGCCAAATTTGAAATCTTTACCAAATCAATTGTAATATATGTCCACCATTGATTGATGATGATGGCATGGAAACAAACTACCTTCTTCTTTAATAATAATGACAAGCAAAACAAATTGGTTGGTTAAAAAATACTAGTTGGCCCATGTTCTCTAGAAAATATCATCAAAGGCACTCTTTACTGAGAAGTTATTTAGTGAATCTGTCACACCACGCATCATGTTAATATGGTGTGACCTCTGAATTATACGAAGACACATGACTGTTTTTTAACAAGTGAAGATGATATGTAGGGAGGTTGTGCCCCCAGTAAATATGGGGCATGATTTTTTTTTTTAATCATTTTATTTTAAATCTCTAAGTAAATATGTCAAGTCCAAATTTTTTCAAAGTCCACATATCATCATATAATTGGGGGGTCACACCTCGTCAACATAATGATGTGGTGTGACAGACTCATTGCATAATTTCTCCTATTTTCCAATCTTTTAATATTTTATTTTATTTTATTAAAATTTAATTTTAAATTATAAAATTTTCAAAACCACTCTTTTGCTTAAGGGGATCCAAATGAATTTAAAAGCCCAAATCTTGTAAACTCTTTTTGGAAACTATATTGATTGACCCTATTTGACCCGTTTGATTCTCGCTGGTTAATCCCTGATTTATTGAATTTTTTTTTTTTTTTTTTTTGAATTCACGTAGGATTCCACTGTACTTCCGCACTGTTTGATTGGTCCACATAAGATCTCTCATTACATTCTTTACATTCTTTTTCTTAGTTTAACTTGTTCGACCTAACCCCGGTAGCATAATTTTCAGGGTGTTAAAAATTACAAATTTGAAGGAAATATTTAAATGAAAAATTCCACAACACTTTTATTGCTTTCTAGGACTTACAACTTGTATCCAATTTGTTAGGTTCTTTTCGGTGATCTCATTATAAATGAAAGTGGTTCAAGTGGGCACATCTCCCCCATCTCTCTCTCTCTCTCTCTCTCTCTCTCTCTATATATATATATATATATATATGTATATGGTGTGTCACAAGTCCTTTGTATTTTCGGTGCGAGTAATATTTGGGACACAACCTTCATACAACTTTCATACAACCTCCCCAAAAGATGTGTCTATCTCTCTCCTGTGATGTCACTACATCACAGGAGAGAGATAGACACATCTTTTGGGGAGGTTGTATGAAAGTTGTATGAAAGTTGTGCCCAATTATTACCCTTTGGGTGCAGTTAGTTATATGTGCCTATCACATGTCAAGCACCAATTACAGAGATTTACTTTACAACAAAAGGGCACAGGAAGGGCATGGAAATAAAAAAATTAACATTTTTTTTTCCTTTTTTTTTTTTTCGTTCTAATGGGGATTTGAATCTGTGCCTAAGGCATTAGCAGAATTGGTGCCGATTAACTTGAATAGATCTCATTTGATTACATTTGAGGGAGTTGTGAAATTCGCAAATCATGTTGGAACTCTCCCTTCCATTCCCGTTTTTCCAGAATATGTTGTGAAATTCACAAATCATTTTTTTTCCTATTTCTTCCATTCCAGTTTTTCCAAAACATTTTGTCAAATTCACAAATCATGTTGTGCCTATCTCTTACAATCCTGATTTTTCCTGAACATGTTCCGGAATTCACAAGTCATGTTGTGCCTTTCTCTTCCAATCACGATTTTTTAGAAAATTTGTTGCAGAGGAAAATAGTAAGGTTCCAACTAGTGTCCGTTTCTGAACACTTTTCATGGGCGAGTCCTAGCCTCCCCTTAATCCATTTTATACACTAATTATGTTAATTAATGCATATAAAATTCATAATTTACCCGTTCTTCAGGTACGGGTGTTACATTTATTGTGTGAATTATGCACTATCAATTAACATTAAAAGCATTAAATTGCTACAATCAAACGTGAGAATGTAGTTAGCATTTGTTTTCAACATGTTCCTCTTGATATGTATTTGTACTATGTTAAAGATATAAGACTAGAGCACAATACACATGACAGAAGTAATTTTTGCAGTTTTACAAATGAAATACAATGGTGTTGGATTAAACCATGTGTATGTGATGAGCTCTCTCTCTTTCTCGAATGAAATACAATGGTATTGGACTAAACCATGTGTAAGTGGTGACCCCTCTCTCTCTCTCTCTCTCTCTCTCTCTCTCTCTCTCTCTCTCTCTCTCATTCCTATTTTCCAAAACATGTGAGATTCACAAATCATGTCGCGACTCTCTCTTCCATTTTTGTTTTCCAGAACATGTAAAATTCACAAATCATGTTGTGACTCTCCCTTTCATTCCCATTTCAGTATACTTTTATTTGAAATATTAAAGGATAGTCATCTACTTTTTCAAAATGAAAAAGAAATCAAGTTAAAACTAAAAATTTAAAAATACATCTACTTTTTGATTTTGTTAAAATAAAAAAATAAATAAATCATAGTTATCCCCCTATCTTCTTCCTCACCACCACCTCCACCAGCTGCCACCACCATGGCTGGCCACCGGCCACCACCACACCACGACCACCACCACTAGCAGCTACCCCCACCACAACCTCTCTCTCTCTATATATATATACACACACACACACACACATGGCTATATATATCTTATATATGGCCACCACTAAAAAAAAAAGTTGCAGATTGGAGCAACTGTCTAAACGGAAGGAGCAACTCAACAAACTTATTGGGAGCAACTCACTATACAGCAGGAGCAACTCACAAAATGGAAAGAATAATGTTGCTCATTACGTTTGGTAAGTTGCTCCCGATATGTTTGGTGAGTTGCTCCCCATACGTTTGGTGAGTTGCTCCTCTGTTTGGATAATTGCTCCAAAAACCTACACCTTTTTTTGTGTGTGTGTGTGTGGTGGCGATGGTGGATGAGCGAGGTGGCCCGCGGTAGTGGTAGTTATGAGAAGAGTAAGAGAAGAGATAGAGAGGTTGGGGTGGGGGTGGTGGTGGTGGTGGTGGAACAATGTGTAGATTTTTGGAGCAATTGTCCAAACAGAAGGAGCAACTCAATAAACGTACCGGGAGCGACTCAGCAAACGTATGGAGCAACTTTACTCTTTCCGTTTGGTGAGTTGCTCCTGTCGTTTGGACAGTTGCTCCAATCTGCAACTTTTTTTTTTGTCTGTAGTGGCAGAGGTGGATGAGAGAGGAGGGCCGTGGTGGTGATGGTGAAAAGAGAGAAGAGATAGAGAGAGGTTGGGGGTGGTGGTGGTGGTGGCCATATATAAGATATGTATACTCATGTGTATATATATATATAGAAAGAGAGAGAGGTTGTTGTGGGGGTGGCTGGTGGTGGGGGTGATCGTGGGGTGGTGGTGGTGGCCAGCCATGGTGGTGCAGCTGGTGGAGGTGGTGGTGGTGAGGAAGAAGATGGGAGATAAATGTAATTTATTTATTTTTTTATTTTAAAAAATTTCAAAAAGTTGATGTGTTTGTAATTTTTAGTTTTAACTTGATTTCTTTTTCATTTTGAAAAAGTAAGCAACTGTCCTTTAATTTTTCAAATAAAAGTGACTAATTTTTAATAATCCCTACATTTTATTCAACAAGTCTATTAGATGTCATTTCCAAAATTTTTTTATTGGTTGCTGAATGCAATGTAAATCAATCTTAAGTAGGTATTGTTTTGGTAGCTTGAATTCACATTGTATCATGGGCATCGATCACTAGCATTCTTGTGGCGACTACCTGAAAACTGTACAATTGACGATCAAATAGGTGTGCTTGTTTTGGGTTTCAAATGCCTAGCATATGATAGGCGACTAAAAGTCGATCAATCACCTTTCATTCGATCCTCGTTGTGGTCAGGTCAACCAACAAAATTAGTGTGTGTTAGATAATCTAATTAAGTGGTAAAAAAAAAAATCAATATTTATTTTATTTCAGTGCATTTGATAACGTTTCATTTAATTGAAAAAGCACTAAAAAAAACCACTAAAAACTTTAAGTGAAAAAATTCTACTGAATGTAGTATATTTCAGTACTGTAAATTCAATCACTTAAAATTTCAATACTTAAAATTCAGCACTTAATTTTCAATTTTATCAAACGAATTGATTGTTTTATTTGTCTATTTAATTTTAAAGTTACATTGATTTCTTTTGTTAGGGTAGACTATTGAAAGGTTGTAAAGTTAACCTAAATTTAGAGCATTTAGACAAACGTTACAAAGAGAGTTGTGTGTTACAGCTGTTAACTCCTATTAATTAGTCCCCATGGACCACATGATTTGACAATTTCATAGGTGGCCCTACGAATTAAGCAAGGATCACTTTAGATTTTGAGTGTGATCAAGGTTTTGTAGTTGCTTAGATTCATTAAATTAAGGATTATCTAATTTAGACATCATAAATAAGCTTTTCTCATAATTTTATTATATTTCCCACTTGTGATTATCACGAAGAGTTATTTCTGTAAGCATTAATCAAATTAAAGTGTCCAAGAAACTTACCTCCAGTTATGTGGTTATAGCACTGTTGATATGAAAGAACTTTTGCTTGATTACGAAACTGCTTGATTATGAAAGAACCTTCGCGACCCTTACACAATTTGTTTGTTGTATGGTGGAGTATGGATATGCGCTTCCGGCCTATCGTTATGTATATCTTATGCAACGATGGTTGTCACATGCCTTATGTATATAGATAGACTGAAACCCTTATTCATGTGTTTAAATGCACAATAACTTTTTACCATCAAGAAAGTTGAGGTAATTTCAAATACCACTCAAACATAATCTGTAGAAATTGGATTATATCATATCTTATTACCAAGGATATTGACCATGCATGTCAAACTAGGATAACATATAATATTTAAATAATATTTATTCTATCAATATAAAATATGTGGGCTATATAATATATCCTCACAATTTCAAGTTGTTCTCGAAAGAGCTAAGAGTTTGTAACAATTTGCATTGTGGTTATAAGATAACATTAAATTAAATGATGATGATGCTATTTTTGGGTAAGAGTTTGATGTGTTTAGAGCAGATAAGAAAGAGAGATAAAGAGGGAGATAGTGTTTGCATGTGGTTCGGCCATTGTAACGAAGGAACCTACATCCACTTGTGTGTCTGAGCACTCTACTATATGAAAGCAAACTACTGCAGGGACCTTGGTGATCCAATAATGGAGACTGGAACTACCAAGGGTCGGCCTTGCAGGATAGATGTTTAGGGTTTCTGGGGAGAGCCTAGACAATATGATATGCTTTTGTTAGCTTGAATTCAGATCGGATTCGGGAGCGGATATCCTCTAAAAGGGGATGGGGAGGACCCTTTTATAGAAGGAAGAGTCCTCCCTACAATGGCATTTGAGTATGATTAGGTAACTATTAGACAGCCTGTCATTGCTGTATATCCGGCCAGTTTCCTAATATGATTAGGAAAATGTTGCTGCAAATCTAGGAAGTTTCCTAACCGGTTTGGGAAACTGCTGGAATCTGAACAGTGTGGGACGTGCTTATGAACGAGCCGAGCTTGTCCCGAGCTATATTGCGACTGAACGAAGCTATCCTAACCTGGTGGTCGGGCTTCTTCTCTGACAGGGCCCGTGTCACAGGACCAGGATGCCTTGGGTGACCGGGACCACTCGGGATGGTGCTCATCCAAGCAATTGTGCGTATCTTGGACCGGTTATAGGTATAACCGGCCATTAGATATAACCGGTCATTCATATGAGAGAGCCAGTTTTTGGCGTATCAGCTGGCCCCCATTTTTATGGTTAAATTGGTGTTGTATCAGGTTAAGCGTGGAAATCTGTACATGCTTCCTAAAATTTTCATTATTCAGGAGTAGGCAGTTACTTGATAACTTGGAGTGTCCACATGTCAGCATGTGACTGTTGGTGGTTAGGAAGTAACTGGGTTGGTACAATCGGAACCAGTCAGTAAGGAACGAACAAGAGCGTCACGTCGCGCATTAAATACTACATTTTTTTAGACGCCTTTTGGGCTGCTCGACGTGACCGTTGGTCTAAACGAGGTGGATGATAGTTGTTTACAGCTCAGTTTTGCGCCCGACCGTTGGATGCCAATTGATCTGGATTGTCCAAAAGTTCTATATATTGGTGCCTTGGGTTCTCTTCCCTTCCCTTATACCAATTTCGTCATTGAAGATAGAGAAGCTCTGCATATTCTAGAAAAAGAAAGTTGTCCGACCTATTTTCACGACTCTTATCTTCTCTTCTTTTCCTTTTTTTTTTTCCTTATTCTGTTTCTTCACCTAGGACTTTCCTCCTTCTGTCAGTCTTTGGGCAATATTCTAGAGGGTAGAAATTCTTTAGGAGTGAGTCGGAAGTGAGACTTCTTCTTCTTGAGGTTCTGCTTCTTCTTTAGGACTGTGGAATCTTTTCCTTTGCTTCGTCGGTGTATTGAGTCCGTGACCCATAGGCCTTCTGTAATCGAGGCATATTTCGTATCTTAAACCCTGTATACCTTGCATGTTAGATTTCTGACCCTTCATCCATAGTACCTTAGGCTAGGAGTTCCCGACCCATTCTTGGGTTGTCCCTTGATAAATAGATCAGTACTTAGGGTACCAGTTATGTGTCATTCAGACTTCAACTCATCATCCCTATTTGACGATGAGGCCTGTCAGTCGAGAATACCTGAGCTGAGTGAATCTCTTGCTTCCTGACCCCCTTTCGACTGCCATAGCAAGGGTTGAGTTCCCATCACAATTTCTAGTGAGATTGCCCTGGGGATCGGAGGGATGCCCTTGCTCCCAAGCCTTCTGGTTTGGGGAATGATGAGTCGGTGTCCACATAATCTACCTCGAGTTCTTCTGCAGGGGTTTAAGGAGTGATCTGGGGGCATAAGACCTAGTCAGGTTTAGTAGTAGATATTATATTCTCGACTCATTTTCCGTGGCTATCCCAGAGAAACACTTCGGGGCTTCCTTTTGGCAACCTGAGTATGTCATCTTTTACGGGGACACATTCATTGCGTTCATGTTCCTCTAAATCCCTTGGTCCAGGATCTTCTGTGTCACCTTGGGATCTCTCCCGCCCTACTTGAGCCCAATGCCTGGAGACTCTTGATGGGGGCGGTGTACTTGTGGCCCTAATATTTTGGGTATCCACTGACCCTCCAAGAATTCTTGTAGACCTACCGAGTTTTCCCTTTAGTCGGGGAGATCGAGTTTTTCTCTATGAGTTCTCGGTAAGGGAGAATGATCATAGGTAAGTGTCTGAGCAACAAGAGCTGGAAGAAGAAGTTCTTCTATGTGTCATTTGGTGGGCTGTATGAAATCGACCCCGGGACGGAGGTTGTCGTGCCCACGACCTGGTTGGCCAAGCTGAGGCGTAGGAATCTTACTGTCCTTTTCTAGTTTTCCTTGCACCGCTATTTATTATTATTATTTTTTTATGTTTTCAGAATACTAACCAGCATGCGGTTTTATAACAGCTGGATCTTCCACCGTTCCTGAAATTTTGATCGAGTGCCAGGCGCGGATTCTGGGTCTAACCTAATCACTAATCGACATCAACAGGCTACTAAACAAATTCGGTGACTGGGTAGAGAGCTTCAAGCCGAAGCAGGTGTTCCGTGCTCCCGACCTTCCATTTATCCTCCTAACCCCTGGTAAGATGTTTTCGATCTCTTCTACTTCGTTTCCAGTTCTGTTTCCTTGTTTAATTGATTTTCTAACCTCTTGTTGTTGTCCTGATAGTAATGACCCCAAAGAAAGACATGGCTGTACTCGCTGCCAAGGAGGCTGCTCTGGCCAAGAAAGCGGTCAGAAAGATGAAGCGATCGGGAAACACTGCGGGAGAGGGCACTGAGTTCCGGAGGCTAAAGAAGGGGCCTCTGTAGGTGACAAGGGATATCTTGACCCTTTCTCGGGATATGGTCGGGGACAACACTCCAGAACCGGTGGCCAAGGCGGGCTAACCAAGCCCACTAGGTCTCCATCTGGGCAAGAGGTCTAGCCCCTCGGCTGTTCCAATTCACCGACCTCTCCATCCAGGTCTCAGTTGCTCATGAAAAGTTGTTGGTTGAAGAGGGGAAGGCTAAGGAGGCAGTCTTCGAGCTTAGGATTGCCCAAGCCATCGTAGCTGAGAAAGAGAAGGAGGTCCAGCTTGATATCCGAGCTAGACTTGAGCTTGTTGATAAAGTGGCTAGGCTGATGGCAGCGTTAGAGGCCTCTCGGGCTAAAGAGCGGGCATTAACTGAAGCCACCACCACTCTAAAAGAAGTTGAGAAGGCGACCGATGAGGATTTCAAGGCCGAGTTCATCCAAGGCTATGGGGACCTAAAGAGGAAGGTGGCAGTCGACCAACCCGACTGGGACCTCTCGGCCTACCTGGGGCCGAGTTGGACTTCTGGGTGGACGAATATGCAGAGAAAGCTCTATCCCCTGCTCTACTTGTTGATGTTGCTGAGACAAGCAGGGAAATTGAGGTGGTTGATGAGACCGTAGTGGTGGATTGATCCTCCTACTGCTAGGTGACCTTTTGATTTTTGTTGTAGTTTTTTTTTTTGAAAGGCTACTACAACTGCCCCTTAGGCAATATAAATAAGTTTTTTCTAATGAAAAAGGCCCCTAGAGGTCACTTTTTTGCAAGTGCTCGTGTCCTTTACTTGTGTTATTGCCTGATTCATTTAATTTGCCTCAGACTCGTACCCCTGCCTTAGCAAAAAGGTTCAAGACAATGGGGCAACTTAAATGTTGTTCGGGAAGTTACAATGCCTTTACTGCCTTTGGACTTCTGAGTCTTGTAAGTGGTCGAGATTGTCTAAGAGTCTCTCGAGCCCTGTATGTACTCGGTTTAATTTTAGGGAATTAGCTAAGTGTTGGTACTTAGTTAATTCTGAGTCTTGTAGGTGCTCAGGATTGTCTAAGAGTGCGTACTTAGTTGATCTTGAGATCTGTAAGTACTCATTTAAGCTCCTGTAGAGTTATTCCTTTCTACCCCCCAAACTTATTCTAAGGTCGGGGGTAGTGTGGAAAGATCTCTTTAGGTAGCTGACCTAAAACGTTAGGGTTTTAGGGTCTTCTAATTCCTCTATCATAGGCCACCTAAGGAGTTTGTCCCCTATTGTCGGATATGCGCTTAAGTGGAGTTTAATGCTTATATAAACCATGCCTCGGATGTGCCGAGGTTTTTTGTCACATGCAATCGGTGGTCTTTCGGTTTCCCCGGGCTGACTGAGGACATTTGCTGTAGAAAATTGTTGTTGTAAAGTTAACATTCATTGAATTTTCCAAAACTGCTGAGGGCTCAAAAAGAGTTACTCGGGAAATCATGCTTGTGCTAGCCTAATCTACTAGTAGTACTTACGTAGGTGCTCCACATTCCATGGGTGTGATAGCTCTCATCCTTCCATAGTTTGTAGCCGGTAGGTTCCCGGTTGGTTTACCCGAGTAATCATGTAGGGGCCTCCCCAATGAGGCCGAGTTTTTTGTGGCCTGGAATCTTGGTAGATTGATTTACTGCTTTAAGGATGAGGTCTCCCATGAAACTAAGGTGCTTCACCTTCCTGTTAAATTACTACGAGGCCTTTTGCTTATAGGTTGCCATCCTAATATAGGCCCGATCTCTTCTTTCCTCAATTAGGCCAAGCTATGTTCTAATGAGTCCCTCATACAAAATCAGTGACCATAATAGTGGAATAAGAACGCTGCAAAATAAGGGTTAGCACAGTTCTACGTTCTATCCATCCATCAAAACACGCATAAGATTTGTTTAATTGGACAACATGGTTGCGTCCAACCCATACGCAGAATCAACGTTGTTCTGATACCACTGTTAGGAAACTGCGTTCCCAGAATCCATTGACAGCGCGTATAAGTTGGTACTGCAAAAAAAAATTACGTGAAAACTACAATAACCCTACAAGGGCGGAACTAGGGTTACCTTAAACTGCTAAAACGGATTGTTGTAGTAGACGAATCGAGAACACGGGCTCGATAACAGCCCACGATCTTCTACCGTATTCCTTTGCTGCCAGAATATCGAACTGAGTGTGGGCTCTTTCGAAATCCTTTCTGTTATCTGTTCTCCCTTTTTTACGCTCTCTTTTCTATTCCGAGTTATAATTCTCTATATAGAAAAATGTTAACTGAGGAGAGAGCCAAAGCAGCATATATACATAGGCTACGATAGGGACCATAAGAAGTCAATAAGGAATAGGCTTCCTTATGGAATTAGGAAACCCTAATTCGAACTGAATCAGATTCCTATTTTCATAAATTATAATTCATACCACTAAAGAATTATAATTGCACTCTTACCCTTATCTCAAAAATATATTTTGAGCTCCATGTTATTAAATGCTTATTATCTCCCCATGTTAAGATTACAGATATCCATTAATTAAATATAATTACTGACAATCATATTTAATTAATTTCTTAAAATTCCTTGAGATCCTCTGCTTAACTTATCTGACATGTCGGATACAAAATCCACCTGCAGGGTTTGACATAATCAAAACTTATAAGCTTTCTCAAGGGGATATCATCAATCCCAAAGTCGAGACATGGATTCCATCATTAATTAATTAATATTGCCATCCAATCCAATGAGATATTGACCCATTTAAGGATCTCACCCTTTTAGGGATCAAAGTGTAAATATCAAATGTACGTGTTTACAAATTAACTTAGGATTTAGAGCATAAGCACTCATAATAGCCATGAGGTATTAATTATCTTATAAGTCAGTATAAAGATAATTACCCCAAGTCAGTCCCGTTTAATACACAAAGTGTACCAGCTTAGTGAGTTGAAACTATACCGTTTTCCGTAGTCAAGACAAACCTACTACAACACCATGCTGCAGTCCTACCGATGGTGTGTCCAATCCCATCTAAAACTGTAAACCAAAATCTTATATTCTATAATATCTGATGGCCTGATCTTCCGTGTGTAAGCCGAACTCTACACACCAAACCGCCTACTATATAGAATGAGAGACACACATGCATAATATTAAATAAATAATATAATACAAACATTGCCCACACAGATTCTCATAAAAAAAATAGATTAACTGATTTTATTAAATGAATAATAAATCAACTACATAAAGCATGACTTTTAGTATATATCCCTAACAATCTCCCACTTAGACTCAAAGCCATGATGCGACACACCTCACTCCTATCCCATCTACATGACTGTCAAAAGTCTTGGCCGGTAAGCTCTTGGTGAAAGGATCTGCCAGGTTATTTGCTGATGCTATCTTGGTCACTTCAACATCACCTCTTTGCACGATCTCTCGTATCAGGTGATACTTACGCTCAATGTGTTTTCCCTTCTTATAGGCTCTTGGTTCCTTTGAGTTAGCTACCGCTCCGCTATTATCGCAATAAAGGGTAATAGCCAATTGTACCGCAAGTACTACTCTTAGATCCACAAGAAAGTTACTGAGCCAAACGGCCTCCTTAGCAGCTTCCGAAGCAGCCACATACTCGGCTTCCATGGTGGAATCAGTAATACATGACTGCTTGATACTCCTCCAAGTAATGGCTCCACCTCCTAGGGTAAACACATATCCTGAGGTAGACTTTCTGGAATTCCTATCTGACATGAAATCAGAATCTGTGTACCCAATGGGTACAAGACTGTCTGCTTGGTAAACTAACATATAGTCTCGAGTCCTTTCAGGTACTTGAGAATATTTTTCACCGCAGTCCAATGTTCTTGCCCTGGATTAGACTGATATCTACTAACCATGCCAACATCAAAGTAGATGTCAGGTCTAGTACATAGCATAGCATACATTAGGCTTCCTACTGCCGAACCATAAGGAACTGCCTTCATCTTCTCTATCTCATCAGGTGTCTTAGGACACTGATCCTTAGATAGAGTAATTCCGTGTCTCAAGGGAAGGAATCCCTTCTTGGAATCTTGCATGCTAAACCTTGCAAGAATATTGTCAATATAATTGCCTTGTGACAAGCCCAACATCCTATTCTTGCGATCTAGTATAAGCTTGATCCCTAGGATCTGACCGGCTTCTCCCTAGTCCTTCATATCGAATTAAATGGACAACCATACCCTTACAGAAGATAACACCCCCACATCATTTCCGATTAGCAAGATATCATCCACATATAGTACTAAGAACATCACCACTCTTCCATCATGTTTCTTGTACACACAAGATTCATCCGCACATTGATCAAAACCAAAAGACTTGATTGCTTGATCAAAGTGGATATTCCAAGATCTAGATGCCTGCTTAAGTCCATAAATGGACTTCTTAAGCTTGCACAACATGTGTTCTTGGCCCTTCGCAATGAACCCGTCTGGTTGCATCATATAGATGCACTCGTCAAGATTCCCATTTAGAAATGTTGTCATGACATCCATTTGCCAAATTTCATAATCGAAATATGCAACAATGGACAAGAGAATCCGGATAGACTTTAGCATGGCCACCGGCGAAAAGGTTTCCTTATAATCGATTCCCTCTTTTTGAGTGAACCCTTTCGCAACAAGCCTTGCTTTAAAGGTTTCCACATTACCGTCTGCTCCTCTCTTCTTCTTATAGATCCACTTACATCCAATGGGTTTTATTTCATTGGGTGGTTCTACAAGATCCCATACTTGATTGGAGTACATAGACTCTATTTCAGATTTCATAGCCTTTTGCCAAAGATCTGCATCTTTATCTTGGAGTGCTTCATTGTAGTTACAGGGCTCGGTACCTTGTTCATCAGGGACCCGGTCATAAGACTCTCCCAAGAACATATACCGGTCAGGTTGAATAATAACCCTCCCACTACGACGAGGCACAACCCGTGTCTGTGTATCACTGATATTTCATTGTGAAGATTCTGAACTTAATACACCATTATCTACACGTTGTACTGGTTCAGGAACCTGCGTGTTAATGGTTGGTTCGGGATCTACACGAGTTTCGATAATCCTCCCGCTACGATGTGGTAATGGAATATCGATAACTCTTTCTTGTGGTGTTTCTTCTCGTACCGTTGGTATTGAAGAAGTATGTCTCGGTGTCTCTCCTCTCATTTCCTCTAGAATAATACGGCTTCTGGGCTTGTGGTCCATAACATAGTCCTCTTCTAAGAATGTGGCATTGGTGCTAACAATAACCTTCTGATCCTTAGGACTATAAAACAGACCACCTTTAGTTCCTCTTGGATACCCAACAAAGAAACATACTTCTGTTCTTGATTCCAACTTTTCTGCGTTCCCTTTCAGCACATGTGCTGGACTACCCCAGATCCGAACATGCCGCACACTAGGCTTTCGCCCAGTCCACAATTTCGTGGGAGTAGTAGGTACTGACTTAGATGGTACCAAGTTTAGAATGTATGCAGTTGTCTCTAATGCGTGTCCCCAAAAGAAAATTGGTAAATCCGAGTAACTCATCATAGATCTTACCATATCCATGAGAGTCCTGTTCCTTCTTTCTGCTACACCGTTCTGCTGAGGCATACGGGGTGCAGACAATTGGGATGTAATCCCTTGCTCCAATAAGTATTCCCTAAACTCTCCCAAGAGGTACTCTCCACCACGATCAGATCGTAGTGTCTTGATACATTTACCTAGACGCTTCTCCGTTTCAGCCTTGAAGTCTTTGAATTTCTCAAAGCATTCAGACTTACGCCGCATCAAATAAATGTACCCATACCTTGAGTAATCATCGATGAAAGTGACAAAGTACTCAAATCCCCCTCTTGCTTAGACAGTCATAGGATCACACAAATCAGAGTGAACCAGTTCCAACGGCTCTTTTGCTCTATAGCCCTTGGCCGAAAATGGCCTCTTGGTCATTTTACCTTCCAAGCAGGATTTACAAACTGGAAGTGCCTCCACTTCCAATGAGCCTAATGGCCCATTTTGAACCAGTCTTTGAATCCTTTTCAAATTAATATGACCAAGGCGTAAGTGCCAAAGATGCGTTTGGTTCATCCTCGAAGGTTCTTTTCTCTTAAATGGCAAACTATTTGTGTTATTCAATTCATTAAGTTGCAGTATAGGAGAGATGGGATTTATAATATAAAGATCATCCACCAATTGACCAGAACAAATAAAACGTTTATTTTCTTTAATAACTACTACTTTATTAAAATGAACTGAATATCCATTCTTTACTAAACTAGAAACTTAAACTAAATTCCTTCTAATAGAAGGTACATAAAAGCAATTTCTTAATATTAAAATCCTATCTCTACCAAAACTAAGATGTAGATCTCCTACTGCAACTGCTGCTACTCTCGTAGCATTTCCCATATATAGATAAATCTCTCCATCACTGAGCTGCCTGGTTCCCTGGAACCCCTGCAAAGAATTGCATACATGATCAGTGGCTCCCGTATCTACACACTAGGTACCGGTAGATCGGACCGCTAAACACGATTCAACAACTAGTAAATGAGATTTACCTTGATTGTTCTGTCTGGCGAGATAAACTGGACATTGCTTCTTCCAGTGTCCTGGCTGCTTGCAAACAAAACATTTATCTTTAGGCTTTCCCGGTTGTCCTCATGGCCTTTGGATTGGCGGAGGACCCGCGGCCTTCTTTTGAACCTTTTTCATTTTCTTCTTGCCTTTTGGCTTTGAAACAGAACCTTTCTCAAACATAAGAGCACTCCCTAACTTTCTATTGAGACCCTCAGCTGCCTGGAGTTCTTTAAGCAGCTCCGCCAAAGTATATTTAAATTTATTCATGTTGTAATTGAGGTGGAATTGCTTAAAAGACTCTGGCAGTGACTGGAGTACGATATCGACCTGGGTTTCCCTGTCGATTGTAGCTCCAAGGATCTTTAGTTCATTAAGAAGAGATATCATCTTAAGAACATGATCCCTTACAGGCGTCCCCTCAGCCGTGGTTGTGTTCATCAAGTCTTTCATGGCAACCTGCCTAGCAGCACGACTTTGATCCCCGAACATCTCTCGGAGGCTCTCCATCATGTCATAGGCGCTGACCATTGACTGATGCTGATGTTGCAGCGCATTTGACATGGATGCCAAAATGTAACACCGCGCCATCTCATCAGCCTTGACCCATTTCTTGTGAGCCTGGGTTTCCTCAGCGGTTGCCCCCTCACCAGGTTGCCCAGGACATTCTTGAGTAAGCACAAACTTGTACTCTTCAGCAATTAACACAATATCCAAATTCCTTTTCCAGTCTATATAGTTTGGTCCAGTAAGTTTGTTTTCTTTAAGTATAACAGCAAGTGGATTGAAAGTACCCATTTAAAAGCCTGAGAATCACATAACATAAATAATTACATTTGGGCAAAAATTACTATGGATTCGAGTTGAAAATATTGGTTCCCTCTACCATATTTGAAAGGAATCCGCCAGCAACCTGATACACCGCGAATAGCATGACTCGATGGGAAGCCATATACTATCCATCATTTGTTCAGATAGACAATTGCCTTTTAATTTTACTATCTAGGCAATGTACTTTGCCCAATAAAATTAAACTGCTGACTTGCTTTGGTCCTATAAATAATTACAGTGACTCAAATGGAGAGAATATTATTATTTATAGCTAAGTGTATACCATCACTTAATTCTAGGTCAAGAGTTCCATGAGGAACACCTCTGATGGAGAGGTAACCCACACCAACAATCACCCAAAACATTCTTTTAAAGAAGTTTGTACTGATGATTCCATGATCAACTACATCCAATAGGGAGGATGACACTAAAGCCATCACACAAAATTAATCATATCATCTACAAACCAGTGATGGAGACCATGGGATTTATACTTGATAAATTCCCTCTCCCACTTAGAATTTTAAAAAAAAAATTGAGGGTTATAATTTTTTAGAAAAACTTTTAATTTAATTAATAAAAAATAATAGAATACTTGAGATATACTTGAGATATATTACACAAACCCTATGCCTCCAGATTGCTTTCTGAAACTGCTTGTAAACTGTCTTCACGAACTGTCTTCACGGATTTACTTAAGATATATTACACAAACCCTATGCCTCCATAAAGGAGTTCACATGCTATTTCTTTTCAGTAAATTAACCACACATCAATCAAGCGTGGGATCTAATACACACAAATCCTATGCCTCCAAAAAGGAGTTCACATGCTATATTAAAATAGCAAAATTAACCACGGATAAAACCATCGTGGGATCCAATCACACAAAATCAGTGACCATAATAGTGGAATAAGAACGCTGCAAAACAAGGGTTAGCACAGTTCTACGTTCTATCCATCCATCAAAACACGCATAAGATCTGTTTAATTGAACAACATGGTTGCGTCCAACCCATACGCAGAATCAACGTTGCTCTGATACCACTGTTAGGAAACTGCGTTCCCAGAATCCATTGACAGCGCGCGTATAAGTTGGTACTGCAAAAATAAAATTACGTGAAAACTATAATAACCCTACAAGGGCGGAACTAGGGTTGCCTTAAACTGCTAAAACGGATTGTTGTAGTAGACGAATCGAGAACACGGGCTCGATAACAGCTCACGATCTTCTACCGTATTCCTTTGCTGCCAGAATATCAAACTGAGTGTGGGCTCTTTCGAAATCCTTTCTGTTATCTGTTCTCCCTCTTTTACGCTCTCTTTTCTATTCCGAGTTATAATTCTCTATATAGAAAAATGCTAACTGAGGAGAGAGCCAAAGTGACATATATATAGGCTACGATAGGGACCATAAGAAGTCAATAAAGAATAGGCTTCCTTATGGAATTAGGAAACCCTAATTCGAAATGAATCAGATTCCTATTTCCATAAATTATAATTCATACCACTAAAGAATTATAATTGCACTCTTACCCTTATCTCAAAAATATATTTTGAGCTCCATGTTATTAAATGCTTATTATCTCCCCATGTTAAGATTACAGATATCCATTAATTAACTATAATTACTGACAATCATATTTAATTAATTTCTTAAAATTCCTTGAGATCCTCTGATTGGCTCGCAGATTATTTGCTTCACTGATCATGCTGCGTTGAAGTATCTGTTATCCAAAAAGGATACCAAACAGCGATTAATACGCTGGATTCTCCTGCTCCAAGAATTTGATTTAATTATCAAAGATAAAAAGGGGGTGGAGAACGTCGTAGTTGATCACCTCTCCCGATTGACGTTTGAAGACAATTCCTCACAATCCATCTCGATTTGTGAATCTTTCCCTGTAACACCCGTACCCGGAGAACGGGTTAATTATTTGTATTAATATGCATTAATTAGTGAAATTAGTGTATAAAATGGATTAAGGGGAGGCTTGGACTCGCCCAAGTAAAAAGTGTTCAGAGGGGGACACTAGTTGGAAAAGTCCCCAGTGAGGTGGGACAGGTATTGAAATGGAACCCAGTGAAGGGTAAATTGGTAATTTGCATTTTAAGTGATTAAATGCATTTTTATGTGATTACATGGATATTTGCTAAGTTGCTTTCATATTACATGTTGATATGTGTTAGCATTAGTTTGGACACCCAAATAAGGGTATAAATGAAAAAGATGTAAAATTAGTAGGTGCGATAGCAATTTCACAAAATATATGGGACCCACGTTGGGACCCATACGAAACTTAGACAAACCCTCATTAGATAATTGGGTAGTTAATGGAATGTTTGGGGATCTCATAATAAGAACTTAAGAAATTTCGGGGGTGTAAACGGAAATAATGAGTATTGAGGTGAAGACACCTCATCTACACATGCAATATGTGTCAAAACAGAGTTAATACTCTCAATCTGCTGGAATTAATCCAGAGAAAACAGAGAGAGCACCGAGAGAAGACGTAAAACGTCACCGACGCCGAATTCTCGCCGTTCCGTTGCCGTCGTTCGTCGGATTCACAAATCGAAACCACTTTTGGACTCGTGGAGGTAAGACGGTCGTTTCTATACCTTCAATTTCTGTTTTACTCGCTGTAATTTTGGTAGCTTACGCCAATCGGTGACCGAGGTTGCCGAATTTGTATAGAAATTACTCCGGGGGAAAGAATTGGGCAAGAATTACTAAGGAATTCTGCATAATTAGCTTGATTTGGGGTATAAGCTGTGAGTGAGGTGAGTTTTCTAGCCTAAAAATGATTGTGTTTAAGGTGGTCAATGAATCCTTGTATAATTTTGGTTGTTGATATCATGTTTAGAAGTTACTATATTGGTGGATTGTGAATTTCATATCAATTTTGTGAAAACCATATGTTGATGCATGTTTATATGCTTATATGTCTATGTGGTAGTCAATGAGCACCGGGAAAATGGTTCATTGTTGGGAGTAATAAGGGTGGTGAAGAGGAAGAATCCGAGAAATACGGAAGTCCAAGGAATAGAAGTGGCCACGGGACCAAGGGAGGTCTTCGGGTCTGAATGAATCATTAAACCGGTGACTCGGCGACTACAAATATGATTTATATGTTGATTGTTGCATTGCACATGTTAAACATTCAGTCATGCTTAGAATGCTCACTAAGCAAATTGCTTAAGAAAACCGTTTTCTTATTTCTGTTGTGGTACATAACAACCACCGCAGGTACGGAGCGATATCCGGAGAGAAGGTGACGTGCTCGGGAATGGGGAGGAGAATTAGAGCTTGTAAATATGTTTTTAAACTTGTGTTATATGTAACTAGTGGCTTAAGGTTCTCGACTTGAGGCTTGAAGTCTTGACTTGTGAATGGGAGAGATGGGGAGAGATGGGAGAGATGGGGGAGATTGAGCCTCATGCTTGTAAATTTCTTTTGAAACTTGTAAAATGATGTAAAGTATGGTGTCTTTTATGTTAATGTTCATATTTAAGTTGTTGGAAGTGAACTTGGGTCACAACCATGTATTTTGGAGAGTTGGAGGTAAATTTGAGAACATATGTGTAATCTCTCTCGTTTTGTTCTAGTAGGGTGCAAGTAATGGATTTGACCATCTCGGCAAGTCCGGGTGTGTCGTTAGTGTTTTGGACATGTTTCTTTAGTGTTTATAATGTTAGTTATGACTTTGAGTTGAATTCCAACAAGTTTCATGTATTTTGGATAAGAATTGAGAATTTAAGTTGAAAAGTTTGTTGTATTTCAAATGAAATGAGTTCATGGTTGATTTGATCAAATTGTGAATATGATTTTATGATCCATGCTTAATTTGAGTTTAAACATGTTTAGAAATGTGTTGGGATTGTTTTCCCAAAGTTTCATAATGTTTCCATGTGATTTGGTTGTGTTTTGGTAAGTTAAAACTTGTTTTGACAGCAAACAAAATTTGGCAGCAGATTTGTGAAGGGGATCGATCCGCGGTTTGTGAAGGGATCGATCCGCCCTTTCAAGGGGACATTCTGCGGGAGACTAATATAAATGGATCGATCCGCCCTTTATGAAGGGATCGATCCGCTTTGTATTTTTTTCCCTGGACGTCCATTTTTACAGAAACATGCATAACTTTTTCTATAAAACTCGGATTCACGCGCCGTTTGTTGCGTTGGAACCGGGACTCAAAAATCTAACTTTTGGTATAAAAATTTTACATACTTTCTTAATGACTATTTTGCCCTTGGGGCTGTTTTATCACAATAGAGTTCTTTAAAGTGGTTTATTCACCTTTTCTCTCTAATTAGTGTGTGTTTTGGGTGTGGTTACTCTTGTTACACGTGTCCTAATCCATCGGGGGTGGGTTGGGGTGTGACAATTTTTGGTATCAGAGCAGTTGGCTAGAGCCTTTGGGGACGAGAGACGTATACGACGCGTAGTGTGCACACAACAACACGTAGTTGCATAAACATGCATACACGTTTATTTAGCATGCTTTTAAATGTTGATTAGTATGTTATGTGTTTATTTAAAAGTAACGTGCATGTGTATACTATATGTGGGTGCCAGGCATTATGTCTGGAGGTGACACCTCAAACCGAATGGAACGGGTTGAAAGAGCAATCGAAGGGTTGGTACGAGTAGCAGAAACTCATGTGATCGAAGAGAGACCGGTACAACCGAATCCGAATCCAAGGGAAGACATTGTTACTATTTCTAAATTTCACAAACAAAAGCCGACCATATTCCGCGGGGAAGCCGATCCGATGAAGGCGAATTTTTGGATCTCGGATATGGAGAAGATCTTCCGGGTATTACCATGTACTGATGAACAAAAAGTGCTATTTGCTGCAGACACGTTAAAAGATGAAGCGCAATATTGGTGGCGTACTAAGCTAGGCCCGGGTCAACCGACAACGTGGGACCAATTTCTTGAGATTTTCAATGATCAATATTTTCCAGAGTCATTTGGGGATCAAAAAGCTCAGGAATTCATGGAGCTGGTACAAGGGGGAAAGTCAGTCCGGGAGTATTCCACGCAATTTACGAGTTTGGCAAGGTTTGCCGGGGATATCGTAACAACCGAGAAAGTGAAAGCAAGAAAGTTTGTAGCGGGACTCCGGGGAGATATCCGAGGGCGAGTGACTGTGTTCCGACCAGAGACCTATGCTAAGGCATTGGATATTGCGTCTATCGCTGAAAGAGATCTCGGGTACACTTCAAACTTGCCACCACCACCGAGTCAACAAAGTAAACGACCGGGATCAAGTCAGTTCAGTGGTCAGGGGAGTGCAAAAAGACAGAGTTTAGGAGGATCATCAGCTAGTATTGGTAGTGGTTCCGGTGGAAATAAACCGAGGTGTCAGACTTGTCAGAAATTCCATTGGGGCCGGTGCAATCAACTTCCAAACCCAATCATTTGCAATAGTTGCCGACAACCGGGACACATCGCCAGGAATTGTCCAAATCAGAATTTAGATATGAGGGGCCGATGCTTCACTTGTAAGGAATTGGGACATCAATCTAAGGATTGTCCTACTAGACGCCAAGGAGCATCAAGTTCAGGTTCTTCTGCGGCCAGCGCTATCACACCAAGGACTACTCAACCTCCGAGGAGGGAGCAACGAGAGGCAAGATCATTCCAACTCAGGCCGGGAGAGACCGCTTCTGCCGATACCGTTGTTTCAGGTATGGTTCCCATTTGCTCACATCTAGCAAATGTACTTATAGATTCGGGATCCACACACTCATTCGTGTCACACCACTTTGCTAGGAATTTAGATAAGCCATTAGAGTTCCTAGACTATGATTTATCTGTTGCAATACCGTTGGGGGCTTCATTGGTTAGTTCGGGTGTGTTTAGAAAATGTGAGATTAATGTGAATGGTAAAGAGTTAACCGTTGATTTGGTACCGTTAGTAATTCAGCACTTCGATGTTATATTGGGTATGGATTGGTTAGCGGCTAATCATGCTAATATTGATTGTAACACTAAAGGAGTAGCATTCCGTATTCCGAATCAAGATGAGTTTTATTTTCAAGGTAAGGGTGTTGTATCACCGCCGTATATCGTGTCAGCTATTGAAGCTTGTCGCTTATTAAAGAAGGGTTGCCGGGGGTTTCTGTGTAGTATTCTTGATACTAGAGGTCCCGATTTAAAACTTGAAGATATTCCGGTAGTTAGAGAGTTTCCAGATGTATTCCCTGAGGAGTTACCTAGTGTATTGATTGATCGAGAAATTGAATTTGGTATTGATGTTATGCCGGGAACCCAACCAATTTCACGAGCACCATATCGAATGGCACCAATTGAGTTGAAAGAGTTAAAGATACAGTTGCAAGAGTTGCTAGACAAGGGTTTTATCCGACCTAGTGTGTCCCCGTGGGGTGCACCAGTACTATTCGTGAAGAAGAAAGATGGTACAATGCGGATGTGTATTGACTACTGGGAGATCAACAAAGTAACAATCAAGAACAAGTATCTGTTACCACGTATCGATGATCTATTTGATCAGCTTCAAGGGGCTCAGGTATTTTCAAAGATTGACTTAAGGTCAGGGTATCACCAATTGAAAGTTAAAACTGAGGATGTAGAGAAGACAGCCTTTAGGACCCGCTACGGGCACTATGAATTCCTAGTGATGCCGTTTGGGGTTACTAATGCGCCTGCTGCCTTCATGGATTTGATGAACCGTGTATTCAAATCATATTTGGATGAGTTCGTTATTGTATTCATTGATGACATTCTCATTTATTCTAAGAGTCTGGAAGAGCATGAACGACACTTGAGACTAGTTTTGCAGCGACTTCGAGAGAAACAATTGTTTGGGAAGTTGAAGAAGAGCGAATTTTGGTTGACGAGTGTCACTTTTCTAGGACACGTGATTTCTAAAGAGGGTATTTCTGTTGACCCACAGAAGATTGAAGCTGTTATGAATTGGTCAAGACCGACAAATGTATCCGAGATTCGAAGTTTCTTGGGGTTAGCCGGATATTATCGAAGGTTTGTTAAAGACTTTTCTAGAATTGCAACGCCAATGACAAGGTTGATGAGAAAAGATGTACCGTTTGAGTGGAACAAGGAATGTGAAGATTGTTTTGTAGCATTGAAGAAAAAGTTGACTACGGCACCAATACTTACAATTCCAACAAGCACTGGAAATTTCAGAATATACAGTGATGCTTCGCACCAAGGCTTGGGATGTGTGCTAACACAAGATGACAAGGTAATAGCCTATGCTTCACGACAGTTGAGGTCTCATGAAAAGAACTATCCAACTCACGATTTGGAATTAGCGGCGGTAATTTTTGCGTTAAAGATTTGGAGACATTATCTATACGGGGAAACTTGTGAAATCTTCACGGATCATAAAAGTCTTAAATACCTATTCACTCAGAGGGATCTTAATATGAGACAAAGAAGATGGTTGGAACTCATGAAAGATTATGATTTAAAAATTCAGTATCACCCGGGAAAAGCCAATGTAGTTGCCGATGCCTTGAGTCGGAAGTCGTCAGAAAACTTAGCTTATGCCTTGACTGGACAGGAAAAGTTGATAAAGGAATTTGAACAATTGAAGCTTGAGGTAGTTCCTAAAATTAGAGGTGGTTTAATGGCTGCGATCGTGGCACAGCCAAGTTTAATTGGTGAAATCAAGACTAATCAGCTCTTAGATCCAGAATTCAAGAAGATTGTGGATGAGTTACCAGAGGGGAGAAGGCCAGAATTTAGTTTCCAAGATGGTGTTCTGAAATATATTAACCGATTATGTGTACCTAAAGTTGGAGATCTGAGAAATAAAGTTATGGAGGAAGCCCACAATACAAGATATTCTATACATCCGGGTAGTACCAAAATGTACAGAGACTTGCGAGAAATTTACTGGTGGAGTGGTATGAAGCGAGAGTTAGCAGAATTTGTGTCTAAATGCATGACCTGTCAAAAAGTGAAAATTGAACATCAACGACCCGGAGGAGAGTTACATCCTTTAGAGATACCAGAGTGGAAGTGGGAACATATTACAATGGATTTCGTCTCAGGATTTCCAAAGTCTCAAAAGTCAAATGATAGCATATGGGTGATTGTAGACCGGTTGACTAAGTCAGCCCATTTCCTACCTATTAAGACCAAAGATCCATCAAAACTTGCAGAGATTTATATCAGAGAGATTATTAGACTTCACGGAGCACCAGTGTCGATAGTGTCAGATCGTGACACTCGGTTCGTGTCAAGATTTTGGGAGAGTTTACAGAGGGCTATGGGGACAGCTTTACATTTTAGTACTGCATTTCATCCCCAGACCGATGGTCAATCCGAGCGAGTGATTCAAATTCTGGAAGATATGTTGAGGGTATGTGTTATGGATTTTAAAGCTGATTGGGAAACTCATTTGCCGTTGATTGAATTTTCTTACAACAACAGCTTCCAAACTAGCATTGGAATGGCGCCTTATGAGGCATTATATGGAAGAAAGTGTAGATCGCCAGTATGTTGGACAGAAGTTGGAGAGAAACAGCTTTTGGGACCAGAGATAGTGCAAATCACTACTGACAAGATCCGACTGATTAAGCAGAGATTACAAACGGCTCAAAGTCGTTATAAAAGTTATGCGGATACGGGTAGAAGACCGTTGGAGTTTGAGGTGGGTGACTATGTGTTTTTGAAAGTATCACCTTCAAAAGGCATAGCACGTTTTGGTAAGCGAAGTAAGCTTAGTCCGAGATATGTTGGGCCGTATTTGATTCTTAATCGAGTTGGGCCATTAGCTTATCGGTTAGAGCTGCCACAAGAATTAGAGAATGTTCATAATGTGTTTCACGTATCGATGCTTCGACGTTATGTGCCGGATTCGAAACATGTTATCATTCCGGAACCGTTAGAGATTCGGGAAGATTTAACTTACGTGGAACATCCAGTGCAAATTCTTGATAGGAAGGATCAAGTATTGAGGACCAAAGTGATTCCCTTGGTGATGGTTCAATGGCGAAGCCATTCAGTGGAAGAGGCTACTTGGGAGCGGGAGGATGAGATCCGAGCCAAGTACCCGCATCTCTTCAATTCTTGAGGTAAGAGTAAGTTTGGGGACCAAACTCCCTTTTAGGGAGGGAGAAATGTAACACCCGTACCCAGAGAACGGGTTAATTATTTATATTAATATGCATTAATTAGTGAAATTAGTGTATAAAATGGATTAAGGGGAGGCTTGGACTCGCCCAAGTAAAAAGTGTTCAGAGAGGGACACTAGTTGGAAAAGTCCCCAGTGAGGTGGGACAGGTATTGAAATGGAACCCAGTGAAGGGTAAATTGGTAATTTGCATTTTAAGTGATTAAATGCATTTTTATGTGATTACATGGATATTTGCTAAGTTGCTTTCATATTACATGTTGATATGTGTTAGCATTAGTTTGGACACCCAAATAAGGGTATAAATGAAAAAGATGTAAAATTAGTAGGTGCGATAGCAATTTCACAAAATATATGGGACCCACGTTGGGACCCATACGAAACTTAGACAAACCCTCATTAGATAATTGGGTAGTTAATGGAATGTTTGGGGATCTCATAATAAGAACTTAAGAAATTTCGGGGGTGTAAACGGAAATAATGAGTATTGAGGTGAAGACACCTCATCTACACATGCAATATGTGTCAAAACAGAGTTAATACTCTCAATCTGCTGGAATTAATCCAGAGAAAACAGAGAGAGCACCGAGAGAAGACGTAAAACGTCACCGACGCCGAATTCTCGCCGTTCCGTTGCCGTCGTTCGTCGGATTCACAAATCGAAACCACTTTTGGACTCGTGGAGGTAAGACGGTCGTTTCTATACCTTCAATTTCTGTTTTACTCGCTGTAATTTTGGTAGCTTACGCCAATCGGTGACCGAGGTTGCCGAATTTGTATAGAAATTACTCCGGGGGAAAGAATTGGGCAAGAATTACTAAGGAATTCTGCATAATTAGCTTGATTTGGGGTATAAGCTGTGAGTGAGGTGAGTTTTCTAGCCTAAAAATGATTGTGTTTAAGGTGGTCAATGAATCCTTGTATAATTTTGGTTGTTGATATCATGTTTAGAAGTTACTATATTGGTGGATTGTGAATTTCATATCAATTTTGTGAAAACCATATGTTGATGCATGTTTATATGCTTATATGTCTATGTGGTAGTCAATGAGCACCGGGAAAATGGTTCATTGTTGGGAGTAATAAGGGTGGTGAAGAGGAAGAATCCGAGAAATACGGAAGTCCAAGGAATAGAAGTGGCCACGGGACCAAGGGAGGTCTTCGGGTCTGAATGAATCATTAAACCGGTGACTCGGCGACTACAAATATGATTTATATGTTGATTGTTGCATTGCACATGTTAAACATTCAGTCATGCTTAGAATGCTCACTAAGCAAATTGCTTAAGAAAACCGTTTTCCTATTTCTGTTGTGGTACATAACAACCACCGCAGGTACGGAGCGATATCCGGAGAGAAGGTGACGTGCTCGGGAATGGGGAGGAGAATTAGAGCTTGTAAATATGTTTTTAAACTTGTGTTATATGTAACTAGTGGCTTAAGGTTCTCGACTTGAGGCTTGAAGTCTTGACTTGTGAATGGGAGAGATGGGGAGAGATGGGAGAGATGGGGGAGATTGAGCCTCATGCTTGTAAATTTCTTTTGAAACTTGTAAAATGATGTAAAGTATGGTGTCTTTTATGTTAATGTTCATATTTAAGTTGTTGGAAGTGAACTTGGGTCACAACCATGTATTTTGGAGAGTTGGAGGTAAATTTGAGAACATATGTGTAATCTCTCTCGTTTTGTTCTAGTAGGGTGCAAGTAATGGATTTGACCATCTCGGCAAGTCCGGGTGTGTCGTTAGTGTTTTGGACATGTTTCTTTAGTGTTTATAATGTTAGTTATGACTTTGAGTTGAATTCCAACAAGTTTCATGTATTTTGGATAAGAATTGAGAATTTAAGTTGAAAAGTTTGTTGTATTTCAAATGAAATGAGTTCATGGTTGATTTGATCAAATTGTGAATATGATTTTATGATCCATGCTTAATTTGAGTTTAAACATGTTTAGAAATGTGTTGGGATTGTTTTCCCAAAGTTTCATAATGTTTCCATGTGATTTGGTTGTGTTTTGGTAAGTTAAAACTTGTTTTGACAGCAAACAAAATTTGGCAGCAGATTTGTGAAGGGGATCGATCCGCGGTTTGTGAAGGGATCGATCCGCCCTTTCAAGGGGACATTCTGCGGGAGACTAATATAAATGGATCGATCCGCCCTTTATGAAGGGATCGATCCGCTTTGTATTTTTTTCCCTGGACGTCCATTTTTACAGAAACATGCATAACTTTTTCTATAAAACTCGGATTCACGCGCCGTTTGTTGCGTTGGAACCGGGACTCAAAAATCTAACTTTTGGTATAAAAATTTTACATACTTTCTTAATGACTATTTTGCCCTTGGGGGCTGTTTTATCACAATAGAGTTCTTTAAAGTGGTTTATTCACCTTTTCTCTCTAATTAGTGTGTGTTTTGGGTGCGGTTACTCTTGTTACACGTGTCCTAATCCATCGGGGGTGGGTTGGGGTGTGACATTCCCAGATGAACAACTTTTTGCTGCAACTAGTTTGCCCTGGTATGCTGACATTGTCAATTACCTGGCAACAGGGGAGACTCCGTCTCATTGGTCCACCCCTGACAGAAAAAGGTTTCTATCCATCGCCCGATGGTTTTACTTTGATGATCCCTACTTGTTTAAATACTGTACGGATCAAGTAATTAGGCGATGTGTTCCTGAGGAGGATATCTCTCAAATTCTTGCTTCCTGCCACTCAGAGGCCTGTGGCGGCCATTTCTCAGCTCAGAAAACTGCTCAAAAGATTTTTAGCAGTGGTTTCTACTGGCCGACAGTTTTCAAAGACTGTTATGCATTCTGTAGAGCATGTGCTAGATGCCAAATATTAGGGAGCTTGTCTAAGAGAAATGAAATGCTGATGACCCCGATCATCACTATTGAAATCTTTGATTGCTGGGGTATTGATTTCATGGGACCATTCCCGCCATCCTCTCATTACGAATATATTCTTTTGGCAGTCGAGTACGTGTCCAAGTGGGTCGAGGCCATTTCGACAAGGAAAAATGATCATAGAACAGTGATTTCATTCTTAAAAGAGAATATTCTGTCAAGATTCGGAACACCGAAGGCCATGATTAGCGATCGTGGAACCCATTTCTGCAATATGCCTTTTAATGCACTGATGAAAAAATATGGGGTTAACCATAAGATTGTTTTATCATATCACCCATAGTCAAATGGTCAAGCAGAGCTAGCTAATAGGGAAATCAAACATATCCTGGAGAAGATTGTTAACATTAACAGAAAGGATTGGTCGTCACGTCTAACTGATGTTCTATGGGCATACAGGACGGCGTATAAGACAAACCTTGGAATGTCTCCCTATAGGCTGATCTATGGAAAAGCTTGCCATTTACCTGTGGAACTGGAACATAAGGCATACTGGGCCACTATACTGCTCAATTTTGACATTCATGAGAGTGGTACATTGAGGAAGTTACAGCTCAATGAACTGGAAGAGATCCAGAATGATGCTTACGATCGTGCTCGCACATATAAATCCAAATTGAAAGCTAAGCATGATCGATCAATCTTGAGAAAGAAGCTTGAACCTGGGCAGAAAGTGTTATTTTATGATTCGAAGCTTCATTTGTTTCCTGATAAATGAAGGTCATGATGGATAGGGCCATTTGTGGTCAAGGAAGTGTTTTCCCATGGAGCAGTGGAAATTGTTAACCCAAAAAATGGAAACGCATTTAAAGTCAATGGGCAACGTTTAAAGCCATTCTTGGAAAGGTTCGAACCAGAATCAGAGACCATCCAACTGGATGATCCAGATTATTCTTCATGAAAATTTGAGAATCTTATGTGTTGTATAATAGTTTTCTTTTCTTTGTGTGCTTCTCTATTTCTGTCTTCATTTTGTTCTTATTTATGTCTTTTTGTTGGCTATAGGATGAATCCACTGCATTGCTTACCACATTTGCTCTACCATGTGGTCCGTTCTCCAGGAACTAGGAACAAGAAATGCCAATTTTTACTCCGCTTTTTGGCTCATGCCCAGATTCCCCTAATGCGGCAATCGCCAATATGAATACCTTGGATTTATTGTGCGCAGTTCGAGAAATTCTGGAAGGCCTCCAAATCGGTTCGGATGGAGAAGTTGTGGATTACTTCGTGGATTATGTTGAAGGAGAAGACCTTCTTCCCTAGAATCTGAACATAATTGATTTTGCTTAATCCCTGTAATGAACAAAAAAGACAGAATTTTATTTCTGGTTTTCTTTTTGTCTGTTCGTTTATCTTTTCAACCAAGATCTTGTACCTTTGGATGATGATAATCTATTTTGAGCAATCGAATTGATGATTCCTGTTTCTATTTGTTCGTTTGGTGGTGTTTTGACTGTTAGGATGTTTGAATTCTTGCCTTTTATCTTGAATAAACACTCTTAAACAGTTGGGGATGAACACATGAAGCATATCTAGGTCCCCATGTACTCCAAACATCAATCGATTGGAATTCACTATCAATCGATTGCCTCCGATATCTAATCGATTGACATCACTTGTCAATCGATTGACAATCCTGTCAGACGTAAATGTCTGATCATCTCTCTCTCCTTCTTTTCATTTCAAAACTCATTGAGAGGGAGAGAGGGAGGCGATTTTATGAGAGTGTGAGAGAACCCTTCCCATTTTTATCACTTTCATCAACACTTCCCCCTCATCATCGTTTTCATCACCATCACCTTCATTCTCACCTCACATCATCTTCATCACTGTCACGGGGTAACGCGGGGAGTGAGGAGGAGTTTTGGAGATCACTTTCTAGCTGCGGATCATCATCCCCATCATCTCTTCTCATTGACCCCATCAAAAGCGCCGTTCACAAGCCATTTCTGCGCTCATTTCATCTCGGTACTGTCACAGAGGTAATTGCCCAAACCCACTTTCCATTTTTGTCAAAACGTTGATCTTAATGTCAGAGGGAGCCCCTCTTGGTCATGAGACCACTTATTTATTGATAGGGGGACGTGAGACCTTGTTGTGGGTAGCCCCCTTTCGTCGCTGATGCCAATCGATTGATGTCTGATATCAATCGATTGACATTAGGGTTCAATCGATTGAGATGAAAATTCAGTCGATTGACAATTTTTGTCAATCGATTGGTATAAAGCAGAGAGCAGAGACTTTCTTTTCTCATCCTAACTCTCTGGTTTGCTTTCATTTTCAGATTCCATGGCTCCAAAGCCCAAGGACAGTGGACCTCACCCAGAAAAATCCACATCACTCGATATTCCCGATCCACCGCTCGCCCACGGCTTTCTGAATAACAAGGAAAACACGTGGTTCACAAAGTATTTCTGAACTAGAGAGGTTATGGTTGAGCGGTAGTTTGAAAATCTATGGAGTGACAATAAGCCACCATTTTACCTCACGGGATTGCGCGCATTTCCGAGCTGGCTCCCCGTCCTTAATGTTCAGAAGAAGGTCTATGCTTCTTGGATTCGATCGGCTTGTGCGAGCATGGTTAAGGCGCCGAACGTTCCATACACATACTTTTCTTGCATTCAGGGACGCCAGATCGAGTTTAGCCCTTCCACTGTGGCCAGAGCCCTGGGTATTGCTGAGGTTACAGATCACCTGTATCCTATCCATGCTGATCGACCATTCCCATCCTTTGATGTCATTGCCACAGAAATTTCTGGTAGAAAAATCAAGAAGTATACGGGGATTCCAGTATTTGATGATCATGATCTGACTATGGACTACCACCTTCTCCACTTAGCTCTCTGCAGCTATATCCTCCCTACTACCTATAAGTTAGACTTTGCTGGGTGGTATATGCGAGTTCTTTATGCCATTGGGACCGGTTTACCCATTTACCTTGCCTGGCTCTTCATCGAGTTCTTCATTGAGCCCACACGGCATCCTAGTAAGGCCCAGCACCTCAAAGGTGCTTGGGTAATTCATAGAGTGTGTGAGGAGGCAGGATTGGAGGTACCGGCAGGAGAGGCATTGCAGAAGTCAAAAATTGGGGTTTTTGGTGAATCTGCTGCGAGACGATCAGCAGCACAATTTAAAAAATTATCGAAAGGGAAAGAAAAGATAGGAGAGGGGAGCAAAAAAAAGACGAGCGAAAGAAAGAAGAGAAAGAGAGGACAAGTGTTGTCTGAGGAAGAGGACGATGACCCAGAGACGCTAGAGGCGGAGGGTCAGGATACAGTTGTAATTGAGGAGGAGGAAGATGAGGACTCAGGGACGCCGACTGCGGCTGAGGGTCAGTATGAGTTGAGGAAACACGAGCCCCCTGCAGCAACCACGTCTGCTTCGGTATCTCTCCAGATCGTTTACGATCTTCCTGTTGAGAAGAGACATGCGAGAGTACAGCTTCAGGGGATGGTTAGGGAGCTCACTGCACAGCAGTTATTGATGGCTACTCAGATGACGTTTGATCGTGATTCTGTTCAGGTGAGACTCGAGCTGCTGGGTGGTCAGATGGAGCAGATTTTGATGTTGTTAGGGATCGAGCAGTCCTTGCATTCATCTGTGCCACCCCCACCGATGGCTCCAGCCTCTACATCAGCTCCACCAGAGGGAGATATTTCTGGGACGCCTACACCGCCACCACCTCCAGCTGCTGCTCCCACGCCGGCTGCGAGTGACTTGACAGCTGTCATCCAGACTGGGACAGCTACTGAGGGTGACAGTGAGGTTGCTGATCCTTCTCATGATGATGTGTCTCCAACTTCTAGTGATCCGCCATCTTTAGAGCCCCAGGATTAAGATTGAGGAGCGTTTGAGCGTATTGGTTTTACTTTATCTTAGTTTTGCTCCTTTGTGTTTATTTTTGTTTGGATTTGTGGATATTTTATTTTGGTTGGATATTTGGGTTTGGATGATGATTTTTGGTTTTATATCTGTACATGGACTGCATTAGACTTTTGATATTACTATACAGATAGTTCTGTTTGCTCATGGATTGTATTTCTATTGTCTATACTCTCGATTATTATCCATTTATTTTTTATCTTGGTTGTTTGTGGAGATTGGTATATTGAATCAGGTGAAGTCTCATATGTGTACTGAAATGCGTGAATCAGGTGATATCCTCTTTTACTTGAAATACTTCCATTGTGGACAATGTCGATTTCAGTTGGGGGTAGGAAGTAGATATCCACCTGTGTATTCTTGAATTTAAAAATACACACCTGTTTAATATTAGAATTTCCATGTTTGTTTTGTCTTTTAAAAAATAAATACACACCTGTTTAATATTAGAATTTCCATGTTTGTTTTGTCTTTAAAAAAAAATAAATAAATAAAATGAATGATGATGCTGTTGTTAAGTTTCTAACTTTAAAAACCTCGTTTCTCCTAGCTAATATCATTGTGCAATGATGCATTCATGTTTTTCTTGTCATATTATGGATCTCGATTACATGTTACTTTGTCACTAATCTGGTTTTACGTCCATAGCAAGAATATATCCTGAAAATATTTGCACGAGTTGACAATCACGATAGAATTTTTAAATTGGAGTGAAAAACGATTTTCATGTGATTGGATTAATAGTAAAACTTTAAACCCTAGTGAGTTTCGAGCCGTTCTTTTATTCTGAGGGTTAATCACAAAAACTCGTGTCATTTCTTAAAATGCGTTATTATCTCGTTGAGAGTCTCATTCTTGTTTCATTTGGCTAATGCTTCAGGAGAACATTCAGGATTTACTAATCTAAAACTCATGAAATACTCGAGATAAGTTAAAATGTTTAGAGGATGATTTAGGCCATCGTTTTCTCACCTCGATACCCGAGAAAGTCTAATTCCCACTTACCTATCACAAATCAATGCCTCTACCTAAAATCATATATTTTCGAGCATGTGACAGTTTTGTGTAAATAGCTACTAAAAAAAAGAGAGAAAAAGAGAAAGATTGCAGAAGAAAAAGAAAAGAAAAATATATAGAGAATCGGTGGAAATAAAGAAACAAAAGAAATTGGAGATTTGATAAATAAAATGTGTGAAGTGAAGTTTGATATTACCATGTCACATGCTTGAGCCCATTATCACATTTCACCATCTTTAACCTTTCTTCATATTTCTGTCATAAGTCCTAAGGATTCTAGATAATTTTAATAAATCTCGAGTACGAAATGAGTTTTCCACTGTAGATCGCTCCTGTAGTAATTGGTATTCCATTCATGAGACTCATGCACCTCAAATAAGCGTTTTTCAGAGTCTAGTATGTAAGCATGCTCGATTACCTCTACATTTACTCATTTGAGCTTCATACTATGAGTGCATAATTTTATGCCAGTTTCAGAGTGATTTTTATCTTGAGCGTAAACCGTGTGAGAATTGAGTTAAAACTATGAAATCTTGAACATGTTCAATCCAAATAATTCTGAGATAAAGATTTCAATTGTAGTTGTCAACTCCACACACACATACTTGGATATATAAAAGTTATGGATGTTAATTTGATTGGAATAGTTACTTTGTAACATGTTGTTTATCTTCATGATATTATAAAGGAATCTATGTCCTTGTTGAGCATGATGATCTTTAGCATATGGGAGAGATTGAGATTCTTTGAGTAGTTGAATGCTGAACACTTGAATTTTGTGGGTAAATTCTCTGAAACCCTCACGAGACACAACTCGTCCGCTAGGGAAGACCTAGGGGTTCAAAGGCTTGTTGCATATGCTAAATGCAACCGCGATTCCTGCAAAAGTGAGTGAGGAATTTTCTTTTTGTTTTAGTTCAATAAAATTGTAACGTTGGTATTTATTGTTTTAGCTTGATTTAATTCCGCTTCATTGCTAGAGACTAGCAAGACGCTAGTTGGGGGTCGTGATGAGGGCTGATATTTGTAAAATATTGGCCCGATAAAGAGAAAAATTGGTTGAATTTAACCCTCTATTCCTAGTTTCACCTGCACTTGAGTTTTAATACATCTCTTTACACAATGATGTGTTTTCCGTGGTATGTTGTTGTGTTTAGTTCTTTGAATGCAGGTTCTGAAGTGGAATGAAGTAAAAGTTCAAAGGATAAATCAAGAAACAAGAGAATATGTCAAAAATGAAGTTTAAGTACCAATCGATTGGCATCATACCAATCGATTAACATCCATTCATAACCAATCGATTGGTATTGTTACTAATCGATTGGTATTTTTACCAATCGATTGGTATTTATTGTCAATCGATTGGTGAAAGCTGGAGTCAAAGTTCTTTAATGGCGCAAGATCTCAGCAATCAAGACGACGACCAGCCATTACACTATGAACCTAGACGCCTTCAGCTCATGGATATCACACTATAAATAAAGGAGAGTGAGAGGGGTCAAGGGTTGGCTCATTTTTATTGTTTTTGTAGGATTTCCTTGAGGAATTTTTTTGGATAAGAACAAGTTCAAGTTTGAGTAGTTGATTTTGATCCTGTTCTTTACTTATTCAGGTGTTGTTTCATCTTTGTATTAGTTGTTTCTTGTTCAGTCGAAGTTTGATTCTAATTTTTAGTTTGAATTTCCATTATAATCTTAGATTTACAATCAAAACTATGTTTATAAGTGATTTCACCTTTATGTTTCAATTTATTTTCATTTCTCGTATTCCAATCATGCTAGAGTAGAACCCTGGTTGGGAGCAATGTGAAGAAACATTGTTTCCCAGCCACTGTGAAAGAATCAATGGCAATCAATTGGAAATAGAACCCAATCGATTGGAACTTTATCCAATCGATTAGGAGTCAGTTATTGCCAATCGATTGCCATTAATAGCAATCGATTGGCATGCTTATGACTTGGGCAGATTCTTTATAGTATTCCAGTAACTTTTACTTCGGAAACTAAGTCCAAATTGATCTTGTTAAGTTCAAATTGAAATCTGATTTTGAAATAAAAGCTCCTTTGGTCAATTAGCACAATGAACATGGCGATGAACACATTGAATATCCTGTATTCAATTTGTTAGTTACAGTTCAATGTTTTAATTAGCTCTTATTTCAGATCTTCATAGTAAGGAAAGGAATTTTAAACTACTAGTTATGTTGTATTAACATTCTTAGTAACTAGGATTGCTTTACTTAATCTCTTGGTGAAATAAGGAATACTAGAAGGATGAAGCCCCAGTTGTGCGTTAACGCTAAATCATGATAATGGTTGGTGCAATGCGAACTCACATGTTCCCAACACTTTGTCCATATTTATAAAACCACATTGTTTAATTCTGTTTAATTTAATTATTGTTTAGTTCTGCTTTTTTTTTTTTGAAATTTGAATTTAGTAGGATCGTTAGAACCTCCACTCTTAAAGAAATCATCTTTCATTTTTTTTAGGATTCAATCTAGGTTTCTTTCCCTCAATTTCATCCCTTGGGAAAACGACTCGGTATTACCGGTTTTTACTCGACGCGACCGTCTGCGCTTGGACGTATTCTTAATAGAACACATTTCTTGTCGTGTCAATAACCATGTACATACAAGAAGAATCGAATCCATAATCATTCCTTTATAACAAAAGCATGACTAACAGGATTCGAATTTAACATATCTCCCAAACAGTACCTTAAAAACCCATAAAACTTCATCTAAACAGTTCCTTATCAAAAAACAAACAGAAAGCAGAAAAGGCTAGGTTGCTTACGCGAGCCGCTCGCGCGACAGGTCACTCGCGCAGGCAACTTGCGCAATATGCCCATTTTTTAATTTTTCTTTTAAAAATTTTCCAACTATCAGAAAATACACGGGCTGCTTGCGCGATCGCGTGCATGAGTTCATGCAGAGACTTCATCTTCTTCTCAGAAATTTTAAGGGTCCTTTTGGCCCGTTTTAAGGGTCCTTTTGACCCGTTTTGCAATTCGAACTTAAACGTGAGATGTGATATACGAATCTCTTCGTTTTTCTGCATGGATTACGAATATGAAATCAATTTAACACGAATTGAAATGTAGCTCTCGGATTTTATGAAAATCCAAGAGGTGACGAAACTTCGTTTCTTATATATGTCGCGATACGAATAAGTTAGGCTTTGATATTTTATATATGTCGCGATACGAATTAAGTTAGGCTCTAATATTTTAACTGTAGCTTCTATAAACTATAATCTTTCATAATCATCTCTAAAAATTGATTTTGATTAGGGTTGGAAAATCCATATTTCAAGCTTTGAACTTCCATTGATGAACTCAACAATGGAGTTTCACAATTGCACATATATAAAGCAAAAATAGAATATGGATTACATTCTAAGTGAGTTCAAAATACCCACTGTGAATGAAGATTAACTGATTGTTGAGAAAGAATGAGAAATAAGCAATTATAACTTCAAGCTCTTGGTGATAGAACTTTCTCTCTCTCTAAATTTTTTGTAAAAATTCTCTCTAAAACTCTCTCTTACTCTCTGAATTTCTCAGTTTGCAATTCCCAATATAGTGTGTGAGAGGGTTGTATATATAGAAAACCCCAAGACCAAGAACTTGGCCCCCAAGTTCTTTCAATCATACTCTATAAATGAACTTACATATATAAATACATACTACACAATATACATATCACAGACACATACTTATGTATATGTATAAATTACATTAAAGGGGTCATATAAGTGTATAGGGGTCAAGTAATGTGTTTGGCAATCCTTGCTTTAGGCACTAATTAACACACACATACACAAATAGTATTCCCAAACAAGGCCTAATCAATCATTGCTATCATTAAATGGATTAAAGTAAGTGTCACATATGATTGGACGGGGAACCCCAAACTATGGGTGATCAATGCGGTGCTGACAATTTTCTTTTATAAACTGATATTTTCGCGGCGCGGTGATCACCACAAAAATACAGAAAAATTGTTTTATCGTAAGAAATAATTTTTCGGTTAAATAAAAAATACAGTCTGAGTCAGAAATAAATATCTTCACCGTTTTGAAAATACAGATTTGAAATTACATCACAGGTATCACCAGTTTTAAGAAAATTCAGTTGTGACAATATAACACAGATATTCTTGAATTTATAAAATTTACAGTTTGACCCCAAATAGAATTTCGATATGAAATAAAACATGTAATAAGATTTTGAAACATGAGAATTGCAAATTAAAATAACACCAGGAAAACAGATTAAATATGGAAATGCAAATTTAAAATTGAAAGACAATGCAGGTTGTTACATCCTTCTTCCCTTATACAGGATTTTGCCCCCGAAATCAAGACTAACTAGTCCTGAAACAACTCTGGATACTTCTTCCTCATATCGTCATGGTGATTCCACTAAACCTTCACCAACGGGATATCCTTATTCCTCAGCTTCTTGATACTCTGATCTAAAATTTTCACAGGCCTCTCCTTATAGGAAACGTTATGACTCGTCTCAATATCATTGAAACTAACAACATGTGAGGGATCTCGTATGTACTTTCTCAGCATACTAACATGAAACACATTGTGAACCCCAGACATCTTTGGTGGTAGTGCAAGTCGATAAGCCACTTTTCCAACGCGATCTGGAATCTCAAATGGTCCGATGAAACGCGGGGCTAACTTCACTTTCTTAAGACCAAAACGCATCACTCCTCGGGTCAGTAAAACCTTAAGAAGTACGTGATCTCCAACATTGAATTCTAAATCCTTCCGACGTCGATCAGCACAACTCTTATACCCGCTCTGAGCGGTTCTCATCCTTTCCTTGACCAACGAAATTTTCTTGTTGGCCTCGCTAACCAAATCCGGTCCCAACAATTCTGTATCTCCATCCTCTGCCTAACACAACAGAGAATGACATGGGCGTCTGTACAATGCTTCGAACAGAGCTATACCAATACTCGTGTGATAACTATTGTTATAGGCAAATTCAACCAAAGGCAAGTGGGTCTCCTAAGATTCTTTGAAATCAATAACACAAGCCCTAAGTTTATCCTCCATGATCTGATTAACATGCTCAGTTTGCCCATATGTCTGAGGGTGAAAAACAGTACTCATCTTGAGCGAGGTTCCCATGGCTTATTGCAGACTTTCCCAAAATTCAAAAGTAAAATGTGCGTCACGGTCTGACACAATCGATATAGGTGCACCATGAAGTCGTACAACTTGTTGTATGTACATCTGGCTCATCTTCTCTACCGGGTATGTCATACTATAAGCAATGAAGTAAGCCGACTTAGTCAATCGATCTACGATTACCCAAATGGCATCATGGTTCTGCTGCGACCGGGGCAATTCAACTACAAAATCCATGGTTATATGCTCCCACTTCCAACCGGGGACAGGTAGCGGTTGGAACAATCCCAAGGTTCTCTGATGTTCGGCTTTGACTTGTTGACACGTCAAACATTTGGATACAAATTCAGCCACGTCCTTCTTCATACCTTTCCACTAGAAATTTCTCTTTAGTTCCTTGTACTTTTTTGTTCTCCCTGGGTGAACTGTAAATCTTGACTTATGTGCTTCTTCCAGAATATCCTTCATTTGCTCTCTATAGTCTGGCACACATAATCTGTTCCTACATCTGTACCCTCCATCACTTCCCACTTTCCATTCCATCGGATCTTTTTCTAACATCTTCACAAACCATGTCTGAAATTTTTCATCTTTTTTCTGTGCTTTAATAATGATGTCGATAAGAATAGGCTGTAGGATAAGACATCCAAAAAGTTATCCTCTCCTTCCTCAACTCTCTGCACATCGAACTCTGCCAACATTTCCAATGTCGCCATTCTCTAACCATTAAGGAGGCAATTGTTCCACGGGTTTGCTAACTCAAAGTAACAGCAACCACATTAGCTTTACCAGGATGGTATTCTAACGTGAAGTCGTAATCTTTGATTAACTTCATCCATCTGCGCTACCTCATGTTCAACTCTTTCTGTGTGAACAAATGTTTAAGACACTTATGATCGGAGAACAAATCAAACTTCTCACCGCAGAGATAATATCTCCAAATCTTGAGTGTAAATACTATTATCGCCAATTCTAAATCATGAGTGGGGTGGTTCAACTAATTCAGCTTTAGCTGTCTATACCCATAGGCAATAACTCTACCATCTTGCATTTGTACATACCCCAATCCTTGATATGACGTGTCATTAAAGATAATGAACTTCTCATCAGGCTTGGGTATAGCTAATACCGGTGTGGTGGTGAGTCTCTATTTCAACTCTTGAGAGGCTCACTCATGCTTCTCTGTTTAGTCAAACTTTTGAGCTTTCTTAGTCATCCGATCAATGGCGCTGCTATCTTGGAGAATCCCTCGACAAATCTCTAATAATAACATGCGAGTCCAAGGAAACTCCTAAGTTTTGTGGGGTTGCTTGGTCTAACCCAATTTGACACAGCATCTATCTTGGATGAATCCACAGAAATTCCTTGAGATGATACCTTGTGTCCCAAAAATTTTACTTCTTGTAACCAGAACTCATACTTACTGAACTTGGCATACAAGTGGTGGTCCTTGAGCGTCTGCATCGCAATCCATAGATGTTGTTCGTGTTCTTTCGATGACTTAGAATAGACCAAATTATCATCTATGAAGACGATCACAAACTGATCCAAATAAGGCTTGAACACTCTGTTCATCAGATCCATAAACACTACTCAGGCATTCGTCATTCCAAACGGCATCACCAAAAGCTCATAATGACCATATCGGGTTCTGAACGCAGTCTTAGGTATGTCTTCCTTCTGTACCCTCAACTGATGATATCCCGACCGTAGGTCTATCTTGGAGAATGTTGTAGCTCCCTGTAGTTGATCAAACAAATCGTCGATCTGAGGTAAGGGATACTTATTCTTGATAGTCACGTGGTTCAATTCTCTGTAATCGATACACAATCGTAGTGTCCCATCCTTCTTCTTCACGAATAACACTAATGCTCCCCAAGGCGATGTACTTGGACGTACAAAACCTAGATTCTCGAGCTCTTGAACTTGTTCCTTCAATTCTAATAGTTTAGCAGGAGCCATTCTGTAGGGAACCTTGGTGATCGGAGCGTTACCTGGTATAAGCTCAATATAGAACTCTATACTTCTCTTAGGTGGTAAACCAGAAATGCCTTGAAATACTTCCTCAAAGTCCTTGACTACAGGTATAGATGACACTGTCATCTCTGTACTGACGACTTCGATGTTAGCTAAGCATCTTGTGAGGAACATATCTCCCAGAGGGTTACATTGGAAATCAATGGGTTGATTCCCATTGTGTTGATTCCCATTGTCGGAGAATGTGCTTCTCTTCCTCACACAATCCAACATTGCTTGATTCTGAGAGAGCCAATCCATTCCTAGGATTATGTCAAACTCCTTCATCGATAGGACAATCAGCCTTACAGGGATTTTGCGGTCTCCTAGTCGTAGGGGACAATCATTGCACACATGTTCTAATTTGACTGTGGCTCCCAAGGGTGAGGTAGCCTTCAAAGCTTTCTCTAAACGAAGAGGTAAAATACCTAATTTCCAAATAGTCTTAGCAGATATGAACAAAAGTGCAACACCTGTATCGAATAAAACTTTAACCTGGGAGTTAAACAGAGTTAATGTACCTTCCACCGCTTGCTGATCAGGCTGAGCTTCTTCATAACTCCTCTCTTCATACACAGTCTCGTCATATCCAACGGCATCAGAAATAACAACATTCAAGCGAGTCTGACCCTGTTGACCATAAGTCACCTGATTAGGAGTAGTGCAGAACTTGCTGATGTGACCAGGTTCACCACAGTTATAACAGACTATACTTTGCTGAGTACTACGCCTTGGTACCTTACAGTCTTGAGCCAGATGACCGGGGTTGCCACAATTAAAGCATTTCCCAGCACTACTACCCTTTCCTACTCAGTGTTAAGTCGGATAGGTGACAGCTTGGGGTTTCTTGCTCCCATCGAAGTTCCTCTTCTGTCCTAGGGTATGATACATCGGTGGCTTATTCCCAAAATTACCCCTCTGAGGCGACCGAAAATCAAATTGCTTACGGTTTACTCGAGCATCCTCTTCTAGATTGGTAGCTAAGCCAACTAGTCCCTCAAATGACTTATCCATGTGATCGAGGGTTAGGCGATGGATTTGCGGTGTCAACCCTTGGTTATACTTACGTATCTTCTTCTCTTTCGTGTCAACCATATGGGAAGCGAACCAAGATAGCCTCTCGAACTGAGTGGTGTACTCTTACACTGATTTAGCCCCCTAAGTCAAATCCATAAACTCTTTCTCCTGTTTGTGCCTTTCTATAGTTGGGAAATACTTTTCCAAAAATCTTCCCTTGAACACAGTCCAAGTCATCCCCACAGCAGCTTTGTTCCCGATAGTGGCTATCACAGAGTCCCACCAATCTGCGGCGGCATCGGTTAATTGGAAGGTAGCTAACCTCCTCTTATCCATTTTATTACACTGAACAGCTTTGAACATGCAGTCCATCTATTTCAACCACTGTTCTGCTTTCCAGGGTTCTGCGGTTCTTGCAAACTGTTTGGGCCTCAATGCACAGAATCTCTCTAGCAGATTGTCCCCTGTTTGATGGTCTCGTTGATTTTTAGTCAAATTACTAATTTTCTCGAGGTGTCTGATAAAAGCCTTAAACATCCCTGTAGGGTCGACAGCCAAAGGTGCCTCCTTGATTAGATTCATGTTCCTCCTTGGTCTCCCAGCCATTCTAAATGCATGTCAATGATAAAAGAATAAGGAACATTAATGAAGCAGAAATATAAAGTTTAAGAAATGACAATATCAAAAGAGTATTTCTATATATAACTTCTCGTCAAGTTGATACAAAAAGCGTATATGATCAGTTCAGTGCCTACCCTATCTGTATGGGTTAGGACGTACATCATCCATGCAAGAGATAATGCCAAAAATGGGGTCATTGCCCTATACTCGGATGCATGTAAAATACAGTTTGCAAAAAGAGATAGGGTAAGAGTCAACATAGTTAATATGTACAAAGTTATATCTAAATAATCAGTCATCTCCATAGGCAACCATCATAAGATCCAGCGAGGCGACAGGGCAAAATCGCTGAACATGGAACGAGCCCACCATGTCAAAGACACTGCCCTGTAAGGCCGGTGATGAAGCATGCCTCGAGGCATCCGTCTCAATCGACATCTCCTCGAGCAAAACTAGCTCAAGTGCTAGCTCCTCCTCGAGGTCACCAACGAAGTCATCTTGGCCCATGCCATCCTCCTCCTCCTCTTCCTCATCGTCCTCTATAACAAAAGGACCCAACTGACAAATTCCGTCATCCAAATCCCTAACGATAGGAACCACTGGCTCCTCCTCGGGAATAACAGGTGGGGGCATCTCCAGCTATGCAAGATGAGCGTACACAATCTGGATCTCAAGAGGGATATAAAAAAGCATCACTGCTAACCAATCTCACAATCTCTAGTAATACTAGCCACTGAGCCACTACAAAATAAAGGAGCTCTAGACGAATACAAGTCAAATCAACTATGCCCACAACATGTACCTGGTGCCATAGATCCAACTCTACTATCGTCGATGCCAGCTGCTGTATAGCAGTGTGGTATAAATCAATAGAAGCTGGGACTACTGCCTCGGGAGTCACCTAATGTCCTCCAAACCTGTCGGGTACAAAGAGGGGCTAAATTGGATCCATACCTGACAAAAGGCATAACTTATATCAGGACTAATCTTAACAAAAATAATCTTAGGCGTTTGGGTTTCGGGTTTGTCCTCCTATTGTATCATCAGGTGTGCAAAGCTTAAGCAGGCCGAATGTAGAATCAGGTCTATACGGGTAAACCCTAACCTGGCTAAACTGTTCTGAGATAACTTGGCTCTGATACCACTAAATCCTATCATACCCCGACGTAGCATAAATATGGAAAGCGTTTAATTTCCTTTATGGACCCGTAGATCGCGACAGTTTTAAGGTTTGATTCCGCCCCAAACGTCGAACAATATAAAATTACAAATCAGAGTAGAGCAATTAAGGCTTACAAAATTTTACCAAATTCATAATTATTACAGCACGTGATCACGAAAGGCATAACCCTCCTTGAAAACAAAATAATATCTATTACAGTCATCCTTATTACAAATTCAGTTTATCAACTAAGGCGATATTAAAATAATTGTTTCTCTTCATAAGTAGATGTTTTCAGTTAGGATATGCATATTGTTCAGCCCGATCATAACCTGAAAAGCCTAGACACGAATGTCCAGGGCGCATCAACGCCATGTCCAGGGCGCATCAACGCCATCAGCTTATGAAGCTGGTCAGTATTAAAAATGTGTACTTGTAATGTAAAACATATCCCTTACCATTTTAAAATCTTCAATCCATAAACCATGTGACTGGGCATGTGATAGTGCAACCAATCTCATCTCACCAACTCTTTTCTCTCGACAACACATCAACCCAACTCTCACACTCCAGTATCTTGAAATACTGGTGACCGCACATTAGTACAGGGGTACCATGGAGTGTCTAGTTTGCCTCACACTTTAGCACAGGGTACCAGGGAATGTCCAATTGCCTCACACTTTAGCCATACCACGTATACCAGGGAATTTCCAGTAGCCCACACTTTAGCACTACCATGGATGTTAGGGAATGCCCAAGTCGGTGTCACACACTTTAGCGCTATCATGGGCGCCAGGGAATGTCCAGTTTCGTCACCGTCGCATTTCAAAGATACTCTAAGCCGCGTTCTCAAACTATCATACTTTGGTACACAATAACCAGGGAGTGTCCAATCACAATCTCAATCATTTACTCTTTTTCACATTGACCTTCACTCACCATGCATGCCAAACTGACTCCGCATGTATATCATGAAACTTTATACAGAAATGTAAAGTATCAAAAATGATAACCATGTATATACTAGAAGAATCGAATCCATAATCATTCCTTTATAACAAAAGCATGACTAACAGGATTCTAATTTGACATATCTCCCAAACAGTATCTTAAAAACCCATAAAACTTCATCCAAACAGTTCCTTAGCAGAAAACAGACAGAAAGCAGAAAAGGCCAGGTCGCTCGTGCGATGTGCCCATTTTTCAATTTTTCTTTTAAAAATCATCCAACTGTTAGAAAATACATGAGTCGCGCGCATGGACTGCTCGCGCGATTGTGCGCGCGAGCTCATGCGGAAACTTCATCTTCTTTGCAGAAATTCCCCTGTTTTCTGTTTTAAGGGTCCTTTTGACTCATTTTGCAATTCGAACTTAAACGTGACATGTGATATATGAATCTCTTTGTTTTTTCGCACGAATTACGAATATGAAATTAATTTAACATGAATCGAAACGTAGCTCTCGGATTTTACGAAAATCCGAGAGGTGACGAAACTTCATTTTTTTTTATATATATGTTACAATACGAATAAGTTAGGCTCTAATATTTTAACCGTAGCTTCTATGAACTATAATCTTTCAAAATTATCTCTAAAAATGGATTTTGATTAAGGTTGGAAAATTGAACTTCCATTGATGAACTCAACAATGAAGTTTCACAATTGCACATATATAAAGCAAAAATAGAATATGGATTGCATTCTAAGTGAGTTCAAAATACTCACTGTGAATGAAGATTAACTAATTGTTGAGAAAGAATGAGTAATAAATAACTATAACTTCAAGCTCTTGGTGATAGAACTCTCTCTATCTCTTTCTCTCTCTATTTAAAATTTCTGTAAAAATTCTCTCTAAAACTCTCTCTTACTCTCTGAATTTTTCAGCTTGCAATTCCCGATATAGTATGTGAGAGGGTTGTATATATAGAAAAACCCAAGACCAAGAACTTGGCCCCCAAGTTCTTTCAATCATACTCTACAAATGAACTTACATATATAAATACATAATACACAATATACATATCATAGACACATACTTACGTACATATATAAATCAAATCATAGGGGTCATATAAGTGTATAGGGGTCAAGTAATGTGTTTGGCAATCCTAGCTTTAGGCACTAATTAACACACACAAATAGTATTCCCAAACAAGGCCTAATCAATCATTGCTACCATTAAATGGATTAAAGCAAGTGTCACATATGATTGGATAGGGAACCCCAAACTGTGGGAGATCAACGCAGTGCGGACAGTTTTCTTTTATAAACTGGTATTTTTGCGGCGCGGTGATCACCACAAAAATACAGAAAAAATTGTTTCATCATAAGAAATAATTTTTCAGTTATATAAAAAATACAGTCCGAGTCAGAAATAAACATCTTCACCATTTTGAAAATACAGATTTGAAATTACATAACAGGTATCACCAGTTTTAAGAAAATTCAGTTGTGACAATATAACACAGATATTCTTGAATTTATAAAATTTACAGTTTGACCCCAAATAGAATTTCGTTATGAAATAAAACAAGGAATAAGATTTTAAAACATGAGAATTGCAAATTAAAATAACACCAGGAATACATATTAAATATGGAAATACAAATTTAAAATTGAAAGACAATGCAGGTTGTTACATGTATAAATATGATACTAGTACAAAATAGAAACTGAAAGATATAAACATATAGTACATAGACAGAAATGCAACAAAATGAGATCGAGTCAAGAATTAGGTTGTCTTTTGTTAAAGACAATCTTGTGGCAATCATCTTTCAGGATACATCGATCTTTTTTCTCAATATAGAAGCACTTCAAACAACGTGCAAGAATTGGAAAACCATACTGATTTTTGTACTCTCATAAACACTGATTACGTGCAGGAAACTTTTTAGAAAATGATTGATAGTGTAATGAATGAATTCGGCTTGTGTATATAGTTCATAAGATGACTGTTCATGATTAGTCATGGCCATTGACTATTCAATGGTAGTGAATAGTCATAGCCAGAGACCTGACTATTTTTTAAAAAGTGGAGATGATACGTAGGAAGGCTGTGCCCCCTGGATATGGGGGCGTGATATTTTCAAAAAATCTCTAAGCAAACATGTCATGTCCACTCTCTTTCAAAGGCCACATGTCATCATATAACTGGGGGGTCACACAACGTCAACATAATGATGTGGTGTGACAAACTCACTAAATAATTTCTCCTGTTTTCCAATCTTTCAACTATTTTTTTAATGGGTAGCCTATGGAAGAAGGTTCTAGTGCATTGAATAACTTATACATTATAGAAGAATCTAGGACTTCCTGTATGATTTTATATCTTGTATATTGTACACTTTTATAGAGAATTCTAGAAGATGGTAGAGCTTACAAATATCTAGATATTTCCAAGGAGTATTCAAGATGATTGATGTAAATCGTTAGATCAAAATTATTTAGACCGTCCATTGTATTCTTAGTTCCCTATAAAATGTAAGGCCCTCATTTGGTCAAACCATCCAAGCATTGTAAAGCATTTGAGAACAATACAATACTCTTTCTCCCAACTCTCACCCTCTTCTCTACTTGGAGTGCTAGCAAGACTTACTTATCTTACAGTAGTGGGAGTGAGTCTAAGTGCCGCACGCGAAGGTGTTAGAAAATTCTAAGCCCATACACTAGAGCCTGCCTAATCTCCTGGGCGATTTTTACTAATGTCATGGGAAAACCCCAGAGGTCAAGCTCCACCTAGCGCATAGGCGGTTGCCTAGGCCATTTTTTAGAACACTGAGTTTATAAATTAGAAGAATAGCAATGCTCTTCTTTCGAACCTAAAACCATGATGGACTGCTTTGCTTTCGATGAATGCTCACTCAAACTAATTACATTGCTTTATTCAATAAAAAGTCCTAAAACCTTAATTACGTCTTCTACGATTACCATGCTATAATCTTTTGGACTATATTTAAATTTTTTTTGCGCAATAATGCAATAAAAAGGGATTTCCAATTTTGCTCCATGCTTATCATCCTATCCGGAGGTTTTGAACCGACGAAGGAATTGATGGCCACGTAAGTGGTTCTAGGAATGAATCTCAACGATTCAGATATCATTTGAATGATAACAAGCAACCCATGCACAATTTTTTTTGGCTTGTGGATGCGACAAGTGAGGTTATAGCTTTAACAAGTTGTTGTTGCCCAAGTTTAACATCTCTTCTGTTTTGTCCCGCAATAGTGCTCAACCCACTATAATCTTCAGAAATATCTAAGAACTTTGAATTTGGAATTAGGAGTGGAGTAGTTTTGCTTTTCTTAGGTGTTTTTCCTAACTCAAACCATGTATATCTTGCTTTGTAGCTGATCATGTATAAATTTGTCCACCTGAAGTCGTACAATTACTGAATGATGTACCGTGCATAATTCACAATCGAACAACATTCTGGGCAGGAGGTTTGTGTTCGATATTTATGGGTACAGAATAGATACTCCTCGGCAATCCTCTTTGGATCTCACAACTCCTCTCACTTCTTTAATAAATATTGTGTATAACACCCAATCATATTTAAATTCCTTATTCCCTCTTCAACTAGTAAAGTTGCACTTCTTTACAACCTCCAATTCTTCATTTCCTTCCTTCACTTTTTCCTTTCCTTTGTTTTACTTTTTTTTTTTTTTTTTTTTCTCTATTAGGCATTTTATCAAACACTTGTAGTGTAATTTAAGCAATAGAGTGTAGACACCCCAATTTTGACCTAACGTCGAATTTAGGAGAGTGTCACCTCCAAGTCCAATGATGATAAGGACCGAAAGTTTTGAAGTATTCCAAGCTCTCCAAAAAGTTCTCCAAACGCGATAAAATTTCACAGAGAAGAGAAAAATACCAGGTATTTAGGAGAATTCGGGTATAAAACACCATTTTGGAAAAGATCTTCGAAAATAAATTGCTTTGAGAAAAAGGAAAATCTAAAAGAGGGAATCTTAGCTAAAAACGGCACACGGCGGACTGCCGCGGCACTCACTGAGTGCCGCACGACAGTCATAGAGTGCCGGGCCGGCATTCACCAAATGCCGCCAACAATTTCTGACTGCCGTTCACTTTTAAAGTCTGTATTTTGCAGAGCAATACGTATGCGTATGCGAATAAGAACAAAAAACTGATAAAGTAAGACTGACAAAAACGCGGCAATCCATTAATTTCCGCGGCATTTGATGAATGCCGCGCGGCAGTCGCGTAGTGCCGCGACGGCAGTCATGAACTGCCGCCGCGGCATTCACGGACTGCCGCGACAGTTTCTGGACTGCCGCGCTGGGCAGCAGTCTGCCTAATTTCAGAAAGTACACATTGTACCACCAAATGAGAAAATTACACCTGTCTTTTACTCCGAATTTACTGAAATTACCTAGGTATTTTGCCTATAAAAGAAGAGGTATCTTCATTGAAAAAGGGAGACAAAAAAAAAAGAAGGGGAAACACAAAAAAGACTACCATTACACCAACATTTTTGGAGAGAAAAAAAGAGAGTTTGGAGAGTTTGAAGAAGAGTTTGGAAGATCTTCAAAGGAGAGAAACTTTGAGGATAGTTTGGAGGTGACCCTCTAATCTTAGTTGTGTTTTCTTTCTTTTGAGCTTCTAATTTACAAGTCATTTAGTTTTTCTTGATTAAGTTTTAGAGTTTGTTAAGTAAACTTGGAAGTCCTTACTTCCTAGTTCTTTGATCCTTCTTCTATTTTTCTTGTTTATGTTCTTCTTTTGAGATTCTTGGAGATCTTCAATATCTCCTTTGAAAGCTCTTGAGTTTGATGTTTTGAATCTCATGTAAGCTTATACTTCACATGGGAGTCAAAGTTTGATCATCACTTTTTTTATAAATAAATAGATGGATCCAAGTCCATGCTTATGACTTGAGTCCTCTAGCTTGATGTTTCATGGAATCCCTTCTATATTCCTTTGAGACCCATGAGTATTAACCATATCTTCATCTCCAATGACCATCAAGTGGTAGGAGAAAGTATTTTGGGTCTAAACTCATCCCTATGATTTTGATTCATCATCTTGAGATTTCATGAAGTCTATTCATACTTCATTTGAAATCTACAAATATAAAAGTCTCTAGCCTCCAATGACCACCAAATGGTAGGAGAAGTGGTTTGGTTTAAACCCAACTTCATGGTTTAATAGTTGGGGTTAACAAATAAAAGTTGAACTTGACAAATGAAAACAGTGAATTCACAAACTGTTTTTGATCAAAGATTTTTAGTTCGAAATCCAATCGTTGAAATCAAGTGAAACCAACGGGAAAATGTCAATAACACAATGTTCTACCACTGTAATTTTTTTTTTAAGGTGGTTTTAGGTTTAGAAGGGTTTGATCATGGGTTTTGTGAGTCAACTACAATCTGCCCAGAGTTTCAGAATAGTTTCAGAACAGCAAGTCCATTTTGAAATTCATAAATCAGAAGTCTAATGGAGTTTTTTGGGGTCTCTAATAATTTTTTCTGGGTACCTTAATGTGTTAGAAAGATCCCCTAAAAAGATCCAAGTGTTTCTCATCTTTTTGCTATTTTTAAAAAAATCAAACAATATCTCTGGACAGAGAGTTGTACATCTCTGAGTGACGTCTGGTTCTTGTCCTTTTTCCGGAGATCTAACCGTTGAAACCTTGATTTTCTTTTTGATTTGGAAACTAGACTGACAGAGGCATTTTGTGTCCAAATTTCACCGACATCAAACCATGGGAGACGTGCTTTTTCTTTTCTTAAAGTTCTGGTCTGCTCTCTGCAATTTTCAGAATTTCATGACACATTTGACCAACTTTGTAAATAATGGCCCAAATGATTCTCTTATGACTTAGGGCTTAAACCATATCTTAATAATGATTAATTAGACTTAAATCTCAAAGCTAAATGATTCAAATCAATGAATAAATTCATAGTTAATAGCCTACTCTTGTTCATATTCATGAATTCATGTACATTAATGCTTATAATTAGAATTAGTAATTGGATAAAGTTGGATTTCATTGCTTGCTAGGTATAAGCTAGAGAATTAGGATTGATTGTTTGATATCATATTATTATTATGTGAAGCATGTGGACTAACCCTTTGTTTTGTAGTGCTATTAAGGTATGATTTCTAGGACTCCTCTTTAGTTTATCTTATTTTCTTGATTTTATTGATTTTTCGACTTAATGCGCGACACTTTAGAATTAGGTTTTGCCTTATATGTATATGTGATTAGAGACTCTTTTTTAGGATTTTCTTTTGTTCGCATGCATTGCACGTTTACTATCGCTGCTGGATCCCGGGTAAGTTCACTTGTTCTCTATTGCATATCATATCGCTTGCTACCTGAATTATGTGGCTTTTGAATGGTATTTTGTCAATTGCAATTTTACACCCTTTGGACATGCTTTTGTGATGTATATGTATATATGCATTAGTTGAGGGCATGCTTAGATTAATAAATTTGATTAAAAGGATGTTGAGTAGAGGCCTATCGCAAGATAGGATGAGAGAGGGTGTTTTAGTCCGACGGGCTCCTTCCTCTCTCATTCCATGATCCCCGGGCCTAGTTAATCTCTGGTTTCTAAAAGATCAGTTTGCTTTTAAAATGATTTCTTAATTCTCCTTTTAAAAATTAAGTGGTGACTCATTTGTTTTTAGAAATTGATTTTGAAACGCTGTGGGTAAAGAAAAATGCGATATCCACATAGAGAATAGACCATTCTTCCTCTCCCAACTATATGAGCCCACTACCACGGTATCATAGTGCTCGTTTGGGCATCACATTTGCCACTGAGAACACACGTCAAGAAGACCAAATGGGTTGTTTGGGAGTATTAAACAATGTCATGCACTTAAGTAGATTTGAGTTAGATTTTCAATTTGTCAGAGAGGACCAGCTACTTTTGGCTACAACGCCTATATCGATTGACTATATTTGACCCGTTTGATCTCATGGGTTAATTCTTAATTTATTGACTTTTCTTTGGAATCCATGCATGATTCCGCTTTACTTTCGCATTGTTTGATTGGTCCACATAGGAATCTCATTGCATTCTTTTGTTTAGTTTGACTTGTTAACCTAACTCCCGTACCATGAATTTTGGGGCATCAAAAATTGAAAGTTTGAAGGAAATATTTAAATGAAAAATTCTATAACACTTTTATTGTTTTCTAGAACTTACCACTTGTTTACAATTTAGGGTTTTGTTAACATGTGCCCTTCGAGCATATATTAAGGTTCTAAAAGTAGAAATAAAGAAGGGGTACAGTGTGAGTTTCAGTATCCGATGTGGGGTCCAGTGTTTGTCTTCCTTATTTATTTCAACTTTTAGAACCTAAGGGCACATGTTAACAAAACCCTGCAATGTATTAGGTTCTTTTCGGTGATCTCATTATATATGATGCGGTTCAAGTGGGCACATCTCCCCCATCTCTCTATATATGTACATACATATATATATATATATGGGTGTGTCACATGTCCTTTGATATTTTGGTTGCAGTCAGTTATGTGTGTGCTTATCTGTTTGGTTGGAAAATTATATATGTGCGAGCGTGCCAGGCAAGCAAATTGCCAATGTGTGAAATCCAAACTGCGCCTCACCAGGGAGATTGTGGTGACGTTCGTTGCCTTAACAAGAATTTTTATCGTGTGAGATAAAATACCAAATGAAATGCAAATGAATTGCCGAAACTACTTTGAACCAAACAGTTGCTTCGAACTAAAAAACATCCAGATGTAAAACCAAATGAAACAAACGTCTTCGAAGCGGTTAGATATGTTCCTGCTTGAACATATGGTAGTTTGAACAAAACAAAATGAAAGTGAATTAAGTGACATGCAGATGGTCTTTGAAGAATACTGTAAGTAAACTACCTAAGAAGAAACAAATGAATGATCACTTCGAACTAACCACTAAGAAAATTAAAGCATTAAAAGTGAAACTAAATTATGATTAAACAAACTACATTAAACTAGTTAAACTAGTGAATTAAACTACAAACTACTCCTAATCTAAGGCCTTAGTGGTCGGATACTAAGAGAAAGGAGAAAAGTATGTGTTTGTATTGGTTGATTGTCTTTTTGGTCAAGGACCCTTTACAAAGGAGCATATTACATCTATTTATAGAAGAAACCTATAACTACCCATTTGAATTTAAATATTTCCCTCCTATTACAATAACTACCAATTCAAATTCATTTATATACGTGTTTCGTCTAAGAGAAGTCCCCCCAAAATGACTTCTACTCTAGCCACATTGATCTTCAAGTAACCTCCTTTGCTTCAATTCTACGATGACAAAGTCCTGCAAGAAATTTTCAAATGGCTTCCATGGCAAGCCAAAAGAGCTTATAATAATAATAACACATTAAAATTGTATTATCATTATAATATTATAATAATATAATATGTAGTAAAACCCAACCCAGTTCACCTATTCTGGATTGAGCCACATCATAGTCACTACAAAAACCCAGTTGATTTAGTTAAACTCACCTTCCCCACTGGATGGCATTTCATTCCCAAAAGTCCAGAAAAATCCTTAGCTATTACAGAGATATTTTATACTCTACTGAGTCAATTTATGTCAAACACATTACTGAAAATGATGATTCAATTCCTGAGTCAGAAAGGAAAATTTTGTTTCACCAGTTGTATATTAAAAGGATTATTTCTAGTAAAGATTGGGGTTCCCACCCATGCATCCTCAAGTCACTATCCAACCATACTCAATATAATTATTTTGATTATATTGATGCTTGGTTTTATGTTTTCCTCCACCAGACTGAAACATTTTCCCATTCATGGTATGTCAATTTTGACACAAAGTTCAAAAGCCAGCTCCCCACCTGGTTCCTCCATTGGTGGTCCCGTCATGGCCCCATGCCAGACTTACTCCCAAATGATCTCCAAGACATGGTCAAATATTTCTCCATTAAGTAGACAATAAGTGAGCACCATACCCAGTTTCCCATTCTACTCATATTCACAAGTATGAAGTGCCATGGATCTTGAAATGGCAGTATCAAATTCAGAATAACATTGTCCAGAGACAATATTCAGTCAAATGGTGCCGAATTATAAAACAAGTAAATCTTGAATTCCCACCAGTAAGCAGTCCCCCTGCTCCAATCACAGGCCCCATGTCCAAATGCACAATTACAGGTCCCAAAGATAAGTCAAAATCTAAAGCCAAGTCAAGTTCTAAGCCGTCCAATGCACAGTTAATGGCTATGGCCCAACAGATAATAGCTCATGTCAGTCAAAATGACCAAGATGACAACAGTCACAGTTTAGAAGGATCATGCTCCATTGCACAGCCTTATGATCCCTATTTCAGTGCAGCATTCCAAGATGCTCAAGACCCCTATGAAGAAAGTCAGGAATAATTGAGCATCTAGTGACAAGAAGTAAAGGATCCAATGCCCTTTTAGTAAAAGAATAGTATTAACCCTGGTTAATGCAAAAGTTTCCCGGTGAAACTCCCATTAACCTTGGTAAATTCTACTGTAAAAGTACAGAAGTCAAATCAACCTTTTGGCCACAGCAACCGACAGGCTTTTCAGACTCCGCGACATTGAACAGTAACAGACAGAACACTGTTCACCAACAGTAAAACCATGTGATTCCCCAGCTTTTCAGAAGACCTTTACAGCTCATTGACCATTCACGAGCTCAACAGGACCCTCTTGAAGGCTATAAGTAACCAGTTCTGCATTTAGTTACAAGTACTTCAAATTGGGCAGTTCAACTTGTAGTTCATTTTTCAAAGAGCTTTTGGAGAGAACTTTTTGAGTGTACGTGAGATTCTCTTTAAGAATAATTCATCTACTTCTCTCATAAAGATTTCTGCAATTAATCAGTTCATAGATTGTAATACTTGATGTATACACTGAGCACTTCAGTGATCCATTCTCAGTAATCCAATCTGTAAGTTTTATTATTATTATTATTAAATAGTAATATAATAACACATTAAAATTATATTTTATGGTACAAACACTATCACATGTCAAGCAAATTTTTTTTTTTGGGTCTGTGTCTCAAATCTCTAACCGCCTCTGTGACATGGGTTAACCTAAATGTTAGTAACACACACACATAAGGGGGATCAATCCCATATTAAAGCAATAAGCTCCCTTGATCACCTTCAAGAAGGCTCGAACCCACAACCTCCCCATTGAAGGATATGGACCCTAGTTCATGTCAAGCATCAATTAAAGAAATTTCCTTTACAACAAAAGGATACGGGAAGGGCATAGAAATCAAAAGTTTTAGTGACATTTTTTTTCTTCCTTCTAATGGGAATTTGAACGTGTGCCTAAGGTGTTAGAAGAATTGGTACTGCAAACTAACTTGTATAGATCTCATTTAATTACATTTTATTGAACACGTCTATTAGATCTTATTTCTAATTTTTTTTTTGTTGGTTGCAGAATGCAAATGTAAATCATCGCTCCATTTTCTATTATTATTAAAAGAAAACAGTATGGAACTCTTAAAATTCGCGCTGCGGAAAACAAAAATTTAACCGTTTTTTTAAATTCATGATCAAGCCTTTGATGTATACAAAATACATAAAACATTCATAGGGAGTTAATCGAATAGTTACCCTTGTAGCGTGCTTTACAAAACCTTTTGATCTTTATTCGCTCTGCCTCCGTTTGATACCCTCATAAAAGGTTCACTTAAATCGTCCAAGTGTACGATCTCTAACTATATCCACATGAGCAAATCACGAACTAGAAGAAAACTTGTATATTCTCCAACTATTGAAGAAAATGATACGACCTTTTTTGATCTATGAGGCTTGGGTTGAAAAGGTTTGATGTGCTAGCATTAAATTAAATCATTCTATTACCTTTTCTTTTATAATAAAACAATAAGCATTTTTCTAATCCAACTAGGAAACAATATTGATAAGAAGACATTCTTAAATCAAATATATACTTACAATATTATTATACTACTTTATATTAACAACTTAATATTTAAGTAGGCCCCCATTACTTCTTCTAATTGCACATTGCCCTTTTGTATGTGACCCCTTAGATTCATACTAATCTGGTTAGATTCATACTAATCTAGTAGTAAGGGCTAATACTTATAAAGTATTCCAATTAGAACCCCTTCTAATTATTTTTGAATTAGAAAACATTCTAATTCTCTCTTATAGGAAAAAAAAAATAATAGGGAAATTTTTATGATAAACCCCTTAAAATTAGTGTATAGTTTGTAAAACCCAACAAAAGTTATTTTTTTAATATAAACCCAAAGTGCTTATTTGTTTTAAAGCTAAACCCCTTCTTTTTAAATTATTTTGTTTTTATGACAAATCTACCCCCACCACTACCACAATCGTCATCTTCATCACCAGCATGATCGCCACCGTCGCCACCACCACGCCATTCCATCGCCATCGCGCCACCACCACTGCCATCACAGCACCATTATCACCACCATCGCAGCATCACCATCGCCACCATCGAAGCACTACCACCCTCACCACAGTGTCCACCATTGCAGCACCACCACCATCGCCACCATCATAGCACCACCACCTCACCGTGTCCATCAGTGCAACACCACCACCATCGCCACCACGTTTACCATCGCAGCAATAGCACCAGCACCATCATAATAACACCACTACCATCGTCATCACCATCACCATCACTATCGCCATCACCACCACCATTGTCACTGCACCACCACCACCACCACTTCCCCCTTAACAGCACAGTTCATAACCACCATCATCACAGCACTACCGTGACCACCACCAAAGTACCACAATATTATCTGTTTTTGCAAACAGATAATATTATCTGTTTTCAAAAATTGAGAATTTTTCACCACAACGTCCACCATCGGAGCACCTCCACCACTGCACCACCACCACCACCTCCTCCCCCTTAACAGCACAGTTCATCACCACAGCCATCACAGCACCACCATGACCACCACTAGAGAACCACAATATTATCAGTTTTTGCAAACAGATAATATTATCTGTTTTCAAAAACTGAGAATTTTTCACCACAACCTCCACCATCGAAGCACCACCACCACTTCACCACCACCACCACCTCCCCCTTAACAGCACAGTTCATAACCAGCATCATCACAACACTACCATGAACACCACCAGAGCACCACAATATTATCTGTTTTTGCAAACAGATTTCAAAAACTGAGAATTTTTCACCACAACATCCACCATCGGAGCACCACCACCACTGCACCACCACCACCACCACCACCACCTCCCCCTTAACAGCACAGTTCATAACCACATCCATCACAGCACCACCATGACCACCACCAGAGCACCACAATATTATCAGTTTTTGCAAACAGATAATATTATCTGTTTTCAAAAACTGAGAATTTTTCACCACCACCTCCACCACTGCACCACCACCACCACCACCACCACCTCCTCCCCCTTAAACAGCATAGTTCATAACCACAGCCATCATAGCACCACCATGGCCACCACCAGAGCACCACAATATTCTCAGTTTTTGCTAACAAATAATATTATCTGTTTTCAAAAACTGAGAATTTTTCACCACAACTTCCACCATGAGAGCACCACAACCACTGCACCACCACCACCACCACCACATCCCTCTAAACAGCACAGTTCATAACTACCATCATCACAATACTACCATGACCACCACCAGAGCACCACAATATTATATGTTTTTGCAAACAGATAATATTGTCTGTTTTCAAAAACTTAGAATTTTTCACCACAACCTCCACCATCGGAGCACCACCACCACTGCACCACCACCACTGCACCACCACCATCACCACCACCACCTCCTCCTTAAAAGCACAGTTCATAACCACATCCATCACAGCACCACCATGACCACCACTAGAGCACTACAATATTATCAATTTTTGCAAACAGATAATATTATCTGTTTTCAAAAACTGAAAATTTTTCACCACAACCTCCACCACTGCACCACCACCAACAACCACCACCTCCCCCTTAACAACACAGTTCATAACCACAACCATCATAGCACCACCACGATTACCACCAGAGCACCACAATATTATCAGTTTTTGCAAACAGATACTATTATCTGTTTGCAAACAGATACTATTATCTGTTTGCAAACAGATAATATTATCTATTTTCAAAAACTGAGAATTTTTCACCACAACCTCCTCCACTGTACCACTACCACCACCCTTGCACCACTACCACCACCTCTTCCCCCTTAACAGCACAGTTCATAACCACAACCATCACAGCACCACCATGACCACCACCAGAGCACCACAATATTCTCAGTTTTTGCAAACAGATAATATTATCTGTTTTCAAAAACTGAGAATTTTTCACCACAACCTCCACCATCGAAGCACCACCACCACTACACCACCACCACCACCACCACCACCCCATTAACAGCATAGATCATAACCACCGCCATCACAGCACCACCACGACTACCACCAGAGCACCACAGTATTATCTATTTTTGTAAACAGATAAAATTATCTGTTTTCTAAAACTGAGAATTTTTCAGCACCACCTCTACCATTGGAGCACTATCACTGCCTCACCACCACCACCACCACTGCAATCACCATTGTTCTCATCGTTGTCGTTGTCATCGCCGTCACCGTTGTCGTTGACATCATACCATCGTCACCTCCATTACCATCGTCATCACCACCACCATCACAACACCACCACTACCATCGCAGCACCACCACTACTACCATCGCAGCACCACCACCACCACCATCGTCACCTCCATCTACAATTGCAGCACCTCCACCACCATGTTACCCTTATCATTATCGCAACAACACCACCACCATCGTCATCTCCATCACCATCGCTACCTCCATCTACAATCACAGCACCTCCACCACTACGTGACCTCCGTCCTAATTTTGATTTTCTGTCTCGTGTAAAAGGAGAGGTCATTTTTGGTTTCTTAGTAAATTAGGTCATTTTGGTCTTTTTGGTTGGGTAAGGGGTTATTGAGTTAGATATTTGAGCATTGGACTTTATGTAGTATTGTATTGATTTTAGGGTGCTATGACTGAGCGTCCTAAAATAATATTACTATGTATTATTTCCTAGCTTCTACTAGTCATGAGCGACACCTACCAGCATATCATGACAAACCCCAGACATTATGAAAATAGTGAACCTTTTCGTTAACAGTAACCGTACAATTCAATCATTCTATCACACAATGTCCTAATTAAATCTTTTGGGTAATGAACATATTTATCAAACCCTGATTTAATTATATGTTCTTAATCTAATTGATATTACTCTGTCTGGTGAAATTAGAAAACTCTTTTCTAAATGTTACCCTGCCTTGGCCAAAGAACTTAACTCGAGTTTTATCTTAGAAGATCACATATGGCATTCTCTCTCTTACTTGAGAGTGACAGATTCCTTGTTGTTCATTCATATCCCTCTATGTGCAACTCATCACACCCAACAATACATGAATATGCCTCTGGTGAAAACATAAACACCGCCCACAGTTAGAGTGTGACAACCTACACATAAGGCAACCATGATGTCTCAGGTATAAGAATCACTTGTACTATTGTAACTAAGAACAATCACTTGATAGATAAGCAAAACTCTATTTTGATGTTCTTAACAGTTGATCACGTTCAGTGAACTTGTTTTCTAAAAAGCACCCATACGTCTGTTCCAGTGTCCCCACACTGATGACTTAAGACTAATCATATTTTATTTTATTGAATAAAATAAACATGACACGTGTTAGTCTAACCGGATTATTAAATGTCCAATTTAATACTCCTATGACTAAGAACATTTTAAAAATAAAGTTACTGAAAAGTATAAGGTCTTATTTCTTAACTTGTTAAGGACGTAGCTTTTCAACTTTAATTCTACGGACTTATCATGAAGATTAAATAACAATAATTATCATGATAAATAATAAACTTGTCATTTAATAATTAATAAAACTATTAATGAATATTTTATTCCTAAAACACTTTTCTAACAATTGACTTTAAGGGTGTGTTACTAACAATTATGAATAATGCTTGGGATACCAAAGGATACAAAGAATTTTCACAAAATGAGTGGAAAGTCTATGTGGCACACTGGGACCCGCCAGCAATTAACCATTATTTCCATTAATTGCTGGCGGATCCCAGTGTGCCACACAGACTTTCCACTCATTTTGTGGAAGTTCTTTGTGTCCTTTAGTGTCCCAAGCATTATTGAACAATTATATGCCCAATAACCCCAAAGGTAACAACTATGTATTGAAAACAGTACAGTTGCAATGTAATTCATCACTTGTTTTGGGTTTCAGTTGCCTAGCATATAGTATATGATAGACGATTGAAGAGGATCAATCAGCTTTACTTTGAGGTCAACCAACAAAGTTGTTTTATTTGTGTATTTAAAGTTAAGTAGTTTTCTTTCGTGAGGTAAAATATATATATATATATCGAAAATTCTCCAGAGAGGGCGTTCTCTCTTTATTAAAGAGATGACATCTGTTTTGACCGTCAGATCGTATTTAAAAAATTGGATTTAATGGCCACAACAGAGACCCTCTCTTTAATAAAGAGATGGAGCCCTCTTTAGAGCCTGACTGATATATATTTATATATATATATATATTTTTTTTTTTAATATAAAAACATCGAACTTATGCATTAGAGGAAACTTACATATATCATATTATTTACCACTTGAGCTATACCAACCTATGGTTCATGAGGTAGATTATGAAAAGGTTGTAAAGTTGTAACCTAAATTTAGAGCATTTAGACCAATGTGAAAAGAGAGTTGTGTGTTACAGCTGTTATTACTTAGTCCCCACAGACCACATTTTCACAATTTCACAGGTGGCCCTACAAATTAAGCAAGGGTCACTTTGACAGATTTTGAGTGTGAAGGTTTTTGTAGTTGCTTGGATTCATTAAATTGGCCCACAATATGTTCCAAAGGATTCTCTAATTCATCATAAATAAGCTTTCTTCATAATTTTGTTATACTTCCAAAAATTATATACTATACTATTTATCAATACTAATAGATTCATTAAACTGCATTATTGTTGTTACTTCCACGACTTTTAAATACATTTTATTATTGCTAAAAGAAAAACATAGTTACATTTTGTAATGTCCACAATTGATTACTTCAATCGCATGTACTTCATCTGTCTTATTTTATGCGTTCATGTTTGAGCATCTAACTTTGGAAAAATGCTAGGCATATAACATATTTTATAATAGGGCTTTAAATGTGTTGTGTCATGTGCTGTTTGAATTTTTCACATTTTTTTATGCACCACTTATATAGCACATGATAGATACATTTAAAGCCCTATTATAGAATATTGTGTTCTATGCCTAGAGTTTTTGCTAACTTTGTAAGGGAACACTAACGATTGCATTGAAAGTGGCCTTTTTCCAAAACTAACATTTATTGTTTTTTTTTTTCTCTTTTTAATTATTTGATTCAATGTTTTCAAATAAATAGAGTAGTTTTAGAAAATTAGCATTAAATATTCTTAACGGAAAATAGGTTTGTGAATGTTAAAAAAAAAAAGAAAGAAAGAAAGACACATAAAATAAGATGGATGTAATATAACTTTGTCTATGTAATATTGTGCCCTAAAGACACTTTGGACCAACAATTGGTTTTACAATTACTTGTATGAAAGTGTTGGCATGTTATCAATTACTAAAGTGAAAAAAACTTAGGTGCATTTGGTACTACTCTGAAAACGATTGGCTCATATGTTCATATCAATTTGTCCACATAAAACCTATTTAATTAACAGGATCTTCTATGAAAATTTCAGTGGTTTTAATTGATTACATCAAACATTACAATTTGGTCCTAAATGTGGTGGTTTTGTAACGTTGAAAACTACTTTATACCATAGATTTTACCTTAATTAACACACAAAAGAGATCCCGTTAAAATTATAAAAAAAAAAATAAATAAATAAATAAAGAGAAACAATATCTTAAGGAAAATGCTACTAACACACTTAATTTTCATATCTTATGTTGTAAATACATGTATCTAGCGTTGTTTGAATTTTTTACATTTAAAATTGAGTGTGAAAAAGTGTGTAAAAAATTGAGTAAATACAATAGTGCTTATATCTTAAACAATAGTGCTATAGGTCTATTCCTTTGCAAAAATGGGTTTGCCGTAGTTTCAAATTTCCATTTTTCCTCATGACTTTTTCCACAGTATATAATTGAGGCGACATTTGCTCCCGGAGTTTAGAAAAAGATCGGACCACATTTGCTCAATTGTAAGCGGTCTTACCGTATTGGATCCGTGACAAAGACACAAATACGTGGCAATATATAATTGGTCAGGCAATTGAAAAACGATGACTGCCACTGCCACTGCCCACTGCCGTTGGCGTACGTCAAAACCGCGTCTAAATTGTACACATTTTTCCAATGTGCTCCACTGGCCACTGGCCCACTGCCCCCAAAATTAACGTGGGTCGCATTGTACGCGCTCAATGGTACACAGGTGCAGGCGTGAGAGTAAATAATACTCCGTACTCCGTAGGAGGCTTCTTTTCATCAATAATGCTAGCTATACATACTCCTTCCGTCCCTTTTTTTGAGTCCATATTTGGGAACTCAATTTATTAAGGGGACAAAAAGAATCTACACTTACTTTTCACAATTGCCCATAATCATTACAATAACTTTTTTAGCTTTCTCTTGGTGTAGATTTCAAGGAAGGGTAGTTTAATTTGGAAAGTAAGTAAAAATTGTATACTAATTTAGGAAAGTGGACACTAATTTTGGGACATTCCAAAATGGAATATAGGACTCAAAAAAAGGGACGGAGGGAGTACTTTTTTTCACACTTTTTGACACATTATAATTTAAATATATATATATATATATGTTGTGTTATTTGAACTTTTTTATAATTTTCTGTTCACCACTTACAAAATATAGAGTATATACATTTAAAGCTAGTGTCAAAAAGTGTATAAAAAGATATGTGGGTATAATAATGCCTTTTTTTTTTTTCTCAACATAAATAATAGGAGGCTAATTTAAGTACACTCGTATTTGTTTGATGAGTAAAACTTTGCCCCACAATCACATTTTTTGTGGTCGAGTGGTAAGTTTTTTGGGTGTATTATTAAAATAATTTAGTGTTCAAGTCATGGAGAGCGTGGTCATTCGAGAATTCTCCCGCGACTCCAGGACCTCGGGGGATTAGTCGAGGTGCGCGCAAGTTGGCCCGAACACCCCCGATTATCCAAAAAAACAAAAAACTTTACCCATAAACTTTACACAACTTTCCATCTATAACTCATAAAAGTATGTCTATCTCTCTCCTGTGTTATTGTGAGATCCACTGACATAACAGGATGACACAGGAGAAAAATAGACACACTTTTATAAATTATAGATCAAAAGTTGTGTGAAAATTATGCATGAAGTATTACTCTTCTATGATCCCAAAAAAACAAAGTACAGTCACAAAATTTGAATTTTCAAATGTTGTAACAGTTGCATCACATAGTATAATGATGATTAATGGTACTACATATTATTATAGTTGTTGCAATTATTTAAATACAAATTTGAGATATTACAATTTTCGAAAGTATAGTTAGGGATGTAACTCGGGCAGGACCTAAAAAATTTTGGTTCTGCACAGGCTCTAGCCCGAATTCAAGTAGTCTATTCAAGTCCTACATAAGCCCAAACTTTTAACTTGAGCCCGGTTTGTGATTTAGTATTAAAACTCGAGTCCGAACCCAAATTGAGCCCGCATTGCAATATGTTTTTTTGGTGCAAACCGATTTTTAATATGTAAATAATAATATGTAGGGTGTCAAATCTTTTTTTTTTTTTTGTAGATTTTGGAAAAAACATTCATCTACTAATTTAGTGCTTGATTAATATCTAATAGTGTATTCTTGTCACTAAAAAACACTATAATCTAATGTAAAAAATAGTTCATAAATAAAATTCAGGCTCGGGTTTCACGGGTTAACAAAATTCTACCAAAGTCCGACCTGAATTGAACTAAAACTTGCATTTTTCTGCCTAAATCTGTCCATGATAAAAGAACTACAGGACCAAACCCAAACTGGGCACAGGCTAGCCCGCCCGAGTTGCAGCCGACCATAAGTATACTGTATAGCATTACTCAATGCACTCACAAATTTCATCTGTACATCCACAAAATTTCGTCAAGAAGAGAATACGTATAACACATCTTTGTTAAGTGAATGTAAAGAGTAATTTTTAGTGTAGTTAGAAACATGGATAGATTAACAGTATATAATATAACTATTAAGACATTTGTGAATTAAAATCTGAAAAAGTATAACATTAATCTAACAATAACGCTACCCAATCTGTTTCTCAAATTTACTTCCCAATACATATGATAATGGGACTATTTAAATACATAAATTTTCATTGGAAGTTGGTTGAATATAATCTCATTACCACATGGGTTATGAAATAAATTTAAGATATAAATTTAAAAAGTATAACATTAATCTTAGGTTTAGTTTGGCATTCACGTGGCTTTTTAAAAGGAGCTTATAAAATTTATTATTAAGTTGTTTGATAATTTTATATCAGTGACACACTACTCTTTAAAAAGACATCATGAAAACAAAAGACAACCTAGCACTTTTAAAAGCTCCATTCATTATAGAGCTTTTAAAAGCTCCCTCAAAAAAGCCTCAAGTTCAATTTTTGTAAATTTCATAAACTAGTTACCAAATGAATTAACATGATATTGTACTTTAAAAACAGAGAAGCTCCAAAATAGGGATTTTGGGGCCAAACGAAGCCTTAGTTTGGCCCCTATTTTGGGACTATTTAAATACATAATTTTTCATTAAAAGTTGTTTGAATACAATCTCATTACCACATGGGTTATGAAATAAATTTAAGATATAAATTTACAAATCCTAACACTAATCTTAGTCTAGCTAAAAAAAGTATGCAAGCACCACTCATTAATTCATTAATTCATTTTTATTTATTTATTCTTTTTTCTTTTTTTGTCTTTTGGTCAAAACTCTAGTTCTTTCCACAGGAAAGTAACGACCAAAATTGCTTCATTTCGCGCGCGCGTGTGTGTGACTATCGAAACCTCGTGCTAACTTTCAAGTTTCAAAGCAAGTCTCAACTTTTACTTATTGAGATTGAGATTTTGCAATCCACCAAACATGCTCCTCCATTCATTCCACAACTTCCCATATTTTTTGGTCAACTAACTTAAGCACAACACAACTTATATAACTTCCCTTGTTTAACACTTTAACTCACTTTGGGCCTAAGTATGATAAATCATAAAAACAAGAGTACTTCATTTTGTGATTGCATGTAAAATTTTCTTAATCCAATTTTAGGTTAGGATAAAACAAGTTGAATGAGTACAAGTAAAATTCATTTTATATTAATTTTTGGTCAAATCCATTATCCTTCTCTTCATTTCTTTAGACTGAATATTCAATACAACGGTGATATTGTGTCATTAGTATTATTACACTAATACACATATGTATAGTACTTATGTGGCAAATGTTTTTCTTAAAATTAGAACTTACATAATTTGAATTGTGACCTCTTTTGATTTGTGATAACACGTCAATAAAATAATCGTTGTAACAAGAAAATTCTCCTTCCTTTTGAGGTGTAATACCATCATTTTTCTTCTTTAAGAGGTTGGTTGGAAAGCAAAGAACATGTCACGTTGTTCACAAATAAACCACTTTTATAAATTTAAGTATTTTGTGAATATTAATTTCTTGCATAGAATTCTATGCCCATTTTAATAACTCCATTTATACTTAATTTTTTGTCCAACAATGCTAGGGCCAGCCAACTCTCATGGGCCATGGTCACTGGTGAAGCACTCCTATGAGCGACTGGCGCCGCAAATTAAATGGCCATGTCCCACGCTCAGTTGCCCACATGACCACGCTGCAGACATATATAAATGTTATATATATATATATATATATGTTTAACTCATGCTTCAAGCTCAACTTGACTGTTCTCCGCCGCAATCAAACTACGGAAGAAAACGCTAAACCATGGTTGATTTTTTCAAATTGACATTTATGTCCTGCCACTTTGTTGGCACCACTTGTCCACCATTTCCTTTCTCCAAACGGATAATATATTTTGAACATCTCATATTATAGGGTCCATTTGACAAATTAAATTTTTTTTTTTGGTAACCGTGGGTGTTTGTACCAGGTTGCGCGTACTTCGACTAATTCCACGAGACCAGGGCATCCGGGTGAATCACCTGTAGCCACCCCCTTGAGATTCAAACTTGAGACCTCGGGGTATAACACCCAGAGGCCTTGTCATCCGGCCACAAAAAAAGTGGTTGACAAATTAATTTTACTGTAACCATTGTCGTAAAAAATGTGTGATTGGCATTGGACTGTTCTTGCCGATATCTCAAATTTATGCAAGTGCAACGGTAAATGCGATTTGTGTCAAAGGTGCGGCTCCAATTTTCTAATGAGCCCGTTTGTCTATGCTTATGTTTATACTTATATAATTTTGATCATAATTGGTAGAACAAAACGTACCACTTATAATAATTTAAGTATGTGCGGCTCCAATTTTCTAATGAGCCCGTTTGTCTATGCTTATGTTTATACTTATTAGTAGAACAAAACGTACCACTTATAATAATTTAAGTATTTAGTTAATATATTGTACAATTGATTAATTATAGAGATGATTGTGATAAAAGCAACCCCTCCCAGTTGATTAGCTAGAACACGGTCAATATTGATCTAATTTAACTTACTCTAGCTAGTTGGTCTAACACCTTTTCTTCGGCCTTCTCATTTTAACCTAAGCCATATTGATTTAACAACATCAATCCAAACTTTACACATCCCAATTTATGACCAGATCTTAGTGTCGAAAAAAGAAGTGACAAATATATGTAAACAGGCGGAACTAGTAAAGAGGCAGGGAGAAAGGAATATCATAATTCACTTTATACAATAAAGGTTACAAGTCCTAAACTTTTAAACTCTCACAAAAGACAAAAAAATCTCACATGATAATCTTTCTAAGATGAAAAAATTATGCCAAAAATATGTAAATATACCAAAAAAAAAAAAAAAAAAAAATTTCCCTCAGAAGCACTGGTCTAGTGGTCCCAAACCCCAATATATATTCTCTTACCCGTGGACCCCGGGACATGTAAATATGGCCTTCTTATGTGCAACTTCTTGAATCTGCCTTGCCCACATTGCATTGGTTGAAACATGACATCAACTTACCATCAAAATAATTTAATTAGGTAACTGTCACACTTTTAAAATTGTTATTGGATACGAGTAATTTGGTATCTCACGGTATAGAGAATTTTACATGCAGCATGTGATAATCACATGAGGAAACAAAAAACTTTATTTGCATCCTTTGAATGTTATTGTTTACATATTGAAATTAGAGTTTGAAGACATAGAGAAGTGACAGAAGAGATGAAGACTATGATCAGATTCTCTTATTCAGAATATACAGTTTACAAGTATATATATTTACACCAGCTAACCTCACCACTCCTCACACAATCTGTTATAACAAACTCTTAAAACAAACACATCACTTGCTGACTTAAGTTTGATCAAACGGTTAATGAGTAGCCACATCATCAATCCTTGTTTCCTTAGTGATTAGCTGAACATTGATCTGAGATAGATGACTTCGATTATTAGGATAATTGGATATGCTAACACCCTCCGGCAAACTGATGTGGGGTGAAGCACACACCAGTTTGGCTCGAAATTTAAGAAACCTTGGTGAGGTTAAACTTTTTGTAAGAAAGTCTGCCGGTTGATCTTCTGAGCTTATGTATTGAACAACTAAGGCCTGCTGAAGAACTTTTTCTCTAATGAAGTGATAGGCAATCTCGATATGTTTCGTTCTAGCATGAAAAATTGGATTAGAAGCGAGGGCCAAGGCAGAGATATTATCAAAGAAAATGCAAGGTACTTGAGGAAGTCGAATGTGGAGATCTTTCAACAACATTTGAACCCAAGAAATCTCAGCTGCAGCAGCAGCTAAGGCTCGATATTCAGCCTCCGTGGAAGATCTAGCCACAGTAGACTGCTTCTTGCTAGACCAACTAATTGGTTCATTGCCCAAAAACACAAGATACCCTATAGTTGATCTGCGATCAATAGGATCACTGGCCCAATCAGAATCTGTGTAAGCTGAGAGATCTAAAGAATTGAATGTATATCGAATACCAAGAGAATGAGTCCCTTTAAGATATCTGAGAATTCGTGAGTATCAGTTGGAGTGTGCATGTATTGGCACACCTGATTCACTGCAAAAGTGATATCAGGTCTAGTAAATGTGAGATATTGAAGAGCCCCAACAATACTGCGATAAGGAGTTGGATCAGACAAAGGAATGCCATCAGATTTGGACAATCTAAGAGTATTGGAACAAGGGGTTTTGCAAGGTTTGCAATTCAGCATATTTGACCTGAGGAGAATATCTTGAAGATATTTAGATTGTTGAAGAAATAGACTAGTGGGTTGCTGTGAAATTTCAATACCCAGGAAGTAGTGAAGTGGGCCTAGATCTTTCATATCAAAAACAGAATTAAGATTGTGAATTAAGGATTGGAGAAAAGATGGGTCATTGCCTGTGATGATTATATCATCAACATATAGTAGAAGATATGTAAGAGAAGAACCTGAAGACCTGATGAACAATGAAGTGTTAGCAGTAGAGGGAACAAAATTATATTGATAGAGTTGGGAAGTGAAAGTTTCAAACCAGGCACGGGGAGCTTGTTTGAGACCATAAATGGCCTTGTTTAATTTACAAACCAAAGTAGGATGCTGAGAATCAATAAAACCAAGAGGTTGTGTCATATATACTTCCTCACGTAGAACACCATGTAAAAAGGCATTCTTGACATCTAGTTGTCGAAGAACCCAACCAAAATGAGCCGCAATTTTCAAGACTGTACGAACAATTGTTTGTTTAACAACGGGGCTGAAAGTTTCAGCATAGTCAAGACCTTCTTCTTGATGAAACCCCTTGGCTACCAATCTAGCCTTATACCGAGAGATTGTACCATCAGCATTATGCTTGATTTTGTATACCCATTTACAACCTACAATGTTTTTATGGGGTGGTAGAGGGACTAAAGTCCAGGTGGCTTGCTTGTGAAGGGAAGAGAATTCCTCAGCCATAACATGTCTCCAGTGAGAAATTTTAGAGGCCTCAGTATAAGAAGAAGGTTCTGAGATAGAAGAAGAAGATAATGAGTTAGAAAGAAGGGCTTTCTTTTTGCTGATACCAGATTTAGCTCTGGTAGTCATGGGATGATTGTTGGTGGGTTGTAAAAGTAAGGACCCAGGGGAAGGCAAAGAAGAAGAAGGAGGGGAAGAGGAAGGAATAGGAGAAGAAGGTAAAGGGGAAGTAATTACTGAGGGAGGGGGAGTAGGTAGGGGAAGAACAAAAGAAGGTGTAGACATGACTATGGAGCTGAGGAGACTGAGGAAGAAGAAGCAGGAGGAGAGGAGGGAAACCATGGAGTGATAGAATATGTAGTTGGAGGTTTGTCTAGGAGTGATGCTGGAAAGGCTTCTTCATTGAAGACAACATGTCTAGAAATGTAAAATCTTTTGAGCCGAGGATCAAAGCAAATGTAACCTTTATAGTCAGAGGGATAACCCAGGAAGATGCATTGAGATGACCTTGGTTGAAGCTTATGTTTATTGTAAGATCTCAAAAGAGGATAGCAAGCACAACCAAAAACCTTAAAGGAAGTATAGTCAGGTAAGTATCCAAAAAGAAGTTGAAAGGGAGATTTTTGAGCAGTGACTGGACTGGGCATACGATTGATAAGAAACGTAGCTGTGGAAAAAGCATGATACCAGAAATTCAAAGGAAGAGATGCAGTAAACAAGAGAGATAAACCAGTCTCAATAATATGTCTATGCTTCCTCTCAGCCACTCCATTTTGCTGAGAGGTGTGAGGACATGACTTTTGATGATGGATGCCACTGGAATTAAGTACAGCTTAAAGGATTTCTTTCTTGTATTCACCACCTCCATCTGTTCTGAGAGTCTTTATTCTAGTATTAAATGTATTTTCAACAAATGCTTTGAATTTACAGAAAACAGAAAAGACTTCAGACTTTGATTTCAAAGAATAAATCCATGTAAATTTTGTACAGTCATCAGTGAAAGAAACATAATACATGAAACCATGGAATGCAGCTAAGGGAGCAGGACCCCAAAGGTCACTGTGAATGAGAGACAAAGGTCCAGAAGCAGTGCTAGTAGATAGCTTGAAGGGTACTCTACACATTTTGCCTAAAATGCAGTGTTCACAGAAAGTAGGTAGCTGCTTATTAACAAGAGAAGAGGGAACATTATTCAAAACATGATGCATGATTTTATTAGTGGGATGACCAAGCCGTTGATGCCAAAGAACATTGGAGATCTTTTGACCAAGAAAAGCTGAATGTTGAACAGGAGTATCCTTGTGAGTTGTGGTAGTAAATGAAGAAAATGTGGGAACATGAATAGGATAGAGTCCATTATGACTGTGCCCTTGAAAGAGGATCTTCCCTGAGTGGATATCCTGAATTTGAAGCTTGTTAGCATAAAAAATGCAACGACAATTATTATCAAGACAGAGTTTATGAACAGATAACAGATTAGTGGAAATGGAAGGAACACATAGAAGTTGATGAAGTTTAAAAGCATGAGAGTTGGTTGATAGTAAACCTGAGCCATTGTGGGAAATGGACATATTTTCACCATTAGCAATGTTGATGTTGTCTTGACCTTGATACTCAGTGGACAGAGAGAGATTGGCTAGATCATGAGTGAGATGAGCTGAAGCTCCTGAGTCTATGTACCAGACAGTAGATGTAGAAGGATCTGATCCATATGAAGCAGCCACTGCTTTGTAAGAAGATGAGGGAGACTTGCTTTGATAAGAGGTATTCAAGCGGTGATAGCAATCCACAGCCGTATGATTAGGGCGATTGCAGATCTGACATGCAATTTGGGGACGAAACATTGAAGAGGAAGTAGGATTATGATTCCTGAAATTGTTTGATCCTTGAAAGTTTGGTTGAAAATTGTTCTGATTGTGAAAGTTTGATCGACCAAAGCTTTGAGATCTACCACCTCTGCCATTGTGTCGTCCTCTACCTCTTCCTCTGAATGGAGGAGATGAATTTCGAGGATTCAGAAACTGAGATCTGTACTGTGTTGTTGCCGCCATTGCAGATGTGATATGAGGATTAAGATTCTGCTTCTCAGTGTTTTGAATACACAGTTCTTCAGCTTTTAACAAAACATGCAACTCTTCTAGATTAATCGGTTGTGCTCGAGTTCTGATGGAGGTTCTAAAGGCGCTATATTCGATTGGTAATCCATTGAGTGTGTATATTAACATATCCTCATCATCAATAAGAACAGCAACAGAAGCCAAGCTGTCTTTGGCTTCTTTAATCTTCTGAATGTAAGTATCAATTGAATCTGAACCTTTTGTTATAGTTTGAAGATTTGTTTTCAACTGTAACACATTGGATCGAGAAGCAGAGGAATACCTTCGCTCTAAAGCTAACCAGACCTCCATAGATGTTGAATAGCCAACAATATATGACAAAGCATTAGCAGAAAGTGTTGCATTAATGAGCGTCATGAGTGCTTGATCTTGAGCTATCCAGATCTTGTAATTTGGATTTACTTGATTTGAATGAACTCCATTTTCATCTTGAACAAATTCATCAGGACACTTATGAGATCCATCAACAAATCCAAAAAGTGAATGAGCTTTTAGAATAGAAGAGAATTGAAATTTCAAGGGAATGTAATTTGTTGAATCTAATCGGATTGTGATCAGATTGCAAATGTTAGAGAGTAGATATATTGGTGAGTGTATCATGGTTGGATTTGGATTCGATTGAGAAGTATTTTCCATATATAGATGCATGTAGAGTTTTGATTTATAGCCATTGATACAGGACGTTGGTCCTTCAATGGAGCTTTGATACCAAGTTTGAAGACATAGAGAAGTGACAGAAGAGATGAAGACTATGATCAGATTCTCTTATTCAGAATATACAGTTTACAAGTATATATATTTACACCAGCTAACCTCACCACTCCTCACACAATCTGTTATAACAAACTCTTAAAACAAACACATCACTTGCTGACTTAAGTTTGATCAAACGGTTAATGAGTAGCCACATCATCAATCCCTGTTTCCTTAGTGATTGGCTGAACATTGATCTGAGATAGATGACTTGGATTATCAGGATAATTGGATATGCTAACAATTAGATCGTGTCGTGGAGTGGAATGGAGTGGAGTGGAGTGGATTAGAATTGGTATTAAGTTTAATGTCGCAATAATAAAAGATGTTCTCTAGAGACTTCTCTCTCCTAGTGCCAGTCTTAATCAATCCTACAAACATTTATATATGTATATATATATATATATTGTGTTAATCTCTGGCGAAACACCTCAGTCATCCTTAATTGTAAACTCTATACATTTGTGGTCATGGCACTGGTATGGGGCAAAATATTTTAATACAAAGACCCACTAACAATGGGTCAATGCCCTAAAATATAGAGGAAGTTGGACACCTTCAGTTCCATGATTCCATCACATCAACTTAACTGCCCTCACTTGGCGCACTCCCTTATCATTTCATGACTAAGCACTTTAGCATGCTATATGTTATAATATATACAGTATATATATATAGGTCATGTTGCTGTATATATATAAATTTTTTTGAACTCTATATAATACGCATTTAATTATCTATGTTAAGGTAGCACAACTAGCATGCTGATGTCTAAATTTTTTAGGCTATAAGATGAGAATCAGTTCAGAGTGTTTCAAAGAGAACCAATCTCTTCAACGGCCTGTTGTCTTAGCGTAGTTGTTTTAACAAATTAAAGAACCTTGTGCATGTCCAGTGGCGGATTCAGAACTTTAATTTAGTGGGGGCAAAATTTTTATTGGAGTTCGGGAGCAGCATCCTTTACCCTTTTTTTTTTTTTTTTTTTTGTGTGTGTCCATAAGTTTCGTGTATGTATGTGGATTGAAAATTCTGTGTATTTATTTGACTATCTCATGGATAAAGAGCATGATGAGGTTTTTTTTTTGCAAGAGGAGGTTAATGGTGGATATGGAGTCTCTGAGTCTTTCGATAGTTTCTGCGAAACTTCAAACTTCATCTGCGTGGGAACATTTTTTATTTATATATTTTTAGAAACGCCTTGTGGAAAACTAGGGGACTCTTGTTTTGCTTTTTGGTCTTTTACTATAGGGTTAATTACATGTATGCCCCCTGTGATAGACCCATATCACTTTACCTACTGTACTTCAAAAGTTGACACTTAACTCCCTGTGGTTTTTAGACAAAAGTAAAACTGTACAGATTTCCATCAAAACTAATGAAAATTCTAAAATTGGCCAAAAAGAGTTAATACTTAGCCCCCTTTGTTAGGTTAATTTTGAAACAAAACCCCTATGTAGGGATAATGCTGCCAGTTAACCCAATTATCTGGGGCTAATTTTTAGCACTTGGCCTCTTTATGGGGCTAATTTTGGGGTTTACTGCCTATATAAAGTTAATTTTGACACTTAAACTCTTTTTTGTAGGGGCTAATTTTAACATTAATCCCCCGTACGTCCCCGTGTGAAGCTATTTTGAGAGACATCTTTACAGTTTTACTTTAGTCCGAAACCACAGGAGGGTGAATGTCTTTTTTTGAAGTACAGGGTGAAGTGAAAATGGGTCTAACCACAAGCAGATAAAATGAAATTAACCCTTTATTATATAACATATACACAAATATATATATATATATATACACACAATATATAATACTATAAAATTAAGATTGAGAATAAGTTGTCAATTAAATCGTGTCAAAGTTCTTCAAAGTTCTAAAATTTACAAAAGAATACTCATATGCTTCACAAATTTCTATATCAAAAGTGATTCCCAAGTGACCTAGTAGTGGGGCGAGATAAACAACTTCCAATCAAAATTCAACCGGTCCTATTGTATTTGACTTGGCCCATTGCTACATCACTTGGAAAGAACTTTTGGGATAAAAATTTGGGAAGCATATCATTACTCTTTACAAAAAGTCCATGAATTAACAGAAAATCTTAATAAAAGTCCACATTTTTTTTTTAAACTATCGTATATAAACTTTTTTTTTTCTAAAGTTCAGTGGGGGCGGCTGCCCCCGCTCACCCCCACTGTGGGTCCGGCCCTGCTTGTGTCTGACTTAGAAATGATCTAATAGTTGATTTAAAAAATAATTTTTTTAATTATCAAAACAACATTGAACAGACATAACACTAGTTTTCATAAGAAAAAGTAACAATGAGATTTGGTTAGAGATTGAACGTGTTTCATTTTCCCAAACTCCCTATTAGTCGTTTTGATTGTATCATATAGTACATCTTAGTAATTTTGGTCCAAAAGTATTGTAATTTGGTAAAGTGGTTTTCATAGTTACTATATGTTGAGGCCTACTTATAAATTACTATAAGTTGTGACCAAGTTATTACGAGTCTGTTTGTCTTTGTGATTTATGGGTCAAATTGCGCGCAAATCTGGAAATCAAATGCAATTCATAGGTGTTTGTTTACCCAACTATCGATGGAAGATTTGCAATTTTGGAGGGAAAAATTTGTGTTCGCACTAGGGTGGGGGGTGAGTGTGGATGTTTGATCAGTTGTATAACATATTAACCAAACAGCCAAATCATATTAAGCGCGCAATTCTGCTTTAAACTAGATCAACCAATTACAATTAAAATAGTATAAGAATAAACATGTATGTAACGGGTTCTACATTTTGACACTAATTTGGGATAGGAAATTGCAAATCGCACTCCATAAATGAACCAATGCACTCCATTGATGAATCAATGCACTCACTACATAGTGTATCAATAGCACCATTCAGTGCATTAGTGAGTTTAACAGTTGGAATAGCAATTTCCATTGAGATATATAAGAGCATCATCAATGGTGGAACTCTACACCACAACGTAAGGTATATTTTAATTTTCGTCCCACAATGATGTAGTGTATATCACAACATAGGGTATAGTTAAATTTAGTAGGATAATGTAACTTAAGTTTGTGATATGCCTAAATTTTGCTATTATATGAGCAAACGAGGCACACAAAATTATTTCATAGTGAAACGGTTAACAGTAAATCGTTGCGCAACCAAACGGTTTTGTGAAAACAGTTTGGCACTTTAAGGTGTTTTTTTTTTTTTTTTTTTGGTCGGGGTTAGAGAAACGATCATGTGTACACCGTTTGGATCCAAACAGTTCAATGAGCACCCTCTCCACAACTCCACCATTTCGTGCAACTAACTTTCTGTACCATAACTTAGCTTAAGAGCCTGTTTGTCTGTGCTTATGCTTATGCAATTTTAATCGTGATTGCTAAAGCTTTTTACTATGGTTTGATGTTCGGTTGATAATATGTAGTAGAATTGATCCAATATAAAAATAATCTTGAAAAACAATCTCATCCGGCTTATGACCCAATTGCTTTATAGATTAGATTTACACAGTCAGGCTCTAAAGAGGGCACCCTCTTTTTATTAAAGAGAGGGCCTCTATTTTGACCGTTGGATCGTGCTGTCATTAATGACAGTTTTGTCATTTCACAGTTTTTAAACACAATCTAAGGGTCAAAATAGAGGCCCTCTCTTTAATAAAGAGAGGTGGCCCTCTTTAGAGAATCTTTGTAGATTTACATATATATATATATATATATATATTTTTGGTTAAAAAAAACAATTTGAACTATCAAAATTACTTAAAATAAATAAATAAACAATAACCAGCGGACTCTAAAGTTTACCTAATTTTACCTCCACAAGCTCTAAAAACCATACAATGAGGCTGAAAAAAAACATATATATAAAATAAAATAAATCAAAACTACGAGGAGGTAGCATAGAAGATTCCCCAAGACATACAAATAACGTGAACTAAATGGTGTGAAGTGTGAACATGCACAAGTGGTCAACAAGCTAGCGGACAAACGAAGTCATATGACAGTTCAGTACTACAGCCACCTGCCAGTTAGTATGGACAGGTGTCGGTACTTTGTTACACGCGTCAATGATCTAGTGGCCAAAAGGGTCTGATAGAAGTAGTCTGACGTCAACACAGAAGAGGTGACCGGGTAGACGGATTACTAAAAAATTAAGGAATCTAGTGAGTGGTTAGAGAGAGAAAATTTGCGATTACCAATGTGGTTTACAGAGATAAACCAGGGGGCCACGGCTCCTATAAAATGAGGCAAACCAGTCACCGCGTTAAGATCCAAGTGAGTCTGAGAGATATTCATACAATTCACAAAAAAATACACAGCACACACTTTTTTTTTTGTTCAAAAGATTTTAGGCTGCTGATTGTTTGATTTTTCTCTCTCTATTCCCCCCTTCTCTAACATCCCGCTTCTCTGTATCCCTTTCTGTAATTCATCTGTCTTTCAAGTTTATTAATTTTTTTGGGTTTGTTTTTTGGGTAAAAAAATTGTTTTTGCAAATTTTGACAAAAAGCAAACTTAGAAGGATTTCTCGTTAGCCAGGTGTTTTCAGAATCGAGATCCAGTTTAAATTTTTATTTTTAGCTAAATTTTTATTTTAATTATCAAATCACCTTTAGAGGGTATTTTTTTTTGGTGTCCCTCAAGGTTGGTTTTTTTCAGATCTGTAGGATTAAAAAGAGGGTTGTTTATTTCAAAACCATCTCTTGATCATTTTTTTTTTCTGGGTTTTTTTTTTTTAGTTCTCTGGTTTTGATTTTGATTACCTGTTCTTTAATTTTGATAAGAACCAGGTTTCAATCAATTTTATACACAGTATTTATATATTGTTTTTATTAGTGGGAAAAAAAAATGATTGCTACAATGGATTTGTGTAGTAGCACATCACTTAACTTAGATCCTTTTAGTGGTGGTGAGCTCATGGAAGCACTTGAACCTTTTATGAAAAGTGGTTCCCCAACTTCTACTTCACCAGCAACAACTTCCCCCTACTCTCTCTCTCCTCCTTCATCTTCTTCTTTTTCTTATCTCTCTGCAATCCCTTCTGACCACAATTCTTTTCCCTACAATTCTTGCTATTTCTCAACCCAGCCCAGTATGAACTACCCAGATGATTGCTCCACATCGACTACCCATATGTTTTCTCAAGGGTTTTCGACCCATGACCCTTTGGGTCTTGAGCAACCGGGCTCTATTGGGCTCAACCACCTCACCCCAACCCAGATCCACCAGATCCAAACCCAGATACACTTCCAAAACCCGATTCCACACCAGAGTCACACCCTGAATTTCCTCGGCCCGAAACCCATCCTCATGAAGCAAGTGGGTTCTTCTCCACCAAAGCCCACCAAACTTTACAGAGGGGTGAGACAGAGGCACTGGGGAAAATGGGTCGCCGAGATCCGACTACCCAAGAACCGAACCCGACTCTGGCTGGGTACCTTTGACACCGCTGAGGAAGCGGCGTTAGCTTATGACAAGGCGGCTTACAAGCTGAGGGGCGACTCGGCGAGGCTCAACTTCCCGAATCTCAGGCACGAGGGGTCCCATATCGGCGGTGAGTTCGGCGAGTACAAGCCGCTCCACTCAGCCGTCGACGCGAAGCTTCAGGAGATTTGTCGGACCTTGGCCGAGGGAAAGAGCGTCGACGGGAAAAAATCGGCGCGCGGTCGGTCAAGGTCGGCGGCAGCGGCGCAGCCCGAGAAGGCGGCGGTCGTGGAGGACCAGGCTGTGGCGGAGGAGTGTAAGGTGGAGCCCACCTCGTCGTCTCCAGTGATGAGTGAGAGTGACGGGTCGGCCGGTTCTTCACCTCTTTCGGATCTGACGTTTTCGGGTTTTACTGAGGACGAGCCAACTTGGGATGTGTCTTCGGAGAATTTCACGTTGGAGAAATACCCATCTTATGAGATTGATTGGTCTTCAATTTGAGTCGCATATAATAGATATAGATTTATAGATATAATTGTTTAATATGTATTGTTGGTGTTTTAGTAGGTGGCCTCTGCAATGAAGTTTTTGGCAATTGCAGGCCTTATTGTTGTCGTTTAGAGTCAAGTCTTTTAGTTTGTGAGTTATATTATTACCTACTGTAGTATATATGATGTAATTCATGTATCTATATCTCCCCCAAAAGGTCAGCCGGTTTTTTTTTTTCTTGGCTAGGCCAAGGGAGGTTGACTTAGGTTAATTATTGGTGTCAAATATTGTAAAAGTGTAATTCATTATTCTGTATCTGATCTGTATTAATGTTGTTGTTCTAGTAATTTATATATTAGTATATATATTTGTGTATCTCTGTATCGATGAATACCTCCTGTTGTGCAGATCTTGGATGATAAATTGTGTATGTGTACCCAACACATTTATATTTGATATTGTGAGTTGAGAATAAGGTATTGGAAAATGCTAGTCACACAATTTTAAATATTGGTATTTTGTGCTGTTTGAGTTTGACATTTTTTTGTGTTCTATTTGTACAATATATGGTACATATATTTAAAATTGTGTGAAAAAAAATGTATAATTCATTATTTTGGGTCTAATAGTGCTATAAGGTATTTGATGGTGAGAAGGTTATTCATGTGCTACACTGCCTCTACAAATTGATTCAACATTTTGAGTGCTACAACATAATATCAATGGATTCAATGCTTTGGAGCCTTCACACTGAACTAGTTTTTAATTTTTTTTTTTTTTTTTCTTCACGAAATTCGTGAACTAAAAAAAGTCTTAATGAAAATGATATTATCATAACATAACATAAATGCTTAGGAGATTTCACACTGTACTAGTTTTCTATTTTCTTTTCTTTTCTTCTCTCTTTTTCTTACGAACTAAAAAAAGGCTTAATGTATTTCAAATTCTAATTTTAAAATCACATCTCAAACGATGTGGTAGTGGGATCATGTTTATTAATAATAGGATCACTTCAACATCATCCAATCATATTTTAGTTGATCAATTGTCACATCAAAAATGATAGGGATACAAACCAAATGACACACTAAACGACACACAAGCTTTAAATATATGTACCCTGTGCTATGTAAGTGATGTACAGACAAATGTGAAAAATTCAAACAGCACAGGGTACATGCATTTAAAGCACAGTATATCGTTTAGTGTGTCATTTGGTGTGCATCCCTATCATTGTTGTCACATTATTTGTAATGTTTGGAAGCATAGCATTACTCTTCTAAATAACTTAAATACAGTAATGTCGAGTATTTTTTTAATGTACCACCGAAGGTGGGTGGTTTTGTGAATTTAATTTTAGATTCCCCGAGGATTATCAAGCTTGCTTACTAAAACTTTTCTCTCTCTAAAAAAGCTTAGGAGCTCCGCTCCCTTTTTCTCCGCAACCCTCTGGGATCTCTCATGGGTTCTTTTCATGGGAGAGCCTGGTTTTCTTCTTTTTGTTTCCTTGGTTTTTTTTTTTTTGGTTTTTTTTGGGAGAGTTTGTCCCCTTTTGTGGGGTTTTGTCACTCTTTGAGGTTTGTTCCCTCGTTGTGAGGGTTTGTTTTTACGTGTTTTTTTTTTCCTTGAGTTCTCCGGCAAGATCCTTCGATTTTATGGTTTCTATGCTTTGATCCAACTTTCTTTCTTCCAGATCTACTGTCCTTTTGTTAGATCTGGAGCTTGAGGGGCCTCTTGTTGCAGACTCGATGCTGTTGGGGATGATCCTTGTTGGTGGGTGCTTGTTCGGCAGTTTCTCCTAAGTCCCAGCTTGTTGCAGTGCCACAGTTCGTGTCACGCCCCGGAGCAGCAAAAATAGAGAAAAATAAATTTTAGTTTTGGGTCCATAAAGAATGACAAGTGAAAGTCACTAATTATTCACACCACACAGTACTAGTCCACAAGATAAACAGGAATATCAACACAATCAACTGAATATAAATACAACATCACTATTACAAACATCAGAGTGTGGTCCTCAGGATCACAACAGGTCTGGAGACAACATATGCCCAAGTACCCGTTAAATTAAAGTTTAACATAAATAACAGAAACATAAACTAAATAACTATCTTCAAGTCTTCAGTTGGTGTAAGGGTAGTCGTCAGCATAACAGCTTCTCCGACATAACCGGCATTAGTGGGGCCATCCTCTACATAATCCAACTCCGAGTAGTAGCCATCATCGTAGGCTCCATCACCTGCATTGTTAAGGACATGGTAGTCTGGACGAAAAATGTTCAGGCAATAAACACCGTCAGCTTACTGAAAGCTGAGTTAGGACTAACAACACAGTCTCATAGAAATAACGTAATTGTCAGTCATGAACGATATATAGCAGTGATATTAATAATATCTTTTCTTTTTTTATTCACACACATCATTAACTGATTCTCATCATCTTCCAACTCTAAAACTGACTGTGCTAAAACCCGACTGACTATCTCGAACTGATTATATCATCACGACATACTAGTGCTCCTGTTCACCGCTTTTAACAACTCTTACTGTTCACCGCTTTTAAGAACTCTTATGAGCACCATACATCGTTCTCATATAACGACTAGAGTCTATGGACGCACTAATACTCTTGTTCAATGCTTTTAAGAACTTTTACTGTTCATCGCTCTTAAGAACGCTTGCGAGTATCGTCCGTTCATAATCCATAAACATTAGTACTTCTTGCTAGCACAATACATAGCACTCATATCCCACGCGGATGTGTTCATGACCAACTCATGATACTGACATATTTGTACTGACGGTCACTAATACCCTACTAACTCAATCACCAGGATTAACTAATGTTACCCACCATGTTATCTTAAACCTTATCTCGTTATCGCGTCGTATTAATATCAACGTTCCGATCCCAACTACATTGTTCATCATAATTATCTCAATCTCATTGTCGTAATCCCATTACCTCCGTAATCTATATTATCGCATAATAAAAACATAGATCATCAATTAAACAACTAAGCATTTAATTATAAACTAAAAGGGAAGTAACCCATTTTTGTAAAGGTTCGATCGATTGAAGTCATCTCAATTGCTTGAAGGAAGTAAAGTTCGATCGATTGAAATGAAGGTGGTCTCGATTGATTGAAATCATTTCGATCGATTGAGACTCAAGGTTTTCGATCGATTGAACGTAGTTCAATCACTCGAACATCGTCTTCTATAGATTCTGGCAGTGGACTTCCAGAATGTGTTAGGGGGTGTTTGGGGATATAATTAAACGTACAGAACTCGTAAAATATAATAACTAAGCTACTGAGTGAGTTTGGAACTCGCCGAACGTCGTTAAGGCGCGTCTGGCAAAGCTTCAAGCTTTCCCTCCAATGGTGGCCTCCTCTTTTTCCTCTATCTCTGCCTCTTCTCTGTCTCTGTTTCCTCTGTTTTTCTTCTTCTTCTTCTTCTGTCTATCTGTCTATCCTTCTCTGACTATATATATATATATATATATTAAACACAAGCACACACTGTCTCTCAACGCTCTTGGTTCAGCCAACCCTCACCAATACACAACACAAACATATATATAGAGAAGAGAGAGTGCAAGTGGATGTCTTTACGTGAAACATGGAATCCTAATGATTACAAGTTTAATCGATCGAAGGGTGTTCAATCGCTCGAGAGCAGATCGGTCAAGTTTGATCGATTGAAGTGGGGACCACATATTAAATTTATGTCAGTAGGGTTTCGATCGATTGATCAAGGTTCGATCGCTTGAACTTTGAAATGTTCGATCGCTCGAAAGAGTTTCGATCGGTTGAAAATGAAAGTTCAAGTATGGTCAAAGGAAATACATAGAATCTCTCTGTATAAATAAATATTGAAAATACATGGTATTACAGTTCGAGATATCTTTGGACATGAGTGACTGCAATGCGGCTTCAGAAGATTTTTCTGTGTTTATTTTTTTTTTATTATATATTTTTGTTGTTCTTTGTTGTTGTTCTTAATGATGCCAAAAATTGGAAAAGGACAAGAAGAGTATTTAAGGAGAGAGACAAGGTATTTGTCTATGGTTCGACACCATTAATTAGGTGGCCTACGTCCACGTGGTGCGTCAGAGCGCGTTTACTAACAAATCACCGGCGGCCTATGGTAAACCAGTAGAGAGGGCGGTATTACCATAGGACCGACCGGGTATATGCGTGTGAGTGATATATTCACCGTTATTTTCGTGAGATAAGAATGCGATCCCCCTTAACAGGGGTAAGTGGTCTCTTTTATAGACGCAAGAGACCACTCGTACAAGGTAACTAACTAATTTAGGAAACCTATCTTGATTACAAGATCAACATAAATCATGGAAGTTCCCTTAATGGTTTAGGAAACTGCTCGTATTAGTCTTGTGACTGAGTTAGGGAACTACCAGCAACCTTGTTGAGTGAATCACGGGACATGCCCGGGTCGTGTTCGACGAGTTTGCCTCGTGATCCCGAGCTATGGGCACGGACCGAGCAGTTCGGGAGTGATGCGCCCGAGTTAGCTGAATTCTAGGCACCTTTTTCGAATGACTCGATGTCTCTGTGTTAACGTGGCGATTTGGCTTTGGACGGATATTTTCTGACCCATCAGTTGACCCTCATTTTCAAGGCTGACGTGATGCTTCATCGGATGAGGTTTGAAAATCTGCGCTATTTAGTAGACCGCCCGGGGAACTGCTTGGGTCGTTCCTCGGGAATAGACACGCCCGCTTGGCTGGAAGGGATTAGACCAAACAGTGCCGTCGAAAACCCGGGGTCGTCGACCACCACATGTCAAGGAGCGACTGGTTCGATTAGGATCCAATAAGGTCAGTGCTAGCAAAATCGAACAGTCGCGTGGTAACCGGACCGTCACACCTCACATTTAATGTGCGCGCCTCTTGAGGCGGCGCTTCACGTGCCCGAGGAGACACTTGTAGGTGGTTTAGGCAGGAAAACTTCTTGGCCGTTGGATCTGATTTGATCTGGTCCGTCTGTGCTTCATAAATGAGGGACACTTGCTCATTTCCTTCATTCCTGCTGCCCTGAGATAGAGATTACCGAGAGGGTTGAGAGAAAAAGCTTCCTGGTCAAGTTTCCCGAGCTCTTTCCCTGCTGTAATTCTTGTAAGTCCTCACTTTCTCAGTTTGAATTCGCTGTATCGTTCTCTCTCTTCTTTCTTTTTATTTCTTGAGTGAGGCTGGAGAAGACGAATCCGCTAGTACTCGTATGGGAGTGGGATTTTTTTTCCTTAGGTTTTTATTCTTCTTTAGATCAGGCGGTACAACAGGACAGTTGAACCGAGCGGGTTGTCCCGGTGTATTCTTGACCGAGTGCCACCTTTCCTTGAAAACCTTATACTCTTTGCCCTTTAGGCTTGTAACCTTGCCTCCTATATACCTCAGACTCGGAGTTTCTAACCCATACCTAGGTCATCGCTTACTTCCTCATTCCACCGTCGGAGTACCAGAGATGTGTCACTCCAGTTTTGATTCTTCCTCCCAGTTGGAGAACGAAGAGTCACGGTCTAGGACCCCGGACACAAGCCTAGATCCACCCTCTACCACTCAATCAGACCATCATAATGAGGGTAGGATCCCGAGCCGGTTGTTGGATGATGAGTCGGACCAGGAGGCCCCGGTGGCCTCCGTCTCTTGAGGTTCTGGTGACGAAATACCAAAGGGCCTCGACCCCGAGGTTGCGCTCTCTTGTGAATTCACCCCTTCTGTCTTGCGTGCTCAAGACCTTAGCCGAATTAGGGATAGGTACGCCATTCCCGACGGTTGCTCCTTGACCGTGCAGACCGGCGGGGCCCAGCTCCATCACTCAGGCTTTATTACTTTGTACGAGGACTCCCTCGTGGCTGGGTTCCATAATCCTCTTCACCCAGTCGCCCGAGATGTCCTAATCTACCTCGGGATTGTTCCCGGGCAGTTAGCACCGAATGGGTGGAGGTTTCTGATGGGGTCCATCTCCCTCTGGCCCCGAGTCTTCAGGTACGAACTCGTCCTTCAAGAGTACTTGTGGACCCACCAACCCTTCCCTATACACGGAGAGGTCGGGTTCTTCTCTCTGGGGGCTCGGCAGGGGAGAAAAATTATTATCAACTGCCTGAGCAACAATAAGGGGTGGAAGAACAAGTCTTCCAAGTATCTACCCCCAGACTCTATGAGCGGGCCCCAGGGATTCAGCAAAGGACTTCCTGGGTCGGGGAGATGAGGAGTAAGCTCATCCAATACTTATCTTCTTACTTTCGCTTACTTTTAGGTGTAGTCATGCGGTTGACTGTTTCACATTTTGTTTCGCAGTGGGATCAGCAGACCCACCGAACATCCTTGAGGAGTGCCAAGCCAGGATCAGGCGCTTGGCAAATTTGCCTACCAACATCTGGAACATGCTCACCCGGACAGGAGACTTTAAGGCCTCCTACGACCTGGACAAACCCGGTGAAGCTCCCGTCTTTCCTCTAATCATCCCGGGTAAGTATTTGGGCAAACTGTCTGGCTTGATCCATCCTTCGCTGCTTTTCCCAGCTACTGACTGCACATTTTCTTTTTCTCACAAATGGACCCCAGGAGAGATTTGGAGCAGCTAAGGTCCAGACAGGCTGCTGTTGCTGCCGCCACCGTCGCCCGGGTGATGGATAGAGGAAAGAGGCCCGCCACTGAGACCTCAGGCAGCGATCATCCACTCAGGCGGATCAGGCACGAGACGACGATGCACAAGGAACCCGGGGAGACGTCGGCTCCCCTCGTGGTGGTGATGGAGGAGACCGCTCCCCGGGCGGACTTACCGTCCAGGACACCGCTGGGGGAATCTACGAGATCAGGCAGAGGGTTAGGCTAGTCTATCTCCCAGGTTAGGTTGAGAAGTGTGAAAACATGTCTCCTCAAGTCTTCTAGGGGTGGTTGTACAACCTCTCCAATTTCATAAGTACTTCAGCCATTTTCATTTATCATTTGTCATCCTTTTTTCTCTTTATTATCTGTTGAGTAACTATCCGGTTTCGCTTGTTTTTGTAGGTCGGATGCATGGCCGCCGGAGCTGAATTTGTGCTGCCCTCCCTGGCTGGGAGGGCCACTACTACTAAGGGTGCCTTGTCACAGGAACGGGCAGCCTCTGAGGCCAAGGATCCCGCCTTAGCTGTTGAGAAGGACAAGGTCAAGGGCTTGGCTTTGGGCATTGGCGCTATACAAGCGAAGCTGGCGGTCGCCTTGGCTGATTTGGAGGCTGCTCGGACCAACCTGGTGGCGGTGGAGGCTCGAGAGAAGGCCCTAGATAGGGCGATGATGGCAGGGTCTACAGATGAGGCCTTTGACGATGGCTTCTTCCAAGGCTATGAAGACCTGAAGAGGAGGCTAGCCCAGGACCATCCCGAGTGGGACATCTCGTCCTACGAAGGGATAGACTCGGACTACTGGGACATGGGCTCCACCACTGCCGAGAGTTCTAATACTGGGGTCGGACCTGCTGAAGACTCTGCCCCAGGGGGGAATACTGCTCCAGGAAGGAAGGCTGCTCCGGGAGGAGAGGCTCGTGAGATCGAGGATGTGTTCGTGGTAGACGACGCCTAGCCTCTCTGCCTGTCTCTGTACATATTGTTGTTTTTTTTGGGAGGCTACTATAACTGCCCCCCCAGGCTTTGTACATGTTTTTGTTTTTGATTAAAAGGTTCTCTGAGGGAGGCTACTACAACTACCCCCCAGGCTTTGTACATGTTTTTGTTTTTAATGAAAAGGTTCTCTGAGACCGCCCTTTTGCATTAAGTGTTTCATTATTGTGTTCCTTTTTGTACTTGCCTGTTTTTAATTACCTGTGCCCGATTGGTTAAAATCCTGTGAAAACCATGCCTTAGCAAAAGTCTTCTCAGGACCTGTTTTGAAGGTCCCGTCGGGTACAGTGTAGGAGTTAGGTCCTATTACTATCCCGGTCGGTTTCTCTAGGCACTCTAGGTTGGGAATGTTTTGGAATGGAATTCCAGGTCTTGTTAGTGTCCGGTGTGATTTCCTATTTTAGTCCAACATCCCCCTGCCCCCCAAGCTTTTGTTAAGGCTGGCGTTGGTAGAGGAGCCGACCGTAGGGAACCGACCTAGAACATGGGTAGTTGTAGGGTCTTTTTGGGCTTGCCATCATTGGCCACTTAGGGGGTTTGCCCCCATTGTCGGTTATGGACTTAAGTGAAGCCGGTGCCTCGGGTGTGACACCGAGGTCTTTTGCCTTCGGCGTGACCCTGAGGTCTTTTGTGCCTCGGGTGTATTCCCGAGGTCTTTTGTACCTCGGGTGTGATCACGAGGTCTTTTCCGCACGGAACACTGGTAAGGGTAATGACTTGTAGCAAAAACAAAAAATCTTTTATTCCTTTTTAAAATCATAATAATTACTTAAAAAGGGATACAAATTTCCTAACCAATGATAATACATTTTTTATCCAAGCTTTACTGAAAATACTTGCGGAGGTTTTGGACATTCCATGGGTGAGATAGATCATGCCCGTCCAAAGTCTGCAACCAGTAGGTGTCAGGTCGGTTGACCCGGGTAATCCTGTATGGTCCTTCCCAGTTTGGCCCTAATTTTTCGAGGCTCGGGACCTTGGTAGATTGGTTTACTGCCTTCAGGACTAGATCTCCCACCTGGAAACTACGATGCTTGACTTTGCTGTTGAAATACTGAGAGACCCGCTGCTTATAGGCTGCCACTTTCAGATACGCCAGGTCTCTTTTCTCTTCTACTAAGTCGAGCTCTCCTCTGAGGGTTCTTCGTTGCCCTGCTCGCTGAAATTTACTACTCGGTAAGTGGGTAACCCGAGCTCTATGGGGACCACCGCCCCGAAGCCCTAGGTAAGGAAAAATGGGGTCTCCCTTGTGGCCGCTCGGGGGATGGTACGATATGCCCACAGAAGGGTCAGTAGTTCTTCTGCCCAAAGTCCTTTGTCGTTTTCAAGTCTGGTTTTAATTGACTGTAGAATGGTTCGGTTCGTCACCTCTGCTTGGCCATTGGCTTGAGGGTGCTCGGGGAAAGAGTAGTGATTTGATATTCCATATCCGAGCAGAATTGCCTGAACACCGGGGGTATCAAATTGCCTGCCATTGTCACTGACCAGGACCCTTGGGATGCCGAACCGGCTGAGGATCTCTTTCTCGATGAAGTTCTCCATCTTTTTCTTAGTGATTTTTTCTAAGGGCTCGACTTCTGCCCACTTGGTGAAATAGTCCATGGCGATGATCGCAAACTTTACTTGTCCTTTGCCCATTGGGAGGGACCGACAATATCAAGGCCCCACTGAGCGCACGGCCAGGGGCTGACGATTGGTTTTTGGAGCTATCCCGGGCGGTTGATCATGGACGAATAGCTCTGACACTTGTCACACCACTTGACGTATTCTTAGGAATCCCAGGCCATCGTCAGCCAGTAATAGCCTTGCAACAGAACCTTTCGGGAAAGTGCCCGACCTCCAATATGGTTTCCACACACTCCCTCGTGGATTTCATGCAATATTCCCTGGACATGCGTGGGGTGGATGCACCAAAGATACGGGATAGAGAATCCCCTTTTATAGAGAATGCCATCAACGAGGTGGTATCTGGCCGCCCGGTACCTCACCCGCCGGGCATCTTCTTTTCCGTCTGGTAGAGCACCAGTTTTTAGGAACATTGCGATCGGATCCATCCAGCTGGGCTCTAAAGCGATCGGTTCGACCTCCATGCCTTTCAAGACGACCACACTGGGCTCGGGTAAGTATTCTATCCTTATCCCGGGTAGTTCTGACTCAGAGGATGAGGCGAGGCGGGCTAACCGATCGGCTCTCGTGTTTTCTTCCCCCGGGATCTGTGTGACGGAGAGCCCCTTAAGCTTTTTTGAAACTGTTCGGACAAGGGCTACATAAGCAGCCATGTTGTCTTCCCGAGCTTCGTATTCCCGATTGACTTGATTGATCACAAGCTGGGAGTCGTTATACCCTTGGACTTGCTGCGCACCCATAAAGGTGGCCAACTGTAACCCGACCAGCAGGGCTTTCATACTCGGCCTCATTGTTAGAGGCTCGAAACCCGAACCTTAGTGCGTACTCCAGCTGGAGTCCGTCGGGTATGGTCATGATGATCCCCGCTCCACTACCCTGTTTGTTGGAGGACCCGTTGACGACATCCTATTGACGCGTTTTCTTATCACACCCAAGTGTAGGTGATCGTACAAGTAATAAAGTTCTGGAAGTCCAGGTCGAACCCACAGGGAACGGAATAAAATTCTATGAAGTTGAGTAGATAACTATTTTGTCACTAAAAAGAAAATAAAAGATGATGGATTTTTGTGGGGTTTTACTAAACTACTAATTTTTATATTTTGCAATAAAAGTAATTAAAGCTATTTTTTTAACAGTTTATGGTAAAGATTTTAACAGTGAAAAATAAATTAACTAACATACTAGTAAGAAAAGGAAGAAAAATAAATAAAAGCTAAATTTTTGTGAGATAAACTTTTTAGATTTAATAATAGCGAAAGATGGAAATAATACAGATATTTAAGCAAAACTATTATAAAACATGAAATATTAATTAACTAGGGGAAAATGATTTAAAGGAATTGGGAATATGCAAACCAACACTAGATCCCACAACTTTTGTGCATTTGAAAAGAATTTGGCATTTAAGAGCGCAGAGTCATTCTTTATTTAAAAATAAACTTTCACTAGTCAGGGTCATATCAAGTGTGTCAGGTTTGATATGAAACGACGTCGTTTGGTTTAAAGAAAAATAAAAAGGCAATTGGGCAGTAGCCAGGTTCGAACCGTGCCCCGCCGCGGACGTGGGTTATTTGACGTCCAGTCCCCACCACTCTGCCACTACACAATTGCCTATCCATTATTGGATAGAAATATATATAAACACATATTTGAAATATTAACTTTGTCATATGAGTTGTTTGAGTATGCTAGGTGTTTTTTTATGACAAAAGGCATTGTTTGACAATCCACATAATTAGCCTTTTTATTTCAAATATGTACTCTTTTGAGCCCAATATAGCTATAGTATATAAACATGTTAAATGGTCATAAACTATAGATACATAGGTATTTTTTGCCACAAATGGAAAAACAACCCATCTAGATAAATTTGCCCATTTAAGATTAGTGCACAGAAGCTGTGGTTTCTAAGTTTTTATTACATATCCCCAATTAAAGTTTTAGCCTACCATTTTGGAATTGAAACTGTCTTTAAAATAAAAATAAAAGATAAATTAAATAGATGCACGCAATCACCGTCCAATTAAAATTAAAGTTGTAAAACCAAGGTAAGGGTGAAAACTAATATTATTATATTATTTTCTTTACGTAACATGAGCTGGGGTTGAATTTGTGGAATCTGCAAAATAGCAAAGTTTAGTACAACTAGGCTAATAAAATATACATAAATGGAAATACTGAACCAAAAATAAAATACTAAACCTTTGACTTTGGATTCTTGTGGGGTCACAGTGATTGAACTCCAAGAACACAAGCAAGGCCAAACCAAATCCAAATATAATTTGGGAGTAAGATATGGGTATGGTGTGCTTTTGGATTTTAGTAGGTAATTATAACAACTACGTGCCTAAGAAATCTGACATTTAATCGCAAAATCTGTCTTTTAGTGAATGAAAATATTGCTATAAAAATTGAAAATTTGGAATTTCAAACTATTTTAGGGGACAACTATAAGTACTACTAGACTAGAAATATTAAATCTAATTTTAAATAGGAATATTTTACTACTACAAATTGACAAAGGTCATACAAGAAAACAAATATTTTAAATTTAAGAAATACAGTACATAAAGTTTTGCTACATATTTTTGAACATGAAATCATCAATTACATAAAAGTAAAATTTTACAACTACTAGAACTAGAAAAGGCAAAGAAAAATTAAAGTATCTTATTTCTAGGGACAATATAAAGTGCTCACATGATAACCTCCCCTAAACTATTCTCTCTCAAACAGTGATTGTAAACTGTGTTGTAGCTTCTCCTTGTTGTGTGGTTTGCTTCTCCTTAATTTATAGACGAATTCTCAACAGAATTCGTCATTCACTTCGTCATTTGAATAGGAGGTGAGCAGTTTTTTCTTCGTTTTCGTTCCAATTTTATTCAGTCTCTGACACTTCCCTGCGAAACAAAGAAAAGAGAGAAAGAGAGGGAGAGAGAGAAAAGAAAGAAAACGAAAGGAAAAGAAAAAAAACAATTGATACAAATATATGTATCAATTGTCAGGAAGTTTGACAAGTTTTACATCTTTTTTTTTTTTTTTTTGTTTGTGGAATGATTTTACAGGAGGTAACTATTCTTTTTTATTTTACTATGGAATATACTATGGTATGGTTGCTACTTCTTTCATTCCCCTTATTTCACTTCATTTTTACCTAAACATATAAAATATGTAAAAACAAATAATTACATGCATTTGAGTGACATCACCATTAAATTATATTAATTCAAATATGCATGTAAAACTAGGGATTTGGAGAATTAAATGAGCACTATGTCTATTATATTGGCACATAAATGTGCAATATTCAATGTTTGTCACCCGTCCATATAGAGCACCCAGGTCGGGGTGTCAGGCTCTAGGCCGGGCGGTAGAACTGGCGGGTCGAGCTCCTCGACCGGATGTTCTGGATATGTGAACTCAACGAGAAAATCTGTCACTGCCTGTCCCTTGATCGCTGTCTGGGGTCTACAGACTACTTCAAATTCCTCTAACTTCAACGCCAACTTGACAAGCCTTCCGGATGTCTCAGGCCTGCCTAATACCCAGTGAAGCAGCTGATCTGTGAGGACCACGATAATATGGGCTTAAAAGTATGGGCGGAGTCTCCGGGTAGAAATGATGGGGGCGAAGGCCAATTTCTCGATGCGAGAGTACCGACTCTCAGCGCCTTGAAGTGCCCGGTTGGTATAGTAGACCATGAATTATATCCCGTGCTCTTCTCGGATGAGTGTCGAACTTATTGTTGGGGGCGATACTGCCAAGTACAAGAACAACTCCTCCTTTGGTACGGTTATTTAGAGGAAAGGGGGTGATGTCAGGTATTTCTTGAGATCCTAAAACGCCTCCTCACACTCTTCCGACCATTGATATGCCTTACGGAGGATTTTGAAGAACGACAGACACTAGTCAATATCTTGGGAGACGAATCGGTTCAGCGCCGCCACCCGTCTGGCCAAACTTTGAACTTCTTTAGTTGACCTAGGTGACGACATGTTAATAATAGCCTGAATTTTTTCAGGGTTCGCTTCGATCCCCCTCCTGCTGACCATATGTCCCAAGAACTTCCCGGACGAGACTCTAAATGTGCATTTGGTCGGGTTCAACCTAAACCAGAATTTTCTTAAGATGCTGAAGACCTCGGCCAAGTGCTCGAGATGGTCAGACTCGTCTTGGCTTTTGACTAATAGATCATTGATGTACACCTCCATTGACTTCCTGATCAAATCCTTGAACATGTGGTTGCCCAGGCGCTAATAAGTTGCCCCGACATTTGTAAGGCCGAAGGGCATCACCTTGTAGCAGTACGTCCCTTAGTCGGTGATGAAGGACGTCTTTTCTTCATTCCTGGGGTACATGTTGATCTGGTTGTACCCTGAGTAGGCATCAATGAAAGAGAGAAGTGAGTGACCGGCCGTGGAGTCCACAAGGAGGTCTATGCTAAGCAACAGATAGCAATTCTTGGAGCAGGCCTTGTTCAGGTCGGTGAAATCCACGCACAATCTCCACTTCTCGTTGCTTTTCTTGACTAGTACCACATTTGCCAACTAGTAGGGATAGTGGACTTCTCGGACAGACTTTACCTTTAGAAGCTTTTCAATCTCCTCGCGCACCACTGCTTGTCTTTCAGGGGCCATGCCCCTCATCTTCTGCCTGATCGGCCGGGAGTCCGGGTCAATGTTGAGATGGTGGGACATAAACCGGGGATCTATCCTAGGCATGTCTTCATGGCACTAGGCAAAGACGTCCTGGTTCTTTCGTAGGAACTGGATCAACTTCCCCGGAGGCTTGGCTCTAAGAGAGCGCCAATACTGACAGACTGGTCGGGGAGTTCGGGGTCCAGCACCACTTGTTTCAGTTCTTCTGCCGGGCATACTCCATCCCTTATGTCCCTTAGGTCCATCTCCTAGACATTCAATGTTTCTGTAACTACTTCTCTGTGCAAGGAGCTAACAAAACAGCTTCGGGCGGTTGCTTGGTCTCCACGTAAGCTCCCAGACCCGTGTGGGGTCAGAAACTTGATCACCAGGCTGTAAGTTGATGCGACTGCCTTGTCCTTGTTGAGCATTGGTCTCTCCAGGATGACATTGTAGGCAAATGGGGCGTCTACCAGCACAAAGTTTGCAAGTACGGAGACTTGCTGGGGGTAGGCCCCCATGAGAACTGGGAGCTCGATGGTACCGATCGGTTGTGTGCTAGATCCATTGAACCCTTCCAGGGGAGTGGCCACGAGTTGGAGCCGAGCCCTTGATATCCCAAACTGATCAAAAGCTGAGATGAATAGAATATCAGAGGAACTACCCGTGTCCACTAACACCCTATTGACCACATAATTCGCTAAAAAAAGTGTAACCACTAGCGGATCGTCGTGGGGGTAGTGCAAGTCCTTCACATCATCGGACGAGAACATCAATACGTTGGTCGTTGGGGAGCTGGCGGATCAGACGTGCCAGACATCTGATTGAGATGCCCGAGCATGCCTCTTCCTAGCCAACGTGTATCCCCTCCGCCCGAAGTTCCTCCAGAGATCACGTTGATTTGCCCGAGGGGTTGTGGTTGCTCGGGAGCTCGGGTGTCAAGCCGAGGTTGCCTATCATCTGCAATGAACTCGGCGAGGTGACGCTGTTCAATCAGCTTCTCGATGGTAATCTTGAGCTTGAAGCAGTCTTCTGTGTTGTGACCATGGTCTTTATGATACCGGCAAAACTTATCCCGATTTTTCTTCCTGGGCGGGCTTTTCATATTTATCGGCTGTTGAAGGAGCATCTTGGTCTCGGCGGCAGCCATGACCTCGTGGATAGGACGGAAAATAGGTATGAAGGTAATTGGGGCCTGATCCTGACCGCCTTTCTGCTGATCCTGCTTCTACTTCTTTCCGAGCCCTTCTCAGAGACTTCGCATTTGCGTTTGGATCTTGGGGATTCATCTCCCGCAAAGCTAGCATGCTTGGACTTTAGGAACTCTTCCGTGTCGATGTACTTCCTGACCCTCTCGGAGAGCCCAACTAGGGTTGCCGGTCGGTCATGGTGGAATGACGTAGCAATTGTGTTGTGCTAAACTCCTGAGCAGAAGGCTGTGATGGCAACCGTTTCGTTTAGGCGGCGGATCTGGAGCTTTTGCTGGTTGAAACTTTTGACATAATCCTTCAGGGATTCTCCCTTACGCTACGTGACGGTTAACAGTTGGGTGTCGAGCTGTGACCGGTTGAGCATCCCCACGAACTGCCTAATAAAGAGCTTGCTGAGTGCCTTGAAATTGTCGATCGTTCGGGGCTTGAGAGCATAGAACCACTGTGCGGCCGATCCTTTGAGAGTGCTGGGAAAGGCCAGGCACAGTAGTTCGTCGGTAGTGGTGACCAGCGCTATCTGGGCCTTATAAATCCGGACATGATCCACCGGGCTTCCCGAACCATCATAAGAATCGAGATTCAGTGGCTTGAACTTCCGCGGGATGGGGAATCCTGTGATCCGGAGGGTGAAGGGCGACTCAGTTTCTGTATTGGTGTGATCATGGCGCGACTTGCGGCTCAACTTCTCAATTTGCTTCTGCAGGTCCTCGATCTGGGCCATGACATCTATCTGACCGGTCATTCACTCCGTATCTAAATGGTACATCAGGTCGGATGATGAAGCTTCTTCCTCAAAGTGCGTTATCCTCGGGGATAGGACTCGGCTTCAACTCCTGGTAATTGTGTGCCTAAGATCCCCACGGCTCTTGGACGGGGGGTCTTTGGCCGAATCCCGGGCTGTCTGCCCTTTACCCCTCCCCTCTGGTAGCGTGTCTGCTGTTGATGATTTCTCTGGCATCCCCCGCCCGATATGGATTGGCCCTGGGACGTTGCCGGGTAAGCTCGGGAGCTTGGCTACGCTCATCATTCCCGAACTGACCCAAAGTAGGCGGGGACACGGGCTCAGTGTGGGCACGCCTTCAGACCCGAACTGGCTCCTGGTCGCACGCGCCCTTCCCGGGCTGATCCTCAATTTGAGGGAGCTTTTCTTGACGGGCCAGCAACGCTTCGATCTCCTGCTGAGTTTGTCGCTGGCCCTCCAGGAGTTGCGCAAGAGCCGCGGTAATCTGCTCAGAGGTCATGGAAGCAGCAGGTTACCCGGACTGTGAATTTGTCTGACCTGCTAGAGCAGCAGTCTTCCCTTCTTCGACGACATGTTGATCAGTCAAAGATTTGTTTTTCTGAGAGAGTTTTTACTTTCCCATAAACGGCGCCAAACTAATGATGCCAAAAATTGGAAAAGGACAAGAAAAGTATTTAAGGAGTGAGAAGGAATTTGTATGTGGTTCGGCACCGTTAATTAGGTGGCCTACGTCCGCGTGGTGCATTGGAGCGCGTTTACTAACAGATCATCGGCGCCCTGCAGTGAACCAACAGAGAGGGCGGTAGTACCAGAGGACCGGCCGGGTATATACGTGTGAGTGATATGTTCACCGTTATTCTCGTGAGATAAGAATGCGATCCCTCTTAACAGGGGTGAGTGGTCTCTTTTATAGACGCAAGAGACCACTCGTACAAGGTAACTAACTGATTTAGGAAACCTATCTTGATTACAAGTGATCAGCATAAATCATGGAAGTTCTCTTAATGGTTTAGAAAACTGCTCATATTAGTCTTCTGACTAAGTTAGGGAACTGCTAGCAACCTTGTTGAGCGAATCACGGGGCAGGCTCGGGTTGCGTCCGACGAGTCTGCCTCGTGATCCCGAGCTATGGGCACGGACCGAGCGGTTCGAGACTGATGAGCCAGGGTTAGCTAAATTCTAAGCACCTTTTCCAGACAACTCGGTGTCTTCGTGTTAATATGACGATTTGGCTTTGACCGGATATTTTCTGACCCATCAGTTCCTTTAGTTGTTTATTGTATTTTCTACTGGTTCCATTCCATTTGTCTGTTGAATGAAATGCTAATTGTTGTTTGTGATTAAAAAATAAAAAAAGTCAAGCTTGCTTACTACGGAGTAGAATTTTGATGAGGTGGGTCGGAGTTAGGTTATAGCCCGCCCCGACTTAGGGAGCATTGTGGGTCATGCCGTCTGGTTCTTGACTCTCAAGCTTAGAAAAGCTATCAAGGTCACCCTTTGGTAGGGTTGCCACCCCTTTTACCGTTTTACACTTTTTGCTTAGCAAAATAGAAGATAATGTCAATATTATGATACACAAATTTATATCTCAAATTCGATTTTCAAACTTCAAATTGTGTTTGTGAGGGCCAACTATAAAACATTTTGGATAAAACATCACTCACAATTTTCACACAACTTTTTATTTACAATTTACAAAATTGTGTCTATCTCTCTCCTGTGTCACTGTGAGGTCCACTGACATCACAGGATGATAAATGAGAGAGATAGACACAGTTTAATGAGTTGTAAATAAAAAGTTGTGTGAAAATTGTAGAAAAATCATTACTCAAACATTTTTCAATACCGATTCAGTAGTTCCCTCTTTACTGAATATGATACAACTCCAATCATCTAATATAGCCCTACTGTTGGGAAAAATTTTATGATACAACCATAATGGTATGACTGTACCATACATCTTTTGGTGGTTTTGGTGTAACAACCTGAAAATTCATAAACATTTAATTGCATTGTTATATATAAATTCAATTTGGATTATTGCTTTCATTTTAATTTCAATTCTCACATGTTTATTTCTTAATTCTTGACTAATTACTGTTGAAATTCTTATTGGGGGTCAAACTGTAAATTTTAATAAATTTAGTAATGCATGTATTGGATTTTAAAACTGTATTTCAAAACGGTGAAAATAAATTATTTTAACTCAAACTGTATTTTTATAAAATCGGAAAATTGATTCTTTCGATAAAATGAGTTTTCTGTATTTTTGTGGTGACCACCGCGCCGCGAAAATACCAGTTTATGTTTAAAACTGTCTGTGCCACGTTAACTTCTACAGTTTTAAATCCCCGTCAATCAAGAATGACCATTGCTTCATATCAAATTAATACTTGTAATGATTGTATAAGCTTTGTTTGGTTATGCTTACATGATGTGCTTTAGTTTGTGTCTACAAGCTTGTTTTGCCAAACACTTATGAAATTGACCCCTATTGATCTATACTACCCTTTCAAAATCTGGAGAGTGTATATATACGTTTGTATCAATGTGTAAGTATTCCACAGTTTTAATTAATTGGGAAAAACAAATCATTTTGTGTTGTGTATGTGAAGGAACTTGGAGGCCAAGTTCCCAATGTCTATATAACTCTCATCCTATTCTCCATTACACACATTTTTGTTTTGGGTTTACAAACACAGCAGAGAAAAAAAATTGAGAGAGCTTAGAGAGACCACAGATAACTCCTACATAGATTATTTTAGAGAAAAGCTCCAAATTCTCCATAGCTTAAAGCTTGAAGCTCCATTGGGTTGCTTAATTCTAGTTTCTTTCTCAACTAAATCTATAGCTTCAATCTCAGTGAGTATTATTAACTCACTCCTAATGTAATTCATGTCTTGATTTTGTTTTTATAGCTTAATCTGAAAATCACCATGGTTGATTTTACGTTGAAGTTCCATAGCTTGAAAATCATGAATTTCTAAACTTAACCAAAATTTGTTTTCATACATAAAAATGAAAGATTATAGTACATATAGACTATGGTTGAAGTTCTAGAGCCTAGTTTGTTCATATAAGAAAGTATATTAGAAATTAAGTTTTGTCAAATTTTAATTTTTCATAAAATTCAAGAGTTATACATTGATTTGTGTAAAATTGATTACTTATTCTTAATCCTTGTTGAAAAACAAAGAATTTCATATATTACATGCCCTATTTGCTTCCGGATTTGAAAATGGGTCAAAATTGGGTTGAAAAACTGAAACAGAGCAGTTTCAGTAAAGAAGACGAAGCCCCAGCACTAACTCATGCGCGCGATCGCGCGAGCGGCCCGCGCGCGTGAGGTGTGCTTTCCCCGACAGACAGAAGAGTTTATATATTAAAAATGAAAAATGGGCATATCGTGCGAGCGGCCCGCGCGCGCGACTGCTGGCAATTTCTAGTTTTTGCTTGTTTTGTGATAAGGGACTGTTTGGGGTAAAATTTATATACTGTATGAGTATTGTTTGGGAAATTTATTAAAGCAGAATCCTATTTGATATGTTTGAACGATTAAAACAATGAATTGTGACTTATTAATCCCCGTACGTACGTGTTCCTTTAATTCATTAAATTCCTTTATGTTTAAGGTTCATGACATACATGTGGAGTCGTTTGTACATGCATGTGGGTGTCAGTCAATGTTGAAAAGAGCAACGGTCAGTGTGGAAAAGAGTATGAGATTGAGATTGAGATTGTGTTGTGGACACTCCCTGGTTATTGTGTGCCCAAGTGTGACGTGTTGAGATTGCGGTGAGAGTGTCTTTGAAATGCGACGGTGGCAAAAATTGGACACTCCCTAACGCCCATGGTAACATTAAAGTGTGTGATGCCGAACTTGGACATTCCCCGGCACCCATGGTAGTGCTAAAGTGTGGCCTACGGACACTCCCTAATACCCGAGTCTGGATACTGCGTGAGGGTTCCTCCGGTATTTGCATGGCGGTTTAGGTATTCAAAGTGTGAGGCATTGGACACTCCCTGGTACCCCGGACCAAAGTGTGAGGCAAACTGGACATTCCCTGGCACCCCTGTGCTAAAGTGTGGCTATCGGAGTATTTCAAAGATACTGGTGTGAGATAGTGGGTTGTTGTGGTTGTCGAGAGAAAAGAGTCGGTAAGATGAGTGTGGTGCATTCTCTCATACACGGTCCTATGTTTTTATGAATGAATGACTTTTAATATATTTCTCATTGTTTTATAAATTGAATTCTTTCTATGGTTATATCATCGATTTTACAAAATTTAAAAAGGAAAAATTTGTACATGGGTATGTATTACATTTAAAGTTATGTTTTTAATACTCACCAGCTTCTTGAAGCTGACGACGTTGATGCGTCCTGGACATTCATGTTCAAGCTTTTCAGGTTATGATATTGCTGAGCCTTATGACTATGCTAATTGAGAACGTCGGCTTTTGGAAGAGAAACTGTTATCGTCATTGTATAATTTTAAGTTATATGCTTTAAGTTATGAACCGTTTTGTAATAAGGATGACTGTAATAGACATTAAGTTATTGTTTTGTTTCAAGGTGGTCTGTGCCTGTAGATGACCCCGTGCTGTAATATGTAATAAGTTAGAAATTTTTGTAAGCCTTGTTTGCTCTGCTCTGATTATTATGTTTTTGCTGTTCGACGTTTGGGACGGAATCGATCCTTCAAACTGTCGCGACCTACGGGTCCATAAAGGAAATTAAACGATTTCCTTATTTATGCTACGGCGGGGCGTGACATTTGGTGCCGACAAGTTGTGATTGAGTAATACTTTACCCCCAATCTTTTCACAATTTTTTATTTACAACCTACAAAGTTGTGTCTATCTCTCTCATGTGTGTCACTGTGGGGTCTACCGACTTCACAGAATGACACATGAGAGATACACAGAGTTTTGTGGGTTTTGAACAAAAGATTATGTGAAAGTTGTGTATGAGGTTTTATCCAATTTTAAATCTTAAATGCTTCCCAAATACATGTGAATACCACATGTGTTTGAGAAGCATTTAAAATTTAAAATTTAAGAAGCATAACATTAGAGCAACTCCAACCCACCTACCAAATACACTTTCAAAGTCATAAAATGACAACTCTTTAACTTTCACCCACTCCAATGCACAGTCAAAGAGGCTACCAAAAAATGAAAAAGCTATTTGTATTGTCATATTTGATATCTAAAATGACTTTTGTCAAATGTGGGTCCCATGCACTGTCAAATAAAACAAAAGCCACAATGGCTGTGTCTTGTATGCATTTCTGCAGGAACAAAACGTGGGCCCATGCCACGTGTCCATCAACGGCTATATTTGGATGAAATTTGGCAGTTTGGATGAAATTTACCATTGGAGCAGTATTGTCAAAATATAACTTTTTTGTACTGTAGCAGTGTCAAATTATAGCTTGAAGATGAAAAAAATGACTTTTTGCATTGGAGATGCTCTTACTCGTTGTGATTTAGTACATGCATGTTCTAAACTTTGGCCTTAATTAGTTTGTTCTAAGTCAATTTGATTCTAAGACCAAATTGATTTTCAAAGTTAGAACATATTAAGATTAAATCACAACACGGCGACACCAAAATGTGACTGAATGGTACAATCAAACCATTATGGCCATATCATAGAAGATCCCAGTTCTATTGTAAAACGGTACTCCCTCTGTCCCAAAATAAGTGTTTACTTTTGAAAGTCAATTATAAAATTTAATAAATTTCCTTTAATACTTTTACAATTAAAACAAAGTAGCATTTATTTGTGGAAAGTCAAATTATTTGTGAAAAGTCAAACGTCCATCACATCTAAGGATAAAATAGAAAAAGTGACTATGTAATGGACCAAAAAATTAATGCCATAATACATCTTTCTTAAATAATGTGTAAACTTGAAGTAGATGCTTATTTTTGGGACGGATGAAGTATTATAGGTTAAAGAATAATGATAGGGGTACAACTTATTTACAATCTGCTCTATCTCTCTCGTAAGTGGCACTGTGAGATCCATTTAAATTTTAATAGGTCCCAATATCACTAAAAATATATATATAAATAATTATAAATGAGATTGTAAGAATAAATTTTACTCCTTATCAATATTGATTGGTCAAATATTAATATTTAGAGATTCTCACATCCCTTTGCACATTCATGTGAAATTTAAAAGTCATTGAAGCAAATAGGCAATTAATGCCTGGTACTATATGGATTAGTTGAAAGTTGAAACCAATTCTGCAATTTGTTGGCGCATGCATGTGAGAAGAATAGAGACAATATTCAATATGACAGGGTTGGCCGGGTGGTCGAATCAAATGGCACATCCAAGTAACATAAAAATGCCTAAAGTCACATGATTAAATATCTTCTAAATTATTGGCTTTTTACCTTGGTACAGTCTTCTTGTTTTACTCTCATTGTCACTTGAAGAATTTTGATCTAAGTACTTTATTTTTAACATGTCTCAAATTGTGATCTAATGGAAAAAAATTCATTTTCCTGTAAAACCAATTGTTATGTTTTTAGTAGTATATGTATTAAGTGATCAATATTCAAACTTTGTAAGGAAAAATGGTTAAAAAAAAATTTTAAAATAAAAAAATATGAAATATTTAATAGAATATTAGTGGTAAATACCTCAAATTGAATAGTCTAACTCTATAGCCCACCCCGCCTTTTATTTTCCTCAAAACTCCTTTATTGGTACAACTGAACCACCTTAACTCCTTTGACCTAATTAATTGACTAGTACATGGACCGAAATACCCCTACACTACCATGTAGAGTTAGAACTTAGAACACAGAGAAAGAGAGGAAGAAATTGGTCTGTGTTCAACATTTGCCACCACCGCAGCCATCACCGACGACAGAGACCACAACCATCTCCGAACAATTGTATGTGTCCGACGTCTGCGAATCGTCTTCTCCGACCCATATATCCCTTGAATCTGAAGCTCCGGCAACAAACTCCATTGCCATAACCAACGGTGCGTGTCCAACATCAGCGGAGTCGTCTTCTCCGACCAACATCTCCCATGAATCTGAAACTCTTGCAACACACTCCAGCGCTTTGTACTTTGTTTGGGGCTCGGTTTGTAGTCAAGCCATCTTCTAAGAACCTCAATTTTCTAAATCTGAGTTTGGGATCTATTCCATTGTGATTGGGTTGTTCACATGGTAAGACTGATGCTGTTTGCTTAAATGCTTTAGAGAGAGACAGATGAGGCAACCTTTTTTTTTTTTTGACTGGGAAGGCTTGTTTGGAACAATATTGACTTTGCTAATTCAAATTGATTTAGCCCTTGTTTTGTAAAGGGTAAGCTTTAAAATATATATATATATATATATGCCTATAGTAGTAAAGTGGGTTTGTTTCGGACATTACTTTTGCAAGGTTTTTGTGTTTAGTTTGTTGTGTGAAATTTCACATGACTATAGCAGTATGTTTGAAGAGTTTTTTTTTTTTGACAAATTATGTGTAATTTCACATAATTTTTCTTTTCATAAATTTCACATAGATATAACTAGTTATGTGAAGTTTCATGTGAGTTTTTCTTTTCACAAATTTCACATAGATAGTTGTGTGATATTACAACTTTTTTCAGATGCTTGAGTCTCTCTTTCGCCCTTTTTAGAATAAAATTTCACACTCAAAAGAATTGTGTGAAATTTAACACTAAAAAAAGTTATGCAAAACAAAAGGTTATGTGAAATTTTCACCTAATTAATTCTAGAGAAATGCTGAGACTCTAAACTCCCTCTCTCTCTCTCTCTCTCTGGATCAAAATTTCACCTTGAAAAAAGTTATGTGAAATTTCACATAACTTTTTTCAACTGTGAAATTTCACATAACTTTTTTTTTTTTCCAGAATTTCATAACGACAATTGTACTTGTTTGATAGATCTCATCGAGTAGGTTCCGAAAATATATTTCTCACATAGAAAAAGGTTATGTGAAATTTCACATAACTTTTTTCAAGTGTGAAATTTCACATAACTTTTTTTTTTTTTCCTCAGAATTTCGTAACGACAATGGTACTTGTTTGATAGATCTCATCGAGTAGGTTCCGAAAATATTAATTTTACCAAAAAAAGATTTCTAGATTAAAAGTTATGAATTTTTAAACTTTGAAATTTTTTTGAAAAATTAGTTAGGAAAGTGACGTTATCACCGTTTGCTCAAATGAAGGAGCGTGCGTGAGTTTCACGAATTGGCAATTTTGTCCAAAAAAATTATATGGAGTTTTCATTAAATTGATTTGTTGACAGAATGAAACACCAAAAAAGTTCATAAACATGGAGTTTCGACTAAATCTCCCAATATTTAATTACACCGTAAAATTAGCGCATTCCATAAGCATGCATAATTTGAACCATTTGAATAAACTAGTAAGGTTTGACTGACTATTTGGTAGTAAAGTCATAATTGAGTAATGCTATACTTCCCAAAAGAAATTTCAAATTCCCACCTTAAATAATGTGGTAGTGGACTCACTGATAATGATGATTAAATTATTTCAACATCATTCAATCAAAATCCAGTAATCCCACTACTACATTATTTGAGGTTCAAATTTGGGGTTAAAATTTAAAAAGTATAACATTACTCATTTGAATTTTATCATGATTATAATTTATATTAAACCATAAGGACCATGTAAAATTAAACGATCATAAATTTTTTTTATTGATTTGTTGAGAAAATAGTGTAAAATGTAATTAGCTTATAAAAGATAATAACTTCATAGTGATGGTTAAATTAAAAAGCTTGATTTATGTATGTTTTAAAACAACTTTTTAAATATATATGTATGCCATGCTTCCAAATTTAGTCATATCACTTGTTAAAACAACTTTTTGCCTTAATTGTATGTATGCCATGCTTCCAAATTTAAATATATATGGTTCTTTGCCTTCCTAAATATCCCAGAAACTATGCTTTCATAACTTCATAGGATTCAATATGGCAAAAATTAGTCATATATTTTATAGTATTGTTTAAATATTGTCATTCTTACATTTTCAGCTGCAAAATCACCATAGATGGACCATATATATGATAGACAATTACTTTGAGTGGGGACTCAAAGCAGTTGCTTGAGTGTCTTTTGTTTAGGATTCGCCGTGATTCTCAAATAACCCCTGGCGGAGCCAACAAGGGGCAAGGGTGGGCCTAGGTCCTCCCGGGTTTTTAAAAATTATACTTTTAGCTTAGGTATTTTATGAGTTTTAGAAATGGCCCTCCCTGAAATTTAAAAATTGCACTTTTAGCTTAAGAATTTTATGAGTTTTAGAAATAGACCCCCTTGAAATTTTAAAAGACATCCTATAATGTTTAAGTTTCTCCAAATAGACACAAATTATATTTTCAAACATCACGTTTCAAAATTAAAAATCACATATTTTACCCAAAATGTGGTGTAAAATAATTCTACATCTTCTCTCCCTCTTTTAATATTGTTTCTCCTATATCAAGACCAAAAGAGACCACTTTCTCTTTTTTGTTACGACATAAAATCAATTCTACACATAATTATGTATAATTACAACCCCCCCCCCCCCCCCAAAAAAAAAAAATAAATAAATAAATAAATAAAATACCTCGGGCCGCTGCACCCCGAACCCCCATATAGCCTAGGCACCCTTAACTAAAATTCCTGATTTTGTCCCTGACCCCTGACTTCGTTGACCAAAATTCTAGAAAATGATATTATTTCATTTGAATAAGGTAACGCATTTTTTGAAACAATAATGCTAGGTATACACACTTTTTTATACACTTTTTGACACACTATGCTTTAAATGCATGTACCTTGTGCTGTTTGAAATTTTCACACTTTTCTGTGCACCACTTACACAACACATGATACATGCATTTAAAACTGTGTCAAAAAATGTGTAAAAAAGTATATGCATAGCATTACACCAAAATAAACAACGGAGACTTTAAAACTGTGTGTCAAAATATGTGTAAAAAAACAGGTACATGCAATTTTTTTCCCCTTTCCTCACTTTACTTGAGCATGCGCATAGCCATAGATTTCAATCATAATACCAAATCTCCTGAGATAAGGAATTTTTGACGCCCCACAAGCATAGCCATTGATTTCAATCATAATACCAAATATACTGAGATAAGGAATTTGTGACGCCCCACAACTCTCTCTCTCTTTATTCATATTCTTTCCTCTCAAATTTCTTAGCCGCATTCACACCATCACACATGAAAAGTAAGAAAGTGACCCTATGAAAAGTCCTTGGGCTATCCGGAATCCGTCTCTCTCTCTCTCTCTCTCTCTCTCTCTCTCTCTCTCTCTCTTTAAATTGCCACTTGCATAATATAAAACTCTTGTTTGCCTAAATTCCTCTCTCTCTCTCTTTAAATTGCCACTTGCATAATATAAAACTCTTGTTTGCTTAAATTCTTTACCCCCAATTTCTTCTGAACACAGCAAAAGATAAGGTATTTGAATAGGAGTGGTGTACCTAAAGATTAAAGGAGAGACAATTAAATAGAAAAAGAAAAAAAAAAAACAGTAGACCCCAAAGTGGGGTAAAATCTCCAGTAAAAGTAAATGCCACAGTCTTGATTTTACAGTTTGCTAAGCCTTTGTCTTTCTTTATTCCTAGAAGAGAGAAAAAGCAGGAAAGTAGAGAGGGAGTGGGAAACGAGATATTATTATTTTTATTTTTATCGGATGACGAGAATAAATTCTCTAGTTTGTTCTTTGGAGTTTTTGTCAAAAAATTTTACGATTTAGATATTGTTGTTTTATTGGAGTAGAATATGGTCAAACTCTGAGTATGTGTACCAACCTCAAAGCACACACACCGGATAAATTAGGGAGATGAGGGTGGTAGGATTTGTTCACACCAAACTCTGGATACGGTTCGTCTAACTACTTCTTGAGATTCGCTCTTCCAATCAACTCACACGATCCGGGGGACCTCCCTTTGGAATAGGGATGTATGTGTAGAAGGGCAAGCGGGGGAACTCAAGCCCCCTTTGATTTTTGAAAAATATCATATATATATATATATACACAGTCAGGCTATAAAGAGGGCGAGAACTTCTGTTTTGGCCGTCGGATTGTGTTTTCATTAATGACAGTTTTGTTATTTCACAGTTTTTTAACACAATCCAACGGCCAAAACAGATGTCCTCTCTTTAATTAAGAGAGGTGACCCTTTTTAGAGAATCTTTGTATATCTATATACCCTAAAAAAGTATATTTTTACACTTAAGTCTCCCTTCCAAATTTAAAAAACTTTCTATTTTACACTTAAGTCTCCTCCCAAGTACGAAACATTCAACATTTTGATCTCAATTTATAAAAATAATGTGCCATTTTATAATACATTTAGTGTCGATCAATAATAAATTTTCTAATTCTTTCATCCGTCCTTCGTCTCGGTTTCTATTGCTGCGCAGAACCCTTGCTCTCTGTTTTGATTTTTGTGCCCCTTATTTTCTTCCAGACCGAGATGCTAAAAAGACAAGGCTATATTGCCTTCACAGCAACAAGCTAATTGAATTAGCTAGGTCCACAAGTTAGCCTAGGCCCACATGGCCCACATGGGCCAATAAAGTCACCAACAAAAGACTTAACAAATAATGTCAAAGGATTCCTCAAAAAAAAATAATGTCAAAGGAAGCCCAATAAGAAACAGTCTCATGTTTATGGAACCCAATACACATGGAATACCTAACAAATCTCTCCCTCTATACACATGAGATGAGGGAATAACTAACCTTGACCCCTCGATTGGAGTCCATTCTGGCAAGCTCTCGACAGAACTCAAGCTTCTCTCTTGTCACGACCTTAGTCATCATATCAAATAGATTCTTGTCTGTATGATTTTTCTTCAGCTTCATTTCCTGTTTTTCCATCACCTCACGAGTCCAGTGGTAACGAACATCAATATGTTTCGTGCGGGAATGGTATGAGGCATTCATGCTCAATCCATAGCACTTTGACTATTGCAATGAACCACATACTCATCTTGCTTCAAATCCAACTCTTGGAGAAACCGTTTCATCCATAACATCTCTTTCCCTGCTTCAGTAGCAGCGATATACTCAGCTTCAGTGGTAGACAATGCAACACATTTTTGCAACTTGGACTGCCACGAGACAACTCTCCAAGTAAAAGTAAACAAGAAACCCGAAATAGACTTTCGGTCATCGATATCCCCTGCCTTATCTGAATTTGTAAACCCTTCCAAGACTGATTTTGAACCCCCAACACATAAGCACAAACTTGAAGTGCCCTTCAAGAACCGAAGAATCCACTTGACTCCTTCCCAATGGTCTCTTCCAGGATTAGAATGAAATCTGCTCACAACACCTACTGCATGAGCAATGTCTAGCCATGTACAGACCATCGCATACATAAGACTCCCTACTGCAGAAGAGTAGGGAACCACTGCCATCTCTTCTCTTCCTTCTCGGGTAGAGGGACACAAGCCTTTATTTAGCTTAAAGTGACTCGCAAGAGGAGTGCAAACTGACTTAGCATCTCTCATGTTGAACTTTTCATACACCCGTTCAACGTATTTCTCCTGTGACAACCATATCTTCTTGGCTTTCCTGTCACGAACAATCTTCATACCCAAAATCTGTCGTGTTGGGCCTAAGTCCTTCATATCAAAGGACTTGAACAACTCTCCTTTAAGCCTGCGAATCATATTAGCATCTTGCCCAATAATAAGCATATCATCAACATAAACCAAAAACATAACAAAGTTACCATCACAAAACTTCTGGACATAAACACATTGATCTGCAGCTGTTCTCTTGAACTCATGACCCACCATAAATGAATCGAATTTTCCTGTACCACTGTCTCAGAGCTTGCTTAAGGCCTTAGAGACTCTTCAACTTGCAGACTAAGTGCTATTTTCCCTTAACTTCAAATCCCTCTGGTTGTACCATATAAATCTCTTCCTCCAAATCACCATGAAGGAAGGCAGTCTTTACATCTAGCTGCTTAAGCTCAAGATCCATGCTTGTTATTAAACCCAAAGCCACTCGAACAGAACTCATTTTTACCACCGGTGAGAAAATCTCATCAAAATCAACGCTATGCTTCTGACCGAAGCCCTTGACAACTAAACGAGCCTTGTACTTTAGTAACTTGTCACCATCCTTCTTCAACTTGAACACTCATTTGTTTCTCAACGTTGTTATGCCCTTAGGAAGATTAATCAACTCATAAGTACTGTTCTTATGCAAAGAATTCATCTCATCTTGCATAGCATGTACCCAACTACCTCTGTCTCTGTGAGTCTGAACTTCCTGAAAATTCTCTGGCTCCCCCTCATTTGTCAACAAAATATACTCAGAACTAGAATACCTGACTGTTGGCCTCTGCTCTCGAGTCGATCTCCTAACTTGAGGTACTATAATCTCTAGTGGAGGGGGCTGCTCCCCCTGCTCAACACCCTCTGTATCTAGCACATCATCATCATCCCTAAATTCTGGAACATCTATAACTGGCTCATCCTATAAGTTTTTCCCTATCTGTGGCACTATGATGTGGAAAGAACTACTGTGAGGTCTGGAGCACTACTTGCTCTAGGCTGTGCAAGTTTTTCAAATCTGTCAAAGTCTGATGCTCATGAAATATATCATCTCTGCTTCTGATCACCTTTTTATTTTCTGGATCCCATAACCGGTACCCGAACTTTGCATCTCCATAGCCAACAAAGATACATAGAGTAGCTTTATCATCAAGCATAGATCTCAGCTCCTAAGCAATATATGCAAATGCCTTGCACCCAAACACCCTCAGATAAGAGTACGAAATGTTACCATTAGTCCATACCTTCTCTGGAACCTCAAAATCTAAAGGAACTGGAGTAGATCTGTTAATCAAGTAACAAGTTGTGCAAACAGCTTCACCCCAGAATGACTTAGGCAGCTTACTCATTCGTAACATGCATCTGATTCTCTCTATAATAGTGCGGTTCATCCTCTCAGCCACACCATTGTGCTGTAAGGTACGTGGAACTGTCCTCTCATGCTGTATACCGTGACTTACACAATATGCTTCAAACTCTTTTGATATGTGCTCTCCCCTGTTATAAGTACGAAGACACTTCAAAGGTTTTCTTGTCTCTCTTTCCACCATGGCATGGAACCTCTGAAAATGCTGAAAGATCTGTTCTTTTGTTTTCAGAAAATACACCCACACTTTGCGTGAAACATCATCAAAAAAAGTAAGAAAATACTTATTTCCACCCAAAGACTCACCTCAATGGGACCACAAACATCAGAATAAACCATATCAAGCAACTTGGTTTTTCTTTACTAGAAGCATGAAAGGAAACTCTATGATGCTTATCAAATAAACAATAATCACAAGGGTTAAGAACTGTACCTTTGGCAAAGGGAATGAGGGACTTCTTTGCCAGAATCTGCAACCCTTTCTCACTCATGTGCGCCAACCGCCTGTGCCATAAATTTGGTGAAGACTCATCCTCAATTGTATTGAGCTTGCTTGAACACACTTTCACATGAGTCTTGTACAAAGTACAACAAAGTTCCCCTTTTGCAACAACTAGGGACCCTTTAATGAGTTTCCACTTTCCGCTTCCAAAATGGTTATCATAACCCATTTTATCTAATGCAACACTAGAAATCAAATTTAACCGTAAATCAGGAACGTACCGAACATCCTTCAATGTCAAAGTGCAACCCAGGCTAGTCCGAATACACACGTCACCTATCCCCTCAATCTTGGAATAGCTGGTGTTACCCATCTTCACAATACCATAGCCACCGACTTTGTACGAAGTGAAGAACTCTCTCCTAGGAGTAGCATGGTAGGAGGCGGCTGTATCAACAGAACACTCAACATCACTATTTGTAACATTTAGGCACTTCTCATCTCCAAATGAGAGTACCACCACATCCTCAGAAACTGTACCTGTAGTATTCGTGTCTTCTGACTTCTTCTCAGTATTACCCTATTTCTGGTCTCTCTTACGAATTCTACAATTTTTGCTCGTATGGCCTTTCTCGTTACAATAATAGCATAAAAAACCTCATCTCGCCTGTGACTTGCCTCTGCTATTCTTGGACTTACTACGATCTTTAGGTCATTTCCAAGACCCTCTGATCGAATACCTACCCCCGTTCTCCGTGACAAGAGCCTGTGTCTGATCTGCACCCATACCTTTTCGCTTGGTTTCCTTGTTAAACATGTTGTCTAACAATTTCCAAAGTCAGCTTACCATTGGGAGCTGAATTACTAAGAAACACAACCAACGTCTCCCCAACTATCGGGCAAAGAACTCAATAATAGCAAAACTTGAAATTCATCATCTAAATTCATCTTCATTGTAGCTAACTGATTAACCAGACTCTGAAAGTCGCTCAAGTGCTCGGCAACGGAATTCCTATCTTTGAATTTTAAGTTCACAAGCCTTCGAATCAAGAAACCTTTGTTCTGCGCAATCTTTTTCTCATACATAAACTCTAATTTTTTCCATAAACTTTGTGCATTAACTTCTTGGACAACATAATGAAATACGGTGTGATCAACCCACTGTCTAATTTGGCCCACTGTCTTCCGATTTAATTTTATCCAATCTGTAGCAGACATAGTTGTAGGCTTGGTCGTATCACCCTCAATCGAATCATACAAATCTTTACAATATCCTCCATTCTTGACTTCCAAATGGCATAATTCGAAGCCATAAACTTAATCATCGAATGTGATAACTCCTCTATTTAATCACGCAAGACAATAAATAATAATAATAATTAACCTTAGCTCTGATACCACTTTGTTGGGAAAAAATCGAAAATCCCCAGTATTAGGAGTAACACTTCCTTACCTTGTCAAGTGTGAATTAAATAGAAACTAATATCCAAGCCACAATAGAAATAATTTTTGTTCACCACAATCAAGCACAAATAATATAATAACATGGCTTATGAGCTAGCTTTTGGGGTTGAGAAGACCCAAGATCACCCAACATTAGTATCAGAGTTCAGGTTACAACATCTCGACCAAACAGTCACAAGGGAGAGACTGGTCGATGGTTTGCCGATCAAAGGCCCAATGTGTGAGGGGGAGATTGTTGGGGTTTCCCACATTGATTGTGGAAGGGGCTGGTGGTCAGATCATAAGTGAGAGAAAACCTCATCTCTTGAGCTAGCTTTTGGGCTTTAGAAGGCCCAAGACCACCCAACATTCTTAACCCCAAAAGCTAGCTCAAGAGGTGAGGCTTTCTCTCACACTTACAATCTGACCACCAGCCCCTTCCACAATCAATGTGGGAAACCCCAAGAGGGTGTGCGCGTGTGTGGAGTGTGTGTATCTAGTTCAGATCCAGGTAAGTATAAAAATAAAATAAAAAAATAAATTTGGCATCAACAAACCAAACTCATGAGAAGCATGTATAGATTAGATATATCCACCTAGAGAAATTTTCCATTTTATTCAAAAAATAATTTAAGTAACAAATTCCCTAAAACTTCCGGATGTAAATACAAAAAGGAACTATTCATCTTTCAAACATGTACCCACATCATTATGTAACACAGATGACTAATAACGCTAGGAATCAAGGCACCGCAAATTGTTAGAAAAAATAGAAAATTCCTTCGATGCATTGATTGAACAAATTGTGAGAAAAAATTTACATGTCATCAAAAGCAGCGCCGTCTAACCTTCGAGGGAGGTTGTACTCCATGATTTCTCTTCTCCCTGAAATTGTTACTCTCTAGAAAGTCGTTTTACTGGAAAAAAAACCATCAGAATACCGCAGCAGCACATGGTGAATGAATTCTCTATCAACTAAATTTCCCAATTTCCATCTTCTTCCTAATCGCCTTTTGACCATGGTATATGAAGGTATCCAATATCCCCGCCACGGTGAACACACCTGAACACGGTTACCAATGCAACACTATACCCATTCAACACATGTTATTTATGGCATATAAGATCAGTGAAATGGGTCGTTCGAACAAATGTCCCATGATTTTTTGACAAATTGACAAAATGCCAAACAAGAAATTTGTGCTCACAGTAATAAGTATACAACATATGACAAACAATAATAGAAAGGCGGCAACCAAAATTTTGATTTTACCTTATTTAATCCTTTAATTTTTCTATTTTGCTAGTGCATGAACTAGGGTTTTGGGGGATTGGTGGGAAGGAGGAAAAGAGAGGAAATTACCTCCAATTATAGCGCAAACGTTTGTTAGGAAGTGCAAGAATGAAACATGTTCCTCCGTGAAAGTCACCTGAATCAGGGGAAAACCCAATTATCCATAGCCAAGGTAACTCAGCAGTGTTTTTTGATGCCACAAGCATGCGAGCACGTGTTATGCTTGATAAATTAAACTTCCAATCATTTCATACAGGAAATAAAATAGCAAACTTGAAAGAAAACACTGAAGGAAAATTATCTGATATTGCATCACAGATGAAAACCTAATTTGTTGACCGCATCACCAGATAATGATGTGTAAGTTTAAATAAGACATGCAACTTTAGGATGATAACCTACGAAGACTGGATACCACTACAAGGTAATAACCGTCTCCATCCCATTCCATCTCGGATACTAGCAGTCTAGCACTCCTGGGATGATGAAGAATATGCATCTGATACTCATTAATTTCAATCGCGTATAGATACTATAGCACATGCATTTGACATCATTAACATTTTGGTGCTCTATAGTCTGGTGGTATAGTACAAACTACAAAGTGTTAGAAAAACATAACAGAGATTGTGTCCTACACGTATATAAATGAATAAACACTTAGAATCTGAGATATTATGGGAAACAATAATGTTGAATTAGGTCATGAAAAAGACTGCCAGAGTAATGTGTGCATAACATGGAAAAAGAATTGTCAATTTTTATTTTTTTCCTAGATATATTCAAATCTACTAAGTAGTAATGCAACTACACACTATTCACAAAGGGTGCACATATTGTAATGCCCTCATATCACAATATCATTGTCTGTCCTCAACAGCACATCCGTATTGCATCATATCTACATCCCATTCATAATTATGTATATATGCTTCATAGATGATGAGAATAAATGACCAGATGAACACACCTTGATTGGTGAAAGGTCATAGAAGAAGAAAACTCCAGGAAGGGACTGAAGGTGACCTGCTTCTGCACTCTTAAAATGTTCAGTGACGGAGAACTGCCATATAACAAATGCTAGTGTATCTCATCTCATGTTCAGAAGATGTAACAGAAAAGCCATGACAAATTTGACAAGATAACTGACCTGATTTGACTGGATGGTGTGTCCACTAACATGTGTATATACTGTAGGTACCACCTGCAGATGTGTTCGAATTTTGTGAGCACGGAGTAGAGTTGAAGGGGAAATCTAATTTTCTCATTCTAATTAGTTTGATTTAATAAAGGAGGGGAAAAAAGAAAAAGAAAAGAAGTCAACAGCTTAGATGGTGAAATCTATTGAAAGCGAGCACCTTATTCACAGTAAAATCACTCCTTTGAGCTTCGTCAATGTATTCACCTACAAATGGTGATCTCATAGTTCGCTAAACTTGGCTGAGAAAAATCAGTGTTCCTCCAAATTTTACTACCAATTTCTACAATTTCCATTTAACTTTTAATTTTCCCCAGTAACATATTTAATTCGCGTTTCACTATACAAACTATTTATAATACATTGCTAGATTATAATGCAGCAAACCCTCTAGTCCTTGCTAATCATATACTCGACAACACTTTTTTTTTTTTGTAAGTACAAATAACTTCACAATTTCAATAAGCAACCAACTTAGATCCACTTGAACAAGTCTAGTTACCTAATATGATCCTATTGCACTATCCATAAGAAAGAGATACATCCAGAAAAAAAATATAAATTAGAAGAAAATTATTATTGTGACTAATTTTTGTTCTCCAAATTTTTCTAAGCAGACGCAATATATATTCCCATGATAGTTACTGGTGGCATCCGTGAGTGAGTGGGCAGGTGGGGGTGGCACTAAGTTTCTGAACACTAAGTTGCATAATATCTACAACTTCAAGCATCTCCAAAAAACACTTCAAAATTGTACTAAAGTGACTATATGATACTTTGAAGAGCTACTTTTGCTCAAAGAGTTAACATCCCTAATAGAGCCTTCAAATATCATTGCTTTAGATTATAGAGTCTCGAACAAAATATTAAATAATAAAACAATTGAGTTTGATGAGCAGAAAGGCTCAAGAAGAGTCTAAAGAAGAGTGAGGAAGAATTCGGTATTTTGCCACTGAATTGAAAGCGTCACTTGGAGTGGATTAGAAGCTTAAACAATGGCGTGGCTGAGCAGCTTTGAAGAGTCTTTGGAGATGCTCTTAGTGTACATGCAACATATATATGCCCACCATCTCCATCACTCAAACATACAACCACAAACAGGGTGCCAAACTTATAAAAAAAATCACGTAATGAACTCAGCAATACGTCTAAATTTCCTTGTGATCATATAAATCTATATTGCTAATTCCCCCATAAGACTTTCTTAACAACTTGGATGAGCTTGTTCTGTGACGCCAATCCATCTCCACCACACAAACATAAAACCACAAACGGGTGCCAAACTAAACAAAATCACGTAATGAACTCACCCATGTATCTAAATTTCATTGTGATCATATGAATCTATATTTCCAAGCAAACAAAATCACATAATGAACTGACCCATATATCTCAATTTCCTTGTGATCATATAAATCTATATTTCCAAGCACTCCCATAAGATTTTCTAAACAACTTCGATCAGTTTGTTACTTAGAGGCCAATCCATGAATAGCAGTTCTGAGACCTTTTACCATTCTCAAAGAGTAGAGTATCATCTCTCTCTCTCTCTCTCTCTCTCTCTCTCTCTCTCTCTCTCTCTCTCTCTCTCTCTCTCTCTCTCTTGTGCCTTTCTTCAGCTTGTTCCTGTTCATTTATCCGGGACGGTGTAAGCACCCCCACATACATGAAACGATGAAGAGATAAGGGGGTTTCTTGATACTAATGTGTCAAGACGGTCTAAAAGGCCACAAGAAGAAGTAACAGATGCTTTGGTAATTCATTTGACTCCTTGCTGCCAGTCCATGCTTGCTATCATGCTGGCAAAAGCAGGGGTTTCGGTCGCTCCGGTGTAAAGAAAAGACCTCATCGTTTAAGAAGTAACCATAGAGATGATGGAACCCACTATTTCCACATCTTTATTTAAAATATTGACTTATTAGTTGTGTTTTTCATACTTAGCCGAATACGATTTCTTATAGGTGAAATGACTAGAAAAAAGAAAAAGAAAAAATTGTGGCCGAGAAGGTTATCGTAGCCAAAGACTTTGGAATTTCTATTTAATATTAATACTTTGGGAAAAATCCTTGTTATTAACAGACTAGGAAGGGGGAACTCACTTTGGGAAAAAACGTATTAGTAGCTTATATACCATGAAAAGGTTAAAATTCTGAAGATGCAGTACTCATTAGTGAGCAGCGCTTAGCATATAGAGATGTTTGTACTACTTTCGACATATGGAAATAGGAACTTCAGACTCCCTTGGTCGAGAGAGGTGTTGGTATTCGACGTGAGAAGTCGATGGATTCACCTAACCTATATACAAAGTGGGCATAAGAAAGATCTAGAACAAATCTGGTGGGCTGGGATTCATCATTGATCTTCAAATTGCATCGCCACACAAACGAGATCGCGGATGAAATATAGCGTCCAGCCTCCTTCGATCCGTCAGCAGTCCGTGTATCATCTATTTTTATTTATCTAGCACTCCATAACTGGGGAGATGGAATAGCTCAGGCTTTTCCTTGTTGAATCTTCCGTTTTGCACCCCTTTTCTTCCTTTCAAAGGTCAATAGATAAGTCGAGAAGTGCAGAATCATCTGAATACGATCCTCATCGAGTATCTTTATTAATTGGATTTTTTTTAGTGGATTCCTGAAAAAGCTTTTGTAGATGCATCTCCGAGTGATCGATTATCATTTCCTCCAAGAGGAGGAGTTCCTCTATTAGGCCATCAAGCCCAATGCCCCAATTAACCTTATACATTTGACCTGTTATCAGCTGTTATCAGGAAAAGAACTGCAATAGCTCTACTCCTACACACTTATCACTGCTCCCAGAGAATCCCATGATTCATGAGCTTTACAGGCCGAAGACCCAGACCTCCCTCCTTTTTCCTACCTTCCCAAAGAAAGTCTGTCTTTCGCTTTCATTCCTCCCAGCCACTGTGGATGGAAAGGTAATAATGAGAGAGAATATGTAAGGGCAGGAGCAAATAAGAAGGAATATGGATCTTCCATTGGTTCATCTGCCGAATCAACTCTTTCATCATAATTCCCACATAACCCGAGTCCATGTCGGCATAGGCAAACACCTTTGAATATGAGACGAGTTCAAGTTTGGTTCCATAGGGAAATTAGCCAAACCAGCCTAATTGAACATTAATTGAGCTGATTCAAGCTCATTTACACCTCTTACCTCTGTGACAAAGCCATCAAGTTTGAGGTTCTATATCTATGCGTTGTAAACAAGAAATGTGTCTCTCTTTTGTGTGACTTGTGCTGGATACATTTCTGTGACATATTCTAGAGATGAAAAATATAAAGATCAAAAACCTTGTGCCTCAAGACTTGCCAAAGTAGAGAGTAGAGACAACCACCATATGGCAACACTGTGTAGGTAGTATCTAATATGTATGCTTCATTAGCGGAGAAGAAATATGAAAAGGAAATGTGGTACAAAAAAAAAAAACAATTGTCATTCATTTCAAATGCTAACCTTGAGAAAATATTGATACATCCCACTAGGACTTTCTTGTGTCCACTGCACACTGCAAGTTGAAGCAATAGGAGAGAAAAGTTGAGCAAATATTCGAAGTGTCAAAAACATATGAGGAGGAGAATTAAAGATTCATCAGATGGCCAAGTCAAAGGAGAGACGAAAAATACCCATCAAGAGGATTCACAACACCAGGGAAATATTCTCCGAAAGCCAATCTATTGATCTTGTGACTTATCTGAATCAAAAGTTAACTATTTAAAGGAAAAATAAAAACCAAAATACTTATCCCCATGGTAACGACATATATTTTACAATGACAACCAGAACTGATGGCATCGGGATCACAACTTACATTAAAAGTATCCTTTTGGAATGCCAGCAGATCATGCACATGGACATTAGCTTGTTGAAAACTTTTCCCAGGTGCAAAATGAAAATTTCCAGCCACCTTATTAACTTCCAAGAATCCATATAAATTACATCCTTCACCTTCTTCATCTTTAATCTTTTGTAGAAAACCTTCTCTTTTGCACTGAGTACATATTTAAACATCAAAACACAAGACAGCATGAGGTCAAAATCATGACGAAATGATGCAATCCATATATCCAACGGAACCACAATGTAAACCCTGCTCACTCATAAATTAAGAAGGATACGGAGGGAATCGTGATTTTCAAAAAGTAGCAGTACTACAGCAAAAACCACAAGAGTAAAAATACCAATAAGCCACTTGCGAGTTCATCTAGATAAGAATTTAACTCATAAACAATGAATAAATGGAGATATATTTGTCATCTCAACGATTGAAGTTTACAAAAAACATACACAGGCGGAAGCACAAATACAGAAGGGTAAAAAGTATATATTTGTATGTTGTAAACAACGTACTTGCAAATTACGATAAACCACTAGACATGAAATTGGTTGATGTCGGCATGAGACACATCAATTTTAACCAGTAACACACCCCCACAGAGGTAAATGATTTACTCTTGCATTTATTTCTACTTCTATTTTATATTTATTTACTTATGGTGAATTAGAGCGTGAATGCCCCAACGGTATGCAATCCCAATATGGCTGAGTACAATATCGATCTAAGCAAAGTTGGAGGACAATAAAAATAAAATAAAAAACACACACTAAGCCAAGAGATTATATTAAGAGAATATTCACGAACCATCGGCTTCACTATTTGAATTAGAAAGACAGCATTGCCAGATATAAGGTTTTTGGATGAGAGGACAGGAGACGTGTCATATGCGTGGACACGACTACAGCTGACCCTTCCCAATAATGCCCAGCACATATTTGGAAAAAATTGTATCAGACACCTTTCTCATATAAACAATTGTAACAGACACCTTTCACTAGTATAAGGGGAAAAAATTTAGTTGCAATAAATCAAGAAAATAAAACTAAATTTTCACAAAGACCAAGGGTCAAGGTTCAAACAGCGCTTTTTTTAAGCTGGTCTTATAGGTAAGACATTGGAAAAATGGAGCCTCGGCGAGATTTAGAAATATCCAGAAACCACACCCTCCCCCCCCCCCCCCCCCCCCCCCCCCCCCACACACACACACACACACACACAACAAACACCACCACCAAAAAAGAAAAAGAAAAAAACAACAAACAAAAAAGGAAAACCAAAGGAACAACTTGTGGCTGGTCTCTCTGTTATGCACAGTTGAGTAGATGGTGAGACTTACCTCAATCTTTTACACGAGAACATGTTGATTCTTACAATTCTAGGACTAAAATAGCAAGGAAGCAAAATTGTATTCCAAAGTTGTGTCTCAGGCATCTAAATGGTCTCACGACTCACATGCTACTTTTAAATACCTCCCCAACCCAAAGCCCACTCGACTGAACCATTGATCAAAGAAGAAAAGAGAAAAGAACATCAGCATTCAATATATAGCAATCACCATGATACACTTGCCCAGGATACCATCACAATAACAAAATCTAGGTCATCCATATCTATATGCAGAGTACTAATTAAGGCACTAAAGAAGAAAGTGTAATGACAGACCTGGTCCATCAAATCAGGATTTGACACTGCCCAACCTTTCTTTCGATATGCTTCACGAACTTCTTCACATGAATTACAACAATCATCATCTGCCTGCAAAACAGATCGAAGTGGAAAAAATAAGAAAAAGTAGAAGGGAATTCATTCTCTAAAATAATTAAATAGAAATACGAAGGCAACGTAATCCAGCAGCCACCAAACCAGATGAAAAAAGGAAAAGAAATTTGATTATAGATGCTTCCAAATTAGAAAAGAACTTTTAAACATAACAGATAAAATACACTTAAGAGTCAAGACCATTACTCTAGGTCGAAGGACTAAGGAGAGTAATTCTACAACCATATTGTTCCTTTTTAGAACTGTAGATCTGGAACTCTACCTATCTATTTGTATCTCTCTTTAAACATTCCTATTTTATGCTCTGCAGAGTTTATATAATGTGTAACCATTTTTATTTATTTCATGTTAAAAGTGCATGTTTTCGCTTTCCTAAATGAGGTATCCGTGTCCATTAGAAGTCTGACGTCGCAAGTGGTAACAAGTCACTAAATTCGCAGAGATTCAAGATTAAAGAGGCCAGATTAACAATCCATTTAACAATATGCATCGCTTATTCATGCATGCTTCAATGTTATAAAAACACAAATTGCCAGATAGAGGCATACCGCTTCTGCACCATAACAAGATCCGCAGTAAGTCTCATTATGTTCAAGCCTCCCACCATGTCTCTGTAAGGGCTTCTCAATCTGTCGATTTCACAACATAAACAGTACGATGATATATGAAGGTTAACATACAATTCCTCAGATCAAATCCTGTACATTTTTACATAACTGCAACGAGATAATGTGAAAGAATAATAAAACTGAATGAGGGAAAAATTTAAACTATTCAATGTCAGAATAAAAGTATTGTAAATTAACTTCGGCCAACACAATGCTGCAGAAATCAAGGCCAAAAAGGTTCTATCTTCCATAATGTCTTCTTAAAATCAAAACATCTCTACACTTTCTTCCATGCTAACATTTTCATTTCCAATGAGAGTGGACAAATCTAATGTGGCATAGTGGTTTGATGCCAGCATAGAACGTAAAACGAGAAGTCAAGAGTATACTTATCATCGTCCAAGAAATTAGTCAGTCAAATGGTCACACCACATGATCATGCTGATGTGGTGTGACGTACCAATCATAGCCGCCCATGTATTCTATAACATACACTTCATTATACTTCCGTAGATTATAAACTTCTTGTAAAAAGCGAATAGTAGTGTAGAAAACAACTAGCTGCCGGCTGGGTATGACTGTTCATCACATCATGTCAACACGATGTCGTGGTATGACGATCACCAACTGAATAACTTCTTCATAACCACCACCTCCCCCCCCCCCCCCCCCCCCCCCCCCCCCAAAAAAAAAAAAAAAAATTATTAATAAATAAGTAAAAAATAGAAAGAGGAACTCCCTCCGGAGTGGGTCTAGAAATACTAAACATATCTTGGCCTTCAAGAACCATCTTGGTACTGACCTTGGGAGCACCAATACCATCTTGCCTTGCTTCTATTACGTTACCATGAGCATCAATTCTTTTCTTGGTAATGTCATGTTTCTGCAAATAGTCAATGAATTAAATGTCAATCAACTACAGAGAGGAAGAAGACAGATGCATAAGGTTAGCACTGTAGCAGAAAGTTTCCACCAATCTTCAGTGGGTAATTTCCTAAATTCACCTTAATTTTTCCATGCCTCCATAAACCTTCAACTAGCATTATAATTTCAACCACGATAATTAGGGAAATTGAAAAATAGAAATGCTTGTGGGGGTTACCGCACATGTCTGTCTATACTAAGCCATTCAAGGTTGTAAACCCATATAGTCGGTTGCATTGTGGGCAGTGAATAACAGGACAAGAATGGCAACCAAGGTCAGAACCTGTAATACCCGTAAAATTTCGAATATTAATAAAATGGGTTCCCGTATTTAGTTCCGTATTTCCAAAACCTTATATGAATTATATGTGATTACAGGTTATTAACTTAGACAGTAATTCTCAGACCTGGACTGACACTATCACACAAACCCATAAAATCTGTATAAACTGAGATTGTATGGCACGTGGTTTCAAACGAGGACAAAATCATACAAATATAGAAATACAGGTATAACTTAGGATGCTTATTATACAACCTAACTACCTTATACCTACTGTGTAATACCCCTCCACAAACCCCTCCTCAACCCACCGGATAACCTCCCCAAACCTCACCACCAATCGCCGGGAATTCTCCCTCACCACCAACTGCCGGCTCATTCCCCCTCAATCAATTCCTCTCAAATCTCCTCCATCCAGTCATAACAAGATATGCAAATCTGTATATGTATGTGTGTATGCATATATCGTGTGGGTGTATATATACAGGACCAGAGAGAGAGAGAGAGAGCAAACCAGCACACACGCTCTTCACCTTCTGCTAACTACCTTCAGACCACACACATCTCTCTGCAACTCACTTACAACCAGAGATGAGTGGAGAAGAAGAAGATCGAAGAGAGAGAGAGAGAGAGAGACCCGAGACTGAGGTATAAACCCCTACACGCCCTCTGTTTTAAACTGTCTTTTATACATCTCACACACACACACAGAGACCCACACGTGTAGCCAAACAGAGCCTTAAGCTCTGGTTTGTACACAGACGCCATTAAAGCTCCAAGATCAGAGCTTGATTTTTGGAGTAGCGCCAAACAGCCCCTAAGTTGCATCATTGTGACCCTAATAGACCCCCCTTATACTCCCCCTGTAGCAATTTTGCAAATGAAGTTCATTTGCTTAGCCATGCAAGCCATTATTCGAACCCATAACGAATGAACCACAAACCCAGCTGGCAGTATGAGATAGAGGGTCCCATTACGGTCATTTTGGCGTTGGTTTTACCCATTTCCATGGAGAGGATGAGGAGATATTGCCCCTGAAAGTTTTCCGGCTAACCGGCGGCAAAGCCTCACCGGAGAAGAAAGTGTGACCCGAATAACTTACGGATTATATCATTTATAAATGGGCCGGGTTTGGGTAGGGTTAGTTTGTATGTACATATGGTTAGATGGGTAATGGGTCGGGTTGTTTTTGTTGAAGCTTGATATACATTGTTGGGCCCATTCTCTAATAGCTTAAGCTTTTGGAGTAGTTGGTAATTTAACATGGTATCAGAGCAGGTTATTATTGGGTCCAATTTGTCCACGTGTGCTCCACGTTCCCCTATCTCAGTAATTCACGTGTTTGGCTTCACGTGTTTGGCTCTCAGTCATGCCACACGTGCGGGGGTGTGTTGAGATTGTCCCTCATCGAGGACTCATAACTTTGCTACTCAATATATAAATTTAAGGAGCTACTCCACCCATTGTCAATTGGTTTTGGGTTGGATGATCCAATTCAACATGGTATCAAAGCCTTGTTTGTGAGAGGTCTTGGATTCAACTCTCCATTCCCGCTTTGTTGTGCATATTTGCACTTTGTTATTTGTCTCCACTATACATGGAGTTTGGTTTGTTTGCTCTCCACGTGCAAGTCGGGGTTGCACGTGAGGGAGGGTGTTGAAGCTTGATATACATTGTTGGGCCCATTCTCTAATAGCTTAAACTTTTGGAGTAGTTGATAATTTAACATGGTATCAAAGCAGGTTATTGTTGGGCCCAATTTGTCCATGTGTGCTCCACGTTCCCCTATCTTAGTAATCCACGTGTTTGGCTCTCAGCCTCTCAGTCATGCCACACGTGCAGGGGTGTGTTGAGATTGTCCCACATCAGGAAGTCATAACCTTGCTACTCAATATATAAATTCAAGGAGCTATTCCACCCATTGCCAATTGGTTTTGGGTTGGATGCTCCAATTCAACAGTTTTAATAACCCCTAGAGCCACTTATTGGAACAACATCGTTTGACGTCGGATCTGATCAGATCCGCTTGGGTCGGGCCGGGTCAGGGTATGGACCCGGATATGGGTAAATGGTTATTTCCCTTAGTAGATATAGGTAACCCGCTTACGTTCGGGTAAGGTTAGTTTGACCCACGAGTTATTTAATTTGGATTCTTCTGAGTGTATAAACAGGCTACCCGTTGGCTCGTGTCAGTTCCCCTTGAATTATTATTTAGTTTTATTTATTAATCTGTTTTATTTATAAATGGGTTTTATATGTTTATAATTGTTTTAAAAATATGCAAATATAGTTTTAGTATTATTTTAAATTCTGTAATGTTATAAATTAATATTCTTAACATTCTGAAATTATAATTTATATATATTATATTGATTAATTACTTTGTTTTAAATAAACAATAATTATTAGTTTTATTTCAATAAGTAGATATATGTTATTGTTTAATGGTTTTAAATTATTTTAAAATAGCTTTAAATACCAAGTTAAGTGGGTGTTTATAATTGTTTTAAGATTATGCAAATATAGTTTTAGTATTATTTTAAATTCTGTAATTTTATAAATTAATATTCTTAACATTCTGAAATTATAATTTATATATATTATATTGATTAATTACTTTGTTTTAAATAAACAATAATTATTAGTTTTATTTCAATAAGTAGATATATGTTATTGTTTAATGGTTTTAAATTATTTAAAAATAGCTTTAAATACCAAGTTAAGTGTTATATATTCTGAAATATTATCCTTATATTCTCTTATTATATTATATTAATTATATATTACATATTATTTATTTAGTTTAAATAAATAATAAGAATTAGTTTTAAATTGTAATAATTAGGTAATAAATACCTGACTATTTTAAAATGTATAAAAATATATATTAAGGCCTAATGCCTTTGTTTTATAAATTATTATTTATAAAACTCAAACTTTAGCATTTTTATTTATTTATAAGGACCCATTTGCCTATCTTTTAATTATTTTAAATACCAAACGAGTTCCGAAAATTATGAGAAAAATACCCCTGTCGTATTTTAAGGTTTAATATTTTATAAAAATGTTTCTAACGACCAAATGTATTTCTAAAATATATTTTATAATTATAGGACACCTAAGTTTATTATTATATAAATAAGACTTCAATAATTCAAAATAAATAAACCGTAGTTTAGAAAAATACGCGGCCAATTCCTAAATTCCTACAATGACGTGTAGAGCTATTTTCTTAAGTTTAGTGACCCTCTGACTCAGTCGAAAATACAACTTACTGTTAGGGCCCACACTGGTATAGGAAACCCAGCCTTTTATGAGACGGACTCCGATTTGAGTCTAGTCAATGGCGTTAGACTCAGAATGATGTTAGGATCATCATATTGAGATTCAAATACCCATCCGACATAATTACCATTATGCCCCTACTACTAGTATGCATATTAATTGACTTCCTATGCATTCAAATGTAACATAGGATCTGAAGACGTATCTGCCTTTCACCGGATCCTTTTGTATTCGCATCGAGGTGAGTCGTCCTAACTCACTAGGCATATTATTAGAATAATTCTATGTACCTTGTACGTACGTATGCTATAAATACTTATATGTATGGCTGAAATGAATCGTTATATGAAATCGCATGTTTAGATAATTATATACTTCATGTTAGCTCAACTGTTGTGCTTCATACTTGTCATATCATATGTCTTTTACTTGCATAAATACTTATATGAACGTAGTCAAGTCCTGATGTCAAAATTGATGTACGAATGGTTAGTCGAGGAAACCCACCCAGTTATGTTGTCACACATGTTTAAGTGAACCGCAGTGGTCCGAGTAGTCCAGTCGAATCAATGGTTACACTTGTGATGCTATTGGGCCCAGATAAGCGACGATAGCTAAAGTACCCATTCGAATCAATTTAGTCAATCACAAGTTGGTGGTTTTAAAGCTATTGAGCCATGTTAGGCGACGATAGCAAAATATCCAAGTCTCGAATATAATAGTTACACTTGAAATGCTATTAGGCCCTGATAGGCGACGATAGTGCTTTAACTATTCTATTCCCCAGGCAAGGTCACGAGGACCTAGGAGTAAAGTGATTACAACCTTTTAAACCAAAACTGCTATTGGGCTCTGATAGGCGACGATAGCTAGTGATCATCATACTCTAAGCTAACGGCATTGCACTGGTAATGTAACAAGTCACAAGTCAGTTGCAGTGTCTGAAATTCCAAGGTGATCGAATATAGTCAAATATGTCGATGATGCATTGTGTCGTTACTATCTGACTCATATTCTCATATCATTCTTGTTAAAGATCATGTTTATCAAATGTTTAGTACAAGATATTGTTGTACCTGTATATTATTTGTATTAGGAGTGATTGGTTAGGCCAACTCACTTAGCTTCAAAAGCTAACGGCTCTATTGCTCTGGACATATTACGTCTAGGTTATAATGAAGAAGCCTATCCAGGCAACTACGAAGAAGAACACCCTGATACTCAAAAGGGAGGCCATGATGAAGGCTACCCTGAAGGGGACTAGGCAGAGGAGTACACTGATGAAGGGCATGGATATGCCAGCTGAATAGAAGAATCTAGTCTATTACCATATTAGGATATCATCTATGCTTTAAAACTATCTTTTGTCTGTAGTAATAACTTAAGTGGCGTCGATCGCCCAAACTTATATTTTTGTGATTTTCATTTGGAACTGTTGCAATAGCCTAGTAGCAAACGCTGAAAGTTCCCCCACGAATACCATTAGACGTTTTATATTTCCTTCTTATATTATAACCATGTTAGAATGCTTGCAAGGACAGGTCAGTCTTATGTAACTAGTCATTGCTCACGGATTCGGAAAGGAAAATTTCATTTCCCTCTAATTTTCGCTACTCCGGGGCATAACAGAACCCTAAGAATTAAAACAAAAAGTAGTGCATAGAGTTTTAGGAAGAAGGAAGTTTTGCATGGCAAAATAATTGGAAGAGAACCAAGTTATAACCTTATTCCTAGGAAGCACCGGCACTTCTAGTCTAGGAAGCACCAACACTTCTAAGAAGGAAACGTGTCGCATGTCATACGTTTCCTGGAGTGTCGACGTGCAATTTTTTTTAGGATTTTGTCGTGTCGATGTGTCCGTGTCGTATCTGTGTCCGTGTCCGTGCTTCATAGCTTCCAGTGAAGTGTCATATGTGTGGCTGGCACACGTCCGACACCGACACGCGAGCCCTTCGATACGCAGTATCCTTTTGTTTTTTTTAGGTTTTGCCCTATCATTGTGCCGTGTCGTGTTCTATCTGTGGTCGCCATATTTGTGCTAGTGCTTCTAGGTTAAAACAATGCACAGACACACACACACACCCCCATGCATAGGCATACATGCACATGGGCGAGAGATTCGGTGATGATGATGAGAACAATATGAGATTAGCAACAAGGTCATTGATAACATAATATCCTTGCAATACAATGAATACATACAACATCAAGATGTTGCTCTCCACTGATATCCATGGCATCAACACTCAGTATGGAACAAGGAAGGGCGGGAAAAGTTACATCAAACTGCAATTTCAGATACAACAGAGAAAGAACAATTAGTTAAGGGAGCTAAAGGGGTAAATTCCCCCATTAGATGCTTTTCAAGAAGAAATATCATTAAAAAAATTCAATTTTCTGAGAAGCAAAAATTCTTTTTGCAAAATTAAGATCTGCAATATGTGAAAACAATGAGCTAAAAAGAAAGCTATCCCAAATTCCAGAACCCGCCCAAAATGGTTGCAATAGAATCTTAAAGATTTTATTTCGTGAAAATGTTGATATCTAAGTGGTGCAAGTGTACTAAAGCTGATTGGTTTACAAATATTCGTATAGACTTTTGTGAAAAAACAAAGCAGTGTCTTGCAGTTAGAGTAAGGGTAAATTACATTTTACACCCCCGTAGTTTGGGTGTTATGTCACTTTGGTCCATGCGGTTTCAATTTTGTCACTTTGCTCCTTCAGTTTACATTCAATGTAGTCCATTCATGAAAATTTCCTACAATTTTTTACAAAAATAGGTCATATGATGCACATGTGAGGTATCATTAGGAGTATAATGGTAAATTTATATAGAAAAATTACACTTTACATACCTATATTGAACCTAAATCTGTCAAAAATTGTAAAAAAATTTGATGAATGGACTATATTGAACCTAAAATGAAACTGTAAGGACTAAAATGACAAAATTGAAATTATAGGGACCAAAGTGAAATCACACCCAAACTATAAGGGTACAAAATATAATTCACCCTTAGACTAATTACTGAAACAATCTCAAGTAAAGAAAAGAGTGTACATTGATGCGTAGAGTTTCTCCTCTTGAAGTATCTACTACTAGTTTTGATTCGGTTACAGCATGGAGATATAATCCTGCAATGGAGCATAAGCATGGAATTTAAGGAATTGCAGTAGGCGGATGCTTCAACAAATGCGGCGTTCACTTTATTAATGCAAGAAAGCAGGAGAGAGAGTAATAATGTGAGAAACATTATTTAAGTAAAGATGCAGGTGACTGCAGAAACACAAGATTCAAAGATGCAAATATTATGTCTACCGATGAAATCACTTGTATAGGCCGATCATCCTAAGAGGGAAATGATCAGAACAACACAAGCTCAATCTAACAAAAAAAGCATGTATCACTTCAACCTGTGTTAGCATACATGTAACTTAACATCATATAGCAGATGAGGCCCACTTACATAAGCAGTAGTTTGGGATCGACATAAACTTAAACCATAATTTCGAATTCTTTCCAAGAATCCAGCCATGTACATGGATTTTCAAGTAGATTAGAGAAAACATAAGATCCATACTCCTCACTTTGTTACAGCCCTTTAATAAAACATTATTTAAATCCTTCTAAATTAATTGAGCAACCGTTAAATGGTTAAGGAATTCACAAACCTGTCAATATTACCTTGTCTACCAAGAGCCGTGATTTTGTTGCTAATCAACAACAACGACCAACCCTAACCTCAAACTATTGGAGTCAGCTATACAAACACTCTCTGGCTAATATAGCCTCAAAGAACCAGTATTAATTTTGATTTTCCCCTACCATTTCAATCGGCTTTTCTTCTATTTTCTCTAGTTCTATCTTTTTGTGTTTATCCACACATACATCTTAACATTCAATCTTTGGTGCAATAATTTTACTAATATGTTATTTCAACTGCACAACATTATATTTCATAAAACATGGTGGTCAGATCATTATCCAATAAAATATTTCTTCCAATCTTAGAGGTATATGTCGATCACACATTTGCCAGTGAAACTCCTCCACTTGACCCACTCGATTACATCATACCAGTTTTATCTTACCTTAATACCATCAATACCAAATGAACTCATTTCTAATTCTATATTTTGATATTTTACCGGATGTTCTAATAAGTTATTTCTTAACTGACCAAATTCTGTTTAAAAAGTATGGCTGGTCTAATAGCTACCCTACCAGTAAAATCTTCCTTTTGATCTTAAAAATATAAGTCGATCACACTACAGCAAAAGCACTCCTCCATTCAACCCATCTGCTAGCTATATTAGTTGCATTATCTCCAACATTGTCATTCCCATTGACAATTGACCTAAATAACAGAACCATTCACTTATTTGGCATCTCTCTACCCTTATTATTTACCATACCTTGATCGCTATTCCTGGTCTTAGTGAAAATATATTCCATATAGTCTGTGTTTGGCCTATTTATCCATAAACTATTTGCCTCTACACAAAGAAATGGCACTTTAGAAATCCGATAAGGTTCATAACTTTTAAGGCCAAATTTTACATGCAATCACAAGATTCACAACCAACTCCCAAAGCACTATAAACAACCAAAAGGAATGCATTTTCACCAATTGTAATAATTTCATAACCATCTTCATTAGCAACTTAGAGGGGAGCCTTGGCGCAACAGTAAGGTTGCTCCATTGTGACCTGGAGGTCATGGGTTCGAATCTGGAAACAGTCTCTCTGCTTGCAGGGGTAAGGCTGCGTACATCTCACCCTCCCCAGACCCCACAATGGCGGGAGCCTCGTGCACTGGGCTGCCCTTTTTATCTTCATTAGCAACTTATTTTAAACATGCATTCTAATATAATTTTTACTTTTTCACAAAAGCTAGTCTTATTTGCTTCTGCTTTTAAGATTGGAGATAATGTTTTGCACATAAGGACACGAGTTGGAGGCTGACATACCCAATGCTCCTCAACTTCCATGCCAAATACCTCTTACTCTATAATGTCTCTATCTCGAACTCTATCCCTCTTTCTTCTCTCTCTATATTAATACACGTGCTACAAAACGAAGTGACTTTCCTACCAAACAGAGCATAACTTCCAGCTTGCACATTACTCCCAAGTAACATCATGCATACTCAAAATACGAAAAGAATGTCCATGGCATTCACCCCTCTTTCTTTACTCAAGCTAGCCTTACCAAACATAATGAAGAATCATAGATAGTTGCCAAATTGATGAAGTAACTCCACAAGAAAGAAGTGAAATTCTAGCAATTCTCATTTATGAAAAACCAATTCAAATCAGTCAAGTCAGTCGGGAATCACAGATGCATATAAAGAGCACTAATTTCAGATCCAAGCAGTTCTAAACACATGATTGAATACAAAAAAAAAAAAAACTTAGAACAAACCCTAATATATACATTTATATGTGTAGAGAGAGAAGGAGAATGGGGGAAGAGACAAACTGAGCTCGGAGATGAAGAGCAAGAGCATGACGATTGATGAGACGAGGGTGATGAGGCCACCGGAGAGGGTTCTGCTGTAGAAATCTTCATTGATCTTAGGGTAAGCGTCCAAACTTCGCAGTTTGTTGATTACATTGTCCATAGCGACTCAAAGATCCAAACTTTTGCACTCAAAACTATCTAGACTATTACTATATAAGTCAAAATTAACAGACTAATCGATACATATATATATATATATAGTAGCTAACGATTAATAGCTTAAACACCCCGTTCAATAACCGATTGATTTTAATTATTTTAACGAGGCATTCAAGAATACGAGACCAACGATATATATCTCTCTATCTGCATATATATATATATATATATATGTGTGTGCGTGTGTGTATTTGTATGTGTGGTCTGATCTGAATATTTTGTAATCGAAATAGAAGACAGACTCGCCCGAACCCTTCTCTTCCGCGGTATGTATCTACGATCCACGGATTGGTTTGCTTTTGTTTCTCTACGTTTGTATCTTCGTTTTCTTACGATGCCCCTATGTTTTCTATTTTTTTTTTTTTGGGTTTTTTTTTTTGGGGGAAAATACATTTTACCCCCTGTGGTTACACCAATTTTCTCATAATCCCTTGTGGTTCATTTTGTAATATTTAGCCCCCTGTACTACGGACTAAAGTGAGACTGTTAACTTTTCTAACGGAAAAAAAGAAAATGACGTTAATACCCCCAAGCCTCTATACATATTCTTTAGAGAAAACTACATTTTACCCCCCTATGGTTACACCCATGTTCTCATAACCCCATGTGGTTCATTTTTGTAACACTTAACCCCCTGTACTAATGACTGAAGTGGGACTACCGTTAGAAAAGTTAACAGTCTCACTTCAGTCCGTAATACATGGGGGTTAAGTGTTACAAAATGAACCACAGGGAAGTTATGAGAAAATGAGTGTAACCACAGGGGTAAAAGGTATTTTCCCCCTTTTTTTTTTAAGGGGTATGGTTCATTTTAGATCTCTTTTTCAGTATTAGCCTTAGATCCCAAAAAGTAAAAAAAAATTTGTGAAAAGTCCTTTAATATAATTCTGGACAAAAAAATTCTGACAACTTTTGTTCACTATAAAATTCTGTGGTGGGGTGTTTAGGCATGCAAGAGTTCATTGTTGTGAAAACTTAATCTAACTTTAGACTCAAACGGTTATTATTAAAAGCAATTAATAATAACAATGAGTCTTACTCTACTCTGATGCAAGCAAGCAATTACAAACGGAAAATGAAAAAGAAACAAATGAACACTGAACTTAAAATACCTCCACGAACATTATCTTCATTAATCAAATTGAATATCTGTTACAATCACTCAGAAAACAATGAGAACTCGCAATCACTCAAGAATAAAAGCAATATTGCTTGAGGAAATATTAACAAATCTAGACGTGGCATATGTGTAAGCAAAATTAAATGTTACACAACATTTCCTATTTATAGACAAAGTAGATAACCACCCACGATAGTGGGGTTGTGGCTCCTAATTTCTAGGCATGAATGAATGATTGTCCCACTCATTATCCCATGATCTATCCCATAATCTCTACTTCTGCCACGTTGCAGTTTTAGTGGGGGACGTAACCACCTATATTCCAGCTCAACAAAACCCACGCACACGTTTTTATCCACGCTCAACTGCCCAGTAGGTCCTGCAAATATCGCCCTCATTGACCGACATCTTCTTGCTCTGAGCTGCTTGGCGCTTGTTGGCTGGCATATCTCGGTCTTCATCTTTTATAGATCCTCCATGAGTGTCCATCGGTCTTTGAGACTGATGTCTTTACTATCCTTGCACGTGTTTCCTAATTAATCGGATAAGCCCGAGGTCAGTATTGATGAAAGCCAACACCGTGTTGTCTTCTTTAGTCCCTCGGTCTCATGAGGTGAGCCCAAGGTCTTGTTGGGTTAACCAGTGTCATGATGTCTTCCATCTTGAAACCAATAAGTCATTGCATGATATTGTCTATTTGTACCCACTGGAATCAATCTACACTATATTTTAGGCTTTATCCTTGGCCATTTAGCCAATTGTACTCCTAGTGACATCATTAGACCACGTGACCTTCACGTGGTTCTGAGAACCCCAAAATAGGGTATAAACAATGCCCCCCAAACGTCTTGTCAAACATCGTTCAGCAGTTTGATGCGTTGTTTGAATTTCAAATTTACTATTACCGCTGCAAATGACGGTGTGCCACTCCACGTGTCACGACCCTAATGGTTCACCCCATCTCGTTTCAAGGACTGAGGCAAGCCTCTTGGGAACCCGTTCCAAAGTAATGATAACCCCCTTCTTTTGCCTATATAAGGTACCATAACTTGTCATTTTTCATTTTCCTTATGCCTTCAACTTTCCTGGACAATCCTCTTCGTCTTCCATTAGCAAGTTTCCATGGCTTCTTCTTCTGCAACCTGTGCTTCACAAGCCACCGGTGCCACTTCTTCTTCTCCGGCTGCCACTACCACTGCACCGGCCACCAAAATCACCAATGCCACGGCCGTTAAACAGGACCTTGAAGCCACTCCTGGGTTAATAAACCCTTAGGTATTAATTCTTATACACTCTAGTTCTTCAACGGGACTTGGTCCTGCTTTTGAATCTTTTCCCCTTCCTTCTCTAGTTCCTTATTTTTCTTTAATCAAAGAGGAAAACGAACTACTTTACCAATACCCCTCCTTTGAATGGGGTCAATAGTGTGCCCCTGCAAATTTTTTAAAGAATTGGCCCATTCCTTCTACATATTGGATTTCTTGGGTAGATTGAGGTAATAAAGGACCTGTGGAGGGCCCTTGATATCTATGACGCCATTATGCTTAGCTGGGAGAAATTCTTTCTGGACAAGCCCTTTTTCTTCTCTTCTTTTCCCTCTTTTTCTGGTCAACCTCGGTCAATGTTTTCTTCTTTCACTGCAGCCCCATGAGCCCGACCATTCAAGATGCTTGCTTCCTCACCAATCTTCCTGCCCATGGTGAATAAATCACTCCAAATCTATCTTCCTCTCTTGAATTCGAGCACCCTAAGATCGATAAAGGTTTGGGGTCTAGATATATCACCGCCTTCGCCCAGTTTATCCCAACCTGCATGGGACAGGGCGAGGTCACGGACCAGAAACATATAGCTTTTCTAATCTATTGGCTTAACTGCTTTATTTTTTGCTCAGTCTCCTATGTTGTTACTAAGGAGTACTACCATATTGCCCTCGCCTTGGCCTCGGGCCAAAAACTTGCTCTTATTCCTCTTGTTCTCTCCTAGCTCTATCGTGACACCCTTGAACTTATTTTTTCTAATTTCAAAACTTCAGGATGAGCCCTCTGGCTCCTCCAATGCTGGCTCCAATCATACTTCCCTGAGAAGAGCATGGTCAATAATTTTGACCCCAACACTGTCTTAGAGCATTCCTCTGCTTTTGCCTTTCATTTTGCTAGTTTCGACCCGAAGGGTCTTTCTTTTTATCATTTATTTTCTTTTTTCTCCAAACACATGGGTACTCGACTACCCTAACAATTTCTCCTTTTTCACCCTCAACTTCAATGTCTGAGCTGGCTCCTTCATAGTCCTGGCCAGGCTCCTGAGGCCGAGAGAGATGAACATGAAGCCATCTAGGCCAGCTTCTTAGTTGGTCAAGATCTCTTGTACAACCCCATTATCCCCCAACACAACAATTAATGCGGGGTGGAATGTTGCAATGCTCCAGCCTTAGCCCGACAATTCAGGCTTCGACAATTAATCCCCATTCCTCCTTTTAGGACCTTTAACCGAGCCATGGCCAAACGATCTCTCTTTTCTGATCCGGCCAAGATTGGGAAATGTGAGTCTAATAACAGGGCTACTCGGGCAGGCCTGGAGTTTTCTCCATTTCAAGAGCTTCCTTCAACATCCACCGAGTTTGATACTTGGTGGTCCAAAATCATTTCGGGCCTACTAATTGAGCCCGTTTTTTTCTGTACTTAACCGTGTTTATCCTTCCATCTTTGAAAAATCTTCTCGTTCCACTAACCCTTCTGTGGCTTAGGTTGCATGTCAAAAGAGGAAGTCCCCAACACCCAAAGGTAATTTTACTTACCATGAAGTCATTGCATTTAAGAAGTTTTTTTAAATTCAAATTCGACCCTCAGAGTGCCCGAGGTCACTGATATGAGATGGGATATAAAAGAACTTGAACAAGAACACAGGGAGAAGGTGGTGAGGGCATACAAAAAGCACTTGTGAATTGCTGACTACTCAGCCGTAATCCCTTACGAGCAGTTCCTCAAGCCTTTTGAATGTTGGGCTCCTCCATTTCCTAAGACTGATTTTGCCATTGCCATCTCGATGGTAAACAAGCAAGCGTCCTCGATGGCGGAGCCTTGGGAGATAGTCACTTATACTGGGCTACATGACTTGGGAATGGTCGACCACTTATTGGCAATCTGGAAACTGGAGACCCAGTTTTAGGTATTTTCCTTTTACATTTCCTTATGCTTTCCAGCTCTCTGTCTGATTTCTACCTTTCATTCTTGTTCAAAGGCGCTTCCAAGGGAAGGAGGAGAGGGTTCTCTCGGCGTAACCGATGTAGAATCGAACGAAGATGTCCCTCCATCTACTCGCCAATGCCGAAACCTAACCAAGGCCACCCTCAAGTCGGGTAAGGTACATATCCTCACCTGCGCTTCTTTTTTTATCGATGAGTGAGACTAACCTCTGTTTTACTTGATTATAAAAGACTAGTGGCCTTGCCTACAAGAAGATGGGGCAAACTCTGATGAAGTCTCCAGCCTCTTAGGTTAAGATGCCACCCCCAACCAAATCACCTCTTCGGCCTCCTGCCCAAGCCACCTTGCAACAACTCCCACCGAGGCCACTCTACCAATGACCTATGATCAACTGGTGGCTGAGCTACAAAGGTTGAGGGGACTCGACAAGGCTCGACAAGTTGTGTTGAAGGGTACGTTAGATATTGTGATGTCCAACACCGACAGCAAACCTGTCGGTGATACCTCGGAGACTACTATGGATGAAAGGCAGTCGGAATCTGACCACAATGATCCCATCGACCTTAACGATCCTGGGACTCTCCATTACGTGGAAATTATGACTGAGAAGGAAGTTACCAATCATACTCCTTCTGCCAGTTGCTCTCACACGAAGATGTCAGGCTTTCCTCCGACACAAACGCAGGAACATCATGTTCTACCACAACCGCCGACAGTCTCTTCCACCAATTATCCCACTGTTTAGGTAATTCAGCCTCTTCTGTTGTTGACCTCTAGATACTTTTACCATAGTCTTTATGCAGACTAACTTTCACTTGTAGGTTTCTAGCTCTTTTTCAATACTTGACTTCAGTTCGGTATGTCACGACCCATCCCGCTATGGACAGAAATTTAACACGTGGCATGCCACCAAGGCTCGTCCAATTCGATTAAAGCAAAATAGCAGCAAAAAATATAAATAAAATTCATGATATTCAGAGTTACAAAAACTTTTACGCATTTGAAAACACTCAAAGAAACACCTTGTTGAAACCATCAATCCAGTCGACTGATCAGAGGTCTGGTTGACTGGAAATGCAAAATACAGAGAGCCTCAAAATCTCAATAGTCAGTACAATTGACTGTGTCAGGGACCCAATCGACTGTAGCCTCAAAATCCAAGTCGACTGGTACTTTCCCAGTCGGCTGGTGCCCTGTCCAAACATAACCTCCCATTTTGGAACACAATCCAGTCGACTATGGTCTCCACTCAGTCGACTGTTTCTTTCACAGAACAAAAATAACAATTCCAACCCAGCCACCCAATCTACTGCTTTTCAATATATTAGGGCAGTAGCTGGTTCAAAATAGGCCTCCAGTCGACTATCCCTATACCAGTCAACTATTCTCCCTCTGTTTGCTAAGCATTCTACAAATTTCAAGCTATGGTTATTCCAACACATTACAACATGGTCCTTATTTCAGTACAATGCATTCAACCCATAAATACAAGAGTTTATTATAGATTATAAAACTACTAATCCATTCCGAGGTTCTAAGTTAAACAGAAAATATAATTCTAGTTCATTACATCTCTTATTACAACTTTGGAATGGATAATAAAACATATACAAGAGCGATCCCGTCGTCCTCACTTTTCGCGTTTCTTCATTCATCTCTTCTTATCACTTACAATGGAGTAAAGCTCCACTACTCAGCTATATGCTGAGTGCACAATTCTAAATATATGGTTATATGACAATTCATACTTTAAAATATCAAAACACATCAAAATAGTCTCCGGGGTGAGAGATACGCATTTTTCCGATAATAAAACTATGGAATCGATGTCGTGGAGGGCCTTCTCCCAACCACTCATCCAAGTGTCCTAGCAGGGCCTTCTCCCAAACCATGCACTGCAGCCGTCGCTACAAAATCTTCGAATATCGAGGAGTTTACCCCCGGAATGAAATTGTATCACCCCCCCCCCTTTGACCCACATAGACATATAGCATGCTCATATAATCACTTATACGTGCTTTTCTAGCATATTCACGTGCATAAATAACGGGCCTAATTAATACATGAATTTTGCCCGGATCCAAAATATCTAGTCGGATATTTAAAATAAGTAAATTGCTTATAAAACACAGATCTAGAATTCATACCTCGTGTTAAAGCTCTATAACTTTGAGGGAAGTACAAAGGGACCGATTAAACATTGAATATCAAATTTTGAAAGATTCCTACAAGTATACATGTGTTTTTCTCAAAATTCTAGAATTAGTATTTTCGTAAAAGTTTGCCAAACGTGACCCAAGAGGTATCAAAACGTAGATATTACCTCAATGAGTTTAAATATGAAGTTTGGAGAAAAACTGATGATTGGAAGGTCGTCGATTAGCATCGTGAAGCTCGTGGGGATAAATCTCCTTTCTCTCTCTCTCTCTCTCTCTCTCTCTCTCTCTCTCTCTCTCTCTCTCCAAGACATTTATTTTGGAAAGTTTTTATGAACAAAATATCTTATTCTTTATATTTATAGCCACGACTCTCAAAATTATGTTTACCTCCCCACGAGTTCTCAAAACTTTTAATTATCTCCCGAAATGTCTTAACGTCTAATTCATTGATTCACGAGTGAAAATCTATAAATTACAAAAAGTTTTTGTCTAAGTTTTGTTTGGGTCTGAAATCACATTCCAAAAACTATTTTCGTGGAATCTCTATGTAACCTATTTTTTATGCAACGTATCAGCTCCGTTCTCAGTATAGTATTTAAAATGATCCAAATCAAGGTCAACATTGTTAGAAATTACTCTACAAAGGTAAAATCACTATTCACATATCTCAGATAAAGTCAAATAACATTTAATGCACATAAATATCGTTTAATTACATGAATGCTTCAATGATTATCGAATCATCGTGTCGTCACTTGACACCTTTAGTTGACCATAGTCAACCTCAACTCAATTATCAATGACATTGATAATTTTCAAAATCCACTTATGCATTTTAAAACAATGATTTTCCTGGGACTGGTGTGACAACTCTCCCCTCCAAAAATAAAGTTTGTCCCCAAACTTATACCTCATGAGTCGAAAAGATACGGATACTCATTTTTCATCTCTTCCTCACTCTCCCATTACACCATGTGACTACGCCATAATACTTTTATTATAGGAATCGTCTTGGTTCTCAACACTTGTTCCTTCCGATCTAGGATCTCTACTAGATGCTCTACATAGGTCAAGTCCTCCTGAATTTGTAATGGCTCTGGTACGATGATATCACTCGTATCCATCATACACCGTCACGCCCCGACGTAGCATAATACAGGAAAGCATTTAATTTCCTTTATGGACTCGTAGGTCGTGACAAGTGAGTATGACCAATTGTCCCTGCAATAAATAACTTAACAACATTTCTAAAAGAAAGGATACTAATAAACATAAGCTCCAGAATTTAAAACTTACTAACTATTACATAGGTCGAGGTTTTAGGCACAAAATGCCCTTATTCAAATTCTAACAAGATTTATTACAACTCTAAAAGGAAAGACATAAGGAATATAAAATAGCTCTTCTGGAACACCTCCAGTCATCTAACTAGCATAGTCAACGAACTCTGGCTGCTCCTGACCTGGAAAATCTGGACATAGAGTCCAGGACACATCGACGCCGTCAGCTTATGAAAGCTGGTGAGTAAAATAAACATGTACTCGCAATGTATATATAAGCATATGTTCAACGGTACAATATAAACTGATAGAACAATAGATTCAAGGTTCCAACTTCAACAAAAGTTACGGGGGAAATATAGTAAGCAATAAATACGTAATCGTACATGAATTGTGTAATATCTTATCTTGCCAATTCTTTCCTTTAAAACAACCCAATTCAACCAACACATCATCTCAGATACCAGGAGTAATAACTACTCAGTCATCCAATTCACACGCTACACTATCGCCTCCAATACCAGGAATACTACACTATCGCCTCCAATACCAGGAATACTATCCGATCGGTATTGAAGTCACACACCACACTACTGCCTCAGATACCAGGAATATTATCCAATCGATATCTAGGCTGATCACAACCAACCATCGCTCTGGATATCAGGAATACTATCCGATCAATATCCGAAATGCGCGCCTTAGATACCAGGAATACTATCCGATTGATATCTAAGTCGTACACAACACTATTACCATCGCTTCGGATATCAGGAACACTATCCGATCAATATCCGAAATGCGCGCCTTAGATACAAGGAATACTATCCGATCGATATCTAAGTCGTAAACAACACTATCACCTCTAATACCAGGAATACTATCTGATCGATATTGAGGTCGCACACCAGACAGCCACCCTTTACTCTTTTTACGTTTTATTCCACACATGCATATTGACACAACCTCGACCATAATATGTATGTCAATGTTCATAGTTTGTAGCAACAAATATTAATCTCAAGCTGAATATTCTTTTCAACATAAATATCGGTCTTAAACATTCTTACAAGTCCAATTTCTAACAGTGAGCCTTTAAAATAGTATATTTGCCAAATAGTTCCTTGAAATTTTCCAAAACATTTTCCAAATAGTCCCTTACCAAAAATTATACAAACTGCCAGAACTGCCACCTCGCGCGAGCGGATCGCGCGAGCGAGGGAGAGGGGATGTCGCGCGAGCGAAGGGGGAGGACGGGTCGCGCGAGCGAAAGGGGGAAAGGGTTCGCGCGAGCGGGTCGCGCGCGCGAGTTGTTGCAGAATGTCATCTTCTTCGTTTTTTCCCTGTTTTTAATTTTAAAAACTGTTACAGACCCATATCTGTTTTTGGTTCGTTCCTGGACATGTAATGTATGAATCTCTTCGGTTTTTCGTGTAGATTACAAATACGCTATCAATTTTAACTACTACGGATTGTATCTCTAGATATTCGCGATTAAAGTAAGGGTGTCAAAACTTTAAATCAACGGTACGTCGCAATACGGACGAATTATTGCGTAGGATTCGAACCACAGCTTATTGGGACTAAGATCTTTCATTCCCAATTTACAGAATTGATTTTGGTTAACTTTTACAAAACTCCATTTTTAAGCTTCCATGGTGTATCACATATATATACACATATACACACACATATACACTGAATTATACATATATAAACATTGTGAGTGAGTTTAAATTAATCACAGAGTCTAATTAGACTGAAAATTGAGACCGAGAGTTTTCCGCTGTCGATTCCGTCGTCCAATTCTACTCCTTCGTTCTTGATATATATATAAGTCTCCAAGTATGTATGTGACTGTGTGTGTATATATATATGTATACAATCTATGTGTGTGTAGTGTTAGTAACTAGAGAGTTTAGGGAGTTACATAGAGTTTTCTTTTGAGAGAAATTGAGAGACTGAGAGTGATATGAGAGAAATGAGAGTCTGAGAGATCAAACACATATATTTATAATGTTTAATTGGGTAGGCTCCAAGCAAAACCATAAGAGGCGCACGGTGTGGTTGAGCTCACGTGCTCCCACACTCAAGACGCGATATAAACGCAGATATAAATCAAAACTGGTATCTTGCGGTTGAAATAAAAATGCAGAAAATAATATTAGCGTAGGAATAAATTCCGGGTTGTACAAAAATATAGACATCGATTTTGAAACCATAGAAAATGTTTTTATTTCTACATTTAAGAAATTACGGTTTGGCCCCAGATAATTATTTATAAATAGAAATTAAATCAAATACTCATGGAAATGAAATACAGTATTTATTTATTAATGAAAATAAAATACAGGGTGTTACATACACTATCTCAACATTGACACATAGAAAACATTTTGTACATGCTCCAATTCGGACGATAAGGCTAGTCAATAAGCCACTGGTCCTACTTTCTATAGGATCTCAAATGGCCCTACAAATCTCGTGTTAAGTTTCCCTTGCATTCTAAATCGGACAATGCCTTTCGAAGGCAATACCCGCAAGTACGCAAAGTCTCCTACTTTAAACGTCATTGGTCATCGCTTAGAGTCCGTATAACTCTTATAACGACTCTAAGCCACCTTAAGTCACTATTGGATCAGCTTCACTTTTTTCGTAGTTTGTTGTATTATCTCTGGTCCTATTAACCTTCTTTCTCCAATCTCGGTCCAACAAACTGGCAATCGATAATTAAGCTTATACAACGCTTCATAAAGTGCCATTTTGATACTCGACTGAAGTATATTATTGTAAGCAAATTCAATTAATGGTAAATGTTTCTCCCAATCACTTCCAAAGTCGAGAACACACAATCGAAGCATATCTTCTAATGTTTGAATCATTCTCTCTGACTGTCCATCGGTCTGAGGATGAAAAATAGTACTGAAACTCAACTTGGTACCCATAGCCTTTTGCAAACTTCTCTAAAACCTCAACATAAAACTACTATCATGATCTGATACAATCACTGTTGGAGCCCCATGTAGTCTTATAATCTCTTTCACATATAACTTTGCTAGTCTGGGCAGCTTAGTCATCTTGATCGGTAGAAAATGAGCTAATTTCGTCAATCTACCAACTATAACCCAAATCTTGTCGTTCTTGCTAAGCAAACGCAAAATCTAAAAACAAAATCCATTATGATCTCATCCCATTTCCACTCTGACACTGGTAATAGTTGTAGTAATCTCGCAGGTACTTGTCTTTCTGCATTGACCTGTTAACATGCCGAACATTCTGAAACGTACTTAGCAACTTCCCGTTTCATTCCTCTCCACCAAAAGTTCTCTCACAAGTTCCAGTACATCTTGTTACTTCTCGGATGAACTGACTATTTAGTACTATGAGCCTCCTCCATGAGTCGATCTTTCAAGTCTTTTACGTACATTACACATAATCGACTTCCAATCATCAATACTCCTTACTCTAAGATGAATCTAGGTCGCTTTCCCAAAGGTATCTCATCTCTTATTTTACACAGGTAATATCGTTGAACTGTTCCATCTTGATCTCATCTATAATGTCTAGGTGAGCTATGATCGCCATCATCAAGCCACCATTTGTTTCTGGAATTGCATCTAACTCTAATCGTTCCATCTTCTTTACCAATTCCTTTTGCTTTGTTAGCTTATCAGCTAAATTCCCTATCGTCTTTAGGCTTAAAGCATCGGCTACTGTATTAGCCTTTCCCGGATGATACTCAATCAAAAGATCATAATCCTTCATTAACTCTAATCATCTTCTGTGTCTCATGTTCAAGTCCCGTTGAGTGAATATGTATTTCAAACTCTTGTGGTCTGTGAAGATCTCACACTTCTCTCCATACAAGTAGTGCCTCTAAATCTTCAAAGCATAGATTACTACAGCCAATTCAAGGTTGTGAGTCAAATGATTAACTTCATGTGTTTTCAACTATCTAAACGCATAAGCAACCAACTTGCCACCTTGTATAAGTATACATCCCAAACCCTGCCGTGATGTATCACTATAGATCACAAATCCCTCGGTTCTGGATGGTATTGTCAGAATAGGTGCTCTTGTCAATCGCGACTTTAACTATTGAAAACTGTCTTCACATTCTTAATTCCATTCAAATGTAACAACCTTCCACATCAACTTTGTCATAGGTAATGAAATCTTTGAGAAATTCTCAATGAAACGATGGTACTATCCAGTTAATCCTACGAAACTTCAAATTTCTGACACTGAAGACAACTTCTGCCAATTAGATACATCTTCTATCTTGTAGGGATTAATTGATACACCGTTCTCGTCAATCACATAACCAAGAAAAGTAATGTTAGGTAACTAGAATTCACACTTTTTCAACTTTCCAAATAGTTACTTCTCTCACAATCACTGAAGTATAAGTCTCAAATGGTTCTCATGCTCTATCTCACTCGGTGAATAGATAAGAATATCGTCTATGAATACAATCAAAAAGTTGTCTAAGTAGTCCTTAAAGACTCGATTCACAAGATCTATGAACGTGGCTGGTGCATTGGTAACTCCAAATGGCATGACTAGAAATTCGTAGTGTCCGTAACATGTTCTGAAAGCTATCTTTTCTACATCTTCAGCTTTTACTTTCAACTGATGGTAACCTGATCTCAAATCGATCTTGGAAAATACTTGTCCCCCATAAACTTAATCAAATAAATCATTAATTTTTGGCAACAGATATTAGTTATTGATTGTCAACTTGTTCAATTCCCGGTAGTCAACACACATTCGCATCGAACCATCGTTCTTCTTTACAAACAACACTAGAGCTCCCCACGGTGATATGCTAGGTCGAATGAAACCCTTATCAAGTAACTCTTGTAGTTAGATTTTTAGCACTTTCAATTCCACAGGTGCCATTCTATATAGTGCTTTCGATATTGGTCTTGAGTCTGACATTGTCTCAATGGTGAACCCGATCTCTCTTTCAATAAGAACATTTGGTAAGTCATCCGAGAATACATCCAGATACTTTTGTACTATTGGAATGTCTTCTATCTTTAAATCAATCGCCGAAATGTCACTTACTGAGCATAGAAATCCATGACTTCCCTTCTTTAACAACTTACCCGCTTGAATAGCTGAGATCAAATACAGTGGCGATGTAACTCCACTCCCTTCAAAACAAAAGCTTTCGTGTATCGGTGATAAAAAATTGACATAATTTTATTGAACATTTAAATATTAGATTGGCACCATTAGGATATCAATTATCCATTATTGTACCTCTTAGCAAGGTGATAACAATGTCCACGATATACAAGAACTGTAAGATCAAACTAGGTGAGAAGTTGATGACCGTAGACCTTATACCAAATGTTGTGAACCATTTCGATGTGATACTAGGAATGGATTGGTTGTCTCTTAACTAAGCCATAATAGATTGTGAATGGAAAGAAGTCAATTTTCGATCACCGATACACAAAAGCTTTTGTTTTCAAGGGAGTGGAGTTACATCGCCACTGTATTTGATTTTAGCTATTCAAGCGGGTAAGTTGTTAAAGAAGGGAAGTCATGGATTTCTATGCTCAGTAAGTGACATTTCTGTGATTGAATTGAAGATAGAAAGTACTATTGGAATGTCTTCTATCTTCAATTCAATCGCCAAAATGTCACTTACTGAGCATAGAAACCCACGACTTCCCTTCTTTAACAACTTACCTGCTTGAATAGCTGAAATAAAATACAGTGGCGATGTAACTCCATTCCCTTGAAAACAAAAGCTTCTGTGTACCGGTGATCGAAAATTGACTTCTTTCCATTCATAATCTATTGTGGCTTGGTTAAGAGATAACCAATCCATTCCTAGTATCACATTGAAATGGTTCACAACATTCAGTACAAGGTCTACGGTCATCAACTTCTCACCTAGTTTGATCTCACAGTTCTTGTATATCATGGACATCGTTATCACCTTGTTAAGAGGTACAGTAATGGATAATTGATATCCTAACGATGCCAATCTAACATTCAAATGTTCAACAAAATTATGCGATACAAATGAATACGTAAATCCTGAGTCAACAAGTATGTATGCTAGATATGAACATATAGGCACTATACCTGAGACCACTGTCTCTAAAACAACCATATATCCTGGGTTCATCTTAAATGATCTCCCCTCTCTCTACTTTGTCCACTGCCTCATGTCATTGGCCTGTCTAGGCTTCGAACCACTAGAAGCCATAGAACTAGCTCTTTGTTGAAAATAGTTCCTCAGGCAATCTTTCACTCGATGTCCAATGGTACCACAATCAAAGAATTTGATTTACGAATTTGATATAAAACTTGCACTGTTCATCCCTTGAGCTTTGTTCTGAAAGTTAATCATAAAACATTGGCTGGTATGTGGTCTATTACAAAGTGAGCACAACGGTATGTTACTTGGTGCCCTCATAGAATCAAATAAACTAGAACCAGAGCCTCGTGTAAATGGTCTCTTGAATGGTCCACCCTGGTTTAGGTCACTACCCTCATTACCTCACTTGCCTTGCTAATTTTCTCTCAATCTCTCCATTCCACTTTCGGCTACAAGTGCCGTTTAATGTATGGTATTCCATCAACGACCGCGTTGATGTGTAACGGGTTTCAAGTATTGTGACATTCTGTAATACCCTGTATTTTCAATAATTATTTATGCAGAGAGATTCTATGTACTTTTCTTGGCAATATGTGAAATTTCAATCGATCAAAGGTTCAATCGATCAAAGCGACTTCGATCGCTCGAATATTATTTTCCCTCAATCGATCGAAATGACTTCAATTTATCGAGAGACATATAGAACATGGTTTAGTTCTTTAGTTTATTTTATATGAGATTTGAATACCCGATTCACATTTTGGACTTCTATTATGCGATTATGGGTTAGTTAGGGAGAATGTGACAACACAGATAAGTATGATTAAGAATAATGGATTTCCATAATGACGTTAGATGATTTCGGTTCATGTAGAGTTCGATATCCGTTCATTTCAATCCGAGTAGTCAGGCCACATGGGAATGGTCATGTATCGATAGTAGTACTGAGTTTAAGTAGGTTCGATAAGTTCTGGGGATGATATGTGGGCAGATGCCTGGTCATGATGTGCTTTCATATGTAGTGGATGGTTCATATCCTTAACGAATAGTGTGCAGGACCATGTAGTTCTAAGGTAGCCAGATGATCCATGTTATATCCTTAACGAGTGGTGGATGGTTTATATCCTTAACGAGCGGTGGATGGGAGATCACTGGTATACAACGATAAGTCATGGCAATAGAATTGATATGTTGTTGTTCAAAGCATTGTATCCCTGACATGCAGTGGATGGTTTATATCCTTAACGAGCGGGGGATGGATTGACGTGGTGTCCATGAATGCGGTGGATGGTTTATATCCTTAACGAGCATTGGACAGAATGATGGTATGTCTATATATGTGAAATGATTGAGTCTGTTCTTTCTAGTCAGAGTAGGTTGATTATCAATCTTGGAATAATCAGACGATAAGGGTTGAGTTGCGTAGGAATACAGAGAAGATATTATTTAGTAGAACTATATCTTAGACAATTCAATAACTTGTTATACGTTATATCATTGATACTCTGTGAGTTTCTATTCACTCAGCTCTCAGTAAGCTGACGACCGTTATTGCATGCCTGGACATTCCCCATCCAGATTACCCTATCCCTTGTAATGCAGATAATAGAGCTTACGACGATGGCTACTATCCTAAAGGGAATTATGCAGAGAGTGGCCCCACTGATGTCGGTTACGCTGGAAGTGATGATTATCCTTATGCTAGTTGAAGACTGAAGATAGTTATCTAGTTTATGTTTAAGATTTACATTACTGTTGAACTTTGTTAGTTAACGGGTACTTGGGCTTATGTTGTCTCTAGACCTACTGTGATCCTATGGACCACACTCTGGTGTTTTGTAATAGATAGTATTATTGTTCTATTTCAGTTTTTACTGTTCTTGTTGTTTTAGTTGAGACTAGTACTGCGTGGTGTGGATAATTAGTGACTTTCACTTGCCATTCCCTATGGACCCAAAAAAGGAAATTTATTTTTCTCTATTTTTGCTGCTCTAGGGTGTGATAGGATTTTTTGTATCAGAGCTCTAGGTTTATGATACTTTCGTTCACTAACGGTTCCATATCATCTGGTCTAGTATTTTGAGATCCCTGAGATGAGATACGATAAGATAAGTTCGTATTTCTGATGATAGATAGTTTTTTTGCAGGTTAACAAGGATTTAGAGTTCTATCAGTTTATGACCAATACGTATGGAGGACACGTGATCCATGGGGATACCGTGGAGCCAGCTGATCCGGAGTTTTATCATGATTGCATACACCAGATAGCTAGTAGCTATCTAGAGGAGGACATGTAAAAGGCTCTTTATGTGACTAAGAAGACCCACCCTACAGAGATGCGTATGGATGCTTATCATTCAACGAGGATTAGTAGGGATATTTACTAGGATATTTTACGCTTAATCCAGAGTAAGCTGGAGATGGACGCTATTGAGCTTTGAGCCATTCTTGGAGGACCTATCGAGGCAGCACCAGCTGTAGCACCAATATCACCGGTACCTGAGGTACCCATTCCAGAGCCACAGTAGTAGCCTAAGGAGCCAGAGTTACCAGAGGCCGAGCCGATGGTAGATGTCGACCTAGAGGAGGATCCCGCCGAGGACATCGAGCCAGTTAATAATGACGATGAGCAGGATGATGACCCGGAGGAGCCAGAGTTAGATCCAGAGGATCTAGTAGAGGATGTTACTGATGAGGGGGTAGATGTACTAGAGATACCTGTGGAGTTTAATTTACCAGCAGGACCTGTACTACATATGGCAGCTGATTCGTGTCCAATATTGCATTCTTAACTTCATGATTTTACCCTTATTGGACACAAATTATCACTTATATTGGGAGATTTAATGGATAAATTGTACTTTTGTTGTTCTTGTTGTTGTACACTTTTTGTTAATAAAATCTCTTTCTTGTAGATTTTGGCGACTTATTCAAAGTGGGAACTAACCCTGTTAGTTCTTATCTTGTAAGAAGAGGAGGAAATCCATCCCAGCAAAGGCGGATCGATCCGGCCTTCTGACGGATCGATCCGCGTGTTTTAAAAGATGTCACCATCAGAATCAAAAAGAGCGGATCGATCCGGCCCTTTGAGCGGATCGATCCGCGATTTTGGAGGGACATTCTGCGATAAGGATCCGTAAATGGATCGATCTGCCAGTTATGAAGGGATCGATCCGCGACTTCCCGAGCAGATTCCAACAGCCCAGATGAAAGGCGGATCGATCCGCCAGTTATGAAGGGATCGATCCGCGACTGCAGTTTTTCCCCTTTTTATTTACAAGTTTGCCATTTTTGTGTTTTTTGTATAAATAGAAAGAGATAGGGTTTTTTGTGGGGGGATATGTCTTGTATTGTTTTCTCCCAACAATCTTCTTCTTCTTCTTCTCTCATTTTCGGGAACCCACTTGGGTTCCCTTCTATTTCTTCTTCATTTGTATAAACTTAAAGCTTGGATTGAAATGTTAATGGCTAGGTATATTTTCTATCTCTTTTCCTTTGATGATATTGCTATGTTTTCCATTGATTAGTTAGGTTTACTTAGGTTGTGGATCATGAACTCTTGGATTTAATGTTGTAGCATTTCTAGGGTTCATTTGTGTAGGATTTGAAACTAAGGGCTTCATCTTATTTGTTTTGCATTTTTGATTGTCAAAACTTAGACTTTGAATCCTACCCTATGTATTTCATATGGAATATTATGTAACCTTGTGTTTTGCATCCCATGTGTTTGATAAATGTTGTGTGTGGGATTTAAAACTTGGAGTCTTCATCATAGATGTCAACCATCTTTGATTGTTCAAACTCTTGGGTTTTAAATACTACCTTTTGAAGGCTTCATAGGTGGTTTGTCCACCAAGTAGATTAGTTAGTGTAGGGGGGACAAATCATTCGGATTAGAAGCCATAGAGGCTTCATCTTGTATGTCATGCATCCTTGATAGTCAAACGTTAGCTTCAAATCCGTTTCTATGGAAATCTTAAAGCTCATTTCATCTAACACATAGGTGCATTCCAAGTGTTTGATAATATGCCACAATGAGATGTTACCTTAGAATGTGCTTGAAACTTTAGTCCATTTCATCTTGTTGTGACCCAAGATGGGAGGAATGATCCTAACATATTGCTTTTTAGATTAGTATTTATTTACCTTTTATCCTCCAAAAACCAAACAAAAAGCTGCAAGACGCAATGTCATTTTTATTCTCTTTCATCATCTTTTCTTATTTATTTCTTTTGAGCATTATAATTATTTACTAAACCTCCCAAACGTTGTTCTTGTATCAATCCCTGTGGACTCAACACCCTACTTCCAAATGCTATATTTTTAATAGGGTTAAATAAGAACTTGATTTTGACTACATCAAAATGGCGCCGTTGCCGGGGATTGGCGACAACGTTAAGTTGTTTAGTTTCTAATTATATGCGCTTTTGCATTTGATCTTTTTATTTTGTCTTTGTTTTGAAGGATTAGCTACTCTTGAAGAGCTAAACCTCCATTTAGGATGTTGATGACACATTGGTCTCGCATGGGGGAAGGTACTAGTATCTCCTTTGGTTGTTGTTCTTTAAAATTTTGGCATATGTAATTAATTTTTGTAATTTCTTACATAGTTGGGCTTAATAGAAGTGGTGTATTGTTGCACATGAGTCATCCTAAGAGAAAGTGATTTGTCTTCCATGTAGCTGAGTTAATGTAGGGTGGATGTGTCATTCTAATCAAAGGTGTTGCATAGTGTAGTAATTTACCACTTATTTATTATTATGATAATTAGGCTTTGTGTTAAGATGCTTGACTCGTATCCAAGAGAATGTGATGTGTTCCACCATGTAGTTTAGTTAATGTAATTTAGTTGTAGGGTGGGCAAATCATGTTAATCAAAGTAGAGTCATAGTATAGTAATGCAAAGTTTGATTATTTTGCCAAACTTTCTAGAACACTTCTTTTAAAGGAATATTATTTCTCTTTTGCATGTTGGGCTAGTGGTAGAATCAACATTCTAACCTTCAAATTCATGCGCATCATCTCCTTATCATTCCATTTTCTTTTCTTTTGTGTTTTGATTTTTCTTTTTATTTTCTTCTTTTATTTGCTTGATGTGCTCGGTAGTGATTCATGTGCAGGAACATCAATTTTGTGCTTATCGGGGATCGCTCCTTTTGTTGGTGATATCACTCTATCCCTACTCATTTTTGTCCTTGTTTCGAACCATTTGCATTAGGGACAATGCAATGTTCTAGTTGGGGGGTGTGGGATATTCACCCATCATATTGATGTTCCATTTTCTTCTTGCCATTAATTCTCCAAGTATGTTTTGGTTGTTAATAAAAGAAAAGATGATTAAAAAAAAAAATTTAATTTAAATTAAAAAATAGTTTCCAATGATTTTAGTATAGTTGCTTCGTTCTAATGCCGAGCGATGACGCTTGTCTTGAGTTTTCATTCGATATTGGTATGCGTCACTTGTTGAATCCCATTAGTTCTATAACTATCTGGATTATAGTAAATTTCATGAAGTTCAAATCTTGGATTATCGAGCACGTTGCATGACTACTTGTATTAAGATAATGTTTAATGCAATTATTACCCGAAAATCGTTTAAAACATATGTGGAGACTTTACCCCTTGTGAGCTTTAGATCATTTTCTCCTTTATTGAGTGTTACATACTTCAATTCTCTCTTTTTGAAAAACATACATAAGTCGTAGATAATCTCATCTTCTTGCTTTGATTGTTCATTAGAGGAATCTTTTTGTGTGGAATGCAAAACTCTTGCTTGCCTGTCATTGTAGTGGAGAACTAAGAATCACATTGTCCGAGAAAATGATTTTAGGTCCTTCCTTTTACCATTTCTAACCTCAACCACACATACCCTTACTTCACTTAACCATACACCTTCCATATCCACGTTTGAATTACATTTGCGGGATATCTTTGCATGAGATCGTGTTTGTAAGGTTGTAAAAGATATTGAACCATGTTGTTGTGAGAGTACAAAGAAAAAAAAAAGAAAAAAAAAGAAAAGAAGCTAAAAAATAAATAAATAAATAGATGCAAAGTAAAAAGAATTTAAAAAAATTAAAAAGAAAAAAAAGCTTCATAATCAATTGTACTTCTCTTTTTGAGCTTCAAAGAAATATTTGTGGATGATTCATCTCTTGTGGTTATTTGTATCCATGCATTCCAATAAATTCCGAGTTTGTACCCAAATATCTCACTTCATTTTCCCTTGTCCTTCACCCCATAACTTTTTTCCCACTTTACAACTCATACTCAATGGCCCTAATTGATTCTCAATTTGTGTGATTCGGAGTTTGAGTCGATCATGACAAGTAGTTAGAGTTATTCCATATCCTTTAGTGAATGGTATCTTTCATGAGATTAATTTTTACTCGTTTTTCACGCTTACGTTTTTCATCATTGGCATGTGCGTGGCTTTGGTATCTATTTTCATTACTCTTTTTGCCAGCATGCCCCGAGTGCATTAACCATTCCGAGTGATTCATTTTAGAGTGTAATACCGGTAAGAATTGAGTTGAAGCGCGATTAAACGAAATTTGGATTATGAAAGCATTGCCCTCTTCTTGATAGTTGTAGTTATGCACTTCACACCACACACTCATCCAAGATTGAGGTCAATGAAGTTTATCTAATAATCTTGATAGTTTAAGGACTTTTTGGATTTGTGTGTTGTGTGCTAAAATCTTTTGAAAATTCTTGGGACTATGTTGAGTGTCGGCGTTAGATAGTGGGCAACTATCATGAGGGAACAAAATGTTTGTGGGTATCATTCTGAGAACCCTCCGGAGACAAAACTCCGCCTCTATGGGTAACCTAGAGGTTTAACGGCTTGTTGCATTCGCTAAATGCAATCGTGTTCCCCACGAAAATAGTTTATCTTTCATTTAAAATAAATTGTTATGCGAGATTATTCTTAAATCTCTTGGTATTTAGTTTTGTTGCTAAGAGACTAGCAACATGCTAGTTGGGGGGTGTGATTCGTGTCCAATATTGCATTCTTAACTTCATGATTTTACCCTTATTGGACATAAATTATCACTTATATTGGGAGATTTAATGGATAAATTGTACTTTTGTTGTTCTTGTTGTTGTACACTTTTTGTTAATAAAATCTCTTTCTTGTAGGTTTTGGCGACTTGTTCAAAGTGGGAACTAACCCTGTTGGTTCTTATCTTGTAAGAAGAGGAGAAAATCCATCCCAGCAAAGGCGGATCGATCCGGCCTTCTGAGCGGATCGATCCGCGTGTTTTAAAAGATGTTACCATCAGAATCAAAAAGAGCGGATCGATCTGGCCCTTTGAGCGGATCGATCCGCGATTTTGGAGGGACATTCTGCGATAAGGATCCGTAAATGGATCGATCCGCCAGTTATGAAGGGATCGATCCGCGACTTCCCGAGCAGATTCCTACAGCCCAGATGAAAGGCGGATCGATCTGCCAGTTATGAAGGGATCGATCCGCGACTGCAGTTTTTCCCCTTTTTATTTACAAGTTTGTCATTTTTGTGTTTTTTGTATAAATAGAAAGAGATAGGATTTTTTGTGGGGGGGATATGTCTTGTATTGTTTTCTCCCAACAATCTTCTTCTTCTTCTTCTCTCATTTTTGGGAACCCACTTGGGTTCCCTTCTATTTCTTCTTCATTTGTATAAACTTGAAGCTTGGATTGAAATGTTAATGGCTAGGTATATTTTTTTATCTCTTTTCCTTTGATGATATTGCTATGTTTTCCATTGATTAGTTAGGTTTACTTAGGTTGTGGATCATGAACTCTTGGATTTACTGTTGTATCATTTCTTATAACACCCGCATTTGTGTTATTGCTTTTGCATTACATTGTCATGCATGATAAAGTGATGTGGCGTGTCTTTTGACACATGTTTGGGTGAGTTTTGACTCACGAGTTGATTTGGGTGTCTGTATTAGAGAACCCTTTGAAACTGTAGTGATTGAGGATTTGTTGTTGTGACGTCTCTTCGAATATGAGACGGTCACTGTGGAATACTTTAAATGTTTATCTGAAAATAAATGTTTACCTGTGTATTTCAATATCTGTATTAATTTCCATTTTAGAATTTATATCTATTGCTAGTTTTAGTATCCTGGTGAGAACGAATTAACACACTATTAATTTGGTAGGCTAATTAGCAACTTCGGAAACGTCATGTAGAAATTCGCGTTTTAGCGACCAAACGAAACTTAGTCGGAAACTTTTATAATTTTGAGGTTTCACCTATAAAGCTATGAATAAGCTGTATAGAAAGTTTCAGAGACTGATTAGGAGTTTTGAAAACTCGTGGGGAGGTAAACATAATTCCCGAGAGTTTTGCCTATATATAGATAGAGATGAGTGAGATATTTTACAAAGCTTACAACCTAAGTTTCCAAAAAGAGGCCAAGGGAGATTTTGTTGCTTCGAGCTTTGCGACGCCAAACGACGACCTTCCGTCAGTTTTTTTTCTCCCAGATTTTATATTCGAGCTCCTCGAGGTAAGAGCTTCGTTTTGATATATGTTAGGGCTAGTTTGGCCAAGTTTTTGGAAAAGTTGTTTCCTAGAATTTTTCATAAAAGTTGATAAATGGAATTTTGATCCATAGGAATTGTACTAGACTGACTTCTACACGTTCTTTGTACACGGGTTTTCTTTGAATTGAAGTTTAAGAGCGTAAATCGGAGGTGAGTGATCCAACTATGTTTTGGAATGATTTCTTGGCGTGTATTCATGTTATGTTTGAATAGCATGTATTTAATTCATAGATATATACTGTGTAGTTCATATTGGGCATTTGTATTGATAAGTAGGCCCAATAGCACGATGAAATGTTTGATTTCCGCGAGCATGGTGATATGTATTTGAGCATGTTAAGTTGCTTATGTGGGTCAGAAGGAGCATGTGGTCACCGTGTCATTTTGTGGAGCCGATATAGGCATTAAGGTCGCACGATTGAAGAGAAGAATCGTGAGTCTTACCCTTTCGCGTGGACTTATTGGCGAGGAGTCGCGGATTGGGAGTATGGACTGGCACGTGAGTCTCCAGCAACTAGTATGAATTGTAGAGATGTGAATGCGGACATGTTTATCATTCATGTGCATATGTTGTTTTATTCACTAAGCATTATCTTAAACAAATCGAATATGTGTGGTTATTCAAATAACCATTTCAGATGTAAATGCTGGCGAGGAATCGCAGAAGTGAGCACATGGGTTGGGAGTTCTTTTAGAAGGCAACTTGAACGTTAATCTTGTAGTTTTGGGACAATAGGAATGTTGTAATAAGAATTCTTATGGTTTTTAGTTATGTTTAACTTGGTATGTTAGAACGAATCTAAAATGTTGTAATAGTTAGTAACATGTTGTAATTGTGCTTCGGTAATATGTTAATACAGTTAGGAATGCTTTGGAGTACTTTTGGAAGTGTGTGTTTGATTCCTGGATATTTGCGTAAAGCTTTTAAACTTGAAAATGCTGCAGAATGTGCTGCTTCCAGGGGATCAGTCGACTGGAGCCTCCTTTTCAGCAACTCTCTACATTGTTTCATGGAGGATCAGTCAACTGGGTCCTCGACCAAGTCGACTGGATCATGGTTTTCAAAACTGATATTTTTTGCCAGGCTGGACTTCAGTCGACCGGACTTTACCACTCGACTGAAACTTTGAAGCCCCAGTCGACTGGAGCAGTCGACTGGATGTAGAAAGCAGTCGACTGGATGGTATTTTAAAACCCAACTTTCTGCTGGACCAGGATCAGTCGACTGGATCCGAGGATCAGTCGACTGGACGAATGGTTTTCAATATGACTTGTTTTATTCTGCTGCGTGTGTTCTTCAAACTAATTTTTGGGAACGTTAATGAATTGGTTTAGCCTCGGTGGCGTGCCACGGGCTTCGGTTCTGCTATTGTGGGACCGGGTTGTGATATTTCTAGGGTTCATTTGTGTAGGATTTGAAACTAAGGGCTTCATCTTATTTGTTTTGCATTTTTTATCGTCAAAACTTAGACTTTGAATCCTACCCTATGTATTTCATATGGAATATTATGTAACCTTGTGTTTTGCATCCCATGTGTTTGATAAATGTTGTGTGTGGGATTTAAAACTTGGAGTCTTCATCATAGATGTCAACCATCTTTGATTGTTCAAACTCGGGTTTTAAATACTACCTTTTGAAGGCTTCATAGATGGTTTGTCCACCAAGTAGATTAGTTAGTGTAGGGGGGACAAATCATTCGGATTAGAAGTCATAGAGGCTTAATCTTGTATGTCATGCATCCTTGATAGTCAAACGTTAGCTTCAAATCCGTTTCTATGGAAATCTTAAAGCTCATTTCATCTAACACATAGGTGCATTCTAAGTGTTTGATAATATACCACAATGAGATGTTACCTTAGAATGTGCTTGAAACTTTAGTCCATTTCATCTTGTTGTGACCCAAGATGGGAGGAATGATCCTAACCTATTGCTTTTTAGATTAGTATTTATTTACCTTTTATCCTCCAAAAACTAAACAAAAAGTCGCAAGACGCAATGTCATTTTTATTCTCTTTCATCATCTTTTCTTATTTATTTCTTTTGAGCATTATAATTATTTACTAAACCTCTCAAACGTTGTTCTTGTATCAATCCCTGTGGACTCAACACCCTACTTCCAAATGCTACATTTTTAATAGGGTTAAATAAGAACTTGATTTTGACTTCATCAGCAGCCATTGCCAATATGGCAGCCGAGTGGGTAGTAGCGATGGTTGCACAGCCAACCGGAGTTTCTATAAGACAGGCTGCATTAGCAGATGCTATGGCTCTAGTTGGGGATTTTGTTGAGTTGATCGTCGATGTAGCCAAGCCAGCTTTCGGTATTAAGGAGATGGAGGTTGACAACATGATTGTCAAGGATTGGGATATAGGAGTGATCTATAGTGATGCATCGCACCAAGCACTTGGTTATATACTTATGCAAGATGGGAGTGTCATTGCATATGGATCAAGACAGTTGAAGGTACATGAGAAGAATTATCCGACGCATGATTTGGAGTTAGCAGCAATAGTGTTTGCATTAAAGATTGGAGACACTATCTCTATGGAGAGAAGTTTGATCTGTTTTCCTATCATCAAAGCTTGAAATATTTGTTCTCTCAGAATGAATTGAACATGTGACAATGAAGATGGATGGATTTACTCAAGGAATATGACTTTTTGTTACAATACCATCTAGGTAAAGAGAATGTCGTAGCAGATGCTTTGAGTCATTAACCCCGACTAGTAATCGTTATATTACTAATTCGAGAATGGTAAGCATTAGAAGTGTTAGCTGAATTCGAGCTTCAGCCAGTGGAACCAATGGAAATATAGTATTTTGGATGTTTGATAGTACATCCAACTTTGATCAGCCGTATCATAGAAGCTCAATAGACTACGGAAGATTTGAGGTTATGGTTTGCCAAGATGTCAGCTAAGGAACTAGAGATCTGGAGTATCAGTACAGACGGAGCCTTATAATATAAAGGTAGACTCTGTGTACCTAACGAAGAAAATCTCCAGAAAGAAATATTGGATGAAGAACATAAGTCATGGATGACTATCCATCCAGGAGTTTCTGGTGGGAAGGAAGAGAGAAATAGCTGAGTATGTATCTCAATGTCTCACTTATAAACAAGTAAAGGCAAAACATTAGAAACCACCTGGGTTACTGTAACCATTACCGATTCGTCAATGGAAATGGGAACACATCACCATGGATTTCGTGGTAGGATTACCAAAGTCATAGCAGAACCATGACGCTATTTGGGTAATCGTGGATCGACTTACAAAGACGGTATATTTTATCCCCTACAGTATGACATATCCAGTAGAATGATTAAGTCAGATGTATCTGCAACACGTTATACAGTTACACGGAGTACCTGTTTCTATCATGTCAGATCGAGATTCGCGTTTTACTATAGAATTTTGGAAGAGTCTCCAGACAGCAATGGGAACAACATTAAACTTGAGTTCAGCTTTTCATCCTCAGACCGATGGATAGACTGAACGAGTTAATCAAGTAATGGAGGACATGTTATGCGCTTGTGTCATTGATTTTGAAAATTATTAGGAGATGCACCTACCTCTGATTGAGTTCGCCTACAACACTAGTTATCATTTGAGTATAGGGATAACACCATTTGAAGCTTTGTACGGAGACCTTGCCAATTGCCGCTTTATTGGACTGAAGTCGGAGATACTCAACTTCTTGGTCCAGAGATGGTACGAGAAACCAGCGAGAAGATTCAGATTATACGTGAAAAGATGAAGATAGCTTAAACGCGACACAAGAGTTATGCTGATAAGTGACGTAAAGACTTGGAGTTTACAGTTAGAAATCACGTGCTACTCAAGGTTTAACCTGTCCAAGGTATCGTCAGATTTGGTCAAAAGAGAGGCAAGTTATCACCGCGATTCATTAGACCGTTCGAGATTCTAGAACGTGTTAAGAAAGTTGCTTATCACCTTGCGTTGCCGCCGAAGATGTCAGGAGTGCAAAACGTTTTCCACATCAGTATGCTGAGGAAGTGTGCTCATAACCCAGCGCATGAGATCAACTTCGAAGATATTGAAGTCAACAACATGTTACATTCAACAAAGGACTGGTTCATATTTTAGACCGTGGAATCAAGAAGCTCGGGAATAAGGAGATTCCACTAGTCAAGATCCAATGGAAGCATCATGATGAATGAGAAGCTTTGTGGGAACTAGAGTCAGAGATGCAAGAGAAGTTTTCATTTTTGTTTTAGACCTTGTATGTTCAGATTTTGTTTAATGAGTGGTGGATGATGTAATACACTGTATTTTCAATAATTATTTATACAGAGACATTCTATATACTTTCCTTGGTAATATGTGAAATTTCATCTTCAATCGATTGAGGCTCTTTCGAGCGATCGAGCATTCCCAGAATTCAAGCGATCGAACTACTTTTGAGTGATTGAAACCCTACCGACCTGAATTTAATATGCGGTCCCCATTTCAATCGATCAAACTTTCTTTAATTGATCAAACCTGACCGATCTGCTCTCGAGCGATCGAACTTAGTTCGATCAATCAAACTTGTAATTATCTGAATCCCAATTTTTGCGCAAACAATGCCACCTGCACCCCCATTCTTGCTATATAAACCTTGTGCTCGTATGTGTGTGAGGTCTGCTGAACCCTTGAGAGGTTAGAGAGAGTTGTGAGTTGGTGTGTTCATATATATACACCCATACATATATTATACACTACACATCCATACATATACCTATATATATTATCTGTATGTGTGAGAGAGAGAGAGAGTAATAAGAAGAGAAGAAGAAGAAGAATCAGAAGGAGAGAAAGAGAAGGAAAGACAGAGACGAAAAGAGGAACAGAGAGAGGAAGGAGAAGCCATTGGAGGCCATTGAAGCTTTTAAGCTCAAAGCTCAAGCCAAACGTACCCTAGGTGAGTTTTTATTCACTTGGTATCTTTATTATAATGTTTATAAGCTGTTTGATATGTTTAGACATATTAAAACATCCTTAGGATGTCTGTTTTTATGCTATTCAGAATCTGCTAGAGAAGACGACTCTCGAGCAATTGAACAGAGTTCAATCAATCAAAGGTTCAATTGATCGAAGCGACTTCGATCGCTCGAACATTATTTTCCCTCAATCGATTGAAATGACTTCAATTGATTGAGATATGCAGAACATGGTTTAGTTTTTTAGTTTATTTTATATGGGGTTCGAATACTCGATTCACGATTCAGAGTTCTATTATGCGATTATGGGTTAGTCAGGGAGAATATGACAACACAGATAAGTATGATTAAGAATAATGGATTTCCATAATGACGTTAGATGATTTTGGTTCATGTATGAGTTCTATATCCGTTCTTTTCAATCCCAGTAGTCAGGCCACATGGAAATTGTCATGTATCGATAGTAGTACTGAGTTTAAGTAGGTTTGATAAGTTTTGGGAATGGTACGTGGGCGGATGCATGGTCATGATGTGCTTTCACATGCGGTGGATGGTTTATATCCTTAATGAGCAGTGGGCAGGACCACGTAGTCCTAAGGTAGCCAGATGATCCATGTTATATCCTTAACGAGCAGTGGATGGTTTATATCCTTAACGAGTGGTGGATGGGGGATCACTAGTATACAATGATAAGTCGTGGCAATAGAATTGATATGCTATTGTTCAAAGCGTTGTATCCCTGACATGCGATGGATGGTTTATATCCTTAACAAGCGGGGGATGGACTAACATGGTGTCGATGGACAATTCTGATCCTCGTGCACGTCACCAGCCATTTTACTTTCCTGGTTGGGCCTTGTCCCGAAGGACATTGGCAGCGTGTAGACCATGTTCATCGAGAAGTCTTTTAGAATGCTTCCAAACTGAATATATTTGTCCAGTGGCTCTCCATAATTTGAATCGAGATCGGCCATCTCCACGTCCGATTCATTTACTTCAGGAACTGATGCGTTTCCAACTTTCTTAGTTCATTGCCCACGCTTTCAATCTTGATCTTCTCTTTTCCCTTTTGGCTTAGAATCACCCTTGTTACAATGTCTTCACCTTTTTCACTCCTTCAATCTGCCCATTTTTTCTCCAAACGGTATTTAGCTTCCTAATCTCGAGCAGATTACTTTAACCTTTCAATTCTCCTTTTCTATGTCTTAGTGAAGTAGGCTTGCTGTGGAAACTTGGGGTGTTCTAACCTTCTCTAACGGTTTGCTTCTACCTGAGGAGGAACAATCATTCTTGGAGACTAATCGCGATGTTGGTACTTTTCATTCCTTATGTCTCCTCTCCCTCGCCTTGGTTCTTTGTAACGATACTCACGTCTCTAGAGCTCGGGCTTCTTGTGTGACTCCTAAATGGGATAATAGAGACAACTTTGAATCAGCCTCTTTGGGCTTGGAAACTGATAAGCCTGTTTTTTCTTTGGTACAGATTGAGTGTTTATTTCGACCTTACACTTAGGGCGTAACCCTTGCTCGATCAACTCGACCATCCATTGTAGCGTTGGAATCCTACAGGTATCTATCTCGGCTTTATCTGATATAACTTTAGAGGCTAGTTTTGCCTTTGACTCTTGTCCGTTCGCTCTTGAGCTCATTTCAGCAACCCCAAGGTTGATCTTTTTCCTTGACCTATATAGGGTTGTCAAGTTAGGTGCTACCATGTTTGCACTCACCACTACAGGAAATGGATTACTATCAATCCCCATGATATATTTCTTTTTATCTAAGAACTTTATGTTTTGTTTGTCGATCATATCCTACAAAATATTCTGGTATACAAGACAATTGTTAGTGTTGTGGTGCCAAGAGTTATGCCATTTGCAATACTCCTTCCCTTTCAAGGTAACTTGATGTTATGTGGTAGCCGAATTTGCCTATTAGCCATCATAAAGTCAAAGATTTGATCAGCCATTGTGATATTAAAAGAGTATTGTTTGGCGATTTCAAAAGGTTGTTTCTTAACCAACGATAGTTGTGCCTCGGATGGTTTTGGCAATGGCTGGCACATATATGGCCGTTTTGATACAATCTCGACCATGTCAACTTTGGTGTTAATTTCATACTCGGTCGTGTGTATATCATAATTGGGATCCCTATAGTAAGTTCCCTTTGAGGAATTGTTTTTTCTCCTGTTCCTCTTCTAGCATAAGTTTATATCGGGCTGCTCAAGTTGCCAGCTCGAATAGGTCGCGAAAGCCCATTCCTTCAAACTTCTTTCTTAGCTCAAAGGTAAGTCCTCCTAATGCGATGTTGACAAATTCTTCTTTTGGTAACATAATCTTGCAGCGGTGCTTAGCCCGTTTAAATTTGGCGAAATGTGCTTCGGCTGAATCACTCAGAAGTTGATTAGCTTGGTCAAATCAGCCATAGATACTTCGAGCTCGGTCTGATAAAACTAGGCATGGAAAGCTTCCTCCATCTAATTCCAAGTATGGAATGAATTTGGGAGAAGATTTATATACCAATAGAAAGCTACCCCGATTAGAGAATTGGGGAACAATTTCAGTAGCATATCCCCTCGGTGGCTTACTTTCCCACTTTAGAGTAGGAAACGACAGATATGCTCCATGGTCAATTGGTCAATTTCACCAAAAAAATGCACCTTATATCCCCTCGGAATAGGAGTTCTCTCAATTGTGTCACTATGCGGCCTCTTGTACATAGGCAGTTGTGTCCTACGAAGTAGGCCACTGAAGTCCTGGTGGATGACTTCGGCAATCTGCTCCCGATCAACCCTTACCGTTTGAGCAAGGACACCCCCTCTCAGACCGACCTCATGCCTTGGGATTGGTCTTTCATTCCCCGAGGGCTTATCATCGGTTTCTTCAATGTTTCCGAACAACGGTTTAATTTTTCCCCAATGTTGGTCCAAAACTTGCCCCTTTTAGCCAAGCACTGGTTCCTTGATGGTGATACCCACTCGAGCCAAAACTTGTGGTAAGTTCATGGTCTTTCCTAAAACCTCATTACCATTCTTCTTTGGAGGGGTAACATATTTTTTAGTCTGGGAAAAAGAAGGGGCGTTATGGCTTGCCCCGAACCCAACTTGCGACAGCAAGGTTGGTGGTATCGTTAGCTGTGAGAGACCACTCGCTTGGTGTTCCTTCCATTCCTTCATTTCATGGAACATCTCACTCACTTGGTTAAAAGTTTGATCTTGCCTAATGGACATCTCACAAAGCGTTAGTTAAAGTGTTCTAGTATACTATTACCTATGTTAGACAAGTCTACCTGACTGGCTACCAAACTGTCTGGGGATTCTACGTCTCTAGTAGGCTCGCGTGCGCCCACCTCTTGGGAAGGGCCCCTGGATTTTGTTCCTTTTCTAGCCATTTGACATGGTCCCACCGGGTGTGCCAAAAATTATTCACTATAAAATTATGTGGTGGTGTGTTTGGGCGTGCCAAAGAGATTGTGAAAACCCAATCTAACTTCTGACTCAAATGGTTATATATTAAAAGCAATTAATAACAACAATGGGTATTACTCTACTCTGATGCAAGTAAGGAATTGCAAACGAAAAATGAAAAAGAAACAAACGAACACTGAACTTAAAATACCTCCATGAACATTATCTTCATTGATCGAATTGAATATCAGTTACAATCACTCAGGAAACAATGAGAACTCGCAATCATTCAAGAATAAAAGTAGCATTGCTTGAGGAAATATAAACAAATCTGCTTGAGCAGAGGTGGCGTATGTGTTAGCATAACTAAATGTTATACAACCTTCCCTATTTATAGACAAAGTAGATAACCACCCACGATAGTGTGGTTGTGGCTCCTAATTTCTAGACATGAATGAGTGACTGCCCCACTCATCATCCCATGATCTATCCTATGATCTCTAATTCTGCTACGTTGCAGTTTAATTGGGGACGTAGCCACCTTTATTTAAGCTCAACAAAATCTACGCGCAGGTTTTTAGCCATGCTCAATTGTCTAGTAGGTCCTACAAATATCGTCCTATTGACCGACTTCTTCTTGCTCTGAGTTGCTTGGCGCTTGTTGGCTGGTGTATCTCAGTCTTAATCTTTATGGATCCTCCATGAGTGTCCATCGGTCTTTGTGACCAATGTCTTTACTTTCCTTGCACGTGTTTCCTAATTAATCGGATAAGCCCGAGGTCAGTATTGATGAAAGCCAACACCGTGTTATCTTCTTTAGTCCCTCGGTCTTCTGAGGTGAACCCGAGGTCTTGTAGGGTTGACCAGTGTCATGATGTCTTCCATCCTGAAATCGATAAGTACATTGCCTAATATTGTCTCTTTATACGCACTGGAATCGGTCTACACTCTATTTTAGGCTTTATCCTTGGTCATTTAGCTAGCTGTACTCCTGGTGACATCATCAGACCACGTGACCTTAAGGTGGTTATGATAATCTGAAATTAGGGTATAAACAACTTTAAAAACTTTTACAAGAAAATTTTGAGAAATTTCTCAAACTTGTCGGGATTTATTTGCCCATTGAAAGACTTTTCACTAAAGAAGTTTTCATTGTGCCATTTAATCAATTACTTTTCCTAACTGGGGACTTAACACTAATTAATCTTTTTTTTTCTAATGCTTTGGGTTGGGAAATAGGGGTGTTCATCGTTGGTTTTGATCTTCTTCTTCTTCTTTTTTTTTTTGGCGATTTAAAAATTGACTTTTCAATTTCGGTAGGTTGGTTTAAGCAACTTTTGTCGATTTTTGGTTGATTTATGCTGGAGTATTCCTTTAATAAATTGACCAATCGGTATTTGGTTTAAAATTAGACTAGGTTCAATTCAAGTCACTACAAGAAAATAGGCTTTTTGTGACAGAAAAAATCTGTCACAAAAAAGGTTCAATTCCGTCACAAATACTTTTTGGGACGAAATTACACCTTTTGTGACGGATTTGTGCCCGACACAAGTTAAGGGCGTCACAAAAAGTCTGTGTCATGTCAAATTCCGTCACAAAAAGCATTTGTGACAGATTTTGTGTCGGATTTGCGCGTGACACAAAAATGGTGTCACATATACTTATAATTTGTGACGGTTTATCTGTGTCGACCCGAAACCATCACAAATAGTATTTGTGACGAATTTGTGTGTGACATAAATAATGGTGTCACATTTGATTTGAGACACTTTATTTGTATCGATCTGAAACCATCACAAATACTATTTGTGACGGTTTCAGACTAATGTATTTGTGACGTAATAAATAGTGTTTGTGATGAAATTTTAAATATCGTGACAACAATTAATACCAAAGCCGTCACAAATATTCACAAATAATATTTGTGACATTAATTTATATATTGTCACCAAAAATCATTATTTCTCCATCACAATAAATTATGCCATACTTAGTTTTAACTAATGTTTTAAAAACCAAATCGGACCGGACCGGCCGCTTCAACTGGTTGGACCATCGACCGACCAACTTTTCGGCTCGGTTCAGACCGGTAAACCGTATTTAGTCTAAAACCGTTCAAAATCGGTGACCCGTTCGGTTAAAACGGAAAAATCGGCAAACCGGTCACGATTTTATCTACCCGGCCAGTTCGTGAACCCTTAAAAAAACCTAAGGATTAGACGCCAGGTACTCCTGTCGATTCTGTCAATCATAGCAGAAGCATCATCAATTTTGTATTCTCCCAAAAACTTCAAGTTCCAAGTCAACTATAATGATTTCACTCATTTAATATACACGACTACCTATTCTATTCTAATAGTATACAAATATACACGGCTGAATGACAATAAAATGCTGCTATGAGAGATATTCTATGCTACTTTAGATTAGGATGTATTATATTGTACATTTTAAAATTGAGAATTTGGTATGATATTTTTTATTTCCTAGTTTTATATGTTATTAGTAATAATTATAAATAAATATATAAATTATCTTTTTATGATGTCACGGTTTGATTCCAGTTCACCCGACGGTTGAATCACTAACCCGTAACCCGGTAATTTTTCCGGTTCGATGAACGGTCCAGTTTTTTCAAAACATTATTTTTAACGACAAAAGCCACAAAATTTAAAAGCATATTAATGAAAGATAAAACAAAATACAATAAAGCATATGTTTCTACAAAATTGTTTTATAGCTGACATTACTTAAATTTATAAATAAATAAATAAAAACAATAATGACAAAAATGAAGTTTTTCCAAACATAAACTGATTCACGCCGTGAACACAAACCTCTAATCTTTCTCCATAACCTGAAACAGAAAACAAAAATTCTGTAACACTCGTACCTGGAAAAAAAGGTTAATGTTATGTTAATGAGTGATAATTAATGATGATTAATGCTTGTGATGGTTTAAGGTGGGGTTATGAACCCACATGTAAAAAGGTGTTCAAATGCGGACACAGATGAATGTCCTGTAACAGAAAATTCTCCATAACCTGAAACAGAAAACAAAAATTCTGTAACACTCGTACCTGGAAAAGAAGGTTAATGTTATGTTAATGAGTGATAATTAATGATGATTAATGCTTGTGATGGTTTAAGGTGGGGTTATGAACCCACAGGTAAAAAGGTGTTCAAATGCGGACACAGATGAATGTCCTGTAAAAGGTAGGACTGATATAAAAGTGGGACCTGACAAAGGTCTAAATGATGTGAATTGCATATAGATGTAATTATATGCTTAAATGGATACTTGTTTAGTTGTTTAAAAATATTATGATGCCATATGTCAGGTAAAAGAGAACCAATTTAGGTACCCATATGACGGCGTATTTGAATACAATTCATAATTGGTAGGTTTAATAGCAACCTCATAAATTATGTGGGACCACGTTTGGGACCCACACGGGACATAGATTAAATCCTTTTAGAAAATATGGGTAGTTAATGTAATGAACTTGGTGTTTCATAATAAACAATTAGAACTTATCGGGGGTGTAAATGAAAAGTTGAGAAAAAGAGATATACATCTCTTGCATGAGTTGTGGTGACTCATTTCACCAAAACACAACAGCTGGGAATTTAGAAGAAAGAGAGAACGGGAGCTCTCGAATCGGCGACGGGTTTCTCGACGCCATTTTCTTGCCGTTCCTTCGCCGTCCAACGTCGGATTTACAATCCGAGACCATTTTTGGACTCGTGGAGGTAAGATGATCACATGCACGTAATTTGTTTTCATTTTCGGCAACGTTTTTCTGACGACCGTTCTTGATAGACGATGTTTATTGTACCAAACTTATGTAGGATTATCATCAACTAGAAATTGAGCTGAAATTGGGAAAGAATTGGAATATTCTAGGCTTAATTGTGTATAATTCGAGGAGATGAGTGTTTTAATCCCAAAATTGGGTGTTTAGATGTGTTAATGTGATAATTGTTAGTTTAGAATGCTTAATTCAGGCCTATGTAGCTATGATTATGATGAATTTGAGTAAAAGCATGTAAATAGTGTGAAATTGCTATGCTAATATGCCAAGTTGCTTATATGCTTATGTGGTTCAAAGAGAAGTCAAGTAGTGGTCACCATTTATAGGTCCCATATATAAGGGATAGGAAGCCCTCAATAAGTGGGGCGTGGTGACGACCACAATGAAAAGACAGTTGTGGGTCACAAGAATGAGTGATACAATATATGCGTCCAAAAAGTGAGAAAGATCCGGGGGTGAGAAGGACCTGGGGGTGGTGGCTGGAGTTTACTTGACTTTTCAGAGATCAATTTGTTGATGTTTATGATGATTATTGCATTTACATGTTAAGCATTTCAATAGCATGATTAGTTCTCTCATTAAGCGAAAGCTTAAACAAAAATATATTTTCTGTTGTGGTTATTGAATAACCACTGTAGGTACGGAACGGAAAGAGGAGAGGAAATGAACGGCACAACGGGTATGGGCATGGGGATTATGAATATGTGGACGTGTTCATAGATTTGGGTGTTTTGACTTCCTAATGTAGTTATGTCTTTGAAGTAGTTGAACAACTTATGTTTTGAAAACTTTGTAATATGTCAAGTTTAATTTAGTGTTGGTGGTGTCTTATGATGTGAGTTGCACTTGCAAGACACAAGTCATGTGTGTTGGAGGAGTTTCAGAGAGTTAAGTAACTCTTGGTGTAAATTTAAATTTATTCTATCTTGTTTGAGTATTTATGCCATGTTGGGATAAAATGTAGATTTAATGCATGTTTGAGCTCTTAGCTGGAGCATTATTAGGTTTGGGTATGTGAGTAGCTGACCAATTGTTTAAAAATGATTTTGAAAACCCTTTTACTGATTAGTTAAGGTTTGGAGACACATGGGAATGTTTTGAAATGATCTTAAGAGTTCATATAATGTTTGGGTTGAAATAATGAAAGTTAGGGGTTTGAACATGTGTTGGGATGTTTGATTGTTGTATCACACTTGGACATGTTTTGAAATGGTTTTGAAAGTTTTCATGAAGTGTAATTTGAAGTTGGAATCAAACCATATTGTCTTCTCTTATGTTGGAATGTTTATGACTGATTGGGAAAAATTTGTTTTGAGAAAACTTGTAATATGTTAAGTAGGGTGTTGAGTTTGGTTGTACAACAAACCATGTGTCGTGGTTGCTAGATACAAGTCATGTACATGAGGATCAACTTTGAAGAAACTAAATAATTTTGATTGTAAATTTAACTTGGGTTTCCCTAATTCTTGTGTTGAAACTTGTGGTATGTTAAAATGTGGATTTTTGATGCAAGTTAATAATCTTAGTTGGAACTAAAATGTTTTGGGTGTTTAAATTCCTTTTCAAATGTTTGGAAATGGTTTAAAAACCTCTTATGATGTTTGGGTAAAGTTTTGAGACACTTGGGAGTGCTTCTCAAATGGTTTTTGATGTGTCTAAAGGGTTTGATATGGTTTAATCAAGTTTTGACAGAATTTTTACTCATTTTAGCTAAATGTTGAGGTATGATGCAGGTTTGTATTAAAAATCTTGAGTTTTTATGGTTTCTTGGTGTTTGAGAGTACTTGTTGATGTTTTTTTGGGTGGTTTTGAACTTGTAAATATGAATTTTTTAGTAGCAAATTGTTTTTAGCAGCAGCAAATACATCTTCTGCAGGAAGTTAGATTGAGCAGACTTTACACTGCAGGAAGTTGGATTGATCTAACTCTGGGCAGAATATTCTAGAGGAAGTTGGATCAAACACAAGGAAAGTTGGATTGATCCAACTGTGGGCAGAATATTCTAGAGGAAGTTGGATCAAGCACAAGGAGAGTTAGATTGATCCAACTCTTGGCAGAATGTTTTTGTGTTTGAGTATAGTTAAATTCAAGATAAAAATGAACATAATTTGGTTTAGGAAGTTTGTATTTATGCGCCGTTTTCAATGTTGAGTTCCTTACTTGAAAAGCTACCTTTTGAGATGGATCTCGGCAAAAATTTTAAAATGACCATTTTACCCTTGGGGTTAGTTATATGTAATGAGTTTTATTAAGAGGTTAAAGAGAGTTTAAGCTTGTTTTATGCTATATCCATTGGGGACGTGCTTTGGTGGCGTTGTTACACGTGTCCTAATCTGTCCGAGGCGGGTTGGGGTTTGACAAATTCAATTAAAAATATAATAATACAGACACCTAGCAACCCAAAGAGTGAAAGAAAAAAAAAACCTATCCACACAAGAAAAGCAAGAATATAGAAAGAAAACAAATCAGTTAAGGTTCCTAAAAAAATCAACAAAGTTTCCTTTGTTTCTAAGATATCTAAAAATTTTCATAAATATGTGTAAATAAATTCATCGCAACCCAAAACCAACATACTAAATTCTAGCACAAATTTCTTATCTGAAAGTACTAGCAGCAATTGGATGAGACTAATACTAACACAAATTTCTTATCTTGAAGTACTAACATTTCTTAGCTTCCATCTCATTTTAATAATGCATTTTCCAAGGAGAAAAAGAATCTTCCCAGTTCAGGTATGCGAGCTAGAACTAAATTCTAATTAAGAGTCTCTTCAAAATAAATTAAGAAATTCAAAGCAACTATATCACTTCACCACATCTTACGTGTGTTGAGAGAGAGAGAGAGAGAGAGAGAGAGAGAGAGATTATAAAGGAGAAAATTCCGAATCAGTGCTCAAATCTATATAAGCTACGACAAAACATACATGGTGATGGATAAATATGTGACAAAGTAGTGGCATATGCATCATAATTTTTGTATTAAATACTTGCAAATTACTAGCAGAGGAGCAGAGACTAAAAAAATTCCCCAAAGAATCTATTTGATGGAACAAGAGAAGTGATCAGATCTCCACCATTTAAAAATGTTCTTGTGCTTCTGAATGGATTTCCCTAATACCAAAGAGAAATTTTGCATTTACAAATCACTAAATAAGTTATTGAGAACCTCCACATAATCCACACATGTACATATATACAAATATGATATTGATAAGATTTGGAGACCAAAAATTTAACCAGTGAAAGAACATTCAGTGTCAAGACTAAGCACAGTACTTTTTGCTAGTGAACATCACAAAAAATTACATTCAAAGCACCAAAATTACAGAAAAAGCATAACAATAAAAGCACATAGATGTGCACATTTATACATATATATACATATACAAACACACTCATAGTTACAGATGTAGGAGAGAGAGAGAGGGAGAGAGAGAGGGAAAGAGAGAGAGTACTTCTGGACCGTAGACATCAAAGAAAGTTGACCATATAGAATCATTGTGTCTTTGGTTCTGTAGGGGTTCGAAACCCTAAAAACAATTTAGAAGAGAGAGAGAGAGAGAGAGAGAGAGAGAGAGAGAGAGAGAGAGAGAGAGAGAGAGAGCACTAGTGGTTTGAAACCCTAAGAAAAAAAAAGGGTTGAATCCTCGAAGTAGAACAATAAGAACATGGAGATTAAGAGAGAGAGAGAGAGAGAGAGAGAGAGAGAGAGAGAGAGAGAAACCTGTAGAGAAAGGAAGCAGATGACAACGGTGGCCGTGGAGATCGCGCCTGGGTTTTGTGGCCGTGGAGATCGCGGCTGTGTATAGGGGGGAAATGTTTTAGGGCTCTAAATCTTGGGGAAATGTTAACAGTGTATAGAAGAGGAAAATGTTAAGAGGGAAAATTCTGTCGAAATTTTTGTTTAGTGTTTATTTACAAAATTGTCACAGTATATTTGTGTCGAATGTTAATTAATCCGTCACAAATAATTTTTTTTGTGTCGGATAGGTATAATTCTGTCACGAATAAAAATGTATTTATGTCGGATAGGTACGTTTCCGTCACGAATAAATATTATTTGTGTCGGATAGATACATTTCCGTCGCGAATAAATATTATTTGTGTCGGATATAGTTCCGTTACAAAATCTGTCACAAAAAAACTTTTTGTGACGGATTTTGATCCATCACAAAAACTTTCGTCACAAAAGGCTTATTTTCTTGTAGTGAGTCCCAATTTTTTTTTTCTACTCTTGTGAGAACCAAAGTTATGTTAGTTTGAGAAATAATCAATTTTAAGAGAGTTAATAGTCTAAACACGAACTTAAATTTAAAGAATTGATTTACCTTTAAACCACAGAAATAATTCTTTACTACCTCAAACAACCTCCAATTATATACGTTTGTTCGATAAAGACTCAATTGTTAAGATTGATTTGGATTTTTGATCGGGAGAGAACTAATCCTAACAATACGCCGTAATTCACATCTGTTAGTACCTTCTTATCCTGTTTTGTATATTTTTACTTCGTTTTCTATTTTCTGACAGGTTTTGGAAGAAATCACCTAAACCAGGCTAAACAGGGTGAAAAAGCAGAAGAAAAGAAGCTGAAAAAGCCAGTTCACGCGCGCGGAAATCCAGATATCGCTCGCGCGAGAATCCCAGAATCGCTCGCGCGATCCGCGCGCGCGAAGGCCAAATGTCGCGCTCGCGCAACCCGCTCGTGCGATATGTGTAAAAACCAAAGTTGCGTATTTCAGTATACTGAAGACTCCTGTGCAAACGAAACTGCAAAACGACGTCTAGACTGTAAATTACATGAGTTTCAGTTCGTTTCGGGTTAGGAAGGCTTCCAAAACTTGTTGTAAATCTATATATACTCTATTTTACTTCAATTGAAGGGTTACACACCCATACAGACACATTCTACAACCATACTTCCAGCCATTGAAGGGAGGGAAGCAAGGAGAAGAAGAAGAAGAAGACCAAGGGTTTCCATGGCCTCCTCCATCAACTACTTGCCATCTATCACTTCCATGGACGGCTAGATCATAGATCTAGGGTTTCAATGAAGCCCTAGACGAGTAATAGGGTTTTATTTATGTTTTTATTTTAGCTTTATTATGTATGGATGACAGTCACATGTTTAGAGGATTTTTATAAATAAATCGTACTTCTAGTGATTAAGTCATTACTTTCAGAATTTATTCTTGTCTTAGATCTATTTTGACTGTGATGTGCTCAACGATCTATTCTTGATGTGCTTGTCTAGATTGTTTACATGTGATGGTGCTTTATTGATTTGTGCTATCAAGTATCCGAATAGTCCATGCCTAGGTTAGACGGATTAGATCACAACCCTAGTTTAGTGTGGGATAATTCGTGCTAACCGAAGATGGATTATGTTGGTGCTTGAACCATGAATATCTTCTTGTCGGAGGAATTGGGCTTGTAGCTACAATTCCCCATAATCATCCAACTTAGTAAGCTAAAGTAATTCATAAATATTCCTATTATGAAGCTAGTGGTGGATTTGCAATCCTAGGTTCCCTTAAACATTATTTAAAACACTTTTAATTGCTTTCATAGTTTAGATTTAGTTTTATTGTTATTAGTTTAATTAAATTCAAATCAAAATCCGTTTTTATAATTAATTAGATTTAGGTTTTAAGATTAAAACACGGTAGTTAATCAATCTCTGTGGGTTCGACCTTTACTTCCATACTGCAAATCTTTTGAAAAGTAAAGAATACTTTTATATCTTGATATTGACAACATCAATTTTTGGCGCCGTTGCCGGGGATTGCAAATTACTACCTTTAGTTTTAGAATCTTAGTTTAGTTAATTCGTAAATATTAGATTAGGTTTTCTTTTCTTATTTTTCGTTTTATTTTGAGTTACTAAATTTTCTTTTTATTTTCTAGGTTTTCGAGTCATCAAATTCCAACGTGTCCGAGTGGAGTAGCTAATTACATCAAAGGAGCTTACGCAAATAAAATAAATAAAAGTTAAGTAAAGTGCTCGCTTTAACTTCGCATTAAATCACTGTAAGTCAGGTCGCTGAGACGCAATTACTTGCATTAGGTTAGTTGTGGAGTGAACACTGCATTAGCTAGGAAACCCGGGGTGCTGGGCTTGACGCGGTCATTGCATTACAGGATAATATTCATGCATCATAGTAGTACTGTGTGCTTGATTGTCGTCTTATTTGCGTGATTGCTATTTGTTTCTTTTGTTTAGTCAGTCTTTAATTTTAGTTTCTTTTTCTTTATTTTAGTTTATGTTAGGTACACGTTCAAATAAACCAGAGTTAAAATCTTTCGATCTTGAACTTGAACGTACCTTAAGAACTAGTAAGTCCACAACCCAAGCTTGTAGAGCTAGGTTGCAAGACGACGAATCAACTCCGATTCCGTCGTCGTTGTTTGAGGCCGAAATTCAGAGTACCCGTGAACGGTTAAGGAAAACTCGAACTTTTCAAATTGAACCGATTAAAATGGCTGACGGTGGAAATAACAATAACAATCAAAATGATGGTGCGAATATGAATAATCTTAATATACCGCCACCTCCTCCACTTAAAGATTATTTTATTCCGACGACTTACACGCCACAAACTTGTATCGACTTACCGGAGGCGACGACATCTCACTTTGAGATAAAGTCGTCTACCATCTCGCTACTTCCATCTTTCCATGGCCGTTTAAATGAAGATCCATATAAACACTTAGGAGATTTCCAAGATATTTGTTCTACTTTGAAAATCCAAAACTTAACTGATGATGAATTAAAATTGCGGCTCTTTCCATTCTCTTTAAAAGATAAAGCTAAATATTGGCTTCAATCTTTGGAGCCATACACAATTAGAACATGGGAAGACTTACACACCGTATTTTTACAAAAGTTTTTCCCGATTATGCGTACGAATCAGATAAGAAAATCTATAACAAACTTTGTGATGCAAGATGGGGAAACACTTTACGACACGTGGGAAAAATTTAAAGAATTATTACGTTCGTGTCCACATCATCAGGTTCCTAAGTGGCAACTTGTTCAGGTCTTCTACGAGGGGCTTATTCCCTCTGTTAGGAATACCGTCGATGCCGTTTGTGCAGGAACTTTCCTACACAAAAGCGCCGACGAGGCTTGGAAGATTTTTGAAACTTTGAGCGAGAATTCGATGCACCAAGCGGTGTCAGTACGTTTCGAGGGATATCATCTTCAACCTAAGCAAGAGGTGACAGTTGAGTCAAGTCAATCAATTCAAATACAAGAATTAAATAGAAAACTTGATCGACTTATGCAAATGAACAAAATGTCCAATCCACCCTCTTTAGAAGTATGTGCATTATGTTCTGAACCGTCCCATAATATCTTTGCATGTCCTTCTGCATCTCAATATCCGGAATTTGTGGAACAACACGTTAATTCTATGCAACAATTCCCACAAAATAACTATAATCCTAGGTCGACTAATTTTCCTAATACGTACTGACCCCAATATCAACAAGGTCAATACCAACTACCTCCTCCACCTCCACGCAATAATGCATTTGAGGAGAAGGTGCTGGCCTCACTTGAAAATTTTGGGTCGGTGATTCAGTTAGTGCACTCTCACACTCAGTCTATCGCAAAGCTCGAGTCCCAAATGGGACAAGTAGTTACTACATTAAACCGTTTAGCTGAGAGTAAGTCGCCGAGTCAACCTACTCAGCAACCTAAGGGGCAATACACAGTGGGTAGTACGACTGAGAGTGTGAACGCTGTTTCGACTAGGACAACTACTCGAGATGAGGAAGTTGTTGTAATTCCGGATGGGGGTGAGAAAAATGAAAATTTAAATTTGAATAAAGGAAAAAGTGAAGATGTGGATAGAGTTAGGAAAGAGAATGAACCGGCCCTGATTAATCATATTCTGAGAATTCCATATCCACCAAACATTGAGGGACCGTCACATTTGCCCAAGAAAGGGTCAAAAATGGAAGATATACTCGAGGTGTTTAAACAAGTTAAAATTAATATTCCTTTCCTCGACGCTATAAAACAAATTCCCGCTTATGCTAAATGTTTAAAAGACCTCTGTACGCAAAAACGCAAAATACGCAGTCATACTCCTAAAAAGGTCTTCCTCACGGAAAAAGTAAGTTCAATTTTTCAACACGCTCCTCCGAAGTATAAGGATCCCGGTACACCTACGATTTCATGTGTCATAGGTGACACTATCATTCATAGGGCTCTCCTTGACTTAGGTGCTAGTGTTAATCTCATACCTTATCACGTGTATAAACAATTAGGTCTAGGTAAACTGAAACCTACGGCCGCTACAATACAATTAGCGGATCGTTCTATTAAAATACCTAGAGGAATCGTCGAGGACGTCTTGGTTAAGGTTGATAAATGCTATTATCCTGTCGACTTCATGGTCCTTGACACAGAACCGGTGCCAGATGCTAGAAAATACACTCCTGTCATTCTAGGCCGTCCATTCTTAGCCACTGCTAACGCACGTGTTAACTGCTGGACGGGGGTAATGAAAGTGTCGTTTGGGAACATGAACTTAAAATTAAATGTTTTTAACGCTATTGATCAACCTCCTAAAGATGACGATTACCTATGTGAGGCGGAAGGTGAGGTAAGACGGAATATTGAGCCTAACAAAGCAATAAATGTGAGTAACGACAAAGATATAGCGGATGATGAGTGGATGAACCCTAATACCTCGGACCCTAATGCTGAATCTACTCGGAAGGTAAGAAATCGATTTGAACATACTGACAAACCGTCGATTGAATTAATTTGAAGCGGCGCTATTTCTGCTTATCATCGAGCTCTACCTGACATCCTTAGGGGTACACAGTCCGATTTACGGCCTCCATAAAGCCTTGAGCTAGAACGGTCTAGCTGAGGACGTGAAAGTTAGCGCTTCTTGGGAGGCAACCCAAGCTTAATTTCGTTCGTTTTTCTTATTTTTGGTCGTTTTTGAGTCTGTTTTGGATATTCTGGGTAGGTTTGGGGGTTGGAATTAATTTATTTTAATATTACATACATAATTTTAACTAAAAAATGGAAAAAAACTCTTCTCGCGCGCGCGGCCCGCTCGCGCGAGACTTCGCTCGCGCGGCCCGCTGGCGCGAGTTTGCCCCTTAGTGGTTTTCCTTTGTTTTCCTTATATGATGCCTCTATTTCTCCTCGCGCCTGGTGTCGCGGGCGCGAGGCATCTCGCTCGCGCGAGATTCAGAAAAAAAAAAAAAAAAAAATTCAGGAATTCGCGCGCGCGACGGCCGCTCGCGCGACCCCCATTTCTGCATTTTCTTCTTTTGTTTTCTTATATCTTCCTCCCACACCTGTCACACAATTTTCACTTTTCTGTTTTTGTTTCTTAGGTACTTTTAGATCGCGTCTTTGATTGTTTTCATAATTCTAGTTATGTTTTATTTCCTTTTATAGCTTATTTTCGTGTTGTCTTCATAGTTTGTTTCTTCTTATAGTTTATTTAGTTTCGTTTAGCTTAGTTATAATTCTTTTAGCTGTTTTTATTATTTTGTTTGTTTAATTTTGTTGTTAAGAAGTAACAGGTAACATTGAACTTTATAGCCATATTCCTTTGTGTTCACCTGTTCTATGCTTGTCAAGATCGAGGTACTATCGTTCCTTCCTTACCTACTCTCCTTTATTTCGTTTTATTGTTTCATTGGGGACAATGAAAGGTTTAGGTTTGGGGGTATGCACTCACACATACACATTAGTTTATGCAAAATTTTAAAAATTTTAAAATTTTTCAATAAGTATGTTTAAATAAACGATGTTACCTACGGTTTTTGCAATTTCAATTTGATACTTCTTGTTATGTAACTATGATTGTTATAGAATGATAAACAAAAGAAGATGTGATTAAACATTTGCTGAAGTTATGTTGAAATGTTTTAAGTTATGTATCGGTTGAATCGTAGTTTTATATCATAAATTTGCACATAAACCTATGCACTGCACGTAGTCATTGGAATACATGTTGGTTGTGAATTATAATATGATTCGGATTTCTAGATAACACATGGTGGAGACTAGACCCGGTGAGCTTTTGAGCCTATCTTTTCTATTTTGAGGGTTATAAATACATCTTGTGTTTGTCGAATTTCATTGAAATAGCGCATCTATTTGTTGTTTAGTCTCATTATTCTTGTTTTGGTTGATAATCAAGTTAAAATAGTTGTTACCATGCTAAATAATCTTCCGTCGTACATGTTGAAGAACCATATAACCATAGGACATGATTATAGGCCTTCTTTGTTTATTACCGACCGATAAATGAAAAATTTCCTTAGTTCGTCCTTTGAGCCGTTAAAATGCCATTTCTTTCTTTAATTACCATTATCCTTGTTTTTGCTCCGACTTGACAAACTTGGAGTTCACCACTGAGAGATTTGTCAACTTTTAGTGGTGTTAAGGCGATGTGTGATTGAGAAGAAGAAGACAAGATGCTATTGGGGTAGTTGCTTGGTATTCAATGCATACTCATTTGAGAAGCGAGAAAAGAAAAAGGAAAAGAAACAAAATAAAGAAGAGGAAGGTTGAAAAAAAAAATGAAAGAAAAGAAGAAAAATGAATGAAAAGGAATGAAGAGAAAGAAAAGATGAAAGTTTGTAGAAGAAGAATAAAAGAGATCGAACATGCCTTACAATGCCATTCGTAAACCTACCCAATTAATCCTTTCTATCCTTTTTCATTGCCTGAGCCACATTACAACCTTTGAAAAGTCCTATTTGATCCTAGGAAACATGGTTCGGATATGAAAACGATGGGAGGGGGATTAAAACATTGTAATGATTAATTTTTCTTGATTATTGGCATCTTATCCATGAGACTACTGTTCTTTCGTGTCATGCGTCTTTTTCGAGTCATATGTGAGCATTTCTCGTTTTGAAAATATATTTCCTTTGCTCGCATATATTAGATAAATTACACCTGTTTTTGAGTGTTTCATTTGAGAGTGTAATTAATTGTGAGATTCGTAGTCGAGACATAGTTGGATGGTTATCCGAGTTATATTCCATGTTCATGACATGCGCGTGTTCATTTGACTACCACATCACACACGTGCAATCTTATGAGGAACACTATTGATTCGTACATTGCATGCACTTGATTGTTTCTCATGATGTAGGTAGACGTTTGATTCTGTTTCTTCTTGTTCGTTATTCTATTTCAAATCATTGTTTTATAATAAGGAGTATTGAATGTTATTTTTTTTTTAATAAAACTTTTTAAGTTTTTAAGTTAATAAAGATGGTTGTGGGTAACTTGTTGACGAGAACCCTCACGAGACTTTACTCGTCCGACTACGGACACCTAGAGGTTTAAAAGGCTTGTTGCATACGCTAAATGCAATCGTGATTCATGCGAAAATGGAATAGTATGTTATTAGTAGTTAGTTTTTATTTTAGTTTTGCTCGAGGACTAGCAAAATGTAGGTTTGGGGGTGTGATCGGGAGAGAACTAATCCTAATAATACGCCGTAATTCACATCTGTTAGTACCTTCTTATCCTGTTTTGTATATTTTTACTTCGTTTTCTATTTTCTGACAGGTTTTGGAAGAAATCACCTAAACCAGGCTAAACAGGGTGAAAAAGCAGAAGAAAAGAAGCTGAAAAAGCCAGTTCGCGCGCGCGACCCGCGGGCGCGAAAATCCAGATATCGCTCGCGCGAGAATCCCAGAATCGCTCGCGCGATCCGCGTGCGCGAAGGCCAAATGTCGCGCTCGCGCAACCCGCTCGTGCGATATGTGTAAAAACCAAAGTTGCGTATTTCAGTATACTGAAGACTCCTGTGCAAACGAAACTGCAAAACGACGTCTAAACTGTAAATTACATGAGTTTCAGTTCGTTTCGGGTTAGGAAGGCTTCCAAAACTTGTTGTAAATCTATATATACTCTATTTTACTTCAATTGAAGGGTTACACACCCATACAGACACATTCTACAACCATACTTCCAGCCATTGAAGGGAGGGAAGCAAGGAGAAGAAGAAGAAGAAGACCAAGGGTTTCCATGGCCTCCTCCATCAACTACTTGCCATCTATCACTTCCATGGACGGCTAGATCATAGATCTAGGTTTTCAATGAAGCCCTAGACGAGTAATAGGGTTTTATTTATGTTTTTATTTTAGTTTTATTATGTATGGATGACAGTCACATGTTTAGAGGATTTTTATAAATAAATCGTACTTCTAGTGATTAAGTCATTACTTTCAGAATTTATTCTTGTCTTAGATCTATTTTGACTGTGATGTGCTCAACGATCTATTCTTGCTGTGCTTGTCTAGATTGTTTACATGTGATGGTGCTTTATTGATTTGTGCTATCAAGTATCCGAATAGTCCATGCCTAGGTTAGACGGATTAGATCACAACCCTAGTTTAGTGTGGGATAATTCGTGCTAACCGAAGATGGATTATGTTGGTGCTTGAACCATGAATATCTTCTTGTCGGAGGAATTGGGCTTGTAGCTACAATTCCCCATAATCATCCAACTTAGTAAGCTAAAGTAATTCATAAATATTCCTATTATGAAGCTAGTGGTGGATTTGCAATCCTAGGTTCCCTTAAACATTATTTAAAACACTTTTAATTGCTTTCATAGTTTAGATTTAGTTTTATTGTTATTAGTTTAATTAAATTCAAATCAAAATCCGTTTTTATAATTAATTAGATTTAGGTTTTAAGATTAAAACACTGTAGTTAATCAATCTCTGTGGGTTCGACCTTTACTTCCATACTGCAAATCTTTTGAAAAGTAAAGAATACTTTTATATCTTGATATTGACAACATCAATTTTGTCACAGAATGCCATGCAAAAAAGTAAAAGTACATATTTGTCAAAGATTTGAATGCGTTGAACTGGTTTAATTATCAACCACATGCTTGGTTTTGAGTTTTGATCCTTTCTAAATAACCTTAATTAGGTCCATTTCGTGGGCTGTGACGCCTCTAAAGTTTTAATGATTGGGCTTAAATTCCCAAAAATCAAGCGGAACACAGCGCAGCTATTAAGGTCCTCCATTTTTTTTCTTCGAAAAAATGGTAAATAAATCCAAAAAGAGTTGTACAAGGTACAAGGGACATCCCCCAGGATTAGGGCTGTTCAAAAACCACCCGCCCACCCGACTCACCCAACCACCCGACTCACCCGTAGCTTTTTTTTTTGGTTTTTAAACAATGTGGGTGGAGTCACGGGTCTTGGGGGTGGAAACCTGACAGCTTCGGGTGGAGTCACGGGTCTAGGGGGGGGGGGGGGGTGAAAACCCTATTCACCCGACCCGACTCGAAACACACTTAATTTTTTAAAAATATATATGTAATATGCTTATATCAATATATGCATTATGTATTATATAGTCTTTAATATATATATATATATATATGTAATATGCTTATATCAATATATGCATTATGTATTATATAGTCTTTAATATATATATATGTAATATGCTTATATCAATATATGCATTATGTATTATATAGTCTTTAATATATATATATGTAATATGCTTATATTAGTATATGTATTATGTATTATAAAGTCTTTAAATATATATATATATATATGTTATATTCTTATATCAATAAAATATATATATCACTAGCGGAGATATAAAAATCTTAAAACCATTAAACTAGCACATGATTATATTTTTATTTTTTGTTTGGTCAGAGCTTTGGTTAGCCCATGAATATCTAGACAAATAAAGTCAAAGCAAAAAAAAGAAAAAAAGAAAAAAGAAAATGTAGACAAAGTCATGTGTAAAGCAAATACTTGATTGAGACAAATGAGACAGTCGGGTTTCACCCGACTCGACCCGACTCACCCGACCACCCGATGAGTCGGGTGCACCCGACAAAGTGAGTGGATGACGGGTGGAAGGAGGGCAAACCCGACTATGTTCGGATGGATGAGCGGATGAAGGCCAAACCCGACTCACCCGACTCGTGAACACCCCTACCCAGGATAATACACTAAGCTCAAAAAAACATGCTCAAAAGAGCAATAAGCAACCAAGGCTAATCATGGGATGGAATCTATCTGAAACAAGGAAACAGAAAGACACCCATCCCTCACATCCGAAGAGTCATAGACAAAAACAAAGAGAAAACAAAGAAAACAAAAGATCCTATCACGATCTGTGGCGGCCCTTAGGACGTCTACCACTAAATTGCATCTTCGCTTCCTTCTTCTTTTGCCTGGACGACTTGGGTTGCTCGGGCATAGGGAGAGCATCATCAAAATCATCTTCAAATTCTTCATCTATCTCATCATCATTCATTTCCAAATTATCATTAGTATACGTTCTTTCTTGGGAACTTCCTTCTTCAATACTAAGGCCTGACACTTGAGCTTCCTCAGAATGGCCAGCAATCTCATAAACATAAGGCACCAACTCATTGAAAGAATTACTTATTTTAATTTGCTGAGCATTAGAAGAAGAAGGCTTATAAGGAACAAAAGATTCAGCAGCACAGTGCCTCTCCGCGGAAACCTATTAAGGTCCTCCATTGTTTGTGTGTGTGTGTGTGTTTTTTTCTTTTCTCATTTTTGTTTGGACAAAGGCCAAATTGAATTTTATTTTATTTTATTTCATTTTATTAAATTTTTTTATGAAGCCCAACACAGCGCAGATATTAAGGTCCTCCATTGTTTGTTTGTTTGTTATTTTTCTTTTTTCATTTTTGTTTGGACAAAGGCCCTTTTTTAAAAAAAAAAAATTAATTTTTTTTTTATTTTTTTTATGACAAACGACAAATCCCCGAATGCCCTTCGCGACTTTGGGATCCCTGCCAATTTTTTAGACGGTTTACCTATTGTCATTTTATTAGAGTAGAACAGAGAGTAAAACCCCTACACGTGCACCGACAATACAACGCACGTTCAGGTAAGTCAGGGAGGTGAGTGGGCGGCAGGATTCAAACTTGCGCTAAGCTCTGGATACGATTAATCCAACTACTTAAAATTCATTCTTCTTACCCATTCACACAACTCATGAGGGTTTTGAACATTTAACGTCCCTTTGAAAGACCAAGAGCTTTAGCTAACTCGGCTAGCCGAGCTAATTAAGGCCTTTGCATTGTTGAAATGCCATTTTGACAGTAAACAACTTGTTTGATTTGCCACAAACAATAAAATAATGGGTCATTTAGATTTCAGTCCTTTATTGTAGCATTTTCTAGAAATTGATCCATTCTATAAGTCAACTTAGAAATTAGTCCCTCATCTATTTTGAGGACCAAAATACCCCCACCCCCACAAATCAGGGTTTCAAAATTCAAAACCCAGATTTGTTATATATATATATATATATATAGAAAGAGAGAGAGAGACCACCACTACCATAAATAAGGGTTTTGACATTCAAAACCCAGATTTATTATTATACGAGTCATAACCCGTGCCCAAGGGCACGAAGTGAAAAAAAAAAAAGAAAAAAAAAGAAAGGCGTTGTCTTAAGCTTTTGGAAAGAAACAGAAAAGGAAAGCAAAACTTTTGTGATTATTTAGCCCATATTTGGAAAGCAGTATTACTCATTTCACTAATTGGCCCTATGTACTATATTAAATTGATAGAACTAATCAAATGACCTATAAAAATGGTGGAATTAATCAAACTGATAGCAAAATTTACAACCATAGTGATGGAAAAACTCATTTTCTAGATAGACAGTAGAATATAACAATACATGTCCCAAAATTTGAGTTATTTAAAAAATATTGATAAGAGAAAATATTGTCAATACATGTCCCAAAATTTGAGTTATTTAAATTGTACATATTGATAATGCCAACGTTTCTTCTTCTTCTTCTTCTTCTTTTTTTTTTTTTTTTTTTTTAAAATTGTAGCTATTGCATAAAACATCTTAAGTTAGAGTAACTAAAAATGTAAAATAAAAGGAAAAAAAATATCTACACTTACGGTTTTCTTCAGGTCTCCATCCATCTGCAAAATATTGAAAGAATCAATACAGATAGCTCAGCTAAAAAATTAACATAAATGACAAATTAAAAATGAAACAGATGAATTAAAAATGAAATAGAATTAAAAATGAAAAGCAAGATTAGCAATGGTGTAGGGCCTTACTATTCCATAGATAACCAAATAGTTGAATTAAAAATGGAATAAAAAGTGTAAAATGAAAGGATTTCTATGACAATAGATAGTTAAAAAAAAAGGAGGGATAAAAAGAAAAAAGAACCAAACTACAGTAAAAGTTAGTTCTACCTATATGATATCTCTTTTATGTTTATAACATTGATTATGAAGGTTCTAGATATACGACACTCTTTTAGGTAAAAAAAAATTCAAAACTATTTAACCTGAGAAAAAAGAAAAAGTAAAATACAATTGGATCTGATTACTAAGATTTTAACGCAGATAAAATCGACGTTATTTTTGAACCTGAGAAAAAAGAAAAAGTAAAATACAATTAGATCTGATTATTAATATTTTAACGCAGATAAAATCGACGTTATTTTTGAACCCAAGAAGAAAGAGATAAGGAATCAAATAGAAAAAGTAAAATATAAACCCAAGAAGAAAGAGATAAGGAACCGAAGAAAACTTGAGTAATTCAAAAAAGACAAATAAAACCCATGCTTTAGTACCTATGAACCTGACCCATAAAGAAAAAGCTTGAAAAAGATCAAACAAAACATATGAAACATAACAACACAAAGTGAAAATAAAGTCAGTACTATTACCAATTTTTTAATGAGTCTAACACGTACTCAAATGGTTCCCAATTGATTCTCAAACATATGTGCTTAGATTTAAAAGATGGTTGTGCCTTATTATCAATAAAAACAATAATACGGGACTACCTTTAAAGAAAATCAATAAATAAACATATGAAGAATCGGACCACCTTCAACAAAAATAAAAAAATAATAATAAAATTAAAGTTAGCAAATACAGAACTTGACAGAAAAAAAGTTAGCAATTACTTCAAAGGGGTTTGTTTCCTAGAGAATAAAAAAAAAATACATTTGCAAGAAGGATGTATAAGAAAAAAGAAAAGGGAAGAGAGAGAGAGAGAGAGAGAGAGAGAGAGAGAGAGAAGGTATTCAATTCACTATGCTTAATATTAATGATGGCTGCTGAGAGGCCCAATACTGAGATGTGAAAACCTGTAAGAAAAAAATAGAGAGAGAACAAATCATTCTATGACTAATATCTATGCAGAGTGTTAAAATATGAATATAACAATTAAAAAAAAAGGGCAGTGTGAACACTTACATGCGCGCACACCCAGAAACACCCCCACACACAGCTAGATGCACACATGCACAGTTCCACGCACATAGACGCACACACATACACACACATGCATGCACACACACACAAAAACACCCCTACACACAGTGACGCACACATGCACAGTTCAACGTACATAGTCACACACACATAAACACACACATGCACGCACACACAAAAATACCCCCCACACAAAAATGCATACATGCACAGTTCAACGCACATAGTCACACACACATAAACACCCACACATTCATGCACACACAGAAACACCCTCACACCCAAACACACAAACACCCGCACACATATGAGAGAGAGAGAGAGAGTACCTTGAAAGTGACTGCCAATGGTGGTCTGGCGAGTGGAGGAGGCAGTGAGTTGAAAATGAGGAGAGAGAGAGAGAGAGAGAGAGAGAGAGAGAGAGAGAGAGAGAGAGAGAGAGAGAGAAATCAGTGGTGGAGTAGTAAAGGAAACTGGCCATATCCTTCAAATCTATCTTAATTGAATTTGGAAAGATTAGTGGGACACTGCACACATTACGCCGAGTCATTGAAAAATGATTGAATTCTAAAAAAGCCATTATTTGATTACAAATTAATAATAACTGCAAAGTTACCACTCACGACACAAATGCAAAGAATTCTTAAAAATAAAAAATAATGCCAAGGAGACTCGCCGCTACAGAAAAATAGTGCCAAAAAAGATGATTTTTCATGGCTAAAATATTGTGAAATTTTTAATTTTATTTTTATGATAGAATTTACCTAAATTTGGTACTTAGTATTAGGGACCATTTTCTTTTTCTTATATAACCTACACATTTTAAAAATGGATTGAAATTTTTTTTGTTTTTTTCTTTTTTGCGTATTATAATATTCAAGTGATAACATTTTAAGAACTATTAACTATATATGTGTTATGTGTGTAACAGACAGCCATAATGTATACTTTGCTATCATACTCATTCCAATCTCCTTAATAAAGTAACTATAAAGAATTTAAATTTTAGTCAATATTCACATATACCATATATATAGCTTGTGGTGATTCTCTCTGATATGACAATTCAAAAAGAGATTGATTTAGGTGAGATGGACTATTGTGAGGGTGATATTTTTAGACATTTTGTGAGATTTGGTGGACGAATGATCCTAGGGTTGAAAATATCTAAACTTGTCTCAATAGCTAGGATTGTAAGTTGCTAAAATAGGAGGAACCCACACCGCTCTAACTTATTATATAGATATACATATATATATATATATATATAGAGAGAGAGAGAGAGAGAGAGAGAGAGAGAGAGAGAGAAATTCCTCACTTTAAAATACATCACAAACCATAAGTGAGAAATTTCTCAAAAACATAATACGAAATTCTATATATTATCATGAGAAAATCTCACTTGTAACCATAATAAGAAATTTATCACTTTAAAGATGCATCACTGACCATAAGTGAGAAATATTATCTATTATGGTGAGAAATTTTCACTTCTAAAATTTTTGATAATGTAATAATACAAATTTCTCACCAAAAAAAAGAAAACAAAATTTTACACCATCAAAACTCAAAATGTAAACCTCCACACAAATCAAATATAATTCACTTGAGACTGACACACTAAGGAAGGCATCATGATCAACGACCTTGCTTCACCCATGCTTTGCACAATCATGGCTTAATGATTGACGAAGGTGGTGAGATGGAGATCACTGCCTTTGTGGAGTTTCTGGTGATTTTCTTGAAACTAGGCTTCAAATCAGATCTGGCGTTGGGAGTGGTTTAATTTGATTGCTTCAATTTGATCGCAGAGGTGCGCTTCATCCAGAGGGTTCAGATGTGTTTTGGCGGCAGATTTCTTGGCCGGAGGTGTCTTCTTTGCGAAGGCCGATTTGGGGGTATCGGCATTTCGAGTTCTCATAATATTGATTTATGGAGATCACTGACAATAATATATATATATATATATATATATACAACAAATTGCAAACAAACTCTCTCGAAAAGTGATACAAGTTTGAAATTCAAAATAGATAACGAGTAAAACAAAAATCGGATCAAACAAACAAAGATTGGCAAAGAAGAAAGCCCATATAATCAAATATCTCTCTCTCTAGATTCTCTCTCTAGAAGCTCTCTGTAACTATCCTTTATGAAGTCAAACATAAAGGTCCCAGACTTGGGAAGGATGAAGATTTGGGATTTGGTTGGTCATGAGCATTTATTTGGGGAAAAGGCCAAACACGGTAATGACTTTGATTTCTCTATTAGAGTATGTGATGAGCATTAATTTTGGTCTCTAATTTTAATGTGATGGTATATACACACATATGCTTATATAATGACCGTAAAAAATGCAAATATTTGGAGAAAATGACTAATTTTTAAATCAACTATTAACTTGGGGATCTATTTTTATACAGATAATATCAATAAGACCAAACTTATTATAAATGCCTATTCAAGGACTAATTCTAATATTTCTAAAAAAGAATTGATTTGCACTCTTGTTTGTGGCAAATCTTTGGAAAACTATTGGTGGTGGGAATATGATCTGAACATAAGAAATTAAATAAGATTTGAAATGCAACGGTTTGGAAAACTATGAGTCTATGATGTATATCTCCACTAAATATTTTATTAGTGTGGAATGGTTATGACATTTAATATTGACTATAACTTTCCTCCATGAAGTCCTTGTCCATTTTGTTTGCAAGAAAAACATACACTCAAGTTGCGTAAGAGTCAAGGGCATTTGCTTCCCTACTCGATTAGATTGACTTCTTTATATATATATATATATATATATACATTTCTTTGTCATGGTCCTAAATCTTTTGATATTTTCTCTAACCTCAGCAGTCTAAATCCTCATAAAATTAGCATACAACACCACCTTTAAATAAGAAAAAGAAAAAAAAAAAACGAAAAAAAAAGAGAGAATGATTGGGAATTGTTATTCCAGTCTCAATTGATATATCATTTGATAAATATTCTGTTTTTTGTTTTTTTTTTTCTTTTTCTATGACATGGTAACCCTTCTAAGCTTAGGCCAAAATGAAACCACAAAGCAAAGAATAATGCTACGCTACCCACATGTAATGACAGTAATCAATGGTACCACATGCTATTGTATATGGTGTAACTGACCATTCATTTGGGAATCAAATTTAAAATTTTAATTTAGAAAACATAGCATTACTCCCAAGCAAATTATGATCTGGTTGCTTACCAAGTCTCTGCCCTTATTATGTATTTGTTTGGCATAGCAAATAAACTTATGAGAACACTTCATGATAGTCATCATGGCACACTAGTCATTTGGGAGTTCAAAATGCAATGAGATCACTTCATAACAGTCCCCAAAAGTCACAACCAATAACAGGTCTCGACTACTTTTCTTCATTTTTTTTTTCCTCTTGTCAAAATAGGTGGGCAGGGAGACCCACAATTACCTAAGCACAACTTCATTAGTCAATAACCCTTCCAAAAAAAAAAAAAAAAAAAAAAAAATTCACTACTCAAATAACCAACGCCCTGTTCGTTCATACATCACATAATCCAATTCAATGGGTACATCAACTTTACTCTTTGTTCTCCCTCTGCTCCTATCTTCACCATTTTCATACTCAACACTTGATAGTCTAAGCCAACACTCATCTCTCTCGGTGGAGAAACCAAACGACGTCTTAATATCGCCAAACAGTGTATTCTCTGCTGGGTTTCACAGCATTGGTGAAAATGCTTATTGCTTTGCAATATGGTTCACTGAACCATTACACGATGGTAATCGAACTGTTGTTTGGATGGCAAATCGAGATCAACCCGTAAACGGAAAACGCTCAAAGCTATCATTACTCAGAAATGGAGATCTAAAATTAAAAGATGCTGGACAAATCGAGGTTTGGTCAACAAACACCCAATCATTATTTGATGTGAAACTACAACTTCAGGACATAGGTAATCTTGTTATTATTAGTTCAGAGAATATCACTCTCTGGCAAAGCTTTGATTTTCCAACGGATACTCTGCTTCCATATCAACAACTCACAGCAAATTCAGAATTGGTCGCATCACGAAGTTTGACAAATTTTACCTCTGGTTTTTATAAGCTATTTTTTGATAATGACAATGTCCTTCGTCTTGTTTTTGATGGGCCTGAACTATCTAGTGTGTATTGGCCCAACCCGGGGCAAGTAATCTGGGACACGGGCCGGTCCCCATATAATCCTCGAAAAATTGCAGAGTTCAATGAGTTGGGCCATTTCCAGTCCACCGATGATTTTGGGTTCTCGGCTATAGACTTTGGTATTGGACCTCAGAGAAGAGTAGTCCTCGACGTTGATGGGAATATCCGGATGTATAGCCTGGACCAAAATGCCCGGGCTTGGAATGTTTCGTGGCAAGCCTTCAATCAACCATGCAAGATTCATGGAATTTGTGGAGCCAACAGTGTATGTACCTTTGTTCCTCATGAAGATTCTGGTAGGAGGTGTTCTTGCCTACCAGGATATAAGTTGAAAAATGTTACAGACTGGTCTTATGGTTGTGAACCCAAGTTTAATAGCTCTTGCGAAAGTAGCGATATGGGATTCATCAAAGTTCCTCATGTTGAAATCTATGGGTACGACATTGAATTCTTGGAGAATTCCACCTATGAGATGTGTAGAAATAATTGCTTGAGGTCTTGTGATTGCAAGGGATTTCAATACAGATTTGACAATGGGAGAGGCGTTTATCTTTGTTTCCCAAAGTCTTTATTGTTCAATGGGTATAAATCCCCGAGTTTTCAAGATTCAATGTATATAAAAGTTCCCAAAGGTTCTAATTTTACTTCTAATAACAATGCTATTCAAGAATCCAATTGCAGTGGCCTATACAACAAATTGCTAAGTAGGCCGTATAGGGAAGTGGAGGAAAATGCAACACTAAGGTTTATGGTTTGGTTTGCATCTGGATTTGGAGGAGTTGAGATCATTGGGTTCTTGTTTGTTTGGTTTTACCTAAACAGAAACCATCGAAGCTCTAATGTAACTAACCAAGGTTACCTTCAAGTTGCAACTGGATTCAAAAGATATTCCTATGATGAGCTTAAAAAAGCAACGCGTAATTTTAGTATAGAAATAGGGAGAGGAGGAGGTGGTGTAGTGTATAAAGGAACATTGTCGAACAACAGAGTGGCAGCCATCAAGAGGTTAAATGATGCCAAAGAAGGTGAAGAGGAATTTCTAGCAGAAGTGAGCACAATTGGGAGGCTTAACCACATGAACTTGATTGAGATTTGGGGCTATTGCGCGGAGGGTAAGCATAGACTTTTGGTGTATGAGTATATGGAACATGGGTCATTGGCACAAAATTTAAACTCGAACACACTTGATTGGAAGAAGAGGTTTGAAATTGCGATCGGTACAGCAAAAGGGTTAGCTTATTTACATGAAGAGTGCTTAGAATGGGTTCTACACTGTGATGTGAAGCCTCAGAACATACTCTTGGACTCCAATTATAAGCCAAAAGTTGCAGACTTTGGGCTTTCTAAGCTACTGAATAGGGCTGGAATTGACAATTCAAGGTTCTCGAGGATTAGAGGGACGAGAGGTTATATGGCTCCTGAATGGATTTTTAATCTCCCAATTACCTCTAAAGTCGATGTTTATAGCTTCGGGATTGTGATATTGGAGATGATAACGCGAAGGAGTGTTCAGGGCATCGAAGATAATGAGGGGATGGAGCTGAGAAGGTTGGTGACTTGGGTGAGAGAAAAAATGAACGAAAACAAAGGAATATCGTCATGGATTGCAGAAATTGTGGACCCTATGATGGACAATGAGTATGACATGGACATGATGGAGCTTCTGGTTACAGTGGCTTTGCAATGCACCGAGGAAGACAAAGACGCAAGACCTTCCATGAGTAGGGTTGTGGAAATGCTTTTTCCTCATGAAAAGTGATTAATAATCACACCAATTACGTGTATCAGGTCAGTTTTCTAATTTCAAAAGAATAGATAATTGGAGTTTTCTTTATAGTAGCAAATAAGCACAAAAGTGCAATTCCATAATTTGTTGTGTCTGTTTGCTAGGATATTGTTCATGGTTTTATAGGTTTCTACTACTTCTTTTGTAGATGTATAGGCTTGTTATAAACTTGTGATTTTGACGCGTGACCCTATAAGCTTGAATCTTAATAATAATTAGTTCCAACTCTTGATATTGTACAATGTAAATTTGGTAATTCTACACGGCAAACCTAAACACTCCATATTTGTGGGAAGAAGATCTTTGTAGAATGCAGATAGTTCAAAATGCACTTTAGATTACCCTTTTGGTATTTTCAGCTAACCATAGCAGTCTAAATCCTCAAAATATCAGTGTACATCACCTTTTTTTTTTTTAAGAAAAAGTAATTAATTAACAATATGAAAATGGGAATTGCTATTCCAGTCTCAATTGATACACCAGCTTCTAATACTAATCATATGATAAATGTTCTGTTTTTTTACAGTACGCTAACCCTTCTAATGTTAAGCCAAAATAAATTCGCAAGCTACCAATAAATGTTTTGCTTTTTTTTTTTTTTTTTGCGATCAAGGAAATGAGAAAATACCAAAGAGACACATGAGCCTGTGGGCCAAAGCTCAAATCTGCCCAAGCTCGATCAATGTTGGGCCTGGCCGGGCCATTTTTACATCCCTATAAAATATTTGTGGTTAATAAAGTGGAACGGCAATTTGATTATAAGAAAATGAAGTATCCTTGCAACATGGCTGTAATACCCGTAAAATTTTATAGTATAATAAAAGAAGCTCCCATATTTTGTTCATATATCCAGTACACTATATAAACGTATTTTTAGTTAGTTAACTTAGACTGCAAGTTATGGACTCGGACTGACTTATTATGCCAACTCGTAATTTTCTGTATCAAACTTGGACTATACAACACACGGACCTAGACAAGCACAAAATCCTATAAGCATCTAATGACTTATACACCAAGTACACTATCTCATTTACCCACTAAACAAACACCCCATCAAATCCTATGGTCACTCACCACCACCCCCGAATCTCCCTCCTACCCGCTGGACCAACACCACCATCCCCAATCACTGACCCCTTCTTTTTCCTCCCTTTCTGGTACACCTCCCTCTCAATCGAATCCCCTGCATCTTGTCCAAAACAGATTTGTACAATCTGTATAGATATATGTGGGTATATGTAGATAGGAATTTGTCACGCCCCGATGTAGCATAAATATGGAAAGCATTTAATTTCATTTATGGACCCGTAGGTCGCGACAGTTTGAAGGATCGATTCCGTCCCAAACGCCGAACAGTATAATAAAATAACTTCGAGTAGAGCAATCAAGGCTTACAAAATTTTACCAAATTTATAATTATTACAGCACATGATCACTAAAGGCACAATCCGCCTTGAAACAAAATAGTATCTATAATCTATTACAGTCATCCTTATTATAAATCCAATTTATATCCTAAAGCCGTAATAATAAATTTCCTTCTCCGTAGTTAACTCAATTCTCATAGTCATAGGGTCGAGCATGATTATAACCTGAAAAGCCTAGACACGAAAGTCTAGGACGCATCAACGCTGTTAGCTTTAAGAAGCTAATGAGTATTAAAAACATGCAATCGAATGTAAAACATACTCACTTACTATTTTCCATTTCACGGTTCCATTATTCAACCGGTTAACAATATAGAAATGAGTTTACATTATAAAACAATAAGGATAACATTAATAAACTTAAATTCATAACACATATGACTGTGTATGGGAATAATGCAACCCAGCTCATCTTACCAACTCTTTTCTCTTGACAATACATCAACTCACTCTCTCACTCCAGTATCTTGAAATACTAAGGGTATGTTTGATAACCCAATTAAGTGCTAAAAATGAAAAGATTCAACACTTATTCTTTTACAGTGCGTTTGATAACGTACCACTTAATTGAAAAAGCAGCCAAAAAATCACTGAAAACTTTAAGTGAAAAATTTCTACTGAAAATAATCACTGAATGTTTTCTATTTCAGTAGTTGAAGCACTGTTTTCAGTATTACAAATTCAATCACTTAAAATTTTCAGTACTTAAAATCCAACACTTAATTTTCAGCACTTAATTTTCAGTTTTATCAAATGCACCCTAAGGTGACCACACTTTAGTACAGGGGTACCAGGGAGTGTCCCGCTTGCCTCACACTTTAGTATGGGTTACCAGGGAGTGTTCGATGCCTCACACTTTAGCCATACTACGTATGCCAGGGATTGTCCAGTACTAGGCCACACTTTAGCACTACCATGGGTGCCAGGGAATGTTCAAGTCGGCGTCACACACTTTAGCGCTACCATGGGCGCTAGGTGTAGATACCCCATTTTGTAGGCTATCAGATTTAGGAGACCCATAGCTTGGTGGTCCACAATGATCGAAAGGACTCGAAAAGAACTCCTGGAAGTTAGTTCTATCCCTCAAAATGATCAAAATATCCCTGAAAGCCTAAACACTCCCAGAATTGGACCGAAAGTTCTAGAAACATGCTACGTCATAAAAAAGTACTAAAATGAGTCTTGAAGCAAAATCAGATAAAATCGTTAGCTCCCAGAGACCCCCGAAAGTCCTGAAAGTTCCTGAAAAGTCTCCATTGACCGGTTTGACTAGGTTTGACCAGGGTTTGACCGAAATTATCCAAATTTGCTGAAAAGTTCTGAGATTATTCTAGACCATGTGAAAAGTACTAAAAGGAGTTTAAAAGAAAATCAGACGAAAACGTCAGCTCCTGGGAGCTCCCAGAGATTCCCAGAACTTCCTGGAGATCCCAGGTTTGACCGATTTGACCTAAAAGTTAATTTTGAAACCGGAGCGCCGTGTCATTTTTCAAACATTTTTCATGGATACTAGTTCCAATGGTATATTGCACATAATTTCTGAATTCAAAATGAATTTATTATGGATTTCTAAAGGTGAAAAAGACGATCAAATCGGCTTTTATCGCAAATATTGCAAAACTTTTCAAAGTGACCTGACTCTGTACTATTTTTTTATATGAAAATTAGACTCCATTACCTTTCCAACGGTATATCACAAGCTCAATTTGGAGTTTGTATGCATTTTTTTGTGAATTTTAGACGAAATAGGGCCTTTTCGCGAACACCGGAACCTCTGGGGGCCTAAACAACATTATCTAGACGTTGGAAGAGCAGTGCCACTGCGGCACTGGCCAAATGCTGCTGCGGTACTCTCCCCCAGAACACTCCATTTTTGTAATATATTTTGGGGGTCCATTTTGATTAATTAAAAACCAAAATGACGTAGTTTCTTGTTCGCAGATGTTTGGGACCAATGGGAGTACTCTTTAAATCCCAAAACCACCCCAAATTGGCCTATATAAACCACCCGTTGCTCTTCATTTTGGGGGGGGGGGGTGCAAATACAAAGCTTAGAAAGTTGTAGAGAGAAAACTTGTAGAGATAAGGTTAGGATAGTGAAAGTGAGCTTCCACCTCTTGATTTCCAACAAGAAATTGAGTTTACAACTTTGTTTTTACTTCATTACTCCTTTTTACTTCACATCCAATACACCCAACCACCATTTTAGTGAGTGTTTATTAGATAGTAAGCTACTTCCATGTCCAAAGTCACCATACATGAGTGAAACACCAAGTTACAAGTCCATTATCTCATTGAATATCATCTATTGATTACTTACTTGCTTGTTTACATATTATGCTCATCTCCTCTTAATCTAATTTCTTTTTGATTTTCTTTATTTACTATTGGATCGAAACAATCACACGCAAACAATATATGAAAAACAGAAAGATTAAAGAGACACAAAGAATTATCACGTGGTTCGGCAATGTGCCTACGTCCACACCAGAGAGCCTGAAATTTCCACTATCAAAACGATTTAGGGTTACATCATATATATCTCCTATAGGTACATGGCAAAATCTCCAAAATACCCATACCGTACCGCGGGGGACTATGCCCCCCGCACCCCCCACCTAACTAATCCATACCGCACATAACTCTTGTCAGCATTCCGAGAGGCCCCGGCTCCATGGCTACGCTTCGCTCCACCATGGGCCACAGGGCCCTCCCCTTGACTCTTGGACCTAATGTTACAGACCCATTACAATATGAGCCACACCCAACATTTACTTACTAGTTCATCACCACCTAAATGATGACATGAAGTTTGAGGTGAATGAATCCTTATGGATAGTAGCTCTTGACCTCAAAAACATGTTTGATAGATGATGATTATGACTTCAATACATTCCTATGTATTCTTGAAGTCACATTTAAATAAAAATAAATCTATCCAACAATCTTGGAGGTCCTTGATATGAGTTTAATGTAGATATCCCAAGAGGTTATAATCTCCATTTGATGTTAAAAAATATGCTTTCAAAACCCTCTATTTCAAAACCCTTCTAAAACCCCAATACTAGGATTCCAAAGAATACACATTGTTTTTCTCAAAAAAAAAAAAATCTTCAAAATACTGAATAATCTGAGTTCAAAGATTTCTCTAGAACTAAATACTCAAAGGGTGATTGCAAGACTACTTGGAAAGTCTTCCTAACTCATTATAGAACACCCTTGATTTTTTGCTTGGCTTGAAAACACTTGGAAGAGTTCCATTTTGGTCCAAACATTCCTTCCAGACATTCTATTTTTGCTGTCACAGCAACTAAGTTGACTTTCAACTTGTTTTTCAGAAATCTTTTCAAACAAAAGTGGTCCCAACTCATTTCTCCCTTGAACTTTAGTGTCTTAGGGAACTTTCTGTACAATATGGATCCCTAGATGTTTTGTTTTCATTTTCTAAGATTTTTCAACATTTCAGGCGACAATACGGACTCTGTTTTTGAGTAATCTCTATTGTTTATATGATTTCTCTCAATCTGTAATAGTTATTATATATTGGCCTTTTGATATGTGTTCTAGACACAATAAGTATCATCTCCATAAAAAATCGCATTAAAAACATTTCTAACCTCACTTTTCCATTTTTACAAAATCAGTCCACTGTTCTGTCCACTATTCACAACAAGCATACTTTTAATTTCATTCTTTGATTTGATGCTCACATGCACTCCAAATTAGTTCATATCTTAGGAAGTAGTTCATACTACATTTGTATACATCCTATAATAAGTTTCTTTATACATTTATGCATACTCTAGACTTCTAAGTCACTTTAGAAAGTCCATGAACACAAGCACACTACAACCTTTGCACATTCTAGGACCATGCATTGCATCCATGCAAGATTTGGAGTTTTAGAAATTCCTAATCTAAGAGGATTATAAGGAATGAGTTCGATCATATGTTCATGCTTCCTCTCGATCTAATCCACCTTTCTCATCCGTCTCGAGGATTGAGAGGTCCTCTTTTCTCAAAGAATAACATGCATCATTCTAGCTTGCTAAGCATATTTTGATTTCTTTGATAATTTGTTTCAAGAATAATCCATGTCCCCCTTTTAGACTAGGAAAACTTGATTACTCGCTATGTGATTAGACGATTTTTCCTAGGTTTTTTTGTGTGATCTTTCACTTTACATTGTGTGATACTTGGCTTAGATCTTATGAATGATATCTTATGTTTTGATCTTCCATTTCAAGATTCTTATGTGATGTAATATACTATCATAGTACTAATTGTCAAACTAAACATAGTAGAAGATGATTATTTGGATGCTAATTGAGGCCTGCCAAGAGACGGGGCGAGTTGAGGGTGTTTTAGTCGTGACAAAGGTTCCTTCCTATCTCGTACCAAAACCCCGAGCCGAGTTCTTTGGTTATGAAGGGTCGGTGCCCTTTATCCATTTGGGTGAGTCAAAATTAGGTTTCTTGGTTCCTTAAAGACCAAGTGGCGACTCTGTATCTGTTTTCAACAAACCTCTCTTTTTTCTTTTTAGTCAAAACAATTTCAAACAAACAAGAAGTGGAAGGCCGATTCCGTGTGTCCATAATCTGGCGACTCCACTGGGGATTTTTATTTTCAAAACAAAATAATACAATGATTTGACTCATAAGATGTATCCTTAAAATCATCTTTTTACTGTGTCTGGTTCACGACATTGCACTTCTGCATTCCCCCCTTCGATTGTGTCTGAAACACGGCGCTGACATTTTTCAGGTCTTGCTGTGCCAGGGCACAAGTCACCGTTGATACTGTACCTTCCAAGGTATATCAAAAAGAGTAAAAACTTCTATACTATCTCTCTGATGGTATATTGGAACTCTCGTCAACAGACCCTCTTTGACTAAACCCAACCTTTGCATATAGATTCCTGTAAAACCTTTCATAGGACTGTTCATTTATCTTTTCAGATAGGACAATGTGATATAACTGCTGTATGCCCTGACGGGATTATCTGTGCGGTGTAGACTTATGTGGCATAAGGCATACCTCTTTCTTATGATTCCCAAGGCAATCACTCACATATGAACCACATTGAGTTGACTTGCCTAGGCACCATGGTAAGGATGTTTGCTCCATGTTCACAAAGATATATATCGCAAACTTTGTTTGTTGGTCCTGTGACATAGGAGTATGAAAACTTGCTAGATAGTATGATCACTATCATATTTAATCAGTTTCTCCCAGAAACTCCATTCAAATATCCCAGATATAACCAGCTTCTCCCAAGAACTCTGTCCAACTTACCCAGATATGACCAATTTCTCTCAGAAACTCTATTCGGATATCCCAGAAATACTCAGATATTACCAGTTTCTCTAAGGAACTCTGTCCAACTTACCTAGATATGACCAGTTTCTCCCAAAAACTCTGTTCGGATATCCCAAAAATACCCATATATGACCAGTTTCTCCCAGGAACTCTGTCCAACTTACCCAGATATGACCAGTTTCTTCCAGAAACTCTATCCGGATATCCCAGAAATACCCAGATATAACCAGCTTTTCCCAGGAACTCTGTCCAACATACCCAGATATGACTAGTTTCTCCCAAAAACTCTATCTAAACTTCTTGAAATATCCTGGAAGCCCCCGTTATCCCCTGGTGATCATACTGGAAGGTAAAGTTAGCACACTCTGTATGGCTAAGACCTTACTTGTTTAACTGCTACCTACTAGAAATAGGAGCATCATGTAGATAAGGGCTTACATCCGCATGCTTGTCTCATATGCATACACCATTCCTATCAAGTCCGCATGCATTGTTGCAGTCATTCTATACACAAATCAGTCCATGTTTGTTAACATCACTGTCGTTGTCTGTCCAAAGTTGTCACTGTTAGAATATGATACAGTCTTCTCAAAATCTGTAGGTCAGCAAAGATTCCCAAAGTCAGCAGCTAGGCTCCTCATTTTGGGTCAGAAATTTAGATAATTGTTTGGTCAGAATCAACCCGGCAAGTTATTTCAACATGAACCAGGAAGAGTTGGAAAATAAGGTTTCCGAGTTGGGAGCAACAATAAGCCAGCAATCCAACAACCTGACCCGAGTTTTGAAGTTCATAGAAGAATTGAAATAGTAGCAGCCATAGTACCCACCTAGGTTCCCACCACTGTCGGGATTCGTGCCACCACCACCGCCCATTATTGTATATGAGAATAATGGGGAAGAAGATTGGTTTCAAGGGTCCCATCGCCTATATATGAGAAAAAGCTCCAAGAGAAAATGGACAAAGTCAACAAGCTGAAAAGTGTATTGAAGAAAAGCAAGGGGGTTGACGATTACATGTTGGACCTGGAAGGGCTTTTCGAGCCAGTTAAGCTAAAACTGCCAGAAAACTTCAAGATGCCCGCCATTGACTGTTTTGATGGAATCGGAAATCCAAAAAGCTACATGAAGTTGTGTATGAGCATATTCCAGTCAATGGGCTACACTCATTAGCACATTACAATGCTGTTCTCACAAACTCTCGCAAAGTCTGCACTATCGTGGTTCTTTACCTTGGAGGCCTCCAAAACTCGGGCATGGGAAGATATCATTCGGGTATTTGTCGATCAGTATTCTTAAATCAAGAGCTGGATGTCACCATCAGGGATTTGGAAACTACCCAACAAAACAACAATGAGTCATTCACTGCTTTCTTGAGCAGATGGATAAATAAAGTGGCCCAAATGACCCACCGGCCAATTGAGAAGGAACAAGTAAGAATGCTAATCCGAAATCTGTAACCACTCTACTATGAGAAGTTATTCTATCAATCCATCTCCACCTTTGAGGAATTGTTTGAAGTTGGGACTCGAATTGAAGACGCTATCAGGGAAGAAAAGATTAAGAAGGAAGAGCCTCCAAGTTAGTCGAAAAGACCCAATTACACCCGCAACACTCTGGATGTCAATGCCCATAGCAGTCAACCCATGGCATACCCTCCTAGGCCGTATCAATCCTCCAACCAAGTAAACTTGTCCAATCGCCCTTTCTAGAAAAAGCCTCCTCGTAGTTTCGCCAAGCTAGAAATCTCCCTGTCCTCAGCTTTAGACCGTCTCCTTAAAAAGGGCCACCTCTAACTGCTCCAACCTCGCAATACTCCGCCACCACCAAACTGTGATATGTCCAAACATCGCAACTACCACCAAGCCCCTGGCCACAACACCGATGATTGCATGCACCTCCGCCATGATATCCAAGACCTCATTGACCAGAATATCATTGAGCCACCACCAAAGCAGCCCCATGTTACCCAAAATCCCCTGCCAAACCACTAAAATATCAGCCTCATCAAATCCGACCCTGTATCCTTCAACCCCGTCGCCTATATCACCCCCTTAGGACATCCCTTACCCCTTATTGACATCTCAGAGTTTGAGGGAATTCACCTGATTGAAGGGAAAGATGATGAACAAGATTTATTCTTTCTGGAAGAACATGATCTAGGGGTGGTAAACCTCAAATGGTATGATCCCAACAAAAAAAGTGATGCCTCTATCTAGAACGAGCCAGAGAAACCATTTGTGGGAATGGATTGCGATTGGTTCAAAGAAGATGGGACTGTCAAAGAACCTACTCCTATAGAGATTGATCATCTGACTAGGTTGGGTCGTCATTATCAGCCTCCATAGCCTGTTATGGAAACCATCGAGAAAGGACCAGTCAAAGATAAGGGAAAGGGAAAAATGGATGAGGTCATCGAAGAGGACAATGAGTTGATAAAGTAATTGAAGAAAACTCAAGCATACCTTTCAATGTGGGACATCATGGTGACATCCTACAAGCATAGGCAAGCCACGGTGAACGCCTTAGCTGGAATTGAAGTCCCTATTGACACCGTACCAAAAGATATGATGGCTTTTTTGGGTATACTCACCCCTGACCCAGTATTACCTTTTCTGATGAGGATCTGCCGCCAGAAGGATCTATACATAATAAAGCTTTGTACATCACAAGTGGATGCAAAGGGCAACAAGCACCATTTTGTCTAGTCGATACGGGCTCTACTGAGTTCCTTGAAGTCTCCAACCGATCGGGGCTTAAGTGACTGGACCACGGTGCAGCTAGTCCCTTGAGAGTGCTAGAAAAGGCTAGGCAGAGTAGTTCATCATCGTTAGTCGACAATGCCATCTGAGCCATGTAGGTCTGCACATGGTCGATCGGACTTCCCGACTCGTCATAAGAATCAAGATGAGGCTGTTTGAATTTGCGCGGAATGACAAATCCTATGACCCAGTCGATGAATGGTGACTCAGCCTCTGTATTGGCATATTTGTGACTTGGTTTTTGACTTAATTTCTCGATCTATTTTTCCAAGTCATTGTGCGAGCTCCCACGTCCTCCCGACCGGTGTCTCGTCTGGTATGAGTATGGTAGGTCGGGTCGAAGGACGAGACTTCTTCTTGAAAGTGCACTGTCCTCAGGTATAGGACTCGGCTTTGATTCTGGTTAATCATGTGTCGAAGGTTGTGTTGCTCCTGGCCAGGTGATCTTGGGATGATTCCCAGGTTAATCGCTTTTGTCCCTCCCCTTCGGCTGTGCGCCTATCATTGATGATTTCTCTGGAATCCTCCGTGCGATTCGGGTTGGCCCGGGCATGTTGTCGTGTTCTTATGGGACCTCGGCTATACTCATTGTTCCTAGACTGTCCCACAGTCTAGGGGGATGCTGGTGCAGTTTGGGCACATCATCGGGTCTTTACAGGGACCTGACCACGCTCATCATTCCCAAGCTATTATATAGTCTGCAGGGGCTTATTCTCTTGGGCCAGCAGAGCTTTGATTAGTTGCTGGGTTTGACGCTGACCCTCTAGAAGTTGTGCTAAAGCTGCAGTGATTTGCTCTGGAGTTATGGGAGCCGCCGACTGTGCGACCGGTGAATCTGCCTGATCCGTTGGTTGACCAGTCTTCTATTCTTCTTCGGAGGCATGATTATCAGCTAAGAGATTTGTTTTGGAGGAAAAACTATCGTTCCCACAGACGGCACCAAACTGATGATGTCAAATATTGGGTTAGAGAGAGAAAAAGAAGAAGAAGAAGAAGAAGAAGAAGAAGAAGAAGACAAGAGAAATTATATTGTGGTTCGACCCTGTTAATGAAGAGACCTACATCCACGTGTGTGTCAGAGCACTTGCACTAGGATATCAAATTGCTGGGGGATTTTGGTGAACCAATAATAGAGATGGAGCTACCAGAAATCGGCCGGGTAAGTATAGATGCATAAGATAAGGGTGCGATCCTTTTCTAAGAGGGTGAGAGGTATATTTTATAGTATAAGAAACCTCCTCGTATAAGGTAAGTAGATTGATAAGGTAATACAATCTGATTGGGATTAATTAACACAAATCGTAGGAGTTTCTTGATCCGATTAGGAAACAATCTTAGCTTTCCAGTAGTCCTCTAGCTGAGATAGAAAACTATTTTAGAAGAATCTGGATTGCACCTCATGGCAGGCCTAAGTTGTCCTGCAAGGAGCTGGGCCCAGGCGGCATTCCCGACCTGTAGGACGGGTCCTGTAACAAGGGATAATCCGGTCAGGGTAACGTTGCTTTATGATTGACACTGCTCGGTAAGGTTATCGAGCCTCACACCCATTTGGTTGAATATTTCCATACGTATCAACAAGTAAAGTAACACACCATAAACGAGAACATAAAACTTCATTGTAAGATATAATTCAAATCTTAGACAATTAGAGTAAATATGACATAGCTTTCTTTACTTGTGTAAATTAAAGGAACCCTAGCATTTTTTTGAAGTAAGAAACAAGAAAGAGTATGTGGCTATTCTCAATTACTATGGTTATTGAATGGCATGCCTTTCATTAGTAGCCTCAAAACCAAGTTGTAAATATATGTAACTAAATCAAAGAATTTAGTCACTCTATAAAAGGTAAAATTCATCTGTCACGCTTAAACTCAAAACTTAAACCATCACTGAATAATATTTAGGGACAATCAATTGTGTAACCTCCAATAAAATTTAAAATTAATTTATTGGGCGATTAGCAATTAATCTAAATTAAGAAAAGGATAGTGGTTTAAGTATAACTAGCAAAATTATTTAGAATTAGGTCCACTCCTTGGTATTTTGACAATACTACCCCGATCATTTAGACAAAATATCAGTAGAGGGACACAAAAAAGTGAGACAAAGCTCATAATTCATCTCGGTCGACTTTGAACACAAAAAATTTATGTGAAAAAGTTTATGAAATTTCTCTCAAAAAAAAAAATAATAAAATTCGTGAAATTTCACAATAAATTATTTTTTCACAAAAAAACATTTTGCAAAGTACATTTCGTGATCTTGTTCATTCCAGCAGATTGTGAAAAATGTTTGTAAAATTTATCAAGAATTCTGAAACCCCTAAATAATTTACATTTTTACTTTTTGTTGTTGTTTTGCTATTTGTTGATAAGCAATTTCTAGAAGAATAAATTGTGAAATTTCTCAAACTCTGCAAACTAGTAAAAAATTGAATGTTTTCTCAATTTTGTTTCCGTTCCTAAGAATCTCAATTTTCTTTCCATTTCTTAGAAAATTGAAAATTTTTAGGAAAATTTGATGGAATTTTCACCAACTAGCTAACCTCTTACTGGCATTGCTAGGTGCCTTAATCGAAGTTATCAGTGAATCTTCCGTCGAAGGTGAAGACCAACACGAAGAGGTTTATAACACCCGCATGCGTGTTATTGCATTTCATTACATTGTCATGCATGATAATGTGATGTGTTGTACTTTTTGGCACATGTGTGAGTGAGTTGTGACTCACGAGATGAGTTGGGTATTTGTGTTAGAGAACCTCTCGAGACAGTGTTGAATGAGTGTATTGATGCTGTGAAGTCTCTCTACGTATGAGACATTCATTGTGGAATACCTTAAATATCTATCTGGAAATAAATATTTACTTGTGTATTTCACTATCTGTATTATTTCTTGTTTAGAATATATTTCTGTTGTTAATTTTAGCATCCTAGTGATGACGAATTAACATGCTATTAATTTGGTAGGCTAATTAGCAATTTCGTAAAAGTCATGTAGAAACTTTCGTTTTAGCAACCAAATGAAACTTAGTCGAAAACTTTTATAATTTTGAAGTTTCACTTGTAAAGCTATAAATTAGCTGTGTTGAAAGTTTTAGAGACAGATTAGGAGTTTTGAAAACTCGTGGGGAGGTAAACACAATTTTCGAAAGTGTTGCCTATTATCACGACCCATCCCACTACGCGTGGAAATAGGACACGTGGCACGCCACCAAGGCTCACCCAAACATCATATAACTATACACAGCGGAAAGAACTTTAAAACAACCCTGGGTATTTAAAACTTAGGGAACATTACTCTCTGAGTTTATAAAATCCATTGAAATCAGAGTTATAAAAAGTTTTGTTCAATCAAAAGTGTTCACAAGAATCCATTTCAAAATACAGAGGTTCAGTCGACTGCCCAGTCGACTGTACTAGGGTCCAGTCGACTGTGCCTGGCAGAAATTAAAACCCTAAATCCTCAACAGAGGTCCAGTCGACCGCCCAGTCGACTGGGTCAAGCAGAACCCAAAATGCAGCATATAACACAGGGGTCCAGTCGACTGATATGGGGACTCAGTCGACTGCTTTTCAATTTATAGAAGCAGTAGCCAAAATCTACAGTGTTCAGTCGACTGACAAAGGGTCCAGTCGACTGCTCCCCTGCTGGCAACCCTGTGTTGAAAATACTAACAACTCATGCTTCTAAATTCCAACACCAAAACAACCACAACTGATTTTTCAACCAATTAGAACACAATTACAGACGTTCAATTACAAAATTACAATACTGCGAAACTAATCCATGTTATATTACATCATATACAATATTCAAATCCTTACACAAGTTTAGGATTAAAACAAAAACATATACAAATGTGGTTTCCCCGGCGTTCATCGGCCTCACTCATCGCGCTTCTTCTTGTCTTTCTTCTTACCTGCAATGGAGTACATCTCCACTGCTCAGCTATATGCTGAGCGTACAATTCTAAATGTATGCTTATATGACAGTTCATGGTTTAAGCATCTAAAACACATAGAAATAGTCTCTAGGGTGAGTGGTACGCATTCATCCGGTCGATGCCGTAGGAGGCCCACCTCTCCCACGCATCTCGTACACTGGTTGGGCTTTCCTCCATACCAGGTACCGTGTACTGGTTGGGCCCACCTCCAATCCAGACACAACCAAAATCACAAATTTCCATCTCAATCAAATCCTCAAGGTTCGAGGAGCTTACCCCGGATTAAATTGCACCAAACTCCCCTTTGACCCAAGTAGACACATAACATGCTCACATAAACTGTCACGCCCCGACGTAGCATAAATAAGGAAAGCGTTTAATTTCCTTTATGGACCCGTAGGTCGCGACAGTTTGAAGGATCGATTCCGTCCCAAACGTCGAACAACAAAACATAATAATCAGAGCAGAGCAATCAAGGCTTATAAAATTTTTCTAACTTATTACATCTTATGATACGGGGTCAACTAAGGCACAGACCGCCTTAAAATAAAACAATAACTTAGTGTCTGTTACAGTCATCCTTATTACAAAATGGTCCATTAATTAAAACATGTAAACTTAAAGCATATAATAAGTGAACAGTTTTCTCATTCCAAAAACAGTCATTCTCAGTTAGCGTAGTCATAAGGTCCTTCCTGATCATAACCTGAAAAGCCTGAACACGAATGTCCAGGACGCATCAACGTCGTCAGCTTCAAGAAGCTGGTGAGTATTAAAAACATAACTTTAAATGTAAAACATACTCATTTACCATTTTCCAATTCCCATTTAAATTCACAAGTTTATATTTAAGATAAAGAGCTTGTTTAGAAAACGACCAAAACATTATTCAAAAGATAAGTTCACACATATGTGACCGTGTATGAGAACGATGCACCATCTCATCTGACCGACTCTTTTTTCTCGACAAAACCCAACAACCCACTATCTTACTCCTGGTATCTTTGAAACACTAAGATAGCCACACTTTAGCAACGGGGCGCCAGGGAGTGTCCAATTTGCCTCACACTTTGGTCCGGGGTACCAGGGAGTGTCCAATGCCCTACACTTTGAATACCCTAACCGCCATGCAAATACCGGGGCAACCCCTCACGCAGTATCCAGACTCGAGTATCAGGGAGTGTCCGTAGGCCACACTTTAGCACTACCATGGGTGCCAGGGAATGTCCAAGTTCGGCGTCACACACTTTAACGCTTCCATGGGCGTCAGGGAGTGTCCATATTTGCCACCGTCGCATTTCAAAGATACCCTCGCGGCAATCTCATCCACAACCATAACCACAACCACAACCACAATCTCAAACACAACCACAACCACAACCACAACCACAACCACAACCACAATATCATACTCTTTCCATACTACCATTACTCTTTTCCACACTGACTGGCACCCACATGCATGTACCACTGACCCCACATGAATGATATGCACTTAAACATAAGCAAAATGCTGAATTAAATGAACAACACGCGTACGGGGATTGATAACTTGTAATTCATTACCTTAATCATTTCAAACATAACTAATAGCATTCTGTATTAATAAAATTTCCAAACAGAATCTTAACAATACTTAAAAATTGAACCAAACAGTCCCTAAATACAAAACAGACAAAAACCAGAATCTGCCAGAGGTCGCGCGCGCGGGCCGCTCGCGCGATGGGTCGCTCGCGCGATATGCCAACTTTTCATTTTATATATAAACTTTTCTGTCTGCCCGAAAAAGTCAAGGTCGCGCGCGCGGGCCGCTCGCGCGACGGGTCCATCGCGCGACCCTCGCTCGCGCGACCTGCCTTAATTCCATTTTACATATATAAACTCTTCTGTCTGCCTGGGGAAGCAAGGATCGCGCGTGCGGGTCGCTCGCGCGACGGGTCGCTCGTGCGGGCCGCTAGCGCAATCTTCGCGCGCGCGATCGTGGCGCGAGTTGAAGCTGAGGCTTCTTCTTCCCCGCAAAAACTGCTCTGTTTTCTTTTTAAGGGTCCATTTTGACCCATTTTCAATTTCGGGAGTAATTAGGCCTTATAATATATGATTCTTTTTGTTTTTCAACAAGGATTAAGAATCCATAAACAATTTAACACCATTTGATTCATAGCTCTCCAATTTTATGAAAAACTAAAACATGACAAAACTTCATTTTCAATATACTTTCTTATATGAACAAATTAAGGTCTATTACTTGAACTATATACTCTATATACTATAATCTTTGATATTCAACTCTGAAAACGGATTTAGATTAAGTTTTGAAAATCTTGATTTCAAGCTATGAAATTCATACGTGAAGTCAACCATGGTGTTTTACAAAATTAAGCAAATACACAGTAACTAAACATGTAATTACATTCTTAGTGAGTTAATTATACTCACTGAGATTGATTACAGATGGATTGTTGAGAAAGTAAAGCAATTAGGAGATTTAAACCCAAGCTTTGGCTATGGGGATTAAGATTCTTTTCTTCCTAAAATTATAGCTGCAAGTCTTCCTCTCCTTAACTGAAACTCTCAATTTTCTCTTTGAATTTTGGTAATGTGCAGTGTGTGAGTGTGTGGTGTATAAATAAGCTCTACAAATTTGAACTTGGAGGCCAAGTCTATTCTCCAATACTCAACAAAATGCTTTGTTTCCAAATTTCTAATTGAACTAAAAATCAGAATATACACAGATACATACATTCGTATACACATTCTCAGATGTTTGAAGAGCCAAGTTAGGCTTAAGGGGCAAGTAGGTGTATAGGGGTCAATGTGGGAATGTTTGGGAATTTGGCTTATGGCATAAGATATACACATACACACAAAGCATTCCCAAACAATGCCTAAGGCAATGATCACTTGCCATAAATGGCAATAAAGCAATTGTCCAAATCAGTCACTTCCAAAATCTGTGGAAGTTCACACAGCGTGGACAGTTTTTCACACAAACTGGTATTTTCGGGGCGCGGTGGTCACCACAAAAATACAGAAAATTTATTTTAACTTAAGAATTGATTTTCTGGTTTCATAAAAATACTGATTGAGTCAAAAGGAAATATTTCCACCATTTTGAAATACAATTTTGAAATCCACACAGGCATTACTAACTTTTGTAAAAATTACAATTTGACCCTAAAAGAATTTTAATTATGAAATAAAACAAGAAATCAGTTTTAACATATAAGAATTGTAAATAAACAGGAGATTAACAATACAGATAAATCATGGAAATTCAAATTGAATTTAAATATGTCAAATGCAAGTACAAGTAATTAAATGAAAATGCAGGTTATTACACCCTTCCTCCCTTAAACAGGATTTCGTCCCCGAAATCAAGACTAACTAGTCATGAAACAATTCCGGGTACTTCTTCCGCATATCAGCTTTGACTTCCCACGAGACTTCATTCTCGTCATGGTGATTCCACTGAACCTTCACCAACGGAATGTCCTTATTCCTCAACTTCTTGATACTCTGATCCAGAATCTTTACAGGCCTCTTTTTGTAAGAAGCGTTATGACTCGTCTCAATATCGTCATAACTTACCACGTGCGAGGGGTCGCGTATGTATTTTCTCAGCATACTCACATGAAATACATTATGAACCCCAGACATCTTCGGTGGTAGCGCCAGCCGATAGGCTACTTTCCCGACACGTTCCAAAATCTCGAACGGTCCGATGAAACGCGGAGCTAACTTCCCTCTCTTGAGGCCGAAGCGTACTACTCCTCGGGTCGGTGAAACCTTAAGGAGTACGTGATCTCCAACACTGAATTCCAAATCTTTCCGGCGTCGATCAGCATAACTCTTATACCGGCTCTGAGCGGTCCTCATCCTTTCCTTGACCAAGGAAATCTTCTCGTTGGTTTCTCTAACCAAATCTGGTCCCAACAACTCTGTATCCCCAACTTCTGCCCAGCACAATGGAGAACGGCATGGTCGTCCGTACAATGCTTCGAACGGAGCCATCCCGATACTCGTATGATAGCTGTTGTTATAGGCAAATTCAACCAACGGCAAGTGTGTCTCCCAAGATTCTTCAAAATCGATAACACAAGCCCTAAGCATATCTTCCATGATCTAATTAACACGTTCAGTTTGTCCATCTGTCTGTGGGTGAAAAGCAGTGCTCATCTTGAGCGAGGTTCCCATAGCTTCTTGCAGACTTTCCCATAAACCAGAAGTAAAACGTGCGTCACGGTCTGACACAATCGACACAGGTGCACCGTGAAGTCGCACAACTTGTTGTATGTACATCCGGCTCATCTTTTCTACCGGGTATTGTGGATATCGCAGGTTTTCAAATTTTACCCACTTTTAAAACAAATATTTTTCAAATTCAAAGAGTCGCCACTTAATTTTTAAAAGGAAAAATTAAGAAACCATTTTAAAAGCAAACTGATCTTTTGCGAAACCAAAGATAAACTGGGTCCGGGGATTATGGAATGAAAGGGGAAGGAGCCCGGCGGACTAAAACACCCCCTTTCATCCTATCTCACGATAGGCCTCTACTCAACATCCTTTTTAATCAAGTTATTAATCTAAGCATGCCCTCAATTAATACATATATAGGTATACATCACACAAGCATGTTGGAAATGGTGTAAAATTGCTAACGACAAAATATCAATTCATAAGCCACGTAATACAAGTAGCAAACAACATGATATGCAATAGAGAACTAGAAAACATACCCGGGATCCAGCCGCGAATATCAAACGTGCAATGCATGCAAAAATAAACCTAAGAAAGGTCTCTAACACATATATACACATAAGGCAAAACCTAAGCTAAGGTGTCGCACATGGGGTCGAAAAATCAATTAAAATCAATAAAATAGATTAAACTAGAGAAGGGTTGAGAAATTGTACCTCAAAGCGCTACAAAACAAAGGTTAGTACACATGCCTTAGACAAGATATAATATCAAAAGGTAATTAATCATAGGTCATGTTCAATTAAATTCAACTAAGTCCAACTTCATCCAAGAACTAGTTCTAACTATAAGCATCAATGTACATGAATGAATGAATGATTATGAACAAGGATGAGACATGAATTTATTCACTAATTTGGATCCCTAAGCCTCTGGGTTTAATCTAAATTATCATTATTCAAAACATGGTTTGAGTCCCAAGACATTAAGAGACCATTTGAGTTGAAATAAATAAGATTAGACAAAAACAGTAGCAGTTTTTTGTGATTTACAGAGAGCAGACCCGACGTTCAAAAATGGAAATAAAATACTTTCAACGGTTGGATCTTACTGATTTTTGGATATGTCATGCCTCTGTGAGTCTAGTTTCTAACCCAAAAACAAAATCGAGGTTTCAACGGTTAGATCTCCGGGAATACTGAAAATACTAGACCTCACTCAGGATTCTGCAACTCTCTGTCCAGAGATCTTGTATGATTTTCTAAAAATAGTAAAAAAATGAGAAACACTTAGATCTTTTTAGGGTACCTTCCTAACACATTAAGGTACTTATAAAAAATTATTTGAGACCCCGAAAACTTTATTAGGGTTCTGATTTATTAATTTCAAAACAGACTTATTACTCTGAAAGCATTTTAGAACTCTGGACAGATTGTGATTAGCTCACAAAAATCATGATCAAACCTCTCTAATCACAAAATCTTGCTAAAACAAAAATTGCAGTGGTAAAACAATGTGTTACTGATATTTTCCCGTTGGTTTCACTTGATTTCAACGGTTAGATCTTAAACTAAAAATCTTTGATCAAAAACAGTTTGTGAACCCACTGTTTTTGTCTTGCTAGTTCAAGTTTGTTGATTGGCCTCAACTATTAAAACATGAAGTTGGGGCTCAAACCAAACTACTTCTTCTACCATTTGATGGTCATTGAAGACTATGAGGCACACCACACTTATGGATCTTGATGAAGTATTGAAATGAACTTCACAAAATCCTCAAATAAAGAACTCAAACCTATGGACCAAAACTTGAGTTCAAAATATTACCCCTACCACTTGGTGGTCATTGGAGGATAAAGACACACATACATGTAAGTTTTGGATGAAGTATGAAGAACTTCCCAAAACCCAAGGAAGGAATTAGTCTAAGGCATAGAGATAGACTCAAACTAAAGTACTTCTCCTACCATTTGATGGTCATTGGAGACTAAAAAAAAACAACTCTACTCTAATCTTCCATGGAATATAGTAGGAATTCCATAAGATTCATAGTAAAGAGATCCTAGTCATGAGTTGATACTAGTATCTCACCAACTATGTGTAGATTATGACCAATCTCCATATGGATCATAAGATCATAGGAAACTAAGGAATCAAAACTTAAAGAGTTTCAATGAGATATGGAAGATCTCATGAACCTCATGAATGAAATAGAAATAAAGGAAATCAAAGTTTTATTTAGGAACACAAATACTTCAAAACTAATTTATCTCAAACCCAAGGCATTAATTAAATCCAAATTAATGAGATGTCATGAGATTCAATCACAAGTTCTTGGTGGTGTGTGATGAAATGGGGTAAGAAGAGAGGTTTTGAAAATGTGTAAAGTTCCTAGATCTATGAACTTGTGATTGAATTATATATATATATATATATTTGAAGGCTTTACCTCTAGATCTTCTCAAAACTTGTAGAGATGTTGAATTCCTCAAACTTTTCCTCTTCTTCTTCCTCAAGCTTCAAGCTCCTTCAATGGTGATTTGATGGTTGGGTAGAGTTTTGGTGGGATTTGGGTAAAATAATTGGTAGAGTTTCTCTCTCTATATTTCTTTCCTCTAAAGCTTTTCCAATATTTCTCTATACAATTCAAGTGTCTCTCCCCTAAAATGAGAGAAATGGGTTTTTTTATAGACTTTCATTATCTTAGGGGCCAAGATAAGGGTAGATAGGTCAATTTGGGGTGGGTTAGGAATATTCTATGGCATCTCTAACTCTCCATGGCACTTCTATGTAATTCCAATAAACTTGAAAGGCATTTAAGTTGGCTAGGATAAAGGAACATTCTAGAGCATCTTCAAAACACATGGGAGATTAGTGCCCAACAAAGGGCTTTTTGGGTATTTCTTAGATAAGGAATATGCCAAGGAATCTCTAACTCTCCAAATCACATGGGCTACTTTCTTTTATTATTTTCCTTTTCCTATATATATATATATATGTATAGACACATTTTTATTTTAAATCTAAATTAATCATATGAGTTACCAAATAGTATCTTTTTTCTTTTTTCGTTTTTTTCTTTTTGAATCTAAAAATATGAGAAATAATGTTATTTTTAGAAAATATCATTATTATTATTTAATCTATTCCATTTTTTTTTAGAAAGTAACCCATGATCTAGTGAGCTCAAGACAGATGGTCAATGATTGGCCAAATCTAGGGATATTAGGAGCAAGGTTTGGGAGCTTGAAACTTTTTAGAAGTCGAAGCGATGAACTTGAAGAAAATCGTCGGGACATTATTCATCATTGATTTCTAGAGATAAATCCCTCTAAGTTTAATAGTTCGGTCAAAATTGGGGTGTCTACAGTTTGCCCCTCTTTGGCAGAGCTTGTGAAGCAACGCGTATCACAAGTGAATGTCGAAGCCTGTGTGAAGACAAGCCTTTGACCGGGCTATTGAACTTAGGTAAAAAATAAAATGCGTTGCAAAACATTCGCAGAGACGGTCGGTGCTGGTCGTGCTCAATGGTGAGCTGCCTACGTATCCCAACGGGAATCAGACCAGGACGTAGTTCGGGTAAGGGATAACACACAAATGCAAATAATCACACGGATGAATGCTCTTATCTTATCGTGATGCACATGCTCATGCAATCTTATATCTTATGCTCCCAAACGTGATGATCCCGAGTCACGTTACTTTTCCTATTATCAGAAATGCACCCTATACATTGAATTATCCTATTATGATACCGTCCTATTCTAGGAACATCATGACTGATGTATGTACATTTCATATGCATATGAGAATCGTCTGATTGACTGAGATGCGCCCTGCGCCTTATACCCCATAGCCAAATCAGGTAGCACGCAGAAAGATTGAGCAGCTCTATGCTCAAAATCCCCCAAAATCATCTGATCGGCTAAGCCGAATCAGGTAGCACGCAGAAAGATTGAGCAACTCTATGTTCAAAATCCCCAAAATCATCTGATCGGCTAAGCCGAATCAGGTAGCACGCAGAGAGATTGAGCAGCTCTATGCTCAAAATCCCCCAAAATCATCTGATCGGCTAAGCCGAATCAGGTAGCACGCAGAGAGATTGAGCAGCTTTATGCTCAAAATCCCCCAAAATCATCTGATCGGCTAAGCCGAATCAGGTAGCACGCAGAAAGATTGAGCAGCTCTATGCTCAAAATCCCCCAAAATCATCTGATCGGCTAAGCCGAATCAGGTAGCACGCAGAAAGATTTGAGCAGCTCTATGCTCAAAATCCCCCAAAATCATCTGATCGGCTAAGCCGAATCAGGTAGCACGCAGAAAGATTTGAGCAGCTCTATGCTCAAAAATCCCCCAAAATCATCTGATCGGCTAAGCCGAATCAGGTAGCACGCAGAAAAATTTGAGCAGCTCTATGCTCAAAATCCCCCAAAATCATCTGATCAGCTAAGCCGAATCAGGTAGCACGCAGAAAGATTTGAGCAGCTCTATGCTCAAAATCCCCCAAAATCATCTGATCGGCTAAGCCGAATCAGGTAGCACGCAGAAAGATTTGAGCAACTCTATGCTCAAAATCCCCCAAAATCATCTGATCGGCTAAGCCGAATCAGGTAGCACGCAGAAAGATTTGAGCAGCTCTATGCTCAAAATCCCCCAAAATCATCTGATCGGCTAAGCCGAATCAGGTAGCACGCAGAAAGATTTGAGCAGCTCTATGCTCAAAATCCCCCAAAATCATCTGATCGGCTAAGCCGAATCAGGTAGCACGCAGAAAGATTTGAGCAGCTCTATGCTCAAAATCCCCCAAAATCATCTGATCGGCTAAGCCGAATCAGGTAGCACGCAGAAAGATTTGAGCAGCTCTATGCTCAAAATCCCCCAAAATCACCTGATCGGCTAAGCCGAATCAGGTAGCACGCAGAAAGATTTGAGCAGCTCTATGCTCAAAATCCCCCAAAATCATCTGATCGGCTAAGCCGAATCAGGTAGCACGCAGAAAGATTTGATGCAAATTTACTGCCTTACCAAGTAGAATCAAAGTTGACTTGGTTCAAATCATAACTCCTAATTTTCAGGAGCTGATTAAATTTCGAATTAACTTTCCTAAACCTGGAAACACTTGGATTCATATTTGCTTTTAATTTTCGAAACCGAAGATCAATCATATTAAAGTCGGCTGAATTTTCTCCTAACCTGGAGTCGAACCAAATCAATTTTCAAAGTTCCAGAATCAAACAAGACTCTCATATCAAATCAAATTCCAAAGAGTTGAAACCAGTGAGGCTCAATTCAAATCTATTTTCAAAGAATTGGAGCCAATCAGGCTCAAGTCAAATCAACTTCAAAGTTTCGGAGCCAATCGGGCTCAAACCAAATCAATTTTCAAAGAATCAGAGCCAATCAGGCTCAATCCGAATCAATTTTCAAAGAATCAGAGCCAATCAGGCTCAATTTGAATCAATTTTCAAAGAATTGGAGCCAATCAGGCTCAAATTAAACCAACTTTCAAAGAGTCAGAGCCAATCAGGCTTAATTCAAATCTATTTTCAAGGAATCAGAGCCAATCAGGCTCAAATCAAATCAATTTTTAAAGAATCGGAGCCAATCGGGCTCAAAGCAAATCAATTTTTAAAGAATCAGATCCAATCAGGCTCAAATCGAATCAATTTTCAAAGAATTGGAGCCAATCAGGCTTAAGTCAAATCAGGTTTCAAAGTTCGGAGTCAATTAGACTTCGGTTGAATACATGCTTCCGCAAATCCCAGAATCAATCAGACTCTTAAACAGATTAAACTTCAAACTTATTCCAATTTATTTAATTTTCCAAAATCGGAGTTAATCAGGTTCTAATTTAACAAATTTCCAAAGAATCGGAGCCAATCAAGCTCGAACCAAATCAATTTCCAAAATTTCGGAGTCATTCAAATTCGAAATCAACTCATCTTCTCAAAATCGGAGCCTTTCGGACTCGAGTCAATTCATTCTTCTAAAACCAGGAGTCCGTCAGACTCAAATAAGCTTAGATTCAACCAAACTCTCATTTATTCAATTTTCCAAAATCAGGAGTCAATTAGACTCTTAATCAAATCAATTTTCAAAAGCCCGGAGTCAATTAGACTCTAATTTACTCTAATTCTCAAAATCCGGAGTAAATCAAACTCCTAATCAAATCAATTTTCAAGAGTCCGGAGTCAAGCAGACTCCAATTTATTCAATTGTCCAAAATTGGAGTCAATTAGACTCCTAATCAAATCAATTTTCAGAAGTCTGGAGTTAATCAGACTCCAATTTATTCAATTTTCCTACAATCAAGAGTCAATCAGACTCAATTCAACTTAGATTCTTAAAATCAACCAAACTCAATTCAATTCATTCTTTTTAAAATCAAGAGTCAATCAGACTCAATTCAACTTAGTTTCTTAAAATCAACTAAACTCAATTCAATTCATTCTTTTAAAATCAGGAGTCAATCAGACTCAAATAAAAAATTTGCCCAATCAAGAGTCACTTTGACTCAATTTCGAATTCAAATTCCACTTATCAGGAGTCAATCAAACTCATTTCAAATAAATTCACCTTCTAAAATCATTTAGTCAATCAGATTCAAATAAATTCAATTTTCTAAAATCAGGAATCAATTATACTTAAAGAATTTCAAATTTCTAAAAACAGGAGTCAATTGGACTCGAAGCAAATTCAATTTCACAAAACCGGGAGTCAATTAGACTCAAAGTATTTCAAAAATCAGACTCAAAGAATTTTAGTTTCACAAAATTAGGAGTTGATAAAACTCAAAGAATTCTTGCTTCACAAAATTGGGAGTCAATCAGACTCAATTTAGTTCAAACTCATGAATTAGGAGTCAATTAGACTCAAACAAATTCAAATTCTCAAAATCCAGAGTTCGGAGTCGATTCAACTTGAAACAATTCCTATTTCCAAAGGGGAGTTGCACTGATTCACATTTTACAAAGGAGAGTCATATGATCTTGAAAATTTTCACATTTCTCAAACACGAATTCATACGGACTCAAAAATTCACATTCTATAAACACGAAGGAAGTCATACAGACTAAATATATATATATATATATATTTAAAAAAGACAGAGTCACACGGACTCTAGAACTCAGTATTTTACATAAATGAAGTCCCATGGACCCAACAAATTCACATTTTTCACAAACGGAGTCATGCGGACTCAAGAGTTCATATTTTACATAGACGGAGTCATGCAGACCCGAAAATTCATATTTTACACAGACGGAGTCATGCAGACTCGAAAATTCATATTTTACAAAGACGAAGTCATGCGGACTCAAAATTTCATATTTCACAAAGCCGGAGTCACGTGGACTCAAAATTTCATTTCGTTATTCAAACGAAGTCACACGGACTCAACAAATTCACTTTTATATACAAATAGAATCATACAGACTCAATCAAACTCACATTTCATACAAATGGAGTCATACAGACTCAACAAATGTATATATACATATTTATACAAATGGAGTCACACGGACTCAAAGAATTTCCTATTTATACAAATGGAGTCACACGGACTCAAAGAATTTCCTATTTCAAAATCGAGGGTTAATTTATAACATTTCAAATTTTCTTAATCAGAGTCAATTTTGACTTAATCAAAAAATCCAATTTTCAAAATCAGGAGTTAAATCAAACTCAATTTATTTCAATTTCCCAAAATCGGGAGTCAAATTAGACTCAATTTATTTCAATTCAGTTCATCAGAGTTAGTCAAACTCAGTTTTATTCAAATTCTAAATCAGAAGTTAGTCAAATTCAATTCAACTTTCAGAATCGGGAGTCAATTAGGCTCAATTCAATTCAATTTTTTCAAAATTTGGAGTCAATCAGCCTCATTTCAGTTCCATATTCTAAAATTGGAATTCAATCAGACTTAAATAATTTCTATTTCACCAATTCAAAAGTCAATTAGACTCAAAGAATTTCTGTTTCACAAAATTGGAGTCAATTCGATTCACAAAGAATTTAGAATTTCCAAATCAGGAGTTTGAACGAGACTCAACAAATCATTAAGGACTAATGCGAATGCGAGGTTGCCATTGAGGAGTAATACCAATGATGCTGCCATTGAGGACTAATGCAAAGTTGCCGTTGAGGACTAACACTGATGATGCTGCCATTGAGGACTAACGCAAGGTTGCCATTGAGGACTAACACCGATAATGCCGCTATTGAGGACTAACGCAAGGTTGCCATTGAGGACTAACACCGATAATGTTGCCATTGAGGACTAATGTAAGGTTGCCATTGAGGACTAACACCGATAATGCTGCCATTGAGGACTAACGCAAGGTTGCCATTGAGGACTAACAAATAATGCTGCCATTGAGGACTAACGGAAAGTTGCCATTGAGGACTAACACCGATAATGCTGCCATTGAGGACTAACGCAAGGTTTCCATTGAGGACTAACACCGATAATGCTGCCATTGAGGACTAACGCAAGGTTGCCATTGAGGACTAATGCAAGGTTTGGGAGTCTCCTTGGACTCAAAGAATTGGAAAGAATGATTCTCTGTATCTGCGGACCTTTGGAAGAAACATATCAATTCTATCAAAAGAGGGAAGTCACCTTTTTCCCCTAGTCTTGGACCCTTCATATTTCCACTTTAGCATTGTGTTATGATAGTGTTTAAAAATCCTGCTTGCATTGCTCTTGGGATACTCATGGAGACTCTTCAAATCTTTATTCATCATCTTAAACCCACACAATTGAGACCATTATTGACTCATCAAGGGGGGACAATCTTGACGAAGTGATTACACAAGCGACTGACTCAAACTCTGTATTATTATGAATCAATGTGCTTTCATCGTGAACAATGTATCATCTTACCTTTCATTTATTCATCATCTTACAATGGTAGTACTTCACCAACAAATCTAAACTTTGAAGATTCTCCCCTTTCGAGTTAGCTGGTTCTTTGCCTATCTAGAGTGTGCTTCAAATTAGTGCTTTAGCTTAGAGAATAAAAGACATTCTATTTCAATCCATTCAAAACAAACTCGATTACTTGAGAACTTTTCTCTGACATAGAGGGATTTTTGACAAACGAAGTTTGCCCCTAGTTTGAATAGGACTCGAAGGCCTTGCTTCTGGGATTAAATAAGGTGTTCAGAAAATGAAGCTTGCCCCTAGTCTTAAGGGCAAATAGGCTTATCCATGGGTTTTGAGAACATGATGGTGCAGGATGCCTGCAGTGCATTTACTCCCAACCTAGAGGTAATCATCATGAATGCGGTGGGTTGAAGTAGGACATCCCAATGCTGATGGGCAAACTTTGTTTGCCCCTAGTTTGGCAATATATATGTGGCTTCAGGCAAACTTACGCAAGTTTGCCCCTAGTCTAAAGGAAGGAAACCAAAGGCACAAAGGGTGATGCTTATGGTTTAGGGATGGTTATGGACCGAGAACCTTGGGAGGTTCGCCTACTTATCCCCGAACGGGAATCAGGCCCAAAGTAGTTCGGCTAAGGCCTGAAAGAAAGTGCCAGATCATAGCAAGGGCGGTGACCGAACCGGGTAGGCTGCCTACGTATCCCCGAGTGGGAATCAGGTCAAAAACGTAGTTCATCGATTCTGGAGGTCTTGAAAGAATAAGGCTTCAAGAATTATGGGCTTTTCGAGCCATGTTTTCATTTGAGTCCAATGAGTGCTTTTTTCTGGGCAGATTTTCTAAAACAGATTCCTTGTGGTAGCTTTTGAACAAAATGATGAGAACATGAACTACGTCTCCCTTTTATTATTTTTTTCTTTTATTCTCTTTTTTTTTTTTTTTTTTTGGCGGTTGATTCTTTTCACCTTTTCACTAGCCAGTCAATCTTTACAACTATCATAACACATCGTGTTTGAATCATACTCTACCATACTCATAAAGCAATAGCAGCCCTCCAAATCACTCTTTATTTTTCTTAAAGATACTTTTGCATCGTTATAGGCTAACTTAGCCATGAGCCTCTCACAAAATTTTGATACTAATTGATACTTTCAAATCTCTCTTTCCAATTTATTTTCTTTGTTGAGAACAACACAAAGCTTTGGGATAATTCATCTACCAATGATGTACTTTGAAGTGCTCAAGAATTCTCAATCTTATTTATTCTTTGCCTTTTCTTTTCTCTTTCCTTTCTTTTCTCTACCTCACTATCTCTTATTCTCTTCATGATTTTGACTGGCTAGGATTCGGATTTTGAAATCAACACGCATCTTATTCTTGCTCTAACTTTTGCCTAGGCGCCCTTTCGGGTTTTCATCCTAGCGAGCTCCTTCATCTTCATTTTTTTTCTTTTTCTTGTTTTTTTTTTAATTTCTCTTTTTTTTTTCGTGCTCTCACTTTTGCCTAGGCGCCCTTTTGGGTTTTCATCCTAGCGAGCTCTTTCTTTTCTTCTTTTTTTCTCTTTTTTTTTTTTTGAAAGAAGAAGTTCATTTAAAACATTTGGCTACCATCAAGGATCAAGTTATGACTTTGGACTGGTTGGGCTCATCTTTTAGGCTTGGTATTTAAAAAAAGGGGATGGTGAGCAAGCTTCAAGTTCCAAGTTCATCTTTTCAAGATTAAGCAAGAGCATCTTTAAATTCTTAAAGTAAAGCAAATCAATTCTCTACTCCTCCGTGGTTTTGGCACAGAATTTGCTTTGATCACTTGGGGATCCTTTTTTAATGCAAAGATTTATTAACAAAGTATTTTTCATGATCATTTGAAAAATGAATTTTTTTTTTCTTCCTCTTTTTTTTTTTTGGCTTAATGATCCATTCATTCACGACTTAACACATTGAATCAAACGAAATGAGATTTTGTTCAACTAGTAGAGAAAGATGATTACATCACTCAACTCGATAAAAAGACTTGAAAAAAAATAAACTCGATAACTGACTGACTCAAAGACTCGACTGGACTTGACACTTGACTCCTACTTGACATGACTCGATTACCGGACTAGACTCGGCTTGGCCTCAATTGGAGTGTCACAGATGATTTTCAATTTATTGGGTCTCCAAGAGCATCCACATTCGCTTTAACAACAGTGTTCCCAAACGATATCACCTCACTAGAATCATTTGAACCTTCGGGTTCGCCACTCTCCAACAACATGTGTGCAAAAATATTTTCTCCTGTAAATCAAGAGAGATGAACCCAAGAAGGTTAGAAGTGTCCTCACCAGGGGATCTAGTTGTTCCACTCTTTCTACAAATCCAACACACAGAGAGGTAAAAGGTTCACATGCAGAATTGATTTTCAGGAGGCAAGGGATTTTGAGGAACTATTGGATTACTTTCTGAATTTGTATTTTACATGCATGTAATGACGTTGACTGACATGATGAGAGTGCCAAAATGTACATGCTTTGATGATTTGATGTGGTTAAATGCATGCACCGCACACATGACACACGGATGAAATGCAAGTGTGTGTGTGCCTATTCTATATGCAAAAGAAAGGAAAATTCTAGTCCTAGCACATATAACATATAAGCACATAAAATCCTCCTTCATGTCAAGTGTGCTAACTTCTCTTATCATTGTGATCCTCATTACCTTTTCGAAGGTTGGATATTTTTGAAAAACTTTGAATTTCGCTTAAAAAGTATTCCTTGGGTGATGTGATCCTTTTGAAAACAATTCTTGGAAATTTTTTTTTTGAAAATGAGGATGTTAAACGTTCCTCAAAGATGATTGAATTTAAAATTTTTGCTTTGAAATTCATTTTGAAAAGCATTTATCCCAAAAACGATTTCCAAGATTTTTGGATTTCTTCTTTGAAAGTGGGGATGTGAAAATTTTCTCAATAAGAAAAAATGATTTGGGTTTTACTTGAAAAATGAACCTTAAACACTTTTTTTCTTTGAAAGGGTAAAATTTTTTCAAAACAATTTCTTCTTCTTTTGGATAAAAGAAATTTTCATAAACCATGAACTTTGGATTCTTGGGGTAGGAGCATCACATGATTAGATAATCATCGCACTTTTCATGAATTCGGATGCATACAAGGTCGATGATGCTTAGCTAAACATGATACAAGATATGTAATCTTATAATCAAGATTCGGCTTATTCTTTAATGTCATAGGACATGAAAAGGAATTGCTCAAAAGTGATTAAGAGGTTACACATCTTTTATCAAGTAAGCATCGTCATCATCTCAAGTAATCCCTTCCGGGCGTACAAAACTCCCTAGCACATAAATCCTAATCAAGAATTGATTCTCTAATTTTGAAAGGTTCTATGGAAACTACTATGCAAAGGCCGGGTTTTGGTCAAATAAGGGACCCTCGACACACACCCGATAGGATGCTTCATATACCAAAACATGGTACGAGATCAAGGGTGATCACACGGCCCCATGATGGCTTGACCGACCGGGGTTGTCCCGAGCCTCCAAGGTCATAGTTCCGTGCAATCGACTGGCGAGACATGCAAGTGCAATGCAACGGGCACACAAAAATTAATTAATTCGATAAAAAAGGATGCTTTCAAGTCTAATCCTCGAGTGAACCCAAAATCAGAAATTCTGGTCTGCGAAACCAGAGATTCTGGGTTCGATCCCCAGCAGAGTCGCCAGATTGTGGATATCGCAGGTTTTCAAATTTTACCCACTTTTAAAACAAATATTTTTCAAATTCAAAGAGTCGCCACTTAATTTTTAAAAGGAAAAATTAAGAAACCATTTTAAAAGCAAACTGATCTTTTGCGAAACCAAAGATAAACTGGGTCCGGGGATTATGGAATGAAAGGGGAAGGAGCCCGGCGGACTAAAACACCCCCTTTCATCCTATCTCACGATAGGCCTCTACTCAACATCCTTTTTAATCAAGTTATTAATCTAAGCATGCCCTCAATTAATACATATATAGGTATACATCACACAAGCATGTTGGAAATGGTGTAAAATTGCTAACGACAAAATATCATTCATAAGCCACGTAATACAAGTAGCAAACAACATGATATGCAATAGAGAACTAGAAAACATACCCGGGATCCAGCCGCGAATATCAAACGTGCAATGCATGCAAAAATAAACCTAAGAAAGGTCTCTAACACATATATACACATAAGGCAAAACCTAAGCTAAGGTGTCGCACATGGGGTCGAAAAATCAATTAAAATCAATAAAATAGATTAAACTAGAGAAGGGTTGAGAAATTGTACCTCAAAGCGCTACAAAACAAAGGTTAGTACACATGCCTTAGACAAGATATAATATCAAAAGGTAATTAATCATAGGTCATGTTCAATTAAATTCAACTAAGTCCAACTTCATCCAAGAACTAGTTCTAACTATAAGCATCAATGTACATGAATGAATGAATGATTATGAACAAGGATGAGACATGAATTTATTCACTAATTTGGATCCCTAAGCCTCTGGGTTTAATCTAAATTATCATTATTCAAAACATGGTTTGAGTCCCAAGACATTAAGAGACCATTTGAGTTGAAATAAATAAGATTAGACAAAAACAGTAGCAGTTTTTTGTGATTTACAGAGAGCAGACCCGACGTTCAAAAATGGAAATAAAATACTTTCAACGGTTGGATCTTACTGATTTTTGGATATGTCATGCCTCTGTGAGTCTAGTTTCTAACCCAAAAACAAAATCGAGGTTTCAACGGTTAGATCTCCGGGAATACTGAAAATACTAGACCTCACTCAGGATTCTGCAACTCTCTGTCCAGAGATCTTGTATGATTTTCTAAAAATAGTAAAAAAATGAGAAACACTTAGATCTTTTTAGGGTACCTTCCTAACACATTAAGGTACTTATAAAAAATTATTTGAGACCCCGAAAACTTTATTAGGGTTCTGATTTATTAATTTCAAAACAGACTTATTATTCTGAAAGCATTTTAGAACTCTGGACAGATTGTGATTAGCTCACAAAAATCATGATCAAACCTCTCTAATCACAAAATCTTGCTAAAACAAAAATTACAGTGGTAAAACAATGTGTTACTGATATTTTCCCGTTGGTTTCACTTGATTTCAACGGTTAGATCTTAAACTAAAAATCTTTGATCAAAAACAGTTTGTGAACCCACTGTTTTTGTCTTGCTAGTTCAAGTTTGTTGATTGGCCTCAACTATTAAAACATGAAGTTGGGGCTCAAACCAAACTACTTCTTCTACCATTTGATGGTCATTGAAGACTATGAGGCACACCACACTTATGGATCTTGATGAAGTATTGAAATGAACTTCACAAAATCCTCAAATAAAGAACTCAAACCTATGGACCAAAACTTGAGTTCAAAATATTACCCCTACCACTTGGTGGTCATTGGAGGATAAAGACACACATACATGTAAGTTTTGGATGAAGTATGAAGAACTTCCCAAAACCCAAGGAAGGAATTAGTCTAAGGCATAGAGATAGACTCAAACTAAAGTACTTCTCCTACCATTTGATGGTCATTGGAGACTAAAAAAAAACAACTCTACTCTAATCTTCCATGGAATATAGTAGGAATTCCATAAGATTCATAGTAAAGAGATCCTAGTCATGAGTTGATACTAGTATCTCACCAACTATGTGTAGATTATGACCAATCTCCATATGGATCATAAGATCATAGGAAACTAAGGAATCAAAACTTAAAGAGTTTCAATGAGATATGGAAGATCTCATGAACCTCATGAATGAAATAGAAATAAAGGAAATCAAAGTTTTATTTAGGAACACAAATACTTCAAAACTAATTTATCTCAAACCCAAGGCATTAATTAAATCCAAATTAATGAGATGTCATGAGATTCAATCACAAGTTCTTGGTGGTGTGTGATGAAATGGGGTAAGAAGAGAGGTTTTGAAAATGTGTAAAGTTCCTAGATCTAAGAACTTGTGATTGAATTATATATATATATATATTTGAAGGCTTTACCTCTAGATCTTCTCAAAACTTGTAGAGATGTTGAATTCCTCAAACTTTTCCTCTTCTTCTTCCTCAAGCTTCAAGCTCCTTCAATGGTGATTTGATGGTTGGGTAGAGTTTTGGTGGGATTTGGGTAAAATAATTGGTAGAGTTTCTCTCTCTATATTTCTTTCCTCTAAAGCTTTTCCAATATTTCTCTATACAATTCAAGTGTCTCTCCCCCAAAATGAGAGAAATAGGTTTTTTTTATAGACTTTCATTATCTTAGGGGCCAAGATAAGGGTAGATAGGTCAATTTGGGGTGGGTTAGGAATATTCTATGGCATCTCTAACTCTCCATGGCACTTCTATGTAATTCCAATAAACTTGAAAGGCATTTAAGTTGGCTAGGATAAAGGAACATTCTAGAGCATCTTCAAAACACATGGGAGATTAGTGCCCAACAAAGGGCTTTTTGGGTATTTCTTAGATAAGGAATATGCCAAGGAATCTCTAACTCTCCAAATCACATGGGCTACTTTCTTTTATTATTTTCCTTTTCCTATATATATATATATATGTATAGACACATTTTTATTTTAAATCTAAATTAATCATATGAGTTACCAAATAGTATCTTTTTTCTTTTTTCGTTTTTTTCTTTTTGAATCTAAAAATATGAGAAATAATGTTATTTTTAGAAAATATCATTATTATTATTTAATCTATTCCATTTTTTTTTAGAAAGTAACCCATGATCTAGTGAGCTCAAGACAGATGGTCAATGATTGGCCAAATCTAGGGATATTAGGAGCAAGGTTTGGGAGCTTGAAACTTTTCAGAAGTCGAAGCGATGAACTTGAAGAAAATCGTCGGGACATTATTCATCATTGATTTCTAGAGATAAATCCCCCTAAGTTTAATAGTTCGGTCAAAATTGGGGTGTCTACAGGTATGTCATACTGTAAGCAATGAAATGAGCTGACTTCGTCAGTCGATCCACAATTACCCAGATGGCATCATGATTCTGCTGCGATCGAGGAAATCCTACTACAAAATCCATCGTTATATGCTCCCACTTCCAACCAGGAACAGGTAGTGGTTGTAACAATCCTGACGATCTCTGATGTTCGGCCTTGACTTGCTGACACGTCAAACACTTGGATACAAATTCGGCCACATCCTTCTTCATACCTTCCCACCAGAAATTTCTCTTCAAATCTTTGTACATCTTAGTTCCTCCCGGGTGAACTGTATACCTTGACTTATGTGCTTCTTCCAGAATATCCTTCCTTAGCTCTCCATAATCTGGCACACATAATCTATTCCTGCAACGATACCCTCCATCGATTCCCACTTTCCATTCCGTCGGGTCTTTTTCTGACATCTTCACGAACCAGGCTTGAAACTTCTCATCTTCTTTCTGAGCTCCAATAATGCGATCGATAAGAACAGGCTGTAGGATGAGACATCCGAACAATTGTCCTTCTCCTTCTTCAGCACTCTGTACATCGAATTCCGCCAACGTCTCCAATACTCTCCATTCTCTAACCATTAAGGAGGCGATCATTGCACGAGTCTGTCGACTTAAGGCATCAGCAACCACATTAGCTTTACCAGGGTGGTACTCTAACGTGAAGTCGTAATCTTTGATTAGCTCCATCCATCTACGCTGCCTCATGTTCAACTCTTTCTGTGTGAACAAATATTTTAGGCTCTTGTGATCGGAGAACAAATCAAACTTCTCACCGTAGAGATAGTGTCTCCAAATCTTATGTGCAAATACCACTGCCGCCAACTCCAAATCATGAATGGGATAGTTCAACTCATTCGGCTTCAGCTGTCTAGATCCATAGGCAATAACTCTGCCATCTTGCATAAGTACACACCCTAACCCTTGATATGATGCGTCACTAAAGATAGTGAACTTTTCATCAGGCTTGAGTATTGCTAGTACTGGTACGGTAGTGAGTCTCTCTTTCAACTCTAGAAAGGCTCGCTCATGCTTCTCTGTCCACTCGAACTTCAAATTCTTCTTCGTCAATCCAGTCAAAGGTGCTGCTATCTTGGAGAATCCTTCAACAAATCTCCGATAATAGCCTGCGAGTCCAAGAAAACTCCGAACTTCTGTAGGGTTGCTCGGTCTAACCCAGTTGGACACAGCATCGGTCTTGGACGAATCCACTGAAATTCCTTGAGATGACACCTTGTGTCCCAAAAATTTCACTTCTTGTAACCAGAACTCACACTTACTGAATTTGGCATACAACTGATGGTCCTTGAGCGTCTGCATCGTAATTCGTAGATGTTGCTCGTGTTCTTCTCCTGACTTAGAATAGATCAAAATATCATCTATAAAGACGATGACAAACTGATCCAAATAAGGCTTGAACACTCTGTTCATCAGATCCATAAACACTGCCGGGGCGTTCGTCATTCCAAACGGCATCACCAGAAATTCATAATGACCATATCGGGTTCTGAACGCAGTCTTAGGTATGTCTTCCTTTCGTACCCTCAACTGATGATATCCCGACCTTAGGTCTATCTTGGAAAATGTCGTTGCTCCTTGTAGTTGATCAAACAAATCGTCGATCCGAGGCAAAGGATACTTGTTCTTGATCGTCACGCGATTCAATTCTCTGTAGTTGATACACAGTCTGAGTGTCCCGTCCTTCTTCTTCACGAATAACACCGGTGCTCCCCAAGGTGATGTACTTGGACGTACAAAACCTAGGTTCTCGAGCTCTTGAACTTGTTCCTTCAATTCCAATAGTTCGGTGGGGGCCATCCTGTAGGGAACCTTGGTGATCGGTACGATACCCGGTATAAGCTCAATACAGAATTCTATACTTCTCCCGGGCGGCAAACCAGAAACGTCTTGAAATACTTCTTCGAAGTCCTTGACTACGGGTATAGATGACGCTGTCACCTCCATACTGACGACTTCTGATTCGAGGTGAAAAGTGCATATTTATAGTGTATTATATGATCTTTTATGCATACTTTTATCCCAAAATCCCTAAATTTAGGTGCATTCTAATAACAATGTTCTTTTTATTGTGTTAATGCTAAACTATATGTTTTTGCATGGTTTTATAGGTATTAGGATGTAAATCAATGAAGTGGAGCTAAAGAAAGTGATTCTGGTGGATAGAACAACAGAAGCAGCTGGGAAAACGCCAATTTTGACAATGATGACTTCAGATTTGGAAGATTTTCCCAGAGACAAGAAATGTAGATCTTTGAGTTACGGTCGCGTGGCCGTAAACGAGAGGTCAATCCGAGGTCCGAGTGAAAAGTTATGGCCATTCTCCCATCGGTGCGCAAAGCTGTCAAAATCAGAGAGTTCAAGCGATTGAAGAGAGTTCAATCGATCGAACCTTCGATCGATCGAACTAAGCTCGATCGATCGAACTTTTTAATCACCCAAAAGTTGCGTAAACTCTGCGGGAACCCTATATATAAGCCGTTTTGACGCCAGACGAAGAGAGGACGCTCCAGAACGCAGAAAATAGCAGTTTTAGGGTAGTTTTAGGGTTAGATTAGGAGTTGATTAGGTTAGATTCTTGTTTTTCTTCCTCTTTTCCATTGATTTACTGAAGATTATTGAAGATTCAAGTTCTTTCATGTTTATTTCAAGTTTATTTCAGATTATATCCAGGTTTTTCTTTCCAATCCTTATTATTTGATTGATATTAGTTTACATGCTATGATTGCTCTAGTTTGTTATTCCTGTATTAGTTTAATTATGTTTCCGTAGTTTAGACGTTGGGAATATGTGATGAAACATTGATTCCTAGCCTCTTCCATGCAATCTTTAGAAAACTTGGGCTCGATCGATCGAAGGTATTTCGATCGATCGAACCAGGGCCATAGTCAAGCGATCGAAGGCATTTCGATCGATTGAAGGATGAGGCTGTCCGATCGATCGAGAGCGCTTCGATCGATCGAACATGCTAATTCCTGAGATGATTCTTTTAAGTATTCCATGACTTTCTGTTTTAGAAATCTGTCATCAAATTGTCCCAATAAGCTCAGTTTGTCACAACAGTTTTTAGAACTTAAAGCCTTAAGGCTATTTTCTTCAATGACTTTTGAAAACCACTTTGAATGCTAATACCATTTAGAGTGCAAGTAATTACCATTGTTTTAAACCGTCTTTCAAGTATTTTAAATCACTTGTGATGATGTAGTCGCGGTCATGAAAGGGCTATTGATTCTTTATCTTTAGAAAAATACGGAATACTGAAGAGGAATGAACTCCATAGAACGTTAACGACTGTGCATGGTAGATGGATAGGATCAATGTGGATTCTCGTATTTCCAACACCTTTAGTTTATCTGTTTAATTAGTTATGTTTCTTCATGCTTTAGTTTATTATTTAGTTTAATTTAATTAATTAGGATTTGTTAGTACACCTCCAATTATTCATTTTTATTTTCTTTAGGTTATAACTTAGTAGACATTCTTCCTATTCCTTCCTTGTGGGATCGACCTGGACTTCCAGTACTATATTACTTGCACGATCACCTACACTTGGGTGTTGCACAAGAACGCACAAGATTATTCTCGTGTCAACTTCGATGTTGGCTAAACATTTAGTGAGGAACATATCTCCCAAAGGATTACATTGAAAATCAAATGATTGATTCTCATGGTTGGACAATGTAATTCTCTTCCTCGCACAATTCAGCGTTGCTTGATTCTGAGAGAGCCAATCCATCCCTAGGATTATGTCAAACTCCTTCATTGATAGGACGATCAACCTTGCAAGGATTTCACGGTCTCCTATCCGTAGAGGACAATCCTTGCACACATGTCCTAATCTGACTGCGGCTCCTAATGGTGATGTAGCCTTCAAAGCTTTCTCTAAGCGATGAGGTAAGATACCCAATCTCCGAATAGTATTAACAGATATGAACGAAAGAGCAGCACCAGTATCAAATAACACTTTAACATGGGAGTTAAACAGAGTTAATGTACCTTCCACTGCTTGCTGGTCAGATTGAGCTTCTCCATAATCTCCTTCTTCGTACACAGTTCCATCATATCTAGCGGCATCAGGGATAACAGCATTCACGCGAGTCTGACCCTGTTGACAATAAGTCACCTGCTTAGTAGCAGTGCAGAACCTGCTGATGTGACCTGGTTCACCACAGTTGAAGCAGACTATCCCTTGCTGAGTAGCACGCCTTGGTGCCTTGCAATCACGAGCCATATGTCCAGGGTTGCCACAGTTGAAGCACTTTCCACTACTACTTCCTTCTCCTACTCGGGGTTGAGTCGGATAGGTAATAGCCTGGGTCTTCTTGCTTCCGTCGAAATTCCTCTTCTGCCCTTAGGTACGATTCATTGGTGGTCTATTCCCAAAATTACCCCTTTGAGGCGGTCGGAAATCAAATTGCTTACGGTTCACTCGAGCATCCTCTTCCAGATCGGTAGCCAAACCAACAAGTCCTTCAAACGATTTATCTAGGTGGCCGAGAGTCAGGCGACGAATCTGCGGTGTCAGCTCTTGGTTATACTTATGGATCTTCTTCTCTTCAGTATCAACCAGGTGTGGAGCGAACCGAGACAGTCTTTCGAATTGTGTGGTGTACTCTTGCACCGACTTGGTTCCTTGCTTCAGATCCATGAATTCCTTCTCTCTTCTGTGCCTCTCCGTAGCTGGGAAATACTTTTCCAGAAATCTCCCCTTGAACGCAGTCCACGTCATCCCCATTGCAGCTCCATTCCCGATAGTAGCTATGACCGAATCCCACCAATCTGCGGCAGCATCGGTCAACTGAAACGTAGCCAACCTCCTCTTGTCCATCTCGTTGCACTGGACAGCTTCGAACATGCGGTCCATCTATCTTAACCACTGTTCCGCTTTCCAGGGTTCTGCGGTACCCGCAAACTGCTCGGGCCTTAGTGCACGGAATCTCTCCAGCAATTTGTCTCCAATTTGACGGTCTCGTCGGTTGTCATTCGTATTACTGATTCTTTCCAACCGTCTGATAAACGCTTCGAACATCCCCGTAGGATCGGCAGCCTCGGGTGCTCCCTCGATCAAGTTCCTGTTCCTCCTTAGTCCTCCGGCCATTCTATGCATGATAGTGATAGTAGAATGAGAAACATGCATGCAACAGTGCTATGAAGTAATTCAAATGACGACAATATTCAAAAGAGTATATCTTATATATATATATATAACTTCTTGTCAAGTTGATACAAAAAGCATGTATGGTCAGATCAATGCCTACCCTATCGGTATGGGTTAGGACGCATGCAAGTGTTAATGTTACAAAAATGGGCCATCACTCTAATGCATGTAATTACAGCTGCAAAAAGAGATAGAGCTAATAGTCAAAACAGTCAATATGTACAAGGCGGCATCTAAACGGTCAGTCATCGCCGTAGGTAGCCATCAACAGGTCAAGCGAGTCGACCTGATGAAGTCGCTGAACATGGGAGGGGCCTGCCCCAAAGTTACAGCTGTGAGAGATCATCAGTGAAGCAGGTCCAGGGACATCTGCCTCGGGCAAGGCTGGCTCAAGTGCAAGTGCAAGTGCCTCCTCAAGGTCGACTGCAAAGTCATCCCATCCTAAGCCATCCTCCTCGACGTCCTCAGAAATAGGAGCGAACACAACGTCAACGTCACCGTCATCCTCAACAGCGGGGACGACCGGTGGAGGTACCTCCAGCTGTGCAAGGTGGGACTGCACAACCTGAACCTCGAGGGGAAAATAGAAGGCATCGCTGTTAACCAAGCGAACCATCTCAACGAGTACTAAGCGCTGAATCTCTATAAAGTAAAGAATCTCAAGGCGAGCACGGGACAGGTCGACCAATCCCAACACGTGAATCTAATGCCAGAGATCTAGCTCGACGGTAGTAGCTGCACGCTGCCCAACAGCAGTGAAGTAAAGGGTCGCCGAAGTCGGTACTATCGCTCCCATAGTAACCCAATGCCCTCCAAAAGCATCAGGTACAAATAGGGGCTGAGCTGGATCCATACCTGAAAAGGTACAACTTAAGTCAGAACAAAAATAATCTTAGGCGTTTGGGTTCTGAGTCTATCCTCCCTCTCGTATCATCGGGTGTGTAACACTTAATGGAATGTGGAATCGGGTCTATACTGGTAAACCCTAACCTGGCTAAACTATCTTGAGATAAATAATAACCTGGCTCTGATACCACTAAATCGTGTCACGCCCTGACGTAGCATAAATAAGGAAAGCGTTTAATTTCCTTTATGGACCCGTAGGTCGCGACAGTTTGAAGGATCGATTCCGTCCCAAACGTCAAACAACAAAACATAATAATCAGAGCAGAGTAATCAAGGCTTATAAAATTTTTCTAACTTATTACATCTTATGATACGAGGTCAACTAAGGCACAGACCGCCTTAAAATAAAATAATAACTTAGTGTCTGTTACAGTCATCCTTATTACAAAACGGTCCATTACTTAAAATATGTAAACTTAAAGCATATAATAAGTGAACAGTTTTCTCATTCCAAAAGCAGCCATTCTCAGTTAGCGTAGTCATAAGGTCCTTCCTGATCATAACCTGAAAAGCCTGAACACGAATGTCCAGGACGCATCAACGTCGTTAGCTTCAAGAAGCTGGTGAGTATTAAAAACATAACTTTAAATGTAAAACATACTCATTTACCATTTTCCAATTCCCATTTAAATTCACAAGTTTATATTTAAGATAAAGAGCTTGTTTAGAAAACGACCACAACATTATTCAAAAGATAAGTTCACACATATGTGACCGTGTATGAGAACGATGCACCATCTCATCTGACCGACTCTTTTCTCTCGACAAAACCCAACAACCCACTATCTTACTCCTGGTATCTTTGAAACACTAAGATAGCCACACTTTAGCAACGGGGCGCCAGGGAGTGTCCAATTTGCCTCACACTTTGGTCCGGGGTACCAGGGAGTGTCCAATGCCTCACACTTTGAATACCCTAACCGCCATGCAAATACCGGGGCAACCCCTCACGCAGTATCCAGACTCGAGTATCAGGGAGTGTCCGTAGGCCACACTTTAGCACTACCATGGGTGCCAGGGAATGTCCAAGTTCGGCGTCACACACTTTAACGATTCCATGGGCGTCAGGGAGTGTCCATATTTGCCACCGTCGCATTTCAAAGATACCCTCGCCGCAATCTCATCCACAACCATAACCACAACCACAACCACAATCTCAAACACAAACACAACCACAACCACAACCACAACCACAATCTCATACTCTTTCCATACTACCATTACTCTTTTCCACACTGACTGACACCCACATGCATGTACCACTGACCCCACATGAATGATATGCACTTAAACATAAGCAAAATGCTGAATTAAATGAACAACACGCGTACGGGGATTGATAACTTGTAATTCATTACCTTAATCATTTCAAACATAACTAATAGCATTCTGTATTAATAAAATTTCCAAACAGAATCTTAACAGTACTTAAAAATTGAACCAAACAGTCCCTAAATACAAAACAGACAAAAACCAGAATCTGCCAAAGGTCGCGCGCGCGGGCCGCTCGCGCGATATGCCAACTTTTCATTTTATATATAAACTTTTCTGTCTGCCTGAAAAAGTCAAGGTCGCGCGCGCGGGCCGCTTGCGCGACGGGTCCCTCGCGCGACCCTCGCTCGCGCGACCTGCCTTAATTCCATTTTACATATATTAACTCTTCTGTCTGCCTGGGGAAGCAAGGATCGCGCGCGCGGGCCGCTCGCGCGATCTTCGCGCGCGCGATCCTTGCGCGAGTTGAAGCTGAGGCTTCTTCTTCCCCGCAGAAACTGCTCTGTTTTCTTTTTAAGGATCCATTTTGACCCATTTTCAATTTCGGGAGTAATTAGGCCTTATAATATATGATTCTTTTTGTTTTTCAACAAGGATTAAGAATCTATAAACAATTTAACACCATTTGATTCATAGCTCTCCAATTTTATGAAAAACTAAAACATGACAAAACTTCATTTTCAATATACTTTCTTATATGAACAAATTAAGGTCTAATACTTGAACTATATACTCTATATACTATAATCTTTGATATTCAACTCTGAAAATGGATTTAGATTAAGTTTTGAAAATCTTGATTTCAAGCTATGAAATTCATACGTGAAGTCAACCATGGTGTTTTACAAAATTAAGCAAATACACAGTAACTAAACATGTAATTACATTCTTAGTGAGTTAATTATACTCACTGAGATTGATTACAGATGGATTGTTGAGAAAGTAAAGCAATTAGGAGATTCAAACCCAAGCTTTGGCTATGGGGATTAAGCTTCCTTTCTTCCTAAAATTATAGCTGCAAGTCTTCCTCTCCCTAACTGAAACTCTAAATTTTCTCTTTGAATTTTGGTAATGTGCAGTGTGTGAGTGTGTGGTGTATAAATAAGCTCTACAAATTTGAACTTGGAGGCCAAGTCTATTCTCCAATACTCAACAAAATGCTTTGTTTCCAAATTTCTAATTGAACTAAAAATCAGAATATACACAGATACATACATTCGTATACACATTCTCAGATGTTTGAAGAGCCAAGTTAGGCTTAAGGGGCAAGTAGGTGTATAGGGGTCAATGTGGGAATGTTTGGGAATTTGGCTTATGGCATAAGATATACACATACACACAAAGCATTCCCAAACAATGCCTAAGGCAATGATCACTTGCCATAAATGGCAATAAAGCATTTGTCCAAATCAATCACTTCCAAAATCTGTGGAAGTTCACACAGCGTGGACAGTTTTGCACACAAACTGGTATTTTCGGGGCGCGGTGGTCACCACAAAAATACAGAAAATTTATTTTAACTTAAGAATTGATTTTCTGGTTTCATAAAAATACTGATTGAGTCAAAAGGAAATATTTCCACCGTTTTGAAATACAGTTTTGAAATCCACACAGGCATTACTAACTTTTGTAAAAATTACAATTTGACCCTAAAAGAATTTTAATTATGAAATAAAACAAGAAATTAGTTTTAACATATAAGAATTGTAAATAAACAGGAGATTAACAATACAGATAAATCATGGAAATTCAAATTGAATTTAAATATGTCAAATGCAAGTACAAGTAATTAAATGAAAATGCAGGTTATTACATAAACAGTTATACGTGCTTTTATCATAATTTCACGTGCATAATTAACGGGCCTAATTAACACATGAATTTCGCCCGGATCCAAGAATATCAAAAGTGATGTCCAAAACATGAAAATCCATATATTTCATAGATCTAGAATTCATACCTCGTGCGAATCTCTTCAAACTTTGAAGGATCGTCTAGGGGGCTAAATAATCGTCGGATTTCAAATTTGGGACGGTTCCTACAAGTTTTACCTGATTTTCCCCAAAAGTCTAGAATTAATATTTTTACAAAAATTGGCCAAACATGACCTAAGTGGTATCAAAACGTAGCTCTTACCTCCACGAGTTCAAATATGAAATCTGGAGAAAATCTGACAGACGAACGGTCGTCGTATGTCGTTGCAAAGCCCGTTGGCTCAATCTCCTTTCTCTCTCCTCTCTCACAAGATATTTTTGAGCTTGGATGCGAATGAAATCTCATTCTCATCTATATATAGGCAAACTTCTCGGAAATTACGTTAACCTCCCCGCAATTTTCTCAAAACTTCACATTAACACATGAAACTTCGCACACGTCCATTTTATAACTTTACGAGTGAATATTATAAATTCCAGAAGTTTTCGACTAAGTTTCGTTTGGGTCCAAAATAACGTCCGAAAACTATATTCTGTGGAATCTCTATACAACATACCTTTTTAATTAACGTATCTCTCACGTTCTCACCACAGTTCTCAAAATGATACTATCATATTCAAATTCACCAGAATTATACTACACAGGTATAATTACTATTCATAGAAATACAAGATAAGGTCAAATAACATTTAAATCATATAAATGTCATTTACTCATGATTATGCAATATGAACTTCCATGTTCCCGTGTCCTCACTGACACCTTACCGTTGACTCACAGTCAACCACAGCTCAAATTATTAATAACATTAATAATTTCAAAATCTCAATTGATGCATTTTTCAAAATCGCAAATTTCTGGAACGGGTGTGACAACTCTCCCCTCCAAAAAGGAAGTTTGTCCCCAAACTTTACCTCATGCGTCGAATAAGTACGGATACTCATTCCTCATGTCTTCCTCACTTTCCCATGTAGCCTCTTCCACCGTATGATTACGCCATAGCACTTTCACCATTGGAATAGTCCTGGTTCTCAAAACTTGTTCTTTGCGATCTAGAATCTCCATTGGTTGTTCCACATAAATCAAATCCCCCTGAATTTGTAACGGTTCAGGTACAATGATCTTATTAGCATCTGTCATACATCGCCTCAACATCGATACGTGAAATACGTTATGCACATGTTCCAACTCTGATGACAAGGCCAAACGATAAGCCACTGGACCTACTCTCTCTAGTATCTCGAATGGTCCTATGAATCTCGGGTTAAGTTTTCCTCGCTTTCCAAATCGGACAATGCCTTTCGAAGGCGATACTCGCAAGTATACGAAATCTCCCACTTCAAAATTCATCGGTCGTCGTTTAGAGTCCGCATAGCTCTTATATCGACTCTGAGCTACTCTAAGACGTTCCTGAATCAATTTCACCTTTTCAGTAGTCACCTGTATTAACTCAGGTCCTAACAACTTCCTTTCTCCAACCTCGGTCCAACAAACCGGTGAACGACATTTACGCCCATACAATGCCTCATATGGTGCCATACCAATACTTGACTGAAATCCGTTGTTATACGCAAATTCAATCAACGGTAAGTGTTTCTCCCAATCACTACCAAAGTCTAAAACACACAGTCGAAGCATATCCTCTAACGTCTGAATCATGCGCTCTGACTGTCCATCGGTCTGAGGATGAAATGCAGTACTGAAACTCAACTTCGTACCCATAGCTGTCTGTAGACTTCCCCAAAACCTCGATGTAAAACTACTATCGCAATTTGATATAATCACCGCTGGTACTCCATGTAGTCTTACAATCTCTCTCACATACAATTCTGCTAACTTGGACGGTTTAGTCGTTTTGATCGGTAGAAAATGTGCTGACTTGGTTAATCGGTCAACTATAACCCAAATCTTATCATTCTTATTGCATGATCGTGGAAATCCAGAAACAAAGTCCATCGTGATCTCGTCCCACTTCCATTCTGACACTGGCAAAGGTTGTAGTAACCCCGCGGGTACTTGTCTCTCTGCTTTCACTTGCTGACATGCCGAACATTCGGATACAAACTTAGCGACTTCACGCTTCATACCCTTCCACCAGAAGTTTTCTCTCAAGTTTCTGTACATCTTATTACTTCTCGGGTGCACTGAATATCTAGTACTATGTGCTTCCTCTAAAATTCTCTCTTTCAAGTCTTTCACATTCGGTACACATAATTGATTTCCCAGTTTCAACGTTCCGTGTTCTAATACAAAACCAGGTCGCTTTCCCAAAGATATCTCATCTCTCATTTTGCACAAATAGACATCGTTAAATTGTTCTTTCTGAATCTCATCAATAATATCTAGGTGTGCCATGATTGCCATCATTAAGCCACCACTAACCCCTGGTATCACATCCAAGTCTAAACGTTCCATTTCTTTTACCAATTCTTTTTGTTGTGTTAGCTCGTCGGCTAAATTCCCTTGCGTCTTCCGGCTTAATGCATCGGCTACTACATTTGCCTTTCCCGAATGGTACTCAATCGAAAGATCGTAATCCTTCATCAATTCCAACCATCTTCGCTGTCTTATATTCAAGTCCCGTTGGGTGAAAATATATTTCAAACTCTTGTGGTCCGTGAATATCTCACACTTTTCTCCGTATAAGTAATGTCTCCAAATCTTCAAAGCATGAATTACTGCGGCTAATTCAAGATCGTGAGTCGGATAATTAATCTCATGTGTCTTCAACTGTCTCGAAGTATATGCAATTACTTTACCACCTTGCATCAACACGCATCCCAACCCTTGATGCGACGCATCACTATAGATCACAAACCCCTCGATTCCGGATGGTATTGTCAGAATAGGTGCTCTCGTTAGTCGTGCTTTCAATTCTTGGAAACTGTCTTCACATTCCTGACTCCATTCAAATGTAACTCCCTTTCTCATTAACTTTGTCATTGGCAATGAGATCTTCGAGAAATGTTCAATAAAACGGCGGTAGTATCCCGCTAATCCCAAGAAACTTCAAATTTCAGATACGGAAGTCGGTCTTTGCCAATTAGATATAGCTTCTACTTTGTGAGGATCGACTGATACTCCATTCTTGTCAATCACGTGACCCAGAAAAGTAATGCTAGGTAACCAAAATTCACATTTCTTGAATTTCCCAAATAACTGCTTTTCCCGCAGTCTCTGAAGTATCAATCTCAAATGATTCTCGTGTGTTATCTCACTTGGCGAATAAACAAGGATATCGTCGATGAACACTATCACAAAATCATCCAAATAGTCCTTAAAGACTCGGTTCATAAGATCCATGAACGCAGCTGGTGCATTAGTAACCCCAAATGGCATAACTAAGAACTCATAGTGTCCATAACGCGTTCTGAAAGCTGTTTTCTCAACATCTTCGGCCTTCACTTTCAACTGATGATAACCCGATCTTAGGTCTATCTTGGAGAATACTTGTGCCCCATGAAGTTGATCAAATAAGTCATCAATTCTGGGTAGTGGATACTTGTTCTTGATTGTCAACTTGTTCAGTTCCCGATAATCCACACACATTCTCATTGAACCATCTTTCTTCTTTACAAACAACACTGGAGCTCCCCATGGCGAAATACTTGGTCGAATGAAACCCTTGTCAAGTAACTCTTGTAGTTGAAGTTTTAGTTCCTTCAATTCTACTGGTGCCATTCTATACGGTGCCTTTGATACGGGTCTTGAGTCTGGCATTACCTCAATGGTGAATTCAATTTCCCTCTCAATCAGGACGTCTGGTAAGTCATCGGGGAATACATTCGGGTACTCTCGCACTACTGGAATATCCTCTACTATTGATTCAGTCGCTGAGACATCAGTCACTGAACATAGAAATCCCTGACATCCCGCTTTCAATAACTTTCCCGCTCGGATAGCTGAAATCAAGTACGGCGGCGGTGTAACCCCACTCCCTTGAAAACAAAAGTTCCCGTGTACCGGTGATCGAAAATTAACCTCTTTCCGTTCACAATCTATCGTAGCTTGGTTAAGGGCCAACCAATCCATTCCTAGTATTACATCGAAATGGTTCACCACAATCGGTATAAGGTCTACGGTCATTAACTTCTTGCCTAGTATGATCTCACAGTCTTTATATATAGTAGATGTCACTACTGATTTACTAAGTGGCACGGCAATGGATAAATCATATCCTAGTGGCGCGGACTTAACATTCAAATGTTCAACAAAGTTATGAGATACAAACGAATGCGTAGATCCCGAATCAACGAGTATGCGTGCTAAGTGCGAACATACAAGCACCATACCTGAGACCACTGTATCAGTAGCAGCCACGTCTCCAGGGTTCATCTGGAATGATCTTCCCTGACGTTGCTCTGTCCTTTGTCCTCCGTCACTAGACTGCTTAGGTTTCGAACAACTAGAAGCCATAGAACTTGCCCCTTGTTGAGAACGCTTCTTTGGGCAATCCTTCTCTCGATGTCCCAAGGTACCACAATCAAAGCACTTGAGTTGCGGATAGGTCGCAGAACTCACACTGTTTCCCCTGTAGATCTGTTTTGAAAGTTGGTCAGAAAATATCGACCGGTGTGTGGTCGGTTGCAAAGTGAACACAACGGTATGTTACTGGGTATTCTCCTGGAATCATTAAAATCAGAACTAGAGCCTCGTGAAAACGACTTCTTAAAAGACCCCCCCTGACTTCGGTCACCACCCTCATGACTTCGCTTTCCTTGGTGAGTTTGTCTCGATCTTTCTATTCCACTTTTGGCTACAAGCGCCGTCTGCTGTACCGGTGCAACAGTCGAATGTTCATAGGTCTCGACTCTCAACTGGATATTATCCCTTAAACCTTCTTCAAATTTTCTTGCCCTATCTTCATCTTCGGGCACGGAACCCTTTCCAAATCTCAACAAAGCGTTGTACTTGGAAGTATATTCGGTTACAGTCATATCTCCCTGCTTCAAGTTATCAAATTCTCTCTTCTTTGCATTGTAGGCGGCTCGCGGAAAGAATCGGCGATTGAATTCTGCCTTAAACCCTTCCCAAGTAATCGGTACTCCTTGATCTAGGACATTCACCCACCAGTTCTGGGCTTCACCTCGCAATACGTCACTTGCGTTCTCAATCTTCTCCCTATCTGACATCAGGATAGATCAAAAAATTCATTCCATGTCCATGACCTAATGTTCTGCCAATGTTGTATCAGGTGTCCCATGAAATTCCATTGGCTTCTTTCTTGCAAACTGTTCGGATATAGGTCTTATGCCTCTAGTTTCGGGTGCATGTACGACAGTTATTGGTTCCACTTCGATGTGGGGTGTGGGAGGCAATCGCTTCGCTATATTCCGTATCATTTCTCCCATGTTCCCCATCATTTCTGCCATTTCATTCATACGGCGAGTGTGTGGCGACAGATTTCGCTCTTCGTCACTCATGATTACAATCCTGTAGTTCGCAATGCATAAACACTATGCATGTGCAACAATAACAATGTCATGTATGTAAAACAACATCCATACGCATCAAACATCTCTAAGATGTATGAATGTAATTTAAAACATGTGACAATTCACTCAACACTCCACTCGTCGTCGAACGTTCCCAAAGTTTTGTAACCTATAGCTCTGATACCAATAAATGTCACGACCCATCCCACTACGCGTGGAAATAGGACACGTTGCACGCCACCAAGGCTCACCCAAACATCATATAACTATACACAACGGAAAGAACTTTAAAACAACCCTGGGTATTTAAAACTTAGGGAACATTACTCTCCGAGTTTATAAAATCCATTGAAATCAGAGTTATAAAAAGTTTTGTTCAATCAAAAGTGTTCACAAGAATCCATTTCAAAATACAGAGGTTCAGTCGACTGCCCAGTCGACTGTACTAGGGTCCAGTCGACTGTGCCTGGCAGAAATTAAAACCCTAAATCCTCAACAGAGGTCCAGTCGACTGGGTCAAGCAGAACCCAAAATGCAGCATATAACACAGGGGTCCAGTCGACTGATATGGGGACTCAGTCGACTGCTTTTCAATTTATAGAAGCAGTAGCCAAAATCTACAGTGTTCAGTCGACTGACAAAGGGTCCAGTCGACTGCTCCCCTGCTGGCAGCCCTGTGTTGAAAATACTAACAACTCATGCTTCTAAATTCCAACACCAAAATAACCACAACTGATTTTTCAACCAATTAGAACACAATTACAGACATTCAATTACAAAATTACAATACTGCGAAACTAATCCATGTTATATTACATCATATACAATATTCAAATCCTTACACAAGTTTAGGATTAAAACAAAAACATATACAAATGTGGTTTCCCCGGCGTTCATCGGCCTCACTCATCGCGCTTCTTCTTGTCTTTCTTCTTACCTGCAATGGAGTACATCTCCACTGCTCAGCTATATGCTGAGCGTACAATTCTAAATGTATGCTTATATGACAGTTCATGGTTTAAGCATCTAAAACACATAGAAATAGTCTCTAGGGTGAGTGGTACGCATTCATCCGATCGATGCCGTAGGAGGCCCACCTCTCCCACGCATCTCGTACACTGGTTGGGCCTTCCTCCATACCAGGTACCGTGTACTGGTTGGGCCCACCTCCAATCCAGACACAACCAAAATCACAAATTTCCATCTCAATCAAATCCTCAAGGTTCGAGGAGCTTACCTCGAATGAATTTGCACCAAACTCCCCTTTGACCCAAGTAGACACATAACATGCTCACATAAACAGTTATACGTGCTTTTATCATAATTTCACATGCATAATTAACGGGCCTAATTAACACATGAATTTCGCCCGGATCCAAGAATATCAAAAGTGATGTCCAAAACACGAAAATCCATATATTTCATAGATCTAGAATTCATACCTTGTGCGAATCTCTTCAAACTTTGAAGGATCGTCTAGGGGGCTAAATAATCGTCGGATTTCAAATTTGGGACGGTTCTTACAAGTTTTACCTGATTTTCCCCAAAAGTCTAGAATTAATATTTTTACAAAAATTGGCCAAACATGACCTAAGTGGTATCAAAACGTAGCTCTTACCTCCACGAGTTCAAATCTGAAATCTGGAGAAAATCTGACAGACGAACGGTCGTCGTATGTCGTCGCGAAGCCCGTTGGCTCAATCTCCTTTCTCTCTCCTCTCTCACAAGATATTTTTGAGTTTGGATGCGAATGAAATCTCATTCTCATCTATATATAGGCAAACTTCTCAGAAATTACGTTTACCTCCCCACAAGTTTCTCAAAACTTCACATTAACCCATGAAACTTCGCACACGTCCATTTTATAACTTTACGAGTGAATATTATAAATTCCAGAAGTTTTCGACTAAGTTTCATTTGGGTCCAAAATAACGTCCGAAAACTATATTCTGTGGAATCTCTACACAACCTACCTTTTTAATTAACGTATCTCTTACGTTCTCACCACAGTTCTCAAAATGATACTATCATATCCAAATTCACCAGAATTATACTACACAGGTATAATTACTATTCATAGAAATACCAGATAAGGTCAAATAACATTTAAATCATATAAATGTCATTTACTCATGATTATGCAATATGAACTTCCATGTTCCCGTGTCCTCACTGACACCTTACCGTTGACTCACAGTCAACCACAACTCAAATTATTAATAACATTAATAATTTTAAAATCTCAATTGGTGCATTTTTCAAAATCGCAAATTTCTGGAACGAGTGTGACACCTATATGTAGATAGAGATGACTTTCATAATGTTATAACTTCTAACCTAAAATTCAAGAGGAGGCCAAAATGAGAGATTTGATTACTTAGAGCTTCTCGACGCCAAACGACGACCGTTCGTCCATTGGTTTTTCACCAAATTTTGTATTCGAACTCCTTGAGGTAAGGCCGTCATTTTGATACCTATTAGGCCATGTTTGGCTAAGTTTTTCGAAAAGTCTTTTTCTAGAATTTTTTATAAAAGTTGATAATTGGAATTCTGATCGATAGGAATTGTACTAGACGGACTTCTGCACGTTCTTTGTACTTGGGTTTTCTTTGGATCAAATTATAGGAGCGTTATTCGGAGGTGAGTGATTCAATTATGTTTTTTCGAATGATTTCTTGACATATATTCATGTTGTGATATGAAAGGCATGTGTTAGTATAGATATATATTGTATAGCTCATATTGGGCGATTATATTGATAAGTAGGCCCAATAACATGGTGAAATATTTTGATTACCGAGAGCATGGTGATGTGTATTTGAGTATGTTGAGTTATTATTTGGGTCAAAAGAGTGCGTGTATCAAGCCATTGTTCTGGAGCCGTTATAGGCATAAGGTCACACGATTGAAGAAAATAATCGTAGGTATTACATTTTCGCGTGGACTTATTGGCGAGGAGTTGTGGATTAGGAGTATGGAACGTACACGTGGGATCTCCAGAGACTAGTATGAAATGTAGAGATGTGAATGCGAGCATGTTTAGTTGTTTTATTCACTAAGCATTTGCTTAAACAAATCGAATATGTGTGGTTATTCAAATAACGATTTCAGGTGTTAATGTCGGCGAGGAATCACAAAAGTGAGCACGCGGGGTTAGAGAGTTCACTTAGAAGGTGACTCGATATGTTGATTTCGTCGTTTTGTAATAGACTTGTTGTAATAAGAATCGTTATGACTTTAGTTATGTTTAACTTAGAATCGTAGAGTGGATTAATAATGTTGTAATAGACAGTAACTTATTGTAATTATGTTTGATTAATGTTATAACACAGTTAGGATCAATTTGAATTGAGCTTGGAGTGTGTGTTTGGTCCCTAGTTAAAATGGGAAAGGTTTTAAACTTGGGATTTCTGTAGAATGTGCTGCTACAGGGGAATCAGTCGACTGGATCATGTATTAGTCAACTAGACCTCTCAGTTGGTTAGCCACTACCTCAAATAATTGTAAAACCAGTCGACTGGGTCTCCATCATAGTCGACTTGGTCGTGTTTCGAAATCAGATATTTTGCTAGGGCTTGACTTCAGTCGACCGGACTAGCCCAGTCAACTAAACTTTCCAGGCATCAGTCAACTGGACCTAGGGTCAGTCGACTGAAAGTGGCTGCTGGGGAATTTCTTATTCACTGTAACTCTAAGTCAGTTGACTGGAGTCCTAACCCAGTTGACTGAACCCCTGGTTTTAAATTTATTTTGTTTTTCTACTGCGTGTGTTCTTAAAACTAATTTTGGGAACGTTAATGAATTGGTTTAGCCTCGGTGGCGTGCCACGGGCTCCGGTTCTACTATTATGGGAGCAGACTATGACATTTAGTGGTATCAAAGCTTTATGTTTAGAGCCTTGGGAACGAGTGATGATTTATGTTGAGTGACGTCGAGTGGAGTGTATGGTTGTGACGATAATATTGTTATCATTGTAGAAATGCTTTACATTTACATTTGTAAATTGTGATGTTGATCTGTGCACATTTATATGTATAGTGGCATAGCATGCATTGTCTTTATGCATCGAACTTAATAGGACGAGTTCTTGAAACATTATGGCTAACCCGATAAGAGAGTTGTTACTGCATTCACGAATGGACCAAATAGTGAACATGGTGGGAAATTTTGTTCAAGTTGTAAGTAAAAGAGATTAGATGAATGTTTAGGCTCCACGGGTTGAAATTCGTTATATCAATGCACCACTGGTACCGAGAGCTCAACATAGCACCATAGAGAAATTCCATAAACGGAAACCGACTTTGTATCATGGACAAGTTGACATAGACTTGGCCGTTCATTGGATAATGGACATGGAAAGACATTTCAGTACTGTGATATATACCGACGAGGAGAAAATTTTGTGCACATTCGATACATTGATGGGTGAAGCATTGGATTGGTGGAATAATGTTCTAGAACAAGGAAAGCCGACCACGTTGGAAGCATTTAAAGAGGAATTCAACCAATGTTTCTTTCCGTAATCTGCGTATACTCAAAAATGCCAAGAGTTTGCAAGTTTAGTCCAGGAAGACATGACTGTGAGTGAGTACGTGTCTAGTGATAATGCTTTGTTACACTTTGGGAAAATTGCCATTCCGATTGATGGGGATAAGGCTCGTAAGTTTGAGGAAGGGCTTAGGGAGAATATCCGTAGCCGTGTGGACATGCTTCAACACCCGACTATTTTGTTAGTTGAGGAAGCCACTTGTATAGCTGAGAAGAGTGTTGATCGATATCGACAAGGGCAACAAGGGAAGAGAGCAAATGGCAATAGGGGTAAGAGTCAAGGATATACGAAGAGACCATTTATACAAGGTTCGGGATCGAACATAGGTAACAAAGGAGGGAGTACGTTCACAGGAGACTCCAGACCATTGTGCCCAACGTATAACATGTGACACAGAGGAACCTGCTATCAATTGAGTACCTGCTACCTTTGCAAGCAACCAGGGCATAAATCTAGAAATTGTCCCATAAATAGGACTGTGACCACATCGAACACAATCTCGAATACCAAAAGCTACAACCCAGAGATGAGGGAAAAATGCTTCGAATGTGGACAACCGGGGCATATAGCAAAAAATTGCCCGAGTAAGAGACAACCAGGAATGAGTATCGGGGCATCGAGTATGCCAAGTGAATCAAAGGCAGGGCAACGAGTGGATAAAGGAAAGGGAGTCGAGCAATAACAAGGACGATACTTCCAGCTCAGACCGGGGAATACAGATGATACCGTCGTATCATGTATTCTTCCTATTTGTTCGTATCATGCACGTATACTTATGGATTCTGGTTCAACGTATTCAATTGTATCACGTGACTTTGTTAAGCATTTAACTGTTAAATCTGAACCGCTAGGATATGATTTGTGTGTATCATTGCCTAGTAGTGAACCATTAGTAACTTCTTCGGTATTTAAGTCATGTGAGATCAAGATAGGCGATAAGGTCCTAAGCGTTGATTTGATTCTGTTAATAGTGAACTACTTTGATGTTATCTTGGGTATGGATTGGTTGTCGGTAACTCAAGCTAAGATCGATTGTGAATAGGAATGGGTTAGTTTCTATCCGCCATGTCAAGAAGAGTTTACTTTTCAGGGTAAGGGTGTGACTATACCACCGTGTTTGATATCGACCATCAAGCTAGTAAGATGTTGAAGAAAGGTTGTTCAAGTTTCTTATGTTCGATTGTTGACACGAGAGTTCTTGGACCACTAGTAGAAGACATTCCAGTAGTTCGAGAATTTCCAGATGTTTTTCCCAATGAGTTACCTGGCGTACTGATTGAAAGAGATATTGAGTTCATGATAGAGGTATTACTAGGGTTACAACCGGTATCCAAAGCACCGTACCGAATGGCACCAGTAGAGTTGAAAGAATTAAAAGCTCAGTTACAGGAACTGCTTGAAAGGGGTGGTATCATATCGAGTGTTTTGCCATGGGGAGCTCCAGTCTTGTTTGTAAAGAAGAAAGATGGGACAATGCGTATGTGCATCGACTATCGAGAGTTGAATAAGTTGACCGTCAAGAACAAGTATCCGTTGCAGCGAATAGATGACTTATTTGATCAAATGCAAGGAGCTCAAGTATTTTTGAAGATTGACTTTGTTAGAAAATTGCGTTCCCAGAATCCATTGACAGTGCGTATAAGTTGGTATTGCAAAAAATTTCGTGAAATCTATAATAACCCTACAAGGGCGGAACTAGGGTTACCTTGAATTGCAAAAACGGATTGCTGTAGTTGACGAATCGAGAACACGGGCTCAATAACAGCTCACGATCTTCTACCGTATTCCTCTACTGCCAGAATATCAAACTGAGTGTGGGCTCTTTCGAAATCCTTTCTGTTTTCTACTCTCCCTCTTTTACGCTCTCTTTTCTATTCCGAGTTAATATTACTCTTGATGGAAAAACGCAAAATAAGAAGGGAGCCAAAGCAGCATATATATATAGGCTACGGTAGGGACCATAAGAAGTCAATAAGGAATAGGCTTCCTTATGGAATTAGGAAACCCTAATTCGAACTGAATCAGATTCCTATTTCCATAAATTATAATTCATACCACTAAAGAATTATAATTACACTCCTACCCTTATCTCAAAAATATATTTCGAGCTCCATGTTATTAAATGCTTATTAAATATAATTACTGACAACCATATTTAATTAATCTTTTAAAATTCCTTGAGATCCTCTGCTTAACTTATATGATATGTCGGATACAAAATCCACCTGCAGGGTTTGACATAATCAAAACTTATAAGCTTTCTCAAGGGGATATCATCAATCCCAAAAATTGAGACATGGATTCCATCATTAATTTATATCTACCACACAATCAATATTGTCACCCAATTCAATGAGATATTGACCCATTTAAGGATCTCACCCTTTTAAGGATCAAAGTGTAAATATCAAATGTACGTGTCTATAAATTAACTTAGGATTTAGAGCATAAGCACTCATAATAGCCATGAGTTATTAATTATCTTATAAGTCAGTATAAAGATAAGTACCCCAAGTCGGTCCCGTTTAATACACAAAGTGTACCAGCATAGTGAGTTGAAACTATACCATTTCCCGCAGTCAAGACAAACCTACTACAACACCATGCTGCAGTCCCAACGATGGTGTGTCCAATCCCATCTTAGACTGTAAACCAAAATCTTACATTCTACAAGATTTGATGGTCTGATCTTTCGTGTGTAAGCCGAACTCTACACACAAAACCACCTACTCTGTAGAATGAGAGACACACATGCATAATATTAAATAAACAATATAATACAAACATTGCCCACATCGATTCTCGTAAAAATGGAATAACTGATTTTATTAAATGAATAATAAATCAACTACATAAAGCATGGCTTTTAGTATATATCCCTAACATACTTGAGATCCGATTACCACCAGTTGAAAGTCAAGGAGGAAGACGTTGAGAAGACAACATTCAGGACTAGATATGGTCACTTTGAATTTCTGGTTATTCCGTTTGGAGTGACTAACGCACCAACCGCTTTCATGGATTTAATGAATCGTGTTTTCAAAGACTACTTAGATGAGTTTGTTATTGTATTCATAGATGACATCCTAATCTATTCCAAGAATGTTGGAGATCACGAACATCATTTGTGTTTAGCCTTCTAACGATTACGTGAGAGGAGATTGTTCGGCAAATTGAAGAAGTATGAGTATTGGTTGATAGAGATTGATTTTCTTGGACATATTGTATTAGCGAAAGGAATTTCAGTAGATCCTCAAAAGATAGAAGCAGTTACCGATTGGTTGAGACCGACGAATGTGTCAGAGATTCGAAGTTTCTTAGGATTGGCTGGTTATTACTGAAGATTTGTAAAAGATTTTTCACGCATTGGAATGTCGATGACATAGTTGATGAGGAAAGATGTTGCTTTTGTATGGAGTTCAGAATGTGAAAAAAGTTTCCAAGAATTAAAGAGTCGACTAGTGAAAGCACCAATCTTAGCCGTTCCGACGGGGACAGAAGGGTTTATTATTATAGTGATGCTTCATATAGATGTTTAGGTTGCGTTCTTATGCAATGTGACAAGGTCATTGTATATGCATCAAGACAACTTAGACCGCACGAAAAGAACTATTCAACACATGATCTAAAATTGGCCGCCGTGATTTTTGCATTGAAGATTTGGCGTCATTACCTATATGGGGAGAAATGTGAGATATATATGGATCACAAGAGTTTGAAGTACTTGTTCAAACAATGAGATTTGAATTTGAGGTAAAAGAGATGGCTAGAGTTGATGAAGGGCTATGATTTGTCAATTCAGTATCATCCGGGCAAGGCGAATGTCGTCGATGCTCTTAGTCGTAAAGCACCAATCAACACTCCATCAGATTTGACCTCTCAGAAATAATTGATTCGAGATATGGAGAATTTGGAACTTGAAGTGTTTCCGAGGATTGAAAGTGGCTTGATGTTGACGATTATGGCACAACCACTATTGATTCACGAGATCACGGAGAAACAACTTCTAGATATGGCTTTGAAGAAGATTTGTGATGAGATTCCGATGAGCAAGAATCCGGGATTTACTTTTGAGAACAATGTTTTGAGATTGAGGGGTAGAATTTGTGTACCTAACGAGAAGGAGTTGAAACGGAATATCTTAGAGGAAGCACACAATACGAAGTAAACCGTTCATCCGAAAAGCACCAAGATGTATAGAGACTTGTGACATGTTTATTGGTGGGTGGGAATGAAGAGAGAAATAGCACGCTATGTTTCACATTGTACGAGTTGTCAACAAGTGAAGGTCGAACGTCAAGTACCTTTGGGATTGTTACAACCATTACCGGTAGCCAAGTGGAAGTGGGATCCCATAACAATGGACTTTGTTAGTGGGTTTCCGAGGTCGAAGAAATCAAATACTATTATCTGGGTGATCGTTGACCGTTTGACGAAGTTGTCGCATTTCCTACCACTTGGAACAACTAAGCCGATGACGTTAGCTAAGTTGTATATTCGCGAGATTGTGAGACTACATGGTATAACAGTTTCTATTATTTTGGATAGAGATAGTAGTTTTACATCGAAGTTTTGGAGGGCCTTACAAGAAGCAATGGGTACCAAATTGCATTTCAGTACTGCTTTTCATCCTCAGACCGATTGTCAATCGGAAAGAGTAATCCAGATCTTGGAAGACATGCTTCGTTTATGTGTACTTGATTTTCAGGGCGATTGGGAAGACCACTTACCATTAATTGGATTTGCATATAACAACAGTTTTCAGACGAGTAATGGAATGGCTCCTTATGAAGCTTTGTATGGTCGTGTATGTCATTCGCTGATTAGTTGGACAGAAGTCGGAGAAAGAATGATTGAAGGGCCAAAAATTGTACAAGAGACAACGGATAAGATAAAAGTGATCCGACAACGGTTACTGATAGCTCAGAGTAGGTATAAGAGTTATACCGACAAGCGTAGACGACCATTGGAATTTGACATGGGCGATTTAGTCTTTGAAGGTGTCACCTTGAAAGGGGATCACTAGATTTAAGAAATATGGGAAGCTCAACCCAAGATGCGTAGGACCTTTTGAGATCAGTGGGCTAGTTGGACCCGTAGCGTATCGATTGAACTTCCCGAGTGAGTATGCTCAAGTTCATAATATATTCCACGTGTCATTATTACGGAAACATTTGACAGATGATAGAGAGCAAGTGATGACTCCGTCGCCGAATGAGATTCAGAGTGATTTAACGCCGATACAGATCGTTACGATTGGGAGCTGTTGATGATGGCGATGGCATCGTTGAAGTTTCGAGGAAAGTGGTGGATCGTCGGAGTTCCGAGGAGTAGCTATAAGTTCAAGATCAGATCAAAGGTCGTGTCGGCGATCTAAATTTCGATCGGAGGAAGGTAAGCAGCATTGGCGTGGTGACTGGTGAGGGCCAAATCTGGTGTTGGTTGTGATGGTACTGGCACCGTCGGCGATGAATTAAGATGATGATATTGGTAGCCACCGACGACTTTGTTATGGCGAGAGAGATTGAGAGAGATATTACATGGGCATAAATGTCCAAAATTATGTTGGTCAACCAATCACAAGACAATAATTATCCTAATTAGGGATTTAATACCAAATTTCTAATCTCTTAGCTATAAATAAGTTGAGGTACAACAAAAAACTGTAGAACAGTTTTGTAAACTAATTTAATATGAAAAATAATATTTTTATTTGATAAAAGCAGTTTTCCCAAAACAGTTTCTAAAAAACAAGTTCCAGAATATCAAACACCTTATATTGTCGTCATTTGAATAACAATGAAATGCATGGGCAACTCAAAACAACATATATAATTATAATTACAAACAAGAGTGTTGAAAGCCAATTGAATTAAACAATTTAAAGGTAATCTTATATAGACAATATGTATACTAAAACACACAATGAATTACTATAAAGTATTTGGTCACTTTGTATATAGTGATATCATACTTTCCCTCTTCCACGTACGGAATAGATCAATAGTGAACCAGCTTTGATGTACTAACTTCTCAGAGCTTTAGTTCACAAACTTGGTCGACAACTTTAAAAGCCTTATAACCATTCATCCATCATCAGTACTTCAAGGAGTTATACATATTCAAATGACAATACTATATATTCAATTAAGGCAAAATCACATACTTTAAGGTTAACAAAAGAATATATAGTCTATATATACTATAGCCCAATCAAGTTAATTCATGCCTACAAAAACAATGATTAAAAGCCTTTTATTTCCTTTCTTTTGCCAACCTTAAAATTATGTTCTCTTTTAATCCATGTAAAACTAATACCAAGCTTTTGCTGGAAATAAAAGAAAATATTAATAGCACCAAATTAAGAAACTATTTCTACTTGGAGTCAAAGATTGATGAGCAATAGAAGGTCCATCTAACATACTAAAATTCCATATTCAGTAACTCTATCATTTCTTTAATGTATAGGTACGTAGTAGGAGGCAATATTTCTTTCTTCTTCGATCGCCGATGAAATACACCTATATTCTAAGAAATATGTCTGCTGCACCACTACATTAATATATCTGATAACATATTGATATATAAATCTGATTGTCATATGATGTTCATGTTAGAATTAGTTTTATTAACTTTAGGGTAGTTTAGTCTTTTCTTTTATATTAGGGTAATACTGTATACTTAGATATTCTATTATTATTGCCTCTTCTTTTTATTGTATTCATTCATTCAGTTTTAGTGTTATGAAAAACTCTAGCTCTCTTTTCTCTTTTCCTTTGTTGTGTTTCTTGATTATTTAATATATTCACAGTTCACACCATCACATTATACTAATATTCAATATATATATATATATATTTTTTCGAAAACACAAAATTCATCCCCTTGAGAACAGTGACAAGAATAAACAAAAATTATAAACAAAGAGGCTATTGAGCGATATGCAAAGACTTGTCACACAAACAAGAACTACTTGAATCACTCGGATTAAATCCAACAAAATTATATGGCTAATTTAGATTGTTGGAAAATATTTTGGTTTTCACGAACTTATTCATTTGATTCATGAAATTAAATACAATTCATATAAATAATATTATGAACCAATATAATAGAATTAAACAAGTACTCCCTAATATAAAACCTATACAAAGTAGCTAGATGAAAACTTTAAGCTTAGCTGTGAGTTGATGAGAGACACGCCTAGAGCACCGCCCTAAAGCCGTAATGCCTCCCCACGTGCGGGTACTATCGGTCACTGACGACTTGAAGATACAACTTATGGAGCTCACAGTTGATGCCGTCCGTAGTCCCTTTTCTTATATCAAATTAAGTCCCAATTAGAGCCTCTACTTATAGGCTTAGGAACATGACGGATGCACACTCACTTATGGCCCAATAAAAATAATGACTAATACGCACTAAATATTTCTATAACTTACACCCCTATAATATATATAATAATTGGACCAAATTAAAACACATTAATATTTGGCCAAAATATTTAATATCATGTGATTTTATTTTTATTAAAATTTCTAACAATTACATGTTTTCCACCTCATTGCGGTTGTTTAGATTGGCTTCAGTTTTTGCGAAACTAGCTAGATGGATGCCCATAATCACAAGGTCCCAACGCGGGAATTAAAAGAAAGAGTAATGCTATGCTTCTCAAATTTTTTTTTTCTCAAAAGTGTTTCTCACCACATGTGGCAGTGGACCCACTTGATTTTGAATGGTTGATGTTAAAATGACCCCACCATTGTTGAAGAGGATCCCACTGCCACATGTGTTGGAAATACTTTTTGGAAAAAAAAAAAAAAAAAATTGGAAAGCATAGTATTACTCTAAAAGAAAAATTCATTAAAATCCAATTTTGCTTCCTAGTTAGTCGCGTTTGTGTTGAATCACATGCATTTGGACCTACTTTGATCTAAACATGGTTTTAAGACTCTTAAATTAAAAGTACTTTTCATAATTTATCCCAATTGACTAATATATACTTTTGGGTCCTAGAAACACTTGTAGACAGACATACGTACGTTTGAAAAGTGATTCTCATGCCGGGCATGTATTCCAAATCCAAGATGTCAAATTGACAAGGAAAATAAAAGATTAGACCTGTCTTTGATTCAATAAAATAAGATAATAGATGGATCTTGAGTATCCTAGAGATCACAGATTTTGATCCAGTTGGTGTGAAGAAAAAAAGTTTGCAAGTGGGATTGAGGTGTATATCGTGACTGCTTTAAAATGGATTAAAGCTTTCATTTGTCAATCCACATCTGCGGATTAAAAGGTGGAACAATGTACCTTAATTCTTGAGAACCAAATGTTATGTGATTTTGGTTATCTACAAGGAATTATTCTGAGGATGTATGAGATAATGTGTGCACTTATATAATTTATTTCAAGAGGCATTTGGCCTTTGGTTAGATTTGGTCTCACAAACTAGTGTTGTCTCTTAATTGAATGGAAGAGTCCCCCACCTCTCTCTATCTCTCTTGTGTGACATCTACTATAGCAATCTCAAGTTAAAATTAGAGGAAAAAAAACAATGTAAAAGAAAGAGTCCTTGGTTTTGTCTTATGTCTTTCCCTTCAATATCAGTAGAGCAACCATACTTGCTCTTGAAATAACTCAATTAATTGATAGATGAATTATCTCGTGTGACCATTACATCCGTGAGATTTCTACTATGATTTAAATGTTATGTGGGTTCTACATAAACCGTCACATAAAATAATTTCTCAAACTAATCACTATGGTCTTATATTCCTGTGCTTTCTATCCCCTTTTAATTTGGGGTGTTATAAGCAAATCGATTTAACCGAATTGATCTGTTCGGCCTTATTCAGTTGATTTTCAAAAGCATCATCAAGTATAAAAATCCAATTGTGAAAATACACTAAATTAAACTAAATTGAACTGAACTACAACAGGTCGGCTAACAAAAAAACCCAAACCGTAGCGAACCAAACAATTTACACCCCTACTTTTAATGTTTGTATTTAGGAAATGTTAATTGGACTCTTTAAATACCCAGCCATCAATGTATCCATGAAAGATCAGGCATGCACGCATGCGCCAACCGTACATATATCTACACATCATATATATCCTATCGAAAAACCCCCCTTTACAGTGTAATGAACACGTGTAGTTCAACTCTTACTGATGCTGAAATTCAAATCACATGTCAACTTTTGATTGTCAATCTGGTCACTATGAGGGTATGTGGCATCTAATCAAATCAAGGACGGTTCGAGACCAAATTATGGGTAACTTTTTATAATCGCGCGTCGACCTCTATTTTGGAGGAATATTTCAAGTGTTCCAATAATACAATAGTTGTCAACTTGGCTGGGAGTACATATGCACATATATATATATATATATATACACTTCAATCATTATTTGAATTACCCCCCTCATGAACCGGCTCAGAGTCAGGGGTAAACATTTTGTATGGGCATTCGGAGGCGCTGGAATATTTCGGTAGAACTACTAAAAATATGAATTTATTGGGTTTTAAAAGTGTGTGGTTGCTATATAAGTTTCACATATAACGAATTGTTAGACGGTTAAAACATATTTGTCAAAAGACAACATAATCTCTCCAATCCCCATAACTGTTTCAAAAGAATATTATGCCTATATGATCAATTTTTTTTTTTTTTGTTTCCTGATGGACTAGTTTCAGTTATAAAGTTTCTAAATTGTTTTCTATAAGTTATAAAATACTTAGGCTTAGTTTGGCTTTTGGTGCTTTTCCTTTTTTTAAAGAACAATTTCGTGTTAATTCATTTGGTAACTAATTATGAGCTTTGCAAAAATTGAATTTAGGGTTTTTTTTGGGAGACCTTTTAAAAGCTCTAGAATGAAGTTTTTAAAGCTCAAGGTTGCCTTTTAGTTTCATGGTGTTTTTTTTTAAGAGTAATGTATATTTTTGTACAAAATTATCAAACAACTTAATAAAAAGTCACGTGGGGGCCAAACTAAGCCTTAAAGCTAATGGAGTTCATAAAATAGCTAGTTTGGGTAACATCGAATAATTTAAGAAATAAGGTGATTTTATTTTTTAGTTTAAAAGAGGTAAATTAAAATTTTAGGCCCCGTTTGATAACCATTTCATTTTTTTGTTTTCATTTTTTTGTTTTTGTGTTAGAAATTTTTGTGTTCATTTTAAAAAAAGAAAACAAAAAATGCGTTTGGTAACTTTCTTTTGTTTTTTAAAAAGAGAGAACAAAAACAAAAAAAATACGTTTGGTAAACAATATTTTTGTGTTAAAATTTTATAACTACTTAGTAAAATGACTATTTTGCCCTTACAACTTCAAAATGAAATAATTTGTTAAAAAAAATTAGAACTAAAAATAAAAATACGTTGTAAAATGACCAAATTACCCTTGGGGCTTATATATAAGAAGTTAACATTATTAAAATCTTCAAATAATACGGAGTGACTTACCTCAATGTTTGTCTATGTTCTGGATCCAATGGTAGGGTCCATTTGGCTTGAAAATATTTGTAAAATGACTATTTTGCCTTTCAAATTTCAAAATGTCATAACTTGTTAAGACTAAACTAGAATTGAACGCCGTCAGAGCCTGTGAGCTCATATTTAAGATAAAGAACATTTGAGACCTAAAAAGTACATATATGGTAAAATGACCAAATTGGCCTTGGGGTTTACATATACGAAGTTGACATTGTTAAAGTTTTCAAATAATACATAGTGACTTACCCCGAGGTTTTTCGACGTTCTGGATCCAATGGTAGGGTCCACTTGTCTTGAATATATTTGTAAAATGACTATTTTGCCCTTAAAACTTTAAAATTCCATAACTTGTTATAATTAAAATCAGAATTTAACGTCGTCTAAATCTGTGAACTCATATTATTTTGAAGAACATTTTGGAACCTAGAAAGTTTATAGATCGTAAAATGACCAAATTGCCCTTGTGGGTTACATATAAGAAGTTAACTTTGTTTAAGTCGTCAAATAATACGGAGTGACTTAACCTTAAGTTTTTTGACGTTCTGGATCCAATGGTTGGGTCCATTTGGCCTGAATATATTTGTAAAATAACTATTTTGCCCTTGAAACTTCAAAATGCCATAACATATTAAGACTAAACTAGAATTGAACGTCGTCAGAGCTTGTGAGCTCATATTAAGATGAAGAACATTTGGGAACGTACAAGTATGTATATATATGGTAAAATGACCAAATTACCCTTGGGGTTTACTTGTAATAAGTTAACATTGTTAAAGTATTAAAATAATACGGGCTAACTTACACTAAGGTTATTCGACATTCTAAATCCAATGGAGGGGTCTATTTGGCCTGAATACATTAGGGCAAAATGAATATTTACTCTTAAGAATTCAAAATGCCATAACTTGTTAAGATTAAATCAAAATGCCTAAAAAGTATATAGATCATAAAATGATCAATTCTGGTTAAATCTTAACAAGTTATGGATTTTTAAATTTATAAGGGCAAAATAGTCATTTTACAAATATATTCACGCAAATATACCACGCTATTAGATTCAGAACGTCAAAAAATCTCGGGCTATGTCACTCTGTATTATTTGAAGACTTTAACAGTGTTAACTTCTTATATTTAAGACCCAAGGGCAATTTGGTCATTTTACAATCTATATACTTTTTAGGTCACAAATGTTCTTCTTCTTAAATATGAGCTCACAGGCTCTGACGGTGTTTAATTATAGTTTAGTCTTAACAAGTTATGGTATTTTGAAGTTTGAAGAGCAAAATGGTTATTTTACAAATATATTCAGGTCAAGTGGACCGTACCATTAGATCCAGAACGTCGAAAAACCTCGGGGTAGGTCACTATGTATTCTTTGACGACTTAAACAATGTTAACTTCTTATATGTAAGCCCTAAGGGCAATTTGGTCATTTTAATATACATATACTTTTTAGGTTCCAAAATGTTCTTCATAATAATATGAGTTCATAGACTGTGACAACGTTAAATTCTGATTTTATTTTAACAAGTTATGGCATTTTAAAGTTTGAAGGGTAAAATAGTCATTTTACAAAAATATCAGACCAAATGGACCCTACCATTGGATCCAGAACGTCGAAAAACCTCGGGATATGCCACTCCGTATTATTTGACGACTTTAACAATGTTAACTTCTTATATGTAATCCCCAAGGGCAATTTGGTCATTTTACGATCTATGTACTTTTTAGGTTCCAAAATATTCTTCATAATAATATGAGTTCACAGGCTTTGACGATGTTAAATTCTGATTTTATTTTAGCAAGTTATGGCATTTTAAATTTTAAGGGCAAAATAGTCATTTTACAAATATATTCAGGCCAAGTGGACCCTACCATTGGATCCAGAACGTCGAAAAACCTCGGGGTAGGTCACTATGTATTATTTGAAGACTTTTACAATGTTAACTTCGTATATGTAATCTCCAAGGGCAATTTGGTCATTTTACCACATATATGCTTTTTAGCTCCTCAAATGGTCTTAATATTAGAATGAGCTCATAGGCTCTGACGACGTTCAATTCTAGCTTAGTCTTAACAAGTTATGGCATTTTGAAGTATAAAGGGTAAAATGATCATTTTACAAATAGATTTAGACCAAATGGACACTGCCATTAAATCCAGAACCTCGAATAACTTTTGGGTATGTCACCTTGTGTTATTTGAAGACTTGATTTTTTTAATTTATTAAATGTAATGTTTAAGTGCAATTTGGTCATTTTGCGATTATATACTTTTTTGGTCCCAACAAAAAAAAATGTATGAGTTTGACGATGTTCAATTTTGGTTTAATGTTAAATAGTTATGGCTTTTAAAATTTGTAAGGGCAAAATAGTAATCATGGATACCAAAATCGATTTTGCTTTTTTTGGAAGCTTCTAATTTTTGGTCCCTTTTTTGAAAAAAAAAAAAATAAAATTAAGTTTACCAAACGCTTTTTTTATTGTCATTTTCAAAAAAAAAAAAACAACCAAAACGAAATGGTTATCAAACAGACTCTTAGAGTTCACAAGTGATTAAAGTATAAAATAAATTGAGGGTGTGCAATTGCCCCCAAGAGCCTTAGTGCTCATGAAAGTGAACCATTTGGACTAGGATCCATATAGATCGTCCAAAACTTTCACATTCATAATGTGTTCTGTATCAAAAATCATATAGGAACTATAAAATATTCCATTTATTAATCACTAACATTCAATTTAGGTGGGTTTGTCTCATGGCACATATGGTTATAATGTCACTGAGGACGTGCGTGTGATGTGAGGTCACCCACGGCGAGACATACTAGTCTGGTGAAAAGACTTATGGGAGCCAGAGAGTTTATCTCCGTAAATGAGAAAATCCATATGTGGGATTCACTCCGTACCAAAAAAATTATACAGTATAAATCATTGACTCCAGTCCAAAAGCTTAAAACATTGCGGGGCATTCCACTGACTCGTGCTATCCTGCGGTTTTTTTAGGGTTAAAAGTCCAATGCGTTCACCCAGTGCGCTTATCCAGTGCGCACTGGAGCCTGATTCATATATACATATATGAGTACAATATGTGTGATAATTTCATATTAACCCTTATTAATTTATTTATTTGCTATGCACTTTAGTACATTTTCCCTTTTCTAAATTTAGAGAAGGCTAGTGCAAATGGAACTAATTGAGTGCTCGATCCAATTAATTAAGGGTAAACTTCATAGGATAATATACTTTTAACAAAATGCTAGAGATCACAATCTAGGATAAACAAATAATTTAAACTTAAGTTGGGTATAGATATATATATATATATAAAATGTGAATAATTCAACAATCTACTTTTGTTCCTCAATCTTCCCACTATATAATTTATTTTCCCTATAGGGTACAACATTAAGCCTCCTTATAGGCTAATCAATCTATCATTAAACCCTACATAGATAGCTATAGATATCATTTACAATCGAATAATGATGAATATGGATCCATGATTGAGCACTTGTTTATTGTCCTTTTTTCCAAAAATAGGAAGAAAAAAAAAAGCAAAAATTATTGCACCAGGAGATAGAGCCAATTAATCTCATACATTGGGCCACTAGCAATGGACCTTCATCAACAATCTACTCCAAACAAGATAATCCAAAACTTAATCATACTGACACTGCTAAAGTATTAATGTATAATTATGTAAGACGCGACAGAAATAAGTGCTGCTTAGACAACGATAGAACTCTTATGTGGAGAAACTAAATTCTATTAATAATGACTATTCCATTATTGCAACTTCCGATCCAACGCAAGTTTATATATACAGGAGAGAGGATAAATATAGAATGGTAAAAAACACAAATAGTAGAAATTCATGATATAAAATCAAATATCATATAATTATATAGCTGCTTAGTTTCTGTTATTATTATTATTATTTTTTCGGGACAAATGTTGTATGTTTTTGGGACACATGACGTGTGTTTTTCTTAATCATATTTCCTTGATATGTGCCCATATTTTGTAAAAATCTCCCATCATCTTCTCTCCTTGAAATCATATCGTTGATTCTTGCCTTTCCTTTCTCATCCCTTGATTTTTTTCTTGACTTTGATTCTTTACATGCACCTTCGCCTTGGATCATGGACTCAGAGAAGCGAAAGAAAAGAGAAAGAAAAACAAGAAAGACTATTTTTCTTACATTATTTCTGAATCTTCTCCATGTTTTAAATGAACAATTTCCAAATATTACAATAGTTTAAGAAAGTGGGAAGGGAATTGACTCACATTATATAAACTTTATAATTTACTTTTCATCCTTTTTTTTTCCTTCCAATTTTCTTCAGTGTTTTTCTTATCAACCAAAAAAAAAAAAGCCTTAATGTTTTTTTTCCCCTTCCCTCACTAAATCTATATAATTTTTCTCACACTAACTTAAATGCTGTTAAGAAGTCCACAAGTTCATGTGTGAGCACAGGAAATGCATATTCTTAATACTTTTTTCAAGTTGATAATAATTTTAGCTTGGAGGATAGTATTATATATATATATATATATATAAATCATGGAGATCGAGTATATTCAAAGGTGGGGAGAGAGATATGGGGAAAGAATTCAGTGGGTGTAGTGGGCATTAAGTGCTTGGAGCACTTTGGGAGATGATTAGTGGGCCCAAATGAATCATGGGCCAAGCAAAAGATGACATGTCAAGTGGGCCTACTTATAGTCTTCTCTTTTTTCTCATTCCTTCACCGAAAGCCACAAAATCTAGTTATTGTGTCAGTTTTTTCGGTTGGTTTGAACTCTGATTCTCTGAACAAAGTGAAGTGTATATGCCAATATCTGATCATACAAGAAAGAGAAGAAGTATATATATATATATATATATATGCCAATGGCATGGCAAGTTGGATAAGATTAGATACCTACCTCATCCGATCGAGCTTTGCAATATTAATGCTTTGTCTGCTTTGCAGACTCAATGACACTTCGTTTGAATCGAGGGTGTTGGGATTGTATCACAAATAATCTCATTAATTTATGGCTCGCATTGTAACGTTGTGGTTTTTAGTTTTAATTTTGGTTTTTATTTTTTGTATTGAATTAAAGACATGCATCGATACAAAAAATGAAAACAAAATTGAAAACCAAAAACAACAATACTCCGTATTACCGTGCGAGCCCTAGGGATTGTGATTGGTTGTGATAAGTTTCCTTTTGTGATAGAGTTTTACTTGGAGCGGATCTTTATTGGTTTCTTGTTGGACAATGAATGGTATGTAAACTCCATAAAAGGGGAAGGTGTATAGGAATTTAGGAAGCACTTGATGTGCCAAGTTGGGGGTCTCCCTTCATGGTGCAGGACCGGTCTAGGGTGAGAGAGTGAGAGTAATTTTTTGGAATATTGAGAGTGGGTGTACAATGGGTTAGAGAGTTGAACTATGGGATTTAATTCAATGTTTTCTTGTACTAGATTTTATTCTCAATAGTGAAAGAACTAGTTCTCTTGAGTGTGGACGTAGGCAATATTTGGCCGAACCATGTAAAAATCTGTATTTTCTTTGGTGTGCTTGTTAATTACAGTTGATGTGTTTCTGTGTATTTATTGGAAGAATTTGATTCTGCGATTTTAAATTACCAACTAAAAAAAATTGAGAAAAGAGAAGCGAAAAGGGATCATTTCTCTTCCATTTCTCTCATTTGTTTGTTTGCATGAATGGTATAATTCAATCGGTTATTTTGTTTGAAATTAATTGATTTTAAATATGTAAAATTGGTGATAACTGAATTCAAATTTATTTAGTGGTTGGTTGGTTCTGAATAACCTAGTTCACCACCCGTGTATGCATGTATATATGTTTGTGTGTGCATCGGTGTGTATATGAAAGTGTAATACATATACATGATAATTAATAGAGAGGGTAGAGATAATCTAACTATGACTTGACGGTTAAGAGGTGTTTGAGACTGTATTAGGATAGTTTAAGTTTCTGGCAAAATTGCCTTTTGAGTTTTCTGTAGATTTAATTCATGATAAAAGCCTAAATTCACAATTCTGTGGACATCCAAACGTATCTTTAGGCTTTTTATGTGTGATTTTTCAGTAGACTTAAGCCAATTTTTGGTAGAAACATTGTAATTTTGGATTTTAAGGGTTTATAATGTAGTTAAGTGGGTTTGACATCTAGGGGTTGAGGATTAAAGTATGATTATTCAAAGACAAATTAATCTCTCTACAACTCCTTTATTTTAAAAAAAAAATGTATTCATATACTTATTTATTTTAATTTATTCTTTTCATAAATTTTACTTACAAAGCAAAAAATTCCTTAATATGTTCAAATAAATATCTATAAGGTCTTACACACTTGAGACTAATTGAGTAAACAAGGCGTTTATTTGGGTGAGAATCAATAAAAAAAAAAAAAAAATCAAGGACCAAAATGAGATTTATAAGTTTAGAATGGGTAAATTAAAAAATTTAAAAGGGATACGAATGCATACAATATGAAATACATAGGATAGAAAAATAAATATTGAGGAGGGGAAGTGCCCCTCTTGCCCCGCTTAAGAAATAAGAGAGAAAAGTGACAGCACAAAATCTCAAACTTTTAAATTATTTTTTCTTATATTTTTTTTTCTTCCTATATTTGTTTTTAATATTTTACTCAAACAACTTCCCCCCCAAAAAAAATATAAGCGTGTGAGAGAGATTTTTATATTTACAAAATAATTCGGGAGTAACCTAGATATATTACGGAAACGATTTGGGTAATGTTAGCACAGTACTGTGCGTGCAGTGTAAGACACAGTTTTACTGTTTCAACTGTGTCTTACACTGCACGCACAATACTGTGCTAATAGTACCTAAGTCGTTCCATATATTACAATACGAGCACTATTAGATCCGCATAGTGAACCACACATTTTTTTTACACACGTACAACTTTAAATGTATGTTCCTTGTGCCGTATAAGTGGGGCACAAAAAAGTATAAAAAAATTCAAAAAGTACAAAGTCAAGCATTTAAAGCTGTGTGTGAAAAAAGTGTGTGATTCACTGTGTGGGTCTAGCATTTTCCTTACAATATTAGCTAGTGTCCCTCTATAGGAGGGTTTTGTCCCTATTTTAGGGTTTCACCCCTCTATGAGGTAAATTTTTAGAGCACTAGGAGGATAGCCCATGCAAGGCATGAGCGTTGGATTTGATTGAAAAAATATTATATATATTTTTTTGTTAATGTGTATACGAAAGAGAAATAAATCTATTAATTCTAAAGATGGTGTTAGAAAATTTATGTTTGAGCAACAATTATATTAACTGACGTTAAACCTACAATTTCTTGCTAGATAAATAATACTAATAAAAAAAATTCAAAAATTTAAAGTGAAGAATTTTATAGACTGACATTTACTTGCTATTTTTTTGACCAGTTAGAAATTGTGTTCGAAATTCGTAGGAAAAAAAATCTTGAGTCAAAGTAGAAAAATGAAATTTAGTTGTGTTAATTGCGGATACATTTCATAGATTTATGATTTGAAAAACAAATGAAATCAAGCATTAAACCCTAAATGTATTGAACATGCACCACCGACAAAAGAATTGAGTTATTTGAGTAATGTTCATATTCGATAATTGTATACACTTTAAACTTTTATGGAAGGGTACGATACGCAAGATAAAAAGGTAATTAATTTATAGGTTGACACACTTCAAATTTTAAGGCTCTTTTCTTTAACACATAACATAACACATAGATAATACATATATATATATATATATGAATGTAAATATACAAATATCTACACTAATATAGAAAGAAAAAGGAAAGGGTGACAAAAAGGTTTTTCTCACACCAACAATTATAATAAAACCTATACAATTTCCTAATGAAAATAATTTCTTAAAATGTCATTTCAAATTTTTTTTTTTTAAAATGACTTTTCTCAACTACCCACCTCCACTTTTTTTTTTTCCTCTCGCACTCACATAGTGAGTGGACAAAAATGATAGTTTACAAAAGACAAAAGAGTAATTTGACAATTCGATTTAACAAAATAGAAATTTGCTATAGGCATAAGGGTGATTTGGTTATTCAATTTAAAATTGCACACACTTTAATCTTTTAGGCTTCTTTTTTTAATGTATAGATAATATATATATACACACATATATACAAAATACGATAGGCAAAATGGTAATTTAGTAATTCGATTTAATAAAATGGTAATTTACAAAAGGCACAAGGGTAATTTGGTTGTTCAATATATATATATATATATCATAATAGAATAAAATTGTCACGACCCATCCCGCTAACGTGCGGAAATGGACACGTGGCACGCCACCAAGGCTCATCCAATGCATCAAATAACAATACGCAGCGGAAAATAACTTAAAAACAACCTTGAGTATATAACACTTTTGGAAACATTACCCTTCGAGTTATAAAATCCGTATAAAATTGAAAATGCAATTATATTTCGAATTGAATGATTTTATGTTAAAAGGGGATCCCAAAGGTACCCTAAGAACAAATCAAGACATTTCAAAAATTTCCGGAAGGTATCAAAAAAAATTTTTGGCAGGGGTATCTCCACCGGTCGAACGACCCCCTTCGACTGGTCGAATAGCCCTTTAGCAAAATCCTTACCAATGCTGCAGAATTCGCTAAGGATCAAACAACCACCACTCCAAACCTTCTACCAAACATACTTGTAATTGATTTAACACTTCACCATCCATACTAGGCTTTCAATAACATCTTTAAGACATGAGAAACTACGAAAAGAAATAATAACGGAACAAGCTAAGGCTTATTTGGCTTAAAACATAAAAGTTTTATTACATTCCTCTGAAATGCTAAATTTACAAGTTAGGCTTTCAAAACACGAATCCATGAGTTCAGATTTATTACAACAAAACCAAAAGGAGTTTTAATACATGTTACAACCTTATAAAACCATTCCAAAGCTTAAAAGTGTGGTCTCAAGTCCTAACTTCCAAAATTTACATTTTCGACAAAGGAATGGAATACAAAAACATATACAAAGAGATTCAACCCCGTCGTCCCCGCGGTCTCACTCTTCGCGCTTCTTCTTTCCTTTCTTCTTGTCACCTGCAATGAAGTAACATTCCAATGCTCAGCTATATGCTGAGTGCACAATTCTAAACATATGCTTATATGACAATTCATGTTCTAAACATTTAAAACACATCAAAATAGTCGCTATGGTGAGTAGTACACTTCCATCCGGTAAATGAAACCGATGCCATGGAAGGCACACCTCTTCCACGCATCTCGTACACTGGTTGGGCCTTCCTCCATACCAGGTACCGTGTCCTGGTTGGGCCTTCCTCCATACCAGACACCACACTATCAATTGTTAAAATCCTCAAACTTCAAGGAGCTTACCCCCGGACGGAATTGCACTAAACCCCCATTTGATCCACATAACACAAAACACGCTCATATAAACATTTGTACGTGCATTCATCGCATTTTCATGTGCATAATTAACGGGCATACATAATACATGAATTTCGCCCGGATCCAAAATATCAAGTTCAATGGTTAAAACATGGAATTTCCTATAATTCATAGGCTTAGAATTCATACCTCGTGCAAACATCCTATAGTTTTGAAGGATGAACTAGGGGCTCGATTTAACGTCGGATTTTGAATTTCAAGCGATTCCTACAAGTTTATAGGCGTTTACCCCAAAATTCTAATGTTAGGATTTTTATAAAAATCTAACCAAACATGGCCTAATATATATATCAAAACGTAGGTTTTATCTCCACGAGTTCAAATCTCGAATTTGGAGAAAAACATACGGACGAAAGGTCGTCAAACAGCGTCGCAAAGCCCGTAGCAATTCCAATCTCCCTTTCTCTCTCTCTCCCAAGATATTATATGAATTTTGTATCTAATGACAATTTCATCCCCTCTTATTTATAGGAAAACTTTGCGGAAATGATGTTTACCTCCACGTGAGTTTCTTAAACTTCTAGTTAACTCCTGAAACGTCGCACGCGTCCATTTTATGACTTCACGAGTGAAAGTTATAAATTTTAGAAATTTTCGACTAAGTCTCATTTGGGTCCAAAAATACGTCCGAAAACTAAATTCTGTGGAATCTCTACACAACCTACTTTTTATATGATGTATCACTCACGTTCTCACCACAGTTCTCAAAATGATATCTAACGGTATCAAGATTATCAGAATTTTACTCTACACAGGTAAATTTACTATTCATGAAATACCAGATAATTCAAATAACATTTAAATCATGTAACTGCCATATAATCATACGGATGCCTCATGATTCTCCGATTACAATGTCCTCAACCGACACTCTACCATTGACTACAGTCAACTACTTATCTCAATTATCAAACAACATTGATAATTTATGAAATTCGAATATGCATTTATAAAACAATGAATAGACATGACAACTCTCTCCTTCAAAAAGGAAGTCCCCAAACTTATATCTCTTCGGTCGAAAAGATGCGGATACTCACTCCTCATCTCTTCCTCATTCTCCCACGTAGCTTCCTTGATTATGTGACTGCGCCACAACACCTTTACCATTGGAATTGTCTTCGATCTCAATACTTGCTCCTTCCGATCCAAAACCTTTACTGGGCGTTCTATATAAGATAAGGCTTCTTGGATCTGCAATGGTTCCGGTACTATGATTTTACTCATATCTGTCAAACACTGTCACGCCCCGGAATCAACAAGGTGGTCCCAGGTCACGTGGCACGTCATCAAGGCTTACCAAACACTGATTAAAGTTCCCAAAATGACCATAAATAAAAGTTTTGCTTCAAGAAAACCAACTTCCAAAAAGTTTTCCAAAGGTTATATTAAACACGTGCCCAAACACGCCTTAACGAGTTTTGTTTTCAAAAGTAACATTTTCTTAGGTCAAAGGGTCCCCAAAGGTACCCCCATACATAATTAGAGGTTGATTCGAACATTGGAAGAAAGAGTTTGAAATTTGTTGCAGGGGGTATTTCGACTGGTCGAATTGCCCCGCTCGACTGGTCGAATGGGGTCTAGGTAGAACCCAACCCCAAAAGACCGTATTCACAATTGCCGGCGCTTTTTTCGCAAAAGCCATTAATTACCGTCGTTTCCCTAATAAATGTCGTTAATTCCCGGCGCTTCATGACAAACGCCTCTAATAAAATAATGCTCTTTTTCCAAAAGAAACCAAACCAAATAAAACCATTTTTACCAACTCCTTTCAAACCAAATCATTTCAAGAGCTTTGTTAAATATTCTAGGGACTTGCAAAAACATATACACCATTTATACAACAACCATAAACCTTTCCAGGATTACAACTATCGAAAGTACAAGCTTCACACGTCTTGGAAAACTTGGTCCTAAGGTGAACCAAGTACTGTACACATATATATAACAAGGCTTATTACAAGTTGCACGGTTAAACAACCGGCATAAGTTAAACACATATTACGAACATGCTACAAGTTCTATAAGCATAAGGAACTCCCGGTCCTTCCTCGCCTCATTGCCCGCGATTCTCTCCTCCAGTCCTTGCCCCTGAATGGTTATTTATATAACCACAGATATATGAATTTGTTTAAGCTAACGCTTAGTGAATAATATGAATCAAGCATACGGATGGCAATTATGTTCCAATCCATCATAACACATGATAACTATTGGTCTCTAGGGAATAAGTGCACATTCACCGATCCAAAGTCTTAAGACTCAACCACGACCCATGCCCCTTTGACATGTCGCGTAAATGCCTTTCTCGGCAAGTGACCGTCGTCACTACTAATCCTCCCCCTTTGAGAGGACGTCTCGCGGTGAATCAGCACAGATCCCCCTTTAACCCACCTAGGCACATAAACATGCTTATTTAACACATATCACCATGCTTTTCATTTCAACATACTTTGGGTCTACTTTACACATGAGTTTTGCTCAATACGAACTATACATGGTATCTATATAAAGTCCCTAGAATATCAAATGCATTAAACCATAGAACCATCCAAAAAGCAAGATTAATATCACTCACCTCCGATTTACGCTCTTAAACGTCGATCCAAGGAAAACCCAAGCACAAAGAACGTGCAGTAATTCTTCTAATATAATTCCTATAAAAATCCAATTATCAACTTTTTATGAAAATGCTAGAAAATGAGTTTTCGGAAAAACTTAACAAAACAAGGCCTAATAGGTAACGAAACGACGGCCTTACCTCAAAGAGTTCAAATACGAAATTTGGTGAAAAACAAACGGGTAAAACTCCGTCGATTCGAGTCTTGAAGCTCTAAACCAAGAAATCCTCAATATTCCCTCTCTTGAGTTTCTAAATTTAGGTTAGATTTATGAAAATATATCACCTCTTTCTATATATAGGCAACACTTCTGAAAATTATGTTTACCTCCCCACGAGTTTTCAAAACTCCTAAACAGTCTTTGAAACTTTTTACATAGTTAATGCATAGCTTTACGAGTGAAACCTCAAAATTATATAAGTTTCCGACTAAGTTCCGTGTGGTTGCTAAAACGCAAGTTTCTACATGATTTTACAAAATTGCTAATTAGCCTCCTAATTATGCAATGTGTTCAATTTCGTCCTCACCGAGTTTCTAATGACTTCGATGAGTCGCTATCAATAATGTAATAATCTATTATATTCACATATGCCTAAATAATCATTTAAGCACATAATTATCAGTTATTACTCATTTTCCCAGCTGTAGGGAATTCTCATATGTCCAACTTCTGGACTGCTTTCAAAGCCAAATACCGGATTCTCAAAAGACACCCCGAACAGCTAGTGAGTCATCACTCACTTCACACGTGTTAATGAACACAACAGTGAGCATACCATGCATGCTAAAATAATATAAATAAATACCGCAGGAGCGGGTATGGCATCCTCTCCCCCTTAAAAGAAGTTTGTCCCCAAACTGTCATTACCATCTCATTAATCCACAAAGACTTTCTCAAAAATACTTCCAATGTTTGTTCATCGCAACCCCCACATCTCTACTGAGATATTACAACCTCACGAGGAAAATAAATCCTCAAGCTCTGATGGAAAATAAATCCTCAGGGTTCCTATCTCAATCCGATTAAAGCTTCAAACCGCATTCTAGTAATATATGAAACTACCTTGATAAGTAAGGACATCAATGCCAGGGTAGATCATACTCAATAGTCAAATCTGACATTAAATCACATCACATCGCCAACCCATACATACTTTCATTGTACTTGTCACATATCTTTTTCGAGCCCAAAAGTCTCATCCCAATACCAAATCAAAGGAAATAACTCCTTTCACTTTTACCCATCTTTTTTTCTGACTAAAAGTTGTTTCCAACACGTCTCAACTGGTTAAAAACCATACACGATTCTTCATCTCAAAGCGAACCAAAACTGAGTACTTTCATACATTTATACTATGTCAATAAGTCAATGCCTCAACCAACTATTTCATATACTATAGATTCAATCCCTTATCATGTTAATCGCGAAATCCTTGTAGAACAATAATACATTTTCAAACGACTTTCATTCCTTATCAAATTCCATTTCTATTTAACCAACCTCGTATTATACTTCAAATCATACATATCTCGTAAGGTATCAATCAAGTTCTCTATTGTAAATTTTACACCATTCTACTCGTTCGAAACTACACATGTCCCAAATCACCCATGGTGGGGTCAAACATATTCATCGTTCGTCTCTCCCAAGTTTGTAATCGAACTATCGCCGATTGAAATAAAGGATTCATGCCTTACACTTTCATTTTAAAACTTTCAACAAAGTCAAATACATTTATCATTTATGTTTTAAAACAAATTGATTTAAAATCTCACATAACACTTTTATCTCTTTTCGCAACATAATTTTCCCAATATCCGTAGTAATAATTAACATTGTTAACCAAAGTCAACTTAGACTCATCCTCGTCTCACAGAATTCATTACAACGTATCTCTACGTCCAGCATGTACCTCATCACTGTCTCTAATCTTTGATTATTCACAGTCCATCCAATTCTCATAGTGTACATATATCCTGAGTCAGTTACCTTTCTATCAGAGATCACAACCCCATTGTAGTCCATTCCCATCTCTATCCTACTCGTCTACCATTCTTTACGTTCATCGGTCCAGGTAGATCTATTACCATTGACGTAGTTATATAACCCATAAGTCTATGGTATTTCACTTTCACCTTTACACAAGCCATATCAATCACTCTCTTGTATTTCAACTCTTACTAGTTTCCTCACAACCCTTTATACTAAAGCGTTTAGTCTTCATATAACATCTCAAATCACTATACCTTATTCAATAGTTTAATATTTCATAATTTTAGTCGGCCTGATTTAACTCCAATTCAGATTTTTCTAATATTTTATCTTTGCTATTCTGATCTCAAATTCATTATTCTCGAAGAACCTGTTGTTCAAGTATTCATACTACTTTCATAACCATATGAAAACAACCCAGTAATTTGATCTTTCCCATCATGTACCATAGTCTCACTGTGCTCGATAAATTTCCCATTGAGCTCCAATTCATATACCCTTCGTGACAATACTCAAGGTCATCTATTCTCACTCCGGGTACTAATGTCAACCCATTCATAACTATTGTCTTTAAGTGCTTCACACTTTACGGATCTCATCAAGTTCCTGATCGTTTAAAACTTCAAATCATTCATAATCCCGGGTTACTCCAATACTTAAACCAAAATCAAGTTCCCTTTCGAACAATACTCACGTCAACTCGTTTAGTGGCACTACCTCTATCTTACCAAGTCCAAGTGAACAATATTTCACTAACCCCTTACTTTAGAATTTCCAAGTTCATAATATGCCCACATAGAACTCATTCATTTGACAAACACCGTTGTGTCCCAAGCACTAAGCATACCATATCCTTCCACGATACTTGTCTTCCAAAGTTTATTTACTTCCTTCTTACAAGTATTCAATACCACTTTCCTCATTTAAACAAAAGTTAGGTTTTAAAATATTTTAAACATTTTAAAATTTTCTTAGGGGTGAAATATGACATTCCCAAAACTTTCTAACTTATTGAAATCCGGGACAACTGAGATAACATTCCATTGCATCCATCTTTGTCCTCTAACCAATTTACAGTTCTACTATCATATCTGATAATGTACCCAATGTACTACTGAGTCTTCATCCCACTCGTACCATTCATGTTCACTTACTCATCGAAGCCTCATCTTCCCAATTTATTTTCATCCTTCTAACTTGACTTATCAAAGTCACTTTACTTATCCATTTCCACAACTGTTCTTGTTCAGTATCGTAATACTTCTCATACTCCAACCTCCCGTTGGTAACCACTCTCTTTAAACACCCCAACAATGTTCTAAAAGCATTAAAAGATTCCCAATTTAGTTAAAATACACCAATTAGCAATAAAAGCATGGATTAGACATCTTATAAGAACTTTTTTGTGACAAAAACAGCCCAAGGGAAAAATGGTCTTTAGAAAATATAGTTAAATTTTACATCAAAAGATAGCTCTTTGAGTCCCGATTCTAACGCAAAAAATGGCATGGGAATCCGAATTTTCTAGAAAGAGTTATGTTTGTTTCTGTAAAACTCGACGAAAAATGTTTCCGAAATCACTATTTGGATCAGAGGGGTGTTCGACCGGTCGAACTGCCCCTTTCGACCGGTCCAAGTACCCCCTGGACCATATTTTCCTCCATTTAACATTTTTAAAAGTCCCCAAACTCACAAGGCATTTGGGGCTACTTCCCAACCATTCTAGAACCACCCATAAGTGCTCAAAAACTTTGAAACTCATTGAATCACACAGTCGTTTGAATTTAGTTCCCATATTCCTACTTCCTTTATTCTATTCCCGTTGACAAACCCCCTCTAAATACCAAGAAATTCTTATTCCTATTCATTTTCATTCATTTATTCTCCATCACGGAGTTCTGCGGTTTCTCCTCTGACCTATATTGTCACTATCGTTACATTCATTCGCACGTCCTCATCAAGTCTAAGCAACTACTCCCGAAGTCTGTCATTAATTAAACTTCTACCAACTATGGTCCCAACCCGTCAAAGTGTACTCTAACATTTACATCCTCAACCCCTCATCTTAGGTTAATCCTTAAAATTTAATCTTTTCCCTTATACCTTCCACCGGTAGCATCCGCTACTAATCCTCTAATCATATTTAAGTCCACTATGGTACCACGACCACTCGAAGCCACGTTTAATTGAGAGATTCCTCAACAACCATGATACTCATAATCCATTGACATATTCCTCAACCCCCAATTCATACCACAAGATAGGTTGAGAGATTCCTCAACTGTCCAATACATACCATAAGATAGGTCGAGAGATTCCTCAACCATCCAACCATCCCATACAACGTACAATAAGTTGAAAGATTCTTCAACTACCCAATACCCACCGTATAAGAGAAAAGTATAAGATAACCCGTGCGATCGCACTATAGGTTAACATCGTAAGATAAGGTGAGAGATTCCTCACCTACCCCATACCCAAGCAATACGTGTTACTGAATTACCTTTCTATCATGTTACTCAACCATACATTTCTATTCTCTCCCGTCACGACGTTTAACCTATGTTTGAAATAGAACTCTTACCACTCGATCCCAATCCCCAAAACTCAATTACGAACAATCACTTTTGCCTTCCATGTGAACCACCAATGAAATATATTCTATAGTTCACTACTTGAACCTCGTTCTCGATTAACACCCTCAAAGAGCACTCATTACTATCATTTATAATATTCACCGATTCGATCAAAATTCATTTGGATTTTGTTGAAAAATGCTACTGCTCATTACTACCAGGATGTCATATCCCCCTTTTGTCACAACACACGGTCTATGGCAACTCATGGTAACCTTCATTTCATCACATAATTCTACATCCATATGATTTCGCCGATTCACGAATGCATAAATACTATGTATGTATGACAATAGCATAATAATATACGTATAGCAACATACCATATGCATCAAACATCTCTACCATGTGTGAATGCATTCTAGAATATATGTCAATTCACTCAACACTCCACTCGACGTCGAACGTTCCCAAAGTTTTGCTACCTATTACTCTGATACCACTACATGTCACGCCTCGAAACCAAAAAGGTAGTCCTAGGTCACGTGGCACGCCATCAAGACTTACCAAACACTGATTAAAGTTTCCAAAATGACCATAAATAAAAGTTTTGCTTCAAGAAAACCAACTTTCAAAAACTTTTCCAAAGGTTATATTAAACACGTGCCCAAACACGCCTTAACGAGTTTTGTTTTCAAAAGTAATAGTTTCGTAGGTCAAAGGGTCCCCAAAGGTACCCTCATACCTAATTAGAGGTTGATTCGAACATTGGAAGGAGTTTGAAATTTGTTGCAGGGGGTATTTCGACTGGTCGAATTGCCCTGCTCGACCAGTCGAATGGGGTCTGGGTAGAACCCAACCTCCAAAAGATCGTATTCACAATTGTCGGCACTTTTTTGCAAACCCCGTTAATTACCGGCTCTTCCCTAATTAACGTCGTTAATTCCCGGTGCTTCACGACAAACGCCACTAATAAAATAATGCTCTTTTTCCAAAAGAAACCAAACCAAACAAAACCATTTTTACCAACTCCTTTCAAACAAAATCATTTCAAGACCTTGCAAAAACATATACACCATTTATACAACAACCATAAACCTTTTCTCGATTACAAGTACAGAAAGTACAAGCTTCACACATCTCGGCAAACTAGGTCCTAAGGTGAACCAAGTGCCGTACATACATATATAACAAGGCTTATTACAAGTTACACGGTTAAACAACCGGTATAAGTTAAACACATATTACGAACATGCTACAAGTTCTATAAGCATAAGGAACTCCCGGACCTTTCTCGCCTCATTACCCACAATTTTCTCCTCCAGTCCTTGCCCCTGAATGGTTATTTATATAACCACAGATATATGGATTTGTTTAAGCTAACGCTTAGTGAATAATATGAATCAAGCATACGGATGGCAATTATGTTCCAATCCATCATAACACATAACTATTGGTCTCTAGGGAATAAGTGCACATTCACTGATCCAAAGTCTTAAGACTCAACCACGACCCATGCCCCTTCGACATGTCGCGTAAATGCCTTTCTTGGCAAGTGACCGTTGCCACTACTAATCCTCCCCCTTCGAGAGGACGTCTCATGGTGAATTAGAACAGATCCCCCTTTAACCCACATAGGCACATAAACATGCTCATTTAACATATATCACCATACTTTTCATTTTAACATACTTTGGGCCTACTTTACACATGAGTTTTTCCTAATACGAACTACACATGGTATCTATATAAAGTCCCTAGCATATCAAATGCATTAAACCATAGAACCATCCAAAAAGCAAGATTAATATCACTCACCTCCGATTTACGCTCTTAAGAGTCGATCCAAGGAAAACCCAAGCACAAAAAAACGTGCAGTAATTCTTCTAATACAATTCCTATCGATCAAAAATATAATTATCAACTTTTTATGAAAATTGTAGAAAATGAGTTTTCGGAAAAACTTAACCAAACAAGGCCTAATAGGTAACAAAACGACGACCTTACCTCGAAGAGTTCAAATACGAAATTTGGTGAAAAACAAACGGGTAAAACTCTATCGATTCGAGTCTTGAAGCTCTAAGCCAAGAAATCCCCAATATTCCCTCTCTTGAGTTTCTAAATTTAGGTTAGATTTATGAAAATATCTCACCTCTTTTTATATATAGGCAACACTTTCGAAAATTGTGTTTACCTCTCCACGAGTTTTCAAAACTCATAATCAGTCTCTGAAACTTTCTACATAGCTAATGCATAGCTTTACGGGTGAAACCTTGAAATTATATAAGTTTTTGACTAATTTTCGTTTGGTTGCTAAAACGCAAGTTTCTACTTGATTTTACAAAATTACTAATTAGCCTCCTAATTATGCAACGTGTTCAATTTCGTCCTCACCGAGTATCTAATGACTTCGATGAGTCGCTATCAATAATATAATAATCAATTATATTCACATATGCCTAAATAAATATTTAAGCACATAATTATCAGTTATTACTCATTTTTCCAGCTGTAGGGAGTTCTCACATGTCTAACTTCTGGACTACTTTCAAAGCCAAATACCGAATTCTCAAAAGACACCCCAAATAACTAGTGAGTCACCATTCACTTCATACGTGTTAATTAACACAACATTGAGCATACCATGCATGCTAAAATAATATAAATAAATACCGCGGGATCGGGTATGACATACACTGTCTCAACATCGATACGTGAAACACATTGTGCACATGCTCCAGCTCAAATGATAGGGCTAATCGGTAAGCCACTGGCCCTACCCTCTCTAGGATCTCAAAAGGTCCTACAAATGTGGGTTAAATTTTCCCCATTTTCCATATCGAACAATGCCTTTTAAAGGCGATACTCACAAGTATACAAAGTCTCCTACCTCGAATGTCATCGGTTGTTGTTTCGAGTCCGCATAACTCTTATAACGACTCTGAGCTACCTTAAGTCGCTCCTGAATCAATCTCAACTTCTCGGTGGTCCTAACAATCTTCTTTCTCCAACCTCGGTCCAACAAGCCAGTGATTGACACTTACGCCCATACAAAGCTTCAAACGGTGCCATTCAATACTTGACGAGAATCCATTGTTATAAGCAAATTCAATTAACGGCAAGTGGTGCTCCCAATGACTCCCAAAATCTAGAACACGCAATTGACGCATATCCTCCAAGATCTGAATCATCCGTTCTGACTGCCCATCGGTCTGAGGATGAAATACGGTACTAAAACTCAACTTCGTACCCATAGCTTATTGCAAATTATCCCAAAACCTCGACGTAAAGTTACTATCTCAATCCGACATAATCACTTCTGGAACCCCGTGTAGCCTCATAATCTCTTTCACATATAATTCTGCTAACCTCGAAGGCTTAGTCGTCTTGATCGGTAGAAAATGTCAACTATGACCCAAATCTTGTCGTTCTTATTAGAAGATCGTGGAAATCCAGAAACAAAATTCATCATGATCTCATCCCACTTCCATTCTGACACTGGTAATGGTTGTAACACCCCGCAGGTACTTGTCTTTCTGCCTTCACTTGCTGACATGCCGAACACTCAGAAACATACTTAACCACTTCACGCTTCATACCTTTCCACCATAAGTTTTCTCTCAAGTTCCGGTACATCTTATTACTTCCCAGGTGCACTGAATATCTAGTACTATATGCTTTCTCTAGGATTCTATCTTTCAAGCCTTTCACATTTGGCACACACAACCAATTTTCAAGCATCAACGTTCCTTGTTCCAATACAAAACCAGGTCATTTTTTTCTAAAGGTATCCCGTCTCTCATTTTGCATAGGTATACATCGTCAAATTGTGCCCTTTTGATCTTATTAATAATATCAGGGTGTGCTATGATCGCCATCATTAAGCCACCATTGGTTTCTGGAAGTACATCCAACTCTAATTGTTTCATTTCCCTTATTAGTTCTTTCTGTTGTGTTAGCTCGTCGGCTAAGTTCCTTGGTGTCTTCCGGCTTAACGCATCGGCTACTACGTTAGCCTTCCCCGAATGATACTCTATAGAAAGATCGTAATCCTTCATCAACTCTAACCATCTTCTCTGCCTCATATTCAGGTCTTGTTGAGTGAAAATATACTTCAAACTCTTGTGGTCCGTGAAGATCTCACACTTTTCCCTATATAGGTAGTGTCTACAAATTTTTAAAGCATGAATCACTGCGGCTAATTCAAGGTCGTGAGTCGGATAGTTAACATCATACATCTTTAACTGTCTAGAAGCATAGGCAATTACTTTACCACCTTGTATAAGCTCACATCCCAAACCCTGATGTGAAGCATCACTATAAACTACAAATCCTTCAATTCCAGATGGTATCATCAATATCGGTGCTCTCGTCAAATGCGACTTCAACTCTTGGAAACTGTCTTCACATTCCTGACTCCATTCAAATGTGACACCCTTTCTCATTAACTTTGTCATCGGTAATGAAATCTTCAAGAAATGCTTAATAAAATGGCGGTAGTATCCCGCTAATCCCAAGAAACTTCAAATTTCGAACACGGATGTCGGTCTTTGCCAATTAGACATAGCTTCTACTTTTATGAGGATCAACTGAAACACCGTTCTTGTCAATCACATAAGCAAGAAAAGTAATGCTAGGCAACCAGAATTCACATTTCTTAAATTTTCCAACAGTTGCTTCTCTCGCAATCTTTGAAGTATCAATCTCAAGTGGTTCTCATGTTCTATCTCACTCGGCGAATAGATAAGAGTGTCGTCGATGAACACTATCACAAAGTCATTCAAATAATCCTTGAAGACTCGGTTCATAAGATCCATGAACGCGATTGGTGCATTTGTAACTCCAAATGGCATGACTAGGAACTCATAGTGTCCCTAACGTGTCCTAAAAGCTGTTTTCTCAACATCTTTGACCTTTACTTTCAACTGATGATAGCCCGATCTCAAATCTATTTTGAAAAATACTTGTGCCCCACGAAGTTGATCAAATAGGTTATCAATTCTAGGTAATGGATACTTGTTCTTGATTGTCAGTTTGTTCAACTCTCGATAGTCTACATACATCCGCATTGAACCATCTTTCTTCTTTACAAACAACACTGGAGTTTTCCACAGTGATATACTAGGTTGAATGAAACCTTTGTCAAGTAGTTCTTGTAGTTGAACCTTCAGCTCTTTCAGTTCTACAGGTACCATTCTATATGATGCCTTGGATACAGGTCTTGCGTCTGACATTATTTCAATGGTGAACTCAATTTCCCTCTCAATTAGAACATCTGGCAAGTCATCAGAAAATACATCTGAATATTCTCGTACTATCGGAATATCTTCTACTTTCAATTCAGTCTCTGAAATATCGATTACTGAACACAGAAATCCCTAACATCCCTTTCTCAACAATCTACCTGCTCGGATAACCGAAATCAAATATGGTGGTGGTGTAACACCACTTCCTTGGAAACAGAAGTTCCCGAGCACCGATGATCAAAAGTTAACCTTTTTTCGTTCACAGTCTTTCGTGGCTTGGTTAAGGGCTAACCAATCCTTTCCTAGTATTACGTCAAAATGGTTCACAACGATTGGGATAAGGTCTACGGTCATTAACTTCTTACCTAGTTTGATTTTGCAGTCCTTGTATATCGTAGACGTCATTATCGACCTACTAAGAGGTACGACCACGGATAATTCATACCCTAACAGTGCAAATTTAACATTCAAATGTTCAACAAAGTTATGCGATACAAATGAATGCGTAGATCCTGAGTCAACAACTATGCGTAGTAAGTGCGAACATACAAGCACCATACCTGAGACCACTGTCTCTAAAGCAGTCATATCTCCTGGATTCATCTGAAATGCTCTCCCTTGACGTTGCTTTGTCCTATGTCCCCCTTCGTTGGACTGTCTAGGCTACGAACCACTAGAAACCATAGAACTAGCACCTTGCTGAGAATGCTTTCTCAGGCAATCATTCGCTCGATGTCCAATGGTACCACAATCGAAGCATTTAATTTATGAAGCTGGTATAAAACTTGCACTGTTTGGCCCTTGGGTTTTATTTGGAAAGTTTGTCATAAAGCATCGGCCAGTATATGGTCGATTACAAAGTGTGCACAATGGTATATTACTTGGTGTCCTCCTCGTATTACCAAAGCTTGAACCAGAGCCTCGTACAAACGGTCTCTTGAAAGATCCGCATTGATTCCTGTCTCCACCCTCATAACCTCATTTGCCTTGCTGATTCTGTCTTGATCTTTCCATCCCGCTCTCGGCCACAAGTGTCGTTTATTGTACTGTTGCCACAGTCGAATGCTCATAGGTCTCTACTCTCAAACAGATATTTTCCCTCAAACGTTCTTCAAATTTCCTTGCCCTATCTTCCTCCTCTATTACTGAACCCTTGCCGAATCTTAGCAATGCATTGTACTTGGAAGTATATTCGGTTACAGTCATATCTCCCTACTTCAGGTTATCAAATTCTCGCTTCTTTGCATTATAGGAGGCTTGCGGAAAGAATCGGCGATTGAACTCTGCCTTGAACCCTTCCCAAGTAATCGGTGCTCCTTGATCTAGCACATTTACCCACCAATTCTGGGCTTCACCCTTTAGTACGTCACTTGCATTCTCCATTTTCTCCCTATCGGTCATCGGAATAGATCGAAAGATTCTTTCCATGTCCATGATCTAATGTTCTGCGAGCGTCGGGTCGGGTGTCCCATGAAATTCCACTGGTTTCTTTCGAGCAAACTGTTCGGATACTGATCTCATACCCTTATTTTTAGGCCCATGCACCACAGCTATCGGTGCTGGTTCCAATGGAGGTATTGGAGGCAAACGCTCCGCTATATTCCTGATCATGTCTCCCATATTTCCCATCATTTCTGCCATTTGATTCATACGTCGAGTGTGTGGTGACAGGTCTCGCTCTTCGTCACTCATGATGTTACAATCCTGTAATTCTCAGTGCATAAACACTATGCATGTATGACAATATATATAACCATGTATGTGCAACAACATACATTTGCATCAAACATCTCTACAATATGTGGGTGCACACTACACCATTTGGTCTCATTACTAACGGATATATCCGTTAGAATAAATGTTACTAACGGATATATCCGTTAGTATTTTAGCGTTAGTAATATTACTAACGGATTTACTAACGGATAAATCCGTTAGTAAAATTAATTTTTCTAACGGATATATCTGTTAGAAATCTACTTACTAACGGTTGTCTTCCAATTGATTTTAAAATATTTATATTGAATACTAATGGTTTGTCAACAATTTCTAACGGATATATCCGTTAGTAATTTCCAAAAAAAATTTAAAAAAAATACTAACGGATATATCCGTTATAATTATGCATAAATCTGAAATAAAAAATTTCTTTATATGCAAAAATTATTTATATGCGTCCCAAATTTTTTTTTTTTACACCTAATTAACAAACATATTAATCTATATCAAACACAAAAAATAACAAGATTAATCTATATCCAACACAACAAACATAATCTAAAGTAATCATAACAAGTAAAGCATTCATTCATCTCTAATCAACATCTCTATACCCAACACAACAAAAATAATTCATTGGGCTTGCATTGCAACATTCAATACACCGTGATCAATTACAAAATAGACTACAAAGCTAAATAGAAGTGAGGACTTGTCTCACTGCTTCAAAAGGATAACCAAACACACATATAAATCTTAATCTTCTCATGACCATCTAAGCCTTCTTTCCGCAACTTCACTAAGGAACAACATGACAAAGTACCTGCATGCATATGTGTGAAATTTAGAGTAACGGTCAATGGAATGTTCAAAAAATGAACGAAATATAGAAAGACTTCCGAGATCAAACGTAACACAAATGACTAGAGAAAAGTTGGAGAAAAAATTAATAGCAAGCTCTTTCAATTGGGAATTCAAATGTAACACAAATGACTGGAGAAAAGTAAGCATGTTTTTGCACATGCATGATGACAGATGATTAAGTTCAAGAAACGGGTTTGGGTTTAATTTTTTGTTATAACTCATGCCACTGATTCCATCAATAACATATTTATATAAAGAAGAGCCCACAGGTATAGGCTAATAATATACATTGTGATATTCTAACAATATTACATTTATTAGCATTTGGCAATATATTGCACAAGTTATGATCCAAGGATCTGAGAATTTTGCATATAATAGTTTTGATACACGTTGCGCAAATTTCTCAAATAAAATATAACAATTCCTCGGTAGAAGTATAACCATAAGCTCTGGCTCCTAATCACCACTGTGCAGTGGGAATTATCAAAAAAATCATTGAAACCCCTAATATGGGAAGTGATTCCAAACAGGCCCAGTCTATGTCGGTCTATGGATTGTAGTGACATTGACTGGACTAGATCTGACTGGGATGCGCCCTAAAACCTGCAACCCTAAAGTCATCTCTTACAAGCATAGTCCAGTCCCTCGGTTCCTAGATAGTTAGATACTATGCTTGCAATTCTTGAACGACTCACCAAATGAGCTAGACTAAAAGTTTTGGAAAAAATAAAAGACGTTTCTATGGCTGGACCATGTTACCCACTTAGTTTGCTAACTCATTCAATTGTCAAGACTCAGAAGCCTCATCTTTCCTTAATTATCCCTTCTACAACTGATCCATGTTACCCAATTAGTTTGCTAACTCATTCAACCATATGCTTTTCTTCTTCTTTTACATTTAACAGTTTAGATTGTGTCAAAATTATAGCACCTGTTGTGTTATAAGAGTAATGTGTGGATTAGGTGGAAGGAAAAAAAAAAACCACAACTTTCCCAAGGAAATCAAAAATCAATATAGCTACTTCAGCTACGGAGCCTTGCCCAATTACAAGAGCTCAATCGAAACTTTAACCTACGTTTTTAATTTATATATAAAAGAGAGAAACGCGAAAGGACCTTTCGCAATTTTTTAAAGCCCTCCCTCAACTGATGCAGCAATATTTTGAATGTTGTAGTCTATCCTGTCGACAATGGTGCCCTGATTTACAAAAAAAACTGAATTATCTACCCTACGAATTTGAGGAACCTCTTGGAACTAATAGAAACTGTACGGGCAAAAAAAAAAAAAGAAATTGCATCTGTCAAAATCTGATATATTGGAGGAGACACAAAAAAACCCCTAAGCTCTCAAGCACGGCCACATCCAAAAATACAATAACAGATAAAGGAATGTGCAAAATCCCACATCCACACAATTAACGGACACAATCATACAAAGCTTCAAGTATTAAAAATCATATCAGCAGCGAGGACCAATCTCTACACAGTAGTAACACATGGATCATGCTTAATAACATTATAACATTGCTTCAGCTTCCATAGATTTTTTAATGTCTATGGTGTTGAAAAAAAAATTATGTTGTTTGGTTCTCTGAACAATTGAACACTCGTATCAATTGATGCTACTAGTACTACCTGCACTCGAGCCTTTTGTTTTTTAGCTCCTATAGTCCTGACTCAGTGAACCCAGAATAATTTGTATTACAACTTAGTCAATGCAACCATTAAGCAAACTAATATTTCTTGATACTAAGTGAATAATACAGATGTACACGCACACGGCTAAAGGAACAAAGTGATTAACAGATGAAATATGAAAAGGTGGAAAGTTAGCATACCATGTCGTCAAAGTTGTCAACCTCCCTTATAGAAGCATCTCCATTTAAGTTCATTTCCAAGTCAACCCAATCTGGACCCTACGTGACAAAGCATTAGAGGATATTTAGAAGCACATACTTCCTATAGACTATGGAGTACCCAACTAAGATACAAATAGACCAGTTCACTGCAGATATTTAGGAGGGGGGTGAAGAAAAGAAAAAGAAGGGACGAAGGATAATAGGAGAGCAGCATTAAGCAGTGCAGTAAATCATGCATGAGAAAGCAAATCCACGGGCCAAAAAGGGATGCAATAAATTGTGAAAAATTCTGAACTGCAAAGCCAAAACTGTTTCAACATGTCAAATGACAGCTACTAATAAAACTTGTCCAATGGATAATTATGCACAGACCTCTTTCTGTTGCCGGAGGCGTTTCAGATAAGTTGCATGTTTCTTGTGAAGTTCCATGGAGGTTTTGAAGGTCTGTGGCTAGAGACCACTGTCATGAAAACAGCAAAACATGAGAAAAACTCAAAAGAATGGCCATTCATCCATGATGATACAAGCTAAAAAAAAAACTAAAAATATACACCATCCTATCAGACTTTGCATATTATCCGAGTTTGATTAATGACAATTACACTAGACAACTTTGATCAAGCTGTGTACGAAATTGGCCTGCACAGGAGCAGTCTATGATAAAAGTAATATGACCTTTCGCCCGCTACCTCACCATCACCAGGGAGGAAACAGGAAGAAAATAAATGCCCAACTGCACATGTGACATCCTTCATGGTACCGAAAGTCCTTAGAATGAAGAAAGACAATAAAAAGTGAGCCCTAAACAAGACAAATTTTGAGTGTTATGGGCGTGCGTGTGCGTGTGCGTGTGCGTGTGCGAGTGTGTGTGTGTGTGAGAGAGAGAGAGAGAGAGAGAGAGAGAGAGAGAGAGAGAGAGAGAGAGAAAGAGAGAGAGTATAAGACCTGTCTGTTCACAAAGGAGACAGATACATGAAGGCTAATGAACTGAAAGAGAGTAGTCCACCAACATGAGTAAATAAGTCACAAACCTATTCGAATAAACATCATTTCTCAAGGGAAGTCTCCAAACTATGCATATAGAGCTGCAGTTAGAATTCAAACAGCACATAAGGCCATCAGTTATCAAGTAATACCTATCATATAGAGTTGTGGAACTCACTTACACACCCAGCATTGGTAGACAAAGAATCCTCTAAACTAAAACCTAATAAATGTAAACATTGACTCAGCTAGAGAAAGTTAATTAAGTCTTAAAAGTTATTTTAATTTGGCACATGATGGTCACGTGCTTTTACTGTTAGTTTTATTGACGGATAGTTAACAGGGGTATTAAGTGTTATGGGTCAAAACTTGTAGGGATGGACCCGTTGGGTAATATAGTCTAAGGGGGTGAGTTAAAATTGGGTCATAGTTCAAGGGGGTGTAGATGTATTTATCCCTTTTTTCAAATGAGAAAAATAGGAAACACTGAGAAAAATAGGGTGTAGATGATTAAAACACCTTTCTATGTTCTGCTAATAAGGAAACAATGAGAAAAATAGGAAGGAAAAGAAAATAGGTTTCAAAATAAATTCATGAATAAATCTAAAAGAGAAGGACAATTGATAGGGACCAAACTAAAGAACAAGTAACATATTTGCTAATTATACCTGTGAGACTGACATGGTGTATAATTCCAGAAGTGTAGCTTTGAAGGCCTTCAAAAGGATATAGTTGATTATAAATCAAAGAATGACCAGTTGCATGGTGTCCCAATGGAAATCTTAACCTGCCATAATGAACAACACTTCCACACTTTCAGGATTTAATGGCTTGATACAATTCCCAATCTAGAATTCCCCTGCACATTCAAATTCATATCCATATCCAATTTTTGCATCATCAAACACCAGACTAGCAAATCCCATATTCTGTCAACTTCTAAAATAAGAACAATTCAAATTCCCTCTATGCATAACAGTTGAATATACCAAAATTCCCTTTTTTTGCACATCCCCGTTTCATAGTTATCCATTTGTTTGTAAATTAAAGCACATAGATATCTGTACAAATAAACACCTAGGGATATGAGAACTATACATATACAACGAATAATAATAAATTATACAATGTTCTAGATACCTTGTAGTGTAAATGGACATATTTGAAGTTGGTCACGTGACACATTGAGGGCTAAATTTGTCATTTGGAGGGACTTTTAAGTAATATGTGAAGTGGTATGTTCTCATGTGGCTATAGTGCTCAGGGGTACAAATAAACTGGAGAGGAAATATGGCTCTCAAGATATATATAGTTGACTGGCAATTAATTCATTGATTTCAATGGGTTAGTTGGCTTAGTTGTTTCAAAAATTCATATAATTAAATTGCAACTATCTGATAATGACAAATTCATTCTAACTTTACATTTAATTTAATAACAGTGACGTACTATTACACTCAGAAATGAGTTTAATTATATGTTCAGTCCAACACCCACTTTATGGCTCTCTTTTTTATTTATAAATGTGCTATACTTGGGTCCTTTTAATGTCAAAATTGCCCATTCATGGCTATAAATGTATGCAAAGCTGGCAAGCATCTCCCAATGTGAGAGAACAAGATTACGAATGGCATCAACAGTGTTGGGCATTTTAATTCCAAAGCTGCACATGGAGAGGTATCCTCGTAATTTTATTTTCATAAGGGCATATTTGTTGGCATATCAAAATTAGTAGGCAAATAAAATATGATGAACAAATCTGTCAAGTAGTTTTAGATTTACCTTATTCTTTTGTTGCTCTGTCACTTGTTTCCTTTATCAACAAAGATATCTAAAACAACGAAATTGAGTTTGACCAAAAAAAAAAAAAAAGTTCACAAGATAGAATTTGTAAGCAATACACAAGATTTTAAAATTTAAATACAAATAAGTTGAACTAAGTTGTATCTCGATGAATTGAAGTATTATCTTCTTACACCCAAAAATGAATGGCTATTAAACATGAGCAGTTTAGCCCCAAAGTACTTGGCAAGTGCCTTTGGAAACATCTACAACTGATGAAAAAAATTCAAATGCAAAACCTTAGACTTTGCAATCAGCGTCTTCTTGCGTAAGAATGTACATGTACAAAATGCAAAAGCAATCCATCTATTAAGGAGGCTAATGGAAAGATTTAGAGAGAAGAAATAAAACTTCAAAGGATTTTTTATTAATTTGGAGAAATCATATCATAGAGACTAGAGATTTAAAAGAAGAAAAAAAATTGAATCATAACTAATTGTGTTGATCTGATTAAGGACATATACAATAGAGTTACAACTATAATTAGAATGCCTGCACAATCAAGTGAGTTCCCAATTTCTGTCAATTTGCACCAGGGATCGGCTTTAGTGAACTCTGCTTGTCTTCAAACCACAGTCCAATAGCTACATTATGTATAAGCATCTATATCCTAGACTAAGTAATAAACTTTGATAGTTCTTTTCTTTCATTCAATTGTTGCCATTTACATAGTTAACACAGAACTGCAAGAACACACTACAAAAATAAAATAAATGTCATCCTTTGTAAGCAAGTGTTAAAAACATTTCACATAGTGGCCTGTTATTATATATTATCTCATCAAGTATTTGAGTTTTGAAGTTGTACTATCTATTGGCACTAGAATGAACATACATAATGGGTACTATATAACAATCGTGAATAATAAATAAAATATGGAATTAAAATTTTTACCTTGATAATGGCCACATCACACATCTGGAACAACTCTAATAAAAAAAATGTTAGATTGCTAAGAGTAATTCACGATAGAAATCAAACTAGAATTAATTCTCAAGGATTGCAAAATCTGCATAGAACACTCTATTAGCAGCAAACTGCAACCCCCACTCATCTCAGTATGTATATATAATATGTGTATGTGTATAGAGATACGGATCTATGTGATATAGGGAATGAGAAGAATTCGAAAATTCAAGCAACAGATCTAACTGAGTTTGGGTTTTGCTGGAAAAAAATGAATCTAGGGCACATACCTCCGGCTGAAAAAAAAAAAATGAATCAGATCCTTCAAGCAGGAACAGGTTGCGAGGTCGGTCTGAAAGCGAGGATCTGACGGAACTCTGGCATCAATGAGAACTTTAGAATCCTATCTCTCTCTCTCTCTCTCTCTCTCTCTCTCTCTCTCTCTCTCTCTCGAACCCATACCCTCACACTGGAAGAACAAGAAACAGCACCAAGACCTAGTGGTGGACGGCGTTGGCGGTGGAATGGAGGTGGACTGCAGCCGTTGATGGAGTCCATCTGTCTTCTTCTCTTTTACCTCCCTCTTCTCCTTTTTTCCTTTTTCTGACTAGGGCAAAATAGATTAATAGAGAGTGGAAGAACAACTAATTTTTAGGGGGAAAATTTGGGGGGAAATTATTGGGAATTTTTTTGTGTAATGTTAATTACAAAATTGCCATTCGCATTTTTTTTTTTGTGTTTTATTTACAAAAATGCCACCATATTTCTATTCTGATTTTAAAACTTCACTTACCAAAATAATACTAACGGAAATTTGACATTTCAAACGGATATTTCCGTTACAAATTAGTAACGGAAATATCCGTTAGAAATGTCAAATTTCATCCGTTAGAAAATGGGACTTTTGGTGTAGTGGCAATCTAGAATATGTGGCAAAAGCGCTCAACACTCCACTCGTCGTCGAATGTTCCCAAAGTTTTGCTACCTCTAGCTTTGATACCAATAAATGTCACGACCCATCCCGCTAACGAGCAGAAATGGACACGTGGCACACCATCAAGGCTCATCCAATGCATCAAATAACAAAACGCAGCAGAAAATAACTTAAAAACAACCTTAAGTATATAAAACTTTTGGAAACATTACCCTCCGAGTTGTAAAATCCGTATAAAATTGAAAACGCAAGTATATTTCGAATCGAATGATTTTTTGTTAAAAGCGTTCCCAAAGGTACCCTAAGAATTAATCAAAACATTTCAAAAATTTCAAGAAGGTATTGAAAAAGATTTTTTTGGTAGGGGGTATCTCGACCGGTCGAACGACCCCCTTCGACCGGTCGAATGACTCTTTAGCAGAATCCTTACCAATGCTGCAGAATTCACTAAGGATCAAACAGCCATCACTCCAAACCTTCTACCAAACATACTTGTAATTGATTTAACACTTCACCATCCATACTAGGCTTTCAGTAACATCTTTAAGACATGATAAACTACGAAAATAAATACTGACGGAACAAGCTGAGGCTTGTTTGGCTTAAAACACAAAAGTTCTATTACATTCCTCCGAAACGCTAAATTTACAAGTTAGGCTTTCAAAACACGAATCCATGAGTTCGGATTCATTACAACAAAACCAAAAGGAGTTTTAATACATGTTACAACCTTATAAAATCATTCCAAAGCTTAAAAGTGTGGTCTCAAGTCCTAACTTTTAAAATTTACATTTTCGACAAAGGAATGGAACACAAAAACATATACAAAGAGATTCAACCCCGTCGTCCCCGCGGTCTCACTCTTCGCGGTTCTTCTTTCCTTTCTTCTTGTCACCTGCAATAGAGTAACACTCCACTGCTTAGCTATATGCTGAGTGCACAATTCTAAACATGTGCTTATATGACAATTCATGTTCTAAACATTTAAAACACATCAAAATAGTCGCTAGGGTGAGTAGTACACTTTCATTCGGTAAATGAAATCGATGTCGTGGAAGGCATACCTCTTCCACGCATCTCGTACACTGGTTGGGCCTTCCTCCATAGCAGGTACCGTGCCCTGGTTGGGCCTTCCTCGATACCAGACACCATACTATCAATTGTTAAAATCCTCAAACTTTGAGGAGCTTACCCCTGGACGGAATTGCACTAAATCCCCCTTTGACCCCATAACACAAAACACGCTCATATAAACATTTGTACGTGCATTCATCGCATTTTCATGTGCATAATTAACGGGCATACATAATACATGAATTTCGCCCGGATCCAAAATATCAAGTTCAATGGTTAAAATATAGAATTTCCTATAATTCATATGCTTAGAATTCATACCTCGTGCAAACGTCCTATAGTTTTGAAGGATGAACTACGGGTTCGATTTAACGTCGGATCTTGAATTTCAAGCGATTCCTACAAGTTTATACACGTTTACCCCAAAATTCTAATATTAGGAATTTTATAAAAATCTAACCAAACATGGCCTAATATATATCAAAACATAGGTTTTACCTCCATGAGTTCAAATCTCAAATTTGGAGAAAAATAGAAGGACGAAAGGTCGTCAAACGGCGTCGCAAAGTTCGTAGCAACCCAATCTCCCTTTCTCTCTCTCTCTCTCTCTCTCTCTCTCTCTCTCTCCCAAGATATTATATGAATTTTGTATCTAATGACAATTTCATCCCCTCCTATTAATAAGAAAACTCCGCGAAAATTATGTTTACCTCCACTTGAGTTTCTTAAACTTCTAGTTAACTCCTGAAATGTCGCACACGTTCATTTTATGACTTCACAAGTGAAAGATATAAATTTTAGAAGTTTTCGACTAAGTCCCGTTTTCCAAAAATACGTCCAAAAACTAAATTCTGTGGAATCTATACACAACCTACCTTTCATATGACGTAACACTCATGTACTCACCACAGTTCAAAAATGATATCTAACGGTATCAAGATTATCAGAATTTTACTCTACACAGGTAAATTTACTATTCATGATGTGATACTCGCACCCGCAGTTTATATTTAAATTCATATATACATGCATTTATCATGATTAGTAGTGTTTATTAACACATGTTTAAGTGGGTTTCGATTCACTAGTTGAATGTGGGTGTCCGTAAGGGAACCCAGTAGTAGGCCATAATAGCAGCCCATATTTGGGGTATGAGATGAGAAGTCCCATTGAGATGGGCAATAATACGGATAATACCTTACGTGCTTAAATGTTTATTAAGGCTTATGTGAGTTATTATTTTTATTGCTGAAATACAATATGTATTGTTAAATACAATTTTTGTGGTCATTTTGGGAACCTTTGTGAGTACGAATTGGACAAGTTACATAATTAGTTGGCTAGTTAGTAACTTATGTAAATATTTGGGACCCAAGAGAAATATAGACAAATATTCATTTATATTTGGGAGTTGATTAATTAGTTTGAAAACTAACCGGGGGTGTAAATAGTAATACCTAGGAGTTGAGGACTTGGGCCTTGATTTTAGAAACTAAGTTAGATATGTATCAAAACCTAAGATTTTTAAATAAAGAAAACGTCTTCTTCATCTTCATAGCGGCCGAACAGAGAGTTTGAAGCAGCGGGGGTTTTGGTGACGTTGGTCGTTGCATGTCTAACTTAATGACGTTTATTTCAGATTCTAATCACACATTCGAACTCGTGAAGGTAAGAGGGTTAATTCTATGTCTTTCTTTTGCAATTTTGATGATGTTTTTCCGCGACCCATTTTAAAGGGTGATACATATATGTGATCTATATATGTAGGGATATCATTGGGAGTAACTAGGGCTAGTTTTGCGAAGGAATTTGGGATTTCTAGACTTTATTTGAACCTATTCGTGAGGTGAGTGATTTTAATCTTGCCCCTTGGAATTATTCATGTTAATATTCATTTGGATGATTTTGTTAAACTTATTAATTAAATTATTCATGTTGGGTTATTATTGGGCAAATTCATGTATTTAGTTTTAGCCCAATTGAATTGTTAAAGCATGTTGCTATGAATTATGTGGGCATGTTGAGTTGCTTATTTGGGTCACTAGGGGTTATGTATCAAGCCACCGGTAGTAGTTTTGTGCCTAAATGGCAATAAGATCGTCGGTCTGAAGTTAAAGAGATCGAGTCTTAGCTAGTTGCGCGGACTTATTGGCGAGGAGTCGCGGGCTAGTATGGTGGAACGTACATGATTGCTCTTGCGACTATAGTAATGTGTAATTGAATGGATGTGAGCATGTCTTTTAATTCCACATGCATGATTATTATTATTCATTAAGCCTTGGCTTAAACAAATCTATAAATGTGTGGTTATATAAATAACCACTACAGGTGAACAATTGGGAGAGAAATCCGGGAAGTGAATGGAGCTCGGAAATGCGCAAGTTGGGGACTTCATATGTTTATTAAGTCTTCTAATGCTATGTTAATTAGAATCTACGGTTGTATAATAGGAAAAATCTTGTTAGAAGGTTTAGTTGTACATTATATTTAGTTTTCATTTGTAAGCTTGGGGTGTTTTTTTTAAATCAATACTTGTAACATGATTTTGAACTTTACAAGTTTGTATCTTGTTATAGTTGGAAGTGGATTTTACTGAAATCCTTATGTTTAAATCTTGTTTAGGGGCTCGGGTTGTTTTAGTAGCTTGGAAAGCTCGGATTCCCTTAAAATGATGTTTTTATATACTTTCTTTTGACAGGACCATTTATTTTACTTTAAACCATTTAATGAAACATTGTTTTTTTTTATATAGCTAAATGAATATCTTTATTTTTCTTATTAATGAAACTTAAATGTACATATTATAGTTTTTTTTTAGACCCTGTGTATTTCGTTCGTTGCCTCGGTGGCGTGTCACATACCTCTAATCCGCCTATGGTGGGTTGGGGTGTGACATTTAGTGGTATCAGAGCTCTAGTTTATGGTAAAATTTCGGGACGAGTGACGACGACATGAGAGTATAATGATCACTCATAACACATGATATTGGAAATATGTAGTTGCATTACATGAATGCATAGACTTGTCATTGTTATGCTAAAATGATTAACCATACACATTATGTTGTTGTATGGCATAGCACGCATTGTATTCATGCAAATTTGAATGGACAGGTCAGATATGGATCTAAACCAGGATCCAAATCGTGAGAGATCGCCCCATTCTCGTATAGATCGCATTGAAGAAGCAGTGGGAAACTTTGTAAGGGCTGTGGGAGATCGTGGAGTTAATCAACCTGAACCACGAGTTGTACGAGCAACCGCTAAACAGTTTGCAAGAGAAAAACCGTTGGAATATCATGGGGTGGGTGATTCAATGATAGCTAATCATTGGATCATGGACATGGAGCGTATTTTTCGTATGCTGGAATGCACGGAGTATCAGAAAATTGTTTTCTCTGCGAACACATTAAAGGGTGAGGCACAAGATTGGTGGGTGAATCTTATCGATCAGGGAGTACCAACTACTTGGGAGAGATTCAAGGAGGAGTTCCATAAGCGTTTCTTTCCAAGAGCTGCCCAACAACAAAAGAAGAAAGAATTTGATAACTTACAACAAGGAGAGATGACTGTGGTGGAGTATACCGCTCAATTCAATGCTTTGTTACGTTTTGCACGACATACAGTTCCTTCGGAAGAAGATAGGGCTCGAAAATATGAGGAGGGATTAAGAGATAATATTCGAACCCGGGTGGAAACTCATCGATATGATACTGTTGCCAAAGTTCAGGACACAGCAATTGTGGTGGAGCAAAGTATTAATAAATTCAAACAAAGTCAACAAAGTAAACGATCATTGGAGGGTAAAGGGCAAAGTTCAGGTGGTCCACCAAAGAAGATGTTTTCAAGGAGTTTTGGACCGAGTACCATTGGTCGTGTTTCTGAGGGCAAGTCATTGTGTAAGATATGTAATAGCTACCATGGAGGAGTTTGTTATTTGGTTAGTACTTGTACTATATGCAACCAAATAGGACATATAGCCAGAAATTGTCCTCAAACCCGTATTCAATCGCCGAGTTCTAGGAATTCTACTCCAGATATGAAAAATTGATGTTTTGAATGTGGTGAGCCGAGCCACTTTGTCAAAGACTGTCCTAGAAGGCGGGCACAAGGAACAGGTTCTATGGGGTCAAGTGTACCAAGACCCAGATCAAGTGCAGATAAAGGCAAGGAAGTTGAGCAACGTCAAGGTCGGTCCTTTCGACTAAATCCAGGGGATATATCTGCTACGGATTCAGTAGTTTCAGGTATGGTACCTATCTGCTCATATCCAGCACGTGTTTTAATAGATTCAGGATCTACTCACTCGTTTGTGTCGCATGAATTTATTGAGCACTTACATGGTATGTCAGAACCTTTAGGGTACGATTTATCAGTATCTCTGCCATTAAGTAAACCGTTGGTGACCTCTTCCGTATTTAATGCTTGTGATATCCAAATTGGTGATAGAGTGTTAACTGTTAATTTAATTCCATTAACCGTTAACTACTTTGACGTGATATTGGGGATGGATTGGCTGTCTAAAAATCAAGCTACAATTGATTGTGAACGAAAGATAGTTACGTTCCGTTTGCCAGGACAGGGAGAATTTAATTTTCAGGGAACGGGGCTAGTAGCACCACCGTATCTTATATCAGCAATTCAGGCGGGGAAATTATTAAAGAAGGGTGGTCAAGGATTCTTATGTTCTATTATTGATACTAGAGTTGAGGGGGACCGAGTTGAAAATATCTCCGTGGTACGGGAGTTTCCGGATGTATTTCCCGAAGACTTGCCCGATGTACTGATTGATCGTGAAATTGAGTTTACTATTGAAGTAACATCGGGGTCTCAACCAGTGTCTAAATCACCATACAGAATGGCACCCGTGGAGCTGAAAGAATTGAAAATTCAACTACAAGAGCTACTGGATAAGGGGTTTATCCGACCTAGCGTGTCACCGTGGGGAGCTCCAGTATTATTTGTGAAGAAAAAAGATGGTACTATGCGTATGTGTATTGATTACCGGGAACTAAACAAGTTAACAATAAAGAACAAGTATCCGTTGCCGCGAATCGATGATCTCTTTGACCAGTTACAGGGAGCTCGGGTATTTTCAAAAATTGATTTAAAGTTGGGTTATCACCAATTGAAGGTTAAAGAAGAGGATGTGGAGAAGACGGCTTTTAGGACTCGTTACGGCCACTACGAGTTCTTGGTTATGCCATTCGGAGTTACCAATGCTCCAGCAGCCTTTATGGACTTGATGAATCGGGTATTTAAAGAATATCTAGATGAGTTCGTGATTGTTTTTATAGATGACATCTTGATATACTCAAAGAGTGTTGAAGATCATGAGAAACATTTACGGTTGATACTACAACGACTTCGTGAGAAGAAGTTATTTGCGAAACTAAAGAAATGTGAATTTTGGTTAACTGAGATTGCTTTTCTAGGGCATGTAATTTCTGAAAAAGGGGTTTCTGTGGATCCTCAAAAAATTGAAGCCGTGGTTAATTGGGCAAGGCCAACAAATGTGTCAGAGGTTAGAAGTTTCTTGGGATTAGCTGGGTACTACCGACGATTTGTAAAAGATTTCTCAAAAATTGCAATGCCAATGACCCAGTTATTGAGAAAGGATATTACATTCACGTGGAGCTCAGAATGTGAGGAAAGCTTCAAGGAGTTGAAGAGACGACTTGTAATAGCGCCGATTCTAACTATTCCTTCAGGAAATAGGGGTTATGTTATTTTCAGTGATGCTTCTTATCGGGGTTTAGGTTGTGTTTTGATGCAAAATGACAGGGTAATAGCTTATGCTTCACGCCAATTGAGACCTCATGAGGTAAATTATCCGACCCATGATCTAGAACTAGCGGCGGTTATTTTTGCCTTGAAGATTTGGAGGCATTATCTCTATGGTGAGAAGTGTGAGATCTTCACAGATCATAAAAGTTTAAAGTATTTGTTTACCCAGAAAGAACTCAATATGAGGCAAAGAAGGTGGCTGGAGCTGATGAAAGACTATGATTTGTCTATTCACTATCATCCGGGGAAAGCAAATATAGTAGCTGATGCCTTGAGTCGTAAGACAACAGAGAACATGATTTACGCTTTGACCACTCAGAAGCAATTAATCCATGAAATGGAACGATTAGAACTTGAAGTTATTCCAGAAACTGGGGGTGGTCTATTAGCAGCTATCATAGCACAACCAGTATTGGTGGATGAAATCAAACTAAAACAACTTCAAGATCCAACTCTAAAGAAAATTCATGATGAAGTGTTAGAAGGTAAGCAATTAGAATTTGTTATTGATCGTGATGTGTTGAAATTTTGAAATCGGGTTTGTGTACCCAATGTTGATGGCATCAAAGAACATATTTTGGAAGAAGCGCACAATACCAAGTATTCAGTTCATCCTGGAAGTACTAAGATGTATCGGGATTTACGTGAAATTTATTGGTGGTCAGGTATGAAACGTGAGATTGCTAGCTATGTATCAGAATGTCCAAGTTGTCAACAAGTGAAAGCGGAACACCAAGCACCTGCAGGGTTACTGCAACCATTATCGGTGTCTGAATGGAAATGGGAGAATATTACTATGGACTTCGTGACAGGTCTACCACAGTCTACGAATCACAATCATGGTATTTGGGTTATTGTTGACAGATTAACTAAATCAGCACATTTTCTACCTGTTAAAATCACGAAACCTCAGAAGTTGGCCGTATTATATGTAAAAGAAATTGTAAGGCTACACGGAATTCCAGTTTCTATTGTCTCAGATCGAGATAGTAGTTTCACTTCTAAGTTCTGGGAGGAGTTTCAAAAAGCAATGGGAAGTCATCTATATTTTAGTAGAGCATTTCATCCTCAAACAGATGGCCAGTCAGAACGCGTAATCCAGATATTGGAGGATATGCTACGTTTATGTGTTCTTGATTTCGGGAGGGATTGGGAACGTCATCTACCGTTGATTGAATTCTCGTACAATAACAGTTTCCAATCAAGTATCGGAATGGCACCTTACGAGGCTTTGTATGGACGTAAATGCCGCTCACCAGTGTGCTGGACAGAGGTAGGAGAAGAAAGGTTATTGGGGCCTAAACTGGTTGAGTTAACCAATGAAAAAGTGAAAATAGTTCAGCAACGACTTCAAACAGCTCAAAGCAGGTATAAAAGCTATGCCGATAAGCATAGGAGATCATTAGAATTTGAAGTTGGTGATCGAGTGTATTTGAAAGCATCGCCTTCAAAGGGCATTACCAGATTTGGGAGACATAGCAAATTGAGTCCAAGATTTGTAGGGCCGTTCGATGTTATCGAAAAAGTAGGTCCAGTCGCGTATCGTCTAGATTTACCGGATGAAATGGCTAATGTTCATAATGTGTTTCACGTCTCGATGCTACAAAAATGTTTATCCAAACGAGATCAAACGGTCAAGCCAGGACAGTTAGAAATTCAAGAGAATTTAACATTTGTTCAACAACCAGTTGAGATTGTGGATCGTAGAGATCAAGTGTTGCGTAATAAAACAATTCCTAAAGTTCTAGTTCGATGGCAAAGTCAAACTAGAGAGGAGCTTACTTGGGAAAGAGAAGACGAGATGCGTACAAAATATCCGTATTTGTTCCAGACGTGAGGTAATTCAAGTTTGGGGACAAACTTCCCTTTAAGGAGGGGAGAGATGTGATACCCGCACCCGCAGTTTATATTTAAATTCATATATACATGCATTTATCATGATTAGTAGTGTTTATTAACACATGTTTAAGTGGGTTTCGATTCACTAGTTGAATGTGGGTGTCCGTAAGGGAACCCAGTAGTAGGCCATAATAGCAGCCCATATTTGGGGTATGAGATGAGAAGTCCCATTGAGATGGGCAATAATACGGATAATACCTTACGTGCTTAAATGTTTATTAAGGCTTATGTGAGTTATTATTTTTATTGTTGAAATACAATATGTATTGTTAAATACAATTTTTGTGGTCATTTTGGGAACCTTTGTGAGTACGAATTGGACAAGTTACATAATTAGTTGGCTAGTTAGTAACTTATGTAAATATTTGGGACCCAAGAGAAATATAGACAAATATTCATTTATATTTGGGAGTTGATTAATTAGTTTGAAAACTAACCGGGGGTGTAAATAGTAATACCTAGGAGTTGAGGACTTGGGCCTTGATTTTAGAAACTAAGTTAGATATGTATCAAAACCTAAGATTTTTAAATAAAGAAAACGTCTTCTTCATCTTCATAGCGGCCGAACAGAGAGTTTGAAGCAGCGGGGGTTTCGGTGACGTTGGTCGTTGCATGCCTAACTTAATGACGTTTATTTCAGATTCTAATCACACATTCGAACTCGTGAAGGTAAGAGGGTTAATTCTATGTCTTTCTTTTGCAATTTTGATGATGTTTTTCCGCGACCCATTTTAAAGGGTGATACATATATGTGATCTATATATGTAGGGATATCATTGGGAGTAACTAGGGCTAGCTTTGCGAAGGAATTTGGGATTTCTAGACTTTATTTGAACCTATTCGTGAGGTGAGTGATTTTAATCTTGCCCCTTGGAATTATTCATGTTAATATTCATTTGGATGATTTTGTTAAACTTATTAATTAAATTATTCATGTTGGGTTATTATTGGGCAAATTCATGTATTTAGTTTTAGCCCAATTGAATTGTTAAAGCATGTTGCTATGAATTATGTGGGCATGTTGAGTTGCTTATTTGGGTCACTAGGGGTTATGTATCAAGCCACCGGTAGTAGTTTTGTGCCTAAATGGCAATAAGATCGTCGGTCTGAAGTTAAAGAGATCGAGTCTTAGCTAGTTGCGCGGACTTATTGGCGAGGAGTCGCGGGCTAGTATGGTGGAACGTACATGATTGCTCTTGCGACTATAGTAATGTGTAATTGAATGGATGTGAGCATGTCTTTTAATTCCACATGCATGATTATTATTATTCATTAAGCCTTGGCTTAAACAAATCTATAAATGTGTGGTTATATAAATAACCACTACAGGTGAACAATTGGGAGAGAAATCCGGGAAGTGAATGGAGCTCGGAAATGCGCAAGTTGGGGACTTCATATGTTTATTAAGTCTTCTAATGCTATGTTAATTAGAATCTACGGTTGTATAATAGGAAAAATCTTGTTAGAAGGTTTAGTTGTACATTATATTTAGTTTTCATTTGTAAGCTTGGGGTGTTTTTTTTAAATCAATACTTGTAACATGATTTTGAACTTTACAAGTTTGTATCTTGTTATAGTTGGAAGTGGATTTTACTGAAATCCTTATGTTTAAATCTTGTTTAGGGGCTCGGGTTGTTTTAGTAGCTTGGAAAGCTCGGATTCCCTTAAAATGATGTTTTTATATACTTTCTTTTGACAGGACCATTTATTTTACTTTAAACCATTTAATGAAACATTGTTTTTTTTTTTATATAGCTAAATGAATATCTTTATTTTTCTTATTAATGAAACTTAAATGTACATATTATAGTTTTTTTTAGACCCTGTGTATTTCGTTCGTTGCCTCGGTGGCGTGTCACATGCCTCTAATCCGCCTATGGTGGGTTGGGGTGTGACACATGAAATACCAGATAATTCAAAAAACATTTAAATCATGTAACTGCCATATAATCATACGGATGCCTCATGATTCTCCGATTACCGTGTCCTCAACCAACGCTCTACCGTTGACTACAGTCAACTACTTATCTCAATTATCAAATATATAATTTATGAAATTCGAATATGCATTTTTAAAACAATGATTTTCTAGAACCGACATGACAAAAATAATATACAAGTACACACACACACATACAAGGGTAATTTACTAAAGGGAGAAGGATTTTTGGTAATTCCAATTAACGAGAGCAAATTTATAATTGTGCACACTTGAAACTTTAATGCTCTTTTCTTTAATTAATAATATATTCTATATATATATATATCTAATAAAAATTATATATGTATATATATACATAAGGTTATTTTACAAAAGGCACAAGGATAATTTAGTAATTCTATTTATAATTGTACACACTTTAAACTTTACAAAATGTTACAAAAGGCAAAATTGAAATTTTATATAGTAAAATAATATATATAAATGGGTAATTTGGTAATTCAATTTAGTTTGTTAATACACACATTAAATAGATCAATAATAATAATAATAAATTATAATATGTATATAAATACACATATGTAGAAAATGATAATTTACAAAATTAACGTAAGACTTGTTTGGTAATTCAAAGATTCATTAAAATATGTCTTACGACTCAAACAAGCCTTGTCAAACAACCCTTAATTTACAAAAGTAACTTGGCTTGTTTGATAATTCAAAGATTACTTGAAAAATGCCTTAAGGCTCAAACAAATCTTGGCAAACAAGCTGTAAGTTTCTATTGCATGGATAGTATCTTGATGTAGATAGATGAAATGTGCCAATAGTAACTTAAGGCTTGTTTGGTAATTTAAAGGTTTCTTGAAAGATGTCTTAAGGCTCAAATAAGCCTCAAGAACCATTCAATAGTAACTTGTATAGATAGATGTGATGTGAAATTACTAAATAACTAAATTATAAATCCAAAATAACCATTAAGGCCAAATTAATTTGGTATCTAAGGAATATTCCATTTTTGCTTATTTTATATAATAGTATAGATATAGATTTTTGCTCACCCATTTTGGTTCACCAGTGCTTACTTAGGATTCACTGGGTGACACTTGTCCCATTTCATTCCATTTTGTATGCTTTTTGCTAGTTCCTCTTGGATCTACTAAAAAAAAGAAGAAGGGTAAATTACCTTTTACCCTTGTGGTTTACCTTTGTGGCACTTTACCTCCTTATAGTTAAAATGTAACACACTACCCCCCCCCCCCCCCCCCCCCCCCCCCCCCCCCCCCCCCCCCCCTTTGGTTTGCCTCTGTGACACTTTACCCCCTTGTAGTTTGGAATATTACACATAACCCCCCTGTGGTTTTCCTGTGTGGCACTTTGCCCCCCCTGTAGCCAAAGTAAATTGTTTAAATGACCAAAATGACATTTTTCTTCTTCATCACTCTAATATACATGTTACACATATATATGATAGAAAAAATCCAGAGCAAGGAGGTCAATTGAAAAAACTAGAGCAGTGATTCTACTTAAAATTTTAAACTATTTTTTATAGTTATGAAAATAATATTTCAAAGTATACATTTTTTCTTTTTTATTTTGAATTTTGAATAGATTTTTGACTCCTTTTAATAAAGTAGTGCATTATACATGGGTGAGAGTCTTATTTTCTCTCTGTAGATCTTTCTGGTTTTTTCATTGACTTCACTGCTCTGGTTTTTTTCAATCATATGTGTGCGTAACAGGTATATTAGAGTGATAAAGAATAAGAGGTCATTTTGTCATTTAAACAATTAATTTTGGCTATGGGGGGGTGTAAAGTGCCACAAAGGCAAATCACAGGGGGTTATGTGTTACATTCCAAACTACAGGGGAGTGAAGTGCCACAGAGGCAAACCACATGGGGGTTATGAGTTGCATTTCAAACTAAAGGGGGGTAAAGTATCACAGAGGCAAACTATAGGGGGTAAAATATAATTTACCCAAAATAAAAGGAAAAGGGTAAATTTCGCTAACACTCCCTCAACTATTGCATATTTTCAAATACCCCCTCAACTATAAAACTCGACAAATTGACCCCTCAATTATTATAATTTTTCACTAACAAGCCTTCCATTAGGATGTCGTCGAAAAAAAATGAATAGTTTTATATCATGTTACGACCAACGTGATATGAAAGTGTTAAAAATGTGACATTTTTACCTCTCCTTTGAATTGTTGAACATTTTAGAACAAAATTCCCTCAAATTTTGTATACAACAAAGAGCCATTATGTGTGCAACAAATGATAATTTTGCCCTAAAATTTTCAATGCCCAAAGGAGGGATAAATTAATACATCATGTTAATATTTTTGTATTATATGTTACTCACATGATACAAAAAAAATGTTAATTTTTTGGATGGAATTTTATCAAAAGACATGTTAGTGAAAAAATTCAATTGTTGAAGGGTGAATTTGTCTAATTTTATAAATTATGGAGGTATTAAAAAAAGAGTCATATATGAGAGAGTGGTACTGTTAGAGGTGTCAAACGTGGCGGCCCGCCCCGCCCCGCCACCTTAACGAGTTGGGCGAATTTTGGCGAGTCACGGGGCGGGTCGGCGAAATAAACGGGGCGGGGCGAATTGACTCGGTAAGGGATATAGAGTGATTTGCCCCAACCCACTAATTCGTGGGTCAACGGGGCGAGGCGAGGCGGGGCGGCTAACTCGCGGGTTGGTTGGCGAATTAGCCCGCGAGTTGCTTGCAAAAACTTATTTTTAATTTTAATTAAAAAAATTTCTAAAAAGTAGTTTAATAAAATACTTTATTTAAAAATAGTTTGTTGAAAAAATTATTTGGAAACTTTTTTTTTTTTCAAAAATTTATTTTCTACTTAAAAGTTTAATAAAATTGTTTATTAATAAATAGTTTATTTGAAAACAATTAAATAAAAAAAATTTATTCACGGGTTGGTGAGGCGGGGCGGGGTGGGTTCGTGAGGCGAGGCGGGTTACGAGGCGAGGCGAGGCGAGTCGGTGGGTTAGACGAGCTAGGTCACGGAGCGAGTTGTGGGTTGCAAAAATGGAAGTCGACTCGGACCCATATCCAATGAATTGAGTCACGAGCTGGGTTCAACCACGGGGCGAGATGAGTTGCGACTCGTCAAATGACGAATCGGGGCGGGGCAATTCGCCCCGTTTGACACCCCTAGGTAATGTAATTCAACCCAAAAAATAAAATAAAATAAAATAAAAAGAGTAATAGTAGTAGGCTAGTAGCAGAAATCTGGTGTCGGTAATAGCTTTCTTAATGGCAAATTGGCAATGCTCTTTTTCAAGGTCCCACAACCAGTTCATAAAAGTCAACAAACAAGACTTTTACTTTCCAAATTTAGGACAAATTTAACCATTCACATTCCACCAAAGTTCAGCACAATTTCCCAAAAGCACATGTATATATATATATACTACTGTACATATATGTGCGACACAAACTACAATTAAAGAGTGGCGTTTGGTAACAGACGTGATGAGACAACAGGCACCCACGTCACCAATTTCTGAGCATCAGGAGAAATTATTCTGTGATCCTGGACCACTTATTCAACAAGTTAATGTGATACTCCCTCCGTCTTATTTTATGTGTCCCTTTTTGAGAATCCAATTATTTAAGGGGACAAAAAGAATCTACACCTACTTTCCATAATTGTTCATAATCATTGCACATTTTTTTTGGTGTTGATTGTGAGGAAGGATAGTTTGAAAAACTAAATAAAATTTACATACTAATTTAAGAAAGTGAACAACAATTTTGGGACAAATCAAAAAGGATAAGGGGACACAAAATGAGACGGAGGAGTAGTATATTTAGATCACACAAAATGTGTCAAAATGGGAAAAAAAAAAGTTGATTTGGTCCGCTCTGCAGCTTGGGTATCTGTGCTTAATATCTTGACTTTTGTTAACAGAGCTGACAAGACCATGTTTTTTTTTAGTAATACTAAGTACACCTAAACGGGACACCTAAACTATTTACCTGTTAATGTGGATTTCTAAAATCATTCATTAGTTATAAAAAAAAGTTTAAATTATTTTTCAAAATATCATGACACATCAGCAGGTAGATAGTTTAGGTATCCTGTTTAAGTGTCCCTAACATTACTTTTTTTTTTTTTGAGGTCAATTTGGCACGTGTAATTTGAAACCACTATTTCAGCTTACTTAACTGGTGGTGTAAGAGCACACAATAATTTCTCAAGAATCAAATGGAAGTTTTTGCTTAAGGAGAAAGTTATTCTGTTCTCGAAAGACTAAATCAAAGATTTACAGTTCTTTTTAATAATCGAATTTGGTTTGCCTAACTCTTCTCTTTTTGACAAACTTCACTTACATGAACTCGGACTCCCTCTCTCTCTCTCTCTCTCTCTCTCTCTCTCTAGAATAATATGTTGTTTTTAGGAGAATCTACGTGGCCACCGGTTTTGACTGTACATGTCAGGCATTCTTAAGAAGAAAAGTTTTGAGAGGACTAGAAAGTTAATTAGGAGATGCCCAGATTAAACAAAAGATGTTTTGAAAATACAGACTTAGAATATGTGATTATTTGTGAACATGACTGACCAACAAACGAATCTCATTCTTTCTTAGTAGTATCTTAGAAATGTAAGCATGAATTACATTAGAGTAATGACAGAGACATCCGAAATAATTATTTAAAAGGAAAACACTTCTCTGCAGTTGGTACAGTGCTGTGCAAACTATGCATTTCACAGTTTGCACAATGTTTTTTCTAAAACTGTTTCTGTTTTTTTTTTTCCACCAAAACTATTTGTGTTTGTTTGAACACTGTGCAAACTGTACAGAAGTGCTTTTCTATTTAAATAAAAGACATTGAATAATGCAATAAGGTGTAACTCTTCTTTAATTCACATAAAATAAATAATAAAAAAAACAAAAAACCTTTTCTTTTACTATTGCAAAACAAATGAACATAAATATTTCTTTAATTTCTAAATTAATACCGACCCTGAAACAAATTTAGATTACCAAATTAGTAAGCTTACTATTTTCCATAACAAAAACAAAAATAGTTTGATGCAAGAGAAAACTAAAAAATACATTTGACAACCAGACTAAATAAAACTTTTCTTGGTTCCGATAACTAAAGAGCACAAACTTAATTTTCAAAAGTGCCTAAGAGTCCGTTTGGGTTAGCTGAAATATTAAGTGATTATTTTTTAAGTGGTGAAATATTAAGTTGTTTGGTGTTTACATATATTAGCTAAAATATTAAGTGATTATTCTAAACAAGATTGTGTTTGGCAAACAAGCTGAAAAAAGTGATTGATTGTATAAAATGACCAAAGAGGACAACATGTAAATATTCAAAGTTCTTATTTAGATGCATTTTTGCCTTTTAACAATTTAAAAGTGAAATTAAATAATTGTTTAAAAACATACTTTTTTTAGCTTAATTTTTTAGCTAATTTGTTAAAGTGCGGAAATTTTAAGTTAACCCAAACGCTTTCATTTATATACCAATCACTTTTTTCCTCAAATTTCGTAGTTCATCACTTAATTTTTAATTTTTCGCAAACTCAAACGGACTCTAAATAAATTCAACGCTATTAACATTTAAAAAAAAGAAAAAAAGAAAAAAGAAAGAAAGTAGATTCAAGAGTTTAATGGAGTTTGGCAATTGGTTGCTTAAAGTTTGAGACTACATTCTCCTTCCCAAATTCAAAACACAACTTGACCAAATTCTGAAGGTCGGTCCTTTTTTCTGGAAGTGAATCTATTAATCTACAATGTACTAATTCTTACGCCACTAGCTAAACAAAGCACCCAAAAATAAAAATAAAAAAAATAAAAATAAAATTTGAACAAAGATTTTCAACATATTCCACAAACTTTTCATCATACTCGGAACATTCTGACTAAAATGAAGAGAGAGATTTGATTTATTTTTTAAACCCAAAAAGGTCTCGCACGTGAATGAACCAAAACTCTTCAAATGACATCACGTGCTTTCTTCGTTTTACTTTTGGAGGAAGCCCTTTATAATTAATGGAAGTTTAGTGAAAAGTTCTCATTTTAGATTGATTTAAAGGACAATTCATTTTTTTTTTTGTCAAAACTCCATAGCCAGTGAAACTTAAACGGATTAAGTCTCTATGTTTTAAAAGATATATAAACTTTCAGAAAACTTTTTACGTGAAATTTCCCATGTCTAGTTCAATTTTTTGCAAAAGTTTTGTAAATTTTACTCAATTTTTATAGTGTAAAGACTTTTTACTAAAATAAAAAATAGGTTGGACCGAAAACTAAATAAGTCTATTTTAGATGACTTTTTGACTAGATTTTCCTATAATAAGAAGTACATGGAAAAAACTTAGATGCATTTTCTATTTACACATGCTATTTTGATATATAATTGGTCTACATGTATATGATGCTGTCTATGTGCACTACACATGGAAAAGACTTGCATACATTTTCTACTTCACCCTGTAGGAGAAAGCTTAGATACATTTTCTTACTAGCACTTTGTATTATTATGATATGTAATTAGTCTACATATGCAATATTTTTGTGAACTGCTTTTTTTTTTTTTTTTTTTTTTTTTGGGGGGGGGGGGGGGGGGGGGCGAGCCTCAATTGTGCTTCTCAAGTTGTTTGGGTTATGCTTCTGCGATCCAATTGCGGGTCTCTTCTGTTAGCTAGAAGAAGAACAAGTTCAAAAGCTTTCTACGGAAACAATACAAAGTATGCCGCAAATGAAATCGAATTGGTGACGAGAAGTACAAGAGGGTGCCGCGAGAGACTCAGAGAGGAAACAAAACTAGTTAATAATTGATGGAGAAATTTTTAGGTATTTTGTGAGTTCCACTTGGTAGTCCTGCATGGTTAACTAAAAATATCTGAAGTTAATGTGATGCGTTATAATTTTTGAAAGTTGGGTACAAATTGAAAGAAAAATTTTTTTACAGCACATTACCCACTCACCAAGAAAACAACCAGAAAGGAGAACCAAAACAAGAAACAAAAGTAAGATCACATCCACAAACACATATAAAAAATTTAAGCAACAAAACAAAAACAAAAACAAATCGCTGCTGGTTTTCATGCAACTAGTTAGGTTAGGGCTATTAGTTTTGGTACCCATTTCAAGGGGCGTTTATAATGAGTCCAATTGTCCAATTGCTACGGAATTCAGCTTTAAAAGTTCTTTCAAAGAATTGTTTGTAGAGCACAGATGCCCAAAATTAATAATTTAAAAAAAGTAGGTTGAAAGTTGAACACCATGAGAAAAGTGAACTCTCTCATGTGTATATAAGTTAACTATGAAAGCCATAAACAAAACATTGAATCTGTCTGGAGCAATTTCGTAAATTATATGTATGAGGTAATTAAAGTATTCGGTTCTTTAAGAAACAAAAAAGAATGGTCATTACAATATGAATTCCACAGTTCAAATCTCACTTTCAATCAATTTTGTCCAAATATTAACAAGATCGCAGATAGGTCCAGCTAGAGCCCTTGGTACAAAAATTCCACGTGTACGCAGTACTACTATAACTTTGAAACTGAAAGATGGACAAATTTTTTTTTTGGGTCAAAAAAGATGTAACATTAATTTTAGAGTTACAGCCAGAAAAGAAGAACATTATACCACACACTGACACTCTTATATATATACAATAGAATTAAGAAAATAGACTAGAACTGCAATAGTTATCACAATACTACGATAGTATTATCAAGCCTCACAATTAATACCCTCCATCCCACATGGTAGTGTAAGAAAAAATCTTGAAACTAAAACCGAAATGGACCGACTAAATCGATCTAACGGTCGGTTTACTAAAAGAGACACATTACCTAAAAATAGACCGATATAATAACAGATAAAATCTATAAAATTGAGACCAAATTGAGCCTTTAGTTGGTGTTAAAAATACTCTAAAACCGACCAAATTGACCGATTTACACTCCTAATTCTACGACAGAACAACTTTGTCGTTGTACCAAGACTTGACTTCATGCATGTGAAAATTTTCCATGCTCATATTCACTTCTTTGCCCTTGAGGGCAGATTTTGTCCAACTCAATCATATTACTCATGGATGTGAAAACAAAGAAGAGCAACAGTAAAAAAGCAAAATAAATAAAAATTTAGGCAAAGATCACTAGCAGTAACTATAGATTGATCAAAATAGTAACTATAGATAGATTAAAATTTAATTTGATTTTTGGTTTGTTAAAAATTTTCTCAGAGGCTTTCACTTCATATTGATTGGACAGAAAAGTTATAATTAATACCCCGAAATAGCAAATAATTCAAAGAAGTAGGAAATGTTAAAAGATAAAATGGTTAATTGCATTTTACCCTCATGTGATTAGCCTTATTTTCACTTTACCTCCTGTACTTTGAAAGTAGACATTTATCCTCCTATGGTTTCGAACTAAAGTGAAACTGTAAAGATTTCTCCCAAAATAGCCCCCACACAGGGATTAATATTAAAATTAGCCCCACGAATGAGAGTGTAAGTGTCAAAATTAACTCCACATAAATAGTTAATCCCAAAATTAGCCTCACAACGGAGCTAGGGGCTAAAAATTAACCCTAGATAGTTGGATTAAATGACAGCATTCTCCACACAAGGGGTGAATGTCTATTTTTAAAGTGCATAGAAATAATGTGAAAATGGGCCTAACAACAGGAGTAGAAAGTAGTTAGCCTAAGAAAAAACATAACTAGACAAAAACTTTAAATTTGTTGGGAATTTAACACGCGGAACTAAATTCCCCCAAATAAACACACACATGAGCAGTAATTAAACATGCACACCAAAGAAAAAACACACAGGTTTCTACGTGGTTCGGCCAAACACCTGCCTACGTCCACACCCGAGAGATCCATTCTTTCACTATTGAGTAAAACATGGTACAAGTTACATGAATTAAATCCCATAACCCAAATACAAAACCCTTGTACTCTCCCCACTCAATACCCCAAATAACCTGTCACAATTAATCACTGTAACATAGAAAAATCACAGAGATAAAGAAATACTCATCCCTACCTCACATCTCTATCATTGTGAACAACCCTCACAGAAAACCCCAATGATTAATATCTCTCTCACCCTAGACCATGCACCCCCATGAGGGGAGACCCCCAATTTGGTACACCAAGGGCTCACATAAATTCCTATACAACATCCCTATATATAGAGCTTACAACCCATTACTTATTGGACAAGTAATACAACTCTATCATAAAGAAAGCCAAATCACAATAGGAATCTAGCCAAATCACAATCCCTAAATTAATGGGATTATCCCACATGTGATATAACCCCAACAATCACCCCCTCTATCACTTGTGGGGAAACTGTCCAATCAATTTATCACACATAATCAGCAGCCCCTCAACTGGAGCACCCACAAAGTTGACGACTTTGTAACCGTTTTCCATTGACCGTTTTCCGTACCAGCGTGCACACCCCGAATCAATATGGTCTCAACACCTCCGATTCGTCAAACCGCGGCCAGTACATGTGCAACTGCCCCAAGTTAATTATAAGCATTAACTCCACTAGAGAAGAGCCTCGATCCCTCTTTCTCCCCAATAGGATTTCCCCTCACCATCGTCTGAACCGTGAACAAACCATCCACGCACTCACTTATATAAGAATTTTTCAACGAAGACTTGGGAGTACAACTCTACCAACCAGACAACATAAACTATCCACACTTCTCTAAACTGCCGTGTGTGATTTCAGCAATAATATTAGATTCCTCCGCAACTTTGGGATCAATATCACACCACCCAAATAGCGAACATGCTCCAAAAATATTTGATCAACATTTCTACGTGCAGTATCCTAACAATTACCTTTGTCGGATAATTGCGCCTGTGTCTGCCCCCGTATTCTTGGAACCCATCAAATTATTTTCTCCAGAAGCACATACTTACTGTACCCGGAATCTAACAATCCAAGAGAAATGGGCGTATGAGTGGAATGTGAGAACCTCTCCACCATACGCAACCTGCTACAATCACGGTAGCATCAAAATTATTTTTCGGCCCTAGATCCCAACCTGCTGCAATATATATAGGATCTATCACCAAGAAAAATAATCTCAATTCATGCAGAATCTCTCAAAACTGCACCCACCGATGAATCCGCAGCACCTGAAAACCTTAGGAACCATCTCCGACCCGAATTCCAAGTAACATAGCTATTCACACTAATCACTTGAATTCTAACCAATCAAAAACTTTAATTTGGTACACCTTATCACACCATATCACATCCCATGCCAAGTAACCCTTAACTTTAATTACACTAACATGACAGGGCTGAGCCAAGTCATATGGCCACTGCCGACGAGATTTCGTGTGCCGCAATGATGACATCGGACGTGTCCCACACACAGTCACGCTACTTCCACCGATTTGCCAATTTTTTTTTTCTTCTTCATCCTGTGTTATCTTTTAACCACCGTGCTGCTAATCTCCACTGTCACTGTGCGCCTCTGTCACCATGATCTGACCACCATAGCTCTGATACCACTTGTTGGGAATTTAACACGCGGAACTAAATTCCCCCAAATAAACACACACATGAGCAGTAATTAAACATGCACACAAAAAAAAAACACACAAATTTTTACGTGGTTCGGCCAAACACCTGCCTACGTCCACACCCGAGAGATCCATTCTTTCACTATTGAATAAAACATGGTACAAGTTACATGAATTAAATCCCATAACTCAAATACAAAACCCTTGTACTCTCCCCACTCAATACCCCAAATAACCTGACACAATTAATCACTGTAACATAGAAAAATCACAGAGATAAAGAAATACTCATCCCTACCTCACATCCCTATCATTGTGAACAACCCTCACAGAAAACCCCAATGATTAATATCTCTCTCACCCTAGACCATGCACCCCCATGAGGGAAGACCCCCAATTTGGTACACCAAGGGCTTACATAAATTCCTGTACAACATCCCTATATATAGAGCTTACAACCCATTACTTATTGGACAAGTAATACAACTCTATCATAAAAAAAACCAAATCACAATAAGAATCTAGCCAAATCACAATCCCTAAATTAATGGAATTATCTCACATGTGATATAACCCAACAAAATTTGCTAATTGATACTACTCCTACAAATTATATGATTTTGAGATTAAAATAACAATATACTGATTTTCATATCTCGAATGAATCCAAAAAAGTACTAGAAAGAATCACAAAGTAAGTCCAACAGGAGCCAGAAAAGGTTAGGATGCTTCGTCCCCCCCACCCCCCCTCCCCCCCTCTCTCTCTCTCTCTCTCTCTCTCTCTCTCTTTACTTATAAATTCACCACCTCTCAACAATCATACTCATAGTAACTTGTGAGTTTTGGTTAGTGCGTGTCTTTGTTCTCTAATTCTCGCTGCTGCGTTTTAATTTTTAATCCTCTGTTTTCTTTTCCGTTCACTAGCTCATCACATTGTGGAAACAGAGTCCTCTGTTTCTCTCTCTTAACAAACCTCAAAACCTTCAGGTACTAGCATTCAAATTCCGATTTTCTCTATTGGGTTTTTGAATTTGGTTCTGAATTTGATTTAAATCTTTATAATTGTTCAGTCCTAGAGAGAGAATGACCAACCAGAGTGTGGTGGTTTCGGATGCGAAATCGGGGATTGGGATGGCAATAATGCTGAACTCGGCTCTGTTCTCGCCTGCAACGGCGAAGCCTCCGCCGGCGGGTGGGTATGCCGTCGTTTCGAGGAAGAAGTGGTTAAAGAGGCTTGAAACGGGTGGAGGTGGGCCCAGGATCAATGCTTGGGTTGATTCGATGAGAGCGTCTTCTCCAACTCATAAATCCTCTGTTTCTCTCTCTGAAACTGACGATCAGAACTCTTCTTGGATTGTATGTCACATTTATATATATATATATATATGTATATATATCTATTTGTGATTGTATATTTATGTTTGTGTATTTATTGTTGTGAAAATAGATTCGACATCCCTCGGCGTTAGGGATGTTTGAGGAGATAACAAATGGTTCAAAAGGGAAGCAAATAGTTGTGTTTCTTGATTATGATGGGACTCTGTCTCCAATTGTTGAAGACCCTGATTTGGCTTTCATGACCAATGAGGTTCGATTATTTTATTTATATATTTATATGTGTATATTCAGCGGCGGATTTAAAAAATTATTTAATTTTTTTGGTCCTATTTATACATATTTTAAATTTAATATGACAAAATTTTAATGTTAAAGGAGACTTTTGGATCTATTTATACATATTTTGTGTATAATTTGAACCTAATATGACATATTTATAATATTAGGAGTGTATTTATAATTGTAAATTTTTTTATAAGTACAAATGTGCAATTTTCAAATAATCTGAGTTGGACTTAAGCCCCTAACCTTTCACTTTCTCGTGAATCCGCCCCTGCTTATATTATTAATTAATCTACTATTATTGATATTATAAGCATTCTCATATATTCTCTTACTTAATTTTCTCAATTTTCTTTGGTATGGTTTTGTATATCATCAGATGAGAGATGCAGTAAGGGATGTCTCGAAGCATTTCCCTACAGCCATAGTTAGTGGAAGGTGCAGAGCCAAGGTACATTTTGTATCACATACACACACACACACCCATATATATATATATATATATACACACACACAATCAAAATAAGTTTTTTTCTATGGCAATAATGATTAATTTAAACATGTTATGTAGGTCTACAAGTTTGTAAGATTATCAGAGCTGTACTATGCGGGTAGTCATGGCATGGACATCAAGGGACCAACCAAAGATCGCAAATATAGAAAGGTGACTACGGATGAATTACTATTTTAAGAGTTTTGAAAATGAACCCAACGGCAACAATATATATGTAAAATTTTAATTCTATCTTTTAAGTGAAGAGGCAAAAAAATGGAAACTTACAAACTACAATATGTAAATCACGTCCGACTGGGATGGTGATTCAAATCCGAGACCTCCTACAGAGAAGCTTTTGGGATTGGTGTTATTGTTAAGTCACCAACTAATTCAAAAGCTTAACTGGTAGACTTTAATTAACCGAGTTTACTTGAATCAATTCGGTTTTTTACCTTTTTTTTTTTTTTTTTAATTATTATTTCAGGGTGACCAAGCTGTTCTCTTTCAACCCGCCAAAGAATTTTTACCCATGATCAATGAGGTTTGTTTTCTCTTACTTTCAAGTAGTAAGTACTAAGAAAAGTCTCATCCAAAAAAGTACTAAGAAACTAAGAAAGTAAAATGATGGAAATTTAAATGCATTAATGTTTAATATTTTCAGGTATACAAAACTTTGTTAGAGAATACTAAATCCACACCAGGAGCTAAGGTGGAAAACAACAAGTTTTGCATTTCTGTTCACTTTCGCTGCGTTGATGAAAAGGTATAATCAAATCCATCTATTAATATATATATATATATATATATACGCACGCAAATATATACATATGTATATTGTTGCCGAGATATCCACAATCGAATCCGTAGGCTTTGTTTGGTTTTTGGATTTAGTGAGGGGAAATATTAGAAAACATAGAGGCTTGGTTAAAAAGGAAAACATTGAGGAAAGTACGTAGGAAAGGAAAGAGAACAAATTGAGTAATGAATTGAATTTTTTTGAATATTGTGAGTCATTTTTTCTTTTCTTAATTCATATATTATATTTATATTTAATTTTAAAAATTTTAATTTTTAATAATGTTATTCAAGCATGAAAATAAATAGAAGGAAAAACACAAGGAAATTAGTTTTCTTTACCTTTTCTTTTCCCTCGCAAAATTCATAAAGAAACAGAGCTCAGTTAGGTACAAGATTGTTGGTAAACTTCGGATATATCCGCTTTTATTTTTTATTTTTTATTTTTTTTTTACCACTAAGCCACTGGGTTAAATTGGGAATTTTCATTCAAGAAGGAAGAAAAACCATATGTTAATTCTATTTTTTTTTCCTCTAGCTAGACTTATGTTTTATTATCTAATATTGGTATTATTTTTTTTTTAAATTCAATTCAGAATTGGACTGCATTGGCAGAGGAAGTTAGGTCAGTGCTCAATGAGTATCCAAAGCTTAAACTGACTCAAGGGAGGAAGGTAATTGTTTGAATTTTCAAAAAGCTCTGACACCATATTAAAATTTGGGTAAGTTTATAATGATGAGAATGTAAGTTTTAATCGTTGGATGAACATCTAGCAATAAATGCATCTTGAAAATCTTATGACCAGATGCTTATTCAACGGTTAAAACCTGTCTTCTCATATGAAAAGTTTCTCACAATAGACTTACCCTTAAAATTTTGAAAGGCTATGATACCATCCTCTTGAAACCACCGTTGATAGTCAATATTGTCACAAAAATGTTGGTTTGGAGATGTACACCTAAATGATGTACAGATCTCCAAGATTTACCATTTTAAAATATTTGTTTATTTCTTTTATTTGAGAAGATTGAATGTATGTTAGATAAAATTGAAAATTAAGTACTAAAAATTATAAATATAAAAATTTGCAGTAATTGAATTTATAATATTGAAAATAGTGTGTCAAGTACTGAAATAGACTACATTCAGTGATTGTTGACTAGTAAAATTTTTTGAAAATTAAATTTTTTTACTTAAAATTTTTAATAAATTTTTATTTACTTTTACAATTAAGTTATACGTTATCAACTACACTGAGTTATTTCCACCATTTTTTACTTGTCTATGAAATATTCTAGCCACACATATATTCTCACCTAGAAATACTAATAGACATTTTGAAACCATCGTTTTTTGACCAGATCTTTCTACACTACTAAATTTTAAATTACAATTTCCAACAAGTATGACTAGAAGTAAAACTCATTTGTCGGTTTCCTGATTATTGTTAATAGGAACAACTGGCCAAAAAGGTTGGTTGATTAATTAAAGGATTAAATATATTTACACCCTCTATGGTTTGACCGATTTATATTTATCGTTTTGTGGTTTAAAATTTAGCATTAATACCTCCTATGGTTCGGATGAAAGTGCAAAATTTGGTAAGGAATTAAAAGGGGTAAGTGCAAATCGGCCAAACCACATGGGGTATTTGTGCTAAAATTATCTACAACATATTTAACGGTTGCACTTTAGTCCGAATCATAAGGGTATTAGTTTTTAAATTTAAACCACAAGAAAGTAAGTGTAAATCGGCCAAACCATATGGGGTGTAAGTGTATTTAACCCTTAATTAAATTAAATTTGGTCATGGTTTTAGTTATGGTGTGGTACATGCCTAACTGGTTGCTTGTTGACACAGGTTTTAGAGATCCGCCCAACGATCAAATGGGACAAGGGGAAGGCCCTTGAATTCTTGTTAGAGTCACTAGGTGTGTTTTGACTCAAAGTTATTTATATGCAACCAAGGCAGGGACTGTCCACATACTACATATTTTTTCATTTCTTAAAATGGATAAAAAAAATTCATATTACTTCATTAAAATATAGGCATCGATACCTTAAGTTGAATCACTTTAGTGCACTCGTAAAATTACTTTAGTATCCCTATTCTAAAAAGGAACATAATTTTTTTTTTTTTTTTATCCATTTAAAAATGAACATTATGCTATTGAATGTGTTATATATATTATGGACTAATTCTGTTTGGTCATCTATTTTTAGGCTATGCAACTTCTAATGATGTTTTGCCAATCTACATTGGAGATGATAGAACTGATGAAGACGCATTCAAGGTATCTTTTTCTTGTTGTGTATTCCATTTTTATTTAGTTATTTTTTTCTCTTTATTTTCTCACAAAGCAAGTCATTTTAAATGCAATTATATGTCAATGTTAATTAGGTACTACGCAATAGAGGACAAGGGTTTGGAATCCTCGTGTCAAAAGTTCCAAAGGAAACAAATGCTTCTTATTCTTTGCAAGACCCCTCTGAGGCAAGAACATTAACTTCCAGTTTTATGTTCTCCCGCTCCGTTTGTTTTGATGTAAATGGTGAAAGTATTTCCCGGAAAATATTTTACATTGGAACAAACGGAGCCTTAAATTCTTTTTGCCCTGTTTTCTTCTTCTTCTTCTTTTTCTTATTTTATTTATTTTTATTAAAAAAAAATTTCATAGATAATTTGGTAAAAAAATTCTCATATAGGATTACTTGAGTTTAAAATGACAAACTGTTTTTAATTTTGGTCAAAAGTCCCTGATTAATGAAACTTAATCAAATCGAATTCTTAATTTATAAAATCTCACATAATTAGTTATTTGAATTTTATGAGGGACCTTTTACTGAAATGAAAAACGGGTTAGACATAAGACAAAAAGTCTATTTTATACAATTATTAACTAAATTTAAAAAAAAATAAAAAATTCCTGCTTGTGCTTATTTGATTTATTATTGTTCTTTGAATAGGTTATGCAATTTTTGCAACGATTGGTGGAGTGGAAACAATCATTAGTAGGAGATTACTTAGAGGGATACAAGCAAAATACACATTAGAGATTAACCTACCCCTTAAAATTTTGTTGGGGATGGGTTGAAATTTATGTAATTTTTCTTTTTGTGCCTTGTTTCTTTCTGAAGTCAATACAAAATGTGAAATGATGATTTTGTAATTTCAAATATATTGGAAATATAATAATGGTGAACAGTGATCACCATCTCAATACACACTCTGTCTCTGTGTTCCATGCACTGTATGCACACGTGCGAAAGAAGCATATACATGATGCAAAGTATCAAATTGTGAGTGTGTGTGTGTGTGCAAGCTGAAATTTTATGTAAAATGTTGCCATACTGTGTGATCAGCACAAAGCATTTTGAGAGAACATAGATTTGGAATAACCTCAGACAAAATTTTATAGCTTCTGATGGAAAATTTATTCAAAAGGTAATGCCCTTAAAAAAGCGCATAAAGCCCAATCAAATTCAGTCACCTCATTCTCATTTTCAGCTTCGCCAACGTTATATTGGTTTGACAGAACAGCTTCTTTCATAATATTTTATGCATACGATTGGTTTGACAGAAAAACTTCTTTCATAATATTTTATGCATATCATACAATCGTATGTAGAAATTTAACGTTGCAATTATAGTATGTATTCTTGTAATTTTCAAACAACTCTTGTAATTTTCAAAGAGCTCTGGATGCTACATATATATATAGTACAGCCTCTACTTTTTTTTCATTTTTTCATTTTTTTTTTTTTTTTTTGGGAGGGGGGGTGGGGGCGGGGGGATTTTTAGCATCAGCATCAATTCCATTCGGTCACAATGTGCATATGATATCGACACATGAGACATAAAGGTAGATATTGAGGACTACTAGTCTACTAGTATTTAGCTCCGCTCCCTAACCCTTATTATTAAGTACACTTGTTAAGGATCATATCTATATTCTGACTCCATAGCTGTCTTTTAGTTTATTAGGAAACTAGATTGTGGACCTTAGGAATGTCAAAATGGCCCATCGGGCTCGGCTTGGCACGACATAGATTGGGTTTGGCTTTGGTCTATAGGCTTCTTATCTCTTTCGGATCGGGCCGGTTAGAGGATTCATGCTCCAGATCCTACCCGAGGGCCTAGGGTCGGGCTTAGGGCATAGGGCATAGGGCCTCAGGCTGGACTTAGGGCCTCGGGCCTAGAGTCGTGCAGAGTCGGGCCTAAGTTATCTTTTTTTAATTTATTATAAGATATTAGATATATAAAGACATTATGAATATCAGAATATATAAACAAGTGAAAAAGTAATTAACGGACTATATAAAGGTTAGAGTCTAATTAGATAAAATAAAAAAAAATCCTTTTATTAAGATAAATTAGAAATAAAAATGATTACGACCGTAAGGCCCAAACAAAGTGTTTAATACTAAAAGGTGGAGAATTGCATTATTACAAGAAAAGTACATCCCTTCCCAACTAGGTTGGCACCTTCTAGTTTGTCTATCATTTGCATAACTCCGACTCAAAATTTACAAATAACTATGAAATCATATTCTAATATGAAATCATCTAGCATTACTCAATTTACTCGCAAGCTGGCAACACTATAAATTTTACTACTTGCAATTTTGATTATTATAAATTCTTAGAAATGACAAAAAAATTAATTGTAGGAAGCTTCTAGGACGAGATTCAAGTCGAGGGCCTCGGGCTGGGCTTCGAGTTGTGCTTAATCGGGTCGGGTCTCGGGCTTCAAGGGATAGGCCCAGGCCTTACTCAGGGATGTAAGGGCCTAGCGCTGGGCTGGCCCTACCTCGGACTTGGGCCAGGATTAAGGCCCATTTTTTGGGACTCGGCTTCGGACCGCCCATCGGGCTAGACTTTTTTTACATCCCTAATTGTGGGACGCCGGAGAATAATCTGTTCATTAGTTTTTTTTTTTTGGTTAAAACATTTCTAAATGATTGCTTGACTTCCACCAGGCGAAGAAAAACTCAAAGCATTTCAGTTGGTTAATTTGATTTATCTCTTTTTAAATGCTGCTTTTAGTTTAATTTCTCTCTTTCTTTCTTTCTTTCTTTTTTTTTTTTTTTTAGCTTTAAAGTTGATTTAATTTCTATATAAAGTTGGATGTCAAACAAATTCAAGTTTTTTAATAATTAATTACAATTTTAATAGCATAGGTTGATATAGCTCAAGTGACAAAGAGTTTGGCATATATAAGTCTCCTCCAATGCATAGGCTCGGGGTTCAAAACTCCTCCCCTTCCCCATAATAATAATTATAATAATAATAATAATAATATAAATAAAATAATTGCAATTTTAATACTTTCAAATAATATGTTACACAACAAGCACTTAATAATTGTGTAAATCGATTTGACATTGGAAAGCAATATTTTAGTGGCTGTAAAGGTACTTGAAAAAAGCTCGGAGAGTCGGACTCCTAGAAAATGAAGTACATTTTTTGTCTTAATGTCAAGTGTGTTTTATTATTATTATTTTTTTTATACTTATGTGGATTCGGACTGAATACACACACCACACCCTCCCCTCCCCTAATTCAATCCCAAAGCCTCATATTGGCCCACATCAAACTCCAACAAACACTACTCATTCCGACTGAAGAATAACTAAGGGACAAGCAACTAGAATCCTCTTGTCACGCCCCGACGTAGCATAAATATGAAAAGCGTTTAATTTTCTTTATGGACCCGTAGGTCGCGACAGTTTGAAGGATCGATTCCGTCCCAACCGTCGAACAGCAATAAACAATAATCAGAGTTAAGCAATCAAGACCTACAAATATTTTTCTATCTTATTACATATTACAGTATGGGTCATCTAAGGCACAGACCGCCTTGAAACAAAACAATAACTTAACGTCTATTACAGTCATCCTTAATACAAAACAGTTCATAAATTAAATCATAGGATATTGATAACAGTTCTATCATCCAAAGCAGCCGTTCTCAGTTTGCATAATCATAATGTTCCGCTTGATCAAAACCTGAAAAGCCTGAACATGAATGTCCAGGGCGCATCAACGCCGTCAGCTTCAAGAAGCTGGTGAGTATTAAAAACATAACTTTGAATGTAAAACATACTCATTTACCATTTTCCGATTAATTTAACAAGTTTATATTAAAGCAAGGAGTTCATTTAAGCACCACATTAATTGAAAGATATGATTCACGTATATGTGACCGTGTATGAGAACAATGCACGCATCTCATCTTACCGACTCTTTTCTCTCGACAAAACCCAACAATCCACTATCACACACCAGTATCTTTGAAACGCTAAGATAGCCACATTTTAACACAGGGGTGCCAGGGAATGTCCAGTTTGCCTCACAATTTGGTCCGGGGTACCAGGGAGTGTCCATTGCCTCACACTTTGACTACCTAATCCGCCATGCAAATACCGGAGGAACCCTCACGCAGTATCCAGACTCGGGTATCAGGGAGTGTCCGTAGGCCACACTTCAGCACTACCATGGGTGCCAGGGAATGTCCAAGTTCGGCTTCACACACTTTGACGCTACCATGGTCGTCAGGGAATGTCCAGTTTTGCCACCGTCGCATTTCAAAGACACACTCGCCGCAAATCTCAATCACAACACACGTTGGTACTCACTTACCAGGGAGTGTCCACACCACAATCTCAACTGCACTCACTATGCCACACTGACCATTACTCTTTTCCACACTGACCAACATTCACACTCACTATGCATGTACAACTGACACCACATGTATGTCATGCAACTTTAAAACATGAGGTAATTAACTGAATTATATAATCGACGTGCGCACGGGGATTGATAAGTCACAATTCATCGTTTTAATCGTTCAAACATATCAAATTAAGACTCCGATTTAATAAATTTTCCAAACAGTATCCAAACAGTATATAAATTTTATCCCAGACAGTCCCTTATCACAAAACAAGCAAAACTAGAAACTGCCAGAAGTCGCGCGCGCTGGCCACTCGCACGAGGGGTCGCTCGCGCGATATGCCCATTTTTCGTTTTCTTTATTAAAATTTTTCTATCTGCCAGAATACAGGAAGATCGCGCGCGTGGATCGCTTGCGCGGTCTGCCTAATTTTCATTTTTCTAATTAAAATATTTTCTGTCTGCCTGAAAATACACGTCTCGCGCGCGCGGGCCGCTCGCGTGATCGCGCGCGCGAGTTTCAGCAGAGACTTCATCTTCCTCGTGAAACTGCTCTGTTTCAGAAATTCAGGGTCTTTTTGACCCATTTTCAAATCCGGAAGCAAATAGGGCATGTAATATATGAAATTCTTTGTTTTTCAACAAGGATTAAGAATATGTAATCAATTTAACATAATTCAAACCATAGCTCTCAAATTTTATGAAAAATTAAAAGTTGTCAAAACTTAATTTCTAATATACTTTTTCATATGAACAAATTAAGCTTCAATACTTTAAACATAACAACTATGATGTATAATCTTTCATAATTATCTCTAAAAACAGATTTTGATTGAGTTTGGAAGATCATGATTTTTCAAGCCATGGATAGCAACGTAAGATCATCAATGGTGAAATACCATTTCACTTATAATAATAGCAAACAATCATGAATTTAAATTCAGAGTGAGTTAAAAAATACTCACTGTGTTTGTGTTTGGGATATGTGTTGAGAAAGAAAGACCAATAAAGAAATCCTCTTGAGCTTGGCTATGGTGGATTGAAGCTTTCTTACTCTAGAAAATTCAGCAAGGTAAACTCTCAAGCTCTCTCTTTTCTCTCTGTGTTTGAAATGCAGAAAGTGAGAATGTATGTGTGCATGTATAGAGAGTAAAATGGATGAACTTGGTGGCCGAGTAATTTCTCTTATACTCAACAAAATCAATTTTGGTTTTGAATTACTAATCACATAATATACAGGTATGTACACTTACGTATGAATACACATACAGATTTTGAAAGGGTGATATAAGCTAGTAGGGGTCAAATTAGAGGTGTTTGAAAAAGTAGTTTATGGATACAACAATAACACACACAAGATAGGTAAATCCAAACAAAGCACAAGCCAATGATCACTTGCCATTATTAGAAATAAAGCATAAGTCATGTCAAACTTTACGTCACTTCCAAAATCTGTGCAAGTTTAATCTGGCGCGGACAGTTTTGAACATAAACTGGTATTTTCGTGGCGCGGTGTTCACCACAAAAGTACAGAAAATTCATTTTTGTGTAAGAATCGATTTCCCGGTTTTATAGAAATACAGGTTGAGTCAAGAGAAAATATTTTCACCGTCTTGAAATACAGTTTTGAAATCCAACACAGGTGTTACTAAATTTGTAAAATTGCAGTTTGGCCCTAATAAGAATTTCAAATATGAAATAAAGCAAGAAATAAATTCTACACACAAGAATTTTAATTAAAATAAAAGTAGACAATGAATATAAAATATGACTATGCAAATAAATGAAAATGCAGGTTATTACACCTCTATGAGGAATCGAACCCTATTCCTCTTACTAAAAAGAGAGAGACTATGTCAATTGAACTACAACCCTCTCCACAATATCAAGGTTTATAATTGAGTAAAATGAGCATTGAATTGCTAGTATGTTCAAATCATTCCCTTCTTAAATTATTGTGACAATGTGATTGCCACTTAGAATGCACTTGCTGGTGCTAAACCTTAAGCCCTGTTGTTCCACAAAATGATAGTTTATCCAACTTATGAAAAAAAATAAAAATAAATTGGGTACACAATTCAAATGCGAGTAATGTTATGAATAATGAAAGTCTTAATCTCAACTCACCTTCTCATATATTGCACACTGATGAAGAAAATGTTAAGGAAAAACTGCTTTAGACTCCATAAAAGAGCTTTCTTGGCACAAATCAGACCCAAAGGCAAAATGTTCATTAATAAGGTATAGCAAATTTTATACCAAAAATAGGTCTTTGAGTCCCAGTTCCAACACAAAAAAACGGCGCGCGAATCCGAGTTTTGTAGAGAGAGTTATGCTTGTTTCTGTAAAAGCTGACAGTCAGTTTTCATAGGGGCGGATCGATCCGTGAAAAGGGCGGATCGATCCATCTCACTAATTTTCAAGCAGAATGTCCCCGGAAAGGGGCGGATTGATCCGCGAAATGGCCGGATCGATCCGGGTTCTGCAGAACAGCTCCCTACTGCTTAAAAACATCATTTTTTAACTTCAAACTTGTTCCAAACTTCCCAAAACTTTGTAAAACCATTAAAACTCATTCTCAAAGCATTTCCAAATGTTCCTAAACATTAACACAACATCTTCCAAGCATGGATTGACAATCAAACACACAAATCATTCTCATGGATCATAATTCTACATCAAAATCCACATTTTAACTCAATGCTTGCATAATTTCTCAACCAAAGAAAACTAAGCTCAATTTACAACCAAAGTTACTTACTACTCCAAGTTTCCTTTCCAATATACATAAGGTGTGACTTGCAAGTGCAATTTATACCAAAAGACCCTTACTACCAAACTTGAATTAACATATAACAAGAACTTTCAAAACACAAGTTGTTTACAACACTTGAAGTGTAAGGATTACATCCAAACCAAAACATCTATACATATGAACATGAAACACATCTCACACCGCCACGCCTAACCCGTCGTGCGGATCATTTCCTCTCCTCTTCCCGTGCCGTACCTGCGATGGTTATTCAATAACCACAACAGAAAATATATTTTCGTTTAAGATTTCGCTTAGTGAGGGAACTAATCATGCTATTGGAATGTTTAATATGCAAATGCAATAATCAATATAAACATCAACCAATTGATCTCTGAAAAGTCAAAAAATTCAAGCCACCATCCCCGGGTCCTTCTCACCCTGGAATTTCTCACTCTTTTGTTGCATATAGCATATCACACACACTCTTGTGATCCCGAAGGCATCACCGTTTCATCATCGTGGTCGTCACCACGCCCCGCTCATTGAGGGCATACCGTCCCTTACATATGGGACCTATAAATGGAGACCACCACTTGAATTTCCTTTGATCCATATAAGCATATAAGCAACTAATCACATGAACATGACAATCCTTCATATAATTGATATATAAACTTCATTCTAATCACAAACTTGGCACACTAGTCATGGATTAAGCATTCTAGAGCATTAATTATCACCTTAACATAAGTAAACACCAAATTTTGAGATTAGAACACTCACCTCTTCGATTTACACGCAACTAAGCTTAGAATCCCCAATTCCTTCCCAAGTTTAGCTCAATTTCTAGTTAATGATAATCCTACACAAGTTTGGTACCAAGAACATCGTTTATCAAAAACGGTTGCCATAAAACATTGCCGAAACTGAAAATAAAAGACGTGCATGTGATCCTTTTACCTCCACGAGTCCAAATCCGGTCTCGGTTCGTGAATCCGACGCCGGACGCCGAAAGAACTGCAAGGAACGTCGTCGAGAATTTCCGTCGCCGACTTGGAGCTCTCGTTCTCTCCAAAATTCTAATTCCCAGTTGTGTTTAACAATGGAGGGACACATATGCTACCATGCATATGTGCTGTCACCATTTCTTCTTATTCTCATTTACCTCCCCCAACTTTCTTTAAGTTTTATTATGAAACCCCCATGTTATTTACATTAACTACCCATCTTTTCTAAAAGGATTTAATCTAAGTCCCAAGTGGGTCCCAAACGTGGTTCCACATAAATTATGAGGTTGCTATAAAACCTACCAGTTATCAATTTTATTCAAATACGCCCTCACATGGATACCCAAATTGGTCCCCTTTCCTATCATAAGACATAATAATATCAATAAGCATTTAAACAAGTAATCATATAAGCACATAATGACATCAAAATGCAAATTATTTTAATTAGACCCTCGTTAGGCCCCACATTTATACCAGTCCTGTCCTTTTTACAGAACTTTCATCTGTGCCCGCATTTGATCACCTTTTCACATGTGGGTTCATAACCCCACCTTAAACCATTTTATGCATTAATTATCTTTAATTAACACATATTATTATCACATTAATCTTCTTTTTCGGGTACGGGTGTTACATTTCTCCCTCCCTTTTAAGAAGTTTGTCCCTAAACTTATTCTTACCTCATCAGTCGAACAAGTGTGGGTACTTCTCCCTGATCTCTTATTCTCGCTCCCAAGTTGCCTCTTCAACGCTATGATTACACCAGAGGACCATGACCAACGGAATTGTCTTTGTTCTCAACACTTGATCTTTCCTATCCAGAATCCGTACCGGATGTTCAACATACGTCATATCTTCTCGGACTTCCAACGGTTCTGGTTCAAGGATATGACTCGAATCCAACACATAACGTCTGAGCATAGACACGTGGAACACATTATGAACATGTGACAACTCTTATGGTAACTCCAACCTATAAGCTATCGGTCCCACTTTATTCAAAAACAGAAAAGGTCCAACATATCTTGGACTTAACTTACCTTTCTTACCAAACCGCATAATGCCCTTCGAAGGTGAAACTTTCAAGAACACGTAATCACCAACCTCGAACTCCAACGGTCTTCTACCCATATCAGCATAACTTTTGTAGCGACTTTGTGCCACTTGCAACCGTTGCTTAATTAATTTAACTTTGTCGGTGGTAATTTGAACAATTTCTGGCCCTAGTAGTTGCGTCTCCCCAACCTCTGTCCAACACACAGGCGATCTACACTTCCGACCATACAATGCCTCAAAAGGCGCCATACCAATGCTTGTCTGGAAACTATTGTTATAAGAAAACTCAATTAACGGCAAGTGAGTTTCCCAGTCAGCCTTAAAATCCATAACACAGACTCTAAGCATATCCTCTAGAATCTGAATAACCCGTTCTGACTGCCCGTCGGTTTGCGGGTGAAATGTCGTGCTAAAATGCAAAGCTGTCCCCATTGCTCTTTGTAGCCCTTCCCAAAATCTGGATACAAAACGTGTATCACGATCCGACACAATAGATACCGGTGCTCTGTGCAATCTCACAATCTCTTTAACATAGAGTTCTGCTAACTTCATCGGGTCAGTGGTCTTAATCGGCAAAAAGTGGGCTGACTTAGTCAACCGGTCAATGATCACCCAAATACTATCATTTAATCTAGGAGACCTCGGCAATCCTGACACAAAATCCATTGTAATGTGCTCCCATTTCCATTCCGGTATTTCCAATAGTTGTATCTCTCCCGCGGGTCGTTGATGCTCAAGCTTTACCAATTGACACGTCATGCACTTTGCTACATATTCAGCAACTTCACGTTTCATACCACTCCACCAATAAACCTCTCTCAAATCTCTGTACATCTTTGTACTACCCGGGTGCACGGAATACCGAGTACCATGAGCTTCTTCCAAAATTCTTTCTTTTAAGTTGCCTACATTAGGCACACATAACCGATTGATGTACCATAGTACCCCATCATGCAGACTGAACTCTGGTCGCTTACCCTCAGGTAATTCATCTACAACTTTCTTCAAGGTTGGGTCTAGAAGTTGATTTACTTTAATCTCTCCAATCAAGTCAGGTTGTGCTACAATCGCTGCCATCAATCCACCTTCAACTCTAGGAATAACCTCCAATTCCAGTCGTTCAAACTCTTTCACCAACCTTTCTTGTGCTGTTAAAACACATGCCAAACTTTCGGTTGATTTCCGGCTCAAAGCATCGGCCACCACATTTGCTTTACCCGGATGATATTGAATTTTTAGGTCGTAGTCCTTCATTAACTCCAACCATCTTCGTTGTCGCATATTCAAATCCCTCTAAGTAAACAAATACTTTAAGCTCTTGTGGTCAGTGAAGATTTCACAAGTTTCCCCATACAAGTAATGTCGCCAAATCTTTAAGGCAAAAATTACCGCGGCAAGTTCCAAATCGTGGGTTGGATAATTCTTCTCATGAGTCCTCAATTTCCTTGAAGCATATGCTATCACTTTATCCCCTTGCATAAGAACACATCCCAAGCCTTGATGGGAAGCGTCACTGTAAATACTAAATCCCCCGGTATTTGTCGGAATCGAAAGTATTGGAGCAGAAGTTAACTTACTCTTCAATGTTTGAAAACATTCCTCACATTCTTTCCCCCATTCAAACGGAATATCCTTTCTCATTAATGTTGTCATCAGAGTAGCAATCTTCGAGAAATCCCGAACAAACCTTCTATAATACCCGGCCAAACCCAGAAAGCTACGAATTTCTGACACATTGGTTGGTCTCCCCCAATTCATAACATCTTCTATTTTTTGCGGATCAACTGACACACCATCCTTGGAAATCACATGGCCAAGGAAGGTAACACTTGTTAACCAAAATTCACTTTTCTTCAATTTTTTGAATAACTGCTTTTCTCGAAGTTGTTGTAACATCAATCTCAAATGCCTATCATGCTCTTCTGGACTCTTTGAGTAAATAAGAATATCATCAATAAAAACTATAACAAATTCATCCAAATACTTTTAAAGACTCGATTCATTAAATCCATGAACGCAGCCGGTGCATTGGTTACTCCAAATGGCATTACAAGAAACTCATAATGACCGTATCGTGTTCTAAAGGCCGTCTTTTCAACATCCTCAGCTTTTATCTTTAGTTGATGATACCCCGACCTCAAATCAATTTTTGAAAACACTTGAGCCCCTTGTAATTGATCGAATAAATCGTCGATCCATGGCAATGGGTACTTGTTTTTGATAGTTACTTTGTTGATCTCACGATAATCTATACACATCCGCATCGTCCTATCTTTTTTTTTTCACAAAAAGAACCGGTGCACCCCAGGGTGATACACTTGGCCGAATGAACCCCTTATCCAATAACTCCTGTAACTGAGTCTTCAACTCTTTCAACTCTACTGGAGCCATTCTATATAGTGCCCGCAAAATGGGTTGTGTTCCCGGTATTACATCTATACCAAATTCAACCTCCCTTTCAATTAACACACTCGGTAAATCTTCTGAAAATACATCAGGAAATTCCCTAACTACGGGTATATCTTCCAACTTTAGTTTCGTACATCTAGTATCCGATATACTATAAAGAAAACCTTTACACCCCTTTTTCATTAAACGACAAGCCTTGATGGAGGATATAAGATAAGGTGGTGACACAACACCTACCCCTTGGAAAGAAAAGATTCTATGAGTCGGTGCCTGGAATTCTACCCTTTTATTCTCACAATCGATAATCGTGTGATTTACTGATAACCAACCCATCCCCAATATGACATCAAAATGCTAAATTACTAACGGTACAAGATTAGCAGGTAATACTTCATCATTGATTTTAATTTCACAGTTTTTATAAACTCCCGAACTCAACAATGATCTTCCCAGTGGAACATCAACAGATAGATCATATTCTAGAAGTTCTAAGGGTACATTCATATTCCTAGCGAATTGGTGTGATACAAACGAGTGTGTAGAGCCAGAATCCATTAACACATTAGCAGGTGTTGAGCAAATAAGAACTTTACCTAACACGACCGTGTTAGCGACGGTGGTCTCCCCTGGATTAAGCTGGAAATAACGGCCCTGACGTTGTTCCCTTCCTTGTGGTTGTTGTTGTTGAGGTGGTCGCGGTGTTGGTACACTACTTGCGGTTGCACTAAAACCTCCTTGCCTCGGCTTAGGACAATTGCGCATTCGGTGTCCAAGCTCCCCACAATTATGATAAACTATTCCACTATCGTCGGTACGTCTCATCGGAGCATACGTATTTGGCCTCACCCCCGGACAATTCTTCGCCACATGGCCCATTTGGCGGCAATTGTTATACACCGTTGTCGGTAGATTACATACACCCCAATGAAATTTCCCGCATGTGTTACATCATGGCTTGTTACTTCCACTACCCGAAGAACCCCCAAAACTTTATCGTTTTGAACTCCCTTGACCGCTATATTGACTTGAACTAGGCCTTTTGTATTGTTGAGTTGTTGGTGCTTGCGAACCTTGTTGATACCCCATATCTCTTTCAGCGATTGAAGCCACATCCAATGCCTCTGCAACTTTATCCAACCGCTGTACGGATACCTGACTTCGAATCTCATCCCTAAGCCCCATCACAAACTTTCTAGTTCGATCCCCTTCATTCGGTATTATATTTTCAGCAAATCGTGCCAAACTGGTGAATTTGGCGGAGTACTCCCGAACTATCATTCTCCCTTGTTTCAATTCCATGAACTCTTGAGCTTTCAAATCTTCAAATGATTTCGGAAAGTACTGCTTCTTGAAGAGTATTACGAACTCCCCCTAAGTGTTCGGCCTTTCGGGTCCCAATTTTGTACGCCACCAGTACTGCGCTTCTTCTTTTAAAGTATCAGCGGCAAATAGAACCTGTTGAGCCTCGAAACACAGAAGAACTCGGAATATCCTTTCCATATCGGACAACCAAAAGTCAGCTCTCAATGGATCGATCTCCCCTCGAAATAGTGTCGGTTTCTGCTTGTAAAATTGTGAAATAGTAGTCACCTCCTCCCTCGGATTAGGATTCGGTTGTTCACGTCTTCCCTCTATTGCATGAGTTTCAACTACTTGTACCAAACCAGCTACAACCCTTTCTATTCTCTCCATTTGCGTAGGCGGTGTTGAACCAGACATTTTCTCTCTGGCATTCACAATAAATTTTCACACACACGTTATGTTTGTACTTTTCAATGCATGCTCAATATCCTTCAACATGCTAAGTAAACGTGTATGCATGATTTATACATTCATTAATCATTTATGCTTATTACGCGTCGTAATCGTCACTCGTCCCCAAAGGCTCTAACCTATGGCTTTGATACCAAAAATTGTCACACCCCAACCCGCTCCAGGCGGATTAGGACACGTGTAACAAAGCCCACACACCAAACCATACACTAATCATGAAGAAAAACATATTTTAGACTCCATAAAAGAGCTTTCTTGGCACAAATCAGACCCAAGGGCAAAATGGTTATTAATAAGGTATAGCAAATTTTTTACCAAAAGATAGGTCTTTGAGTCCTGGTTCCAATGCAAAAAACGGCGCGCAAATCCGAGTTTTGTAGATAGAGTTATGCTTGTTTTCGTAAAACCTGACAGTTTGTTTTCATAGGGGCGGATCGATCCGCGAAAAGGGCGGATCGATCCATCTCACTAATTTTCAAGCAGAATGTCCCCAAAAAGGGGCGGATCAATCCGCAAAAAGGCCGGATTGATCTGGCTTCTGCAGAACAGCTCCCTACTGCTTAAAAATATCATTTTTCAAGTTCAAACTTGTTCCAAACTTCCCAAAACTTTGTGAAACCATTAAAACTCATTCTCAAAGCATTTCCAAATGTTCCTAAACATTAACACAACATCATCCAAGCATGGATTGACAATCAAACATACAAATCATTCTCATGGATCATAATTCTACATCAAAATCCACATTTTAACCCAATGCTTGCATAATTTCTCAACCAAAGAAAACTAAGCTCAATTTACAACCAAAGTTACTTACTACTCCAAGTTTCCTTTCCAATATACATAAGGTGTGACTTGCAAGTGAAATTTATACCAAAAGATCCTTACTACCAAACTTGAATTAACATATAACAAGAACTTTCAAAACACAAATTGTTTACAACACTTGAAGTGTAAGGATTACAACCAAACCAAAACATCTATACATATGAACATGAAACACATCTCACACCCCCACGCCCAACCCATCGTGCGGATCATTTCCTCTCCTCTTCCCGTGCCGTACCTGCGATGGTTATTCAATAACCACAACAGAAAATATATTTTCGTTTAAGATTTCGCTTAGTGAGGGAACTAATCATGCTATTGGAATGTTTAATATGCAAATGCAACAATCAATATAAACATCAACCAATTGATCTCCGAAAAGTCAAGTAATTCAAGCCACCACCCCCGGGTCCTTCTCACCCCAGAATTTCTCACTCTTTTGTTGCATATAGCATATCACACACACTCTTGTGATCCCGAAGGCATCACTGTTTCATCATCGTGGTCGTCACCACGCCCCGCTCATTGAGGGCTTACCGTCCCTTACATATGGGACCTATAAATGGAGACCACCGCTTGACTTTCCTTTGATCCATATAAGCATATAAGCAACTAATCACATGAACATGAAAATCCTTCATATAATTGATATATAAACTTCATTCTAATCACAAACTTGGCACACTAGTCATGGATTAAGCATTCTAGAGCATCAATTATCACCTTAACATAAGTAAACACCCAATTTTGAGATTAGAACACTCACCTCTTCGATTTACACGCAACTAAGCTTAGAATCCCCAATTCCTTCCCAAGTTTAGCTCAATTTCTAGTTAATGATAATCCTACACAAGTTTGGTACCAAGAACATCGTTTATAAAAAATGGTTGCCGTAAAAAAGTTGCCGAAACTGAAAATAAAAGACGTGCATGTGATCCTCTTACCTCCACGAGTTCAAATCCAGTCTCGGTTTGTGAATCCGACGCCGGACGGCGAAAGAACCGCATGGAACGTCGTCGAGAATTTCCGTCGCCGACTTGGAGCTCTTGTTCTCTCCAAAATTCTAATTCTCAGCTATGTTTAACAATGGAGAGACACATATGCTACCATGCATATGTGTTGTCACCATTTCTTCTTATTCTCATTTACCTCCCCCAACTTTCTTTAAGTTTTATTATGAAACCCTCATGTTATTTACATTAACTGTCAGGACCTGGCCCTCCGTAAGGGGAGGGGGTGCTTGGCTTCCCACATCGCTTGGGGATGGAGGGGTGATGTGCTGTATATGTAGAGTCTGGAACCTACATGGTACGAGGCCTTTTGGGCTGGGGAGTACCCAGTGACCAAGCAAAACCGTGAGTGGACTGGGTTGTGTGTGATCGGCCCAGTGCTGCAAATCGGATAATATCGGACCATGTGGGATGGGCTGTGACAGTTGGTATCAGAGCCCAGCCCAACCAGAAGTGTGTCACGAGGACGTGGGCTCCTCTAAAGGGGGGGTAGATGTCAGGATCTGGCCCTCCGTAAGGGGGGGGGGGGGGGGGGGGGGGGTTCTTGGCTTCCCACATCGCCTGGGGACGGAGGGGTGATGTGCTGTATATGTAGAGTCTAGAACCTACATGGTACGAGGCCTTTTGGGCTGGGGAGTACCTAGTGACCAAGCAAAACCGTGAGTGGACTGGGCTGTGTGTGATCGGCCCAGTGCTGCAAAGCGGACAATATCGGACCATGTGGGACGAACTGTGACAGTTCGACAGGGTAGTTCCAAGAGACAGAATTTGGGGAGTTCATCGGGAAGTGGGGGCAACAAGCCCAGATGTCAAACTTGTGGTAAGTATCATTGGGGAGTGTGCAATTTATCTCCTACCATTTGTAACAATTGTCGACGACCAGGACACGTGGCAAGAGATTTTCCTAATCTATCAAGGCAAAGTACACCAAGACAAGGTATCACTCCGAGGAAAAATTATCGATGACGGCCGAATAAGGTGTTTCGCTTGTGGTAATATGGGGCATCGGGAACGTGATTGTCCCAAGAAAGGACCTGGGAGTTTTAGCTCATCTGTGGGAAGTACACCAAGTCAGAGGCCTTTTGGGCTGGGGAGTACCCAGTGACCAAGCAAAATCGTGAGTGGACTGGGCTGTGTGTGATCGGCCCAGTGCTGCAAAGCGGACAATATCGGACCATGTGGGATGGGCTGTGACATTAACTACCCATCTTTTCTAAAAGGATTTAATCTAAGTCCCGCGTGGGTCCCAAACGTGGTTCCACATAAATTATGAGGTTGCTATAAAACCTACCAGTTATCAATTTTATTCAAATATGCCCTCACATGGATACCCAAATTGGTCCCCTTTCCTATCATAAGACATAATAATATCAATAAGCATTTAAACAAGTAATCATATAAGCACATAATGACATCAAAATGTAAATTATTTTAATTAGACCCTCGTTGGGCCCCACATTTATACCAGTCCTGTCCTTTTTACAGAACTTTCATCTGTGCCCGCATTTGAGCACCTTTTCACATGTGGGTTCATAACCCCACCTTAAACCATTTTATGCATTAATTATCTTTAATTAACACATATTATTATCACATTAATCTTCTTTTTCGGGTACGGGTGTTACACAAACCCTCTTCCTTTGTTCTCCAAGTTCAAAGCAGACCCCGGTGATTCAAACGATTCCCTCAAACGATTCCCTCCTGCGAATTTCCTCACGAAGAATCAAATTCCGAACATAATCATACTATAGTTTCTTGGTTCCTAAAGCACTGCTTACAACTGTTACAGTTTCGTTCCAACTGTCTGACAATGAAGACAAAAGAAGCAAAGACCTACTCTCATCATCAAATTCTATGTCGACAGAATTCAACTGCGTTGTCACGATGTTAAATTCATTCAGGTGGTTTTTAACAGACACTCCTTTTCCCATCCTTAAAGTAAATAATCTACACATTAAATATACCTTATTGGATGCCAAGGGTTTTCATACATGTTTGACAATGTGAGCCAATGTCAAATGGATCACTTCCAGCGCTTGTCTATCCAACAACGCCTAGTCTTCCTATTTCATTGCATCTGGTTTTACACCAGAGAGTGGTAGATCGAGCTTCATTTGATAACGACAGTCCTCTATCTGTATCTTTCAAAATCCAAAGTTTGTGCCATTGAACTTATCAACCTTGATTTTTCTTTCTTCTGCAACCATTGCATTCCCACTCAAACTAAAAGCTTTGATACCAATTGTTGTGATGACACAACAACTATCAAAACAATTTTCTTGAACCTCACTTTGATACTAGTTGTTAAGGAATTTGATCAAACAAGTATAGAATAATCAAATCCCCTCCCAAGGATCGTGTGAGGTGCAAACCAACAAAAGGAAACAAGAAAACTATCAAGCACACCGAAACACAGATTTTAATGTGGTTCGGCCAATTATGCCTATGTCCATACCTTGTAGAGTTGTATTATGTTTTAGGGTTTCAAGAGGGGCTCTCACAATTGATATCTCTTATGACATTCCTCAAATAATGCAAAGAAAATTTAAAATATATAAGCATATACCGTTCCCTAACCCAATATAGTTTACTAATCAAAACAAGAAACAAAAACTGAATCTGTGTGTGTGTGGATATCGCAGGTTTTCTTACCCACAACTTTTCTTAAAATCTTTTCTAAATTTCAAATTCGAAAACAAATGAGTCGCCACTTAATTTTTAAAAGGAAAATTAAGAAACCATTTTAAAGCAAACTGATCTTTTGCGAAACCAAAGGTAATCTGGGTCCGGGGATTATGGAATGAAAGGGGAAGGAGCCCAGCGGACTAAAACACCCCCTTTCATCCTATCTCACGATAGGCCTCTACTCAACATCCTTTTTAATCAAGTTATTAATCTAAGCATGCCCTCAATTAATACATATATAGGTATACATAACACAAGCATGTTGGAAATGGTGTAAAATTGCTAACGGTAAAATATCATTCATAAGTCACATAATTCAACTAGCAAACATCATGATGTGCAAGTAAGGAACTAGAGAACTCACCCGGGATCCAGCCGCAAAATGGAAACGTGCAATGCATACACAAAATACAAAGCCTAAGAAAAGGTCTCTAATTCACATATTCACATAAGGCAAAACCTAAGCTAAGGTGTCGCACATGGAGTCGAAAATCAATTAAAATTAATGAAGTAAATAAACCAGAGAAGAGATGAGAAATTGTACCTCAAATGCGCTACAAAACAAAGATTAGTCCACATGCTTCACATAATAATATGATATCAAAAAAATCAATCCCAATTCTCTAGCTTAGATCTATTAAGCATGAAATCCAACTTTATTCAATAGCTAGTTCTAATCGTAAGCATTGATGTACATGAATGAATGAATGTGAATAAGAATAAAACATGGATTTATTCACTAATTTGGATCACTTAGCCTCTGGATTTAAGCTAAATTGTCATTATTCAAAACATGATTTGGGTCCCAAGACATTAGGGAACCATTTGAGTTGAAATAAATAAGATTAGACAAAAACAGTAGCAGTTTTTTATGAATTACAGAGAGCAGATCAGATCTTAAAAAAATGAAATAAATTACTTCCAACGGTTGGATCTTAATTCTTTTTGGATATGTTATGCCTCTGTGAGTCTAGTTTCTAACCCAAAAAGAAAATCGAGGTTTCAACGGTTAGATCCCCGGGAATATGGGAAATACTAGACCTCACTCAGGATTTTACAACTCTCTGTCCAGAGATCTTGTATGATTTTTTAAAAATAGCAAACAAATCTGAATTGCTTCATTCTTTTTAGGGAACCTTCCTAACACATTAAGGTTCTTAAAAAAAATTATTAAAGGTCATGAAAACTTGGTTAGGGTTCTGATCTATCAATTTTAAAACCGGTTTGCTGTTATGAAATTTTGGACAGAGAATTGCTTATTTGGAAATCATAAGCCCAAACCATCCTAAGTATGGAATCTTATCAAAACAACAATCACAACGGTACTCATATGAGTTATGAACACCCTCCAATTGGTCTCATCCCATTCCAATGGACCATGATTTTATGAAAAATCTTTGATCACAGAGGGTTTAAGGATTCACTGCACCAATATTGAATTGATGTTCATATTTTAAAACCAACTTGATCCATGATCCTACAAAGGACTAGAATCAAGCATGGTTGTGATTATTGGGACAAATTAATGACATAGGAAGATGTTCATAGATTTAACCTTGATGGATTCTTATCATAGATCTCATAGTTGGAGATCTATCAAGAAAATCCTAAGGTCTTACTTATTTTAAACATAGATTATGAAAGTCTACATCCAATTCTTCTCTCGAATATATGATCCTTGAAGAATATAGAGTCAACTTATTCCCCTCTCAAATTAATGGTCCTTGGAGGCTAAATAAGACACAAATATACTCAAACCTCTATGGAATATAGTAAGAATTCCATAAGATTCTTAGTAAAGAGATCCTAGTCATGAGTTGATACTAGTATTTTACCAATTATGTGTATATGTGACCATGATCAACCTTAAACTCCATATGAATCACAAGGTTATAGTAGAATAAGGAATCAAATTCAAAGAGTTTCAATGAGATATGGAAGATCTCATGAACCTTATGAATGAAATAGAAATAAAGGAAATCAAAGTTTTATTTAGGAACACAAATTCTTCAAAACTAATTTATCTCAAACCCAAGGCATTAATTAGATCCAAATTAATGAGATGTCATGAAATTCAATCATAAGTTCTTGGTGGTGTGTGATGAAATGGGGTAAGAAGAGAGGTTTTGAAAATGTGAAAAGTTCCTAGATCTAAGAAGTTGTGATTAAATTATCCTAACTCTACCAAGGATTAAGAGGTTACCTCTATGACCTCAAAGAATTCTTCAATTTCTTGTGAAGCTCTTCCAAGATCTTCAAATTCTTCTCAAAGTTCTTCAAATTCTTCAAGAAATTCTTTTCTTCTTCTCAATTCTCTATATGATTCTTATCTCTCTCTCTAGATTCAAGTATATGTGTGTGTGTTCATTCAAGTATATCAAAATGAAGATAAAAGTTTGTTTATATAGACCACCAATTCAAGGTTAAATGGGTAAATTCGGGTGGAGACCCATGTGCAAAGTTTTCTTCTAGAACATGTGAGAAAAGTAGTCTGTTACAGCCAGCGGCACTCGACGGGTGCCGACGGCATTCACTGAGTGCCGGGCGGCATTCAGTGAGTGCCGGGCGGCATTCACTGAATGCCGGGCGGCAACCCGTGAGTGCCGGCGCGGCACTCAGTGAGTGCCGCCGGGTTTTCCGGGTGCCGGGGCTAACTGAATTTGCTCCTTTTTTAAATTTTCGAAAGGAAAATTAATCTAAACTTAATTTTTGTGAGTTATCTTTATATATTCATATATATTTGTGCTAAAATGCACCCATGTGGGTGGTATGCACCCATGTGCATGGTATATTCTTCAATATACTATGCTTTTCTTATTATTATTATTATTATTATTATTTTTTCAAGAGACAATTTTCCTTTATTTAAAACTCCTTTTTATCACTTTCATTTTATACTTTCTTTCAAAACCTTTTTATATGTATATTGAGCAAATTTTCAAACTGATTTCCTCATGTGTCCTTCAATGTTTGGGTTTCTCCCGAATACCCAAACCCTCTCTCTTTTTTATTTATTTTTTATTATATATTTTTTAATTTTGCAGTTTTAACTTGAAGTACATCTTGAAGATTTTGAATTTCTTGGAAAATCTTCGAACGTCACGGTCATCGTCATCATTGGTCTTTGAGAGGTAACCAATCCCTGGATTTGACGTTTGGTCAAAATTGGGGTGTCTACAGTGTGTCACTCAAGCGGACGCCGCTCATGCAGTCTTTCATGCGGGTGAGATTTTAGAGAGTTTTGACTCCATCTTGCATCCCAAATCATCATGGCTACCTGGAGGTCGCCCGAGCAGCCCTGCTATTTTTCTATTCCTTCTCCATTGATTGGAAACACCTTGGAAATACTTTCGATGAAATTAAGCTCCACAATTACAACAATAAATATAGGATAATGGCACTAGATATGATATCATCTTTTAGTCTTTTGTTTTGCAATGCGCTAGATAAAATTTCTATTTTTGGTTAAATATATGAAATTATTAATTGTAACAAATTTTGGATTTTAATAATTATTGTCTATATGTAATATATTATGTCATTACTAAACGATCTATGATTTATGTTTAGAATATTCTCTTAAGGTTTTTCATGAATATTTTATCTCATTTATTAATCAGCTTGCCCCGTATCCAACCCTTATACAATCTCGTTGGCACAAATTTATTCCATTAAGGGGATAAGATTGAGTTATCCTATCCAATCCTCTAATTTGGCGAAACAAGCATGATCTAACGATTATATCTCGGGTGGCGAGCACAAGAAATTGAGAAATCATAGTGATAACATAATAAAAATTCTTTATTTCTAATCATAAAAATCTATTATCTTGTGTCAGGATCAGGGCTAAGCTTGAAGGCAAAACCACATTCACAAAGGCTTTGGGTCCCAGGTCCAACAGGGCACCCATTCTTAGATATTAGCCTATTATATATATATATATATATATACAATTCCATTCTTATGAGGGAGTCCATAACTTGTTAAGTTGTGGACTCTTACTTTTAGTCGTTAGATCCTGTGAAATTACTACAGTATCTTTAATGAAAACTGAATTCAATGACTGAAACAGGAGTCCGCATTTTAATAAGTTGTGGAGTCCCTCATAAGAAGGATTTCGTGTATATATATATATATCATTTTCTTGTACAAATAAATTTGGAAAAATTAAAAATCAATCAATAATTTGTGGACAATTTAAAATTCAGTTATGTGCTTTTTGAAAAATAAAAGGAAATCTATTTAAAGTATATAAATTAGAAATCAGTCAACTTTTTCCTAAAACGTCTAAACTGCCCCCCCCCCCCCCCCCCCCCTCTCTCTCTCTCTCTCTCTTTCTCTCTCTCTCGGGTCTCTTCTCTCTCCTCACATGGCCACCACCACCACTACCTTTAAAGGGCCACCATCACCACCAAACCCAACCGAAACTTCATCACCACTCTCAAAGGGGCACCACCACCACCAAACCCCAACCTCTCTCTCTCTCTCTCTCTCTCTCTCTCTCTGGTCTCTTCTCTTTTCTCACATGGCCACCAACACCACCAACACCTGCCACTGCCGCCATCACCACCACTGCCGCCATCACCTATTGTTGCCACCACTACCACCACCACCACTACCCTTAAAGGGCCACCACCACCACCAAACCCAAACCAAACCCCAACCTCTCTCTCTCCTCTCTTTCTTTGATCTCATTTCTCTCTATAGGAGGAAGAGAAAGCCATAGATGGCTACCACCACCTCCACTGACTGCCGCCATTGTAGAAAAAAAGAGTTGCAAGTTTTGCAACAGCTGGCCAAACATTGGGAACTCACAAAACGTTATTGGGAGCAACTATCCAAACGTAAAGAGCAACTCATCAAACAGTATCGGAAGCAACTTTCCAAACGTAAGGAGCAACTCTCCAAATGTAAGGAGTAACTCACCAAAACGTTATCAGGAGCAACTCACCAAATAGTATCGGGAGCAACTTTCCAAAAGTAAGGAGCAACTCCCAAATGCAAGGAACAACTGTTCAAATGGCTTGGTGAGTTGCTATCGATGCAGTTTGGTTAGTTGCTCCTGATATCGTTTGGTGAGTTGCTCCCGATAACGTTTGGTGAGTTGCTCCCGATAAGGTTTGGCCAGTTGCTCCTTACGTTTGGAGAGTTGCTCCTTACGTTTAGAAAGTTGCCCCCGATTTCGTTTGATGAGTTTATCTTAATGTTTGGATAGTTGCTCTTTTTTTTCCTACAATGGTGGCGGTCAGTGGTGGTGGTGGCTGGCTATGAGCTTTCTCTTCCTCCTAGAGAGAGAGGAGATCAAAGAGAGAGAAGAGCTAGAGGTTGGGATTTGGTTTGGGTTTGGTGGTTGTGGTGGTGGTGGCCCTTTGACGGTGGTGGTAGCCGACTATGAGTTTCTTTTCCTCTTAAAGAGAGTGAGAAGAGATCAAAGAGAGAGAGAGAGAGAGAGAGAGAGAGAGAGAGAGGATATAGAGAGAGGTTGGGATTTGGGTTTAGCGGTGGTGGTGGTGGTGCGACGGCTGGTGGCGGTGGTGGCTGGTGAGAAGGGAGAGAAGAGACCAAAGAGGGAGGGATTATTTTAACATTTATACAAGAGTTAATGTGTATTTAATTTTCAAAAAACAAGTGACTAATTTTTAAATTGTCAATAAATTGTTAACTAATTTTTAATTCTCCCAATAAATTTTGTGTTGGTACTTGTCAAATCAAATTCTTTTGAATTAGTCCTTTGGAGTAAGGTTACGGCAGCAAAAACTCATAAGTGATTAATCATTTATCATTGGTAGAGAGCAAAGGTTTGGTAGTCAGATTGACTATGTTGTCCTCATTTGCATAATTACAACCTTTTGTGGAAAAGCCACTAACCTCAAGTAATTACTAATGAGAACCTAATGAAATGGACATGTGTTTTGAGTCATTACTGTCACCATCATGTCCTATTGTTCCTATGATCCTATCTTTCAAACAAATTATAATTAGCTAGATAAGAATCTTCATGTAGGTATATACATTTAGAGTAATATTTTTCGGACACTAACTAACCTAACTAACACAGGGTGAGTGTTAGTGAGATTTGTTAGTACCCTTAGTATTATTGATATATTTATATACACATGAAAATATGTACTCTTTTTGCACCAAATTTAGAGTTCCATTTTAGGAACTTAACTTTCTACACTTACTTTTCACAATTGTTCTTACAATTATTTGTTTGATTTTGTCTTGTTATAGATTCAAAGAAGAGTAGTTTTAGAAAGTAAGTAAAAATTATATACTTCCTCCGACCCTTTTTTTGAGTCTTATATTTCATTTTGGGATGTCCCAAAATTAGTGTCCACTTTCCTAAATTAGCATACAATTTTTACTTACTTTTCAAAACTACCCTTCCTTGATATCTACACCAAGACAAACTAAAAAAGTTATTGTAATGATTATGAGCAATTGTGAAAAGTAGGTATAGATTCTTTTTGTTCCATTAATAAGTTGAGTTCCCAAAGGTGGACTCATAAAATGGACGGAGGGAGTATCAAATTTGAAAAAGTGGACAATAATCTTAGAACATCTCAAAATGGAATAGTAAACTCTAAAAATGAGATGGAGATAATATATAAAATTGGAAATGTATATTTATTTTTTTTTGGGGGGAAGGGGGGGGGGGGGGGGGGGGGTGTGTGTGTGTGTGTGTGTGTGTGTGTGTGTTTGTTTGTGTGTGTGTGTGTGTGGAGAGTACTTGCATATTATTTTATGATACAATGAACATGTATGTGGAGCATAAAGCCCATGCTTCCAATTAAGAAGCTCAATGAACTTATTGGTTGATGAATGATTCAAATAAGAGACCTCTACAAGCTTAAAGATATTGATACTAAATGAGTGAAAACAAGGCATTGTTCATATAGAGTAGCATGGAGAAGTACACTATTGGGCACTAAGATATTATAAGGCCCACCGCAAAAGATGAAAGGGGTGTGAAAGTTGTTTCTTAATGGATTTGGTTTTTTTTCTTCTTCTTTCTAAAATAGTTATTTTCATAGTGTTAGGTGATAGAAAGAGAAATCCACTTCAAGATAGAGGAAAACCCATGGTTGAAGGAGGAGTTGGATTCCACTTAAAGCTCTTGATGTGAAGAGGACATTGATACTAAATGGGATCACCAAAATGCTTTTAATAAGAAAAAGATAGTTCTTTGCTTTTTAGACGTGTAGAGAAGTTTTCCATTCTATCTAACCCATTTGAGCAACTGCAATGATGGTTTTTAAGAGAAGCTTGTGTCAGACGCTAGGTAGTGCACCAAGAAAATAACTCCAATTGATAAGTTACACTCGGACGTGGAGCTGTCAGAAGTTAAAATATTTGTTAGCTACAACAAGTGTTTTAGCCAACAAAAAGTGATGTCATTTGCTCTTATATCTGATGGGACAACAATAGTCTTTACCATTAAGAACTTTAATACTTCATTCGTCTTTTAAAAATAGTCTATTCTTGAAAATTCAACTTCTTTAGGGGACAAAAAATCAATACTTGTTTTTCGCAATTGCCCCTAATTATTATAATTACTTTTTTTGTTTTGTGTTGACATAGATTCAAGAAAGGATAGTTTTGTAAAGTGAGTAAAAATTGCATACCAATGTTAGAATGTGGACAATAATTTTGAAATATCCGAAAATGGAATACATGACTATTGTTTAGGGATGGGAGGGAGTAGTTTTTGAAGTAATGATGTCAGTAAGATGTCACTTAACATGTAAATATATCTCCTCATTGGAGAACCAAAAAATTCATGGATGGTAGCATGTGATAACTTGTTTCTTTTTTGTCCACGTGGACTCCTAAGAGCATCAACAGTGGAGAGGGTCATAGGCTAACTTAGGATAACTTAATTGAAAGCCATTAACAACGCGACCCTTTTTGCTATTGTATAGAATAGTAAAACTTAACAAAGCCTAACTTTATGGTACCACTAAGTTTCGCTAACGTAGGGAGAAAACGGCACAAGATGTGCCGCCTTCCAAACGGCATATGCCGCCCCCTTGCAAACGGCACATGATGAGCCGTATGAAGTACACGACATATACACGATGTGTTGTCCCCCATTGCTCACGGCACATGATGTGCTGCCCCATGTATTCCCACTGCTAACACCTCCTTCTCCCTACAACAACTTATCCTAAGTTTTGCCTAAGTTCTACCTTCCCACTATGGATGCTCTTAACACATTCTAACATCAAAGCATCATTGTAAGGGTAATACTTTGGACACACCCAAAGACACAACTTTTGGGACACAACTCAAGAGATATGTCTATCTCTCCTGTGTCACTGTGGAGTCCATTAACATAACAAGAGAGATATAGACACAACTTTTGAGTTGTGTCTTTGGATGTGTCCCAATCTTTACTCTCAATGTAAATGCTCTCATACGTGGCTTATGAGCACTACTACGTACACCCATACACTTTTTTACACACTTTTTGACACACAGCTTTAAATGCATGTACTCTGTGTTGTGTGAGTGGTGCACTAAAAAGTGTAAAAAATTCGAATAGTATAAGATACATGCATTTAAAGTATAATATGTCAAAAAATATATAGAAAAATGTGTATACCTAACATTATTGGTGACTTATAACTAAAAATAAACTAAGTCTCAGTAATTGGTGAAAAAGTGGCAATTCCAAGGAAAACTAGTACTCATATCATTCATGATTACGTGATTTGCAAAATAATGAATTTTTTTGGGGTTCTTGGAATGCTTTCCATTATGCGATATTCGAGACCGATCAATACTGAAGGAGAAATTATTCAGTGAGCCCTCATTCTACGTCATCATGTTAATGTGATGTGAAGTTTCAATAACATATGTCCATTAAACTGAAATGACATAACAATATGCCATGGCCCCCTATTCTCGGGGGTACATCATCCCGCATTTGTCACACCCTCTAAAGTTTTGTGGACACATGACACCATAATATTAGGGCGTCACACCAAGTTAATATGACGACGTGGTGTGATGGGCTCACTAAATAACTTATCATATTGAATACATATTGTCATATAATTAAAGCGTCACTCTGTGGTGATGTGACGGGCACACTGAATAATTTCTCATATTGAAGGCATGTTGTCATACAATTAAAGCGTCATAGCACATTATCACGTCAAGGTGATGACGTGGTATGACATACTCACTCAATAATTTCTCTTTCCTTAGGTTGCCGTGTCAACATTTATTTTAGGAAAAAATTATATTTTAGTCTATTAAATTATACATTTATTTTCAATTTGGTCTATAAAATTTATTTATTTATTTTTATTTTTTTACAATTGGATATTTGAACTTAAAAAATTCATTCAATCAGACTCAAATTCTGATATTGTTAGCTTAAATTGTTAAAAATTGTCACGTAGGTTGTGCGTAATGCTTACTTGTTACATGTTAGGTTAAGACAAACACTACAGATTGTGAATGACCAAAAAATGATGTGATTTTGGGTATGATTGAATGCAATTTTGGATCTAGTCGAATGTGTTTTCGAATTTGATTATATGCGATTTTTGAGTGAATTTTTGAAGTTCAAGGACCAAATTGCAAAAAAAAAAAAAAAAAAAAAAAAAATTATGTACCCAATTAAAAACAGATTATAGTTTAATAGACTAAAGTGTAATTTACCCTTAATTTACAAAAAAAAAAAAACCAATGTAAGAGGTTCCCAATCCATTCTCTGTCTTGTGCGAGTGCACTTGTCATTCGAAATACACGCTGCTTTCTAGCAAAAAAAAAAAAGAAAAGAAATACACGCTGCTTTTTGGATATTCAACAAGAACTCATTTTAATTCACAGATTCACCTCCCTCGGTTTGCCTTAAACCAACTGTGAAGTCTCAATGTAAATAATTCGAACACTTCTGGCCAGATTACCGAAGAAATGCACAAAGTTATTTGAGTAATTTTTTGATGACAACTTTCATACAATTTAATCACTTCCCTTGTGATCGGATGACAAGGCCTCTGGGTGTTATACACAGAGATCTCAAGTTCGAATCTAAAGGGGGTGGCCACAGGTGATTCACCCGGACGCCCTATCCTTGTGGGATTAGTCGAGATGCGTGCAAGCTGGCCCGGACACCCATGATTACCAAAAAAAAAAAAAAAAAAAATCTTTTATACAACTTTCACACAACCTCTTAAAAGATGTGTCTATGTCTCTCCTATGTCATTGTGGAGTCCAGTGACATCACATGAGAGAGATATAGACACGGACCCCACAATGACATAGGAGAGAGATAGACACATCTTTTAAGAGGGTTGTATGAAAGTTGTATAAAAGTTGTCACCAAAGAATTACTCTAGTTATTTACATCTATACACACACATACACATTCACACTTATTTATATGCAATCAACACAAGAAACTGACTCTCTTTCTGCGTGCCAACTTATCCTTAGTGATGATGATAACCACCCTCTCAAGGTGATCATAGAAGATTGTAAAAGCTTAATTAGGTTATGTAAAGGACATATTACACATGTCCTTAGGGAAGGCAATAGATGTGCTGACTTATTGGCTAATTTTGGGGCTGATCGTTTGTACCCCTTTGTTTTGTTAGATTCTCCGATTGGGGAACTTTGTATGCCTTTAATGGCGGATCTTTGTGGAACTAGCTATCCCCGTGGTAGCTAGCTTGGTCCCTTCTGTTTGCTGTTTCCTTTCAGTTTAACCAAAAAAAAAAAAAACACAAGAAATGTTCACGTACTACATATTTTATCCAATTTTAAATGGACAAAATGTTCCGATCACTTCGTCAAAATATGGGCAATAAAATATCATGCACGATACAATCACTTTGGTGTGCTCATTATAAAATTATTTTAGTACCCTCATTCTCAAAAGAAATATATACCTTTGTCCATTTAAAAATTAACACACTACTATTATTCGATCGAATGATCTATTGAAGGGTCTTAAATTATGAAGTAATTCTTTTTGGTTATTGAGTCATGACCTCTTTTTAGGATATGCAAATTCTAACGACGTTATGCTAATCAACATTGGAGATGGTAACTGCTGAAGACGCATTCAATATATCTTTTCTTGTTTTGTATTAGATAATTGTTTAGTTTTTTTTTCCCTCACAAAGTAAGTCATTTTGATTGCATTTAATTGTTTATGTTATTTAGGTACTACGCAATACAGGACAAGTGTAACACCCTCACCCGAGAGAATTACATTAGCAATTTTATATGCATGTATTAGTGTTAATTAACACTTGTTAGGGCTGGGTTACGGACTCACTGGACTGTCATGGGTGTCCGTGTTGAAATTTACACATTAGAATTAAACGAGCATACAATGAAAAAGTAAATAATAAGGGAAAAAGAAAAGAAATCACACAAGAGAATTCTACGTGGTTTGACAAAAACCTATCTACGTCCACACCCAAGAGATTTTTCTTTACTATTGATAAAAAAATTGATACAAGAGACATTGAATTAAAGCACATGACCCAACTCATAAATCCTTATACTCACTGACTCAATACCCCAAGAAAAAACCCCTCACACAATATATATTTTTTCTCTCTCACAAACCCCAGCCGAGTGTATATAAACCTACCATATATGTACATCACATATATATTTATTATACACGGCTGACTCTTTTTGTGTTTCTACTAAAACACTCCAAAAGAGATGAGTAATATTTGGGGCACTAACAACTTCCACTAACACTTACTAACACACTCTATCTCTCTCCTAGTGGCACTGTGGGCTCCACAGTGGACCCCGCAGTACCACTAGGAGAGAGATAGAGTGTGTTAGTAAGTGTTAGTGGAAGTTGTTAGTGCCCCTAGCATTGCCCAAAAGAGATAATGATTACCTTGCATTATTCAATTGAATATCACTTTTTTTTTTTTTTGCATTATCCAATTGAATATCACTTATCTTATCACATAAGAAACCAGGTAGACTTCAAATTCTCCATGCACATGCAACCGGCCAAGAATGGTGTGGACCCAACAATCTCCACTTTCATACCATGAGAAAAAAAAATCCCACCTTGAACAATCCGTCAAGATGTCCAAAATCATTGACCTAAAAAAATTTCAGTTACACACAACGAATCAACATAGTCCAATTTGATTCACCATGGCCAATGGACACGTGTAACTGTTTTCCATTGATTCACCACGTGGCTGCATGGTCCCCTCCACCACCAGTAGTATTTTTTTCCCTCACCATCGTCTGCTCTTTGAAAACCTGTCATCCGTGTCTTCGCCTCAACCACAAAAGAAACACGTCTAGAGTACCTTTTTTCTGTGCACTCCGTTTTCAAACACCAATAAAGTTTTTCTTCATTGTACTTCCAATCAGATGATACAACCCACCACACTTTTCGCCCTTCATAAGTACCATGCAGCCACGTGTGATTTTCATGGCCTCACCTGCAGCTGAATACCTGCATCCCATGGAATCCATCTAGCTAAGTGAGGTCAGATTTCTTCGCATCTTTGGGACATATCTTACACCACCCAAAGTACGAACCGCTCCATCATGCATTTTGATCTTCACAGTTCCAACACCCATAATTTATACGGAGTCCCTTCACCCAATGACATACTTCTATAATTATTTTCTTGGAACGTATCAAAATAATCCTTCCTGGAACATACATGGTTGGTATAACCAGAATCTATAATCCAATCATTACGAGAACAAGTATGTATACCTTCGGAGACTGTTAGGACATCTCCATTATCTCCCAATAAAACCATAGAGTTTTCACCATCCTTCCCACCATTGTCCTTCCTTTTACGTTGAAGACAATATTTCTTGATGTGACCCAATTCTTTGCACATATAGCATTGAACTTCTCTCAATTTAGAACTAGATCTATACCTGTTACTACCTTCAGATCTATCTTTTGTCCTTCCTCGATTCCCACCTGCTACAGCCAAAGTAGCTTCATGTCCACCCTCACTAGTTGTCTTTCTCTGAGTATCGTGGGACACTAGTGAATCCTCCACTTGCTCCAAAATCACTATATCTTTACCGTACAACAACGCAGTCATGAGGTAGTCATATAAATCTGGAAGAGAGGCAAGAAGTAGGAGAGCTTGGTCTTCTTCCTCAATCTTGACATCAACTTTCTGCAGTTTATCCAAATACCCATTGAACACACTCATGTGTTCTATGAGATCCCCATGTTCTTCTTTCTTCAACTGGTACAACTGTCACTTTAGATACAATTTTTTAGTCAAACTCTTGGCTATATAGAGTTTTTCCAACTTTTCCCACAAGCCTGACGCAGAATCTTCATCCATAACATTATTGATAATGTTATCAGCAATACAGAATATGATCATGCTAATACATCGCAACTCCAACTCCTCCCACTCGTTAGCCTTCATGGCTTCTGGCTTTCGATCCTTTCCCTTCAAAGCCTTGTACAAGCTGTCACAGTCCGGTCCCACAATAGCGGAACTAAAGCCCCCGTGACACGCCACCGAGGCTACTCTAATTCATTGACATAAAATTGCAGTGGAATAAACAAGAGTACAAATCCATAAATTCATGTCACGACCCATCCCACTACGCGTGGAAGTAGGACACGTGGCACGCCACCAAGGCTCAACCAAACATCATATAACAATACGCAGCGGAAAGAACTTTAAAACAACCCTGAGTAATTTAAAACGTTAGGAAACATTGCCCTCTGAGTTGAAAAATCTATAAGGATCAGAGTTATAAAAAGTTTTGTTCAGTTGAAACTTGTCCAAAGGAACACAGTTTTGAAAACAGAGGTCCAGTTGACTGATCAGGGAACCCAGTCGACTGCACTGGTTACTATTTGGATCAATAGCTAAAATCTACAGTAGTTCAGTCGACTGATCAAAGGTCCCCAGTCGACTGTGTTATGCAGAACCAAAATGCAACATTTTCAAAAGGGGTCCAGTCGACTGATTGATGGTACAGTCGACTGGTTTTGCCATATATTAAAGCAGTAGCCAAAATCAACAGTGACTCAGTCGACTGATCAAGGGTCCAGTCGACTGCTTCTCTTACTATTCACTTTCAGTGTCTCAATCACACGGGATACAGTCGACTGACAAAGGGTCCAGTCGACTGCTTCCCTGCTGGGCAGCCCTGTTGTGAAAATTAACAACTCATGTTTCTCCACACTAACAACAATCACAACCATAACTGAATTACAACATTTAAAACGTAACCACAGACGTTCAAATACAGGATTACCATACTACGGAACTAATCCAAAGATCTATTACAATGTATTACATAACCCAATTCCTTGATACTAGTTTAGGAACTAGAAACAAAAATATAAACAAATGATTCCCCCGACGTTCTTTAACGGCCTCACTTGTCACGCTTCTTCTTGTCTTTCTTCTTACCTGCAATGGAGTACATCTCCACTGCTCAGCTATATGCTGAGCGTACAAGTTTAACATATGCAATATATGACAAAACATGCTTTAATCTCGTAAATCATATCAATAGTCTCTAGGGAGAAAAATACGCATTCATCCGGTAGCGACAAGTCCAAGCCTTAAACCGCGATGTCAATGGCAAGTCCAAGCCTACAACCATTACATCCCCACAAGTGCCATGGCAAGTCCAAGCCTACAACCATGCACAGTAGCCGTCGCTACTAAAATTCTCAAACAACGAGAAGCTTACTCTAGCATGAATTTGTATAAGACTCCCCTTTGACCAACATAGACAACTCAACGTGCTCGCGTAAATTTAGACATGCTTTTCACAATTTAGCGCGTGCATACTTAACGGGCCTACAATTAACACATGGATTTTGCCCGGATCTCAATTTCGTCGTCGAAATATAAAACATGTATTTCTCTATATTTCACAAGTTAGAACTTCATACCTCGTGTGATTTCCCCCAAACTTTGAAGGATCGACTAGGAGGTCAATTAATCGTCAGATTTTGAATTTGAGAAAATTCCTACAAGTTTATACCTGTTTTTCCCAAAAGTCTAGAATTAAAATTTTTACAAAAATTGGCTAAACACGGCCTAGGTAGTATCAAAACGTAGATCTTACCTCCACGAGTTCAAATACGAAATCTGGAGAAAAACTGACGGACGAATGGTCGTCGTTTGTCGTCGCAAAGCCCGTTGGCTCCAATCTCCCTTTCTCTCTCCTCTCTCTAGATATTTTAGAAGGATTTGGATGAGAATGAATCTCATCCACCACTATTTATAGAAAAACTTTCTGGGAAGTGCGTTTACCTCCCCACGAGTTCCTCAAACTTCTCATTAGCTCTCGAAACTTTGCACACGTTCATTTTATGCCTTTACGGGTGAAAATGATAAATTTCAGAAGTTTCTGACTAAGTCTCGTTTGGTCCAAAATAACGTCCGAAAACTAAATTATATGGAATCTCTACACAACCTACCTTTTTATTTAACGTGTCACTCACGTTTTCACCACAGTGCTCAAACTGATATAACAATATCGAGATTACCAGAAATTATACTACACAGGTATAATTCACTATTCATGAAATACCTGATGTTTCAAATAACATTTAAATCATGTAAATGTCATTTAACCATGCCAATGCAACATGAAGTGCCATGTTCCCGTGTCCTCACTGACACCTTACTGTTGACTCACAGTCAACCTCAACTCAATATTAATAAACATTAATATTTCCACTTGTTACTACTTTATCTTATTTTAAAAGCATGCAATTTATGAAACGGGTGTGACAATTCAAGTCATAAAAAGAATTCTCTGTTTGAAACACTAAAAGGAAATAAACCATTTTGAAAACAGTAGTCCAGTCGACTGATTAGGGGTCCAGTCAACTGGAAATGCAATATACAGAGTGTTCAAAGTTCCAACAGCCAGTCTAGTCGAGTGACTCCCATATCCAATCGACTGGGGTGTTAAACTTACAGTCGACTGGTACTATCCGGTTGACTGAACTCTAGCTTGAGCAAAAAGATCTGATTTTTGAAATACCATCTAGTCGACTGTGTCGGGGGACACACTCGACTGTTTTTCCAATAATTGATGCAATGTCTAAATAATAAAGAATTTCGGTCTCGACTTGGTCCGGATGACTGTTTTCCATGTAGCAGAACATTCTGCAAAAATTCCAAGTTTAAAAGCTTTTAGGAAATTATCCGGGATCAAGCACATACTCCAAACTCATACTGAAGCGATCCCAACTGGGTTATAACATTACAAAAACGTAATTACAAGAGATTACTAACTATTACAACGTCAAGAATTCTTTCTACGATTCCAAATTAAATATAGAGTAAAAGTCATAAATCTTCATTACGATATTTCTATTACCAAAACTATGAGGTGTACGTGATGATTCACGTCCTAAGTGAACTCCCAAACCCACGTGCTCACTTCTGCAATTCCTCGCCAGCATTAACACCTAAAATGGTTATTTGAATAATCACACATAATCGATTTGTTTAAGCTAACACTTAGTGAATAAAACAACCATGCACATGGATGATAAACATGCTCGCATTCACATCTCTACATTTTATACTAGTCTCCGGAGTCCCACGTGTACGTTCCACACTCCTAATCTGCGACTCCTCGCCAATAAGTCCACGCGAAAAGGTAAGACCCGCGTTTCTTTTCTTCAAACGTGCGACCTTATGCCTATATTAGCTCCACAACGATGGCTTGATATACGCACTCCTTTGACCCAATTTGCAACTCAACATGTGCAAATACATTTCACTGTGCTCTCGACGTAATCAAAATATTTCACCGTACAATTGGGCCTACTTATCAATATAGACGCCCAATATGAACTACACAATATATAGCTATGAACTAATACATGCTTTTCATACAAAATATGAATACATGTCAAGAAATCAATCCAAAACACATAGTTGAATCACTCACCTCCGATTTACGCTTCTAAAATATGATTCAAGGAAAACCCGAGTACAAAGAACGTGCAGTAATCTTTTTAGTATAATTCCTATCAATCAGAATTCCAATTATCAAATTTTTAGAAAAATTCTAGAAATAGAGTAACGGATATAAAAATGAAGCCTTACCTCAAGGAGTTCGAATATAAAATCTGGAGAAAAACAAACGGACAAAAGGTCGTCGATTTGTGCCGGAAAGCTCTAAGCAACCAAATCCCCAAATCTCCTCTCTTGAATTTCTAATTTAGGGTTTGAACTAATGGAAATATCTCATGAGTTTCTATATATAGGCACGACTCTCAGGAATTACGTTTACCTCCCCGCAAGTTCTCAAAACTCCTAATCAGTCTCTGAAACTTTCTACACAGCTAATTCATAGCTTCACGAGTGAAAACTAAAAATTATAAAAGATTTAGCCTAAGTTCCATTTGGGTACTAAAATGCAATTTCTACATGATTTTTATGAAATTGCTAATTAGCCTACCAATTCTGAAGTGTGTTAATTCGTCCTCACTAGGATGCTAAAATTTACAACAGAAATATAATCTAAACCAGATAATAACACAGATAGTGAAATACACAGGTAAACATTATTTTCAGATAAACATTTAAGATATTCCACAATGAATGTCTCATACTCGGAGAGACTTCACAACATCAAAACACTCATTCAACACCATCTTAAAGGGTTCTCTAACATAGACACCCAATCGACTCGTGAGTCAAAACTCACCCACACATGTGCCAAAATGCACAACACATCACAGTATCATGCATGACAATGTAATGAAATGCAACAACACTAATATGGGTGTTATAATTCTCTCCCTCTTAAGAGAAGTTTGTCCCCAAACTTGTACCTCATGTATCGAAAAGGTGCGGATACTGAGTACACATCTTATCCTCTATTTTCCACGTCATCTCTTCTGTTGTTTGGCTACGCCATAACATTTTCACCTTCGATATCACTTTATTTCATAAAGCTTAATCTTTTCGATCCAAGATCTCTACCGGATATGCAACATACATCAAAGTCGAAGTCATCACTTGATCTCTATCTTCCACCAAATGCTTACATAGCAATGACATATATAAAGCGTTATAAACCTGGGCATACTCATTCGATAAATCTAATCGATATGCTACGGGTCCAACTCTCCCAATGATTTTAAAAGGTCCTATATATCTCAGGTTGAGTTTTCCGTATCTCCTAAATCTAGTAATCCCTTTTGAAGGTGACATCTTCAAATAGACTAAGTCGCCCATGTTAAATTCTAACGGTCGTCTACGCTTGTCGGCATAACTCTTATACCTACTCTGAGCTGCCAGTAACCTGTCGAATTACCTTTATCTTATATGTCGTCTCTTGCACAATTTTCGGCCCTTTAATCATTCTTTCTCCGACTTCTGTCCAACTAATCGGTGAACGACATACATGACCATGTAAAGCTTGAAAATGAGCCATTCCAATACTCAACTGAAAACTGTTATTATATGCGAACTCAATTAAAGGCAAATGGTCTTCCCAATCACCCTAAAAATCAAGTACACATAACCGAAGCATGTCTTCCAAAATCTGGATTACCCTTTCCGATTGACCATCGGTTTGAGGATGAAAAGCGGTACTAAAATGCAATTTGGTACTCATTGCTTCTCACAAGGCACTCCAAAACTTCAAAGTAAAGCTACTATCTCTATCCGAAATAATAAAAACTGGGATACCATGTAGTCTTACAATCTCGCGGATATACAACTTAGCTAAAGTCTTCGGCTTAGTGGTAGAAAGTGCGACAACTTCGTCAAACAGTTAACGATCACCCAAATAATAGTATTCAATTTCTTTGAGCTCAGAAACCACTAACAAAGTCCATTGTAATGTGTTCCTTTTTCCACTCGGCTATCGGTATTGGTTGTAATAATCTCGAAGGTACTTGGCATTCGGCCTTTCACTTGTTGATAACTCGTACATCGTGAAACGTAGCGTGTTATTTCTCTCTTCATTCCTGGCTACCAATAAATATGTCTCAAGTCTCTATACATCTTGGTGCTTCCCAGATGAATGGTATACTTTGTATTGTGTGCTTCCTCTAGGATGTTTCATTTCAATTTTTTCTCGTTAGGTACATAAATTTTACCCCTCAATCTCAAAACATTATTCTCAAAAGTAAATCTTGGTTGTTTTCCCATCAAAATCTATTTATAAATCTTCTTCGAAGCCACATCTTGAAGTTGTTGCTTCGTAACCTCGTGAATCAAGAGTGATTGTGCCACATCAAGCCACTTTTCATCCTCGGAATCACTTCAAGTTCCAGATTCTCCATATCTTAAATCAACTCTCATTAAGAAGTCAAATCTGAGCCATATTAGTTGGTGTTTTACGACTAAGAGCATTGGCGACTACATTCGCCTTGCCCGGATGATACTGAATCGACACATCATAGTCCTTCATCAACTCTAACCATCTCCTTTGTCTCATGTTCAAATCTCGTTGCATGAACAAGTACTTCAAACTCTTATGATCCGTATATATCTCACATTTCTCCCTATATAGATAATGACACCAAATCTTTAATGCAAAAATCACGGCGGCTAATCCTAGATCATGTGTCAGATAGTTCTTCTCGTGCTGTCTAAGTTGTCTTGACGCATATGCAATGACCTTTTCACCTTGTATAGGAACGCAACCTAAACCTCTATATGAAGCATCACTTTAAATGATAAACCCTTCGGTCCCCGTCAGAACAGCTAAGATTGGTGTTCACTAGTCGACTCTTCAGCTCTTGAAAACTTTTCTCACACTCTGGACTCCATTTAGAAGCAACATCTTTTCCCATCAACTGCGTCATTGTCAACAAAAACTCACACTTCTTTAATTTTTTGAAGAATCTCTTCTCGTGTAATTGTTGTAAGGCTAATCGCAAATGGTGTTCGTGATATTCAACACTCTTGGAATAAATTAGGATGTCATCTATAAAAGCAATAACAAACTCATCTAAATAGTATTTGAAAACATGATTCATCAAGTCCATAAAAGCATCTGGTGCGTTAGTCACTCCAAATGGCATAACCAGAACTTCAAAGTTACCATATCGAGTTCTAAAAGCCGTCTTCTCAAGATCTTCTGCCTTGACTTTCAACTGGTAGTAACTGGATCTCAAGTCAATCTTTGAAAATACCGAGCCCCTTACAACTGATCAAACAGGTCATCTATTTGTGGCAACAAATACTTGTTCTTGACGGTCAACTTATTCAACTCTCGATAGTCGATACACATACGCATTGTCCTATCCTTCTTCTTTACAAACAAGACTGGAGCTCCCCAAGGCAAAACACTTGGTTGGATGAAACCCTTCTCAAGTACCTCCTGGAACTGAACTTTCAATTCTTTCAACTCTACCAGTGCCATTCGATACAGTGCTTTGGATACCGATTGTGACCTTGGCACTACTTCTATTGTGAACTCAAGTTATCTCTCAATCAATATGTTGGGTAACTCATCGGGAAAAACATCTGGGAATTCTCGAACTACTAGAATATCTTCTACAAGTGGTCCAAGAACTCATGTGTCAACAATCGAACATAAGAAACCTGAGCAACCCTTCACAACATCTTACTTGCTTGAATTGTCAATATCAAATATGACGGTATAGTCACACCCTTATTGTCACACCCCCAACCCGCCTCGAGTGAGTTGGGACATGTGTAACAAGCCCACACGTCAAAACACCCTTAATTCACTAAGAAAAACATGGATTAGACCTCATTAAACAGCTCCGTCGACACAAAACAGCCCCAAGGGAAAAATGGTTATTAATAAAGTGTAGAAAATTTTATACCAAAAGATAAGTCTTTGAGTCCCGGTTCCAACGCAAAAAACTACGTGCGAATTCTAATTTTCTAGAGAGAGTTATACTTATTTCCGTAAAAGCTGTCGGGCTGTACCCAGACTAGCGGATCGATCTGCCCCAAATCCGGATCGATCCGGTTTTAGCATAATGGGTTTTTCTGCATCTCCAGAAGCTCCAAATCAATTTGCACCAGACCCGGATCGATCTGATTTCTACAGATGAGTTTTTTCTGCTGCTAAAACCCTGCTAAAATAGTTCAAAACATTATCTAAGTTCCAAAATTGGTTCCAATCATCATGAAAACTCTTGGGAACACCTCCTAAACACCCATAAACATATCCACAACATACTTAAGTCTTCCCAAAACATTTAGAAACACAATCTAAGTACACTCAAATGAAAACCTACCCATAGACACTCCAATTTCACATACTAGTAAGAAAAAAGGAATTATGCTTGCCAAGATGAGCTCAAAACAACAAGACCATGAGGAATTTATCGAAAAACATTTTCAAAACCATTTCAAACCATTTGAGAAGTTGTTTGAATACCCAACACATTAATCCAAGTATGAGTTGACAATCAAACACATAAATTTCTGCTCATGGATCAAATTTGGTATTGAAACTCCACTTGTTCCCAATATTTGCAAGTCAATACAACAAGGAGTATCCAAGCCCAAGTTTACAACTAAAACTATCTAGTTCCATTCAAATCCACTCCCAATATACATAACTTGTAACTTGTAAATATAACTCATTGTTTGGTGCCTAGATAACCAACAATACCCAATTTTGCATATTACAAGTTTTCCAAAAACCCAAGATACATACATTGCCAACAAACGATACATTCTAAACATCAACTAGCTAGGCATATGAACATATACACATGGACACAACTTCCATGCCCAACCCATCATGTGAATCATTTTCTCTCCTCTTTCCGTGTCGTACCTGCGATGGTTATTCAATAACCACAACATAAAATATATTTTCGTTTAAACTTTCGCTTAGTGATGGAACTAATCATGCTATTGGAATGTTTAATATGCAAATGCAACAATCATTATGAACAATAATGTAACGATCTCTAAAAAGTCAAGTCATTCCAGCCACCACCCGTGGGTCCTTCTCACCCCGGATCTTTCTCACTTTCGGCGCATATAGCGCATCACACACTCTCTTGTGATCCCGAAGGCATCACCGGCATTTCATTGTGATCGTCACCACATCCTACTAATTGAAGACTTCCTATCCCTTACATATGGGACCTATAAATGGTGACCAGTACTTGACTTCCTTTGATCCATATAAGCACATAAGCAACTATAACGCATAAGCATAGCAATTTCATAATTTTAACATGCTTTTATCCAAATCCATCAACACATATATACATGAGCATGAGTTAAGCAACTATAAATAACAATTATCATACTAACATAACTAAACACCCAATTTTGGGATTAGAACACTCACCTCTTCGATTTATACGCAATTTAAGCTCCTAGAATCCAATTTAAAGCTAGATTCAACCCAACTCTTGCTCTAGGATCAATCCTACATAGTTTTTACATATCAAACATCGTCTATCAAGAATGGTTGCTAGAAAAATGCTATCAAAACTAAAAACAAATTACGTGCATGTGATCCTCTTACCTCCACGAGTCCAAAAATGGTCTCGGATCAGAAATCCGGCGTCGAATGACGAAGGAACGGCAAGAAACGTCGTCGAGAAATCCGTCACCGACTTGGGAGCTCTCCAATTCTTTAAATTGCTGTAAATTTTGTGAATGAGACACATATGCTACATGCATATGTATTGTCATTAACTTTTCCTTTATTGCATTTACACCCCCAATCTTTCTTAAGCTTTATTATGAAACCCCCATGTCAATTACATTAACTACCCACATTTTCTAAATGGATTTAATCTAAGTCCAGAACTGGTCCCCTTACCTATCATATGACATGATAATATCTTTAAGCATTTAAACAAATATTCATATATGCATATAATAACATCAAAATGCAAATTAGTTTAATTAGACCCTCGTTGGGCCTCACATTTATACCGATTCTGCCTTTTACAGAACTTTCATCTATGTTCACATTTGAACACCTTTTTACCTGTGAGCTCATAACCCACCTTAAATTGTTTTATGTATTAATTATCATTAATTAACGCATACTAATATCACATTAATCTTATTTTTTGGGTACGTGTGTTATACTTACCGTGAAAAGTAAACACTTCTTGACCTAACGGATAGAAACTAATCCGTTTATGTTCATAATCAATTCTAGCTTGATTAATCGACGAACAATCCATGCCCAAGATAACATCAAAGTAATTAAGCATCAACGGTATCAAATTGATGCTCAAGACCTTATCACCTATCTTGATCTCACACGCCTTAAATACCGAAGAAGTTACTAACGATTCACTAGTAGGCAATGATACGCACAAGTCATATCCTAGCAGCTTAGACTTAATAGTTAAATGCTTAACAATCACGGGACACAAATGAATGCGTTGAACCTAAATTCATGAGTATACGTGCAGGATATGAATACATAGGAAGAATAACTGATACAACTATATCATCCATGTTCCCCGGCTTAAGCTAAAAATATCAGCCTTGTTGTTGCTGACTCCTTTTCCTTTATCCACCCTTGGTTCTGTCCTTGACCTGTTTGGCACACTCGACGCTCCGGTACTCATTCCTGGTTGTGTCTTACTCGGACAGTTCTTCTCTATGTGTCCTGGTTGGCCACTCTCAAAACATTTTCCTCTCATCTATGGGTTGTAGCTCTTGGTGTTCGAGGTTGTGTTTGGTGTAGTCACATTCGCGTTCAAAGGACGATTTCTGGATATGTGCCCTAGTCGCTTGCAAAGATAGCTGGTACTCAATAAATAGCAATTCCCTTTGTATCGCGTGTTACATGTTGGGCACAACGGTCTCGAGTCTCCGATGAATGTACTCCCTCCTTTTTTTTACCCATATACGATCCTGAACTTTGCGTGAATGGCTTCTTAGCATTTCCCTGACCCTTGCTCCTATTGTCTTTTGTTTTCTTTCCTTGTTGCCCTTGTCGATACCAATCGACACTTTTCTCAGCTATGTGAGTGACTTTCTCAACTAAAAAAATGGCCGGGTGTTGCAACATATCAACACGGCTACGAATATTCTCTCTAAGCCCTTCCTCAAACTTACGAGCTTTATTCTCATAAGTTGGAACGGTACTTTTCCCAAAACATAACAAAGCATTATAATGAGAAACATACTCACTCACAGTCATGTCTTTCTAGACTAAACTCGCAAGCTCTTGACGTTTCCGAGTATGCGCTAATCGCAGAAAGAATCATTTATTGAATTCGTCTTTAAATGCTTCCCACGTAGTTGGCTTCCCTTGCTCTAGTACATTATTCCACCAATCCAATGCTTCTGCCATCAATGTATCGGATGCACAAACAATTTTCTATTCGTTGATACATATCACAATACAGAAATATCTTTCTATGTCCATCATCCAATAATCGGTCAAGTCTATGTCAACTTGTCTATGGTATAGGGTCAGTTTCCGCTTATAGAATTGTTTTACAATCATATGTTGAGGTCATGGTACTGGTGGTGCATTAATATAGTGAACTTAAATTGGTGGAGCCCGAACATTCATCTGGCCTCGTTCACTTACGGCTTGAACAAAATTCCCCACCATATTTACTATTTGATCCATTCACAAATGCGGTGACAACTCTCTTATCGTGTCAGTCATGACGTTTTAAGTATTTGCCCTGATAAGTACGATGCCATAATATATATATATATATGTGCACAGATCATAATCACAATCAATAGATGTAACTATATGAAGCATTCTACAATGATAACAATACTGTCATCACAATCATGCACTCTACTCGACGTCACTCAACATATAACATCATTTGTTCCCAAGGCTCTAAACCTAATGCTTTGATACCACTAAATGTCACAGCTCGGTCCTACAATAATGGAACCGAAGCACGTGGCACGCCACCAAGGCTACTCTAATTCATTAACGTCAAATAGCAGTGGAATAAACAAGAGTACAAATTCATAAATTCAAGTTATAAAAAGAATTCTCCATTTGAAACACTTAAAGGAAATAAACCATTTTGAAAATAGTAGCCCAGTGGACTGATTAGGGGTCCGGTCGACTGGAAATGCAAGATAGAGAGAGTTCCAAGTTCCAGCAGCCACTCCAGTCGACTGACTCCCATGTCCAGTCAACTGACTCCCATGTCCAATTGACTGGGGTGTTAAACTTACAGTCGACTAGTATCGTCCGGTCGACTGAACTCCAGCCTGAGTAAAAAGATTTGATTTTTGAAATACCATCCAGTCAACTGTGTCGGGGGACACAGTCCACTATTTTTCCAATAATTGATGCAGTGTCTAAATAAAAAAGAATTCCAATCGACTGGACCTGGTCCGGTCGACTGGTTTCCCTGCAGCGGAACGTTATGCAGAAATTCCAAGTTTGAAAGCTTTTCTAAAATTATCTGGGATTAAACACACATTCCAAACTCATAACAAAGCGATCCCAACTGGGTTATAACATTACGAAAACATAATTACAAGAGATTACAAACTATTACAATGTCACAAATTCGTTCTACGATTCCAAATTAAACATAGAGTAAAAGTTATAAATCTTCATTACGACATTTCTATTACCAAAACTATGAGGTGTACGTGATGAGTCGCCTCCTAAGTGAACTTCCAAATCCACATGCTCACTTCTGCGATTCCTCACCGGCATTAACACCTGAAGTGGTTATTTGAATAACCACACATATTCGATTTGTTTAAGCTAACGCTTAGTGAATAAAATAACCATGCACATGAATGATAAACATGCTCGCATTCACATCTCTACATTTTGTACTAGTCTCTGAGGTCCCACGTGTACGTTCTACACTCCTAATCCGCGACTCCTCGACAATAAGTCCACGCAAAAAGGTAGGACCCACATTTCTTTTCTTCAAATGTGCGACCTTATGCCTATAATGGCTCTACAATGATGACTTGATACAAGCACTCCTTTGACCCAAATAGCAACTCAACATGTACTGATACATTTCACCATGCTCTCGACATAATCAAAACATTTCACCGTACAATTGGGCCTACTTATCAATATAGACGCCCAATATGAACTACACAATATGTAGCTATGAACTAACACATGGTTTTTATACAAAATATGAATACATGTCAAGAAATCATTCCAAAACACATAGTTAAATCACTCACCTCAGATTTACGCTTCTAAAATACGATCCATGGAAAACCCGAATACAAAGAACGTGCAGTAATCCTTCTAGAACAATTCCCGTCGATCAGAATTCCAATTATCAACTTATTAGGAAAATTTTAGAAAAAGAGTTTTCGAAAAACTTTTCCAAACAAGGCCTAACGGATATCAAAATGAAGCCCTTATCTCAAGGAGTTCGAATATGAAATCTGGGGAAAAACAAACGGACAAATGGTCATCGGTTTGTGCCAGAAAGCTCTAAGTTACCAAATCCCCAAATCTCTTCTCTTGAATTTCTAATTTAGGGTTTAAACTAATGAAAATGTCTCATGAGTTTCTATATATAGGCACGACTCTCAGGAATTACGTTTACCTCCTTGCGAGTTCTCAAAACTCCTAGTCAGTCTCCGAAACTTTCTACACAACTAATTCATAGTTTCATGAGTGAAAACTAAAAATTATAAAACTTTTCTCCTAAGTTCCGTTTGGGTGCTAAAACGCAAATTTCTACATGATTTTACGAAATTGCTAATTAGCCAACCAATTCTGAAGTGTGTTAATTCGTCCTCACCAGGATGCTAAAATTTACAACATAAATATAATCTAAACTAGATAATAACATAGATAGTGAAATACACAGTTAAATATTTATTTTTAGATAAATATTTAAGATATTCCACAATAAACGTCTCATGCTCGGAGAGACTTCACAACATCAAAACACTCATTCAACACCATCTTAAAGGGTTCTCTAACATAGACACCCAATCGACTCGTGAGTCAAAACTCACCCACACATGTGCCAAAATGCACAAAACATCACAGTATCATGCATGACAATGTAATGAAATGCAACAACACTAATACGGGTGTTATACAAGCCTTGTTGCACAAGAATGTCTTTTACTCTTCTCTGCCAGAGAATAAACTGCCCTTTCCATTAAACTGCTCCATAGTAAATTATGAGCTGATCATCGCCTTTATGGTGAATTGACTGGCAAACTGTGGCTCTGATATCACTTGTTGAGATTTACGTAGCAGAATTAAACAAGCACACAATGAAAAAGTAAATAACAAGGGAAAAAGAAAAGAAATCATACAAGCGAATTCTACGTGGTTTGGAAAAAACCTGACTACGTCTACACCCAAGAGATTTTCCGTTACTATTGAGAATAAATTGATACAAGAAAAACCTCGGATTAAATCACATAACGTAACTCACAAACCCTTGTATTCATTCACTCAATACCCCAAAGGAAAACCTCTCACACAATATTTTTTTTCTCTCTCACAACGCCCAGCCGAGTGTAGATAAATCTACAATATATGTACATCACAGATATATTTACTATACACGGCTGACTATTTTTGTGTTTTTACTAAAACAATCCAACAGAGCTAATGACTGCTTGCAATTTTTAATTGAATATCATCGACTCTTCAAATTCTCCATGCATATGCAATCGACCAAGCATGGTGTGGACCCAATAGTCTGTACGGGTACACGTGACCAAAAAGTGGCGAGTGTCCCGATTACGGATAGAACGAGAAAGAGTGAATGTGACCATACGTGGTCTAATATGTCTTAATTGCATTTATATGCTTAATGTGGTAGACATGTAATTAATTGTTTAATTATTTAAATACTGTTATTATATGACTATTTATGGTGCTAGCTAATCAGGTGTACTCTTTTGAGAGCAAAATTGGACATTTTTTTTTATTAATTGAAAGGTTAATTAACAACTTCATAAAAGATGTAAACAATAGGACCATGTACTGGGAGCGTTATATAAATTAGTTTGGACCCATTAGAAATTGAGTATTTAAATGGGTACATAACATAAGTCATGGGGGTGTAACTAGAATTTAGGGAAAACATTATGTAGTTTCTTTTAGAATCACTAGGAGGATGGCCTGTGTGCAATGCACGGGGCATTGGATTTGATAGAAAAAATTTAATGCATATTTTTAAGTGTAAATATCACCTACCTCTCTTGAGGTTTGACCTTATAACACTTACGTCCCTCTATGTTTCAATTGTAACACTTATTTCCCATGTCAAAGTTTGTCAGCTAACGGTGTTATAATTGGATTTGTGAGGTTTCCATTTTTCCCTTACTCACTTTTCTTACCTTTTTTCCTCATTGGTTCACCACCTCCTCTACCTTTCTCACCACCACCCACCACCACTACTACTACACACCCATTACCACAAATAACAATGACACAATGACCACATCACCACCACAAATTCCGACCCCTCCATCCTCGTCATAATAAACTTTTTTTTTCTGATAAATCTTGAAATCGTGGTCGCTGCCCATGCCCCCAATTCAAAATTTGATTTGGTTTGCACTCACCATAGATATCAGTTTGTTGTGATTTAGTTGGAGCAAAAATTAATTTCAAAAGTTCAATTGAATTGTACTAGAGATCCTGGTGGCAATGTTGTTGACCGTATCTCCGACCGAGTCGTTGTGCTTTACATGACAAAAAAAGGGCAGCCCAGTGCACGAGGCCTCGCCATTGCGGGGTCTAGGGAGGGTACGCATCCTTACCCGTGCAAGCAGAGAGGCTATTTCCAGATTCGAACCCGTGACCTCCAGGTCACAATGGAGCAACCTTACCATTGCGCCAAGGCTCCCCTCACACGACAATGTTCTACAAATTCATTGGTCTACTTTTTCAATTTTATCTCCATCATCTATATATTTGCCTTCCATTGATTATTTTCTTGATCACCAAACAGTGTTCAGTACAATATGTATATGTGTGTGTATATATATATGTATATATGTATAGGGAAAGGTTCTCCAGTTCACTAGGCTTTTAAGCCTAAAAAGTGGAACATAGTCAAATTATGAGAATTATTTATTTACTTTTATTTTTATTTTTATTTTTATTTTTTTTATTTTTAAGAATTGAGACATAAATTAAAGCATACAATTAGAAAGACATTTTATAATCTAAGCAAATTAATATTAGATGTCTGACGTGGTACATTCTTCTAGATTTTAATTCTTCTCAAAAACATTCTTCTGACGTGGTACACTCTTTCTAACTCTATGTATTTTATGATATTAATAAATGCAATTTAAAATACTGAGTTGTCTCCTCATCAAAATAAACCTATAATGGTCCATTTATATAAGAAAATACGCATGTTGAAATCATGCATATATTGCCAAACGGTGTGAACATTATATATTATATTGCTACGTACATTAATATATTATTAAATTGTATTATAATAGTAATACTAATGTGAACAGTTGTTTAACAAATTATATAGGCTTTTCTTCAATTCTATTTTATTTAAGTAGAATTAAAACATTGACCCACAACTTCCTTGAAGAGTAATAACTTATGTAAATTAACACTTTTATTAAAATACTCCAACAATTCCCCACTTATTTAATAAAAATAAATTTAAAAAATAAAAATTTCATCGAGCAACTGATCATAGGACTGTGCATAAATATATGTGTTTTTCAACTTGAACCTTTACATAGTAATAGTGCTTCCGATTATACTAGAGTAACCGTAGTTTTGAACTTTATCTCAGACAACACCACACACACTACCCTACTAAGGTGAAGTTCAAAAGCCATCACTTTATGGCCATGTGCTTATATCCCAGTATAGCAAAAGCTCTAGAGAATTTGACCAAACCATAGGAAGTGGCGACACTTCCACAATTGCGTAGGTGAGTCTAAGAAGGATACTCCTATAGCTAGGTATCCCATTCAACATAGAGTTTAGATCTTATTAAGAGTTAAAGTAACTCATCCTTTTATCGCTTCAGGATATCATGCTTCTTAGGGATACACTTGGAGAGTTAACCCCGTAACATAATAGTAGCATGATTCCACTCATATCACTTCATGACTTGTTATTACCCTTTGAACGTATTTCTTGGGATCTCCAGTCTATAGGTTAGGTTACCATCACAAGTGACTCAACTTTCTATGGGCTTTAGTCTCATCCCTTTCTAGGTTTTTCAAACCTTTTATCGAGCTAGTCCTTTGGTCAAAGGATCAGCTTTATTATCGTCAGACCATAATCCACTATTACTTATCTAATAGTGCTATTCTTATGACGTATCTATCACCTCTTACCGTTATAAAGGTTTTATACTTTTGCAATAGCCACAGTACTATCGCAGTGGATAAACAGCCGGTATCAATCTCTCCCATAAAGGGGTATCTCATAGTAGGCTTTTCAGCCAAGCTACTTCTTCACTAGCAATAGCTAATGGAATCATCTCTGACTCCATTGTGGACTTAACCAAAATAGTCTATTTCTTAGTCTTTCATGAACTTGTGCCCCCAACAATACTAAAAAAGTATCTACGGGTGCTCTTGGAGTCATTTAAAAGGGTATTCCAATCAGCATCTAGGGCTGGTCAAAAAAACCGATGACCCGTGAACTACGACTCGACTCGACCAACCCGAACCTTTCGAGTCGGTTTGTATAGGTTGTTGGTGGAGTCACATGTTCCAATTGTTAGACCCAACCAACTTCGAGTCGGATGTCGATTTTATGTGTTAATTGACTCGATTCCACCTGACCCGACTCGGTATATACATCCCCTAGTATAAATGTTTTTTTTTTTAAGACTTATACTAGACTTCTAGTATTACTATTATTATTTTACTTTTTGTCTTTGTTTTTTATCAAGTCTTTCATGAACTTGATGTTGTTATTGTAATTTGTAAGGTTGCTTGATGTGGGATTATAATAAAATAGCTAATATGTTATTATTATTGTAAAAATTTATAAAAAAGTGAAAAACATGTTGTATAAATAGGTTATAAAAAGTGTTTCAATATGTTGATTATTAGTGACGAAAGTTTTCGTCGCTAAAGGTCAGATTTTCGTCACTAAAGGTCTTTAGTGACGAAAAAAAATTTGTCGCACGTTCGTCGCTAATTCCTTGACGCAAAAGGTCTTTCGCGACGAAATCACGTTTCGTCACCAAAGAGTAGCATTTAGCGACGAAATTTTTCGTCGCGAAAAGTGTATTTTTTCCAACGAACAAAATTTCATCACGAAAGAGTCCTACTATTAGCGACGAAATTTCGTCGCTAAAAGTACCCTTTAGTGACGAATATTTCGTCAGGAAAAGTGTATTTTTCCCAACAAACCAAATTTCGTCACAAAAGAGTCCTACAATTAGCGATGAAATTTCGTCGCTAAAAGTAACCTTTAGTGACAAAATGTTTTGTCGGAAAAAGTGCATTTTTTTCAACGAACCAAATTTTGTCACCAAAGAGTCTTACTATTAGCGACGACATTTCGTCGCTAAAAGCACCATTTAGTGACAAAATATTTCGTCGGGAAAAGTATATTTTTTCCAATAAACCAAATTTCGTCACGAAAGAGTCCTACTATTAGCGATGAAGTAAGTTTCGTCGACAAAAGATCTCTATTCTCAACGAAATATTTCATCTCTAAAAAGTAATCATTAGTGACGAAGTAAGTTTCGTCAGTAAAAAGGTTTAATTAGTGACAAAAGTTCGTCACTAAAGGTAAAATTGAAAAATACAATTTGACTATTAGTGACGAACAATTTTGTTGCTAAAAACATTTCTTTTTTTTAAATATATAACTTATTCACTTAAATATTTTTTTTTGGTCCGCCTGCTAACAAGTAATCTAAAACATCCACAACATACATATTAACCAAATAAAAGTTTCATTCATTAATCAATCATCTACTCAAATCCAACAAAACAAAACAAAACAATATAGGATCTCCAAACATCCAAAATCCATATAAAAAATACAAATTCCAAAAACAACATAGTATTTTCCAAACATCAATGTAAATTGCTCCAAAAAATGAGATCAAAACTATGTATAGTTTTCATTCATGCACTCCAGATGCCCGTAAATCTGCAATACAAAAATATATACATCAATTTTAAATAAAGTATTAAAAATAAAAAATAAAAATAAAAAAGTGAGCAGTAATTCATTAAAGAAAGGGTTTAGGTTTCAAAATGCATTTTTGCATCACTCTCCCTAATTGTTACTTAGTTTTCAATTCAGTTTCTTCTTACAACTTTGTTTAAGCACAAGTGAATTTCTCGAAGTAGTCCCGGTCCATTAGGACCATTATTGGACAATTTTGACCCCCAACACCACGTATGCCCTTTAATGAAATAATTGAGGTTTCGAAATGCATTTTTTGCGTCAATCTCCTTAACTGGGACTCGGTTTTCAATTCCGTTTCTTCCTAAGACTTTGTTTAGACACAATTGAGGTGCTCGAAGTGGTCTTGGTCCATTATTGGACGATTTTGACCCCCAACACCATGTTTGCCCTTTATTGAAAGAGCAAAGGTTTCAAAATGCTTCTTTGCGTCATTGTCCCTAACCGGGACTCAATTTTCAATTCCGTTTCTTGCTATAACTTTGTTTAGGCATAATTAAAGTTCTCAAAGTGGTCCCGGTCCATTCGGACCATTATTGTACGATTTTGACCCCCAACACCCCATATGCCTTTCATTGAAAGAGCTAAGGTTTCAAAACATTTCTTTGTCGTTTCTTCTTGTCACTCTTTTTAGACGTGTGGGAGGTACGACTTAAGTTTCATGGTTATTAGATCGACGGTTCGCATTTTGACCCCCAAACCCCCAAAACTTAGTTTTGCATAGTCTACAAGGTGAAAAAGTTATTTTGTAGTGTATCTTGATAATCGGGAGTCTGATTCTCGTTCCGTTTCTTCCTGCAACTTTCTTTAGACGTGTGGGAGGTGCGAGTTAAGTTTCGTGATTATCGGATCGACGGTTTGCATTTTGACCCCCCAAACCCCCAAAACTTAGTTTTTTCATAGTCTACGAGGTGAAAAAGTTATTTTGTAATGTATCTTGATAACCGGGAACCCAATTTTTATTTTGTTTCATCCTGCAACTTTTCTTTAGATGTGTGGGGGGTGCGTGTTAAGTTTCGTGGTTACCGGATCGACAGTTTGCATTTTAAAGTTAAGGACAATTCTTTAGACGGTTTCGTGACGAAATATTGCGTCACTAAAGGTAAAACAATTACCGACAAAACAATTTCACCACCAATTGTAATAATTCCCGACGAAAGTTTTTCGTCACGAAAGCTTAAACAAATCCCGACGAAATAATTGGTCACTAAAAGTAAAACAATTACCGACGAAACAATTTCGTCTCCAATTGTAACAATTACCGACGAAAGTTTTTCGTCACGAAAGGCTAAACAATTCCCGACGAAATATTTCGTCACTAAAAGTAAAACAATTACCGACGAAAAAATTTTGTCACCAATTGTAATAATTCCCGACGAAAGTTTTTCGTCACGAAAGGGTAAACAATTTTCGATGAAATATTTTGTCACTAAAAGTAAAACAATTAACGACGAAACAAATTCGTCACCAATTGTAACAATTCCCGACGAAAGTTTTTCGTCACGAAAGGGTAAATAACTGCTAACGAAATATTTCGTCACTAAAAGTAAAACAATTACTGACGAAAGTATTTCGTCATTAATTGTTACAATTACCGACGAAAATATTTTGTCACGAAAGGGTAAACAATTCCCGACGAAATATTTTGCAACTAAAAGTAAAACAATTACCGACAAAAACATTTTGTCACCAATTGATAACGTTTCGTCGCCAAAAATTTTCCCACCAAATTTTTGGGCGGGGGAAATTTCCCGCCAACTATTAGCGACGAACTTTAGTGACGAAATGAATTTTCGTCGGTAATTGTTTGACTTTTACCCGCAAAAATTGGTTTCGTCGAGAAAGATAAACACTTTTGCTGATGAACGTTGATTTCGTCACTAATAGTATACTATTAGTGACAAAAATTATTTCGCGGGTAAAAGTTTTGTCACTAAAGGTCAGATTTGTTGTAGTGTGATGATGCCATAATTTGGTAAGAGTAAAGTAGAGCAATTTTAGGAGAGAGAGACTATTTTTTGTATGTGGTTCGGCCATGTTAATGAAGGTACCTACGTCCACGGGTGTGTCTGAGCACGTTCACTAGCAGATCACCGGCGGGCTTGGTGAGCCAACAAAGAGGGGCGGCACTACCAGTAATACCGGCCAGGTGTATGCGTACAATGGTGAATTTTATAGAGGTGCTGTGTAGACTAAAGAGTTGGCCCCTTCAATGGGGGGTGAGAGGTCTCTTTTATAGATGTAAGAGACCTACTCTTACATGGATAAGGAAATATAACCCAATTGATATAGATTGGCATTAATTGTGGGGATTTCCTAATTGGATTAGGAAATTGTTTTCACATTAGTCTTCTAGCTTGAGTAGGAAACTGCCCGTAATGCTCGGGATCATGCCTGTGGGCCCGGATGGGCTGTTCCCGTGGTAGGATGTGCCTGTGTGGTTTTCCCGACCTGTTGGCCAGGTCATGGATGAACCGCTCGGGATGATGAGTAAACTAGACCACTCGGGATGGTGCTTGTCCGAGGAGTTGTGCATGATTTGACCGGGACATGGACTGGCTACTGATTTGAACCGCTCGGTCATAGGATAGAGCCAATTTTGGGTGTATCATGTTGTATGCTCTTTGTCGGGTTTCACTCGAAACCAACCCGACTCCACCCGAAACCAAAGGATCGGTTTCACCCGACTTTATGGATGGATGACGAGTGCTACACTCATCACCCAATGGGATTCGGATGGATAGCCGGGTGGGGCGTCACACCCGACTCACCCGACCCATGGCCACCCCTATCAGCATCGCTATATCCTTTAAGGACAGCGGCAAACATATCATAATTTAATATAAAGTTCATGATCCTTTTTTAAGTAACACGTGACCTTGTCAAATAGTACTCTAATACTAAAAATATAAATATATAGTCGGTCATGGCTTTGGAGTCTTTCGTTAAGAATAGCAATTGACATCACTCTAACCTTCAAGTACATTGGAAAACTTTTTATAGAAAAATACCTAAATTAATAAGTTTCTTAAAAAATCTCATAATTCTTCCAATTGCATTCCTGATTTTGAAATTGCATACTTATTTGACAAAATAAAAACATTTTGGTTAAAAATCAGTCTTGAAAAACAAAAAAAAAATGAATAAATTCTTTCAAATTTTGAAGTATGCAATACATTTTCAAACAATAATTTCTTCTTATCTCCGGGGTATACAATACATATTCAAAATTTAATTTCTTCCCAGAGGTGAAATTCAATTTCCCTTTGCTAGTTTCAAAACCTTGACATTGTGTAAATCACCAAGCAAAACGTTTGTGATTGTTACCATATGCCCAGAAACACTCATATCAATTAACCATCCTTCAGAAGTCGTCATAGATTTACTTCCATAAGTATAGTCACAAGTGACTCTTCGGTCCCATTAGCATGTGGTACAGACTGATGGTCCCAGAAGCTTTGAGCAGAATACCAATTTTTCCACAAATAAAAATACATTGCGGTCATTTTGTATAAAGGAGGTTTCTTCTTCGTATATGCTTTAATCAAAGTGGTTTTGGCACTAGTTTGGTAGTGTACCTACATAAAACTCTTTACTGCCTTTACAATATCATGTCGATGTAGCATACTTTGAACTATTAATAACACTAGTACTGTATTCCTTTTGAATAATTTTATCACAATCATTTGTGAAAAATCTTACAATTTGATCAAAAGGTGTGTAAAAAAAGGTTTGTAGTTAAAATAATAGTAATTTCTCAAAACCTTTGTTTCAAAGTACAATCAGCAGCGCTTGTAATTTTAATTCATAAAATACATAGGTGTCACCCAATCCTTCACATCAAAAAATTAAGTGACAATAATTTTTAGTTTCTTTTGAAACCTCTAAAATAGAACCAAAAAAAAAAAAAATAATAATAATAAATCAATATCATAACACATACTCCATTTGTAAAATTGGTTTGTTCAAATTTCTCATTCCACTGGTTGGGTGTCAGTTTTAAACGATATAAAGTGTAAATAAGTATACACACTTTATTTTTATAAACCCTTTAGGATTATTCAAATAAATTCCATCCTCTAATTCTCCATTACAAAAAAAATGTTATTTTAACATCCATTAGTATGTAAATCATAAATAGCATCAGCAGTCATTATAATCCTTATGGATGTAACGCACATAATAGGAGAATAGGTTTAAAAAGGCAACAATTCTCTTTTTGTTTAAAATCCCTTAGCTACTAAAGTAGCTTCATATTTCCAATAGAACCATATGGTTTAAAAATCTTTCCAACATTCCCCTTACTTCCAATCCAAGTGGTAAATCCACAAGTTCACAAAAAATGGTTGGAAATAATAAAATCCATCTCATATTGAATAGCTTCTTTATAAATATTAGCCTTGGATATATAAGAGCATCCCCTAAATAAGCAAGATCTCTTTCTAAATGAATGTATATCAATCACTTCCAAATTTTCTAAGAGCTTAGCTCTCGTACACCTTCGCGGTCCAGATTTTATGTCATGATATTAATCATGCACCCTAAATAGTTTTTTTCTTACCCTAAACATATGTTTACACATGACACCAAGCTGTTTTGAAATAAGTCATACTCAGTGTAGCAAACTCAAAGAATGACATAGAATACTAGCACATCAAAATTCACAAAACACATGTTCTCACCAATTTTGAAGACTTGATTTGTAACCAATAGCCATTAATATGACAATGCCTTAAAAATCATAATATATAACAATTCCATACACATCGCATTATATTGCCTAAATTTTAAAATTCAGCAAAGGACAAACCATTAAAAAAAACAGAGGATAACAGACATGTAAGTACCATCGCAACTAATCACCATATGTATTCCTATCATAACCATCCAATTAAAATTATCCAACCATCCAACGGCTGAAATTATGTTTTTAAAACTATATGTCCATGGTGGAATTCTCTTTATGTCCTATAACTCGGATTGTATATCTTCCAAGTATTCTTTCTCAATTTTTGGACTGATCTATGTCCAAACTTCCCATTTAAATTATCTTAGATCTTAATTTGGACAAGGAAGATTATATGAGACTATAAGGAACTAGCAAATTGGTATAAATCAATTATAGATCATCGTGTACATGAACATATGAGCGAGAGTCTCAAATTATCCGAAAAAGCTAAAATTGGTATAAATCACCATCTTTGATTCTATTCATCTTAAAGTAAAGATTCTCAAATTTAAAAGCTAAAGCTTGTTAAGATATAGAGACTAAGAGATCCAGAATTTTCAAGCAGAATGAAACATCTTAAAATTGTTAGAACAGTAAATAGAAGTGGAACAGAATTACCAGATCGGTAGCCTTTTTCAAAACCATCTTGGGCTGAGTCGCGTATCTCGCTCTCTTTAAGACGTTTCGTGGCTCTGTCCAAATGTGTGCAAGCAGTTCATACATGTCACGGCGTCCCCAGGATAAAACAGCACAGAATAACATTTGTCTCCGTTTCTCTTGCACATCAAAATACTGGCATACTTCTACCTTTTCAGATTTGGTTGCTCGGTAACCACAAATTGAAAACTCTTTCTAACTATATGTATTTTTCTATTTTTCATGAAAAGATCAAAAATAGGAGGAAATATTGATCTGACCTCTCTCTTTTTTTTTTCCCGAATAATGGTTGAGCTAATACATAGGGAAGAGAAATTTTGCTTGCCAATCAAATCGTTGCCTATTGTTACACTGCCAAACGAGCCTTTTGCCAATTACAACATTCATACCAATGTTATTACCGTTGCCAAGTCAGTTGCCAGTTACAACATTCAAACCAATGTTAAAACCGAAAATGCAACACAAATTACAATTTTATGACATTAATAAATGCAATTTAAAATACTAAGTTCTCTCCTCATCAAAATGAACCTATAATGGTCCATTTATATAAAGAAAATATGCATGTTGAAAGCATGCATATATTGCCAAACGGTTGTGAACATTATATATTATATTGCTACATTAATATACTATTAAATTACATTATAATAGTAATACTAATGTGAACTTTGCTTTAACAAATTATAAAGGCTTTTCTTCAATTCTATTTTATTTAAGTGGAATTAAAACATGACCTACAACTTCCTTGAAGAGCAATAACTTATGTAAATTAACATTTTTATTAAAAATACTCCAACAAAAGAGTGGTCCCAACCTATTTTTTTTCTCAAACTTCAGTGTGTTAGGGAACCTTCTGTATATTATGAGCTTCCAAATGTTTTGTTTTCATTTTGTAAGATATTTATACATTTCATTTGACAGTAAAGATTCTGTTTCTGAGTAACCTCTCTTGTTTATATTATTTCTCTCAATATATAACTTCAATCTTGATTTTGACTTTTTGCTATGTGTTTTAGACATAGTAGGTATGATTCCCATAAATTTCATGATTTAAAAAGATTCCTAACCTCACTTTTCCGTTTTTACAAAATCAGTTCACTATTATGTCCACTATTCACAACAAGCATGTTTTACTCTCATTCGTTGATTGGATGTTCACATGAATTCCAAATTAACTCATATCTTAGAGTTCATACTACATTTGTACATATCCTATAATGACATTTTTCATGCATTCATGCATATTCCATAGTCTCAAATCACTTTAGAAAATCCATGAACACAAACACACTACTACTCACACCTACATTAATAGGCAAGATGTCACACCATACATTTTCGTAGTATAGGTTGGCCATTCGAATTGGTACTAAGCAATGTTCAGTGACATGAAAGGTAGGGTGATCGTCCAAAACTACCCTACATGGTAGTGAGCGCGGAGAAATTGGAAGGTTAAGTCTACTACTGGCGGACTCTGAAATCACATTCATGGGAAATCTTTCATCAATAACAAGTTTACAACCTATATTTGGGCATTGAACGACTATAAGAAGGGTACTAGAGACTCGGTCGGGACAAGAAAATGTCTAGGACTCCTAAAAAAAATGAGACATTCTTAAAATGAAAGGACCTTTATTCGCAATATTAAGTGACTCGTCAAAATAAATTAGGTACTAATAAAATTTTTTAAAGGAACACGTGTACCTCAAAAGTGACGAATCTGGATAAATCTTTGAGCCGATGTAGCGCAACGTACTCCCCAGTAGCTTGATTGTGAAATCTCCAATTTTTGATGTAGATGTAAAATAACAAAAGAAATTTACTCAAATTTAAAAAAAAATTCAAAATAGCACAAAATAGTGGGTTGTTGGGTTGGACTTGGCTGATGGACTGAAATAGTGGGCTGACGTTTAGAAAGTGGGCCGTAAACAAAGGCTTAGGTTTGAGAAGGGGTTGTAGTATTTGGGCCAATTAGTGGGTAAAAGGGCTGATACAGATTTAGGTTAAAACAAACAGATTTTGGGTTAGGAACAATGGGCTTTCTTCTATTTTAAAGAAGGTGTGGGGGTTTATTTAAAAGGAAAAAAGCCTGGGCTTATTGGGCTTTATTTTTAGACACACTCAAAAGGAAAGAGAGTGGGCTGGTTAGCTTGCTCTAATAAGAGACAAAACAATGGGTTTTAACAATTGCTTTTCATATTGACATAGAAGCCCATTCTCCATTAGGTATCAACACAGAAACCCTATTAGAGAATAAAGAAAAGCCAACAGCTTCAAAAGGGGTCTCACACGATGGTAGTGGCTAGTGGCTTTGGTCACGATCTGGTACTTCTCAATGGCACGAATGGCCAGGTTCGAACTAGATAGAGTTTGCTTGGATAAAGAGTGCCAAAAAATCAAAAGTGTTAGGGGGTGTTGGATTCGATCGGGTGGAAGTGGGATTGTGATAGTGGTAGGGGTTTTGGGTGGATGAAACATGGAGGAAGAAGGTGAGGATTAGGCTTTGTTTATTCAGAGGATGAAGTGATGGTTAGAGCTAGGTTCTTGCGGCGACTGATGAAGGTGTTGGTGATAGTTAGGTTTGATTTTTGGGATCTGCGACTAGGTTTAAGGGATTGTTTGGTAAGGATTTTGATGGATTGCTCTTTAGCCCTGATACCGAATTTGATGTAGAACACGTCAAGAAAATTAAATTTTGATGGAAAATTGATAGGAGGAAAGCAATAGGAGAATAAAGAATCAGAAAAGAACCCTCGGTATCCCTGTACCTCTATCCATGTACCTAGAGTTTGCAAAAAATTAAAGGCATCTCTATGTAATCAAACATCAATATTTTTTTTATTCATAATCAACTAACTAATAGAAGATTGTATCACCTTATTTATAGAGAGAAAAGTCTTCTAACCTAAGAAAACTTCCTAAAGATAAAATCTCCTAAAAGAGAAACTTCCTATTAAAACTTTTTCCATAAATTTGAAACTTCCAAAGATAACTACTTCCTAGAAATAAAGATTCCTATTTTATGGAAGTAAAAAAATAAAATAACTAATTACAATTGACTCCCGGGTCAAATACAAGAATCATAGAATGACCCTTTGGTTCCCCATCATCTACCCTTCATACAAGGGGCAAACTTCGGTCACCTACCTCATTTGCCCAAAACCTCCAATAAACCAGCGTACAAACTAGGGGCAAACCTCGATCATCTACCTCGTTTGCCTATGAATTTCACTTCCTACACTTCAAACTAGGGGCAAACTTCGTTTGCTTAACCCCTTCACACCAAGGGCAAGTTTTCAAGTCGCCAAGTTGTTTTGAACAGATAGAAATAGAGTATCTTTTATTCTCAAAGCTAGGGCACTAATTCAAAGCACAATTTGGATAAGCAAATAATTGGCTAGACTTTAGGAAGGAGTTTTGAAAGTTTAGATTTATCAGCAGAGTGCTACCACAAAAGACGAGAAATGGACATATAAGTAAAGCGGAACATCATTTATGACGAAGGCAAATTAGATCATGGCAATTTGGGAATCTTGTTGTCAATCCTTCTTTGGTTGATTCAGTAATAATCTAATCAAAAGAGTATCAGAGGCTCAAGGTTTCATACTAACTAACCCAACTTTCTTGTCATCTCTACTCCTGTCAAGCTCATTTGTTTGATCGAATGGTCTCAAATGTGTGGGTTTAAAGTGATTCCCAATTATAAAACCTGTGAATACAAGTAGAAGTTCCAAACACCATTACTGCACTTGTCAAGACTGCAACATGATAAGAATAAGTTAGTTCGTAAGATCCACTGGCAATCTTCCTCTAGTTCTTCAGCAACCAGACCAAATTCATGTCACAAATTTCCTTCATCCCCAGCTGATTTACTCTATTCTCAGTGCAATCATTCCCTCCCCAACAGAATCCTCTCATCCCCAGCAAAGTCATTCCCAACAGAGCTAGTTCATCTCCAGAAAAGTTTCCTAAACAAATGTGGTGTGTCTCAATCAAAACCACATCCTTTCCAAGTCTTCAGAAAAAACTATTTTCATCCCAGTAAGGGTCGTTACCTTCCCCACATAGTTAGTTCACTCCTAACAGGATTGTCCCTAGAAGAAATGTTTTTCCTCTAACAAGTTTAGTCTATCTTCAGTACAATCACTTACTCTATTGGCATAATCATCTTACCCCCAAAAGAGTCATTTCATCCCTAGAAGATTCAATTTATCCCCAACAGTCCAATCCATGACAGTCACAGTAGTTCACTGTTGACTTATCATCTCGATTCGTACATCATCAATCCAATCCATGATAGTCACAGTAGTTCACTATCGACTTATCATCTCGATTCGTACATCATCAATCTAATGCATGACAGTTACCGTAGTTCACTGTCGATTCGTCATCTCGATTAGTACATCGTTAGTTCTTCTGATCACTGTTAGTCCAATCGATGATCCGACCCATGGCAGTCATAGTAGTTCACTGTCGACTTGTCACCTCGATTAATATGTCATTAGTTCTTCTGATCACGATTAGTCCAACTGTTGATCCAATCCATGACATTCATAGCAATTCACTATCAACTTGTCATTTGCCAGTTCGTTAATCATCATTAGTTCACCGTCATTCTTATTCAAAATATATCGTGTTCATCTTTCTCATTCAAAAGTACTTTCAGTTCATCAATCTCATTTAAACTATATTCTGTTCATTCTCTTTATGTTAGTTACATTGTGCGACCCATCACTCTCAAATCATCATTCACTTGAACACATTATATTTATCACTATGCTCTTAATCTGACACGATTCCATCAGACACAACACTCGCATTTTATAAGCCCCCTAGATTGAGGCAAATCTCTTGTTGAAAGCCCTATAGATTAAGGCAAACCTTTCGTTTAAAGCCCCCTAGATTGAGGCAAACCTTTCGTTGACAGCTCTCTAGATTGAGGCAAATCTTTCGTTGAAAGCCCTATAGATTGAGGCAAATCTTTGATTCAAAGCCCCCTAGATTGAGGCAAACCTCTCGTCGAAAGCCCTATAGATTGAGGCAAATCTCTCGTTGAAAGCCCTATGGATTGAGGCAAACCTTTAGTTGAAAGCCCCCTAGATTGAGGCAAATCTCTTGTCGAAAGACCTCTAGAATGAGGCAAATCTTTCTTTAAAAGTCCTTTAGATCGAGACAAATCTTTTATCAAACGTCCTCTAGATTGAAAATCCTCTCTCCGTCCTAGATTGGGCACCTAGCTGAATTGTCCTAGATTGGACACCTCTTTTGGAAATCTTTTGTTCTAGATGGAATAACATGGGGTTTTGAAGGAATGATCATTCGCGAGTTGGAGTAACTTGGGATTATTCTATTGATAAGTAGCATAAGGCATGAAACGCATCTATGTCAATAATCACAATATGGCTTCCCAGCCCGTCGCTTGGTATATAGGACTTCTGCGTCCATCGGTTATCTTTGGCTCCTTGTCCGTCGTTTGATATCTAAGACTTTTGTGTCCGTCAATTATCTTGGGCTTCCCTTTCCTTGGCTTGATATCTAGGACTTCCGCTTCCATCTTCCCCGTCTACTCTTTGATATCCAGGACTTTTGCGTCCATCAGTTATCTCGGGTTACCCCGTCTACTATTCGGTATTTGGGACTTCCATGTCCTCTACTCTAGGGCTTCCATGTCCATCATTAGGACTTCTATGTCCGTCGTCAGTCATTTAGGGCTTCCATGTCCATCATTTGGGGCTTCCACGTTCGTCGGCAGTAAATTAGGGCTTCCATCATTGGTGATTCCACTTCCGTCATCAATCATTCAGGGCTTCTATGTCTGATGCTTAAAATCTTGGATTTTGCATCTGTCGGTCATCTTCTATGCTCTGTGGTCAATTAATGTCCTCTGGGATCCCATATCCAATTATACTTGCTCGCGAAGCACACTTCCTAAAATTCAAGAAGTTTTCCCTAAGACCTTGAGTCTTTAGAACCTCGGCACATTTATCCAGGTCAACTGCTGTATTTAAGTAAAAAATACTAGCACAACATAAGTCCACTCTGAGTGGCACACACCCCATAATACCAGCTCATACTAGGATCAAAACACGGGATATGATAGGACTCAGGATAATTCATATCACACCCATGCATTACATAGCATCATCCCTGCATATAGCATCCGCTTGATTGTTGTGCATTTACATGTGTTTTTGTTTCTTTGGGCCCAAACTATGTCCTGGTCTGATTCCCCTTGGGATACGTAGGCAGCTCACGCAGAGCGCGACCAGTACTAGCCTTAACACTAATTTTTCTTGCATTTTTTGCCACACACTTGTTTTTATCCTAAATCCTTAGCCTCCAAAAGTCCCGTCTCTTCCAGGCTTTGGCACTCACTTGAGACATGCATTGCCTCTCAAGTTCATGCCAAAGAGGGACAAATTGTAGACACCCCCATTTTGTCAACTAACATATTTAGGAGTACACTAACATGGTAGTCCTAAATGATTGAAAAGTTGCACAGAAAGACTCTTGGAAATCACCTCCATCTCTCGAAAAGCTCAAAAATCGATGAAAATGATCAAAAATTCCCCCTGATAGCCCAAAACTCCCAGATTTGATTCGAAAGTTCTGGAAACATACTACTTCCTAAAAAAAAGTAATAAAATGAGTTTTAAAGTAAAATTGGATGAAATTGTCACCTCCCAAAGACCTCCAGAAGTCCCAGAAGTTCCCGGAAGGCCCCGTTGACCAGTTTGACAAGAGTTTGACCAAAATCATTCGGATTCACCCGAAAGTTTTGAGATTGTAATACCCTATATTTTAATTATACTTTTGTGCTTCTATGTATATAAATAAAACCCTTGGACTCATCCTTATCTTTGTTAAACTTTAGACTCCAATCGATTGGCATAATTCCCAATCGATTGCCATCTTTTGAAGTACTAATCGATTGCCTTGTTTTCCAATCGATTGGTATCCTGCTGACCTGAATCCATTACGTGGCACTATCCCAATTGATTACCATCAAATATCTGATGCCAATTGATTGTCATTTGGTCCCAATCGATTGTCAAGCTAAAATACTGTAATGTATCAAAGGGCGTGTTGGCCGTAATGTATCAAAGAGCATGTTGGCCGTAACGTATCATGGTGATTTGGCTGTAAATATAGGACTATGTGTCTAATTTATGTATAATAGAATTGGAGCTTTGTGTCAAGTGTGATAAGTGTGAAGTATTAAGCTACGTGCCAGGTTAGTAGAGAGTTGTTCGAGATGTGCACTACAACAAAAATGTGCTTTGGCGATAAACAGATTTCGTCGCCAAAAGTCCATTTTTCGTCGCTAAAGGCTTTAGCGATGAAAAAATTTCGTCGCCAATTTCGTCGCCTTTGCCTTGTCACTAAAGGCTCCTGGCGACGAAATTTTTCTTTTGTCACCATAGACAAAAATGGCGACGAAAAAGTTTCGTCGCTATTGGTCACAATTTTCGTCGCCATTGATGCGCATTTTGTTGCCAAAAGAGTCATTTTTTTTTAGTAATTTTGCATTAGCGACGAAAAATTTTCGTCGCCAATTCATCATATGCAATGGCGACAAATTATTTTCGTCACCAATTCATTTTCAGCATATGCAATGGCGACGAAATAATTTTGTCGCCAAATATATAAAATGGATGCTTGTATTAGCGACGAAAAGTTTCGTCGCCAATTCATTTTCAGCATATGTAATGGCGATGAAATAATTTTGTCGCCAAATATATAAAATGGTTGCTTGTATTAGCGACGAAATAATTTTGTCGCTAAAATTTTATATTCTAATAAATAGAATTATTTGAATATGCTATAATCCCGTACATTCCTATTTATCACAATAATTTTCAAAACCAAAAGAGAATTATATTAAACACAAAAAGATCCAATGATCCTGTGTAACTTCATTATACAAGAAGTTTTAATATTGTAAATTATTCATTAGCCCAACAAAGAGATAAAAAGTAACAAAGTAATATCACATTGTTCACTACTTAACAAATTGTCCGACTACATAGCAAAATAATAAGATGTCTCCGACAATCTACACATCCACCATGTCCACACCCAATCTGCATGAAAGCAACGAAAATCATTAATATCTCATAAGTTAGTGAAACATCATAAAATATGTGAAATATGAAGTAATTACAAATTAGAGTTTTTCTCGAACATAAGCTATAAATTGTCCTAAGTTCTGAAATTTACCCCAGGAGTCAATTATTCATTTTGTTTGTTCCTACAAGTCTATTTAGTCGTACTCGAGGTGGGAGCGTGGGTTTGATGGCAGGCTAACAATCGGTTGTCCGAGTTGCCATGTAAAACCTCGATTATGAGTGTTTTGGAGTGTTTTTAACATTTTCAGCTATGGAATCTACCTCGGGAGTCCTTTATTCATTATGTTTCTTTCTATAAGCATATTTAGTCTTACCCCAAGGTGGAAATGTAGGTTTGGTGTAAGTCGGACAGTTAGTTGTCCCAATTGCCATGTAAAACGCCGATTATAGTTATTTTTTGGGCCTATTTCGACGTTTTAAGCTATACATTCCACCCCGGGAGTCCATTATTCATTCCATTTCTTCCTACAAGTCTATTTAGTCATACCCGAGGTGGGAGTGTAAGTTTGGTGGCAGCCGGACAGTCGGTTGTCCGAGTTGCCATGTAAAACTCCTATTATAGGTGTTTTTTGAAACTTTTTCGATGTTTTAAGCCTATGGATTCTAACCCAGTAGTCCATTATTCATTCCGTTTCTTCCTACAAGTCTATTTAATCATACGCGATGTAGGAGCACGATTTTGGTGGCGGACAGACAGCCAGTTGTCCAAGTCGCTTTGTAAAACCTCGATTATGAGTGTTTTGGAGTGTTTTTTGACGTTTCAAACTATGGAATCCACACCTGGAGTCCGTTAATCATTCTGTTTCTTCCTATTAAGTCTATTGCACGTTTGTTTCTAAATTCAATTCTTCAAATCTGCCCATACTTTATTTATATGGATTGAAGAAGTTATTTTCTGTCAAATATCACATATAGATTCACTGTTTTTTAACTTATTAGTTTATATTTCTGTATGTTAGTATTTAGATTAAGTTCATAGTAAGTTTAATTCACTATTTTTGGTATTCTGGTTAATTCGCTGCTTTAGTTGAACTTAGTTAAATTGTAAGTTTGCCTTCTTCCTACTTGGATAGCATTAAGTTGTAGTTTAAACAAGTAGTTGTTTTTATCTAGTTTTATTTCTTTTATATTTCCTTGCATTACTTTAGTTTCACTAGTTTTAATTCAGTCTGTTAATCTAGTTTACCATGAAACCCCCCCAAAAAAATTAGTTTAGGATCTTTCCACCTTTAATAATCTACTACTTGCACGATCACCTATACTTTGGTGTAGCATTAAGAGCGCACAACATTTTACTCGTGTAAGCTATCTAGATACAAAGCCTCTCGGAAGGGGAAAAAATGAGACACACATGTATAGTAAAGTTTGATACAAAAAATGAGAACATCAAAAGGGCACTCGGAAGGGGAAACATCAAAACAACAGTGATGTGATAAAAGTGAGAATACGATGATACTTTTCATTTAATAATTTTTTTTGTCACTTTGTTCAAGCAGAAACATTTATGCTCTTCCAGGCAACAACATAACATGAACAAGTATTAATGAACAATAAGGCATCTCATTTCCTGCTGACGTAATAAAATTCAGTGTTATCTTTACAAACTACTACATTTACAAGCTAGTACATGTCAAATTCAGTGTACAGATTGGGTTAAGGTTAGATCAAATTAAATCAGAAACTAGTCAAAAATTATACTTGGTAGATTGGTGTAGATATAAAATACCCCTTAGGTTCGAGTACACTTCACATTCAAGTATTTTAATAGGGGAATTGCTATCCTACTTCACATGTTTTTCAATTATACTTGGCCTTATCTTTTTCAATTTTTCCTATTTTCTTATATTTTCCTTAAGATAAATAAAATGAAATGATGATTTTCATAAGGGAATTTTAGTAGTTCATTTAACATGGTACATGATGAACTTGTGTTGTAAATTATCCAATTGCATAAACGTACTCAGGTTAGTGTATAATAGGCTTCTGCACTATTACAATTTACATGTGAACAACACCAGAAGCCTAATAAGTTGAAGACTTAATCCAAAGGAAATTAAGGCTTGTAAGATATACATAGCCTCACTATCCTAAGGCTTTAGTTTATTAAAGCTTGTATCATATACATAGCCTCACTATCCTAAGGCTTTAAAGAACAAAAACAACTATATATTAGGAGAGAGATTGAGATGTACCGAGAGATTGAGAGCATCCGGTTCATGTATAGGCGTAGAAACAAATAAGGCTTCACCACAGATTCTCCAATCCACGAGAGCTACAAAAATATAGTTACAAGAAGAACGTATCAAACTAAAGCATAGCAAAATTTTGTAAATCACAATTACAAATTTTGAATCCCAATTTGATACCTCAATGCTTTTAACTTACAATTTGATTTACAAATACACAATTTGAATCCCAAATTCGTTCCCAAATGCAATGCTTCCCAAAATTTCATTCCCATTAAGAATATGCATGTGTTCCTGAAACAATGAGGCTAGAAGGCATAAAACAGTGAAAGAAATTCATGGATCGTCAGTTTTAAATCACAAGTTCCAAGAATGTTTGCCAAATACATTTGAACCCTCAAAGAATAACGCGAAACTTTAATTGAATGTATAGCATGATCTGGATAAGTTGGGGGCTGCTCGCTACATTGTGTACAACAACAAATGAACTTATAATTGAGCTATAACTCTGACTGCCTCATTCCCTGTAAAATAGAGTGTGTAAAAAGTACAAGGGAATTAGTTTTCATTCTTATTTTCTTTTCCCTCACTAATTCCATAAAAAGAGTCTTAGTGAATTTGTGGTAAGGTAGTAATTAGTTGGACAGTAGGATTCACTTTCCAGCATCATATGGTACTAAAAGCCATGAGATGTAGCCCACCCCCATGTTTAGTTTGAGGGAAGAGGGGAAGGAATGATAGAGGTAAGGGAAGAGAGGATGAAATAAGTTAAAGTCACTTGTTTGTAAAATGGAAGAGAAAAGGGAATGGAAGAGCTTGGCATTTATAAGTCCCCTCCAAATGCATAGGTTCGGTATTCGAACCTCATTCCCCTCCCCATATAAAAAATAAAAAATAAAAATACCATCCTCAAAGTTTAAAAGGCCTATTATATCTCTCTTGGCCAAATTGATCCATATCTTCAAACACCAATAAGTTTATTTCTCATTATAATAATTCCCTTCCTGGTTTTTAGAAATTTAATTTTGTAAAGTATCTTTTTCTTTGCCTAGTAAAAGAAAACATCCTAATTATTTGATGGCAATTAATACGGCCTACAATTTTTACATGAAATGAAAATAGCAAATCCGAGCAACGGCTTAGCCTAGTTAGTAAAAAGGCTCTCCACGCCAACCATATACTAGGGTTCAAACATAGCCCGACCCTAACATTTATGTCCTCACACGAGATTACTACATCAAATGATCAAAAAAAAATTACACATAAATAAATAATAGCAAACCTAATCCTGTGTACTCCGCAGTCCATATGCGAAGTGGTCATTTTCCAGCTTTGAAGTTGTGACTCCCAAATCACAATAGAGGAACTTTGGCGTCTTTTTTTTTTATTTCTACTATGATACGTTTTAATCCTCTTTTTCTGAATTCTATGGAATGCACATTCTAGTGGCTTAGGATGTATCAACAAACTAGTGACTTTGGTGCTAAAATATTATAACTTGGTGTTGCAATTTTGTACCATTTGAAAATTAATGATTCTCAAAAGCAAAAGGTTTTTCAAAGGTATAACGGTTTGGCAACAAGTTAGCATGTCTATACAAAACTATGCTAATTAACCACATCACCCCTTCCAACAGATTAAAAATGGTCATTAACCCTATTCTCTCTCTCTCTCTCTCTCTCTCTCTCTCTCTCTCTCTCTCTCTCTCTCTTTTTTTTTTTTTTATCATTATCATTTTAAGTGTTGCAAAACACAAAGGGTCCCCATATTTGAGTCCTAGAGAAACATTTCATCCACCCGAGTAGTTCAGTGAAGCAAAATGAGATTATATAATTAGAAGGAAAAAAGCAGTGGTACATGAGAACATACATACATCATTCATAAATAGACGGACCATTACATACAACCTACAACAACCTATCTTTTCAAAACATTAAAGAACAATAGTTGTAAGTGTAAGTGAAATTAATTTCTCCACAGTTTTGTTTTTCTACATTTGCCATGAAAGCAATCACTTGTGGTGATTGGCACACTATCATTCTTTTTTCCCCAAAATTTCAATCCAAACAACTTTCAGATTTCTAATTCGGCCAATTGTTGTGTGAAAAGTGGCTTTGCTATGACTCTTAGGTCCACATATAGTGATTATACTATATAGCTTATTAGCCTAGACAAGATCACAAAATAGATATCAAGATCCAAAATAAAACAACAATTCACAACAAATCAACCACTGAAAACCTTTAGATTTCAGAACTACAACTATAGATTTAAGAACTAATAGATTAAAAAAAAAAAATAAATGAGGGAGACATAGCCAATGAAAGAGAGAGAGAGAGAGAGAGAGAGAGAGAGAGAGAGAGAGACTAACATTAGGAAGTGGGTTTTAGGGAAATCAGTACCCCCTCTCATTGGGCAGCGGCGGTGGAGTGGTGGTAGGTGGCGGCGGCGTGGAGTGGTGGAAGGTGGCGACGACGTGCAGTGGTGGAAGGGGCCGGCGACATAGAGTGGTGGGTGCCGGCGTTCAGTCTCTCTTCTTCTCGTTCCCCTCTCTTTTCTCACTAGGGCTAGCAGAGAGTGTAAAATGTGGGGGGAGGGAATGTTAGAGGGAAAACTTTGGGGAAAATTTTGGTATCCTTGCGAATTTTTCCTGTTTTGGGTTTTGTTTATTTATTTATTTATTAATGTATTTTGGGTTTGGAAAAAGTGAAACTGTTAATATTTTCTTCAAAATTGTCTCAAAATTTTCACCAGTTTTGAAGGAAATATTAACAGGTAACTTTGCCCAAGCCCAAAATATATTAAAAAAAAAAATGTTTTTGCCCAAAACAGGGAAAAATCGTAAGGCGCCCAAAATTTTCCTCTAACATTTTTCCGTCCCCTACATAAAAAAATAAACCCTTTGTAAGTTTAATTTGTGGGTTAATCCCCTACATCGAGATAATGTTGTCATTTAATCCACCTATGTAGAGACCCCCTATGAGGGGCTAATTTTGAGGTTAAATGCATATGTGGATTTGACAATTTAACTCTCTTATGTGAGATTAATTTTAACACTTAATCATCATATGCGATGTTTTGAGAGAAATCTTAGTAGTTTTGAACCACAAAGGTTAAGTATCTACTTTTGAACCATAGAGGAGTAAAGTGAAAATGGATCTAACTACAGGGGGTAATAGTTAACCCTTTTTTTTAGCCACCAGCTCATACTATCTTTTCAGTGGTAAATATATCTTGTTAGATTCTATTCGAAAAATAAATTGATGGGTAAAGGTTCTTTTTCAATCCCAAATTGGCTTCCCAAATATGTGATTTCTCAATTATACCATGTGGTATCACCGATCACTATCACAATATGTGGTATAACTGACAAAGTATTTGAAAACCGAATTGCAAATTTTTCAAATTTTAAATTCCAAATTGAATCACTATCACAATACGTAGCATTACCCTTTGGGATTCATAATTTGTTGGGTTAAATAGATTTTACCCCCTTGTGGTTAGGCTCATTTTCACTTTACCCCATGTGATTCAAAAATGGACACTTAACCCCTCCTTGTGGTTTCAGACTAAAGTGAAACTGCTAAGATTTCCTTCAAAATTGATGAAAAATTTAAAATTGACCAAAAATATTAGCACTTAACCCCCTTTTTGTCTATTATTTTATATTTTTATTTAATTAATTATCAAATATAATAGTAAAATATTATTTACTATAATATATTTTATTTATTTATTATTTAACTAATTAAATTTTAGTATTTGTAAATAACACATATTAACATAGATATCACTAATTAAATTTAACTAATATTAACATAATATTATTTCACATACTGTCATTTAACATTATATTATTTAACTAATTAAATTGTATATTACATTTTGTTGCCATAAATATCACTTTTGGCGACGAAATTATAGTCTCGTTGCCATAGATACCACTTTAGGCGACAAAATATATTTTTGTCGCCAAATCTAAGGGAAAACATTTAATTTACTAATTCACTTTAGGCGACGAAAGAATATTTCGTCGCCATAGGCATCACTTCAGGCGACGAAATATTATTTCATCGCCATAGCCATCACTTTAGGTGACGAAATATTATTTCGTCGCCATAGACATCACTTAAGAATCACTTTAGGCGACAAATTAATATTTCGTCGCCATAGGCATCACTTTAGGCGACGAAATACTATTTTGTCGCCATAGACATCACATTAGAACTCACTTTAGGCGACGAATTAATATTTCGTCGCCATAGGCATCACTTTAGGCGACGAAATAATATTTCGTCGCCATAGACATCACATTAAAACTCACTTTAGGCGACGAATTGATATTTCGTCGCCATAGGCATCACTTAAGGCGACGAAATGTTATTTCGTCGCCATAGATATCACATTAGAACTCATTTTAGGCGACGAATTAATATTTCGTCGCCATAGGCATCACTTTAGGCGACGAAATAATATTTCGTCGCCATAGACATCACATTAGAACTCACTTTAGGTGACGAATTAATATTTCGTCGCCATAGGCATCACTTTAGGCGACGAAATAACATTTCGTCGCCATAGACAACACCAGAATTTCGTCGTTAAAATTGAGACTTTAGGCGACGAAATAGAATTTCGTCGCCAAAATTTTGTTTTTTTCAACCTCTTAGGCGACGAAATTTAATTTTGTCGCTAAAACTATACTTTTGGCGACGAAATTTAAATTTCATCGCCATGTTTTGTCGCTAAAGGCCATTTTTGTTGTAGTGGTGTGTGGACTAAGGTGAGATGTAAGGCTACGTGCAAAATGTGGACCCAAGAGTGCATGTTATGTTTAGGAGTAGTTGAGATGACATCCGTTGATATATATATTGAGTTTGTGCATACATGAATACGTACGACGATATGATTGTTAATGATGTTGTTTTATGTCACGCCCCAGAACGACAAAAATAGAGAAAAATAAATTTCCTTTTTAGGTCCAAAGGCAGCGACTGGTGAAGTCACATGATTGTCCACACCACGCGGTACTAAGCAACAATAAGTAAAAGAGATAACAAGAATGAAATCTAGGTTCTGGTTAAAACAAAACTCAATGTCAAGAAGAGGTTACTATCTATTACACATCAGAGTCTCGAATCAAAATAAAACACAACGGGAATACAATTGTCAAGGCAATATATGCCTGATTACAAAAGGTCTGGGAATCAGTAAAGATAATTAAACTACAGTCTAGCCTATTCTTCAGCTGGCATAGAGGTAGTCCTCGGTGTAGTAGTCCTCTTCTGCCTAACCTCCTTCGGGGTAGTCCTCCTTAGGGACATCGTCACCGGCATAGTAGTCCTCGCTTGCAGATCCTTCACCTGTATAGTCATGACCAGGGTGCGCTGGAACATAGAAATGTCCAGCGGCATAAACGTCGTCAGCTTAATGAAAGCTGAGTAAATTAGATACTAATATGGTATCAACTATTGAAGTTATTACCAGTTAAACACCATTTAATTCAGTGAGGGTAACTCCTTTAATCATTCTGATGATCTAATTATTAACGTCTTACTCATTTTAAGACCGACAATACATTTTGATAGAAGAACATACTCGATAGTAGTTCACTCTTAAGGATACACCATTGCTCCATCCACCACTTTTAAGAACATATGCACAGTCCACCGTATGTCATGGATACTATGTCAGTCCATCCCCAGCTTTTAAGAACATATGTCCAGTTCACGACACTATAGGGATATAACGTTTTGAGCAACAGTACATCATTTGTCGTTATTATGATCCTACGTCGCATTATCTTGTTATCACGTCTTTATTACAACAATATAGCATGCTGGGCGTACTGAACAGTAAATAAACAACTAAGCAGTTATAATATAAACTAAACAAGAATATCAACATTATGCAACTGCTGATCAATTGGGACAGGGGTCTAATCGATTGGTATAATAACAGTCACAAATCGATTGGTAAAAAGTCCAATCGATTGGATCACATGCCAATCGATTGCTAAAATTGGCAATCGATTGGGATATTAAGGATGGCAATCAATTGGGAAAAGTCCCAATCAATTGGGACTTCATCTTCTTCACAGTGAAGACAGTCCAGCAACATATAAATGAAAAACATGATTTTAGCTTCTTCTATTCATCTAAACAAGTCCTAACATCAATCAAATGTTACCAAGTGAGTTTAAAACTCACCTTAGGTGTTAAGGGTGTGTTTGGGAATGTGTATTGGAAGCTTGAAAGCTTTAATGGCCTCTTCTCTTTCCTCTGTCAGTCTCTTCTCTCTTCTTCTCTTTCTTTATTCTTTCTCTTTCTTCTCCTGGCCTTCTTCTTCTTCTTCAATCCATATAAGTGTGTGTGAGTGTATATATGTATATATGTATATATATAAGTGTATATATATAACACACACAACTCTCCCTCTCACTTTTTCTTATTTTTGGAAACAGAAATACGCCCAAAATGGGCTAGTATATAGATGGAAAGTGTTCACGTGGCCTTTCCCCAGCCAAGGTAAGAGAATCTGCCCAGCTGCTACCAATCGATTAGCATAAATGGCAATCGATTGGTATTCAAGGCAATCAATTGGGAAATTTGCCAATCGATTGGTAGACATATTATACCAAAGGTAAAGTAAAACTCATACAATTAAGTATAAAGAGAAACATACAAGGTCTTATTCATATAATATATTACATTTTATATACTGCATATCCATAGATGATCTATTAGTGTTTGCATCCACTCAGCTTTCGTAGCTGATGACGTTTTATGCCGCAAGATATTCTATGTCCAGCGGTCCGGGGCTACAAGTATTCAGGGGAGGAATATGTTACCCGAGGCTATGAGAAGGAAGCCTACTATGATGGAGGCTATGCTGGAGAGGACTACTATGCGAGCTGAAAACCTGGACCTTCACTATAGATAGTGTTTTTTTATTTTTATTTTTTAATGTTCTAGAGACTTCTGTAATAGGTAGAGTTTATAATCAGCGTATGTGCTGTGATACTTTAATTACATTTTCGTTGCTACTTATGTTTTTGTAATAGTTTAGTAATGAACTCTAGTTTTATAAATCAACCTTAGACATCCCCAATGCATGATTTAATTCATTACTCTGATAATTAGACTTTCTTGGTGGACAATGTGGTGACTTTCAACTGTCATGGCCTACGGGTCCAAGAATTTATTTTCTCTATTTTTGCTACTACGTGGCAAGACAGAGATCATCCTAGATCATGTGAAAAGTAATAAAACAAGTTTTACAAGAAAATTAGACGAAAACGTCAGCTATAGGGACCTCCCAAAGGTTCCCAGAACTTCTTGGAGGTCCCCCGGTTTGACCGGTTTAACCTAAAACATCATTTTTCCAACTTATTTCATAGATACTAGAGGTCAATAGCTTTTCAACGGTATATCGCACATAATTTTTGGATTTAAACAAATTTATTATGAATTTTTAAAAATGAAAAAGGCGATCAAATTGGCTTTTATCACGAATACAACAAAATTTTTCAAAGTGACCTATCTCCTAACTATTTTGTATGTAAAGTTTCCAATGGTATATCACAAGCTCAGTTTAGAGTTCATACACATTTTCTGTGAATTTCGGGCAAAATAGGGCCTTTTCACAAATATCGAAACCTCTGGGGGCCTAAATGTAATAATTTGGACATCTGAGGAGCAATGCCGCCATGGCACTGGCCCACTACAGCCGCGACACTCTCCCCCAGAAAGTCTATTTTTGTAATTTTGTTTTGGGGAGTTTTTCATGAATATTAGAAACCAAAACGACGTAGTCTTGGTTCCCAGCTTATTTCGGACTAATGGGAGATCATTTTGAACTTTTTAAAATCCCATTTACCGCCCCTCCTTTGCCTATAAAAGAGAGCCATTTACTTCTATTTAGGAGAGACTTAGAAGCTTAGAGAGAACTTCAGAAGAAACTCTAGAGAAATATAAAGAGAAAAAGAGAAGTAGATAGTCTTCTTCTTCCATTTTTGTAATCAAAGTGAGTTTTACTTGAGTTTGCTATTAAAACTTCAATCATCCAAATATTTATTTCACCATCTTCTTGAGCATTAGAGAGGTAGTGAGTGAGCTCCATGTTTATATACACACATATATAAGAGGAATACCTTGTTAGAGTTCCATTCTTGTTCTTGAAAGCTATTATTATTTTCATCATCATTCTCCTTCTTAATCCCATTTATATTTTCCTTCTTAATCTCTTCTTAATACCCATTTCTATTTTACACTTTCTTTGATTACATTTCGTCATCTCTTCTTAACCCCTTTTTCTTGATTTCTTTTGTTCTTTGATGATTTAAGGTTGGATGAAGTTCTAAGTGGTTATATGGTCATCTCAAGTGTTTAAGTTCATGCTTTGAACATCTATTTCAAAACTCCCAATCAAGAACTCAAACTCTATTCCAAAATCCAAATTTATTTTCTTTAAGAATGATCGAAAACAGTGAGATGTTCAAATTCAAACATTTATCTTGAATTAAATACTTGAGGTATGATTATAAAACCACTTGGAAACCTTATTTATACATCATGGTTCACCTTTATTTTGTTTCATCAATTAAGAAATGTAGAATCATGTTTTTTGGATTTTAGATGTTCATGTTAACAATCTATTTTTTCTCTCACAGATTGTAGTCTGACTTCTTACATTTATTTCAGATGTTTTTCATTACATAGTATGGTCTTTTCTATTTTTTAAATTTAAACTTTAATGTGTTGTGAAACTTTCTGTATATTTTGAGCATCATAAGAGTTGTTTTACTATCTTCAGTGTGTTAGGGAACATTCTGTATATTATGAGCTTCTAAATGTTTTGTTTTCATTTTCTAATATTTTTCTACATTTTAGTTGACAGTACAGATTCTATTTCTGAGTAACCTCTCTTGTTTATATGATTTCTCTCAATCTATAACTTCAATATTGATTTGATTTTTTCCTATGTCTTCTAGACACAGTAGGGATGATCCCCCATTAATTTTCATGAATTAAAAACATTCATATCCTCACTTTTCTATTTTTACAAAATCAGTTCACTATTTTGTCCACTATTCATAGCTAGCATGTTTTACTCTCATTCTTTGATTGGATATTCACAGGCATTCCAAATTAACTCATATATTAGGAAGTAGTTCATACTACATTTGTACATATCCTATAATGTCATTCTTCATGCATTCATGCATATTCTGTAGTCTCAAATCACTTTAGAAAATTCATGAACACAAACACACTACTACTTTGCACATTCTAGGATCATACATTGCATCCATGGAAGATTTGGAGTTTTTGTGACTCCTAATCTAAGAAGATTATAAGGAATGAACTTGATCACACGTTCATGTTCCCCCCGGTCTAATCTTCATTTCTCATCCGTCCCGAGGATTGAGAGATATTTTTTTTCTCAAGAATCAATTACATGTATTTATTCTAGCTTGCGAAGCATATTTTATTTTCTTTGATTATTTGTTTAAAGAAAAATCCATGTCCCCCTTTAGATTAGGAAAACTTGATTACTTGATGTATGATTAGACAATTTTCCTAAGTTTGTTTTGTGTGATCTTTCACTTTTGCATTGTGTGATACTTTGCTTAGATTTTATGAATGATATCTTATCTTTTGATCTTCTATTTCAAAATTCTTGTGCAATGTAATTTACTTATCATAATATTAATTGTCGAACCAAACGTAGTATAAGATGATTATTTGGATGTTAATTGAGGCCCGTCAAGAGACAGGGCGAGTTGAGGGTGTTTTAGTCACGACAAAGGCTTCTTTCTCTCTCGTACCAAAATCCAAAACCAAGTTCTTTGGTTATGAAGGGCCAGTGCCCTTTATCCATTTGGGTAAGTCAAAATTGGGTTTCCTAGTTCCTCAAGACCAAGTGGCGACTCTGTATCTGCTTTCATTGACTTTTTCAAATATTTCAAAGGAAAATCAATTCCGAAACCCATAAAGGGATGGACCTTGGAGGTGGCGTGTCCACATTGGTAACTACTAGTTTTCCCCTGTGTGAACAATGTCGGTTTCGAAAGGAGAGGGATTAGGCTATTACCCTAGAATGAAAGTCGGGACTCCTCTTACTGCTCCTTCACTAGTATTACCTGACTTTGACTGCTTTAAGGCGACTGAAGATACTGTTCAATGTAGAATAATCAATCCTTATTATACTCTTGCAAACAATCTTACTCCTGAACATAATCTTCTTAGTGCTTGGCTTATTTCTTCCACAAGCCCTCTTGGTCTTCGATTCAATGGGAGAAGCACCTTTTCCCTTCAGGTAGACCTCCTACACATACTTTCATAAGGGATATTCATGAACAATTCTCTGCAGAGCATTACTCCACTCAATTCTTAAACAAATGCGGGAAGTTCTCACCAGAATATGAAGAACAAGTTCTTCTCTTTGATTACACTCAACTTGGCTTTCCTACAAACACAGTCAAACCTTTTGATCTCATTGAAGAGCCCCTTATTGACCATGTTCGTGCACTGGATCAATTATGTGAATGTGGTCCAAGTTTCAATCACACTTATCCCATCCTTAGTCTCAAATCTATTCATCTTGTTCAAGCAATGAGACTTCTTGTTGCTTTTTTTAATCTTCTTTTCTTTATTCTCTAAAAACCAAAGGCACATCTTAACTTCGATTGGGCATGCCACATCCTGAGCAGGGAAACTTCAGGTCGCTCCACCCATGTATAAGCTCAACTTTAATTCACTCTTCGTACCCTTTGAACTCATGTGGAATGGTACACTTACCATGACCATGGTTGGGCCCGTCTAGAAGGATTAGAAGCTTTATATGACAAAGCCAAAGTATCTTCTCGAATATTGCTTGAGGAAATATACACATTCAAAGGAAGGCTTATTTTTAGAAATGGAGAGATGACTAGTGATGAAGAACCACCTATCTACACTCCACAAGAGATCAAGGCACGAATGAGAAATTTTTGAAAAAAAGCCAAGAAACTCTATATCAAGCTTTAAAGTGAAGACCTTCAAGCTCTCGAGATCCACAATTTGAAATTAAATCTTGAAACTGAGAGAGATTGTTTTCAATATTACTGGGACCTCTTTCACAACCTTGTAACCTTTGCTTTCCCTCATGCTTACTAGATTAGTTTGTAAATTCTAGGGAAATCCTTTGACGTTTGTAAATATTTAATCGTTGTAAATATTTTGGTTATGAATGTATGTGACGTTTGATTAGAACCGATTCAGTTCTTTTAATTACCTCTAAATGACTCTTTTTAGCTAACGGTCACAATGACTAGTAAGAATGAAAAGTCACGATGGTTAGTGGGTCTACCCATGACTATAAAAGAATTTCAAGTTCCTAAACTAAAGGGATTACGCAAATTTTTTTCTCAACTTCTTCGTCTTTTACAAACCCTAACTCTCTGGATTCACAACATCGTATTCATTCTAATGCTCTATTTTTTGAAACTCATCCTCATACCATCCATGGAAGATTCAAGCAGTTCCATTGAGTCAATTAGTGAAAACTTAGGAAAACCATAGCAGAGGAACACGTCCAATACCAAATTCCCAATAGTGGGTTATCTCTTATTGTTGAAACCCTTATCCCTACTATCCTGTCTGATTTCGAACCTTCCATGACAATAGGCTCTACTTTCTCATCACCTTCTCTAAGACTTCATGTTTATTATCCTAGTTCAGAGAACAAAAGTTAGGTTATCAAAAACCTCTTCAACTCCCAATCAAAGATTTCAAGTATCGTCATTGACCCAAATCTCTTAATGACCGTTGGGATAAATGGGTAAGTGGGATTATGGAGTCTAGGAAAACTGATCTAGAAGAACTAGGAGTCCTCCAAGGAATCAATCTTAGCAAAATTGCCATCTAATTCCACCCCTTTCTGATCCCAAGTGCTATAAACTTTTGGAATTCTATTTACAATAATTTCCAACTTCAATCTGCGTCCTATAGGACCAACGGTTCTTGATATTTGTCACCTTGTTTGTTTCTTTCCTCATGGAGAGGATGTCCAACTTCAATCTGCGTCCTATAGGACCAAAGTTTCTAGGTTACAATAATTTCCTAGAAACTCATGTAAGAACGGAGGGTAGAGTGACTAACATCGAACTTTATTATTTTCTTCTGTACTGGCTTTCAAGGAACGTTTTCTGTACTGGGTCTCAAAGGGTTGTCACTGAATTTGCTTTTTTTTTTAGCTAAAACCGTTGTGAACAAATGTAGATTGGCTCTATCTCCTTTCTTCTTAGGTCATCTCTATCAAACTTGTACTGACCTTCAACAAAACCCTTTCAATCCTTCCCAAGGTGGTCCCATTTGGGCCCTTCAATTGTGGCTTCGAGCCTACTTCCCTGGTCTCAGCCCTGAAATTCCTCCAAATACAACCATTAGACATGGACTCTATCTCTCTGCTTTCCCTTCAATTTGGAGAAATTCGATTCGGTTTGGGGAACTATCAACTGTTAACTGACTGAAATGTAATTCGGTTGGTTCGGTTCGGTTCGGTTAACCGAATTACAAATTCAGTTTGGTTATGCAATTCGATTAACCGAAATAGTAAAGAACAAAAAAAAAATTAAGTCAGAAAGGGAAAAAGCCCTAGATTTCATGTTGCTAAGGGGAAAATGTCCTAACTTAGTTACTTAGCCACTTAGGAATTCCAATCATGTTAATGTTATACGTTCTCATCATCTTTGGTAAAAATCAAAACATTAAAAAAAAAGGGTAAAAAGCATTTTGCCCCCTCAAACTATAGACGCTTTTGCAATTTGCACCCCGAACTTTAAAAAGTTACAATTTCCCCCCTGAACTATCTTTAGGGTTGCAATGTCCCCCCTGAACTTCAAACAGTTGAAATATCCCCCCTGAACTATCATCAGTTTTGCAAAGTCCCCCCTAAACTATCTTTCGTGTTGCAATATCCCCCCTAAACTATCTTTCATGTTTCTTGATGGAATGTGATGACAGGGTTGTTATTGCAACACGAAATATAGTTTAGGGGGGACTTTGCAAAACAGATGATAGTTTAAGGGGGACATTTCAACTTTTGAAGTTCAGGGGGGACATTACAATCCTAAAGATAGTTCAGGGGGGAAATTGCAACTTTTTAAAGTTCGGGATGCAAATTGCAAAATCGTGTATAGTTTGAGGGGGCAAAATGCTTTTTACCCAAAAAAAAATTAAAGATAGAAAAAGGGGAAAAACACTAGATTTCCAGCATATATATGTATATATATCTAATTCAGTTCAACATATATATGAATCTTATATATTCATACAAACATATATATATATACACACAGAGCAAGAACAATATCATATATTCTACTTTAAACCCATCAAAAAAATATAAAAAATTCCACTTTAAACCCATAAAAAAGGAAATTAGTTGTCACGCCCCGAATAGCAAAAATAATGTAATTTTTGAAACGTAGGCAGTGATAGGTTGGAGAGCTGTCTGATGTGTCATGCATAATATTCTTACAATAGTTATAATACATTAGCGGAAGTCTAACATTTTTATACAAAATTTCTTTGTAGGATAATTTCCTCTCTCAAGTACATCATTATCCTTCGAAAAGTATAAACTTCACTACTATCTTAGTCAAATACCCCTGCAACTTAAATCTTCTTTCATACCACCTGCATTTAATTTCCATTAGCTCTATGTCCATTGAATGCTAACCCTTGTGCGAGATACTTGATCTTGATGCCTGAAATGTACTGAACATGGAATGTCCAGCGAATATGAAACATTTGTCAGCTTGTGACAGCTGGTGAGAGACTCACATATAACATTTATATATCTCTTAGCATAACAGGTAATTAATTACCCTCACTTTAATAGTCATCCTCTTTCAACGAGTCATTATTATTTTATGACTTATTTAAATTACGTCATTATTCCAATTAAATAATTGCATATCTAAAGAATTTACAATATTTCATCTCAAATAGATATGCCATAATACTTATTGCACATGCCAACGTATATAACAATGCAAGTTATACCTTAGCCTCTCTCCAGCTACCTGCAAAATAGATCATTTACCACATGCCAATCACACTCGACAAGCTCCTTAATAATTGTGTGAAAATCATTATTTTGATCCAATGAAACGACCACAGCACCTCAGCCTACTTGCTCGAAAGGTGTATACCATCCGCCAGCCTACTTGCTCGAAACGAATAGTATATGAGTACTCACTGGAAGACACTCTCCGTCTTGGTCATCATAGGGACTATCTCCATCCTCATGGGTTCAAGTCTCTTGGTCAAAAGACCTCAACTATCTACCCCATCATAACAATAGCTATATAAAGCACATGTATGATCATATAACATAAGTCAAGATACAACATAATTAGCTGTCAAATAGCCATTTTCAACATCATAATATTACTCAGTTCCTTAATGCCAGAATATATCTCAGTTCCTTAAACATTAACACCATAATATACCTCATTTCTTTAGACAATAACAGTACCTATCAAAACCATAAATTTCATTTGTTTAACAATTAAGACTAATAATTGGTAATTAATACCACCAAATATACTAGAGTTGAATTATAAAAATTATTTTTCTTAAACCACACAGGATATTTAATTCTAATTAGAAGTTCATAAATTTGTTAATCAAACAGCCCCTAGTTGGACCATTCTACTATTTATTTATTTTCTAATTATTCATCAGCAATACTATTCTGTACATTCCACCAAATTAAGGCCCAGCCCATAAACCTGTTGGGTTGGCACGACGAGTTGACTCGCTGGCTGCTCATGTTCTTTTCTTTCTTTAACATAAAAACAATAAAAATATATATGTAACTTGCAGGTGTGGCGAGATTGGAAACTCCAACCTTTGACCCGTTGAAACTACTCTCATCCACTATGTAAACTTTCACTTTTGCTAGTAAAATTACCCAAGAGTAATACTTGGATACATATGAATTCTGGTCTAGTCACCAGCTAACGATCACTGACGACAAATTCGGTGACTCTCCGACGCCGGTGGCCGGTCAAACACGTTTACAGTGAACTAATTCTTGTTTATTTTATTTTATTATTTTGGACACACACACGCATATCTATATATGTAGCTAACTCAATTCTCAATCTACCCCATATGTTTTGAAAGAACAAAACGGAGGGGTTTAAGGGTAATTATATATACATACATATTTACATAAAAAAAAATGAAACTTGTGTAGGACTCCTAGTTTTAATAGAATTAAAGATAAAAATAAATACTATATGTAAACTTCCACTTTCAATATATTTGAAGATACACTAAATACTTTATAATTTCCACAATTTTGATAGATTTAAAGATAAAATAAATGCTATAGGCAAACTCTCACCTTTAATAGACCTTGGGAATAATTTCCTTCCTTGATCTCCACCCTTTTTGATTGCCCAAAGTAACTATTTCTCATTTACTCTATTAATGAGTAGCCAAACATGGCCTTATTGAGTTATTTGTTGTGAAGAAAACTAACTCCGGGGATGTGTTTATGTAGGGAAAAAATGGAATTTAACTCTTGCATCATTTTAGTCTAAGCTAGGTATAGGGTTTATTTATTTATTAGATATGCTAAGATATGAATCTTTTCATATCTTTTTTTTTTGTTCCCTCTAGAAGCATAAAAATGTGGCAACTTTTGAGCCTTACAAGTGGCCAAGCTTAGGTGCTTACAAGTGGCCAAATTTTGGTCCTTACACGTGGCCAATCAATATTATGTCTGGTCTGGTTTTTCTATTAATGGTTCAAATGTACAGATAAAATTGAAAATCTGTATTTTTATTTTTATTTTTTACCCATCCTACTGTACTCAGAAAATATAAAAATTATACCAATGATCTCCATAAATAATGATGGTTTCATTTTAGCCAAAAATAACCCTGTTAGATCGGAAAAATATTTTAAGTACCACTACATTCTCTAAGTCACTGACTTATATTGTCACTAAATATTATTTATATATTCTACAACTAAACAAGTGTAGTAGAAACTGAACGGGTATTACATTAGTAAATAAAATCACCAAATCAGAGTTAAATTTTTTTTTTCAATTAGATATGAAAAGCAATGATTTGAAGAATTAACTTACCCAGATTAAAAACCCATGAGATTTTCAGAGAGAGCAGACTTGGTGTAACTGTGAGGTCAGTGGCTGGTGGTGGTGTGAGGTGTAAGGTTGGTCGCTAGTGATGAGATCTCAGATCAGCGGCTGGTGGTTTGCGACTGTGAGGCAGATGTGGTCGACTAATGATGAGATCAGGGGGTCGGCGGCTGGTGATGAGGTGGATAGTGGTGGCACGGTCCTTCATCATAGAGTCTCTAGATCTTTGGTGGTTGGTGGTGGTGACATGGTGTGTGTGTGAGGTTAGCGCCGGCAGCTGGTCGCTGGTGTGAGACTGTGAGTAGCAGTGGTGTGGTTACTGGTGAAGAGTGAATAGCTAAAAAGGGGTGCAGCGCCGCTGGCTGTCCTTAGATCTAAAATGAAAAGAGGGTAAAAAATATGAGTTCTAAAATGACAATACCCTAATATTCTCGGTACATATATATGTCATTGATATAATTCAGTTTTTGGTTCAGTTCAGTTTCCATGAGTGGTACCGAAAACCGAATTGATTAAGTTAAAATAGTTCGGTTACGGCCAGAACTCAATTTAGTTCGGTTCGGTTAAAAATTTTGGTTAACTGAACTGTTTGCCTACCCCTACTCCCTACTACTTATAGAGGATTTACAGATTTGATGTTTTTTTCTTCAATCTTCCTGAAGATATACCTCCACATCTTTACCAACCTTTCACCCTTTTAAATAGCACAACAGACAAGTCTCATCTTTTCTCTTCTTGGCTTGTCCGTCTTTTAACTCGAAAAGATTTTCCCAATGACTAAAAACAAGCTTGGGGAAGTTTTCTCATGGCTCAAGACTTATTCTTTTGGAGTAAGACTTGATCGGGAGAGAACTAATCCTAATTATACGCTTTAACGCGCATTTGTTAGTACATTTTATCCTGTTTTTGTATATTTTTACTTCGTTTTCTAGTTTCTGACAGGTTTTGGAAGAAATCAGCTAAACCAGGCTAAGCAGGGTGAAAAAGCATCAAGAAAGAAGCTGAAAAACCAATGTCGCGCGCGCGACCCGCGCCCGCGAGAATCCAGAAATCGCTCGCGCGATCCGCTCGCGCGAGACCCCCAAGAAATCGCTCGCGCGATATGCCCAAAAACCAATGTTGCGTATTTCAGTATACTGAAGACTCCTGTGCAAACGAAACTGCAGAATGACGTCCAGATTGTAAATTACATCAGTTTCAGTCCGTTTCGAGTTGTAAAGGCTTCCAAAACATGTTGTAAATCTATATAAACTCTATTTTACTTCAATTAGAGGGTTGGCAATTATTATACACACATTCTACAACCATACTTTCAGCCCTTGAAGAGGGAGAAGCAAGGAGAAGAAGAAGAAGACCAAGGATTTCCATGGCCTCCTCCATCAACTACTTGCCGACCTCTACTCCTATGGCAGCTTAGATCATTGATCTAGGGTTTCAATGAAGCCCTAGATGAGTAATAGGGTTTTATTTATGCTTTTATTTTAGTTTTATTATGTATGGATGACAGTCACATGTTTAGAGGATTTTTATAAATAAATCGTACTACTATTGATTAAATCATTGCTTTCAGAATTTATTCTTGTCTTAGATCTATTTTGACTGTGATGTGCTCAACGATCTATTCTTGCTGTGCTTGTTTAGATTGTTTACATGTGATGGTGCTTTATTGATTCGTGCTATCAAGTATCCGAATAGTCCATGCCTAGGTTAGACGGATTAGATCACAACCCTAGTTTAGTGTGAGATAATTCGTGCTATCCGCAGATGGATTATGTTGGTGCTTGAACCATGATTATCTTCTTGTCGGAAGAATTGGGCTTGTAGCTACAATTCTCCATATTCATCCAACGTAATAAGCTAAAGTAATTCATAAATATTCCTATTATGAAACTAGTGGTGGATTTGCAATCCTAGGTTCCCTTCACATATTTATTAAAACAACTTTAATTGTTTTCGTAGTTTAGATTTACTTTTATTGTTACTAGTTTAATTAAATCCAAACCGAAATCCGTTTTTCCTAATTAATTAGACTTAGGTTTTAAAATTAAGTTGATTTCTCACACTAAAAAAAAAAAGAAATATGAAAAAGAAGAGAATGAAAAGATGAATGTGGTAGAAGAGACGAATGAAAGAAATCGAACATGCCTTACAATGCCATTCTAAAACCACCTAATGAATCCTTTCTATCCTTTTTCATTACCTGAGCTACATTACAACCTTTGAAAAGTCCTATTTGATCCTAGGAAACATGGTTTGGATATATTAACGATGGGAGGGGGATTAAAACATGGTAATGATTATTTTTTCTTGATTGTTGGCATCTTATCCATGAGACTACTGTTCTTTCATGTCATGCGTCTTTTTCAGGTCATATGTGAGCGTTATTCGTTTTGAACACATAATTCCTTTGCTCACATATATTAGAGAAACTACACATGTTTCTGAGTGTTTCATTTTAGAGTGTAATTGACATTGTGAGATTCGTAGTCAAGACATAGTTAGATGGTCATCCGAGTTATATTCCAAGTTTATGACAAGCGCGTGTTCATTTGACTACCATATCACACACGTGCGATTTTATGAGAAACTCTATTGATTTATACGATGCATGTGCTTGAGATTGTTTTTCATGATGTATGTAGACGTTTGATTCTATTTCTTTATGTTCGTTATCCTATTTCAAATCTTCGTTCTATGATAAGGAGTATTGATTGTTTTCTTTTTCATTTGAATATAACTTTTTAAATTTTAAGTTAATAAAGACGGTTGTGGGTAACTTGTTGACGAGAACCCTCACGAGACTTCACTCGTCCGACTAGGGACACCTAGGGGTTTAAAAGGCTTGTTGCATACGCTAAATGCAATCGTGATCCATACGAAAATGGAATAGATTTTTATTAGTAGTTTTTATTTTAGTTTTGCTCGAGGACTAGCAAAATGTAGGTTTGGGGGTGTGATCGGGAGAGAACTAATCCTAATTATACGCTTTAACGCGCATTTGTTAGACCATTTTATCCTGTTTTTGTATATTTTTACTTCGTTTTCTAGTTTCTGACAGGTTTTGGAAGAAATCAACTAAACCAGGTTAAACAGGGTGAAAAAGCATCAAGAAAGAAGCTGAAAAACCAAAGTCGCGCGCGCGGTCCGCGGGCGCGAAAATCAGATAATCGCTCGCGCGATCCGCTCGCGCGAGACCCCCAAGAAATCGCTCGCGCGATCCGCGCGCGCGAAGGCCTAAACGTCGCGCTCGCGCGACCCGCTCGCGCGATATGCCCAAAAAGCAAAGTTGCGTATTTCAGTGTACTGAAGACTCCTGTGCAAACGAAACTGCAGAATGACGTCCAGATTGTAAATTACATCAGTTTCAGTCCGTTTCGAGTTGTAAAGGCTTCCAAAACATGTTGTAAAGCTATATATACTCTATTTTACTTCAATTAGAGGGTTGGCAACTAATATACACATTCATATACAGCCATATACATATACTTTCAGCCCTTGGAAGAGGGAGAAGCAAGGAGAAGAAGAAGAAGACCAAGGATTTCCATGGCCTCCTCCATCAACTACTTGCCGATCTCTACTCCTATGGCAGCTTAGATCATTGATCTAGGGTTTCAATGAAGCCCTAGATGAGTAATAGGGTTTTATTTATGCTTTTATTTTAGTTTTATTATGTATGGATGACAGTCACATGTTTAGAGGATTTTTATAAATAAATCGTACTTACATTGATTAAATCATTACTTTCAGAATTCATTCTTGTCTTAGATCTATTTTGACTGTGATGTGCTCAACGATCTATTCTTGCTGTGCTTGTTTAGGTTGTTTACATGTGATGGTGCTTTATTGATTCGTGCTATCAAGTATCCGAATAGTCCATGCCTAGGTTAGACGGATTAGATCACAACCCTAGTTTAGTGTGAGATAATTCGTGCTATCCGCAGATGGATTATGTTGGTGCTTGAACCATGATTATCTTCTTGTCGGAGGAATTGGGCTTGTAGCTACAATTCCCCATATTCATCCAACGTAATAAGCTAAAGTAATTCATAAATATTCCTATTATGAAGCTAGTGGTGGATTTGCAATCCTAGGTTTCCTTTAAATATTATTTAAAAACACTTTTAATTGCTTTCATAGTTTAGATTTATTTTTATTGTTATCAGTTAATTAAATCCAAATCAAATCCGTTTTTTCTAATTAATTAGACTTAGGTTTTAAAATTAAGTCGCTGTAGTAATCAATCTCTGTGGGTTCGACCTTTACTTCCACACTGCAAATCTTTAGAAAAGTAAAGTATACTTTTATATCTTGATTTTGACAAGGTCCGCGGGCGCGAAAATTAGATAATCGCTCGCGCGAGACCCCCAATAACTCGCTCGCGCGATCCGCGCGCGCGAAGGACCAAAAGTCGCGCTCGCGCGACCCGCTCGCGCGATATGCCCAAAAAGCCAAGTTGCGTATTTCAGTGTACTGAATACTCCTGTGCAAACGAAACTGCAGAATGACGTCCAGATTGTAAATTACATCAGTTTCAGTCTGTTTCGAGTTGTAAAGGCTTCCAAAACATGTTGTAAAGCTATATATACTATATTTTACTTCAATTAGAGGGTTGGCAATTATTATACACACATTCTACCACCATACTTTCAGCCCTTGAAGAGAGAGAAGTAAGGAGAAGAAGAAGAAGACCAAGGATTTCCATGGCCTCCTCCACCAACTACTTGCTATCCACTACTCCTATGGCAGCTTAGATCATTGATCTAGGGTTTCAATGAAGCCCTAGATGAGTAATAGGGTTTTATTTATGCTTTTATTTTAGTTTTATTATGTATGGATGACAGTCACATGTTTAGAGGATTTTTATAAATAAATCGTACTACTATTGATTAAATCATTGCTTTCAAAGTTTATTCTTGTCTTAGATCTATTTTGACTGTGATGTGCTCAACGATCTATTCTTGCTGTGCTTGTTTAGGTTGTTTACATGTGATGGTGCTTTATTGATTCGTGCTATCAAGTATCCGAATAGTCCATGCCTAGGTTAGACGGATTAGATCACAACCCTAGTTTAGTGTGAGATAATTCGTGCTATCCGCAGATGGATTATGTTGGTGCTTGAACCATGATTATTTTCTTGTCGGAGGAATTGGGCTTGTAGCTACAATTCCCCATATTCATCCAACGTAATAGGCTAAAGTAACTCATAAATATTCCTATTATGAATCTAGTGGTGGATTTGCAATCCTAGGTTCCCTTAAACATTCATTAAAAAACACTTTTAATTGCTTTCATAGTTTAGATTTATTTTTATTGTTATTAGTTAATTAAATCCAAATCAAATCCGTTTTTTTCTAATTAATTAGACTTAGGTTTTAAAATTAAGTCGCTGTAGTAATCAATCTCTGTGGGTTCGACCTTTACTTCCACACTGCAAATCCTTTGAAAAGTAAAGAATACTTTTATATCTTGATTCTGACAAGATCAATTTTTGGCGCGGCCCGCTGGCGCGAGAATGTGCCTTAGACGTTTTTCTTTGTTTTTCTTTATTATGAGCCTCAGGTTGTCCTCGCGCCTGGAATCGCGGGCGCGAGGTACCTCGCTCGCGCGAGAAAGTTTTGATTAAAAAAAAAAAAAAATATTTGGAAATTCGCGCGCGCGATTCCCCCATTTCTGCATATTTTCTTTTGTTTTCTTGTATCCTTCCCCCACACTGGTTCTAACAGTTTTTACGTTTATGTTTTTTTGTTTAGTTGTTTCAGTTTAGTTCAAGTTAGTTATTGTTTTCCTTATTATATTTATACTTTTTCGTTTTATTTCTTTTCCTTTTGTTAGTTTAGTTTAGTTTAACTTAGTTTTTAGATTTTTATTTTTGTATTTTGATTTCATTTACTTTTAATATTCTTTTGTTAGTTTCTTTTTCGTTTATCTAGTATTAACAGGAAACATTGAACTCTATTGTCATATTCCTTTGTGTTCACCTGTTTGCCATTGTCGAGATCGAGGTATTCTCGTTCCTTTCTTACGTACTCTCCTTTCTTTCGTTTTATTGTTTCATTGAGGACAATGAAAGGTTTAGGTTTGGGGGTATGCACACACAGGCACATTATTTTATACAAAAATTTATACAAAATTTTAAAATTTTCAATAAGTGTGTTTAAATAAACGATAGTACTAATGTTTTTGCAATATAAATTTGATACATCTTGTTATGTAACTTGGATTGTTATAGAATGGTAAACAAGAGAAGATGTGATTAAATATTTGCTAGAGTCATGTTGAAATGTTTTAAGTTATGTATCATTTGAATCGTAGTTTTATATCATAAATTTGCACATAAACATATGCACTGCACGTAGTCATTTGAATACATGTTGGTTGTGAACTATAATAGGATTCGGATTTCTAGATAACACATGGTGGAGACTAGACCCGGTGAGCTTTTGAGCCTATCTTTTTCTATTTAGAGGGTTATAAATACATTGTGTTTGTCGAATTTCATTGAAATAGCGCATCTACTTGTTGTTTAGTCTCATTATTCTTGTTTTGGTTGATAGTCAAGTTAAAATATTTGTTACCATGCTAAATAATCTTCCGTCGTACATGTTAAAGAACCATATAACCCTAGGACATGATTTTAGGCCCTCTTTGTTTACTGCCGGCCGATAAAAGATAAAATTTCCTTAGTTCCCCCTTTTGAGCCATTAAAATGCCATTTCTTTCTTAAATTATCATTATCCTTGTTTTTGCTCCAATTTGGCCAACTTGGAGTTCACTTCTGAAAGATTGATCACCTTTTAGTGGTGTTAAGGCGATGTGTGATTGAGAAGAAGAAGAAAATAAGATGATGTTTGGGGTGGTTGCCTTGTTATTTATTGAATATTCGTTTCAACAGCAACGAGAAGGAAAAGAATAAAGAAAAAATAAAGAAGAGGAAGGTTGAAAAAAAAAAAATTGAAAAGAATGAAAAGAAGAGAATGAAAAGATGAATGTGGTAGAAGAGACGAATGAAAGAAATTGAACATGCCTTACAATGCCATTCTAAAACTACCTAATGAATCCTTTCTATCCTTTTTCATTATCTGAGCCACAATACAACCTTTGAAAAGTCCTAATTGATCCTAGAAAACATGGTTCGGATATGTAAACGATGGGAGGGGGATTAAAACATGGTAATGATTAATTTCTCTTGATTATTGGCATCCTATCCATGAGACTACTATTCTTTCGTGTCATGCGTCTTTTTCATGTCATATGTGAGCATTTATCGTTTTGAAAATAGGTATCCTTTGCTCACGTATACTAGAGAAATTACACATGTTTCTGAGTGTTTCATTTTAGAGTGTAATTGACATTGTGAGATTCGTAGTCGAGACATAGTTAGACGGTTATCCGGGTTATATTCCAAGTTCATGACATGCGCGTGTTCATTTGACTACCTCATCACACACGTGCAATTTTATGAGAAATTCTATTGATTTATACGATTCATGTACTTGTGATTGTTTTTCAGGACGTAGGTGAACGTTTGATTCCGTTTCTTCTTGTTCATTATTCTATTTCGAATCATTGTTTTATAATAAGGAGTATTGATTGTTTTATTTTTCGTTGAATAAACCTTTTTTAAATTTATAAGTTAATAAATATGGTTGTGGGTAACTTGTTGACGAGAACCCTCACGAGACTTCACTCGTCCGACTAGGGACACCTAGGGGTTTAAAAGGCTTGTTGCATACGCTAAATGCAATCGTGATCCATACGGAAATGGAGTAGTATTTTATTAGTAGTTTTTTATTGTAGTTTTGCTCGAGGACTAGCAAAATGTAGGTTTGGGAGTGTGATCGGGAGAGAACTAATCCTAATTATACGCTTTAACGCGCATTTGTTAGTACATTTTATCCTGTTTTTGTATATTTTTACTTCGTTTTCTAGTTTCTGACAGGTTTTGGAAGAAATCAGCTAAACCAGGCTAAGCAGGGTGAAAAAGCATCAAGAAAGAAGCTGAAAAACCAATGTCGCGCGTGCGACCCGCGCCCGCGAGAATCCAGAAATCGCTCGCGCGATCCGCTCGCGCGAGACCCCCAAGAAATCGCTCGCGCGATCCGCGCGCGCGAGGTACCAAAAGTCGCGCTCGCGCGACCCGCTCGCTCGATATGCCCAAAAACCAAAGTTGCGTATTTCAGTGTACTGAAGACTCCTGTGCAAACGAAACTGCAGAATGACGTCCAGATTGTAAATTACATCAGTTTCAGTCCGTTTCGAGTTGTAAAGGCTTCCAAAACTTGTTGTAAATCTATATATACTCTATTTTACTTCAACTAGAGGGTTGGCAACTATTATACACATTTATATACAGCCATATACACACACTTCCAGCCCTTGAAGAGAGAGAAGTAAGGAGAAGAAGAAGAAGACCAAGGATTTCCATGGCCTCCTCCATCAACTACTTGCTATCCACTACTCCTATGGCAGCTTAGATCATTGATCTAGGGTTTCAATGAAGCCCTAGATGAGTAATAGGGTTTTATTTATGCTTTTATTTTAGTTTTATTATGTATGGATGACAGTCACATGTTTAGAGGATTTTTATAAATAAATCGTACTACTATTGATTAAATCATTGCTTTCAAAGTTTATTCTTGTCTTAGATCTATTTTGACTGTGATGTGCTCAACGATCTATTCTTGCTGTGCTTGTTTAGGTTGTTTACATGTGATGGTGCTTTATTGATTCGTGCTATCAAGTATCCGAATAGTCCATGCCTAGGTTAGACGGATTAGATCACAACCCTAGTTTAGTGTGAGATAATTCGTGCTATCCGCAGATGGATTATGTTGGTGCTTGAACCATGATTATCTTCTTGTCGGAGGAATTGGGCTTGTAGCTACAATTCCCCATATTCATCCAACGTAATAGGCTAAAGTAACTCATAAATATTCCTATTATGAATCTAGTGGTGGATTTGCAATCCTAGGTTCCCTTAAACATTCATTAAAAAACACTTTTAATTGCTTTCATAGTTTAGATTTATTTTTATTGTTATTAGTTAATTAAATCCAAATCAAATCCGTTTTTTTCTAATTAATTAGACTTAGGTTTTAAAATTAAGTCGCTGTAGTAATCAATCTCTGTGGGTTCGACGTTTACTTCCACACTGCAAATCCTTTGAAAAGTAAAGAATACTTTTATATCTTGATTCTGACAAGATCAATTTTTGATTAAACATTTGCTAAAGTTATGATATGGCGTTTTAAGTTATGTATCGTTCGAATCGTAGTTTTATATCATAGATCTGCACACAAACCTATGCACTGCACGTAGTCACGTGAATACATGTCTGATGTGAATTATAATATGATTCGGATTTCAAACTCTATTGATTTATACTATGCATGTGCTTGAGATTGTTCTTCATGATGTATGTAGACGTTTGATTCTATTTCTTTATGTTCGTTATTCTATTTCGAATCATTGTTTTATAATAAGGAGTATTGATTGTTTTATTTTTTGTTTGAATAAAACTTTTTAAATTTATAAGTTAATAAAGATGGTTGTGGGTAACTTGTTGACGAGAACCCTCACGAGACTTCACTCGTCCGACTAGGGACACCTAGGGGTTTAAAAGGCTTGTTGCATACGCTAAATGCAATCGTGATCCATACGAAAATGGAATAGATTTTTATTAGTAGTTTTTATTTTAGTTTTGCTCGAGGACTAGCAAAATGTAGGTTTGGGGGTGTGATCGGGAGAGAACTAATCCTAATTATACGCTTTAACGCGCATTTGTTAGTACCTTTTTATCTTGTTTTTGTATCTTTTTACTCTGTTTTCTAGTTTCTGTCAGGTTTTGGAAGAAATCAACTAAACCAGGCTAAACAGGGTGAAAAGCATCAAGAAAGAAGCTGAAAAACCAATGTCGCGCGCGCGACCCGCGCCCGCGAGAATCCAGAAATCGCTCGCGCGATCCGCTCGCGCGAGACCCCCAAGAAATCGCTCGCGCGATCCGCGCGCGCGAAGGACCAAAAGTCGCGCTCGCGCGATATGCCCAAAAAGCAAAGTTGCGTATTTCAGTGTACTGAAGACTCCTGTGCAAACGAGACTGCTAAACGACGTCCAGACTGTAAATTACATGAGTTTCAGTTCGTTTCGAGTTGTAAAGGCTTCCAAAACATGTTGTAAAGCTATATATACTCTATTTTACTTCAATTAGAGGGTTGGCAACTATTATACACATTTATATACAGCCATATACACACACTTCCAGCCCTTGAAGAGAGAGAAGTAAGGAGAAGAAGAAGAAGACCAAGGATTTCCATGGCCTCCTCCATCAACTACTTGCCGATTTCTACTCCTATGGCAGCTTAGATCATTGATCTAGGGTTTCAATGAAGCCCTAGATGAGTAATAGGGTTTTATTTATGCTTTTATTTTAGTTTTATTATGTATGGATGACAGTCACATGTTTAGAGGATTTTTATAAATAAATCGTACTACTATTGATTAAATCATTGCTTTCAGAATTTATTCTTGTCTTAGATCTATTTTGACTGTGATGTGCTCAACGATCTATTCTTGCTGTGCTTGTTTAGATTGTTTACATGTGATGGTGCTTTATTGATTCGTGCTATCAAGTATCCGAATAGTCCATGCCTAGGTTAAACGGATTAGATCACAACCCTAGTTTAGTGTGAGATAATTCGTGATATCCGCAGATGGATTATGTTGGTGCTTGAACCATGATTATCTTCTTGTCGGAAGAATTGGGCTTGTAGCTACAATTCTCCATATTCATCCAACGTAATAGGCTAAAGTAACTCATAAATATTCCTATTATGAATCTAGTGGTGGATTTGCAATCCTAGGTTCCCTTAAACATTAATTAAAACCACTTTAATTGCTTTCATAGTTTAGATTTACTTATTAGTTTAATTAAATCCAAATCAAAATCCATTTTTCCTAATTAATTAGACTTAGGTTTTAAAATTAAGTTGCTGTAGTAATCAATCTCTGTGGGTTCGACCTTTACTTCCACACTGCAAATCCTTTGAAAAGTAAAGAATACTTTTATATCTTGATTCTGACGAGATCAATTTTTGGGTCGCGCGCGCGGGTCGCTCCAGCGACCTGGGCTTTTTCCAGAATTTTCTCAGATTTTTCGCTGCTCTGCACCACTTTCGTAGAATTGCGATAACTTTTGACTCGGACCTCGGATTGACTCACCGTTTGCGGCCATACAAAAATTTATACAAAATTTTAAAATTTTCAATAAGTGTGTTTAAATAAACGATAGTACTAATGTTTTTGCAATATAAATTTGATACATCTTGTTATGTAACTTGGATTGTTATAGAATGGTAAACAAGAGAAGATGTGATTAAATATTTGCTAGAGTCATGTTGAAATGTTTTAAGTTATGTATCATTTGAATCGTAGTTTTATATCATAAATTTGCACATAAACATATGCACTGCACGTAGTCATTTGAATACATGTTGGTTGTGAACTATAATAAGATTCGGATTTCTAGATAACACATGGTGGAGACTAGACCCGGTGAGCTTTTGAGCCTATCTTTTTCTATTTAGAGGGTTATAAATACATTGTGTTTGTCGAATTTCATTGAAATAGCGCATCTACTTGTTGTTTAGTCTCATTATTCTTGTTTTGGTTGATAGTCAAGTTAAAATATTTGTTACCATGCTAAATAATCTTCCGTCGTACATGTTAAAGAACCATATAACCCTAGGACATGATTTTAGGCCCTCTTTGTTTACTGCCGGCCGATAAAAGATAAAATTTCCTTAGTTCCCCCTTTTGAGCCATTAAAATGCCATTTCTTTCTTAAATTACCATTATCCTTGTTTTTGCTCCAATTTGGCCAACTTGGAGTTCACTTCTGAAAGATTGATCACCTTTTAGTGGTGTTAAGGCGATGTGTGATTGAGAAGAAGAAGAAAATAAGATGATGTTTGGGGTGGTTGCCTTGTTATTTATTGAATATTCGTTTCAACAGCAACGAGAAGGAAAAGAATAAAGAAAAAATAAAGAAGAGGAAGGTTGAAAATAAAAAAATTGAAAAGAATGAAAAGAAGAGAATGAAAAGATGAATGTGGTAGAAGAGACGAATGAAAGAAATTGAACATGCCTTACAATGCCATTCTAAAACTACCTAATGAATCCTTTCTATCCTTTTTCATTATCTGAGCCACAATACAACCTTTGAAAAGTCCTAATTGATCCTAGAAAACATGGTTCGGATATGTAAACGATGGGAGGGGGATTAAAACATGGTAATGATTAATTTCTCTTGATTATTGGCATCCTATCCATGAGACTACTATTCTTTCGTGTCATGCGTCTTTTTCATGTCATATGTGAGCATTTATCGTTTTGAAAATAGGTATCCTTTGCTCACGTATACTAGAGAAATTACACATGTTTCTGAGTGTTTCATTTTAGAGTGTAATTGACATTGTGAGATTCGTAGTCGAGACATAGTTAGACGGTTATCCGGGTTATATTCCAAGTTCATGACATGCGCGTGTTCATTTGACTACCTCATCACACACGTGCAATTTTATGAGAAATTCTATTGATTTATACGATTCATGTACTTGTGATTGTTTTTCAGGACGTAGGTGAACGTTTGATTCCGTTTCTTCTTGTTCATTATTCTATTTCGAATCATTGTTTTATAATAAGGAGTATTGATTGTTTTATTTTTCGTTGAATAAACCTTTTTTAAATTTATAAGTTAATAAATATGGTTGTGGGTAACTTGTTGACGAGAACCCTCACGAGACTTCACTCGTCCGACTAGGGACACCTAGGGGTTTAAAAGGCTTGTTGCATACGCTAAATGCAATCGTGATCCATACGAAAATGGAGTAGTATTTTATTAGTAGTTTTTTATTGTAGTTTTGCTCGAGGACTAGCAAAATGTAGGTTTGGGGGTGTGATCGGGAGAGAACTAATCCTAATTATACGCTTTAACGCGCATTTGTTAGTACATTTTATCCTGTATTTGTATATTTTTACTTCGTTTTCTAGTTTCTGACAGGTTTTGGAAGAAATCAGCTAAACCAGGCTAAGCAGGGTGAAAAAGCATCAAGAAAGAAGCTGAAAAACCAATGTCGCGCGCGCGACTTGCGCCCGCGAGAATCCAGAAATCGCTCGCGCGATCCGCTCGCGCGAGACCCCCAAGAAATCGCTCGCGCGATCCGCGCGCGCGAGGTACCAAAAGTCGCGCTCGCGCGACCCGCTCGCGCGATATGCCCAAAAACCAAAGTTGCGTATTTCAGTGTACTGAAGAATCCTGTGCAAACGAAACTGCAGAATGACGTCCAGATTGTAAATTACATCAGTTTCAGTCCGTTTCGAGTTGTAAAGGCTTCCAAAACTTGTTGTAAATCTATATATACTCTATTTTACTTCAACTAGAGGGTTGGCAACTATTATACACATTCATATACAGCCATATACACACACTTCCAGCCCTTGAAGAGAGAGAAGCAAGGAGAAGAAGAAGAAGACCAAGGATTCCCATGGCCTCCTCCTTCAACCTCTTGCTGTTCATCAATTCTATGGCCAACTAAACCTAAATCTAGGGTTTCAATGAAACCCTAGCCAAGTAATAGGGTTTTATTTATGTTTTTATGTTAGTTTTATTATGTATGGATGATGATTACATGTTTAGAGGATTGTTATAAATAAATCGTACTTTTATTGATTAAATCATTACTTTCAAAGTTTATTCTTGTCTTAGATTTATTTTGACTGTGATGTGCTCAATGATCTATATTTGCTGTGCTTGTATAGATTGTTTACATGTAATGGTGCTTTATTGAATTGTGCTATCAAGTATCCGAATAGTCCATGCCTAGATTAGACGGATTATACCACAACCCTAGTTTAGTGTGGGATAATTCGTGCTAACCGAAGATGGATTATGTTGGTGCTTGAACCATAGTTATTTTCTTGACGGAGGAATTGGACTTGTAGCTGCAATTCCTCATTATCATCCAACTTAGTAAGCTAAAGTAATTCATAAACATTCCTTATTATGAAGCTAGTGGTGGATTTGCAATCCTAGGTTCCATTAAACATTATTTAAAACAACTTTAATTGCTTTAATAGTTTAGATTTAGTTTTATTGTTATTAGTTTAATTAAAATCAAATCAAAATCCGTTTTCATAATTAACTAAAGTTAGGTTTTAAAATTAAGTCGCTGTAGTTAATCAATCTCTGTGGGTTCGACCTTTACTTCCACACTGCAAATCTTTTGAAAAGTAAAGAACACTTTTTATATCTTGATTCTGACAAGATCAATTTTTGGCGCCGTTGCCGGGGATTGTATTACTACTCTTAGTTTTATAATCGTAGTTTAGTTAATTCGTAAATATTAGATTAGGTTTTCTTTTCTTATTTTTCGTTTTATTTTTAGTTACTAACTTGTTTTTTTTCTATTTTTGTAGTCAACGTTTCCGAGTGGAGCAGCTAATTACATCAAAGGAGCATACGCAAAAATAAAATAAATAAAAGTAAAATAAATTGCTCCTTTGGAATTCGCTTTAAACCACCGTAAGTCAGGGCGCTGTGACGCACTATTTACATTAGTTTAGGGTTAATTGCACTGCATTAGCTAGGAAACCCGGGGCGCTGGGCTTGACGCGGTCATTGCATTACAGGATAATTTGCATGCATCATAGTAGTTGAGTGCTTGTTACCGTAATTGCGTGATTGCTTGCTATTTGTTTATTTTTTTTTTAGTTGAGTCATTTTTTTGTTTTTAGTTTACTTTCGTTTAGTTTATGTTAGGTACACGTTCAAATAAACCGGAATTAAAACCTTTCGACTCTGAACTTGAACGTACATTAAGATTTAACAAGTCTTCAAACTTAACTTCTGGAACTAGGTTTTTAATAGACGACGATTTGACACCAAAACCAACGTCTTTATTTGAATCAAAATACGTAGTACTCTTACAAGACTAAAGAAACCACGGTTTAATAACATAGAACCGATTAAAATGGCAGACATTGGAAATAATAACGACAACAACCAAAATAACAACGGAGCTAATATGAACAATCTTAATATACCACCACCTCCTCCACTTAAAGATTATTTTATTCCGACGACTTACACGCCACAAACGTGTATTGAATTACCGGAGGCGACGGCATCTCACTTTGAGATAAAGTCGTCTACTATCTCGCTGCTTCCATCTTTCCATGGCCGTTTAAATGAAGATCCATATAAACACTTAGGAGATTTTCAAGATATATGCTCTACGTTGAAAATTCAAAATCTTACTGATGATGAATTAAAGATGCGGCTCTTTCCATTCTCATTAAAGGACAAAGCTAAATATTGGCTCCAATCTTTGGAGCCAAACACAATAAAAACATGGGAAGCCTTACACACCGCCTTTTTACAAAAGTTTTTCCCTATTATGCGTACAAATAAGATAAGAAAAGATATAACTAATTTTGTGATGCAAGATGGGGAGACTCTTTATGACACGTGGGAAAAATTTAAAGAATTATTACGTTCGTGTCCACATCATCAAGTTCCTAAGTGGCAACTTGTTCAAGTCTTCTATGAGGGGCTTATTCCCTCTGTTAGGAATACCGTCGATGCCGTTTGTGCGGGAACTTTCCTACACAAAAGCGCCGACGAGGCCTGGAAAATGTTTGAAACGTTAAGCGAGAATTCGATGCACCAAGCGGTGTCTGTCCGTTCTGAGGGATACCCACAACCTAAGAGGGAGGTAAAATTCGAGTCAAGTCAATCAATTGAAATAAAAGAACTATCTAACAAACTTGACCGACTTTTAACAATGAACCAAACGACAGCCTCACCCGCTCGTGAAATTTGTGCATTATGTTCTGATACTTCACATTCGATACTTGCATGTCCATCGGCGAGTCAATTTCTGGAATTCGTGGAGCAACACATTAATTCTATTCAACAATACCCACGAAATAACTATAATGCAACTACTAATAATCCGGATGCGCCATGGAGAAACCATCCTAACTTCTCATGGAAAAATAATAATAATAATCCTAATGAGGCGACTAATTTTCCTAATGCATATCGACCTCAGTTTCAACCTAATCAATACCAACAACCGCATCCTAATCCGAATCCTTCAAGGGGTAACATTTTTGAGGAAAAGGTGTTGGCATCCCTTAATAAAATTGAAACGCAAGTACAGGCACAAGCACAAATAGTGCACTCTCATACGCAATCCATTGCGAAGCTTGAATCCCAAATGGGACAACTAGCTACTGTAGTAGGTCGTAGAAACGAGGGGACGTTGCCTAGTCAAACAATCCAAAATCCTAAGGGACAATATGAGGTTAAGGGGTCGAATGAACAAGTGAACGCCGTCTCAACTAGGTTGACTACCCGAGAGGAGGAGGTAATAGAAAGTCCGAATGCGAATGTGAAAGGTATGAATATTAACTCTAATAAAGAGACGGGTGAGGACATGAGCCAAAATAAGAACGACAAAGAATCGGTCCCAACGAATTATACTCCTAGAATGCCATATCCACCAAACGTTGAGGAACCGTCTAATCTTACAAATAAAAAGTCTAAGGTTGAGGATATACTCGAGGTGTTTAAACAAGTTAAAATCAATATTCCTTTCCTCGACGCTATAAAACAAATTCCTGCTTATGCTAAATGCTTAAAAGACCTTTGCACTCAAAAGCGTAAAATACGGAGTCATATTCCTAAAAAGGTCTGCCTCACGGAAAAAGTAAGCTTTATATTCCAACACGCTCCTCCAAAATATAAAGATCCAGGTACGCCTACGATTTCATGTGTCATAGGTGACACTATCATCCATAGAGCTCTCCTTGACTTAGGAGCTAGTGTTAATCTCATACCTTATCACGTCTATAAACAATTAGGTTTAGGTGAACTTAAACCTACGGCCGCTACTATTCAATTAGCGGATCGTTCTATTAAAATACCTAGAGGAATCATCGAGGACGTCTTGGTTAAAATTGATAAATGCTATTATCCTGTCGATTTCATGGTCCTTGACACTGAGCCAGTACTAGATACTAGAAAACACACTCCTGTCATTCTAGGCCGTCCATTCTTAGCCACGGCCAACGCACGTGTCAATTGTAGAACAGGGGTGATGAAAGTGTCATTTGGGAACATGAACTTAAAATTGAACGTTTTTAACGCTATTGATCAACCTCCTAAAAACGACGATTCCCTATGTGAGGTGGAAGGTGAGGTAACACGGAATATTGAGCCTACTAAAGAAATAAATGTGAGTGGGGAAAACAATATAGCGGACGATGATGAGTGGATGAATCCTAATCCCGTAGACCCTAATGCGGAATCTACTCGAAAGGTAAGAAATCGATTCGAACATAATGACAAACCGTTAATCGATTTAATTCAAAGCGATGTTATTTCTGCTTACCATCGAGCTCTACCTGACATCCTTAGGGGTACACAGTCCGATATACGGCCTCCGTGAGTCTTATGCTAGAAAGGTCTAGCTAAAGACGTAAAAGTTAGCGCTTCTTGGGAGGCAACCCAAGCTTTATTTCATTCGTTTTTCTTATTTTTGGACATTTTTGGGTCTGTTTGTGTCTGTTCTAGACATTCTGGATAGGTTTGGGGGTTGGAATTAAGTTATTTTAATAGTATATACCAAATTTTAGCCACACAATGAAGAAAACCAATCTCGCGCGCGCGGCCCGCTCGCGCGAGACGTCGCTCGCGCGGCCCGCTGGCGCGAGAATGTGCCTTAGACGTTTTTCTTTGTTTTTCTTTATTATGAGCCTCAGGTTCTCCTCGCGCCTGGAATCGCGGGCGCGAGGTACCTCGCTCGCGCGAGAAAGTTTTGATTAAAAAAAAAAAAAATTGGAAATTCGCGCGCGCGACGGCCGCTCGCGCGGACCGCGCGCGCGATTCCCCCATTTCTGCATATTTTCTTTTATTTTCTTGTATCCTTCCCCCACACTGGTTCTAATAGTTTTTACGTTTATGTTTTTTTGTTTAGTTGTTTCAGTTTAGTTCAAGTTAGTTATTGTTTTCCTTATTATATTTATACTTTTTCGTTTTATTTCTTTTCCTTTTGTTAGTTTAGTTTAGTTTAACTTAGTTTTTAGATTTTTATTTTTGTATTTTGATTTCATTTACTTTTAATATTCTTTTGTTAGTTTCTTTTTCGTTTATCTAGTATTAACAGGAAACATTGAACTCTATTGTCATATTCCTTTGTGTTCACCTGTTTGCCATTGTCGAGATCGAGGTATTCTCGTTCCTTTCTTACGTACTCTCCTTTCTTTCGTTTTATTGTTTCATTGAGGACAATGAAAGGTTTAGGTTTGGGGGTATGCACACACAGGCACATTATTTTATACAAAAATTTATACAAAATTTTAAAATTTTCAATAAGTGTGTTTAAATAAACGATAGTACTAATGTTTTTGCAATATAAATTTGATACATCTTGTTATGTAACTTGGATTGTTATAGAATGGTAAACAAGAGAAGATGTGATTAAATATTTGCTAGAGTCATGTTGAAATGTTTTAAGTTATGTATCATTTGAATCGTAGTTTTATATCATAAATTTGCACATAAACATATGCACTGCACGTAGTCATTTGAATACATGTTGGTTGTGAACTATAATAGGATTCGGATTTCTAGATAACACATGGTGGAGACTAGACCCGGTGAGCTTTTGAGCCTATCTTTTTCTATTTAGAGGGTTATAAATACATTGTGTTTGTCGAATTTCATTGAAATAGCGCATCTACTTGTTGTTTAGTCTCATTATTCTTGTTTTGGTTGATAGTCAAGTTAAAATATTTGTTACCATGCTAAATAATCTTCCGTCGTACATGTTAAAGAACCATATAACCCTAGGACATGATTTTAGGCCCTCTTTGTTTACTGCCGGCCGATAAAAGATAAAATTTCCTTAGTTCCCCCTTTTGAGCCATTAAAATGCCATTTCTTTCTTAAATTACCATTATCCTTGTTTTTGCTCCAATTTGGCCAACTTGGAGTTCACTTCTGAAAGATTGATCACATTTTAGTGGTGTTAAGGCGATGTGTGATTGAGAAGAAGAAGAAAATAAGATGATGTTTGGGGTGGTTGCCTTGTTATTTATTGAATATTCGTTTCAACAGCAACGAGAAGGAAAAGAATAAAGAAAAAATAAAGAAGAGGAAGGTTGAAAATAAAAAAAATTGAAAAGAATGAAAAGAAGAGAATGAAAAGATGAATGTGGTAGAAGAGACGAATGAAAGAAATTGAACATGCCTTACAATGCCATTCTAAAACTACCTAATGAATCCTTTCTATCCTTTTTCATTATCTGAGCCACAATACAACCTTTGAAAAGTCCTAATTGATCCTAGAAAACATGGTTCGGATATGTAAACGATGGGAGGGGGATTAAAACATGGTAATGATTAATTTCTCTTGATTATTGGCATCCTATCCATGAGACTACTATTCTTTCGTGTCATGCGTCTTTTTCATGTCATATGTGAGCATTTATCGTTTTGAAAATAGGTATCCTTTGCTCACGTATACTAGAGAAATTACACATGTTTCTGAGTGTTTCATTTTAGAGTGTAATTGACATTGTGAGATTCGTAATCGAGACATAGTTAGACGGTTATCCGGGTTATATTCCAAGTTCATGACATGCGCGTGTTCATTTGACTACCTCATCACACACGTGCAATTTTATGAGAAATTCTATTGATTTATACGATTCATGTACTTGTGATTGTTTTTCAGGACGTAGGTGAACGTTTGATTCCGTTTCTTCTTGTTCATTATTCTATTTCGAATCATTGTTTTATAATAAGGAGTATTGATTGTTTTATTTTTCGTTGAATAAACCTTTTTTAAATTTATAAGTTAATAAATATGGTTGTGGGTAACTTGTTGACGAGAACCCTCACGAGACTTCACTCGTCCGACTAGGGACACCTAGGGGTTTAAAAGGCTTGTTGCATACGCTAAATGCAATCGTGATCCATACGAAAATGGAGTAGTATTTTATTAGTAGTTTTTTATTGTAGTTTTGCTCGAGGACTAGCAAAATGTAGGTTTGGGGGTGTGATCGGGAGAGAACTAATCCTAATTATACGCTTTAACGCGCATTTGTTAGTACATTTTATCCTGTTTTTGTATATTTTTACTTCGTTTTCTAGTTTCTGACAGGTTTTGGAAGAAATCAGCTAAACCAGGCTAAGCAGGGTGAAAAAGCATCAAGAAAGAAGCTGAAAAACCAATGTCGCGCGCGCGACCCGCGCCCGCGAGAATCCAGAAATCGCTCGCGCGATCCGCTCGCGCGAGACCCCCAAGAAATCGCTCGCGCGATATGCCCAAAAACCAATGTTGCGTATTTCAGTATACTGAAGACTCCTGTGCAAACGAAACTGCAGAATGACGTCCAGATTGTAAATTACATCAGTTTCAGTCCGTTTCGAGTTGTAAAGGCTTCCAAAACATGTTGTAAATCTATATAAACTCTATTTTACTTCAATTAGAGGGTTGGCAATTATTATACACACATTCTACAACCATACTTTCAGCCCTTGAAGAGGGAGAAGCAAGGAGAAGAAGAAGAAGACCAAGGATTTCCATGGCCTCCTCCATCAACTACTTGCCGACCTCTACTCCTATGGCAGCTTAGATCATTGATCTAGGGTTTCAATGAAGCCCTAGATGAGTAATAGGGTTTTATTTATGCTTTTATTTTAGTTTTATTATGTATGGATGACAGTCACATGTTTAGAGGATTTTTATAAATAAATCGTACTACTATTGATTAAATCATTGCTTTCAGAATTTATTCTTGTCTTAGATCTATTTTGACTGTGATGTGCTCAACGATCTATTCTTGCTGTGCTTGTTTAGATTGTTTACATGTGATGGTGCTTTATTGATTCGTGCTATCAAGTATCCGAATAGTCCATGCCTAGGTTAGACGGATTAGATCACAACCCTAGTTTAGTGTGAGATAATTCGTGCTATCCGCAGATGGATTATGTTGGTGCTTGAACCATGATTATCTTCTTGTCGGAAGAATTGGGCTTGTAGCTACAATTCTCCATATTCATCCAACGTAATAAGCTAAAGTAATTCATAAATATTCCTATTATGAAACTAGTGGTGGATTTGCAATCCTAGGTTCCCTTCACATATTTATTAAAACAACTTTTATTGTTTTCGTAGTTTAGATTTACTTTTATTGTTACTAGTTTAATTAAATCCAAACCGAAATCCGTTTTTCCTAATTAATTAGACTTAGGTTTTAAAATTAAGTTGACGTAGTAATCAATCTCTGTGGGCTCGACCTTTACTTCCACACTGCAAATCCTTTGAAAAGTAAAGAATACTTTTATATCTTGATTTTGACAAGATCAAGACTTCTTTGAAGTCTTTTGGAGAAATATATCTTCCTTCGAATAAGGTTCGAACCCTCGAATTCACTAATCTTCAAGCCTTACCTGGTAAGACCAATGCCTTTGAGATATGGTGGCCAAACAGAATGGGTGGACTGATGAACAAGAGCCACCTCCTTAATGCTTTGGTTGCTAAAGAACAAGGTAATTGCCCTTACCTTTAAATTGTAATTGCTTTAACTTTTCAATGTTTTGAAGTCTTTAAAAATGTTTGTGTTTCATAGGTACCATTATCACTGGGACTTCCAGTTCTTCTCAAGCACCTACTCTTCCTTCTGTTCTCAAGGTGAAGACATCACCTTTTCCAAAAAATACTAAAAAGGCTACTTCAAAGCCCTCTAAAGCGACCAAAGGAGAATCTCCTGCCCCAAAGCCCAAAAGAAAGTTCGTTCAAGCTGGAAAAGATGAGATAACTTTAGAACCTTCACCAAAAACACCCCCACCCAAATCTGGAACCTTTGAAGATACCGATCAAGATGATGATTCACCCATCATCCATCTTCAAAAGAAGAAGAAAATACTTCGAACCAGTGCTCCAATCAAAGCAACACCAATTTCCATGGTGAAACCAATAGAAGCTGAAGTTGCTGGAATTCCTAATGTCCTTGCTGAGCCTGATGAGACAACAACACTCATCCTTACTGAATTTCCTAAGGTACATGACATCCCCAAACTTTATTACTCGAGTCGCTTCTCACCATCGAACTCTAAATATACTTTCAAATTTTAAGTTGAAGACCCCAAAGCCACTGGGCCTGAAAAAGAGACAATTCCTGAAAGTTTGATCCCCCCGAATGGCCATTTATTCAACTTCTCAATCGGTCAAGAGTTATTCCTCAATTCCTTCATAGGCTCTACCTCCACAAGTATCTGCAATAGAACTAGAAGATTTTAAGAAGACATTGAAGTCTGTGGTGAAACCACATGGTCCAAAACCAGATGCACAAACTGGCGAAATGGAGGCTCAAATTAAAAAAATTGAGTAGTCATTCAAGGATCTCCTGAGCTACAACCTCTTACTTTCAACTTGATTGGGGTGATTTTGTTTCTACGTCCTTCAACTGAGCCCCTTTTGAAATCTTCCTAGATCCAGATATGAAGATAATTTTTAAATTTTTGTGTCTCACACAACTTACCAAAGATCAAGTTAGCACTGAGGACAAACAAGCAGTTGGTGACCTTTTGACTTCATTGGATCTTCACTGTTATCCAAAGTAACTGAACAGAGAGATCTCCTAATCATAAACCATAGATGAAATGGATCAGCAGAGAACCAAGGCTTCTGACTTGGTACAACAATTCAAATTTGACAAAGAATTGATAACCACTCTTGAAGGGAAAATTACCACACTCAAAACCTCTTTACAAGAAGTTGAGGATCAACTTGCTACTATGAATTAAAAGCACGACAAGGAAAAATTCAAGAAGATTCTTAAGTTATAGAAGATGGTTTAGCAGCTTTGAACTTGAAATATCAACAAACTGTGGGAGAACAACAATATATCATTAATCAAGTCAAGGTGTACAATAGGTTTTGGGATAAATTTAGGTTGAAAGCCCAACGTTTGGCTTCTGTATTATAACTTGTTTGATTGTACCTTTGACATAGTAAAAAATATAAACATTTTGTTCTTATTCTTCTCTTGATTCTCAAATGGTTGGATGAAATAGCTTTAAAAATCTTTCATTAATTTTTCTTAAATGAACATATCCATTCAAATTCTTAAGATGATAGAATCCACCTTTACAAACATTATGAATTTGAAAAGGACCTTTCCACTTAGGTGACCATTTTCCAAATTGTGGATCCTTAGTTTCAATTGGTAGAATAGTTTTCCAAACCAAATCTCCTTCATCAAAGGATCTATTTTGAACCTTCTTAATGTAATTTTATTGTTGTCACAATCTTCTAAGCAAGAATATTATTTAGGGCTTTAACTCTTTCTTCATCCACATTTTCTAATTCTATAGACATGGCTGTCAATAGGCAAAACAGCGTCATGCCCATAAGTTAAAGCATATGGAGATACTCCTGTACTTGTTCTCTTCGAAGTCCTATATGCCAATATAACTTCCGGCAAATTTCATGCCACATTCTAGGATTATTTTGATAGACCTTTGCCAATTTTTTTTTATAAATTTATTAGTGGCCTCTGCCTGTCCATTGGACTAATGATAGTATGGGGTTGATTTGGTCATAGTGATTCCCAATTTCGAAGCAAAAGCTACAACTTCTCCTTTGAAGATGGTTGCATTGTCTGACACTATATTTTGAGGTATTCCAAATCTATAAACTATGTTTTCCAAGAATTTAATCACTGAATGATGATTAATAGATTGCATTGGTTCTACCTCATCATGATTGGTAAAATAATCAGTGGCTAAAATAATGAAAGCATGCCCCTTTGACGACAAGGGATTGATCTTTCCAATTACATCAACAGTCCATCCCCTAAATGGCCATGGCTTTATGATGTATTGCAAGTCCATAGTTGGTAAGTACTTCAAGGGACCATGTTTTTGGCATTCTTGGCACCTTTTAGCATATTCAATACAATCTTTGAGAATGATTGGCTAATAACAACCATGTCTTCGAAGCAACCATCTCATTTTGATTCCTGACTTACGTGTCCACAAAGTCATTCATGGACTCGTGCTATAGCCTCTAAACCTTCTGATTTATTTAAACATTCCAGGAGCATCCCATCTGCTCCACTTTTGAAGCATACATTATGCAATTTATTGACTTTGATCTTACAATTCTATCAGGTTTATCCATCGAACCAAATAAGTAGTCAATGATTGGTTTTCTCCAATCATCATGGACTTCAATATTAGAAATGTTCGCCAATGGTAACCTGTCTTCCAATAAGGGCACCAATTTTTGAGCAATCATTAAACTAATGCCCTCAAAATCATTGTGCGCACTTCCAAAGCCAAAAGACCTTTGAGCCACATCAATGGCTTCTTCATTAAAAAGTCTTGGTATATGTACCAAAGTAACATCTTCGAACATAGTTAATAAATTCATTGTTGTATCATAGTAAATTTTCAACAATGAGCTAACACACTTAAATTCTCCTCTTAATTGGTTAATAACCAACTGATAATCTCCATAAACTTTGATGGATGATGTACTCATACTCAACAATGTTTCCAAACCCATGATTATGGCTTTGTACTCCACTTAGTTATTAGTACATTGTATTGAATTCAATCTAAACCATGTTTGGTCTTGATTTTTTTCGGGAGACTCAATTACAAATCCAATCCCTGAGTTTAATTCAGTTTTTGATCCATTGAACCATAATTTCCATGGGCTCACAGATATATACTCAATTTTGCATCGTTCTTGTAGTTCTATATTATTAGGTGGTCTGCTAAAAAATCAGCCAATGCTTGCCCTTTGACTGCTTTTTGAGGAACATAGATCAATCAAAATTATGATAAAGCTAGAATCCATTTTCTAATTCGATTGCGCAGAATAGGTCTAGTCAGCATATATTTAACTAAATCAAACTCCGCAATAACATAAACTTCTCTAGGGAAAAGGTAGTATCTTAATTTCATAGCTACGAAATACAAAGCAAGACAGAGTTTTTTCATAAAGGAATATTTACATTCTACTTCATTTAAAAACCTACTAAGGTAATAAACGGCTTGTTCTTTCTTCTCATCATTGTCTTGTGCTAAAAGAACTCCTATCAAAGCAACTGCAGCTAATATATATATATATATATAGCTTCATAGGTCTATCATCTTTTGGGGGCATCAACACTGGTGGTTTAACCAAATAGTCATTCAAAGCTTGAAAGGCTTGTTGATGCTCTTCCTTACATACGATTTTCTTATGATCTTTAAGCTTCAACAAAGGATAAAACACTTTAGTTTTTTTAGCAATATTGGAGATAAACCTTCGAATGAAATAAACTTGACCTAAAAATCTTTGTAACTCCTTAATCGAAGATGGTTTACTTCAAATCACATGTACAGTTTTATTCTTGTCAATTTGAATCCCTTTTTTATGCACCAAGTATCCTAAAAAATTTCTAGCCAAGACACCAAAGGCACATTTTAAAGGATTCAATTTGAATTTGAAAACTCTCATTCTTTCAAATGCCTTCTTCAAATAATTGTAATAATCATTGATTGCTTTAGATTTAACTACAATATCATCGATATAACATTCTAAAAATGTTCCAATCATATCATAAAAAATAGCATTCATGGCCCTTTGATAAGTTGCTCTAGTATTTTTAAGTCCAAAAGGCATTTGAACCCATTCGAAGGTTCTTATGCTACCTGGACATCTCAATGTTGTCTTATGGACATCTTTTTCAGGAATACAAATTTGATTGTACCTCCATCCATCATGGACATAATTGAATATCCTGCAGATAAACCAATAAATCCATAATAGGCATGGGATATCCATCCTTGGGTGTGGCCGAGTAAAGAATTTTGTAATCAATACATACTCCCAACTTACCATTTTTCTTAATTACAGGCACAACATTAGATATCCACTCAGCATACCTGGCTGTTCTGATGAAACCAGCTTTGAGGAGTCTTTTGAACTCCTCTTTGTTCTTTAAAGTGACTTCAGGGATCATCCTTCGAGGTAATTGCTTGACTGGTTTATATCCCTCTTTTATTGGTAGTTTGTGCTCTACCAGATCTCCATCCAACCCTAGAAGGTCATCATAATCCCATGCAAAACAATCTTTAAATTCTCTAAGTAATTTGGTTAACCTGTCTTGGGCATATTTAGGCAATCGATCATGTATATAAGTGATCCTTTTATTTTCCTTATTACCTAGATTTATTTCCTCCAAAGGATCTTGAGAATCAACTTCCAACTCTCTGGAATCCACCAATGACTTTGAAATCTACCTCACATTCACATCTGCTTTAACCTTTTCTTCCTGTTCGTGGATGTAGTCTGCCCAATTAATGGTCATGTCTTCACAAATTCTTGGTTCGACATCAACTGTTATCAATTTTTGTAAGACTAGTTGGATGGTCTCACCTACCTCCTTAATATCATATGGGGTTTGGTCCATTTAAACATTTTTTTCATTAGATGGTCCAAATAGACCAAAATCACAATCTTCCCAATCTTCTACTGGGATATCATCAGATGATTCCTTAATATCTAAAGGACCCATGTCTTCTTAATAATACCATGTCTTTGCATAGTTCGAACTTGCGTGGAAAGGTTGAGTGTCAGTCTCAACTGTTTCAACCTCTCCATCTCCTTTCAAAAGTAAAAGTTTCTGATGCATAGAAGAAGGAATGCATTTATTAGCATGAATCCAATCTCTTCCTAATAAAGCATTGTAACTAGGACTAGCATCCACCATAAAGAAAGCAGTTATGGATTTTCTAGATCCTACTATAGTATCAATGGGTAAGACTCCTTTGGTATTTTTCTTATCACCAGTAAACCTAGATATAACAATGTGAGTTTGAGTCAATTTAGACCCATGTTTGTTTATTTTCTTAAGATTTACGAATGGGATAATGTTGACTGAATCACCATTATCAACCAAAACTTTATTGAGAACCACCCCATTAAGACAAGCTTTGTTATATAATGGTTTAATATGCTTAGTCATTTCTTTTGATGGCTCTTTGAAGGCATAAATAAAATCACATTCATTACAGATAGTAAATCGTGATAATTTTACCTCTAGATCATCTGCTTTTGAGGCCTTGTCTTCTTCATCATTCTCAACCATCTGCTAGTTTTCTTTGGCTGCGAAGGTAATTGGGAGGCAGTGTTGACTTCCATTGGTGCTGTGAAAGAACCAAATTGTATGTGTACAGTCTCTTCTTTTCCCTCTTTTTCCTTCAAGACCCTTTGAATATCTGGCTCAGCTTCCTCATTTCCCAAGCTGTGGGATTCTCCTATGGTAATATCTTCATCATCAACATTCATGGCCTTTTCTAATTCTATGACCTTGAGTTCAATAGCACTTTCCTCTGAAGTAGCGCCACCATCAGTATCATTTCCTCTATCAAACCTTGGATTTGTCTTTGAATCTTTTTTAGGCTCCTGGTTTATTTTCTCATCCTTCATTTGTGATAATTCCTTTCAAAAGTAAACTTTTTTTGGATCCTTTTTTGTTGAGTTCGATTAATGATGGGAACCAAACTTTGGTTCTTATTCTTCAGATTTTGAAGGACATACTAGTGGTTCGAATCAACCAGAGGAGGTTTGATCATCTTAAGTTTGGGTTCAGATTCTGCCTTCTCTTCAAACATATTCTTCACTCTCCCATCTTGTAACACAAACCAATTGGGCACACCTAGTACCAAAGAAGACACATTTGGTTCGAGGGTACCTTGTGGTTTCTAAATATGTACAATTGGTGGTCTTCTTGACGAGTCTACCATTTTTTGTGGCATAAATGCTCGTGCCATTATATGGTACTTCATTTTTTGCTTAGCTCTAAAAGCTACTTGTTGCCTCTTAGGCTCAAGTCCTGATTCAGGCCTAATGTACTGCATGTTTCTCCTTGATCCATAAAATGGATTTGCCATCGTGTTCTTTCGGTAATGCCCTTTACAATTAGGAAAAAAACCTCAAATATCTAGCAAACATTGGACCAGAGGCCATCGAGGCTTGATATATTGGTCCCTAAAAATTGTCCTTTCTTTACATGCATCATTGGTTGTGGTAAAAAACCAGTTGTCGATATAGGTTGCATGTTTGAAACCTGTCTAGACTCATTCTCCTTCCCAATTCTTTTCTTACACATCAGTATACTCATCCCCATACCTAACACATAACTGTGTGAGAATCTTTCGATTAGGATTTGGTCCCACATATTCATGCTTAGCTAATTCTTCCAGTTTTGCCTCAATCATTTTTTCCCATTGTTTAATCTTAGACATGAGAAATTTGGTGGTTTCGGATACCGGGGCTTGAACCATGTTGATTAAGACTTCATGAACTATCGAGAATGGGTCCTCATCAATCCCGGCCCCATATATAGCTTGCTTGTCTTGCTGAAGGAACTTTAATTTCCCTTTCTTAATTAGCTCTTGGATCCTATCTCGAAACACAACACATTTGTTAGTGGGGTGTGTCCAAGTATTATGCCATTTGTAATATTTTTTATCTTTCATTTTTTCAGAAGAAGGTAATTTAACATCATCAGGTAATCTTATAACTTTACCCTCTAAAAAATGATCAAAAATTCATCTGCCTTATAAATATCAAAGGAATATCTTTTGAAAGATACTTTTTCTTTATAAGATTCGGCGGACACATTCATCTTCGCCAAACTTTTGCAAGTAAAGGGTTCATTCACTATTATTTGAGCAGCATCTATCTCGTAATTAGGGTACTTATAGTAAGTTTTAAGTAAAGAAGCATTCCTTTCAGTCTCTTCTTCTAACAAAGCTTCATATCTAGAGACTCGAGCAGTTAACTGTACTAAGTCCCTAAATTCTATGGCATCGAATTTCTTCCTAAGTCTAAATTCAAGACAATTCTATGCTAGCTTCACAAATTCAGGTTCTGGCAAGATGATTTTACATTTAGTTCTTGCTCTTTTAAACCTATTTATAAAATGAGTAGCCTTTTCATCAGGCTTTTGGCTTCACCTGGCCAAATCAGCCATCGAAACTTCTGGTTCTATTTGAAAAAACTGAGCATGGAATAGATCCTCCATTTGAGCCCAATTTTGAACAGAATTTGGTGCTAAATTAATAAACCAAGTGAAGGCTATGTCTGTTAATGATTTTTGCGAACAATCTGAGTTTCAAAAACTCATTTGAAGTAGTGTCAGCACATTGACTCATGAATTTGGCAATGTGTTCGACTATAGATTGACTTCCATTGCCAGAAAATAAGGTGAAAGTAGGAAACTTAAAGCTTCGAGGCAATTCGATCCTATCTATCTAATCAGAATATGGTTTCCTATACACAAGAGTTTGTACTCCTCTAGCAATAGGGCCACATATTTCATGAATGAGATTAATTATATCATTCCTTTCAACTAAATTTGGTTGCTATCGAATTAGTTGTCCCATGGGTGGAACAACATTTGGGACAACCTATGGGAGTTGGAAATTATCAACCCTCCTATAAGGTTCATTGTTAACTCTTCTTCGATATCTTAACTCTGGTTCGAACATAGGTTTATTATTTACCATCCTATGCTGACCTACATTAAAGTCTCTGCCTTCCATCTTCTATGTTTGTTAGCCTAAACATTGGGTCTTGGATACCCCCAGCTTGATTTGCTTAAGGACCTTCAAACATAGGTCCTGCGTTATTCTGAACAGGCATATAGAAACTTTTTTATGTACTTGGCCTTATATTAGGTCCATTCACAAAATTGAGGGGACTAAATGGTTGATGAATACCAGGCGATTCCCTTCAAAGTGGAGGGGAATACCCATTCGGTATTAGCACCAGGATATTTTGTGATACACGATTGGTAAATGAAGTAACCAAAACGTTCACATTTTGAATCATATTCCCTAAATGATCAAAGATTGGTGTCAACTGATTCACCGAATGATTTTGCATTCTATACCAACTATTGATATTGCTTCCTGTTGGTTCTGATTTTCATTAACTACTCCATTGTTCACAGGATCAACTACATTTTCATCACGAGGTTTGTGGTGCGAAGTGCTACTAACCTCTAAATTCTCACCATTGTTAATGTTAACACCATTGTTGGTGTTTTCAACAGACCTATTACTTCTTAGTGTTCTATTGGTCATTTTGATACTTGTGTCCCATTGGGCGTGCAAAAATCATGTCTGGCTATTTATCCTTTGAAGGATATTTGTGTAATTGTGTGTACGAGTGTGCCAGGCAAGCAAGTTGCCAATATGATTGTGTATAATTGTGTAAGCCAAATGCGCCTCACTAGACCAATTGTGGTTGTTCAAATGCCTTAACTAAAAGAACTTTTATCGTGTGAAATGACTAATAAGGGTAAAATAGAAATTAAACTAAATTACTCTCAAAACTAAAATAGTAATGGAAAAGAAATACTTTATCGAAGACAAAGTAAAGTACAGATCCTAACCTCGAAGAAGACTTTGAAGTGGTATTCTACTCCTAAAGGAAATGAGAACAGTATTACAACAAATGTGAATTTTTGAAGAGTTTGTTAGCATGTTTGCGTCCTCTCGTCTCTCTTCATCCTTCATTTTATTTATAAACTTTCAAAGAAACTGCTTTTTAAATCTCCACGTGTTCTAACTGTTATTCCAAACTGCTTGATATCTCCACGACATGTGTCCTGATGGTTTCCTTTCAAACTTCAAACTTTCTTGCATAGGCAAACTGCTCGCGCTTACTTCATCTATTCAAATTCTTCCACATTGTCTAACTTCTATGTCTTCAAATCATGCAACATGAACATCTCTTGAACATTCCACGTGTCCAAATGTTACAAGTCTAAATTTTATGACATAAACACTATCCAAACAATGCAACTTTCAAAGAATCAGAACACTTGCGATATACAAGTACACTAGTAATGTCCGTGCCCGGGTACAGGGCAAAAAAAAAAAAATAATGTTAGTGTAATTAAATAATTTGAGTGCCTTCAGCACTAACTCTGCGTACCTTTGACACTTGAAAACTTTGACTGCCTTCAGCACTAACTCCGCATGCCTTCGACTCTAATATTCAAACAGCCCTTAAGCCAAAAATTAATATATATATATATATATTAAATTTTTAAAAAGACCAAAAATTAATTTTTCAAAGAGGATATATAGATAAGTCCAACAATTAAATCAATTAGGATCATTAGATTAAAGACTTGGGCTAGATTTGTGTGGGTTGGACTGAGTTTGTTTGGGTCATTGTTTGAGCCATTGGAGAGAGAGAGATAGAAAAACCTTAAATGATTGTCAACCCTTAGATTAAGATCCAAGGACTAAATATGTCTTCTCATAAAAATATTCCTTATTTATTATATATTATATAGATATAGATGTGTATTAACAAGTTTTGTTTCACATGTATCAAAAGTACACCAATTTATAAACCAGGTTATTCAAAGTCAGTGCACCAATTACCAAGGAACAAAATCCGAAGATTTATATATCATCGTAAGATTGTTATTCAAAAATGTTAGCATGTATAAATCTAAAATCTGTTAAACAAAATAAATGTTGTAAAATTAAACGAAACCTGGTAACGATGCTAAATCATGATAATAGATGGAGTCACGAACTAGGTTTTGCTATTATGAAGACGATATTGCCCTGTATTGGTGCTCACGGCTTTGTGATGAGCGCCTCCAAGGATACAATGACTTTTCACCTTTTTATAGAAGCATTTCAAATAGGATGGTACGACGAATCTACTGATGTTAGTACTCTCTTAGACACCGACTAATTAAAAAATTAATACAATTTACAAATGAAAGAACAAGGCATATAGGCAAACTCAACCATATACAACAACGCTTAAAACAGAATTTCTCATTCAATTTTTCTACACCTAAATCATAGGAAACTTAGGGCCCGATCTCAACACCAGGTCGGTTAAATGTCTTTCTAAGGAAAGCCCATATTATGTGTGAAATAACAACACTTTGGGATTACAATACAACATTTTGGGACCATATTAGAACACGTTGTGATCAAAATACAACATATTGGGACAACTTTACAACTTATTGGAACCTCATTATAACATGTTGGGACCTTTAGTACAAATGCTCTAAACATAGGCAAACTTAGGGCCCAATCTCAAAACCATACCGGTTGAAATAAACTATGCAGGGGCACTTCCATTGCAAAATCTCAAAAACTTTATGGATCATGTAGCCTTCCTGACCAAAACTCCGAGATGTTTTTCTAAGAAAAACCAATTATGCGAGAAATAACAACATCAATTTTTAACCAAGTCTCTTGCGGTCGAGTGGTAAGCTTCTTGGGTGTACTACCCAAGAGGTTTAGTGTTCGAGTCATGGGGGGCGTGGCCACTGGAGTATTCACCCGGCGCCTCCAAGCCTCGGGAGATTAGTCGAGGTGTGTGCAAGCTGGCCCGGACACCCCCGATTACCAAAAAAAAAAAACATCAATTTTGGGATTATATCACAATATTTTCGTACCACATTACAAACACATTTGGACCACTTTACAATAATTTGGGATCGGTTAATAACTTATTGGGATGTCATTTAGCCATTAGGATTTACTATTGAATTTTCCTAAGATTACATGTTTCTAGCTAGTCCAAAAACCTTGATTACATCCACTCAATCCTATTGTGTCAGGATCAGGGGCCGACCAGCCCGTCCGTGAGGGCAATCCACTGACTCTGGATCCCGGGTACAACAGGGGCCCCTTTCTAGATATTGGCCTAATACGTATATTATATAGTATATGTGTATACGTATAGTTTATGACATTCATGTAGTAGTAATAATTGAAAAAGGCCAATTTGAAAAAGGAAAAAGGTTAATAACTTTTTGTACAAGTAAATTATGTGTTGATACTTGGTAATTAAAATTCTTTGAAGTAAGTTAAGTAGGACCCCATAATTTGTGACCGAGTGATGTGCCCTCCATCTCCACTTTGTAGAAATACAGGGTTAGAATCACTTTGAAGACGAGATATGATTCTGTTCGTGTAAAAAAGGCGACATATTAGTACTCCACACTCATTAAGTTACGAGTGTGCGCCCCGACCTCACCCCCCTTAACATATATATAATCTTTTGACCAAAATATTAAATAAATAACGTCCTTAGAAAAAATTAGGACCCTAGAAACTCAGAGAGATTCAATCTTTGGTAGAGAACAAAGGTGTGGCAGTCAGTAAATTGACTGGTAGCCACTAGCCCAATAGTGAACCTATTGAAATTGACGTGTTTTAAGTCAATTACTCTCATTATCATTTCCTAAACTAGTCTTTGTTCCTATCTTTTAAATAAATTGCTTGTCTTCATCCTAGAGAAATATATATAACCATAGTCTAGATAAGAATCTTCATGTAGGTATGTATAACATATATATATATATATATATTAGTTTAAACCCACGTGCGTTGCACGTGAACGGTGTCTGTCTAGAAATTAATTAGGAATAGTAAGCCAAAATAAAAAAAAAATTAAAAAAAGATTAAAAAAATAATAATAATAAAAAAAGATTAAAAAAAACACTTAAATTAGGTATAAAAAAATAAAAAATAAAAAATAAAAAATAAAAAATAAAAAATAAAAAATAAAAAGAAGAAGAAGAAGAAGAAGAAGAAGAATTCATGCAACTTCCACAATAAAAAAGATACACAAAGCACATACAACAATCAATTCAGAGGGTAAAAATAATAAAAACTGTTGAATTATTCTTCTTAGACCATTTGTTTATTTGTTTAATAATAATTTTTTTATGTTGCTATTTAATTGTTACCACATGTCCTAGCTAGAATTCTTTCTTACATCTTTAATATTTTGAATTTACTATTTTCTTTGCTCATTACTTAATAATGACTATATATTTATTTATTGTATGACCACATATGTTAGTGTTAGCCTTAAGGTTTATTAAGGCATATTTAATTATGTTTTGATGATGTCAAATATGCTATGATAATTACATGATTCATATTGATTCATTCTTTGTTATTATCATAGTCATTTTCATGCTCATATATAATCTCATGTATTAATATTGTATCAATGTTTTAACATCTTTGTGTGAATGAGATTCAATTGATGTAGATCAAAGATTACAAGGAGCTCAACAAGGATCAAGCTTGAAGACTTGAAGATATTTCATCATTGGTTGAAGTCTAGGACCATCATTGTAAGGCATCTTGATCTCACACTCTTAGGGGCTCAAACAAATGCTAAAAGTTAAAGTTTTGGAAACAAATTTTAAATGGGTCATCTTTAAAGCAATGCCCCAACCAATTGGAAAATAATTAATTGTTGAATCTTATATGGTTGGAAAGGTATTTGAATCTAGTTTCCAAAACATCAAACGGATTGAAAATCCGATTTTTGTAGAGGGAGTTATGGCCATTTTAGTGGAGATGTGTCAGGCTGTCAAACAGGGAGGGGCAGTCGACTGAGGGCCCGATGCAGTCGACCGAACTGAGCAGAATGCGAACAGAACCCTCTGTAAACACATCTCAGTCAACTGTTTCAAGGACCAGTCGACTGCTTCAAGGTCCAGTAGACTGAAGCGACCTGAAAAGGCATAACGGCTAGTTTTTAAAGGGGCTTTTAATTACCAAACCTGCCACCAACGGCTATAATCTTTCTTGGCCTATAAATACATGTTTTCCCACACCATTTTATGTTGATCAATCAATTGGAAAACATCTATTTCAATCACACAACTTGTTGATTCTTAATCATTCAAAATTGAGTCCTAGTTGTGTGAGTTTATCAATTTGCTCTAGCCTTTCAATTGTAATCTTTGAGAGAGTGAATTGTAGTGAGCTTTCAATTGTATTATCCACTCTATAAAGAGAGTTCAATTTGTATCAAATCAATTGTAAAGGTTGAGGGTTAGTAACCCTTGTGTGCAAAGAAGAGGCGTTCTTCTTTGGGAGAGATCATAGGCTCTTGTAACGGCTTGGTGCACACCCGTAAGTGCTCCGGGAACGGTTTGGTCTACACCCGTAAGTAGATCGGATTAAGGAATCCTCAAGAGGTGTTCTTGAGGGGTGGACGTAGGCCGCGGGGTGCGATTGCCGAACCACTTGAAAAATCGGTTTGCAAGTTTCTCTTCCCTTCTCTCTTTACTTAATTGCTTGTGATTGTGTTTTAATTTGCAATTTATTTTAAAAGGTTAATTTCCGCTAAAACCTTATTCACCCCCCTCTAAGGTTTCCACTTTTGGGCCAACAGTTAGTATTTCATTCATTTACCGTGTTTGTATAGTAATTTATTAAACTATAAAATTATTTCATATGTTCTAATTAGAATAAGTTACAAATCAATTATGATCTAGCTTTCTTAAATATTTTTTTATATACATTAAAATTTGATTCCTACAAAATGGATTTAGGGAGCCCTCTACGTTCAAGATGGTCAAACTTTTTGTGCTGTGCGGCTTGAAAATTCTTAAAATCTTCAACCAAAATTTTTCATAAAGTCTCTATTGCCAAATTGCCAATATAATTGAAAGAATCACATAAGAAAAAAATTTTATAACGGGAATTGATATTAGAAAGTAATTGCTTATCCATGGAGTTCACCTAAAGAAAGAGAAAAGATATTGAAACATGACAGAAGAAGGAAAAAAAATGGAATCCACTAAGACCGAAATAGAAAAACCAATAGGATGGTAGTTTTAATTTAATTTAAAGTCCTAAAATTCTGAAAATGTATTGATAATCTATATCGAAAGAGACTTTTAGGCTCTATTTGGTGCACATATTGAGGGATAGGAAAGAAACGAAAACACTAAGGAAAATATTTTTCTTTGTTCATGAGCTAAAAAGGGCCTAAGGCTGTCCATTAATTTGATAAAATTGAAAATTAAGTGTTGAATTTTAAGTACTGGAAATTTTAAGCAGTTGAATTTGCTGTACATAACACATGAGTATTTCAAGTATTGAAATAGACTGCAATTAGTGATTATTTCTAGTCGAATTTTTTCAATTAATATATTCAATGGATTTTTGGCTGCATTTTCAATTAGAGTAATGCTAGAGTCACAAAGAGATGCTTACAAAAGGATATGGTATGTCATATGGCAGAATTATGTGTGGAGACTCTTTCAATTAAGTGGTACATTATCAAATGTATTGTACAAAAAATGTGCTTAAAATTTTATTTTACCACCTAATTTGTTATAATCACAAGCTAAATTTGCCTAGCTAACTTCCTATCTTTCTTGTGGAACTTAAACAATGATAACAATTCTACGAATTATTGCTAATAAAGATAACAATAGTAACTTTTCATAAAGAAAAATACTCAATTAAGTTTTACATTCATTAATTGTGTTGATAACGCATGGGTAAAATGGGAATGGAATAGGACACATGTCAGCATGGTAGTGGTGGATAAGCAAGAGTGAGAAAAATGCACTCTATGTTAAATGGGTAACCAAATATTAAAGTGGTTGAAATTGAATCCTAAATTTTTTTGAATGCATATCTTACCTAGAATAGGTTCGATAGAAGTTACCTATATTATTGTTGGTATAGAATAAACAAAATCGTGAGTGACTCATCATAGAGCTCCAAAAAAGAAAAAAGAAAAGAAGAAGAAGAATAAAACAAATCAAGATTCTTTAAAAAGAGTTATGTAATACTAAGAATTGATATCAGGAGTTGATGGGTATAGTTTTATGTCTGTGAAATTACTTCAGTACTCTTAATGAAAACTGAATCCAATAACTGTAAATAGAAGTCCCGTCATGAAAATGGGACTGATGTTACTATAACTAATAGTTTTTTTGTTTTCATTTTGACCATTAAGTTATTGAAAATATTACATTAATAGTAATGAGAATGAAATTTATAAGTAAGTTGAATAAATGAATAGAAGAGTAATGAATAATAATTACATTCAATGCAAAGCTTAAAAGTGCACACTTGTGTAAAGATCAATCGTGTTTAGTTCATCATAGCACATTATTAAGAGAACACAAAAAGTAGACTGTTTTGTGAATCTTAATTGAAGTGTAAAAGAAAATGTCCAAAGCTATGGAGAACTTGGGAAGTAGAGACGTATAATAGAAATTAGATAATACTAGTAGGTTCTTTAATACTATCATTAGTCTTCTAATCCAAAAAAAAAAAAAGAAAGGAGAGAGAGAGAGAGAGAGAGAGAGAGAGAGAGAGAGAGAGAACTAAAATAATGTCTTAACAAATAGGGCCAAAAGTAAACCTGGGACTGAGAGGCTTGTGAATTCATGTTATTCTTCTACAAGATTAATTTCTAGTACACAATTCCTTTATTTATTCCTAATACTTGATTTCCTTATTTATCTTAATTTAGATTGGACTTTGTTTCATCCAATGATCCAATACTCAATTAATCCATTCTGGTCCACTTTAATCAAAGAAGCAAAAAATTGTTACACAATTACTCAAGGAACATACTTAGGTAAAGTTCTTTAGGTGTGGTTTGTTAGGTTCCCTCTCACAACAGTAGGTCTAGGGATTAAAAAAAATAATGTTTAAAATTATTTTATTTATTTATTTATTTATTTTCTAGTTAATTAGGGTCTCACAATTGTGATAGGAATCTAACAAACCATGTACAGCTAAGGAACTTTGCCCAAATGTGTTCAATTACTAAAATTCTTCTATTAATTAGCTATTGATTAAATGTGAGCTTTTAGATGGATTAGCTTTCAAATATTTGTATTAATTGGAGGCTGAATGCAAGATTTATAATTGGAAGGTAAAATTTTTAAACTTCGCGAGTGTAAAAAGAATCATATACTACTAAGAAATTGGTAATAGAAATTTTGTTAAGAGTCCTAAAATTCTTCATAGACATTTATTATAACTCTTTAAGAGATATATATGTTACTAATCCATCATTCACGTAACCCACCGTGGAGTCCAAAAAAAGAAAAGAAAAGAGGGGTTATTACACTAACACCCCTTCAACTATGACCATTTTCAATTGCCCTCAACTATAAAACTCAACAAATTGACCCTATCAACTATTTTAACTTTTCACTAACAGCCCTTCTGTTAGGTTGTAGTTAAAAAATTGATTACTTTTGTATCATGTTACCAATATAAAAGTGTTAACAACATAAAATTTTTGTCTCTTTTTTGAGTCGTTGAAATTTTAAGAACAAAATTGCCTAAAATTTGGTGTCCAACAAAGGGCAATAATTATGCAACAAAGGATATTTTTGTCATAAAATTTTCAATGGCTCCAAGGAGGGACAAATAGATATCATGTTGCTAATAGTTTGTATCATATGTTGCTCACATGATAATAAAAAAATAAAATATAAATTTAAAAAAAAAAGCGTTCTTTTTTGGGACAGAATTCTAATGGAAGGGGGGTTTAGAGAAAAATGCAATAGTTGAGGGGAGTTAGTTTGTCAAGTTTTATAGTTTAGGGGCGTATTTAAAAAAGAGTCATATATGCACTAAAGTGTGATTGACTTTTTTCTTTTCTTTTTTTATTTTTATTTGTAAATTCCGATCCGAACTTGAGTTTGGAAGGAGTTGTAATACACAATTGGATTAATGTCGAATACCATTAATATTAAGTTGTAAAATTGTAGGGATTGTATATAACATGATATATCCAAAGCAAAAAAATAAAAAGTTAGGATTATCATGGACGGACCCAAAAAAAAAAATGGTATACTAAAGTTGTTAAAACTCTAAGAAAATTACTTAAGTGAAAGTGCTCCGATTGATAAAAGTGTAAGCCACTTATGGGCAGCGGTAATTATCAGTTGCTTTATATCTAAAATACTAAAATCATCCCACAAATGAATTTACCAAAATAACCACTACGATCTAGATTTGTAATATTTGTTGATCTATCTCTGCACATAAACATACACATAACAAACAAATATACATACGCATATAATATATACAAAAAGAGGTTATCAAAAAAAAAAAAAAGTCCAAGAAAAAGAAAGAAAAAAAAAAAACCAATGGATTTAGTTTATTCTAGAGTTCAATAAAAAGAAAATTGATCTATGAGGCACATAAACATACACATAACATACAAATATGCATACGTATATAATATATATACAAAAAGAGGTTTTAAAAAAAAAAAAAAAAAAAAGAGTTCAACAAAACGAAAAAAAAAAAAAAAGATTTAGTTTATTCTAGAGTCCAAAAAAAAAAAACCAACCAAACACATAGATCTTATTAAGTTGTAAGACTCTTATGGCATGGACACACTACAAATAAAAAAGTGGTATACTAAACTTTTAAAACTCTAAATTCTAAGGAAAATAGTTAAGTAAAAGTGCACCAATTGATAAAAAGTGTAAAACACTTATGCACATTTGTACATTTATATATATTATAGATATAGATATAGATAGATATATATGAAAGCAAATATTCTATTTCATATAGGAGAAATAATATTGATGATTAAGATATTTTGGACCCTTAATACATGTCAAAGTGTCAAATCACAATCTGCGCTATTGGCCAGAATAAAACCTAGTTCAAAAGTATTCTACATCTAAAACAATACAAACTATGACTAAGAAAAAACAACAATGCTGCACCCATTGACCCATTCCTTAATTTCCTTCAACTGCATCATAAATCACATCCTTGCTTTGAATACAAATATTTTGTGTTGTGTAAGTGGTGCACAAAAAAGTGTAAAAAATTTAAGTAGTAGAGGGTACATGTATTTAAAACATAGAATGTAATTTGGGGTATGATTGGAGGAGTAGGTGTATATTATTCAAGAAAAAGTATTCATTACTGTCCAAAGTCAATTACAGTATCTTTTTATAAGAGTGTGGCAAATGAAATCGAATTGGTGACAAAAATTGCAAGCTGGTGCTATCAGAGAAAGAATAATGATAGATGCACAACAAAAGTGCACAACGAAATGCACAACCTGTTTTAATTTATTGGACCTCGTGCTGAAAAAGCTGTACACTCTTTTTTTTGTCTTTTTGTGTGTACAAACTTTTTAGCACGAAGTCCAACAATTTTAAGCTGGTTGTGCATTTCGTTGTGCACTTTTGTTGTGCATCTATCATTTCTGAGAAAGAGAAAACAAAACCGAGTTGATGGAAAAGTTTTTATGTGCTTTGAGGGGTATGACTTGACATTCCTGCCTGACGGTACCTAAAAATATCGCAGAGTTGATGCATGTCGAAGAGATATTATTGGGTCTGAACGACCAGCTTAGCAAGTTGATGTGGTGGTTCGCACTACTCACAAAACGTCAATAGTTCATAAAAATAAAAAATAAAAAATTAGTATCAATCTAGTCATCAGATCAGCTCTAGTCAGTTCTGTGCGCATAAAGCTCGAGAAAGATAAAGCAGACCAAAATTGATCTAATCAGTTTTTTTTTTTTTTTTTTTTTTTTTTTTCTTTTGGTCCACTTGACATATTATGTGTGGTCTTCACCACCACACAATAATTTCTCCGAAAAAGATGTGCACCATTCAAGGGGCAAGGATCCACTCACCCGGGAAAACAGCCCCACAGAACAACCAAAACAAGGGGCGTTTATAATGAGTCCAATTGCTAATGAATTTCATCTCTGTCATCAACTTTAAAAGTTGTTTCAAAGCATTGGGGTTTTAGAGCAAAGATGCCTAAAATTTAATACGAGTAATTTATAAAAATAAAATTGGTTGAAACTTGAAAGTCGAACCCCATGAGAAAAGTGAGCTCTCTCTTGATAATTACGAAAGTCATAAAACTGAACCAGAGAGATGAAGAAGATTACTCAGAAGCCCTCAAGAATTCAGTGAAACAGTCAATCTGAATTTCACAATGCTAAGACATAAGAGAATATATATATATATATATACAATCACATACTCACCGATTCTCAGATTAGTTACAATCACACACTCACTGATTCTGTTCTCTAGTTTCCTTTCAGATCAATTGCTCTCCCCTGTTTTTTTTTTTGGTTCCATTGGGTTTTTTTTTACTTAAAGAGGAGGGATCAAGCTTAGACCTCTTGTAGGCTTTGCCTTTATTATTGATTTAATTAACCTCTTCTTCTTCACAAAAAAAAAAAAACAAACTCCAAGTGGACATAACAATTCTAACACACTCTTTAACAACTATGGGAGTAAGTTACTAAGGCACTGTTTTGGCTGAAAGTCTGAACTTGGTGATTTACTAGCAGCGGGTGGAGCTAGGATTACAACTTGGGGGGGATGTTTAGGAGTAAATATTGGTTACAACGGCTACGCTATGTCATCATCTATAACATCACTAATACAATAACAGGTTTTGTTGACGTAGAATGAGATTTTCGCTAAAAATAGGCGGGACAAATGGACTGGTAAAGATATCTAATTGGCTTGAGATACCATGTCATCTTTATAACTGTTGCAACCAATATTTTTCATGTGCTTATAGGGTCTAGAATTACACGGAATTCGGGGGCAGCGCCTTGGGTCTATTTGTAATTCCGCGATGCTTGTAGATTATCACTACTTTTTGTTTTTTTGTTTTTTTTTTTAATGTTAAAGTGCTAATTTGTAAAATTTGCGATGATGATAAGACAATTTGGGTTGGGTTCAATGGTACATGAGAAGGAAGAGAGTAATATGATAAATAACTTGGGTTGGTTCAAATAGTAAGTGTAGAGAAAGATTATCAGTCTAAATATTTAGGATGTGTTAGATTACAATTAGGCCAACACAATATATTATATATTTTATTTCAATTTTTGGGTGATTCAATTATGAGTAAAGATTTTCAATTATAATTAGGCCAATACATACTATATACAAATTCTTATTTTGAGCCAAGAAAATATTTTTGGGGGGTTATGTAATAATCATATCAATTTTGGAGGGGCCAATCTAAATAAAAATTTCAAAAACTATACATATGAAAAGTGTAATTTTAGAAAATCTTGCCCCAAGCAAACATGGAATTTGGTTGAATAAATATTGTACGTAATTATAGGAGGTATATTATAGTAGGGGCAGTCGGTCATAGCTCCCTAATACGGACCAAAATAAGTAATAGGATCATGCATTTTATTTTTTATGCCAAAAGTCCTTGAGCTTTTTTGGGATTAAAATGACCCTAAAATACTATTAACGTGTCTCTCCCTTATTTTCAACAACATTCCAAAATGCTTTTTTGTTTAAAGTTTTTCAGTCTTCAAAATGACATAACTTTCAAAATATAAATCAGTTTTCGATAAATTTTATATATTCATGATCTACAAAACAAAATCTACAAAACAAGATTCATATTGCATATTAAATTCTTCCCAAAAAAAAAATTTTTGCAGCTCAAAAATAGATACTGATACTTATTTTTTATTTTTTGTAAAACCAACATTTCCATTGCGTAAATCTAAAAAAATTAGCCCAAATAAAAACAAAAGTCCAAAACAGCCAATGAATCACAAAGTCATGACCATTTTAGCATATGATACTATCATTAAGGTTCTGCCCAGGTAAAGACAGTGACATGATAGTGTCGACAGTAACATTTCTTCAAATTTACCAAATAATTGCAAAATTATGGCCATTTTATTATTTGATACTATCTTTACAATACTTTCCAAGTAAATACAGTAGTATATTATCAAAACTTGGTATGAGAACCTTCCCGTTCCCAATGTGATTATAAAGAAGTATAATCGGTCTGACGAAGGAGTTTCTGATACAATTGAAGGTGATAGCAATAGAAGCAATAATCAGCAAACTAGGTGGAGATAAAACCATGAATGGACAACGCGACTATAGGTCAAGTTTCTCAAAATATTTTTATATTGTTTTGCTATTAGTTGCGCAGTTTTTCTCTATATCTTCAATTCCTATTGATGATGCCAAAATTTGGTTAAAGTAAATTAAAGCAATTTAAGGGGAGAGAGAGCGAGAGACCGGTTTTTTTGCATGTGGTTCGGCCCTGTTAATGAAGGTACTTACATCCGCGTGTGTGTCTGAGCACGTTCACTATACTGTAAAAAGTCGAGGACATGTGGTGAACCAACAATAGTTTGGAGCTACCGTAGGTCGGCCGAGCGTGTTGGTGACTGCTATAGAGGTTCTGTAGAGACTGAAAAGTCGGTTCTTTTGAAGGGGGGTGAGTTGTAACGCCCTGTATTTTATTATCATTAATAAATAAATATTGCATTTTATTTCCATGAGTAGATGATTTAATTTCTATTTATAAATAATTATCTGGGGCCAAACCGTAATATTTGAAAATATAGAAAATATTTTCTATGGTTTCAAAATCGATATCTATAATTTTGTATAACCAGGAATTTAATTCCTACATTAATATAATTTTCTGTATTTTTATTTTAACCGTAAAATACCAGTTTATGATTTAATCTGCATCCTTATCGCAGTTTGGGTGAGGGAGCACGTGAGCTCAACCTCACCGGAGGATTTCTTTGCCTAACTTGGAGCCTACTCATATCAGTTTATATATATGTATAACAGTGTCTCTCTCACTCACAGTGTCTCTCTCAAATCTCCCTCAAACTCTCCTAATTCTCTCAATCTTTCTCTTACTCTCTCAAGAGGTAACATACACACAGATTATATATTATATACATACACATAGTTACATCTATTGATATATATCAAACCAAGAGCGGGAGTAATTTCGGAACGACGGAATTCTCGGCGGATATTACGGCGGAATTCTCGATCTCAATTTCTTTGTACTAGCACCTCAGTGAGTAATTTAAACTCACTCTCAATGTCTATATATGTATTTTTCAGTGTATATAAGTGTGTATATATGTATATATATGAAAACACCATGAGAGCTTGAAAATTGAAGTTTTAGAAATCGTAACCAAAATCGATTCTGTAAATTGGGAATGGAAGATATTGATCCCGATAAGCTGTGGTTCGAATCCTACACAGTAATTTACCCGTATCGCGACGTACTGTTGATTTTAAGTTTTGTCACTCTAACTTTAATCGCAGAAATTAATCGATACAATCCGTATTAGTTAAAATTGATCGCGTATTCGTAATCTACGCGGAAAACTGAAGAGAATCATATATCACATGTCCTAGTACGAACAGATTCTGAAAATGGGTAAATTTCAGTCCAGAATTGAAAACAGGGGAGAAAACGAAGAAGATGGCATTCTGCAAGAACTCGCGCGCACGACCCGCTCGCGCGAGGCTCGCTCGCGCGAACCATGCCCCCCCTTCGCTCGCGCGACCCGCTCGCGCGATCCGGCCTTCCCCTTCGCTTGCGCGACCCGCGCGCGCGACATCACCCCTCCCTCGCTCGCGCGACCTGGCAGTTTGAGCAGTTTCTATGTTTTCTTATTAGGGACTGTTTGGAAAATGTTTTAAAAGTTTTTAAAGAACAGTTTGGCAAAAATATTGTTTTAAAGGTCTGTGTTTTAAGAATTGTACGAAACAAGAACAACTTAGATCGAAATTTATGCTCGTACGATTATCCGGCTTTGTGATTAAGTAATGGTGTTATTTATGAAACATTGACATACATATTAGGGTTGAGGTTGGGTCAACATGCATGTGTATGAGAAAGCGTGAAAAGAGTAAAGGGTGGCAGTTTGGTGTGTGACCTCAATATCGATCGGATAGTATTCCTGGTATTGGAGGTGATAGTGTTGTGTACGACTTAGATATCGATCGGATAGTATTCCTGGTATCTAAGGCGCGTGTTTTCGGATATTGATCGGATAGTATTCCTGATATCCGAAGCGATGGTGATAGTGTTGTGTACGACTTAGATATCGATCGGATAGTTTCCTGGTATCTAAGGCGCGCGTTTCGGATATTGATCGGATAGTATTCCTGATATCCAGAGCGATGGTTGGTTGTGTTTGGTCTAGATATCGATCGGATAGTATTCCTGGTATCTGAGGCAGTAGTGTGGCGTGTGACTTCAATACCGATCGGATAGTATTCCTGGTATTGGAGGCGATAGTGTAGCGTATGAATTGGATGACTGAATACTTATTTACTCCTGGTAGCTGAAATGATGTGTTGATTGAATTGGATTGTTCTAAAAGAAAGAATTGGCAGAGTAAGATGTTTCACAATTCATGTACAATTTCGTATTTTAATATTCCCCCGTGATTCATGTTGGAATTGGAACCTTGAATATATTACTGTTAAAGTTAAATTGCACCGTTGTTTATATGCTTATATATACATTGCGAGCACTTGTTTATTTTACTCACCAGCTTTCATAAGCTGACGGCGTTGATGCGTCCTGGACTGTATGTCCAGATTTTCAGGGGCAGGAGCAGCCAGGGTACTCCGACTATGCTAGTTAGAGGCAGGAAACTTTCCAGGAGGCTGCTTATTATTTTCCTATGTCTTTCATTTCTGAAGTTGTAATAGACTGGAGAATAGCTTTTGAATAAGGGCGTTTTGTGCCTAAGACATTGACTTATGTAATAGTTTAGCAAGTTTTAAATTTCGGAGCTTATGTTTATTAGTATCCTTTCTTTTAGAAATGTTGTTAAGTTATTTGTTGCAGGGACAATTGGTCATACTCACTTGTCACGACCTACGAGTCCATAAAGGAAATTAAATGCTTTCCTGAATTATGCTACGTCGGGGCGTGACAGGCTTTTTGGTATCAGAGCCAGGTTATGGCTCGACCAATTGTCCAAAACACATAGGATCTCCCGTTAAGATAGCATTAAGATAAGATAGTTCGACTTCATTCCGTGTTTAGTCGCTGTCTATCGTTTAGAATTTTCTTTCTTTCCGAGAGTTTGACCGTATTCCGTTGATTGATGGATAGGTACCGTTCTCTCGATCAGATGGCTGGAAGAAATCTCAGGAATCGTCCCGCTATTGAAGATGCACCCCCGGTAATAGATCCAACCGGAATGTTCGAGGCTTTTGTAAGAAGATTGGAGAGGGTTAGTGATCAAAATGCGAGGAACAACAATCAGAATGGGAATTACAACGGGAATGGAAGGCAAGCCCACCAGACTGGAGACAAGCTTCTCAAAGAGTTTCGCGCTTTGCGACCTGAGTATTTTGCGGGAACTGATGAACCCTGGCAAGCGGAACAGTGGCTACGTCAGATGGAGCGTATCTTTGAGACCATAGAGTGCACTGATCTGGAGAAGAAGCGTCTGGCTATCTTTCAGTTGTCTTATGCAGCGGCTGATTGGTGGGATGCTGAAAAGGCGACCATAGGGGAAGAAGCTGCAAGGAGAATGCCATGGGTGGTGTTCAAGGAAAGGTTTCTTGAGAAGTATTTCCCCGAAGAAGAGAAGGACAAGAGAGAGAAAGAGTTTATGGAGTTGACTCAAGGGAATCTGACTGTCCGTGAGTACACTACTCGATTTGAGCGTCTGTCTCGCTTTGCTCCACATATGGTGGACACACCCCAGAAGAAAATCAAGAAGTATCACCGGGGCCTCAACTTGTCTCTCCGACATCTGACTATGGGGCATTTGGGCCAGTCATTTGAAGCTCTGGTGAGATTGGCTACGGGGTTGGAAAATGATGGGTGTCAGAATTCGAAGCCGTTTGGAAATCGACCTCCGCAGAAGGGATATTCAGGACAGAAACCTGGGTACCCTCAAGGACAGAAAAGGACCTGGGATGGAGGAAAGAAACCACAGCAGACACAAGCAGTTCAGCAGTATCAGCCTCTAGCAATAGAAGGGGCCAAAAACAATAACTGCTTCAATTGTGGAGTTCCTGGTCACCGAGCTAAAGATTGCAGAGCACCTAGGCGTGCGGATCGTCCAGGAGTCGTGTGCTATAACTGTGGCATGCCCGGTCACATAAGTCCGGAATGCAAGGCTCCTAGGAAAGGCAACTATGGTCAACAAGGACAGGCCCGCCTGAATGCTGTTATTCCCGAGGCTGCTGGTTATGAAGAAACAGGGTATGAAGGAGGTGCTTATGAGGAGGGACTGCCTGAGCAACGAGCAGTAGAAGGTACTCTAACCTTGTTTAACTCTCATGTTAAAGTTTTATTCGACACGGGTGCTACACATTCTTTTATATCTGTTAAGATCGTTCAGAAGTTGGGTATCGTACCGCATCGTTTAGAGGAAGCTTTGAGTGCTGTCTCACCCTTAGGGACCACCGTCAAGTTATTACATGTGTGTAAGGATTGTCCTCTACGGTTGGGAGACCGTGAACTTTTGGCAAGTTTGGTGGTTCTGTCGATGAAGGAGTTCGATATAATCCTGGGAATGGATTGGCTCGAGAAGAATGATGCGAAGTTGGATTGTGCAAGGAAGAGGATCACATTTGCGGACAAGGGGAATCGACTCTTCGATTTCCAATGTAACCCTTCGGGTGATATGTTCCTCACTAGATGCCTAGCAAACATTGAGGTTGTCGGTGCAGAGGTGACAGTATCATCTATACCGGTAATCAAAGAGTTCGAGGAAGTATTCCGAGATATTTCAGGATTACCGCCGGAAAGGGACATAGAATTCTGTGTGGAATTGGTGCCAGGTACTCGACCTATAACCAAGGTTCCCTACAGGATGGCCCCTACAGAGTTGTTGGAGCTGAAGGAACAAGTTCAAGAACTTGAGAAGTTGGGTTTTGTTCGTCCAAGTACTTCACCCTGGGGAGCACCAGTGTTGTTTGTGAAGAAGAAGGATGGGTCAATGCGGCTGTGTATTGACTACCGAGAACTGAATAAGGTTACTATCAAGAATAAGTATCCCTTACCTCGGATAGACGATCTGTTTGATCAGTTGCAAGGAGCCACGACCTTTTCTAAGATTGATCTACGGTCAGGGTATCACCAGTTGAGGGTGCGGAAGGAAGACATACCTAAGACTGCTTTCAGGACGAGATACGGACACTATGAGTTTTTAGTGATGCCGTTTGGGATGACGAATGCTCCGGCTGTGTTTATGGACTTGATGAACAGAGTATTCAAGCCCTATTTGGATCAATTCGTTATTGTCTTTATTGATGATATTTTGATCTATTCCAAGTCAGAGGAAGAGCATGAACAACACCTGAGGATCGCGTTGCAGACTCTCAAGGATCACCGCCTGTATGCTAAATTCAGCAAGTGTGAATTCTGGCTTCAGGAAGTTAAGTTTCTCGGGCATGTGATCTCTCAACAAGGAATCGCGGTTGACTCATCAAAGACCGATGCAGTGGCGAATTGGACTCGGCCGACCAATGCTACAGAAGTCAGAAGTTTTCTGGGACTAGCTGGTTACTATCGGAGATTTGTAGAAGGTTTTTCCAAGATAGCAGCCCCGTTAACTGGTTTGACTAAGAAAGATTTGAAGTTTGAATGGACTGATAAGCATGAACGCGCTTTTCTGAAATTGAAAGAGAGATTGACAACAGCGCCAGTGCTTGCGATACCAAGGGATGGTGAGAAGTTCACTATTTTTAGTGACGCCTCGTATCAAGGATTGGGATGTGTCCTTATGCAAGACGGAAAGGTTATCGCATATGGTTCGCGACAGTTGAAGCCAAATGAATTGAATTACCCAACTCATGATTTGGAGCTGGCAGCAGTAGTGTTCGCGCTTAAGATCTGGAGACACTACCTCTACGGGGAGAAGTTTGATTTGTTCTCGGACCACAAGAGCCTTAAGTATTTGTTTACTAAGAAGGAGTTGAACATGAGGCAACGTAGGTGGATGGAGCTGATTAAGGACTACGACTTCACATTAGAGTACCACCCTGGTAAGGCTAACGTAGTCGCTGACGCCCTAAGTCGGAAGCCTCGAGGAATGATTGCTTCATTGATGTTGAGGGAATGGAAAGCTTTAGAGACAATCGCAGAATTTGATATGCAGATTTCTGAAGGAAGTGGCGGACATCACTTTGGATGCCTCGTGGTACAACCAACACTTGTGAGTCGAATCATCGAAGCCCAGAAGGAAGATGAGAAGTTTCAAGTATGGTTCGCAAAGATGTTAGAGAAGGACCCGACAGAATGGAAGGTTGGGACCGATGGAGGATACCGATGTCGAGACAGATTGTGTGTGTCAGATTTGAGAGAATTGAGGAAAGATATTCTCGAAGAAGCACATAAATCAAGACTGACAGTACACCCAGGAGGAACAAAGATGTATAAGGATTTGAAGAGAAACTTCTGGTGGGAAGGGATGAAGCGAGAAGTAGCCAAGTTTGTGTCTAAATGTTTGACTTGTCAACAAGTGAAGGCCGAACATCAGAGACCCTCGGGATTGTTGCAACCCTTACCTGTTCCAGGATGGAAGTGGGAGCACATAACTATGGATTTCGTGGTTGGATTACCCCGGTCACAACAGAATCATGACGCGATTTGGGTAATTGTGGATCGTTTGACGAAGTCTGCACACTTTATCGCATACAATATGACTTACCCAGTAGAAAGGATGAGTCGAATGTACCTACAGCAAGTGGTGCGACTGCACGGTGCGCCTGTGTCGATTGTATCAGACCGCGATGCACGTTTTACCTCGGGATTTTGGGAAAGTTTGCAGAAGGCTATGGGAACTTCGCTCAAGATGAGTACTGCATTCCATCCTCAGACCGATGGACAGACCGAGCGTGTTAACCAGATTATGGAAGATATGCTCAGAGCTTGTGCAATTGACTTTGAAGAGTCTTGGGAGACGCACTTACCGTTGGTCGAATTTGCTTATAACAACAGTTATCACTCGAGTATTGGGATGGCGCCGTTCGAAGCTTTGTACGGACGACCTTGTCGATCTCCGTTGTGTTGGGCTGAAGTGGGAGACACGGAACTTTTGGGACCAGATTTGGTGAGAGAGACCAATGAGAAGATTTTACTGGTCAAGGAAAGGATGAAAACTGCACAGAGTAGACACAAGAGTTATGCGGATCGACGACGAAAGGACTTGGAGTTCAGTGGCGGTGATCACGTACTCCTTAAGGTTTCACCTGTTCGTGGAATAGTACGTTTTGGTCAGAAGAGAGGGAAGCTGGCACCTCGTTTTATCGGACCGTTCGAGGTTTTGGAGCGTGTTGGGAAAGTGGCTTATCGACTCGCGTTGCCACCAAAGATGTCTGGTGTTCATAATGTGTTCCATGTCAGTATGTTAAGGAAATACATACGGGACCCTTCACATGTGGTTAATTTTGATGATATTGAGACAAGTCAGAATGTTGTCTACAAGGATAGACCTGTGAGGATTCTCGACCAGAGTATCAAGAGGCTGAGAAGAAGAGACGTTCCTTTGGTTAAGGTTCAGTGGAGGCATCATGACGAAGGAGAAGCGTCGTGGGAGTTAGAGTCAGACATGAGGACTAGATACCCCGAGTTGTTTCAGGAATAGTTAGCTCAGATTTCGGGGCGAAATCTCTGTTAAGGTGGGTAGGGTGTAACGCCCTGTATTTTATTATCATTAATAAATAAATATTGCATTTTATTTCCATGAGTAGATGATTTAATTTCTATTTATAAATAATTATCTGGGGCCAAACCGTAATATTTGAAAATATAGAAAATATTTTCTATGGTTTCAAAATCGATATCTATAATTTTGTATAACCAGGAATTTAATTCCTACATTAATATAATTTTCTGTATTTTTATTTTAACCGTAAAATACCAGTTTATGATTTAATCTGCATCCTTATCGCAGTTTGGGTGAGGGAGCACGTGAGCTCAACCTCACCGGAGGATTTCTTTGCCTAACTTGGAGCCTACTCATATCAGTTTATATATATGTATAACAGTGTCTCTCTCACTCACAGTGTCTCTCTCAAATCTCCCTCAAACTCTCCTAATTCTCTCAATCTTTCTCTTACTCTCTCAAGAGGTAACATACACACAGATTATATATTATATACATACACATAGTTATATCTATTGATATATATCAAACCAAGAGCGGGAGTAATTTCGGAACGACGGAATTCTCGGCGGATATTACGGCGGAATTCTCGATCTCAATTTCTTTGTACTAGCACCTCAGTGAGTAATTTAAACTCACTCTCAATGTCTATATATGTATTTTTCAGTGTATATAAGTGTGTATATATGTATATATATGAAAACACCATGAGAGCTTGAAAATTGAAGTTTTAGAAATCGTAACCAAAATCGATTCTGTAAATTGGGAATGGAAGATATTGATCCCGATAAGCTGTGGTTCGAATCCTATACAGTAATTTACCCGTATCGCGACGTACTGTTGATTTTAAGTTTTGTCACTCTAACTTTAATCGCAGAAATTAATCGATACAATCCGTATTAGTTAAAATTGATCGCGTATTCGTAATCTACGCAGAAAACTGAAGAGAACCATATATCACATGTCCTAGTACGAACAGATTCTGAAAATGGGTAAATTTCAGTCCAGAATTGAAAACAGGGGAGAAAACGAAGAAGATGGCATTCTGCAAGAACTCGCGCACGCGACCCGCTCGCGCGAGGCTCGCTCGCGCGAACCATCCCCCCCCTTCGCTCGCGCGACCCGCTCGCGCGATCCGGCCTTCCCCTTCGCTCGCGCGACCCGCGCGCGCGACATCACCCCTCCCTCGCTCGCTCGACCCGCTCGCGCGACCTGGCAGTTTGAGCAGTTTCTATGTTTTCTTATTAGGGACTGTTTGGAAAATGTTTTAAAAGTTTTTAAAGAACAGTTTGGCAAAAATATTGTTTTAAAGGTCTGTGTTTTAAGAATTGTACGAAACAAGAACAACTTAGATCGAAATTTATGCTCGTACGATTATCCGGCTTTGTGATTAAGTAATGGTGTTATTTATGAAACATTGACATACATATTAGGGTTGAGGTTGGGTCAACATGCATGTGTATGAGAAAGCGTGAAAAGAGTAAAGGGTGGCAGTTTGGTGTGTGACCTCAATATCGATCGGATAGTATTCCTGGTATTGGAGGTGATAGTGTTGTGTACGACTTAGATATCGATCGGATAGTATTCCTGGTATCTAAGGCGCGTGTTTTCGGATATTGATCGGATAGTATTCCTGATATCCGAAGCGATGGTGATAGTGTTGTGTACGACTTAGATATCGATCGGATAGTTTCCTGGTATCTAAGGCGCGCGTTTCGGATATTGATCGGATAGTATTCCTGATATCCAGAGCGATGGTTGGTTGTGTTTGGTCTAGATATCGATCGGATAGTATTCCTGGTATCTGAGGCAGTAGTGTGGCGTGTGACTTCAATACCGATCGGATAGTATTCCTGGTATTGGAGGCGATAGTGTAGCGTATGAATTGGATGACTGAATACTTATTTACTCCTGGTAGCTGAAATGATGTGTTGATTGAATTGGATTGTTCTAAAAGAAAGAATTGGCAGAGTAAGATGTTTCACAATTCATGTACAATTTCGTATTTTAATATTCCCCCGTGATTCATGTTGGAATTGGAACCTTGAATATATTACTGTTAAAGTTAAATTGCACCGTTGTTTATATGCTTATATATACATTGCGAGCACTTGTTTATTTTACTCACCAGCTTTCATAAGCTGACGGCGTTGATGCGTCCTGGACTGTATGTCCAGATTTTCAGGGGCAGGAGCAGCCAGGGTACTCCGACTATGCTAGTTAGAGGCAGGAAACTTTCCAGGAGGCTGCTTATTATTTTCCTATGTCTTTCATTTCTGAAGTTGTAATAGACTGGAGAATAGCTTTTGAATAAGGGCGTTTTGTGCCTAAGACATTGACTTATGTAATAGTTTAGCAAGTTTTAAATTTCGGAGCTTATGTTTATTAGTATCCTTTCTTTTAGAAATGTTGTTAAGTTATTTGTTGCAGGGACAATTGGTCATACTCACTTGTCACGACCTACGAGTCCATAAAGGAAATTAAATGCTTTCCTGAATTATGCTACGTCGGGGCGTGACATGAGTGGTCTCTTTTATAGATTTAAGAGACCTACTCATACATGGATAAGGAAATATAATCCAATTGAGCTTGATTGACATTAATTATGGGGGTTTCCTAATTAGATTAGGAAACAATGTCCACTTTCCATAAGTCTTCTATCTTGAGTAGGAAACTGCTTGGAATATTCTGGGGCATGTGTTGTGGGCCCAGCTGGCCTGCGCCTGTACGGACCGTGCTAGTGTGGTCTTTCCGACCTGTTTGTTTGGTTGTGAATGAACCGCTCGGGATGGTGAGTCTCGGGTAGATTAGACCGCTCGGGCTGATGCTTGTCCGATGAGTTGTGCATGATATGACCGGGACATGGACCAGGAGCTGAGTTGAACCACTCGATTGTAGGATAGAGCCAATTTTGGGTTTATCAACTGCCCCCCATTTTCAAGGTTGGCCGGATGCTCTATTGGGGCAAGTTTGGAAATCTGTTTGATGCCACTTGCCACTGTCTGAGTGCTAGGGGAAGCTGTCTTGGAGCTTCTGAGTCTTGTGAGTCCTTGGGAACTGGTTAAGAGTTGAGACTTATCCTAACTCGGAGTCTTTAAGTGCTCGGGAATTGCCCAAGAGTTGAGACTCGACCTAATTTGGAGTCTTTTGCTTGAGTTAGCTCCCAGGATGGTTATCTTCCACCCGTAAACCTTCGTCAGGGTTGTGGGAAAAAGAATTTGACCATGTTGGAAAAGCCGACCTAAAGCGTATTGCTTTCGGGTCCTTTTATGATAATTCCCCAGGATGGTTACCTTCTGCCCGGTCAGCCTTCATCAAGACTGTTGGGAGAAGAGTTTGACCATGTTGGTGGAGCCGATCTAAATCACGTTGCTTTAGGGTCTTTTTTCTCCTCTATCGTCGGCCAACCTAAGAGATTTTGGTCACCTCTATCGTCAGTTTGGACCTAAGTGAAGTTATTGCCTCTGAGTACTATAGGCACCCGGGTTGTCTAAGAGTTGGACATAGTTACCGCAAGGCCTGTAAGTACTCGGTGTGATTGCCTATTTAGTCCATTGTGCCTTTCTGTCCCCCAAGCTTTTGCTAAGACGAGGGTCTTGTGGAGGCTAGGACTGTAGGTAACCAACCTGGAACATGGTGGTTGCAGGGTCTTTTGAAGCTTACCATCATCAGCCACCTAGGGGGATTTGCCCCCATCGTAGGTTGGACCTAAGCGAAGCCGATGCCTCGGGCGTGACCCCGAGGTCTTTTGCCTCGAACGTGATCCCGAGGTCTTTTGCCAACTGCGTAACAGTGGTCTTTGGTTGCCTCGAGGTTGAGCCCGAGGTCTTTTTAGTGCCTGGGTTCTGAGCCCGAGGTCTTTTGTGCTTGGGTTTGGAGCCTGAGGTCTTTTGATGTGCCTCGGGTGTGGCCTGAGGTCTTTTCAAGAGCTCTCTGACAGCCTGCGGAGCCTCATTCGATGATCGGACAAGTACCACTGTAGTTGGATTGGTCAAGACTGTTAGAGACAGGAGGTCGGGTCGGGATCACCGGACTCCTGATTACTCTGAGCTGGATTCAAGGTCGGGATCACTGGATCCTGACCATTGCGAACTAGAGGTCGGGTCGGGGCTGCCAGACTCAGACCGCTGTGAACTGAAGGTCGGTTCGGGACTGCCGGACCTTGCCTGCTGTAAGCTGGAGGTCAGGTCGGGACTGCCGGACCCTGCCTGCTGTGAGTTGGAGGAACTGTCAGAACTCCTGGGCTGATCTCGCTTTCACTTACTTCTAGAAAACCCGTTGCTTATGCGCCCGAGGTCTTTGGTCCTTAAAAAATCTTCAGGGCCAATGTATTTTTCAACCCTCTCAGTGAGTTCAACTAAGGTTTCCGGTCGGTTTCTGTGAAACGGCGCGGAGCACTTGGTGTGTTGAACTCCCGAGCAGAAGGCTATAATAGCGACAGTTTCATCAAGATCATAGATTCTGAGCTTCTCTTGATTAAACCGGTCGATGAATTCCTTGAGGGTCTCATTATTCCTTTGTATGATTGTCAATAGCTACATGTCAGGCTTTGGCCGTTCATGCATACCGATGAACTAGTTGATGAATTGCTTGCTGAGTTGCTTGAAACTGCGGACCGATCGGGGCTCCAAGGAGTAGAACCATTACACGGATGGGCCTTTCAAAGTACTGGGAAAGGCCAGGCAATGTAGTTCATCGGAGTTGGTAGCTAGGGCCATCTGAGCCTTGTAGGTCCGGACGTGGACGACTGGGCTTCCCGAGCCGTTATGGGGATCTAGGCGAGGCTGCTTAAATTTGCACGGGATGGCAAACCTCGTGATCTGGAAAGAGAATGGTGACTCTGTCTCGGTATTGGCGTGATTCTGAGTAGGGTTCTGGCCCAGCCTTTTGGCCACTCCATCAATCTGTTTCTGTAAGTCCTTGATACGTGCCACCACACCTTCCCGACCGGTATCCGGGCTATAGGCAGGGTTAGTGGAGGAGGCTTCCTTCTCATGGCGGTGCGCTGTCCCCTGGGATTGGGCTTGGCTATGACTCCTGTTCATCGTGGGCCTAGGGACACCTCGACTCTTTATCGAGTGACCCTGGACTGATTTCCGGGCCATATACTCCTGTCTTTCCTCTCGGGCAGCACGCCAACTATTGATGTCTTTGGCATCCTCAATACGGGACGGGTTGGCTCGGGCACGTTGTCTGGTCAAGATCGGTTCCTGACCGTACGTAACGTTCCCGGGTCGTTTCCCGGCCACTGAGGACTGCTCTGCTGGGCCAGCAGGGCTTCGATCTGTTACTGGATTTGACGCTAGCCTCCAAGAGTTGTGCGAGGGTCACAGTGATCTGCTCAGATGTCATGACTGCCGTAGCCGGCGCCAGGGCCGGCGGAACATCCCGGTTGGCCTGCTGTGCAGTCTTTCCACCCTTCTTCAGAGGCATGGCTATCAGCCAAGAGATTTGTTGATGAAGAACTTGTCGTTGCCACAGACGGCGTCAAGCTGATGATGCCAAAATTTGGTTAAAGTAAATTAAAGCAATTTAAGGGGAGAGAGAGCGAGAGACCGGTTTTTTTTTTGTATGTGGTTCGACCCTGTTAATGAAGGTACCTACATCCACGTGTGTGTCTGAGCACGTTCACTATATTGTAAAAAGCCGGTGACCTGTGGTGAACCAACAATAGTTTGGAGCTACCGTAGGTCGGTCGGGCATGTTGGTGACTGTTATAGAGATATTGTAGAGAGTGAAAAGTTGGTTCCTTTGAAGGGGGTGAGTGATCTCTTTTATAGATGCAAGAGACTTACTCATACATGGATAAGGAAATATAATCCAATTGAGCTTGATTGGCATTAATTGTGGGGGTTTCCTAATTGGATTAGGACACAATGTCCACTTTCCATAAGTCTTCTATCTTGAGTAGGAAACTGCCTGGAATATTCTGGGGCATGTGTTGTCAGCCCAGCTGGCTTGCGCCTGTACGAACCGTGCCAGTGTGGTCTTCTCGACCTGTTGGTCTGGTCGTGAATGAACCGCTCGGGATGGTGAGTCTCAGGTAGATTAGAGGAGTTGTGCATGATTTGACCGGGACATAGACTGGCTGCTAAGTTGAACCACTCAATTGTAGGATAGAGCCAATTTTGGGTGTCACCTATTGTAATTGAATTTGTGTTTTATTTTACGAGTAGTTGTGTACATAATTGTGATGCATTTGTATAATTCAAATAATCCAGTCATCAATTCTTATAGCCAAAAAAAAAAAAAAAAACATATCATAAAAAATTAAACGTTTTTACAACGGTAGTAATATGTCACAGTTGCAAAAATTACAAAATTAGGGTCATCTGGCAGATGTTATTGTCTTTAAAAACTGTCTCCATGCAAAAAAAAAAAGGCACATACCATTAAAGATTAGCAACATGGTATTGAGCAAAGAAACAGTAACATATCATAAAAAAAAATTAAAAATTAAAAACAAAATTCAAAGGTAGTATCATGTCACTGTCGCAAAAGTTTTGCGACAGTGACATTACGTTATAGTGGTCCGACAGTGACATAATTTTTTTTTTTTGTTTTTTTTTTTTTGTGTGTAGTTTTTTCAATCACTATGGATCTTGTTTTATAGATCTTTTTTTTTCTTTCTAAATTACATATATATAAACTTTATTCAAAATGAAGTTGGTTTGAAAGTTATGGCATTTTAAAGATTGGAAAAAAAAACTGTTTTGGAATGCATGCTGAGATGGCATTTCCAACATGTTCTACGTATGAAAATGATGATAAATTTGTTAATAACCTTATTTTTTGGTACAAAAATGGACTTGATACCAAACAATTCAAAAACTCAATTCCATATCACATGAAAAAAAAAAAGAGCTAAACTAATATCCTAATTCAGTCCTGCTCAAGGTCTGTTAATTAATTATCTCTTTATAGTAGTATTTGGTTCTTTTAGGAGGGAAAACGAAGGTTTCCCCTAAAAAAATAATAATAATAAATAAAGGTCATTACAAAGTGGATTCCACAATTCCAAATCTCACTTTCAATCAAGTTTGTCAAAATATTAACAAGATCACATTAGGTCTAGGCTGAGGAGCGGACCCACTATGAGGCTAGTGGAGGCAACCGGCCCCACTCAATTTTTCAAAAAAAGAGAGGGTATATATGATTGTCTTAAAAAAAAATTGGGTTTTAGGGAGTTTTCTTTTATGAAATTGTAAAATTTTAACCAAAGTTACTCTCATTTAGAGCATCGTCAACTATGCATTCTTTACTTCAGCTTTTTTTAGCCATTTTAGAGAATCAGTTCTTACTTTTCATGCTCGAATGGGCTCTCCAAATAAGTACTCTCCAAAGTGAAAAGTAACTTTTTTGGCTCTTTACATACAAGTGGAGAGAGAGAGAGAGCATGGTTGGGGAGCTTTCCAAAATTAAGATAAATGTAACACAATTAAGACCCATGTGAGGAGAGAGCATACATTGAAATTACTAAATTTAATTTAAAAATTAGTATAAAATTCAAAGCTCTCTGTTGTATAGAGCACGGTTGTAACAAGAAGTTTGAAACTGACAAGCTATAATAGCTTTATAGCCATTTTAGCAAATATATATATATATATATATGGAGAAAATTTAGAGAGCATGGTTGAAGATACTCTTATACGGTTAGCTTTTCAACCGGCCAATACTTGGTTTAAATATATACATATATGTATGTATATAATAAAAAAAAAACCTAGATACAATTAACCCCCCTAATATGTTATTTTGGTGTTTTGATGTATTAAAAATATTAGATAATTATATATAATAATTTTGATTTTATCATATTTTAATACTTGATATATATATATATATATATTTTTTTTTGGGAAATGTTACTCGCACTCCAAAAATTACGAAATGCACTCCATGATACTACTTCCAAAACATGTGGTATTATGCACAATATGCACTCCATGGAGTGCATTTAATATTACTTGGAGTGCAAATAGCGGTTCCCTTTGTTTTTTTTTTTTAAAATTTTTTAGTCGTCAAATTCACTCCTAGTAGATAAAATTCTTGGGTCCGCCAAACATTCCACGCGTACGCACTCCTAAATTAACTTTGAAACTGAAAGATGCAAGGCACACTAATTTTAGAGTGACATTATCATTTTAGTCCTTCAATTTTTCTTCAGTAATTTCAACTAAGGTTTTTGGTAAGTTCTTACGTAGTTAGTGATATGTCCAGAAATATCTTGTAGCGGTCCAGTCGCCACGTAGTCACCCGATAGCCCGGGGGATCCGGGTTAGGGGCATAGGGCCCACAGGCCCGGGTTGTCCGGCTGTGCTTATCCGAGATGCCCGCAGCTCGGGTGCCAGGCATGATAGGGCTCCAGGGAATGCGGCATGAATCACGTTTCCTCCATCCCTGTGCAATCATGACTCTATCAAGAGAATTAATAGTTTCCTAAATCATTTAGGAAACCAAACATTGTATAAATCTATTGTAATTAGATTATGCTTCCTAATCTAATAAACTTACCATGTAAAGGTGGACTCTTGCACCTATAAAAGAGCCCACCTACCCTCACAGAAGGGATCCGAGGATCAACTCTCCGAGCATATACACGCACCTCAGAGAACTCACCACCATATACGCATATACCCGGCCGGTATTACTGGTAGAGTTGCCTACCACTGTTGGCTCACCAGGCCCGCCGGTGATCTGCTAGTGATACGCGCTTAGACGCACCCGTGGACGTAGGTCACCTCATTAACGGGACCGAACCACACACAAATCTTTTTGGTGACTTTATTTCTGTCTAAATTACCCTTACCAATTTTCGGCATCATCAGTTTAGCGCCGTCTGTGGGAAACGACACATTCTCCTCATCAACAAAAATCTTTGACTGATCGATATGCCGCCGAAGAAGGGTAAAAAGACCGCTGATTCAACCGGTCAAGAGGACCTGCAGATCGAGCCGCGTGCTACCTCCATGACCGCTGACCAGGTCTCGGCGGCGCTAGAACAACTCTTGGAGGGCCAGGTCCGAACACAACAGCAAATAGAGGCGCTCATGGCCCAGCATGAAAAGGCGGTGGGGGACCATGAGAAAAGCCCTTCGTCGAAAAAGCGGCCCGAAAGAGCGCTCCCAGCCGGGGGCCCGTTCGGACGAATGGAAAAACCCGATCTGCTCCAGTGTCCCAACCAGACCATGAGCGTCAACCGGAGGGAAAACGTAGCCATGCTACTAAGCGCTCGCGGAGAGGACCTCGGTACGTTCCTCGCTGAGCGCGCCGAGTGGAGGATGCCAGGATCCTCATTGAGCGAAGACGAGCTGCAAGAGGAGAAGCGCCGGGACGTAAAGCCCGGGAGTCTGTCAATGATCCACCCGTCTTGAGCCGGGGGGATCTGAGGCATAGACTGTCCCGGACACATAGCCGGGTGTTATCCCCGAGATCAACGCGCTTTGAGGATGAGGCCTCGTCATCTGATCCTACCTACCACTCGGATACAGAAAGAAGGACCGGGCACACCGACGTCAAAGCCCAGGTCGAGGAGTTACAGCAGCAGATCGAGAGGTTGAACCGCAAGTCCGGTCATGACCTCACGAATACCAAAACGGAGTCGCCCTACACTATCCGGGTGACACAGTTCCCGATTCCACGGAAGTTCAAACCCCCTCATCTCAGTTCATATGACGGCAAGGGGAGTCCGGTGGACCACATCCGCACCTACAAGGCACAGATGGCACTGGCCACTATAGTAGACGAGCTGCTGTGTTTGGCTTTCCCTAGTACTCTCAAGGGATCGGCCGCACAGTGGTTCCATGCCCTGAAACCCCGGACGGTCGACAACTTCAAGTCCCTCAGCAAGCTCTTCATCAGCCAGTTCGTCGGGATGCTGGACCGCTCCCAACCAGACACCCAGCTGCTAGCCGTCAAGCAGCAAAAGGGCGAATCTTTAAGAGAGTACGTGGATCGCTTCAACCAGCAGAGGCTTCTCATCCGCAACCTCAATGAAACGGCCGCAATCATGGCCTTCTGTTCAGGAGTTCAACACACCAAGGTGGCCACATCTTTCCATCGAAATCGACCGGCCACCCTAGTGGAACTCTCGGAAAGAGTTGGGAAGTACATAGACACCGAAGAGTTTTTGAAAGCAAAACGCGCTAGCCAGGCGGGAGACGAATCCCCGCAGGCCAAGCGCAAGCGTGAGGGGTCAGAGAAGGGTCCGGGAAAAAGGCCGAGGCAAGATCAGCGGGATGCTAGGGGGCAGCCCCCAACATCTTTTACTCCCCTTTCCCGGCCCATACATGAGGTAATGGCCGCGGCAGAAGCACAGAGGCTGCTCCCGCAGCCAGCTAAGCTCAGAGCCCAGCCCGACAAGAGAAACCGGAAGAAGTTTTGCCGTTATCACAGGGATCACGGCCACGAAACAGAGGATTGCTTCAAGCTAAAGATAGCGATCGAGAAACTGATCGAGCAGGGGCATCTTGCCGAGTTTGTTACGGCCGACAGACGCCCCCGTCAGGATGCTCAAGCTCCCGGTCAGCCTCCTCCACCACTCGGCCACATTAACGTGATCTCCGGAGGAACATCTGGCGGAGGCGATTCTCAGTCGGCACGGAAGAGGCATGCCCGAGCGTCCCGAGCGGACGTATGGCAGGTCCAATCCACCGGCCCCTCACCAGCCGACGTTCTGACATTCTCGTCCGACGACGCGCAGGGCCTCCATTGCCCCCATGATGACCCGCTTGTAGTAACGCTTTCTATAGCTAACTATATGGTCCAGAGGGTGCTGGTTGACACTGGCAGTTCGTCCGACATAATGTTTGTAGCGGCGTTCGACCAACTCGGGATTGACCGGGATCGGCTCCGGCCAGTTGCTACTCCCCTGGTCGGATTCAACGGCTCCAGTACGCAACCACTCGGCACGATCGAGCTCCCAGTTCTCATGGGAACCTATCCGCAGCAGGTTTCCACGCTCACCAATTTCGTGATAGTGGAGGCCCCATCGGCCTACAACGTTATTCTCGGGAGGCCGACCCTCAACAGAGCCCGAGCAATTGTTTCCACATACAGCTTGATCGTGAAGTTCCCGACCCCCCAGGGGCCTGGATGCTTGCGAGGAGACCAGACCACGGCCCGAAGTTGTTATGTCAGCTCGCTGCGCCGGGGGGCAATCACCGAATCACTGAACGTCCAAGAAATGGACCCCCGAGACCAGAGGGACGTGATCGGGCCTATGGAAGAATTGGAGCAAGTTGTGCTAGATCCAGAACTCCCGGGCCGCACGGTCAGCGTAGGCGCCCTACTGGAGCCCGCCTTAAAAGAAAAGGTGATCCAGTTCCTACGGCAAAATCGGGACGTGTTTGCCTGGAGTCATGAGGACATGCCCGGAATTGATCCCCGAGTAATGTCCCATCGTCTCAACGTCAGCCCAGACTGCCGTCCAATAAAGCAGAAGCGAAGGGGCATGGCGCCCGAAAGACAAAAAGCTGTAAGCGAGGAGGTCGCGAAACTCCTGAAAGCTAACTCCATCCGAGAGGTCCACTACCCCGACTGGTTGGCCAATGTTGTACTGGTCAAGAAAAGCAATGGCAAATGGCGGATGTGTGTGGACTTCACCGACCTCAACAAGGCCTGCCCCAAGGACTGTTATCCGCTGCCCAGGATAGACCTCCTTGTCAATTCAACGGCAGGCCACTCGCTCCTCTCGTTCATGAACGCCTACTCGGGGTACAATCAGATCAGCATGTACCCCGGGGATGAAGAGAAGACGGCGTTCATCACCGACCAAGGCACGTACTGTTACAGAGTTATGCCCTTCGGCCTTAAGAACGCCGGGGCTACATACCAACGCCTAGTCAACTTAATGTTCAGAGACCTCATCGGAAAGTCCATGGAAGTATACGTGGACGATCTCCTGGTCAAGAGCCGAAATGAACCCGATCACCTGGAGCATCTGGCCGGGGCCTTCAGCATTTTGAGAAAGTTCAGGATGAGGTTGAACCCGGCCAAATGCACCTTTGGGGTCTCATCCGGAAAGTTCCTCGGTCATCTAGTCAGCAGACGGGGAATCAAAGCAAATCCAGACAAAATCCAGGCTATCATCAACATGCGGTCCCCCAAGTCAACAAAGGAAGTTCAAAGCTTAGCCGGGCGGGTGGCCGCACTGAACAGATTTGTCTCCCGAGCTACCGACCGGTGCCTCCCGTTCTTTAAAATCCTCCGTAAAGCTTTTCAATGGTCGGAGGAGTGCGAGGAGGCATTCCAAGACCTCAAGAAGTACCTGGCCTCTCCTCCTCTACTGACGACACCTACGGACGGAGAGGAATTATTCCTGTACCTGGCAGTGTCACCGTCGGCGGTTAGCTCGGCACTCATTCGGGAAGAGCACAGGGTACAGTTCCCTGTGTACTACACCAGCCGGGCGCTGCAAGGGGCGGAGAGCCGATACTCCCGCATCGAGAAATTGGCCTTCGCCCTCATTACCTCTGCCCGAAGGCTCCGTCCGTATTTCCAGGCCCATGCCATTATAGTACTCACTGATCAACCGCTCCGCAAAATTCTCTCCCGGCCAGACACGTCCGGAAGGCTCGTTAAATGGGCTTTGGAATTGGAGGAGTTTGAGGTGACTTACCGGCCGCGGACGGCCATCAAGGGACAAGCCGTCGCAGATTTTCTGCTCGAATTTACATATCCCGAAGACCCGGTAGAAGAACCCGAGCCTGCGGCCTTACCGCCGGGGTTGCAATCCGGCATCCCTACTTGGGTACTTCATGTCGACGGCTCTTCTAACCAACAAGGTAGTGGTGCCGGGATCATCTTAACTACCCCCGACGGAATCCAGCTGGAATATGCTTTGAGATTTGGGTTTCGTGCCTCCAACAACGAGGCCGAATACGAAGCCCTCTTGGTCGGGTTACAATTAGCCATTTCGATGAGTGCACAACAAGTCGAGAGCTACAGCGACTCTCAGCTCGTGGTTAATCAGGTAAAACAGGAATATGAAGCGCGGGAAGACAGCATGATAGCCTACCTAGCCCTAGTCCAAACGGCATCCAAACAACTCCGAGGATTTTCCATCACCCGGATACCTAGAGAAGAAAACACCAGGGCCGACCGGCTTGCTCGCCTTGCATCGTCAGCTGAGTCAGACTTGCCCGGGATAAGAATACAATTCTTACCCGAGCCGAGTGTGATCCATTCAGAGGGCATGGAGGTTGACCCGGTCACTCTGGGACCTAGTTGGATGGATCCAATCGTGACATTCTTGGCAACAGGAGCGCTGCCAAGCGACAGAGAGGAAGCCAGGAGGGTGAGGTACCGGGCGGCGAGATACCACATTCTAGATGGTGTCCTCTACAAGAGAGGATTCTCCATCCTGTACCTTCGCTGCGTTCATCCTACGCAGGTCCGAGCAATATTGTTTGAAATCCACGAAGGCGTGTGCGGGAACCACATAGGAGGCCGGACACTTTCCAGAAAGGCCCTACTACAGGGTTATTACTGGCCAACCATGGCCCGAGATTCACAGGAATACGTTCGAAGGTGCGACAAGTGCCAGCGGTACTCTCCTATGATAAACCAACCGGGAGAAGTTCAAACCCCGGTCTATAGCCCCTGGCCATTCGCCCAATGGGGGATCGACATCGTTGGTCCCTTACCAACAGGGAAAGGGCAGGTCAAGTTTGCTGTAATAGCCGTTGACTACTTCACCAAGTGGGCGGAAGCTGAGCCCCTGGCAACGATAACCGAGCAAAAGATGGAACATTTTGTAGAGAGAAATATCCTCAGCAGGTTCGGCATTCCGCGAGTCTTGATCAGCGACAATGGGAGACAATTTGATACACCTGTCTTTAGACAGTTCTGCTCAGACTACGGAATACTAAACCATTACTCTTCTCCCGAGCATCCACAAGCAAATGGTCAGGCCGAGGTGACTAACCGCACGATCTTGCAGTCAATTAAAACAAGGCTGGAGGGAGCCAAGGGCCTGTGGGCCGATGAACTCCCAGCCCTCTTGTGGGCCTACCGTACCACACCCCGGGCAGCTACGGGCGAAACCCCATTTTCATTAACTTACGATTTTGAGGCAGTAGTCCCCACAGAGCTCGGGCTGCCCACGTACCGGGTGGCTACTTTCAATACCCAAGCCAACGGAGAAGCCCTCAGGACTGAACTAGACTTGGTGGAAGAGAAAAGGGACCAGGCCTATCTCAAGGTGGCTGCTTACAAGCAAAGGGTCTCGCGATACTACAATAGTAAGGTGAAGCGTCGTAGTTTCCAGGTTGGGGACCTTGTTCTTAAAGCAGTGAACCAGTCAACCCGAGTTCCAGGCCATGGGAAGTTGGGAGCAAACTGGGAAGGACCGTATATAGTCACTCGGGTCAACCGACCAGGAACCTACTGGCTACAAAGCATGGACGGGCACGACCTTAGTCACCCCTGGAACGTACAACATCTCCGCAAGTACTATCAGTAGCACCTAGCTACGGGAGTCTAGTGTTATGAGGGAAATTATTTTAGCCTTGCTAGGATAATTGTTACAGATGATTATCTTTTAAATAAAATGGAAAAGTTTGCTTTGAAACATGACTGTGACTCCCTTCGGGCAATACACCAAAAGACCTCGGGCCTAACCCCGAGGCACCAAAAGACCTCGGGCCTAACCCCGAGGCACCAAAAAAGACCTCGGGCCTAACCCCGAGGCACCAAAAGACCTCGGGCCTAAACCCGAGGCGCAGAAAGACCTCGGGCTCCGAACCCAGGCACCAAAAGACCCTGCAACCACCCATGTTCCAGGTCGGTTTCCTATGGTCGATCCCCAGCACGCCCCCTCCTTAGCAGGAGCCCTGGGGGCAAGAGGGTTCTATACCTAAACAGGAAATTAACTAAAGCTTTGCTTAGGTCCAGCCGACGATGGGGCCAGACCCCTAGGTGGCCAGCGATAGCAAGCTTCAAACGCTCCTGCAACCACCCATGTTCCAGGTCGATTCCCTACGGCTGGACTTTCCCGAAGCACCCGCACACCCACCTTAGCAAAATGCTTGTGGGGCAGGGGGGATAGAGGGAAATACCAAGGCCTAAGACAGGGAATTACAACGCTCGACTAGGTGTTCTGTGGGTCACGGTCCTAAAGCATTTGCTAAGGCAGATGTTAGGTTGGCCAAAGCCACACAGATACTAGCAAAAATATTAAATGCCCTGTGGGTTACGGTCTTAAAAGCATTTGCTAAAGCAGATGCTAGGTTGGCCAAATCCATACGGGTTCTAGTAAAGGTTAAAGTGCAGTACAACAAAATTAATGGAAGGGTGACCTCAGGGGCCTTTGCATTAAATTAAACAAATGTACCGAGCCTGGGGGGCAGTTGTAGTAGCCTCCTCAAAAAAAAAAAAAAAAAAAAAAAAAAAAAAAAACTACAAGCGCTGAAAATGAACAGCAGGAAGAATAGACCGGGGAGTCAGTCTTCCACATTTACCGCAATATCGGTCTCCCCGGTCTGCTCCCCGGGAGCGGCAAGTCTTTCCTCCGCTAAAACCCCCTCCGGGGCGAGCTCAGTGGCCTCGGCGATGACCATAGGGTCTCCAGCGGCCGCCGGATCCTCGCCAGCAGCAGGAGCTTCACCAACAATAGGATCCTCTCCAATGTCCCAGTAGTCCGAGTCAATCCCCTCGTAGGCCGAAAGGACCCATTCGGGATGGTCCCGGGCTACCCGCCGTTTCAGATCATCATAACCTTGGAAGAAGCCATCATCAAAAGCTCCTTCCAAGGCAGCTGCGGAAGGTGTCTCAGTCATCGCCTTAGCCTGGGCTTCGGCTGTCGCGACGAGGGCCCGGGCAGCTTCCAACTCGGCCAAAGCAGCTGCCAGGTCCGCCTGAGCCGCCCCTAAGCTCGAGGCCAGCGATTTCGTCTTGCTTATCTCCACGGCCAGGGCAGCCCTCGCTACGTGTAGCTCTTTCCGCTCCTTCGAAAGGGCGGCTTCAGCGGCACTCACCTTCCCGGCCAGGGAAGAATGGACGGATTCAGATCCCGCGGCTATACAGCCCACCTACAGCAGGAGAATGCAAATCTATTAAACAAGTAATGAGTATAGGGCAAGTTCACATTTAAGAGGAAAGCAGAACACCCACCAGGTAGGAGATGCTATACAGCCACCCTTGGAGCCCTTGGGGAGACAGCTCGGCACATGCTGTCACCTGGCTTGGTGCGAGGCAAGGTTTTAGCCTCTCCCGGGCCTCGTCATGTCCGCCTGAGGGCAAACCCGACAGAATGTCAGCCCCATGCACGAATTCCTCAACAGCCGGCCTGGGTGGAGCCGATGTCCCCACGGGACTTGTACGGACAGTCGTCCCGTGGCGGATGCGCCTAAGCGGGCGCTCACCGCCTGGAGCCTCGGTGGCCGGTCTTTTTCCTTGTGCGATAGCCACCCGAGCGGCAGTGGTGGCGGCGGCGGCAGCCTGTCTCTCCCGTAGTTGGTCCAAATTGCGCTTGGGAGCCATTTCTGCAGAAACCAAGATTGCACGGTCAGAAGGGCAAGGGGCAGGAATAATGCAAGTACATGGGTAATGTATAATGTCACTGAAATACTCACCAGGGATGATATGCGCGAAGCTGGGGGCAGGAACAGGCGGCTCAGGGGAATAGGTTACGACAAAATCTCCCGTCCGGGACAACACGTTCCCGACGCTGGTGGGTAGCCCTGCTAGCTTCAGGATCCTGGCCTGGCACACCTCAGGGATTTTCGGGGGTTTAGTTGAGCTCGCTGCAAACAAGAAGGAAAAATAATCAGTAATCCACTATGTTCCGAATAGGCCAAAGTAGCAGACAGGTCGGAAGGGCGGTCTTACCCCTCAACTCCCTGGCCCAGGATGTCCTCAGCTGGGTCCCCGGAGCCATGTCACAGAGACGAAGGGTAGACGCCTGGAAAAATTTGCCCTTCCACCCTTTGTTATTGCTGGGGCAGTTGTCAATGATTTTCCTGCCCGGACGGGCAGAAAACGAAAAAACCCCAATTCGTTATGCACGGGGAATGGTTGGTGGGCCCAGAGGAACTCCTGTAGGGTGAGCTCATACCCGAACGCTTGGGGCCACAATGATATACACCCCATCAAGAACCTCCACCCGTTGGGGGCCAGCTGACCGGGAGCGATGTCGAGAAAGATCAACATGTCCCGAGCCACAGGGTGAAGCGGAAGTCGGAGGCCCGCCATCATAGCGTCCTCAAACAGGGTGACAAACCCCGACTGATACAGATGCGCGCCGCCGGTATTGACGGCTAAGGCGCAACCGTCAGGGAGGGAGTAGCTCTTCCTGATTCGGAGAAGGTCTCCAGAGCGCAGAACAGAAGAAGTAGACTCACAAGCGAAGACCATGCGGTCAGTCCCCTCAGGCGACTCGTCGCCCAAACCCCTTGAAACGGAGGCGACGGGGGCCTCCTCAAGAGACTCACTACTAGACAGGCGAATGGGGATCCTGGCCCCACTTTGGTGGTCAGACAGGGACTCAGGGGGCTGGCCTAGGCTGGCGCCAGGGGACCCTGACCGATACTGCTCACTCTCCGATCTCGACGATGAATTAAAGCCGGAGTGTTCCATTTCTGGCCCACCGGCGGGAAGGAACTGACACGAACGACGACTAGCGAAGGGATCGAAAACCCCAAACCTGATATACAGGGGGGGCAGAGTTACTAACCTGAATGGTAATGAGTAGATACTCCTCAGCACCCGGTAACACTCTCTCAGAATAGCACAAGAAACACCCGCTCGGTTCAGTTGAGTTAGAGTTCCACCAGACTCGAAAAACGCACAGAACCTAAGAAGGAAGAAATCCCACTCTCGTTCAAACCTCACAAGGTTCGCACTCACCAGCCTCGCTTCGAAATGAGGAAGGAATGGGGAAAGAGGGAAGAAAGATCAGAAAGAAGAGAGTCAGGAAGGTGCGCAGGAGGAGGGGCGTGTACTCCTTATATAGAGACCCTGAACGGCCCAGATCAGAATAGATCCAGCGGTCCAGAAGATTTCCCGCCCAAACCGTCATTTCGGTCACGTGAGGAGTCGCCTCAAAAGGCGCGCGCATTAAATATGCGAAAGGACGGGTCCGTTAGTTTGCAAACGGTTCGGTTACGACCACGTTTCCACTCGCTAGGATCTGACCCAACCAACGACTGGTTGGCATGGGAAAGCATCGATCCCGGCCCGAGCAATTATGGCCCGGGCGCATTTGCGAGCCGGTCGGGTACCAACCGCGCAAAATTGTACAGAATTAATATACAGTTTGAAGGGCGCAATGAAGGAAAAAGTTGGCCTCGAGGACCTTTTTATTGCTATAAAGGTGAACTATACAGAAGACGGGGGCGGTTGTAATAGCCTTCCCGAAAAAAAAAAAAAAAAAGAAGAAGCGAGGTGCCTTTAGGGTCCTTGGCCCCGCAGGGCTTTGACCTCTTCCTCTAGAGCCGCCACCCTCGCCACTAGCTCCTTAACAGTAAGCTCGAGGGTGTGGGTGTCCACCTCCTGCATGAGGGATTCCGTGTGCAAGAGAGCGGTTCGTTTCTCCACAGCTTGCAGGCGTTCCTCCAGGTTAGCCAGGGATAGGCCCGTCCAAGTGGGGGGCGCCCGATGCACAGCCGGGGATTCAGCCCGACTCCTTTTTGGCATTGGAGGTGATCCTTCCCTGACCGCTTTCTCTTTTCCCTTTCTGGAGGGGCCTGGGGGCGGGCTTACGTCCTCCGAGGAGGAAGAATCGCTGCTGGTGGATAAGGTGACCGGCCCCTCGGGTAGGCCCACCCTGCCGGCGGGACGCGTCCCGGTCGCCATAGATCGGGTGTAGCGGCGCGACCCAGAGGCCATGGCGGCAGGAGCTGCAGAAGAAGGTCCGGCGACCGCGTTCTCCGCAGGTCTCCCTGCCAAATAAGAGAATGACATACCAGCCTCAATGGCTTGGTCGAACGCCTCCGTGTCATCAGCGGTAGGGACAACTCCACGGAGTACGGTGAATGCCTGCCTGCAGTGATCAGGATTATAAGCCGCAGGGGGGCAGAGACTGGCATCCTCCAGCCAGTTGCCGGCAACCACAACCCAAGGGTATCGCTGCCAGTTTTTGTTTGGGAAATCTAGGCCTCGGACGAGATCCTTCCCTTCGGTCTTGGGACGGAAGTAGGGGCCTCCGTTGTCGATGCCTAGTATGTAGCACCTAGCGATGTCAGCCGGTCGGAGGAGCAATCCCAACCGCTCGTTCAGCGCTGATACTCCCCATAGGAGGCGGGCAACGTTCGGGCGGCACTTGTGGAGTGGAATGTGTAGCCCCACAAGCAGGTCACAGAAAGAGACCGGGAGGGGGAAGCGTATTCCCACAATGAGCAGCAGGAAGCTGCTGATGAGGAAAAAAGGGGAGGCCACTTCCTCTCCTTCAATAAATGGACGGACCACCACATCGTCCGGAATTTGGCAGTTCTCCCAGAACGATCTTAGCCCTTCCTCAGACGATAGATCGACATGCGAAGCCATTTGCTGGAAATGAAGGTTTTTGGGAGCGAAACAGCAGAGGAAAAGGGGGCTCGGAGTGTTTGCGCAGGCGACTCAGTTGATGATGCGTAGTGAAGAAGTCAGGTTGAATAAGTGCTCCTTATATAAGCAGCACGAACGGTTGGGATCCAGTTTGATCGAATGGCTCACATACTCTCCCGCCGAAACTGTCGTTTCGGGCACGTGGGGCGTCGCCTCAGAAAGCGTGAACATTAAATGGGCGATGGGATTGTTTAGTTGCCAGCTGGACGATTCGGTTACTTCTTAGGCTGGTTGCTTTGAGTCCGAACTACACCAATAACCAGCAGACACGTGGTGATGGGAATCCCGGGCCTGCAGAGTCACCGCTTGGTCGATGTATCGCCGGGCCATTCCAAACCCGCCCCGCTCCAGCAGGGGTCTCGGTCCTTTCCCGGACGGGATCTAAAACAACACTCTTAATTTTCAAATTTCATCTGACAAAGCGACATCCCAACTTTGAAAATGGGGGACAGCTGATATGTCCAGAAATATCTTGTAGCGGTCCAGTCGCCACGTAGTCACCCGATAGCCCGGGGGATCCGGGTTAGGGGCATAGGGCCCACAGGCCCGGGTTGTCCGGCTGTGCTTATCCGAGATGCCCGCAGCTCGGGTGCCAGGCATGATAGGGCTCCAGGGAATGCGGCATGAATCACGTTTCCTCCATCCCTGTGCAATCATGACTCTATCAAGAGAATCAATAGTTTCCTAAATCATTTAGGAAACCAAACATTGTATAAATCTATTGTAATTAGATTATGCTTCCTAATCTAATAAACTTACCATGTAAAGGTGGACTCTTGCACCTATAAAAGAGCCCACCTACCCTCACAGAAGGGATCCGAGGATCAACTCTCCGAGCATATACACGCACCTCAGAGAACTCACCACCATATACGCATACACCCGGCCGGTATTACTGGTAGAGTTGCCTACCACTGTTGGCTCACCAGGCCCGCCGGTGATCTGCTAGTGATACGCGCTTAGACGCACCCGTGGACGTAGGTCACCTCATTAACGGGACCGAACCACACACAAATCTTTTTGGTGACTTTATTTCTGTCTAAATTACCCTTACCAATTTTCAGCATCATCAGTTAGTATAATCAAATCAAGAAAAATAGAGAAAACAATAATTAAAATAATTAGGGACAATTTTAGAAAGTAGATGTAGACTCTTTTTGTTCTCTTAAAAAGTTGGATTCCCAAGCTGAACTCAAAAAATGGGACAGACGGAATACATAAAAAGTAGCAAGAGAATGTTCTTGGATGTTTCCAATTTCCATGGTCAGTTCATGTAATGTTCATAGAAAAGAGATTGCTCATGTTACTCGGCTAGAGGGAGAGAGTATAAGCAAGAGAGTGTGGATTTTTTGCGGTATTGAGAATAGGTGTACAAGGGTTTTGGGTTGAGTTATGTGATTTAATTCAAAGTATTTTTTACCAGTTTATTTATGTAATAAGCGATGACGGGGTTTTTATTTGTGAATGATAAATATGAGTGGCTAAGATTTATTGTGGAACTAAATGGATGACTAAGATTAATTTGGACTTAATTAATAACTGTGTGAGTAATTATGTTAGTTTAGGTAAATTAATTGTGTCAGTATTAAGATGTCCATGCACAAAATTTTACACAAAAATTCACACAAAATTATTCTAGTCCTTGATGCCGGTGGATCCTATGTGGGACCCATGTGTTCTCCACATGGGAGACAATGGAATCAAGGGCTAGGATTACTTTCTGTGAAATTTTGTGTGAGTCTAGCATTATAGTTTAGCTAAATGCATCATTTTAGCTTACCTCATTCATTATGGAAAAAATTCTAACTGCAAAATTTACCTATTTGGAAAAGAATTTCTCTTTTTACAGTTATAATCTTAAATTCCTCAATGAATTAAGTTCTATCAAGAAGTTTCTCCTTTATTAAAATGCTTTAGTATGAATTTCCATTTTGCCTATCTTACTCTTTTCTTATTTATTTATTCCTTTTTAACTACATTTTTAGAATGCAAACTACACTGGAAAACTAGAAAGATAAATGGGGCGGCTGCCATAGGTCCCCATGTTAGACCATAATATATAGGGGATAGATCCCCACATTTTGTTCTTTTTTTAGAAATATAAGAATTAGTCCCTCCCTAGCCATTTTATTAGAAGTTAATTCATCTTAAGGCCTAGATTAGAAATAGATTCTTGATTAGGCATACTAATTAGAAATATGTCATTTTTCCCCAATTTAATAACTTTTTAATGTTTAAACTACCCTTACTCACATGGTCAGTGATATACATGTATATTTGTGTATCTATATATGGAAATATAGATATAGATTTGAAGTTAATGTCATTAACTGATAATAAAATTATGTTCCCTAAATTCAAAGGATCTCCTTAATTTGCTCACCATGATCTTTTGGTTGAAATTCAAATTATTTCATATGTTTTGTAGACTTAACTGATGGATTTTGGTTGTCATTAAAATACAGATCTAAATCATCTCTGCGTCTGTGTGTTGGAGCTTTTTGATAAAAAAATTATTCTTCTTTGAAAAGGTGATGATTAATCGTTAGTGAGAAATTCTCATAATAAACTGTGAATTTCTCACCGAATATGATAGAGTTTTCTTTCTATGTTTTACTGACTGAGTGGTCACTATACTGTCAATGTTTACTCATTATGTATTGAGAATTTCTCAGTAAATGTTCTGAGACTGATAAATAAATGACAAATTGTCAACTTAAAGTGAAGATATGCTCAGTAAACATTGAGAATTTCTCAGTAAATATTATTCGATCGATAAATAAAAACATAAAACAATTCGTAATAAAAAGGGGATATATCCACAGTAGCTGTAGGAATATGTAGGTGAGAATAGGGAATTTCTTAGTAAATAGTGATAATTTCCTAGTATATTCACTGAAATTTTGTAGTAAATCCAATATTAAGTGAGAACTTTTCAGTCTATTTTTTACCAGTTTTGGAGTTCGTGTATCTATATATGGACATATAGAAAACTCTATTCATATATATATATATATATTCATATATCTATATATGGACATATAGATATAGATTTGAAGTTAATGTCATTAACTTGATAATGAGATTATGTTTCCTTAATTCAAGGGATCTTCTTAGTTTGCTCACCATGATCTTTTGGTTGAAATTCAATATGGACATATAGTGAAGATTTTCTCAGTAAACATTGAGAATTTCTCAGTAAATATTATTGGATTGATAAATGAAAACATAAGGAAATTCGCAATAAAAAGAGGATATTTCCACAGTAGCTGGAAGAATATGTATGTGAGAAAAGAAAATTTCTCAGTACATAGTGATAATTTTCCAGTATATTCACTGAAATGTCTTAGTACAATCCAATATTAAGTGAGAATTTTTAGTTTATTTTACCAGTTCTAGAGTTCGATATGAAAGTGAGAATTTCTCAGTATTAAGTGAGAGTTTTCAGTATAAAGTGAGAAATTCTCAGTTAAATAAAGAATAGTCTAGAAAAAAGCAAAAACGGAGGCCTAAACGATGGAATTTGGCCTAAACACCCGAGCTTGATGTGTATTAAGTTTTGCTCATTGACCCCTTTTTTTTTTATCAAATATGGGTGGTTTCTCAATTTTCTGACACTGTCGGAATTTTGGGCACTATTAAGTGAGAAAGTTCTCAATATTAAATGACAATTTCTCACTTTAATTTGAAGTGATAAAAATACAAATTTTTACACCAAAGAAAAAAAGAAATTTCTAACTTCAACATACTGATCATGTACAATTTCTCACTTAAATTAGAGGTGAGGGAAAAACAAATTTTTATACCAAACAAAAACAGAAGTGAGAAATACCCACTTTACTTTGACATACAAAAACGAACAATCAATCACTTATACTAGAATATTTGATGAGAAATTCACATTGTCTTGCCCTTGTCGTCTTTATCTAGTTGCATAAAACGAAATACGAATCTTGAGTTTCTACCACATCATGAGAAATTTGCAACCAAATCTGTGAGAAATATGGAAATCACTTGATCTTCTTGAGTCGTCTTCAACCACCTCCAAATCGTCGGAATCATCACAGCTTTATGGAATGATTTAGAATTTCTCTGAATTTTTCCAATTAGCTATATATATATATAGAGAGAGAGAGGGAGAGAGAGAGAGAGAGAGAGAGAGAGAGAGAGAGAGAGAGAGAGAGAGAGAGAGTGTGTGTGTGTGTGTGTGTGTGTGTGTGTGTGTGAGGATAATATAGGGGTATTTATATCTTTAGCAACACAAAGGGACTAATTTCTATATTCAGATATAGGAAGGACTTATTTCTATTTAAAAAAACTAGGATTAAGGACTAAATCATACTTTACCCCTTTTTTGTGCCAAAGGTCACTGTGATTTTTAGTGGATAAAAATGCCCACTTTCCTTATGCTCAACAATTATACTACACATATGCCACCTCAACCCATAATTTAAAGAAGTTAGTTTTTTTTTGGTTTCCAAACTTTAAATTGTCATAACTTCTAAACTACAAATTATTTATTCATAAAAATTATTTATTCATAATATACAAAACAAGATCTATCAAACAAGATCCGTAGTGCCTATAAAATTATTCAAAAAAAAAAAATCAAAATTTGCAGATCACAAACGGATATCAACAAATTAATTTTTTTGTAAAACCGACACTTCCATTGCTTAGATCTCGAAAAATTACCCCAAATAAAAAAAATGGCAATAAGGCTACAAATTCACAAAGCTATGACCATTTTAGACCATGTTAGTGTCTTTAAGTGTTGCCCAAGTATAGACAGTAACATGAGATAGTAACATGATACTATTGACAATATCTTTTCTTCAAATTGACCAAATAATTGCAAAATTATGGTCATTTTATCATATGACACTGCCTTTACTTACTGCCTTTACAATACTTTCCAAGTAAATAAAGTAACATATTATCAAAAACTTTCCAAGTAAATACAGTAACATACCATTAAAGATTAGCAACATGGTTTTGAACAAAGAAACAGTAATATATTGTCGATAATAGCATTTCTTTAAATTGACCTAATAATCGTAAAATTATGAAAAATTTCCCAATGTTACTGTCCAGTTAAAGACAATATTAACATATCATCAAATGCCAAAAAAAAAAATAAATTCAAATTTCAAAGGTATTATCATGTTACTGTCACAAAAGAGATAGTGACATTACATTACGTTGTAGTGGTCCAACAGTAACATGATTTTTTTTTTGTACATTTTTTCATAATCACTATGGATCTTGTTTGATCGATCTTATAAATTTTATTGAAGATGGAGTTGTGGTTTGAAAGTTATAGCATTTTAAAGTTTGAAAGAAAAAAAAACTTCCTTGAAGAACGTGCTGAGATGGCAAAACTGAAACAACTTCCTATATGTGTGACGGAGGTAAATTTGCCTATAGCCTTATTTTTCAGTTTAACACTGGACTTAAGGTCATAAAATTAAAAAACGTTGTCTTTTCCTCCTTGAAAAAAAATGGGTTGGGCCTGTCACCATTAACAATCCATTCTAGGGATTGTTAATTAATTTTCCCAAGATAAATCATGAGTAATATGGGCATGCTATAATTTTTAGTAATTTCGACCAAAAGGATATATGTACGAGACCTACGCCGGAATAGGGAAATTTTTTTGGGGGATGAGGAAGCTATATGGGGGTTTAGGGGCAGCACTTCCCAAATAAATTTTTTTTAGGGTCTATTTGTATATAGTTGATAATAAGGTATGATGTCAAATTGGGCTTGTTTAAAAACAAGATTATTTTTTTAGTTAATATTTATACATTTTGGTGTCTATTTATCAACAATGTATGGTGTCATATTAAGTTTGGAACACTTAATTGGGATATGCAAGACTATATTTTGGCTAAAATATCACATATACTAAAAAAACTCTCAAATTTTAGAGTAAACTAGACTAAATTTGAGTTGATATTCAAAAACAAATTTAAACTGGGGGTTGCCCGACCAAGCCTTCTAGTGACTCGGCCCTTCACTATGGTTTTAAATTACAGTTGGCCATTTGAAATGTGTTTGGCATTGAGCATTTTGCAATTACCAAAACCCAAAATCTATATAACAATCTTCTACTATATATAATAAGCGGGTTCGTGTGGGCCCCTAGTTCCTCACCGTAAGTCAAACACATGGAAATAATTTTTTTTTTAATTATTCGAAAAAACTGATTTAAGCTTAAGGGCTGTTTGGTTTAATAACTTTTAGCTTTTAGCTCAAGGGTTGATAGACTTTATGTCTGTTTGGCTTAAGGGCTATTGACTTTTGGTTTAAGGGTTTATGAAATATTTTGTAGCAATTTATCGGGAAAGGCCAAAGACACAAAGAAATCAAGTGCAGAAAAAATGTGGAGGTAGAGGCCAAAGGCACATATGGTTAGAATTGTTGGATGGTACCTTTAGACACGATTTATACCTAGTATCTCAATAATGAAAGAACTAGTCTTTTGGTGGATGTAGGTAGTATTTTGCTAAACCATGTTAATTCTGGTGTGCCAATTACCACCTTGGTACATTTCTATATCAGCCTTATGTGAGTAGGACCTGAGATATCTGAATCTGAGAAGATACCAAAGAACAAACCAATAGAAAATAACAAGGAACCAAGACAACAATAATAGTAGAATAACCAACCTCAAGCACACAATGAATACAATACTATATTGTGGTTCACCCAAATTTGGGCTACTATCCCAAAGGAGATAACAAAGTTCCATTATGAATACTTTGAGACTAACAATCACTCAACTCTCTTCGCAAAGCTCTCTACTTCCTCTCACCCACAAGTTTAGTTTGTCTCCCACTAAAGCTCTCACACCCCTCGAGAGATCAATATAGATACACCCTCAATAATGGTTCTTGTTGGATATATGGATATTCTCGTTCCGTTCATTTATACCGTAGACATTGGGTCCACGTGGTTTTAGGGATTTTATTTAGTGATTTTATTTTATTGTAATTTTCCTTTTATTTCCTTTCCTTTTTAATCTCTCTTGCATTTTGTATATAAACATAGTTATAGTGAAGGAATAATACAATTGATTATTTTTCCCAAATCTCTATTTAGTATCAAAGCTTGGAATCAAACCCTAATCGCTCTTCTTTGCACCACCTTAAGCCTACCACCAGCCACCACCTTCGGTAACCATACCAGCCACTCGCCATCACCCCTTGGCCTTCGTCCATAGTAGACTATCCCTAGACCCTCGCATACCCCCTGCGACCCCCCTAGCCTTCGCAACCACCATCTTCCTTTTGCTCAGAATCTAGGTTGCACCTTACCCATTCTATGGATCTTTTGATGCATTAGAGTCGTTTCGTGCCCTCTCTCTTCATTCCTTGGGCTACCCAGTGTCAATGGTAGCTTTTTTATCTGTCGATTTTTTCTGGCAGATCTGATCGGTGATCTTTCTCTTCTTCGGATGAACTCTCTGCTCCTTTTTTATTCCAATGGCCTACACCGGGAAAGAACCAGTTAAAGATGGCGTTCTAGTCGCCTCTTTCAAATCTCATTCGGATTCTCTTTCCCAGCATACTCCAGGTCATAAGGTAACGAGTGTGTTATTGAATGTGCAAAACTTTGCTGCTTGGTCTTGCTCTTTTCGCTTCTTTCTTGGTAGAACAAGAAAAACTAGCTGGATTCTTGGTGCTGAAAATAAATCGGTCCTCACAGATCCTAAATTAGATCAATGGGACATAAAGAATTGTACTATTTTGGGATGGCTCTTCAATTCTATAGAAGATTGCATTTATCACATGTTTATGTATTATGAGACGGTACATGATATATGGACATCATTGACTCAGATGTTTGCACATGATTTTGGGATCTTTGAGTTGTATCGAGACAATTCTTAGGCTTTCCAAGAATCTTTGGAACTTATAGTGGCATGTTAGCTATTTACAATATGAGCCTATCAGTGATTTTCCTACTAAAGTTGCTTCTATTTTTCTTTAGCGCCTCAATTGTTAGCACACCTACTAATTTTTTATGGGTCTCATGAAACCTGAGTTCGAGTCATTCCAGGATCAGATTGTTAGCACATCACCTATGCCTTCACTCTATGAGGCCTTTGCTACGATTGATGGCGATGAGCGCAGGCGTCGCTTAGTCCAGCATGCTCATTCTATTCCTATTTTTGAGCCATATCCTACTACTGTCGATCAAATGGCCTTTGTTACAGCCTCCGGTTCTCATTCTGGTAGCAAGCGGCCTATGTACCGTTATTGTGGGTAAAACACTCGTGTACGGGTTTATCGTATTACATTTCATTTATCATGCATGATAATGTGATGTGATGTGTATTATGGCACATGTGTGAGTGAGTTGTAACTCACGAGTCGATTTGCGTGTCTGTGTAAGAAAACCCTTTTGAGACAGGATAGAATGGATGTTTTGTTGGTGTGAGTCTCTTCGAGATTGAGACGTTCATTGTGGAACACCCTACATGTTTATTTGACAATAAGTGTTTACTTATGTATTTCACTTTTTGTATTATTATGATGTTTAGAATTTATTTCTGTCGTTAATTTTAGTATCCTTGTGAGGACGAATTAACACGCTACATAATTGGTAGGCTAATTAGTGATTTTGTAAAATCAGGTGGGACTGCGTATTAGCAACCAAACGAAACTTAGACGAAAACTTTTATGGATTTTGTCTTAGGACCGACAAACAAGGTTTGCGGTGTATATCTTTGTGAACATGGAGCAGACATCCTTGTCATGGTGCATAGGCAGGTCAACTCAATGTAATCACATGTGAGTGGTTGCCTTGGGAATCATAAGAAAGAGGTTCTGTTCTATGCCACATAAGCATCTACATCGCTCAGGTAATCCCATCAGGGCATACAGCAGTTATATCACATTGTCCTATCTGAAAAGATAAATGAACAGTCCTATGAAATGTTCTACCGGAATCTATATGCAAAGGCTGGGTTTAGTCAAAGAGGGTCCATTGACGAGAGTTCCAATATACCGTCGGAGAGACAGTACGGAGGTTTTTACTCTTTTTGATATACCTTAGAAGGTACAGTATCAACGGTGACTTGTGCCCTGTCACAGCAAGACCTGAACAATGTCAGCGCCGCGTTTCAGACACAGTCGAAGGGGGAAAATGCAAAGTGCAATGCGGTGAACCAGACACAGTAAAAAGATGATTTTAAGGATGCTTCTTATGAGTCAAATCTCTGTATTATTTTGTTTTAAAATAAAAATCCCCAACAGAGTCGCCAGATTGTAGACACGCGGAATCCGTCGTCCACTCCCGGTTTTTCCTGTTTCCGGGGTTTCGGAATTGATTTTCCTTTAGTTTTGAAATTGATTTGAAAGAGAAGAAGGGGTTTGTTTTGAAGAAAAGAAGGTCTTTTGAAAACAGATACAGAGTCGCCACTTGGTCTTTGGGGAACCAAGAAACCCAATTTGACTCACCTAAACGGATAAAGGGCACCGGCCCTTCATAACCAAAGAACTTGGCTCGGGGTTTTGGTACGAGAGAGGAAGGAGCCTTTGTCGCGACTAAAACACCCTCAACTCGCCCCGTCTCTCGACGAGCCTCAATTAGCATCCAAATAATCATCTTATACTATGTGTGGTTCGGCAATTACTATTATGATAGTATATTACATTACATAAGAATCTTGAAATGGAAGATCAAAAGATAAGATATCATTCATAAGATCTTAGCCAAATATCATACAATGCAAAAGTGAAAGATCACACAAATAAACCTAGGAAAAATCGTCTAATCATATATCAATTAATCAAGTTTCCTAATCTAAAGGGGGCATGAATTGTTCTTGAAACAAATAAATCAAAGAAAACAAAGATGCTTAGCAAGCTAGAATGATGCATGTTATTTTTTGAGAAGAGAAGATCTCTCAATCCCCGGGACGGATGAGAAAGGATGATTAGATCGAAGGGAAGCATGAATGTGTGATCATGATCATTCCTTATAATCTTCTTAGATTAGGACTCATAAAAGCCCCAAATCTTTGCATGAATGCAATGTATGTATCTATAATGTGTAAAGGTTGTAGTGTGCTTTGTGTTCATGGATTTCTATAATGACTTAGAAGTCTAATATATGTATGAATGAATGAATGGAATCATTATGAGAAATTTACAAATGTAGTATGAACTACTTCCTAAGACATGAGCTAATTTGGAATGCATATAAATTTGGAATCATTATGAGAAATTTACAAATGTAGTATGAACTACTTCCTAAGACATGGCCCACCTCTCCCACACATCTCGTACACTGGTTGGGCCTTCCTCCATACCAGGTACCGTGTACTGGTTGGGCCCACCTCCAATCCATACACAACCACAAATTCCAATTCCAACAATATCACAATCCTCAAGGTTCGAGGAGCTTACTCCGAATGAATTTGCACCAAACTCCCCTTTGACCCAAGTAGACACATAACATGCTCACATAAACAGTTATACGTGCTTTTATCATAATTTCACGTGCATAATTAACGGGCCTAACTATTACATGAATTTCGCCCGGATCCAAGAATATCAAAAGTGATGTCCAAAACATGAAAATCCATATATTTCATAGATCTAGAATTCATACCTCGTGCGAATCTCTTCAAACTTTGAAGGATCGTCTAGGGGGCTAAATAATCGTCGGATTTCGAATTTGGTACGATTCCTACAAGTTTTACCTGATTTTTCCCAAAAGTCCAAAATTAAGATTTTACAAAAACTTGGCCAAACACGGCCTAAGTGGTATCAAAACGTAGATCTTACCTCCACGAGTTCAAATCTGAAATCTGGAGAAAAACTGACGGACGAACGGTCGTCGTTTGTCGTCGCAAAGCCCGAGGCAACAAAATCTCCCTTCTCTCTCCTCTCTCTAGATATTTAGGAGTTGTGGATGAGATTTGAAATCTCATACTCATCTATATATAGAAAAACTCTTTGGAAATTACGTTTACCTCCCCACAAGTTTCTCAAACTTCTAATTAGCTCTCGAAACTTCGCACACGTTCATTTTATAACTTTACAAGTGAAAACTATAAATTTCAAAAGTTTTCGACTAGGTTTCGTTTGGGTCCAAAATAACGTCCGAAAACTATATTCTGTGGGAATCTCTACACAACATACCCTTTTCAATTAACGTGACACTCACATTCTCACCACAGTTCTCAAATCGATATATAACAATATCAAAGATTACCACAATTTACCAATACAGGTAAAATTACTATTCACAAAATACCAGATAAAGTCATATAACATTTAAGTCATATAAATGTCATTTAATCATGCCAATGCAACAGGCGTTACCAAGTCTTCGTGTCTCCACTAGACACCTCACCGTTGACTCACGTCAACTCAACTCAATCAAATTATTAATAACATAAATGATTCCACAAATCTCAATTTATGCATGTTTTAAAACCATGAAATTCTGGAACGGGTGTGACAACTCTCCCCTCCAAAAAGGAAGTTTGTCCCCAAACTTTACCTCAAGCGTCGAACAAGTACGGATACTCATTCCGCATGTCTTCCTCACTTTCCCATGTAGCCTCTTCCAACGTATGACTACGCCATAGCACTTTCACCATTGGAATAGTCTTGGTTCTCAAAACTTGTTCTTTGCGGTCTAGAATCTCCACTGGTTGTTCCACGTAAGTTAAGTCCCCCTGAATTTGCAACGGTTCAGGTACAATGATCTTACTCCTGTCAGTCATGCAACGTCTCAACATAGACACGTGAAACACATTGTGCACATGTTCCAACTCGGATGACAAGACCAAACGATAAGCTACTGGACCAACCCTCTCTAGGATCTCAAAAGGTCCTATGAATCTCGGATTGAGCTTTCCCCTCTTTCCAAATCGTACAATACCTTTCGAAGGCGATACCCGCAAGTATACGAAATCTCCTACTTCAAAATTCATCGGTCGTCGTTTCAAATCTGCATAACTCTTATATCGGCTCTGAGCTACTTTGAGTCGCTCTTGAATCAACTTCACTTTCTCAGTAGTCACCTGTATTAACTCAGGTCCTAACAACTTCCTTTCTCCAATTTCGGTCCAACAAACTGGTGATCGACATTTACGCCCATACAAAGCTTCATATGGTGCCATACCGATACTTGACTGAAATCCGTTATTATAAGCAAATTCAATCAACGGCAAATGGTGCTCCCAATCGTTCCCAAAATCTAATACACAAAGTCTCAACATATCCTCTAGCGTCTGAATCATGCGTTCTGACTGCCCATCGGTCTGAGGATGAAATGCAGTACTGAAACTCAATTTCGTACCCATAGCTTCTTGCAAACCTCCCCAAAATCTTGACGTAAAACTACTATCGCGATCGGATATAATCACAGCTGGGACTCCATGTAGTCTTACAATCTCTTTTACATACAATTCCGCTAACTTGGACGGTTTAGTTGTCTTGATCGATAAAAATGAGCTGACTTTGTTAATCGGTCAACTATTACCCAAATCTTATCATTTTTATTGATTGATCGTGGAAATCCTGAAACAAAGTCCATGGTGATTTCGTCCCACTTCCATTCCGACACTGGCAATGGTTGTAGTAGTCCTGTAGGTACTTGTCTTTCTGCCTTCACCTGTTGACATGCTGAACATTCGGATACAAACTTAGCGACTTCACGCTTCATACCCTTCCACCAGAAGTTTTCTCTCAAGTTTCGGTACATCTTATTACTTCCCGGGTGCACTGAATATCTAGTACTATGAGCTTCTTCTAAGAGTCGTTCCTTTATGTCTTTCACATTCGATACACATAACCGATTTCCCAGTTTCAACGTTCCTTGTTCTAATACAAAACCAGGTCGTTTTTCCAAAGATATGTCATCTCTCATTTTACACAAATAAACATCGTTAAATTGTTCCTTCTTGATCTCATCAATAATATCTGGGTGTGCTACAATCGCCATCATCAAGCCATCGTTGGTCCCTGGAATCACATCCAATTCTAAGCGTTCCATTTCTTTTACCAACTCTCTTTGTTGCGTTAGCTCGTCGGCTAAATTCCTCGGCGTCTTCCGGCTTAATGCGTCGGCTACTACATTCGCCTTCCCCGGATGGTACTCAATCGAAAGATCATAATCCTTCATCAACTCCAACAATCTTCGTTGTCTCATGTTCAAGTCCCGTTGGGTGAAAATATATTTCAAACTCTTGTGGTCTGTGAATATCTCACACTTTTCTCCGTACAAATAATGTCTCCAAATCTTCAAGGCATGAATTACTGCAGCTAATTCCAGATCATGAGTCGGATAATTAATCTCATGTGTCTTCAACTGTCTAGATGCATAAGCAATCACTTTACCCCCTTGCATCAACACGCATCCCAATCCTTTGTGCAAAGCATCACTATAGATCACAAACCCCTCGGTTCCGGATGGTATTGTCAAAATAGGTGCTCTCGTCAACCGTGACTTCAATTCTTGAAAACTGTCCTCGCATTCTTGACTCCATTCAAATGTAACTCCCTTCCTCATTAACTTTGTCATAGGCAATGAAATCTTCGAGAAATTTTCAATAAAACGGCGGTAGTATCCTGCTAATCCCAAGAAACGTCAAATTTCGGATACGGAAGTCGGTCTTTGCCAATTTGAGACAGCTTCTATTTTGAGAGGATCAACTGATACTCCATTCTTGTCAATCACGTGACCAAGAAAAGTAATGCTAGGTAACCAAAATTCACATTTCTTGAATTTCCCAAATAACTGCTTCTCTCGCAATCTCTGGAGTATCAACCTCAAGTGGTTCTCGTGTTCTATCTCACTAGGTGAATAGATAAGGATATCGTCAATGAATACAATCACAAAGTCGTCCAAATAATCTTTGAATACTCGATTCATAAGGTCCATGAACGCAGCTGGTGCATTAGTAACTCCAAATGGCATAACTAAGAACTCATAGTGTCCATAACGCGTTCTGAAAGCTATTTTCTCGACATCTACAGCCTTCACTTTTAACTGATGATAACCCGATCTTAGGTCTATTTTGGAGAATACTTGTGCCCCACGAAGTTGATCAAATAAATCATCAATTCTGGGTAGTGGATACTTGTTCTTAATTGTCAACTTGTTCAATTCCCGGTAATCAACACACATACGCATGGAGCCATCTTTCTTCTTCACAAACAATACTGGAGCTCCCCAAGGTGATACACTTGGTCGAATGAAACCCTTGTCAAGTAACTCTTGCAATTGAACTTTCAGTTCCTTCAATTCTACTGGTGCCATTCTATACGGTGCTTTGGATACCGGCCTTGAGTCTGGTATAACCTCAATAGTGAACTCGACCTCTCTCTCAATAAGAACATCTGGTAGCTCATCAGGAAATACATCTGAATATTCTCGCACTATCGGAATGTCTTCTACTTTTAATTCGGTCGCCGAAACATCAGTCACTGAACATAGAAATCCTTGACATCCCTTTTTCAAAAAATTTCCTGCTCGGATAGCTGAAATCAAATATGGCGGCGGTATAACCCCACTCCCTTGAAAACAAAAGTTCCCATGTACCGGTGATCGAAAATTAACCTCTTTCCGTTCACAGTCTATTGTGGCGTGGTTAAGAGCTAACCAATCCATTCCTAGTATCACATTGAAATGGTTCACTACAATCGGTAAAAGGTCTACAGTCATCAACTTCTCACCTAATTTGATCTCACAGTTCTTATATATAGTAGATGTCACTACTGACTTACTAAGTGGCACAGCGATAGACAATTCATATCCTAGTGGCGCGGACTTAACATTCAAATGTTCAACAAAGTTATGAGATACAAACGAATGCGTAGATCCCGAATCAACGAGTATGCGTGCTAAGTGCGAACATACAAGCACCATACCTGAGACCACTGTATCAGTAGCAGCCACGTCTCCAAGGTTCATCTGGAATGATCTTCCCTGACGTTGTTCCGTCCTTTGTCCCCCATCACTAGACTGCTTAGGCTTCGAACCACTAGAAGCCATAGAACTTGCCCCTTGTTGAGAACGCTTCTTTGGGCAATCCTTCGCTCGGTGTCCCAAGGTACCACAATCAAAACACTTGAGTTGCGGATGAGTCGCAGAACTCACGATGTTTCCCCCTGTAGATCTGTTCTGAAAGTTGGTCAGAAAACATCGACCGGTGTGTGGTCGGTTGCAAAGTGAACACAACGGTATGTTACTGGGTATTCTCTTGGAATTATTAAAATCAGAACTAGAGCCTCTTGAAAATGGCCTCTTAAAAGATCCACCCTGACTTCGGTCACCACCCTCATGACTTCGCTTTCCTTGGTGATTTTGTCTCGATCTCTCTATTCCACTTTCGGCTACAAGCGCCGTCTGCTGTACTGCTGCAATAGTCAAATGCTCGTAAGTTTCTACCCTCAAACGGATATTTTCCCTTAAGCCTTCTTCAAATTTCCTTGCCCTTTCTTCCTCTCCTGGCACTGAACCTTTACCAAATCTCAACAACGCATTATACTTGGAAGTATATTCGGTTACAGTCATATCTCCCTGCTTCAAATTATCAAATTCTCTCTTCTTTGCATTGTAGGCGGCTCGCGGAAAGAACCGGCGATTGAATTCCGCCTTGAACCCTTCCCAAGTAATCGGTGCTCCCTGATCTAAAACGTTTACCCACCAGTTCTGGGCTTCACCCTTCAGTACATCGCTTGCGTTCTCAATTTTCTCCTTATCGGTCATCGGAATCGATCAAAAAATTCTCTCCATATCCATGATCCAATGTTCTGCGAGCGTTGGGTCGGGTGTCCCATGAAATTCCATCGGTTTCTTCCGAGCAAACTGTTCTGATATTGACCTCATACCCCTATTTTCAGGCGCATGTACTACAACTATCAGTTCTGGCTCCAATGGAGGTGTTGGAGGTAATCTGTCCGCTATATTTCGTATCATCTCTCCCATGTTCCCCATCATTTCAGCCATTTCATTCATTCGGCGAGTATGTGGTGATAATTCTCGTTCTTCGTCACTCATGATTATAGTCCTGTAGTTCTCAATGCATAAACACTATGCATGTACAACAATAACAATAGTATGTATGCAAAACAACATCCATATGCATCAAACATCTCTAAGATGCATGAATGCAATTGAAAACATGTGGCAATTCACTCAACACTCCACTCGTCGTCGAACGTTCCCAAAGTTTTGTTACCTCTAGCTCTGATACCAATAAATGTCACGACCCATCCCACTACGCGTGGAAATAGGACACGTGGCACGCCACCAAGGCTCATCCAAACATCATCTAATAATACGCAGCAGAAAGAACTTCTATAAAACAACCCTGGTAGTTTAAAACTTAGGAAACGTTCCCCTCCGTGTTGTAAAATACATTGAAATTAGAGTCATAAAAAGTTTTGGCCAAGTGAAAACGCATTCAAAAGAAAATAGTTTTGAAAACAGAGGTTCAGTCGACTGCCCCGTCGACTGCACCAGGGTCCAGTCGACTGCTCCGTCGACTGTGTTAAGAAGAACCCAATATACATCATATAGCAAAGAGGTCCAGTCGACTGATCTGGGGATCCAGTCGACTGCTTTTCAATCAATGGAAGCAGTAGCTAAAATAAACAGTGTTCAGTCGACTGTCCAAGGGTCCAGTCGACTGCTTCTCTATTATTCCCTTACAGTATCTCAATCCCACGAGGTCCAGTCGACTGATCTGGGGCCCAGTCGACTGCTCCCCTGCTGACAGCCCTGTATTGAAATATTAACCACTCATGCCTCTCAACACCCACAATAGGTACAACCATAACTGATTTCAACATATTAAAACATAACTACTGACGTTCAATTACAATATTACAATACTGCGAAACTAATCTATGGATCTATTACAACATATTACCAAATCTTACACAAGTTTAGGATTTAAAACAAAACAATTACAAGTGTAATTCCCCCGGCGTTCATCGGCCTCACTCATCGCGCTTCTTCTTGTCTTTCTTCTTACCTACAATGGAGTACATCTCCACTGCTCAGCTATATGCTGAGCGTACAATTCTAAAAGTATGCTTATATGACAATTCATGGTTTAAGCATCTAAAACACATAGAAATAGTCTCTAGGGTGAGTGGTACGCATTCATCCGGTTGATGCCGTAGGAGGCCCACCTCTCCCACGCATCTCGTACACTGGTTGGGCCTTCCTCCATACCAGGTACCGTGTACTGGTTGGGCCCACCTCCAATCCATACACAACCACAAATTCCAATTCCAACAATATCACAATCCTCAAGGTTCGAGGAGCTTACTCCGAATGAATTTGCACCAAACTCCCCTTTGACCCAAGTAGACACATAACATGCTCACATAAACAGTTATACGTGCTTTTATCATAATTTCACGTGCATAATTAACGGGCCTAACTATTACATGAATTTCGCCCGGATCCAAGAATATCAAAAGTGATGTCCAAAACATGAAAATCCATATATTTCATAGATCTAGAATTCATACCTCGTGCGAATCTCTTCAAACTTTGAAGGATCGTCTAGGGGGCTAAATAATCGTCGGATTTCGAATTTGGTACGATTCCTACAAGTTTTACCTGATTTTTCCCAAAAGTCCAAAATTAAGATTTTACAAAAACTTGGCCAAACACGGCCTAAGTGGTATCAAAACGTAGATCTTACCTCCACGAGTTCAAATCTGAAATCTGGAGAAAAACTGACGGACGAACGGTCGTCGTTTGTCGTCGCAAAGCCCGAGGCAACAAAATCTCCCTTCTCTCTCCTCTCTCTAGATATTTAGGAGTTGTGGATGAGATTTGAAATCTCATACTCATCTATATATAGAAAAACTCTTTGGAAATTACGTTTACCTCCCCACAAGTTTCTCAAACTTCTAATTAGCTCTCGAAACTTCGCACACGTTCATTTTATAACTTTACAAGTGAAAACTATAAATTTCAAAAGTTTTCGACTAGGTTTCGTTTGGGTCCAAAATAACGTCCGAAAACTATATTCTGTGGGAATCTCTACACAACATACCCTTTTCAATTAACGTGACACTCACATTCTCACCACAGTTCTCAAATCGATATATAACAATATCAAAGATTACCACAATTTACCAATACAGGTAAAATTACTATTCACAAAATACCAGATAAAGTCATATAACATTTAAGTCATATAAATGTCATTTAATCATGCCAATGCAACAGGCGTTACCAAGTCTTCGTGTCTCCACTAGACACCTCACCGTTGACTCACGTCAACTCAACTCAATCAAATTATTAATAACATAAATGATTCCACAAATCTCAATTTATGCATGTTTTAAAACCATGAAATTCTGGAACGGGTGTGACAAAAACCATCCAAGAAGAAGTTCAAAACTTTCCATAACACTTGATTGTTGCTGAAACTTGTTCCAAAACGTTCGCGACTCTTACCAGAACTTGCCGGAATGGTTCAAACCCAACCACATACACAAATTCCAAGTTAGCGCATAAGAAATTACATAAGTTACCTAAGTTTAACTCCAAGCCAATAGCTACCTATTTATTACAACATAAGTTTTTGAACCTCAAAACAACAAGGCGCATATTTAACAAGGCTATATACATATGTAATAAGCCCAAGACTTGCCCCAACCCCTAAGCTCATTTCACCTCCTCTCCAAGCCTTGCTCTGTACCTACGGTGGTTATTATGTACCACAGTTGAAAAGGAAAAAGGTTTTTTTTAAGCATTACACTTAGTAAATAAACTAACATGCATTGGGTGTCATGAACATGTATAATGCAACAATTTAAGCACATAAGCATATGTAATCGCAAAATTCATGGGTTAATGGTTCATTCAGACAGGAAGACCACTTCCTTGGCCGCGTGATCATTTCTATTCCTTGGACTTCCGTATTTATCGGATTCTTCCTCTTCTTCTTCCTTATTACTCCCAACAATGAACCATTACTCCCAATTATTTATTGACCACTTAACAAATAAGCACATAGCTACATAAACATGATAAATTTATACCAAAGTAACATAAAGTTCTAGTATTTAGCATGAATTCAACCATAACTTCAAGAATTGTCATCTTCTAACTATCAATTGCAGCACAAGACATGTACCACATCAAGCTTAAGTTAAAAAACTCACCTTTCACAGATTTTACCCCAAATAAGCTAGAAATGCAGAATTTCTTTAACAATTCTTGCTCAATTCTCTCTCCGAAATAAATCCTACAAGAATTTGGCAACCACGTGTCACCGATTAGGGTAAGCTACCAAAATTACGATGATTAAAACATAAATTAAAGATATAGAAACGATCATCTTACCACCACGAGTTTAAATATGGCTTTGGTTTGCGAATTGGACGAACGGCGGTGACGACATAGCGAATTATTGACGTCGGTGATGAGTTCGTCTTTCTCTCTCGGTGAGCTTTCTCTTTTTTTTTTTGTTTAATTTTCTGTAAATGAGACTAATCTCATGCTTTGACACACACCCCCAAGCATAAGCATGCATGAGGTGTCATCATCCCATTTTCTCCTCTTTTCGGAATTTCTTAAGTTCTTATTATAAAATTCTCCAAACATTCCATTAACTACCCAATCATTTAATGAGTTTGTCTAAGTTTCGTATGGGTCCCAATGTGGGTCCCACATATTTTGTGAAGCTGGTATCGCACCTACTAATTTTGAATCATTTTCATTTATACCCTTATTTGGGTATTCAATCTAATACCAAATGCTAACACATATGTCATCATAAAATATGAAAGCATTTAAACAAATATTCATTTAATTATTTAAATGCATTTAATCGTGTAAAAATGCAAATTTATTACTTCACCCTTCATTAGTTCCCACTTCAGTACCTGTCCCACCTCACAAGGGACTTTTTCAAATGGTGTTCTTCTCTGAACACTTTTCATAAAAAAGAGTCTAAAGCCTCCCCTTAACTCATTTTATACACTAATTATATAAATTAATGCATATTAACATAATAATTAACCATTTTTTCAAGTACGGGTGTTACAGTTTTAAAATGTGCTCAAAACTATGGTGAAACAGTGTTAAAATTTGACCACTTTTGAACAATGGTAAAATTACATCACTGTTTTAAAATGTGCTCAAAACAGTGATGAAATTTCACCACTTTTTAGGAACAAGGTTGTCAAGGCATGTAATTTTATTATTATTTTCCTCAAAGCATAACAACAATATTAATAGTTTTGTAGCTCTTGTCAACACGATTACAACGGTATAAATTTTACAAAAAATTGAGTTGTTCGTAGATCAAAAGTTATAGAAATTTAAAATTTAAAAACTATTTTGAAATGAAATTTTACCTGATACAACCACTCACAAAATGTGAGTGGCTGTGAAAGCTGGCGCACACGTGGCGCTTGCGTGTGGCCTTGATGGGCAATTGGATTCTTACCGTTTAATTTTAAAATTGCTAGGGTGTGGCATGCATGTGGCGAGTTGGGCACCTAAGGAGTGTTTTTCTATCCAAAAAGAAAAGAAAGGAAAAGAAAAAACTGAGGGACTTAAACCAATAGATTTTTTAAAGTTGTCCTTAAACCAATATATTGACAATAGAATGCCCTTATATCTAATAAACCCATGATATTTTTTTTTTTGGTAAAATGCATTTTGTACCCTCGAACTATACTGGTTTGGCACGATAGTCTCAAATTTTTTTTTTTTTTGCATTTTGGTCCCTCAACTAATATTTTGTTGCAGTTTGTTCCCTCCGTCACTTTTAGTGATGAAAAAAGTCACTTTTAGTGACACTAAAGGTGACGAAGGGGGCAAACTCTCACAATATGTTAGTTGAGGGACCAAAATACGAAAAAAATTTGTTTAGAAACCAAAGTGTCAAGTAGGGTATAGTTTGAGGGTGCAAAATACTTTTTTTTTTTTTCTTTTGTAACTGAAAGACTACGTACAAATTTACTATGTGAGATTTTTTGCACTATTTGAGAGTTGAAGGGTTTGGTGTTTGTAATTTTATTTCATATTATAATCATTTCGCGTATAATTTATCACAATGAGTTCTCTAATTATATAGAGTAATATTATGATTCTCAAATCTTGTATTCTAAATTATTTTTAAACACGTGTGGTTGGAGTTTGGGGTTGAACAAAAGTAATAAAAATAATTTAGGTTGATTAAGAAAGAATAGCCGTTTTGTTTTTTGTTTTTTTTTTTTTCTTTAATTTGGGGTGCTAGAAGACAAATATATGTATATATCTACTATACTATACAAACGAATAAATAAGCACGTCAAAAATTATGAACTTCCTCTTTTGCCCTTTACAACACCATAATTACCCATATATCTATCTATACATCGTAAGGATATATTGATTTATCTGAGGGTAAATCTGTCATTTTGGACAAATAATTACATTCAAGTCAGCTTTTGAAATTTTATTTAATATAATAATGAGGTTTTAATCAACAATCTTGTGTCTAATTACATTTGGGTCAACAAGTTTTGGGATATTTATTATTGACTTCAAAAAAAGTCAACAAAAGTGACTATTTTGGTGGCTATTTAGGAATTGATTACTAATATTTATAATTTGGTCAACTTCTTCTCTCAAATGAGGTTTCAATCAACAATTTGTGTCTAATTACATTTGGGTCAATATTTTTTGGGATATTTATTATTCACTTCATAAATTTTTTTAAAAAAGTGGCTATTTTAGTGGTTATTTAGGAATTGGTCACTAATATTTACAATTTGCTCAACTTCTTTCAAATTTAGGATTCATATATTGTAATATGTGTAATTGCATTTAGGTCAGCAAGTTTTGGGATATTTATTTTTCACTTTAAAAAAGTTTTAAAAAGTGACTATTTTAGTAGCTATTTAGGAATTGGTCACTAATTTCACATTTTGGTCAACTTCTTCTCTAATATTTATGTTCTGGAATATTTAAAATGTCAAATAAAGTGGCTATTTTAGTAGCTACTATGAATTGGTCACTAATATTTACATCTTGGTCAACTTCTTCCCTCAAATTCAGGATTTATAGATTGTATTCGAATATCAATTAAGGCCTACAAACACATTCATGGCCTTTTTTTTTTTGTTGAGGAAATACCCTACTTGTGTCATATATTTTTAGTGGCGCTTTATTAGGTACCTTTACTACTCATTTATAAGATAGTCAGAATTATCAACTTCTTCTGTGAGAAGAGTTTTAGATTAAATAGTTACATTTACAGTTTCCTATTTAACTGTTTTAACATCTTATTATACACTTTTAACAACCACTTTAACCACATGAAACGACACAATTAAATTCCCTGCGTAACGCGTAGGGCTCCAACTAGTATATATATATATATATATATGGGAATCACACATTTACAACTACATTGCACCCCACACTAAGGCATTAGTTTCTCTCCTGCCCTCCTTATTAAAAGTTGTCCTATTGTCACATTTGATAGGGAATATTTGAGATACAAAATTTGAATAGCATAGTCGTACTCGAAAAAAATATAATTAGACAAAAACGTTAAATTTGCTAATTTATAATTGGGTCAATTATACTTTATACCCTTATAATTTGTTGTAATTTCACTTTGGTCCCTGTAGTTTTAATTTTGTTACTTTGATCCTTATAGTTTCAGTATTGGTTCACTGAAGTCATGCTAATTTCGTTCATTTTTTGACAGGAATAAGTTATATGATACACATTTGAGGTAAATTTATTTAGAGAAATTACACTTTACACACCTATATTGAACCTAAATTTTTCAAAAATTGAGGAAAATTTTCATGAATGGACTGCATTGAACCTAAAATAAAACTGTAAGGACTAAAATGACAAAATTAAAAATACAATGATAAAAATAAAATTGCACCCAAATTATAAGAGTGTTAATTGTAATTTACCCTTTGTAAATTAACCTGGTTTTGAGATTAAAATAATAATATATTGACTTTCATATATCGAATGAATCCAAAAAAAATACTAGAGAGAGATTCTCAAATGGGTAAGTCCAAGAAGAGCCGAAAAAATATTGGGATGCTTTGTCCTTTAGTTCTTTCCAATCAAACATGGGTATGGACATGCCGACACGTGTGACAGAATAATATTATGTTGATATGACATACGAGGATGTCATATTTTTTATATATAAAAAAAGGGTACTATTAGACTCACGAATAATACATTTTTTTTTTCATACAGAGTTTTAAATGTGTGTACCATATACTGTATAAGTGGGACACAAAAAAATGTAAAAAATTTAAATAACACAAAGTACAAGTATTTAAAGTTGTGTGTGGAAAAAGTGTGTGGTTCACTGTCTGAGTCTAGTATTTTTCATAAAAATAATAATAATAATAGATAAATAAATTATTGTTCAATTTTAGGTCCATTTCTTATGTTTCTCAAAAAGGTAAAGCTATTGTTATCTACATGAAGTTCAATTCACCGAATACTATTGTTTGATATTAAAAAAATGAAGAGAGAGTGATACAGTTGCACAAAGAGAGACTTGAGAGACTAATGTCAAGAAAATAAACGTGAGAAAATAGTGATGTAATACTTGACGAAATCAGCTCCAATAGGCTTTAAGGTGTAAAAAACTGACTAAAGTGTAGCATTTCGATTGCACATACACTGACATTTTAGGAATCTCAATTATTTCCCTTATTTTTTAATTTTAGTGTCAAATTTCCTAAATTTTTCTAACGATTTGTCAAAGAGAAGCAGGAATCTAATACTAAGATTAAAATATAAGAAACGTAAATGAAAATATTACTGAAATGTAAGGAAATGTAGGAATCAAACAAAGCATAAGAGTGCATACCACTTGCATCAAATAATAATTGTATATAAAGACCTGACAATTTCTTTGAAAAAGTCTATGGTACATACCAGTGCTTTAAGATGCATCATAAATCTGGTCAGGCAATTATGGAGTTAAAATGTTGTAATGGTGGGTAGCAGATATATATTTGCCCTAGTTTGGGAGGCTGATAGTTCAAGACTTAAGCGATAGATGATTGAAGTTTGTTCCTAGTTTGGAGGAGGAGTGGCAAAGATTAGGCGAATGAGGCGATCAAAAAAGAGTTTTCTTCCATGTTCTTTAAAATGTCCCGTCGTGTCGGTAATGTTTCTGAATCTAATAATTGCAAAACAAATATAAGACTCGCATTTATCGCATCTGATACGTGTCAGGCAAGTGTCGATGTCTTATACGTGTCGGATACGGTTACAGGAGGAGTGTGGGTGCTTCCTAGGTTCTCTCTACTTGGCTATAAATTCTCAAACCCTCAACAACAATCCTCATCGTGAGTAGTCAGTTTTGGTTAGTGCCTGTCTTTGTTGTCTAATTCTATCTTCTGGATTTTAATTTTTAACCTCTGTTCTTTTCGAAAAAAGTCATTTAGCTCACACATTGTGGAAACAGAATCCTCTGTTTCTTCTCTCTCTAAAAAAACCTTCAAAATCTTCACCAACTAACACTCAAATTGTGATTTTCTCAAAATGGGGTTTTGAATTTGGTTCTTATTTTGAATTTTTTTTTTCTTTTTTTGGAATTGTACAGTCGTAGAGAGAGATTAATGACTACCCAGACAGTGGTGGTTTCGGATGCGAATTCAAAGATTGGGATGGCAATAATGCTGACCGTTTCTAACTCTTCCCCATTCTCGCCGGTGGTTGCAAAGCCGCCGCCGGCACCTGGTGGGTACGTCGCCGTTTCGAGGAAGAAGTTGTTGAAGAGACTTGAAACAAGTGGAGGTGGGGCCATAATCAATGCTTTGGTTGATTCGATGAGAGCGTCTTCTCCAACTCACATATCTTCTGTTTCTCTCTCTGAAACTGAAGACAACTCTTCTTGGATTGTATGTCACATTTTAATATATAAATATATATATATATACGTGTATATATTTGTGATTGTTTGTCTATTTATGTTTGTGTATATATTGTTGTTGTTGTATTGTTGTGAAAATAGATTCGACATCCCTCGGCGTTAGGCATGTTTGAGAAGATAACAAATGGTTCAAAAGGGAAGCAAATAGTTGTGTTTCTTGATTATGATGGTACTTTGTCTCCGATTGTTAAAAACCCTGATCTAGCTTTCATGACCAATGAGGTTCGATTATTGTATGTGTATATATTTATGTGTGTGTGTGTGTGTATTTATGTATATATGTATATATTATTAATCTACTCTTTTGTTTGGTTTAATTTCCCGGTTGATATATATTGTAAGCATTCTTCTCTCTCTCTCTCTCTCTCTCTCTCTCTCCTTTTCTTTGGTATGGTTTTAACTTTTGTATATCAGATGAGAGATGCAGTAAGGAATGTCTCGAAGCATTTCCCTACAGCCATAGTCAGCGGAAGGTGCAGAGCCAAGGTACATTTTGTATGATACATTGATATACACATATTACTGAATATATATATATATATATATATATTGCTGCTGTTGTTTTTTGTTTTGTTTCTTTAATTGCAGATCCCAAAAAGAACCATTACAAACACTCATAAATAATTGAAAAACATATTAGCAATTAAGCAACACAACTTGTTTTTAGACGGGTCAAACTTTCCCAATCTCTGATGAAACTATCTGTAGCGTAATTCGAGACTAAGCTGGTTGAGGAAGGAAGCTATCAACATGATCCATAACATAGATCACCCAAAACTTACCGTGACTAAAGGACCCTACCAAAAAACTAGATCTGACAAAACAATATCGGATCTGATGGAGATAGTGATGAATTTGCATGAGTAAACCAACAGATCTGAAAGAAAAAATGTGTATTTGCAAAAAGGAGTAACCAAATCTAAGTGTAGAACGAGGAGTACAAAGAGATCTAGAGTAGAACTCAAACCAAATTAAATAAAAATAATAATTAAAAAAAACCCTAAATAAAAGGGACAACAAATCTATCATAAGATGGATAACACCTTCCTAGAGATGGACAACTTAAAAAACCAAGGTCTCTCCCATGAAGGGAGCTAGAGCTCCTGGAAAAGGCATTGACAAATAGGCTTTTAGAGAGAGGTTAGAGTTTTTTCTTTGATCTCTTGTATTGGCTTTGATAGATATACATTGTTGTTGAACTAAGGGTGCGTTTGATAAAACTGAAAATTAAGTACTGAAAATTAAGTGCTGAATTTAAGTGCTAAAAATTTTAAGTGATTTGTATTGGCAAAACTAAAAACAGTGTTTCAAAAACTAAAATAGACTGCATTCAGTGATTATTTTCAGTAGAAAATTTTCACTTAATATTTTCAGTAAATTTTCTATCACTTTTTCAATTATGTGGTATATTATCAAATGCACTGAAAAGAATTAAGTGTTGAAAATTATCATTTTCACCACTTAATTGGTTATCAAACACACCTTAAGTATTTCATTGTATAAGTTAATTCTCTATCTATATATATATATATTAATAAAAGAGTTATTTAATTTACAGCCACCTAAAAAACACAATAGATGGGTTAATTATTCAATGAATCCGTTACACCACGACGTTATGCCGAAAATGTGTGACTTTCCAAGATCACGTGACCATTACTATTTGGTGGACATGACAAATAGTAAAGCAAGTCACCTCCCCACTATTTTTAGGACCCAAAAACTCCCTAATTGTAATTTCTACCTATTTTTAAAGGCCACATGTCCCCTATAATTGACGGACTCAATGAATAACTTCTCATCCAATGACAGACAATTAACACAAATTTAGATTTATAATTTTAAAATTTCTATTAACACGTGATCAACATGCTAATAATGATCGATTTGTGCAGGTTTTCAAATTTGTTAGATTATCAGAGCTGTACTATGCCGGCAGCCATGGCATGGACATCAAGGGACCAACCAAAGATTGCAAATACAAAAAGGTGACTATTGATGTACTAACATAATAAATTGATTAAACTAATATGAGATGAGTCCAATAATCTATATCAGATTTTAAAAACTATCTCACTAGTGGAGAGGCAACAAAGGAAACTTCATCGTAACGGAGGTTTACAAAGTGCGTTATGAAAATCACAACTGGGATTCGAACCTGAGAACTTCCACAGAGAACTTTATACAATTAGTGTTGAGTCATCAATTATTTCAAAAGCTTAACTGATGACTTTAACATAGTTTATTTGAACCACTTCATTTTTTGGTTACTTTAATCTTTTGTATTATTCCAGGGTAATAAAGATGTTCTATTTCAACCGGCCAAAGAATTTTTACCCATGATCAATGAGGTTTGTTTTCTCTTACTTGGAAGTACTAAGAAATGTATCATCCAAAAAAGCACTAAGAAAAGAAGAAAGTGTAAAATGATGGAAAAAAGAAATATATGCATCAATGTTTAATATTTTCAGGTATACAAAACTTTATTAGAGAAGACTAAATCCACCCCAGGAGCTAAGGTGGAAAACAACAAGTTCTGCATTTCTGTTCACTTTCGCTGTGTTGATGAAAAGGTACAATCATAAGCAGATGTTCATATGGAAAACTTCTATGATACATTTATAGTGGTTTAGTTGTATCATATAATTGTGTGATTTTTGGTCCCAAAATATTGTAATATGGTCCCAATGTGTTGTACTTAGGTCACCAAATGTTTGACATTTTGAAAATTAATTTGGTTTTAAAATCTAAGTAATTTTTAAAATTACATGTTGAGACCAAATTATTACTTTTTAATACCAATTTTGGATTTTATGATACAGCCAATAGCACTATGACTATATCATAGAAGTCCCTGTTCATATATATATATATATATATATTGGTGTCAAAGAAACCCCACTATCCAGGCCATTGTCGGTTAATTCCACAGAGAGCAGAATCACCCAAAAATCACACTCCAAGTTTACTGCTCAGTCGGTCAGTCCAATGGCCTGGGGACGGATCTAATATAGGCTGAGGCAGCCTAAGGGGACTTGACTCAAGTACCTCTTTGATTTTTGAAATTTTATATATAAGTTTTAAAAATACATATTTTTTTATATTTATTTAAGCCTCTGTCTCAAATTTAAAATTTTTCTATTTTACACTTAGGCTCCCTTTTCAAGTATGAAAAACACAACTTCTTAATCTCAATTTGTAGTGATAATGTGTCATTTTATCAAACATTTGGTGTCAATCAGTATTAACTTTTCTAATTCTTTCATCCATCCAAAAAAATTTGTGAATAGACCCATAAACTCGTTACCCCTTTCACCCAACCAAGCCCCCTCAACTCCAAATTTGTAGATCCATCCTTGATTATTATGGCCTGCTCTTTGTTTACCACTAAGCCACCGGGTTCAATTGGGAATTTTCATTCCCAAAAAAAGAAAAAAAAAAACCATCTGTTAATTCCATTTTTTTTCTTCTCTTTTTTTATTATCTATTATTGATTTTATTTTTTTAATTCATATCAGAATTGGACTGCATTAGCAGAGGAAGTTAGATCAGTCCTGAATGAGTATCCAAAGCTTAAACTGACTCAAGGGAGGAAGGTACTAGTAGTAGTATTCATTTTTCGATTTCCTGATCATGCTTAAAAGGAATAACTGTTAAAACAAATATCACTTGATTTATTAATAAATTTGGTCATGGTTTTAGTAAGTTATATATATGTTGGCACAGCCGCACATGCCTAACCATTAGGTTTTTGACACAGGTTTTAGAGATCCGCCCAACCATCCAATGGGACAAGGGGAAGGCCCTTGAATTCTTGTTAGGGTCACTAGGTGAGTTTCCACTCAGATATATATATATATATATATAGTCTGGATCTTAAGCGTACTTAAAAAAAAAAAAAAAGACTTAAGAGACAAACTATGTCAACAACAGGACTACAAGAAATGCTCACATACTATATATTTTAAAGTTTTTATTTCCAAAATGGACAAAAAAAACATGAATAACTTTGGTGTACTAACTCGTTATTAAATTACTTTAGTACCTCATTTTAATAAAGAGAGAGACCTTTTTGTTCATTTAAAAATGAACACAATATTGCTATTAGCCTATTACTCTACTCCATTGAAGGTCTTAAATTATGAACTAATTCTGTTTTTAATTGGTCATCTGTTTTTAGGCTATGCAACTTCTAATGATGTTTTGCCAATCTACATTGGAGATGATAGAACTGATGAAGACGCATTCAAGGTATCTTTCTTGTTTTGTATTAGATTTAATTACTCCTTTTATTTTATTTTCTCACAAAGCAAGTCATTTTGAATGTATTTATTAACAATGTTAATTAGGTACTGCGTAATAGAGGACAAGGGTTTGGAATCCTTGTGTCAAAAGTTCCAAAGGAAACAATTGCTTCTTATTCTTTGCAAGAACCCTCCGAGGCAAGAACATTAATACCCTATTTTCTGTTCTTTAATTCTTTTTTTTTTTCTTCTTCTTTTTCTTCTTCTTTTTTTTTTTCTTTTTTTTTTTTTGAGAAATTCGGTAAAAAAAAATTCATCATATTGGATTATTTGAGTTTAAAAGGACAACTTGTTTTTAATTTCGGTCAAAAGTCCCTGATTAGTAAACTTTAATCAAATCAAATCTTTAATTTAAAAAATTTCACCTAATTTAGTTACGGAGTATGTGATTGTTGAGGGATTTTTTACTAAAAAAAAAGGGTTGGACCTAAGACAAAAAAGTATATTTTATAGGACTTTTGACTAATTTCCCCTTTTTTCGCTTTTGCTTATTGGATTTGTTATTGTTCATTTTTTTTTTTTTATAGGTTATGCAATTTTTGCAACGATTGGTGGAGTGGAAACAATCCTTATCCCTTAAAATTCTGTTGGGAATGGGTTGAATTTTATGTAATTTATCCTTTTTCCCTTCTTTTTTTTGGGTGTGTGTGTGTATTTGATCAAGTCAAAATGTAAACTGATGATTTTGTAATTTCAAATATATTGGACCAGAATTACATGATGAATATATATAAGAGTAATGCCACACACACTCTGAAAAGCACACCAAAATGCACAACCTTGCTTAAAAATGTTAGACTTTGTGCTGAAATTGTGTGTGTAGACTTTTCAGCACAAGGTCTAACCTTTTTAAGCAAGGTTGTGTATTTTAACGTGCTTTTCAGAGTATGTGTAGCATTGTTGTATATATAAATATATTGGACCAGAATTACAGTATACAAGATTTCAATGCACACTCTTTTTGTGTCCTATGCACACGTGCAAAAGAACGTATAAACATGCAAGTGTACAATTTGAGAGTGCATGTGTGGGGGGCTAAATATCTCAATGAAATGTTGCCATATTAATACCGTGTGGTCAACACAAAGCATTTTTTGAGAGGAGAAGTGTCAGGCACACATCCCAAATCACACTATATGCTTTAAATGCATGTACTCTGTGCTGTTTGAATTTTTCACACTTTTATGTGCACCACTTACACAACACAGGGTACATATATTTAAAGCAAGAGTGTGATTTGAGGTATGGTTTAGAGTGTGTGCCTAACATTATTATTTTGAGAGAATATAGACGTGGAATAATGTGGAACATGCCAGCAAAAACATTTTAAGACAATATAAGCATAAAATAAATTAACCTTCGACATGGGTGGACGTATAATTCGAAAGGTAGCAGGAGCAGATAGATGTGGAATATATAATCTGTAAATTTGTTTTAATGTTAGATTTGAATTTTTTTTAAATATGGGTACTCCGTCAATAGATATGCCTTGACCTCAGGCAAACTTTTTATAGCTTTTGATGGAAATTTGATTGAAAACGTACTGCACCTCAAAAATGCGTAAAACATAATTAAATCGAGTCTCCTTCTCATTTTCTGCTTCATTTTCGTCGAGATTATATTGATTTGATAAAAAAGCTTCTTTAATACTCCTTTCATTTCAAAATAAATGTTCACTTTCTCTTTTTTTTTTTTTTTTTTTTTGGATATTTCAAAATAAGTGTCCACTTTAAAAGTCAATTTTAATTTTTGTAGGAGAAACATCATTTTCTAGGAGAGTGGGAAAAAGAAAATGAGTAAAAAGTCAATATCACATCAAAGATAAAATGGAAAAGTGGAAAAATAAAGGACAAAAGAAATTAATATAATACACATTTCTTAAACATTGTGTATATTATGATCAGTGGACACTTATTTTGGAACGGGGAGAGTAGCATTTTATAATACAATATGGACTTTAACAATGATATGTAAATGGGTAATATTTGGGAAACAAACACTTTACACAAACACTTACAAACACATTATATCTCTTTAATGGATGGTATTGTAGGGTTCACTGAAATTATCTCCACCCTACAATATCACCCAAGAGAGAAATTGAATGCGTTTGTACGTATTTGTGTAAAATATTTGTACCCCTAATATTATTGTATGTAAAAACAGGTCTTTTGTGAATAATATAATTAGTTCTTGTAATTCTCAAACAGCTCGAGGTACTATATATGTACAGCACAAGTCATCCTTTTGGGAATTTTGGCAGTAGCACATGATGTCGACACAAGAGACATAAAGGTTCTGTCAAAAAAAAAAAAAAAAAAGTTGTCCCCCCAAGAAAAGATTAAAAAAAAAACCCCCGTAGATATTGAGGACTTGTAGTATTTAGCACAATTCATCGACTCCCTAAACCATTAGTATGTGTACCTTTTTTTTTTATTTTTTCCCTAACAGCATTATTATTTGTACACTTTGTTAAGCATCTTATCTTTAATCTGACTCCCCATCTCTGTGTTTTAGTTATTAGTTAGGAAATTAGCTTCTAACATGAATGACTAGTTGATCGTTAGTTTTTTGTTAAAACATTTTTAGATGAGGGCAAGTCTATAAAATAATATCAAATTTTTATTTAACAGTACTTAAAGATGTCTTTTTATATAAAACGCTGCTTATTATATTATTACCCAAGCTACTTTCTATATCTTACCCAAGCTATTATAATAATAATAATAATAATAATAATAATAATAATAATAGAGACTCGGAGACAGCGGGACTCGGAGGCATAGGAAATGAATTACATTTTTGTGTTAATGTCAAGGTTTATATTTGATTAAAACGACTTTAACCAAGCATCGAATTGCTAGAAAGTTCAAATCATTTCCTTCTTGAATGATTGTGATTGCCACTTTGAATATTATAATGTCCATGTTGATGCTACCTCTTCTCGAACTACATAAGTTTTTTTGGCGTATTGTTTGGAAAATGATGGTTTTTCCTACTTATCGAAGAAAATTTTATTTTGGTACACAATCCAAATGCGAATAATGTTATGAATGCAAGTCTCAATCTCATAACAAAAAAAAAAAAAAAAAAAAATAATAATTTCTTCTCTCTCTAAAAAAAGTGTTGGGTCAAAACAATGTTCTACACGGATTGACTTGGTGGAAGGTGGAACCAAATGGAATTACTCTAAGCTATTTTTGGTGAATATCATCTTTGTTTAGATAGATCATCAACATGACAACAACCAAACCAATGGTGTGATCAACATGAAACACATTACCCATTATCTCATTGGTGAGTGCGTGTGTATATATTAATGATATACACATATATATGGAGGAGTGTGATACACTCGGCTGGGCTTGAGAAACAGGAAAAATTATTGTAAGATGTTTTTTATTTTTGGTATTGAGTGGGTGAGTGAGTACAAGGATTTGTGGGTTGGGGGTTATGTGAGGTAATATGTGTCTTGTATCAATTTTATTCTTAATAGTAAAGCAAAATTTCTTAGAGTAGATGTAGACAAATTTTTTCCGAACTATGTGAAATTCTCTTATGTGCTTTTATTTCTTTCCTCCTATTATTTTCTTTTCATTGTGTGCTCGTTTTATTCCGCTCCATTAAATTCCCAGCAAAAAGCTCTCTCACCCTCTTGAGTGCTCCCTATTCTTGGGGGCTCTCCTCCCATGGAAGAGCTCCTCGTTTTCACAGCTAGGGGTGGGCAAACGGTCGGTTCGGTTTCGAACCGACAAATTCGGTTCGGTTTATTCGGTTCGGTTTGAGAAATATTATACCGATAACCGACCAATTAAAAGTTCGGTTTTCTCAGTTCGGTTTCCGTAATAAAGTTCGGGTTTGGTTTTAAAGTTCGGTTTAATACTTAACCGAAATTATCTGGGACTTTTTTTATTTTTTATTTTATATATATATATGGGTTTTTTGACCCAAGTAATAACTAATTACTAATATCACTTTCATTGGCAATTTGGCATTACAATGTATGACAACTTGGCCACAAGGCCCACAACCATTGATATTTTGGCCACAAGTCCATAACATGATACCACAACAACCTGTTATTAAGCAACTAAGGTCCAAGGATTAAGCAAGCACCAGCAAGGCAGCATGCCAGCAACAGCATTGCAAAATTCAAACAAAAAAACCAAAAAACAGCATTGCAAAAAACACTAATAATAAACTAATAATAAACTAATAGTCATCACTCATCAGTCAAAAAACACTAATAATAAACTAATAATAAACTAATAGTCATCACTCATCAGTCACCACCGCTGTCCATACTCCACACCATATTTCAAGTGATTAACTAATAGCCACCACCACACTACCTGCTAATAGTCACAACCACAATAATCATTATCCTTGTCCATGGACCATGATGAAACTATGAAAGTGAAAAAAAAAAAAAAAAAAAAACCCAACAAAGTTCAACAAGAAGATAAAACATTATACAATCCATGAATCCACCACCACTCACCACAACCCATTAAACATTATACATGATTCAAATATAGAAAAACAAAGTCTGAATTCTGAAACTAAATTCCCCACTCCACATTTCACGCATACGCAATCGGTGTCGGCTACCACATTGTGAAGAATGCTCGCTAATCACCAATGACTGAATTACTTTAAAGATCTACAATGTTTGAGTCATTTGCAATCTTCAACAACTCTACAAAATGAAAAAAAATAAATAAATAAATAAAAAGATAAGATATGACAACAAATTTAATTAGCGAATAAGTTATAAGTCATAACTCAGAAGTGAAAACTAAAAAGTAAATGAGTACCAACTCACCTTCCTTGACCTTCTCTAGATTATCCAAATCCTCTTCAACACTTACTGGCCGGGATCTGGGACGCAACCAATCCTGAGCACATATAATGGCCTGTACTATCCTCGGAGTCAAGGAGCTCCTAAATGCATCAAGAACACGCCCTCCAGTACTAAAAGCAGACTCAGAAGCCACTGTAGTGATAGGAACCGCCAACACGTCACGGGCAATATGTGCAAGGACAGAAAATCGAGGCGAGTTAACCTTCCACCAATTCAAGATGTCAAAGTTGTCATCATCATCCTCGGTCTCCTCACTAAGATACTTATCCAATTCCGATTTAGTATCCACATCTCTACTTTCATATTTAAACTTCTTGTACTCCTTCTTCATAAGGGTTCTCATCCTTGATGTAGGCTCAGCAATACTTGTCACACTAGATCCTCTATTTGATGTGTTCAAAATGGAAGATGTATCCTTAAGGGGTGAGTAAATTTTCTTATACTCATTAAACATGTTATGTAATTCATTTTTCATCAACCGATAGAGGTTTTGTCCCACAACTTCTCCGTACATGCTTCGAATGACAAATTCCACAAACCCTAGTTTATGTCGGGGATCTAATACCATAGCAAAAAAAATCAACAAGTTCATTTTTTTTCGGATTTCCCCAATACTTGTCATACTTATCTTTCATCTTTGTTGCCATAAGACTTAATTCTAAATCATCACTACATTGCCATTCCTTCAACAAACATAGGATCTCACTAATTTCACTGAGGAATGAATTGGATGTGACATACAAAGAGCCAGAGATCCTCACTGTTAGGTGATAAAAATGTTCTAAAAACTTAACTAAATGCCTAACATTAGCCCAATCTTCCTCACTTGGCACACCTTTTCCATCATTATTTGTTAGATCAGATTTATAATTTGGATCTTGCAAGCTATACCTATCAAAGGCCCTCTCAAACTTCTCAGCTGTATCTAACATTATATATGTAGAGTTCCACCGAGTGGGAACATCAAGGCATAATAATCTCTTACTCTCTATCTTTTCAAATTCAACACACTCTTTGAATCTTCTCAATCTAGCCGGCGATTGCCTAATAAATCTCACAGCTCCACGAACTCGAGCAACAGAATCACCCACTTCTTTGATTCCATCAACAACCACAAGATTTATAATGTGTGTCGCGCACCTCACGTGGAGATGCTTGCCACCTAACACATTTGTACCCCATGTGTCAAACCTCCGCCTCAAGTATGCAATAGCTACATCATTAGAACTAGCATTGTCAACAGTAATGGCCATAACTTTATCAATACCCCAATCAAGTAAGCATTTCTCTACTGCTATTCCTATGTCCTCACCTTTATGACTTCGAATTGGACAGAAATTAATAATTTTTTTGTGCAAAGTCCAATTATTATCAATAAAGTGTGCTGTGAGAACCATGTAGTTGATTCTTTGCAAAGATGACCACGTATCAATAGTGAGACAAATCCTCATATTCGGTTCCTTCAACAAAATTTTCAATTTTGCCTTCTCTTGCAAATAAAGATCATAGCAATCTCTGTTGATAGTCCTTCATGATGGAAGACGGAAGTCGGGGGGTAGTACAATTGAAACAAATCGTTTAAACCCGGACCGCTCAACAAAACTAAACGGGAGCTCATCAGTAATTAACATCTCACTGAGTGCCTTCCTAGCAGCCGCACACTCAAATCTCCAAGTGCCCATTACTCCCCCAGTTTCACTACCCCCTGATTGTTGAAACCCAGTTAATTTTGTTTGACTAAGGTCATGATTGTATGGGTTTGCCTTACAACTGTTCATGTGACTTTTCATTGAAGCGGTCCCACAGGTTTTTGAATCAGCCATATATGGTTTATCACAATAGTTACACTTAGCTTTCTTAACACCATGCTCATCAGTGAACTTAGTAAAGTGGTTCCAAACCACTGATCTAGGCTTTATTTCTTTCCTTTTTTTTGTCACATTTACGGTGTCACTGTCAACTTCAACATCAACTGACTCTCTACTTTCGATGTGGTCACTTTCACTCGACATATTCGCGGTGTTACGTTACCTAAGTAAATTACGCAAAAATAAGCATGTAAGCAACTATCAAAGAGACCCCAATCAGTATTCTAACTTTCTAAATTCTAAGTAAATAAAAAAAACAACCATAAGGCATCACCATCAATTTCACCCTTTAGACTGAATAGAGTACTAATCAATGAAAAACAAGAAGCCAAAAGACTAATGTAACTAAAAAAAATAAAATCAAAGAATCAAAGATTTCTTTGTAACAACTGTGAACTGTTAGCCAAAAAGGCCCAAAACATGCCCGAATTTATTATGTCTTTTTTTTTTTTTTTTGGTTTCATATAACTAATTAGTGTTCCACAAATTCTAACTTTCTAAATTTTAAGCAAGTAATTTGTAAAGCAACCAAGCCAACCATCAGTCCATTAGTCATCACCAATTCAAAAAACTAATGTAACTAAAAAAATAATAGTAATAACAATAGCAAATTAGCAATTAGCAAAAGGCCCAAAACATGCCCTAAATCCTAATTTAATATGTATTTTTTTTTTGGTTTCATATAAATTAGATTAATTAGTCTTCCACAAATTCTTCCACAAACATGGAATTATGAAAATTATGGAATGATCTAAGTCTAACTACTCATAGTTTCATACCTTGCTCAGAGCTTTGTGTCGTCACTCGTCGGAGAGAGTGGGGGAAATAGAGACTGGAGACTGGAGAGGCTCGAGACTCCGAGAGAGAGATAGATATATATATAGAGAGAGAGATAGAGAACAGTTTGGGAAAACAAAAATAAAACCCTAGCCGCCGGCTACCGATTCTTCTTGATGGTGAATCGGTGATGATCTCCTTGAATCTTCTTGAATCAGTGAATGGTGATGCCTTGAGGTTTGGTAATGGACCTAATGGTTGATGCTTGGTGTTGGTGATGGTCCGATCATGGAGCCATTGGAGCCTTGCTGCCTTGGGGCTTGGTCCTTGCCCCTTGGAGGTGCGCCGCTGCCTTCGGATCAGATGGAGTCTTGGTCCTTGGAGATGGAGTAGAGAGTAGAGACTAGAGATTAGAAATTTGGGGAAATGAAAAACCCCTAAGTGACTAAGTAAAGTAAGTCTCCATTCTCCAAAGTCCAAAGAAACTGAAGAGTCAAAAAACTCCAAACGCACGTGTATGATGTATCAGCATATTATAATGTATAATATATTATATATGTATGAGTTAAAATTTTGAAACTTCGAAATTTCGGTTCAGTTCGGGTGACTATGAAAATTTCGAAATCCGAACTGTAGTTTTAAACTATAGTTCGGTTCTCAACCGAACCATTTTTTTGACACGATTTACCCGACCCGAACAGTGAAAAAATTTCAGTTCGGTTCGAAATTTCGGTTTGGCCCGAACAATGCCCACCCCTATTCACAGCTGCTGGTGTGCCTCTTTAGGAGGGTTTTGTCTCTTTTATGAGGGTTTTTTTTATCCCTCCTTTTGAAGGATTTTTTTTTTTCATCCCTCCTTTTTCCTACGGATAGATATGGCTACTCCTCTTCCTAATTACAGCATTACCTTCTTCAGATCTGGTGATCTCCTAGCGGAAAAATGGCATTGTCTCCATTAGAGTTGTTTAAAGGGAGACTTGTTCTAAGGTCCTAGGATTTGGTCTAAAGGACAAGCTAAGCCAAAAAACCCACACAAGGGACACAATCTAAAAAACTTTCCCTCCTAAAGTCCCCTAAAATTTTAACTTTACCTCTTAAAGTCCTCTAAAATTTTAAATTTCCCTCTAAATAGCAAAATTGCCCATGGAGCCTAGGAGACCACCACCACCATCTCTCTTCTCTCTCTCTCTAACTTTCTCTCTCCTCCTCCCTCCATAGCCACCACCAGTAGCATCTCTCTTCTTTCTCTATTCTCATCCCTCCACAGCCACCAGCATTGCGACCACCACCATTGGTTATCGCCGCCACTACCATCAGAGTCATCGCCCCACCACCATCTTTCTTCTCTCTCTAACTTTCTCTCTCTTTCTCCCTTCATAACCACCACCATCGCGACCACCACCATCGGAGCCGTTGCCATCGCTGCCATTACCACCGGAGCCATCGCCCCCATCATTGGTCAAGATCTAGATGTAGATCTAAACGTCATCTTCATCGTCATCGTCATCACCGGTAACTAATGATCTCTATCAACCACCATACAAGGCAATTTCATGATCATCGCGCATGTATCTTACCAAGTATGCAAATTAGTTGCAGAATTTTCAAAAATCAGGATAAATTTCATGTGAACAACGTTAAGTAAAATTTCACTTAAGATATCTTAAGTGAAATTTTACTCTTATTATTTTGTCAACCAAAAAAGCAATCTTCAGTCGAGATATTGGTGGATGTCGGAGTTCAGTGGAGTGGTGGGGGGGTGTCAGGAGTGGCGAGGATGGTGGTGGGATGTCAAAAAGGTGGTAGTCAAGATGTGAAATGGTGGTGGTCGCCGGAGATGGCGAGGGTGGTGGCCAGAGGTGGCAGGGGTGGTGGTCGAAGGTAGTATGGGTGGTGGTTATGGTGGCTAGGGTTTGGTTAGGGTTTGAGGATGAAGATGGGGGTATTTTAGTCTATGGACATTGGGAGGACTTATCTCCAATGTTAACTTTAAGTTGTCCTTAATCCCAATAAATTTTCTCTTAATGATCTTTTCACTAAATTTCTCTTGTTTAAAATAATAATAAATTTTTTTTTGCTAAATGCATATTTTATTTCTCATTTCTTTACTGGCTGTCTCTTATCCACCCCTTATATTATCCACCACAATTTTATCCGACTCACATAGGATAAAAAGGTGGTTGGATTTTTTTATCAACCGAATAGAATTTCCAATCCTCTAATCTGGTGAAACAAACATGACCATAAATTTTGAGAAATCCCAGACTTGACTTCAAGTGATAACAAATTAAGGTTTTCAGGTTTGGGTTTTCCAAAATCTGAAAACAGAAACTAGTTCTTATTCCTTTTTGTAAGAACGAAAATTGAAAGAAAAAAACTTTTACTCCACGCATTAGGTAGCGTCTGGTTCTAGGGTTTTCGTCCCTCTTTCCTCCTTCTCCAGCCATCTTTCTTCTCATCTCCGCTGTTACTATCTCCAAGTGATCTTCTCCTTTAACTCCATCAATCTTTCTCTGGATTTTATTCCACCCTCTCTTCCTTTTTCCTTTGGGCCCCAATTTGATTTGTTAGTTTCTTTGCCAGCACCGCTGTGTCTGAGTCTCGATTTCAGTTTCTTTTCGAGTCAACCTATTTTTCTGATGATAGAGATTATCAGTTTGGTTGGTAATTTGTTTGAGGTTAATCTAATTCTATATATTTTTATCTCTTATACGGTGCCAAAAATTGATCGCGTCAGAATCAAGATATTAAAGTATGCTTATTTATGCTTTACTTTCAAAAGATTTGTAGTGTGGAAAGTAAAGGTCGAACCCACAGAGATTGTTAATTTTTAATTTAATTAATAAAATATAATCTATTTAGTTATAAGAAAATCGGAAGTTTGATTGATTTGAAATTTGATTATTACTACTACTTTAAACTATGAATTAAACTAAGAAATTATGGAAATAAAATCTAAAATTAAATCTAAGTAAACTTGTGTACGAATTCAAAGTTGATTTAAATATGTGGAGATGGGATCTAGGATTACAAATCCACCACTAACTATGCATTGGGGATCTATACTTCTTATTCTAAGTTCTATGTTTGGATAGTTATGACCTATTATAGCTACAAGCCCAATAGTATCGTCAAGAAGATATCGTTAGTTTAATCTAAACATAATCCATCTACGGTTCACATGAATTATCTACGTATAACTAGGGTGTAGCATAACTCATCTTTCCTAAGCATGGATTATAAAAGATATAAACAACATAATCACATAAGCACCATTGTATATAAATACTCCTATCAATCACAGAAATCAAGGACTATTGAGTTCAATAAGCATAAGGAAAAATCTAAGACAAGAATAGATCCAAAATACTCTTGATTATTAACATTAAAAACTGATTATATAAAATCCACCAACATACAATCACTATCCCAAACCATAAAATCTTAAAATAGAAAAGCATAGAATCCCCCTTTACATAGCTAGGGTTTCATTGAAACCCTAGATTATGAGTTTAGTTGCTCATGATGGGTGAAAGCATGAAGATTGAGTTGATGGAAGCCATTAGAAACCTTCAAGCTTGCTCTTCTCCTTCCTCTTGCCTTCAATAAATGTATGTGAATAGATCTCTAGGTGTGTAACCCTTAAAAATCATAAAAACTAAGAATATATAGAGTTTACAAGAGCTTTTTCAAGCTATCCTCCCCCGAAATGGATTAAAACAGGTGTTATTTACAATCGGGACGTCTTCAAGTAGTTTCGTTCGCACAGGGCTCTTCAGAATATTGAAATACGTAACTTTTCTTTTTGTACGGATCGCGCGAGCGGGCCGCGCGAGCGCGTCATTTGGGAGGTCGCGCGCGCGGATCGCGCGAGCGATTTCTGGGTTTTCGCGCCCGCGGACAGTGCGCGCGATGTGTCTTTTTCTGCTTCTTTCTTCCTGTTTTTTCACCTATTTTAACCTGATCTCCTTGTTTTCTTCTAAAACCTGATAGAAAATAGAAAATAAAGTAAAACTACACAAAAACAGGATAAAAAGACTAACAAATGTGAATTAAGGCGTATAATTAGGATTTGTTCTCTCCCGATCAGTGCTTTTGGGGGTAAGGTTTGGGTGTTGTGATTTTTTACTTATGTTCTCACTTTTGGTTTGTATCTTGTTTTTGTAGTCTTGTTTGGATGAACATTTCTACTCTCTGGTGGGTCTCTTTACGGTAAAGTACTCCTAGCTCATCTTCGATTTTGGCTGTTTTCTTTGCCCTAGTTTCTATCTCTCTTATTGGCAACCCCTATTTCCTATGGTTAGACTCCATGTCTACTCTATTTTAACTCTTATTACCTTTCATCCTCTATTCTTTGGTTTTAGCCCCTTTTCCATCTTTGCTAATCTCCTGCTCCCCTGTAGACCTATGATAATTCTCGCATAGAACTGTCGAGGCTTAGCTCGGGACTCGGCAATCAGTCATCTTAGGGATTTGTTCAGAGAACACCAACCAACATGTATTCTTATCAAAAACCAAGATCAACTCTGCTCGAATGGCGTCGTGTTTGACTAACCTAGGTTTTTCCAACTTCTATTTAATTTTGAAAAACTAGGATAGCTGGTGATCTTTGTTTGGCTTGACAAAATGGTGAAGACTTGGTTTCTTCTGTTGGTGATGATTATGTGATTAATGCTACTTTCTTCTCGGATCTTCCTTCCAAGAGGTGGGTCATCTCTACAATCTACAGTCCGTCATATTGGGAAATAAAGGAGAGGTCTTGGAATAATATGTCTGGCAGATTCTGCAAAGGTTTTGTGGGTCGCCTTGGGTGATTTCAATTATATATCAAATCAAGATGAGAAGTGTGGGGGTAGACCTTTTGCCAGCTCATCGAACGGAGGACTTCCTAGCTTTATGGATAAATTTGGCCTCGTGGATTTGGGTTACTCACACAATAAGTTCACTTGGGATAATGGGAGAGGCTTCATGGCTAATATCCGACAACAACTAGATCATAGCATTACCAATGTAGAGTGGAGAGAATTCCCAGAGCTGTAACATGCCATCTTCTGATAATCAGCTCTGACCACACCCCTATCATTCTTAATACTATTGGGGAGCGGGTCGGGAACCCGAGAACCTTTAAATTTGAGGCCCAGTGGATTAAAGATGAAGGTTGTGCTTTGATTGTAGAATATGTCTGGCGAAGAACCCACTCAAATGGTTCCCCTTCTTTCAGGCTGTGTCAAAAAACTTGTTGCTATTAAAAGGGCTTTAAAATTTTGGAACAAATCTCACTTTGGAAAAATTCAGACAAATTAAAGAGGCCAGGAATCTTATTGAGAGATTATACAGTCCCAAGATCAATCTAAGGAAAATTT